>JAESUZ010001411.1:0-1290611 GCA_017311185.1 Proteles cristata cristata
ATCCCTTCTGCCTGTTCATTCTATTTCAAAATCTGCCTTGTCTCACCCTGCCTTCTCTCTTTTTCTCTATGCTCTTCAACCAGCACTGCATACACACGGCTATTTAACTGTAGCTGGGAAATCCAGGTATATGCTTTAAACCGTTCTTTGTCCATCGGTTTTCTTCTTTTTCCTTTTCTTTTCCCCTTTTTGACCCTTTTATGTATTTTATGCTCCCTATTATTCGCCCTCCCTCCTCCGTCTTTTCTATTAACTTTTTTGTTTTCCCTCTCACTTTGCATGTTAGTTGAATCAGCCTGTGCGTTTGTGTACTCCTGCTCCCTGTGTGTTTGTCTGTCTGTTTTCTTTTCCAGGGCTACCTCAAGAAACAAGCTAGAGTACACAAGGTGAAGAGTCCCAAATATCACTATGAATAGGAAAATAAAATCACTAAGGTCCCAACAAGAGTGACCGAGGGATACCATTCAAAAAACAATCTCTGAAAGGATAGGCCGTGGAAAGTCAAAGAGTTTCTTGGATATAGCAGCGCTCATAGAAACAGAGAGCATAACAGGTCTTTAAAACCAACAAGAACCGGAAAGCTAACTAAAATGAAGAAACGAAAGAGCTCTCTTCCAAAGAAACTCCAAGAAGAAATGACAGCTAATGAACTGCTCAAAACAGATATCAGCAGCATAAGTGAACAAGAGTTTAGAATAATAATGGTGAAATTAATAGCAGGGCTTGAAAAAAACACAGGGGACATCAAAGAAACTATGGCTACAGACAGAATGGAAAATAAAAATAGGCATGAAGAATTTAAAAATGCGATAAATGAGATACATAATAAATTAGAGGCCTCCAATGCACGGCTTGAAGAGGCAGAAAGGAGAATAAGGGATTTAGAAGACACCATTCTAGAAAAACAAGAAGCTGACAAAAAAAGAGACAAACTGCTCCAGGAACAGGAAAGAAGAATTCGAGAGCTCAGCGACACAGTCAAACACAACAATATCCATATCATAGGAATCCCAGAAGAGGAAGAGAGAGGGAAAGGTGCTGAAGGAGTCCTGGAACAAATTATAGCAGAGAACTTCCCTGACCTGGGGAAGGAAGTCAATGTGGAAATACAAGAGGCTCAGAGGACTCCTCTCAGACGTAACTTGAATCGATCTTCTGCACGACATATCATCGTAAAAATGGCAAAATACAAGGACAAAGAGAGAATTTTGAAAGCAGCTAGGAAGAAAAGGGCCGTCACATACAAAGGGAAACGCATCAGAGTGGTGACAGACCTATCTACTGAAACGTGGCAGGCCAGAAAGGAATGGCAGGAGATCTTCAATGTGATGAACAGTAAAAATATGCAGCCAGAATCCTCTATCCAGCAAGCCTGTCATTCAAAATAGAAGGAGAGATAAAAACCTTTCCAAATAAACAGAAATTGAAAGAATTTGTCACCACAAAGCCAGCCCTACAAGAAATCCTGAGGGGGATGCTCTGAAGGAAAGGTTGCAAGGAACAGAGATTCCAGAGACACCACCACAAACATGAACCCTACAAAAGATACAAAGACTCTAAACCCACATATTTCAATAATAACACTGAATGTAAATGGGTTGAATGCTCCAATCAAAAGACACAGGGTAGCAGAATGGATTAAAAAACAAAATCCATCTATATGCTGTCTACAAGAAACTCATTTTATACGGAAAGATACCTTTAGATTAAAAGTAAGGGGATGGAGAAATATATATCATGCTACAGGAAATCAAAAGAAAGCCGGAGTAGCGATACTTCTATCAGACAAACTGGACTTTAAATTAAAACAATCACAAGAGATGAAGAAGGGCACTACATAATAATTACAGGGTCCATCCATCAGGAAGAACTAACAATCATAAATGTCTACGCACCGAATATGGGAGCACCTAAATATCTACAACAATTAATCACAAACAGAAACAAGCTTCTAGATAAGAATGTGCTAATTTAGCAGGGGACTTTAATACTCAGCTTACAGCAATGGATAGGTCAACCAGACAGAAAATCACTAAAGAAATAATGGACTTGAAAGATACATTGGACCAGATGGACCTGACGGATATATTTAGAACTTTACATCCGAGGCCAGGGAATTTACTTTCTTCTCAAGTGCGCATGGCACATTCTCCAAGATAGATCACATACTGGGACATAAAGCAGCCCTCAATAAATACAAAAGAATACAGATCATACCATGCACACTGTCAGATCACAATGCTTTGAAACTTGAAATCAATGACAGGAAGAAGTCTGGAAAACTTTCAAAAACATGGAGGTTAAAGAACACCCTTCTAAGAATGAATGGGCCAATCAGGAATTAGAGATGAAATTAAAAAATATATGGAAACAAATGAAAATGAAAACACAACAATTCAAAATCTATGAGATGCGGCAAAGGCAGTCCTGAGAGGAAAGTACATTGCTCCCAGGCCTATTTCAACAGATTAGAAAAAGCGCAAGTGCAAAATCTAACAGCTCACCTAAAGGAACTAGAGGCAGAGCAACAAGAATGCCCTAAACCCAGTAGAAGAAGAGAAATAGTAAAAATCAGCAGAAATAAACAACATAGAGACCAAAGAAACAATTGAACAGATCAATGAAACCAAGAGTTGGTTTGTTGAAAAGGTAAACAAAATTGACAAACCTCTAGCCAGACTTATCCAAAAGAAAAGAGAGAGCACCCAAATAGACAAAATTATGAATGAAAATGGACTTATTACAACCAATCCCTCAGAAATACAAGCAATTATCAGGGAATACTATGAAAAATTATATGCCAACAAATTGGACAACTTAGAAGAAATGGACAAATTCCTAAACACACTCACTACCAAAATTCACACGGGAAGAAATAGAAAACCTGAACAGACCCATAACGAGTGAAGAAATTGAATCAGTGATCAAAAATCTCCTAACAAATAGAGCCCTGGACCTGATGGCTTCCCTGGGGAATTCTACCAGACATTTAAAACAGAATTAATCCCAATTCTTCTCAAGCTATTCCAAAAAATAGAAATCGAAGGAAAACTCCCGGACTCATTTTATGAAGCCAGCATCACTCTGATTCCCAAGCCAGACAGAGATCCAGCAAAAAAGAGAACTATAGCCCAATATCCTTGATGAATACGGATGCAAAAATTCTCAACAAGATCCTTGCAAATCGAATCCAGCAGCATATAAAAAGAATCATCCACCAAGATCAAGTGGGATTCATTCCTGGGTTACAGGGCTGGTTCAACATTCATAAATCAATCAATGTGATACATCACATCGATAAAAGAAAAGATAAAAACCATATGATCCTGTCAATAGATGCAGAAAAAGCATTTGACAAATACAGCATCCCTTCTTAATAAAGACTCTCGAGAAAGTTGGGATAGAAGGAACCTACTTAAACATCATCAAAGCCATCTATGAGAAGCCTTCAGCTAACATCATCCTCAACGGGGAAAAACTCAGAGCTTTCCCCTGAGATCAGGAACACGACAGGGATGCCCACTCTCACCACTGCTGTTTAACATAGTGCTGGAAGTCCTAGCATCAGCCATCAGACAACAAAAGGAAATCAAAGGCATCAGAATTGGCAAGGAAGTCAAACTTTCCCTCTTCGCAGATGACATGATACTCTACATCAAAAACCCGACAGACTCCACCAGAAGCCTACTAGAACTGATCCAAGAATTCAGCCAAGTTGCAGGGTACAAAATCAATGTACAGAAATCGGTTGCATTTTTTATACACCAACAATGAAGCAACAGAAAGAGAAATCAAGAAACTGATCCCATTCACAATTGCACAAAAAGCCATAAAATACCTCAGAATAAACCTAACCAAGGATACAAGAGATCTGTATGATGAAAACTATAGAAAACTTATGAAGGAAATTGAAGAAGACACAAAGAAATGGAAAAGCATTCCATGCTCATGGATAGGAAGAATAAATATAGTTAAGATGTCATTACTACCTAAGGCACTCTACACATTCAATGCAATTTCAATCAAAATTGCACCAGCATACTTCTCAAAACTAGAACAAACTATCCAAAAATTTGTATGGAACCACAAAAGACCCCGAATAGCCAAAGTAATCCTGAAAAATAAAACCAAAACGGGAGGGATCACCATCCAGACTTTAGCCTCTACTACAAAGCTGTCATCATCAAGACAGTAGGGTATTGGCACAAAAACAGACACATAGAGCAATGGAACAGAATTGAGAACTCAGAAGTGGACCCAAAAGTATACAGCCAACTAATCTTTGACAAAGCAGGAACGAATATCCGATGGAAAAAAAGACAGCCTTTTTAACAGATGGTGTTGGGAGAATTGGACAGCAACATGCAGAAGAATGAAACTAGATCATTTCTCACACCATGCACAAAAATAAACTCAAAATGGATAAAGAACCTGAACGTGAGACAGGAAACTATCAACACCCTAGAGGAGAAAGCAGGAAACAACCACCTTGACCTCCACCGCAGCAACTTCTTACTTGACACATCCCCCAAAGCAAGGGAATCAAGAGCAAAAATAAATGACTGGGACCTCCTCAAGATTAAAAGCTTCTGCACAGCCAAGGAAACAACCCAGAAAATTAATAGGCAACCAACGGAATGGGAAAAGATAGTTGCAAATGACATATCAGATAAAGGGTTGATATCCAGAATCTACAAGGAACTCACCAAACTCCACGCCCAAAAAGCAAACAACCCAGTGAAGAAATGGGCAGAAGATATGAACAGACACTTCTCCAAAGAGGACATCCAGATGGCCAACAGACTCATGAAACGATGCTCAGCATCGCTCCTCATCAGGGAAATACAAATCAAAACCACTGAGATACCACCTCACGCCAGTCAGAGTGGCTAAAATGAGCCAATCAGAGAACTCTAGATGCTGGCGAGGATGTGGAGAAACGGGCACCCTCCTACACTGTTGGTGGGAATGTAAACTGGTACAGCCCCTCTGGAAAACAGTGTGGAGGTTCCTAAGGAAACTAACAACAGAACTACCCTATGACCCAGCAATAGCACTGCTAGGAATTTACCCAAGGGATACAGAAATGCTGAGGCATGGGAGCACATGTACCCCAATGTTCATAGCAGCACTATCCACAATAGCTAAAACCTGGAAAGAGCCTAAGTGTCCATCAACAGATGAATGGATCAAGAAGATGTGGTTTATCTATACCATGAATACTACATGGCAATGAGAAACAATGAAATCTGGCCATGTGTAGCAACATGGATGGACCTTGAGGGGTGTTATGCTGAGTGAAATAAGTCAGACAGAGAAGGACAAATATCATATGTTTGCACGTATAGGAGGATTAGGAGGAACTTGACGGAGGAACAAGGGGGAGAAGAAGGGAGGAAATGGTGGGGGAAAGGGAGAGAGGCAAACCATGAGAGACTCTTGAATGCTGACAAAAACTGAGGACTGGTGGATGTGGGAGGGAGGAGGGGGGGCATGGAGGAGGGCACTTGTGGGGATGAGCACTGGGTGTTATGTGGAAACTAATTTGACAATAAACTATTTGTAAAAAAAATAAAAAATAAAAATAAAATAAAATAAAATAAAATTACTAATTCAAAAAAAAATTAAATTAAATTAAAAGATAAATTATGACTAGGTCACCTGCATAGCTCAGTGCATCCAACTTCAGCTCAGGCCATGATCTCAGTTCATGGGTTTGAGACTTGCATCAGACTCTGCTTACAGCTTGCTCAGAGCCTGGAGCCTGCTTCGGATTGTGTCTCCTTCTCTCTCTGCCCCTCTCCTGCTCACATTCTGTCTCTCTTTGTCTCTCAAAAGTAAATAAATGTAAAAACAATTTTTGAAAAGATAAACCATGACTGAAGGAGTTAACATAATCTGGCTTTAGACAGGTTTTTGCTTTTCTATCAACTGTCTGATATACAAAGAAAAAGGCAGATTATATCTCACACCTTGTCTATACCACAAAGGCTCAAGGCACAATGTTACTTTGCTGGTTATGCCAAAATCTTTATGTAATTAAGTGCTAAGCCTCCAACTAGGATGAGGTACTGCTACAGGAAACCAGGAGCATCCTTCAGGGCAAAATTGCTAAAACAAAGAGTGAGAATTGCCATCCCAGAAATGAATTCATAGCCAGGAAGAAAAGGATATGCATTACATTCAGTTAGTTAGGCAAGCATGGAAGTATGAGAAAGAGCAAAGACAGCAATATCCCAGACTACTCTAAGCTTTCAATTTGCCTACTTTTAAAAGATTTCCATGGTGCCATAATATATTTCTTCATTCTCATGCTCCTCTCTGCTAGAATCATTGAAAGTTCTAAGAGGAGACCTCATCGGACCATTCCCAAACACCTTGAGTGGTCAATAGATAAACATGTGACTCAAGCCAGGCCAGCCTGAATTCTCTCCTGCCAATTTAAACACTTAGGATAAGAGTAACTGGCTAGCTGATTAGAGACAGATTAAAATGTTAGGATATTAACAGTCATATGCAACCATGGTATTAAAAAAGAAAAAAAAAAGAACACAGCATTTGTAGAGAGGGAAAGGTGTGAGTGTGGTGGGGTTGGATATGTGTGTAAGAAAGTGAAGGAATAGAGGGAAGGAAAGAATAAGGGAGGGAGGAGGAAAGGAAGATGGAGAAGGAGAGAGAGGAAGAGAATGAGAAAGAGAGAGGGAGAGAGAGTGAGGGGAGACAGAAAAGAAAGAACACAGATTTCAATTTCCCTTAATACCAGCCACACTTCAGCCAGTTCTGCTCTTGCCCTTTATAGAGATTGTAAAGGCAAACAAAATATGTGTGTCTTACTTAAACTAGCTTCAGTTGGGTTGAGAGGGAACAGAAGGACCATATGAAATACACATATTAATTGAGGGTCATGAACCAAAATTCAGGTTCTGATTAATTTCTGCTTAGGTGGCCCTCATACTTAGTTCCCCGCATGGTCACAATGGCTGAGGGGTCCTGGAGGACAAGAAATGTGATATTAATGTCGTTTCACTAGGCTGAATCATAATGAACTATGAAGGTAGGGTATCAAAATATAAAAGAGGAGATAAACATAAGGCACCTCACAATACTTCAAACCACACTGACCACCATTAATATGTTAAGATCATCATGAAATGATGCAATTTATGTAAACAATCTAGGTATTTTTATGTACACATTTTCACTTAGTAATGCTTATAAAATTAGCAATAAAGTAAGCAATAATTTTTATGTATGACATTGGAAAGCTAACAAACAATCATCTGGATACTTACTTCAAAATATTTACCTGCACCTAAATCTTTTTTATACCAAATTTGTATAAAGCATACAAATATATAAATAGTGTGATTTCAGTTTTGTAAGATATTGACTTCCTTCTTCCTCTCTCTCTCTTTCTTTCTCTCTCTCTCTCCCTCTTTCTCTCTTTCACACAGACACACACTTAGAAATAACAATTTGTGGTTAAAACTCCAGAGTAGGGAAAACAACTGAATATGCCACAGCTTTCATGTTTTATGCTTAATTTATAATTCATTAAAGGCATTTACTGTATGATGGAGAATGGATTCTTACAAATACAAAAAAAATGACAAACAACTTTAAAACAGTATTGTCTAGCTTATTCTTTGAGATTGTTGTTAAATATCTGTTTCTTATGGGCAGCTTTGTCACAGTGGGGCTGATATGCTTGGTCCTCCTCGTCAGTCACCAGTTTATTAATGACAAAAAATACCCTGGAATTCAGGGATGATGCTTTGTTCATACAAAGCCTCAAAGCCATCTATTCCACTCTTGACCCCCTACACTTAGCAAACCCTCCACGTGGAAATTTCCCCTGTTTTCCCCCTTTTGGATGGGCCTCATTCAGTTCTTGAGCCAGTCGGATTGAAAACTGTGTCAGAAGTTCACAATACCATCTGGTGATTATTTTTATTTCAATTAATTAATTTACAGCCTTTTTCTATGATTTTCCTTTGAACTGTCAAAATTTTGGTTGAATTAATAAAATGTGGGGATATACCTTAGTTTCCCTCATCAAACACTCTTGTTTAGTCAATTATAAAACCACCCAGAAACTCAGCTTTACAGCCTGGGTCTTGATCTTCTTTTTTATTATATTTATATATTTTTGAGAGAGAGGGAGAACATGAGCAGAGGAGAGGCAGAGAGAGAGGGAGACAAAGGATCCAAAGCAGGTTCCATGCTGACAGCACAGAGTCTGATATAGGGCTGGATTCACAAACCATGAAATCATGATCTGAGCTGAAGTCCAAAGTTGGATGCTTAAACTACTGAACCACCCAGGTGCTCCCTGATCTTCTGATTGGTTCCTATGAGTACCCTTTACAAGATGCTCAGGTCTAATATATCTCAAGGCTAGCTGTTGTAATATGACAAATATGGAAACATATTTTTACTAAAAGATCTGTTTATTTTAAATTCAAATTTAACAAGGTGCCTTACATTGTAATTCTCACAGTGGGTATAGGGTCCAGACTATGAATCAGTACCAAGTAGACAGAATCCCTTGGGTTGTATTGAAACCTTGTCCAGCTCAAGAAAACATTTTGGTGCAATATCAGACCTCCCATTCTGTACCTTAATTAAATGTTTCTTTTACTAGTAGCTACTTCTGATGTTTTATAGGATGCTCTCTACCTCAAGGTAACATTGTTTCAACAGACATAGAATCTCAGCAAGCTAATTTCAAAGGTGCCTTCCAAGCCTAAGTCCTGCCTCAAAAACTAGCATTCCTAAATAGGAACCCAGATTCTATCATTCACACCTAAAACTTTGGATTCCTTACTCCTGTTATCCAGAGTGAGCTCCTGAAGAATGCCTCATATGGGCATCTTGTATTAGTGTATCTGCAAATATCACTATAAGGTAACACTCTACACTTACCCTGTAGAATCCGAGAATATTCTAAACTCCTCTAGGTTTTCATAGCAGAAGAAAAGCAATTGAGCTTCTGTTAAGATAATTAACAAAATGGAGGTTGTACTTGCAGTTGGAGATTTCCTTTAAGAGCAGCATTATCTTGCACATGATTACAAGTGTATAGTAATAGCTTTGTTTGTCCCTTGCCAGCAGTTTAGGAAAGAAGCTAAAATTTTAAGTATGATCTACTTGTTGTTCTTTTTAATTCTTATATATTCAAGGGAGTTATTTTACTTAGGGCCATACATATGGTTATTTTTCTAAATAAGCCAAAAACTCTGTTATTAAAGTGGAACTAAGTTTAAAGACCAGTTCAAATCGATCCAAACAACTGTAGGGAAAAAACAAAAAAAACTAGAGGATGCTAGAAACAAGAGATGTGTTTACAAATTAATCTTCTAGCTCATATGATACAACATGACACAACAAAATGTCATTTGAAATAATATATATCAATTATCACAATGACAAGTATTGCCAAGTTCATAAACACTTGATACTGGAGTTTCTTTGGTAGAGCATTGAAGCAAAAGCACTGGAATCAGATATACACTCGAAGTTGGGGAAAGAATATTACAAAATAAAGCTGAAAAAATAAAATAATGTAAATCCTTAGTAAAATAATTAAGAACAAATTCAAAATGTTTTTGACAGTTGCCATTTATGTTGATCCAATCTGAACTAAGAAAAATATATCATAAAATCATATTTATTATGCAACTGAAATAGTAATTTCTGAGTTTAAAAAAACAAATCAGAGTATCTAAATGATTAGGCCAATGATACGGTTTAACACTGTAAGAAAGAAATGAAATTCACTCCTTGAACTCAAGTCTCTTTTATAAAAAGTGATGATGACAATAAAACAATCATAAATGTATAGAAGTAAGAAAACAGATCTGTTTCTATATTAGGTATCAAAATAGATGTGGGACTTTGAACTATTGTGGTCTGCTGGGCATAAATAAATAAGATGTACCTCCTAGACCTAGTAACTCAGTAGCTGCCTTGGAAGATGCTCATGTGAAAATGTGGCTTTATTTCAACAAATAATGTCTCCCCTGCAGATAATGTGCCTTGATCAAATAGAAGTGTAAAACAGACAAAAATCTACTTCATATGACAAGGCTACTTGTTATCTACATACTAAAGCATTTAATTGACAAAATAGGCTCTAAAGATCAAAACTTAGGTTACTTGAAAATCAGTGTTCAGAAAAGTGAAATGTAAGAGAAATAAATTTGTAGTTTGAAAGAAATAATGATAAAATTTAAAGAGCAAACAATGTATTTGATACCAAAAAAGTGACACAATGAAATATGAAATAAAATTGTAACACTAAAGAAGCTAACAGTTTTTGAGCACTTAACATTGATTTGGGACTTTGAGTTAATCTTTTATGCTTATCAAGCATGCTTATAATATAATCTGTCATCTTTACATGCATAGGAGAAGCATATTCACAAGATTTGAGTCACTTGTTCAAAGTAACCTAAAGTGGAGTGAAGCCAAGATTAAAACTGAGGTCTAAAATCCAAGATAAGCACCTGGGTGGCTCAGTCAGTTGAGAATCTGACTTCGGCTCAGGTCATGATCTACAGTCTCATGCGTACGAGCCCCACATCGGGTTCTGGGCTGACAGGTCAGAGTCTGAAGCCTGCTTCCTATTTTGTGTTTCCCTCTCTCTGCCCCTACCCTATTCTCTCCCATTCTATAAATAAATAAATAAATAAACATATAAAAGAAAATCCAAGATAATGCTGTTAGCTGTTATACTATCTATTCCTGTGTGTTACATAACTATTTACTTACATGAGCTACAGGGCATTTTAAGAAGAATAAAAGAAATAGATATAAGATTCTGTGTCAAATACAGGCTGAAATACTGACGAGCTATTTGAACTTTGGAAAGTCTTTTTAATTTTCTGGAACTCATTTTTCTTATCTGTAACATTAAGGAATGAATTGTGGTAGATCTTTGTGGTGATAATTTCCAGTTTATTCATGCCTTCCTATATCCTCACATTTGTATACATCCTTTGCACACTAATGCTAGGCCTGCCACTGTGACTTGCTTTGGTAGATTAGAGACTAGAAAACTCCTTGCTGCTTCTGAGATTCCTTCAAGAGCAGCAACATGAATCATCTCAGGTTAAGCAAACCTGTGACTCAGTCATCCTTGCCACTTCATATGACAGCCAGCACCAACCATCAGGCATGTAAATGAGTTCAAAAGGCTGAAGCCACAGGAATGACTCCAGAAAAAGCAATCAAAAGAACTGTTCAGCTGCGCTCAGCCCAAATTGCCGACAGATACAGCTGTAAGCTAACAGGGTAAACTTTTCAGCCATGGGTAAGCAATTTTTTTTTCAGTATAGGGCCATATAGTAAATATTGTAGATTGTGTGGGCCATACAATCTCTATCATAATTGTTCAATTCTGTTGTTGTAGCACAAACACCGTCATAGCTAATAAGCAAATAAATAGGCATGACTATGTTTCAATAAAACTTTTTTTTTACCAAAACAGGCATCAAAAACAAACACAAAAAACAGGGAGCACTTAGATATGGTTCAAGCAGTGGTTTGCTAACTCTTGTTTTAAGCCAAAAAACTTTAACATGGTTTGTTATACAGCAAAGGTTGATAGCTTGCTCAAGATGAGCTCATTAACATTGAGAAAATCAATTCTGAAATTAGAATTTAAATTACAAGTGAAATCAGAATTACATTATTCCAATTAAAATCTATTCCTAAATACCAAGTATTCATCATTGAATAGATTAGAAAATATATTTTTCCTCTAATTCAAATTTATTTTGGTGGAAGTGATTACTTAAAACATGCGATACAAATTATATTAACTAAAGCAATAAAAATATAACTGAAATTTCATACAATACTTCTTCCTTGGCTCTATGAAATCAACACTCTATTGCATGCATGTATATACACAGTTAACGTTTAAAAATCACTAGTTATATGTGCATTAAAAAGCACATTGCTAAGCAAGATTATAAGCCCACTGATCTAAGGAAATTTAAGGAGAATTAAAATAAGGAAACCAAAAAATTTCAAATATCTTATTATGCACATTATATGTATTATTTAATGTAAAATGTTAAATGTGATCCTTCATGTGATGTGCCAGTTGTAAAGGCTATCTCTAAAATATGAGAGTGAAGAGAATGGATGATGTTGAGGGATATGGTAGTTTTAAAAGATCTGTGTGTCCTTGAATGCTGAATGAGGATAATTTTGACCCAAATATGTCACTTTTAATTTACGCAGAATATATCTCAGAAGAAATTCCATTCCTGTTATTAACCGACAGTAGAATTTTAGTGTAAAAAAGAACTGATAACATCAAGAGTGTGTATGTATGTATGGAATAAAGAGTAGGGGCAGAATGTGAAAGCAGAGTAGAAAGATGGGAAAGTAGAAAGACCGGAGAGAACACTTAGCAAAGTTTAAAGTTTGAATTGAACTTCAGAGGAATTTAAACTTCAGTTTAAAGCAGAGTGAGAACAGTTCTGTGTTGAAGGTTGATTTTATTTTTATTTTTTTTATAAATATTTTTTATTTATCTCTAGGAGTGAGAGAGAGAGACAGCGTGAGCAGGAGAGGGTCAGAGAGAGAGGGAGTCACAGACCGAAACAGGCTCCAGGCTCCGAGCTGGCAGTCATCACAGAGCCCGACGTGGGACTCGAAACCACTAACCGCCGAGATCATGACCTAAGTGAAAGTCGGACGCTTAACCGACTAAGCCACCCAGGCGCCCCGAAGGTTGATTTTAGAAAGAAAAAAAAAAAAAAAACTAACTTAGATAAGTTACTGCTATAACTTTTGTGGGTTAAAAATTCAGAGTATTAGGACCATTAAGAACATTCTAGAAGCTGTCAAAATTCTATCATGAGAATTCATGATGAAACTAAAGAATAATTTCTGTCTTTACGAGTAGTCAGGCATCAGGCAGATAGACATAGGCCAAAATTTTTGCTAGTAGGTGGAGTATAAATAAAAATACATGTACAAATGAAAGGCCCCTAGCATATCAAAAACACTGATATCTTAACACTATATGTTAAGGTCAAAATATAAGCAACTGTGATTTAAGCAATAAAAAATTTGTAGATTAATATCTTGTTTGAATTGTGGTTTATGAATAAATGCATTGATCCACAAGTTATTTTTTGAATGGTTAAAATTTTCAGACATAGATAGCAAATGATTGGTACCTAACCTATTAGTACAATATAGGAAAAATAAAATTATTGCCCAGGGCAAGCCTTAGATAAGAATTATCTTAAATTTGAAGGCACCTGGGTGACTCAGCAGGTTGAGTGCCTGACTATTGGTTTAGGCTCAGATCATGATCTCCTGGTTTATTTGATCAAGCCCCATGTTGGGCTCTGGACTGAGAGTGTGGAGCTTGCTTGGGATTCTCTCTCTCCCTCTCTACCTCTTCCCCACACACACTCTCACTCTCAAAATAAATAAACTGGTTTTTTTTTAAATTATCTTAAATTTTAAGAATAACTAAGGGTAATTTCTGTGAATTGATGAAAGGAATATAAATTGGTACAATGTTTCTTAAAACATCAAGATTATTAATTGTTTAATATATTTCATGTAATTCTACTCATAATAACAGCTATTATAAAATTCTGTGCACAAATATATTCATTACAGTCATTTACTTTTTTTTTCTAAACTGACAACAGGAAGGCTAACAATAAGGAAATGGTTAAATAAAATATGATAAATAAAAAAACATATTTATATGACCATAAAAATTCTAAAAACTTTCAACAATCTAAAAACCTCATTGTCTTAGATGAATAATACAAAAGTGAAACAAAAATCACACATACATAATGATCTTGTATATGTATGAATGCTTATTTGTAGAGAAAAATCTGTCAGAAAATATGCTAAGCTAAAAATAGCAACTATTCCTGAAGTAGTGGCATTTACTTTTTTACACTTTTAAAAGTTTCTAAAATTTGCAAGTATGAACTAATATTGTTTTTATAGGGATTTAAAAATACGGTGTCCGGAAATAATATTCCTTCTAGCTCAAAAACTCTTAAATGTTTCATACTTGATATTCAGTGCTGGTCACAAGCTATTACCAAGTATCTTTTTTATCCACCTCTACTCTTCCTTTCTACTGACTGCAAATAGATCACATTTTCTTATTTTTATTCTCCAGTCCAGTGCTTTTGTTCTGTTCTGTTTACCTAGAACACTTCGCCTGTTTCTCTAATATGTCTCCTTCCTATTTTGAAATCTTCTTCCTAGCCCAGATCTGGGGTTACATCCCACAAAACCCATCACACGCTGAAAATAATTCTAAATTGAAATGCTTGGCCTAGCCTATCTTAAATATATTCAGAACACTTACCTTGGCTTATAGTTGTACATTTAATACAAAGCTTATTTTATAAAATAGTGTTAAATATCTCATGTAATTTACTGAATACTGTACAGAAAGTGAAAAGCAGAATGACTGTATGGGTACAGAATGGCTGTAAGTGTATAGTTTGTTTGCCCTGGTGTGGCTGATTGGGAGCTGTGGCTCACTGCTGCTACCCAGCATCACAAGAAAGCATCATACCACATATTGGTAGCCTGGGAAATGAGCGAAGTTCCAAACTTGAAGAACAGCTTCTACTGAATGTGTATCACTGTCACACCGTCATAAGTCAAAAAATTCTGCTTCAAATCATACTAAGTCAGAGGCCATCTGTCTCCTAACATTCCAGAAACCCTAGATAACCACGGTGCTAAACAATTCTCTTAAGTTCTATTAATAGTGAAATGTCACCTGCTCAACTGTCAGGGATAGAAATCCAATTTAAAAAAGCTTTTACCACAGGTGGGGATATTGAAAAAAGAGGGAGAGGCTAACATGTTTTCTCATTTAAGGCAGGGTTTTTCAACATCAGTATTATTGACAGTCTTTGTGGCAGGCAACCTGTGTCCTGTGCATCTTGTGTCCAGGATGCATAGCAACATCCTTGGTTTCTGCCCATTGGATACCAGCAGCATTCTCAGCGGCACAAACAACGTTTCCAGACACAGTTGAATATCCTCTAGGAGGCAATATTACCAAGCTGAGAACCACTGGTTTTGTAGAAAATGTAAAGGCCTGTCTGACCCCAAAGACTAAAATCACATTCTCAAAATGAATTCCTCCATCCAAAAGACTGTCACTTCACAAGCTGATCACTGTCCACACCAGACTTCAAATCTACCAGATTAAACACACTGGGAGGGAAATACATTGCTCAAAATAGTAACTCTGATGAAAAATCTGATACAGTCTTTAAATGCCCTAACCTTGAATTAAACTCATTGGTCAGTACAATAGACTATTTGGAGAGACAAGAGCAAGGCCACTTATTCACACTGACCTGTAATATTGCTGTTGCCACTAACCAACCATCTGAGGAAAGAGATATTTTGATTCTAAGAGGTGAGAGGGTGTTGAGTTGTTCCTTAGTTCTTTTTGTTTTGTTTTGTTTTGTTTTTTTCTCTGTTTAACAAGACTGCAAGCTGCTTAAAGGCAAGCAATATATTTTCAACGTCTTTTATCCACCCACAGTTCCCAGAATGCTGCTTTGTAGAAAGTTCAAATACATGTGTCTTAGTAACTAAAACTTTTTCAAGGAAGTTACAGTTTTTTTAACTCAGTGAAAGAAACTGATCTCATTTTTTGTGTGTTTCAAAAAAGTATCTTACAATCTCTATAGAAACCTGAATATCTTAAATTCAATTTTTTTTATGTAAAATTATATTCTTTTTTAATTTTTTAAAATGTTTAATTGTTTCTGAGAAGAGAGAGAGAGAGAGAGAGAGAGCTGGAAAGGGTCAAAGAGAGACAGAGATACAGAATCTGAAGCAGGCTCCAGGCTCTGAGCTGGCTGTCAGCACAGAGCCCAATGCGAGGCTCTAACCCACCAACCATGAGATCATGACCTCGGACGCTTAACCGACTTAGCCACCCAAGCGCCCCTGTAAAATTTTATTCTTAAAAATATTTTAAAAATAAAAAACTTCTTTAATATTGTGCTTAATTTGATATAAGTGAATAGTAAATTTACCAGCTAGACCCAAATATGCAGTGTGATAGAACTATAGGACAGAATTAGGAAAATGTAAAAGACTAAATATAAACTTTTGAGAGGAGAAATTATATTTCTGATGAGTAATATTTATTTCTATGTTTGGAGATGTGCATAGGTTTTAAATAATGATGAGTGTCTGACAACATATATAAACCTATGAAGAGCTTTATAAATACATACACATTTTTAAATGTTGTAAATTTATCTCCTTTGCTCAAACTTTCCATAAGGCTTATTATATTTAAAAAACCTTTTTAAAAAATGTTTACCACATTTTGTTTGGAAAAAAAAATATGTTATGTTGATCCAGCATTCCTATTACATCATACTTTTGAAAAATAGAATGCGATAGAGCAATGGATTTCAGGTTAAGGATACGAGTTTCAAGTCAAGGAAACACAAATTCAAATTGGATTTTAAAGAGTTTGAAAGCAAACTAAATGAGCCTTGTTGTATATACTTTTTGTTTCCTATAATTTTACAAAGCAATTTTTATCTGTCAGTGAGGGCTATGCCAGATATTGAAAAAACCTAATTTGAATAAGATGTAAAATGCAGAACTGCCACACAAAAACCAAAATAAGAACCTGACTTCCATACGAGATATATTATTTGATCCCTTGAAAAACATTTCAGGGGCGCCTGGGTGGCTTAGTCGGTTAAGCCTCCGACTTTCGCTTGGGTCATGATCTCGCGGTTCGTGGGTTCGGGCCCGGCGTCAGGCTCTGTGCTGACTGCCAGCTCAGAGCCTGGAGCCTGTTTCAGTCTGTGACTCCCTCTCTCTGACCCTCTCCTGCTCTCGCTGTCTCTCTCTCCTAGAAATAAATAAAAAACATAAAAAAAAAAAAACATTTCAGTCTCAGTAATGAAAATTTACTCTAAATGGAATTAGTTTTGAGCATGAAAATGTGATATTTAATGCATTAATCTATCTTAGATATATTCTTCCTTTAAATATACTACTAGAATACAGACTATTTCATGATCTTATGAGAAACACCAGAAATTTATAATTTAAAGATTTTTCCTTAACCTATTCAAATTCTCAAGCCTAATGTTTTAATAAACAAAACTTAAGAGAAGTAATATTTGTGCCACATTTTCTTCTACTTACATTTAAACTCTTTGAATCTTTTCTATATTTAATTCACTTTAAATATAATTTTAACATTTCACATATGTTTTTAGAAGAAAAATAATGTCTTTTAAGTTTGCATTGACATATTTTCGTGGCTACAAATACTTTACACAAGTAAAGGTATGCAAATGGTATATTTAATCAACCGTTAAGTTTAGAATAAGTGAAATATAAGCAGCAAATAAGGATCTCTTGATGACATCTGAGAATCTAATACTTCTAAGAACACTGCACTTCACAACAATAACAGTGAAATGATATTCACAATTATCATCTGAGTGTTGTCTCATAAATTAATAAGCAAATACTACCCAATTCTGATAAACACAAATGTTCCTTATGTTATGGAATATTTCTTTGGTTTGTTGCATTCTTGTTTTTGCTTTTGTTTTTTGTGATTTCGCCTTCAGTCTGTTGTCTGGGCATTTTTTTAAAATAACAGTTTAATTCATATATCACACAATTCACCATTTATCTTTTTTTAAATGTTTTATTTGTTTTTGAGATAGACACAGTGTGAGCAGGGGAAGGTCAGAGAGAGAGGGAGACACAGAGTCTGAAACAGGCTCCAGGTTCCGAGCTATTCCTCAGCACAGAGCCCAATGCGGGGCCCGAACCCACGAACTGTGAGATCATGACCTGAGCTGAAGTCGGACGCTTAACCGGCTGAGCCACCCAGGTGCCACCATAATTCACCATTTAAAGTGCACAATTCATGGGGCACCTGGGTGGCTCAGTCGGTTAAACATCCAACTTCGGCTCAGGTCATGATCTCATGGTTAGTGGGTTCAAGCCCGTGTTGGGCCCTGTGCTGACAGCTCAGAGCCTGAAGCCTGCTATGGATTCTGTGTCTCCCTCTCTCTCTGACCCTCCCCTGTTCACGCTGTTTCTCTCTCTCTCTCAGAAATAAATAAAACATTAAAATAAATTTAAAGTGCACCATTCAATGTTTTGCTATATTCACAGTTATACAACTGTCACCACAATCAATTTTGGGATATTTTTCTGCCCTAGAAGAAAAGCCATACTCTTAGCCATGACCTGTCATTTCCCCTTAAACTCTTCTGAGCTATAGGCAACCACTAATTTACTTCCTGTTTATATTTATTTTCCTTTCCTGGACAATTCATATCAAAGGAGTCAAAGGATATATGGTCTTTTGTGACTGACATATTTCATTTGGCATGTTTTCAAAGTTTACCAACATTGTAGCATTTATGAATACTTCATTTTGTTTTATTGCCAAATAATTATATGGATATACCACATATTATTTACCTATTATGTTCTGATGGATATTTGAGTTGTTTTGACTTTTTGATTATTGTGAATAGTGTTGCCATGAAGAAAATTTTCTATAGGCATATGTTTTCACTTCACTTGAGTATATACCGAAGAATTGTTTTGTTTTTGGAAAACAGAAGAATGCACTGCTAAACACATTGTTTTTGTATCTCATTTTCATCATGTAATTTCTATTTTAACAGCTAAAAAAATAACTACTTTTGGAGAAAACACTATGTTTTGTTCTTAGGATATTTGTAAGACATAATTTCAAATGATAACTTTTGCCTTCCATTTTATGAATACCGCTGGTACTGGAACACACATAAATAGTGGCTTAACTCCTATTTTCATTTGAGACCCCATTTTAAAAAGTCAGTAATTTAAGTAAGCTGCTATCCAACCTGACATTTTTTCTCTAAATGGAAATATTTGGCCATTTAAAATTTTAATATATGGCTAAGAAACAGAGAGTATCAAATGTCATGTGAGGATTCTTCCAAGTCTTCCTATCTTAACTTGTAATAAATGCCTTTCTTCTGTGAGGAGAGCTATTGAAATGTTATCCTTCAGTATTCTGTTTCAATTCAGTAGAAATGAAAAATGCCTGATGTCACTGTCAAACATACTCAGGACGATTTGATGAGCAAGCCCATAGGAAAATTGTCTTTTCTCAGCAATGCTCTGATGATTGGCATAATTTGTGTGCAGATGTTTTCCTTTAATTTACAATTCTGATATTCAGAGAAGAACTTACCTTTTCAGATGATGTACCCATAATATAACAAGGGAATTCATCACTAAGAAATTATGACATATACGAGAGCTTTGAAGTGACTTTAGAGACCAGCTATAGCTCTAGAACCAATGTCCTTCTGTTTTATCAGTTTATAAATCCCCTGATTTCATAAGTCACCACATGGAGTACATGTTAGATTTCAAATATTGAGCAAATGCTGTTAATAGTGTTTTTTTTTTGTTTTTTTTTTTACAATCCAATAAAATTACTTTAACACAATCTTAGTAATTAGGACTTTTTTAGAGATAGAAAGATAAAAAAGAAAAAAGCACAGATGTTTATTGTTTAATTAATTAATGCTTAACCTAACCGAAGTTTAAACCAAAAGTTCTGATGCACTAGAAATATATATATTTTTTTACAAAAATATCTCAGTGTGGTTCCTAGGTGTAAATCGAAATTTTAGCAAGGCCATGTGCAGTCCACAATTCCTAGTCCATTATGAAATTGCTTTGGTGAGCCGATCAAAGTGTACATGTTTCCTCTACCCAAAGAACTATTAAGAATAGAATGATGCACTAAACTGCCAAAGAAGTGCTGCTGATTCCTAGTAGAGATCGAGTTTCTGTGACCAAAATTCAGTTCCTTGGTAGCACACAAATAAACAACCTAACATTACACCTAATGAAACTAGATAAGAAACAAAAAACAAAATCTGAAACCAGCAGAAGGAAGGAAATCATAAAGATTAGAGCAGAAATAAATGATATAGAAACTAAAAAGTCAATAGAATAGATCAGTGAAATCAGGAGTTGGTTCTTTGAAAAGATCAACAAAATTGGTGAACCTCTAGTTAGATACATTAAAAAGAGAGAGAGGATGAGAAAGGAGAGAGAGAGAGAGAACTCAAACAAAATCACAAATGAAGGAGAAGTAGTAAGCAACACAATGGAAATACAAACAACTATAAAAGAATATTCTGGAAAACTGTATGCCAAAAAATTAGACAACCTAGAAGAAACAGATAAATTCCTAGAAACTGAAGCAAGAAGAAACAGAAAATTTGAACAGAATGATAACCAGCAAGAGAGTGAATCACTGGAACATCTGGGTAGGTCAATTGGGTTGAGCACTGACTTTGGTTCAGGTTGTGATCTCATGGTTCATAACTTCCAGCTCCACATAGGGCTTGCTGCTATCAGCATGGATCCCACTTCAGATCATCTGTCTATGTCTCTCTGCCTTTCCCCTGATTCATGCTTTCTCTCCCTCAAAATAAATAAACATTAAAAGAGAGAGAGAGAGAATCAGTAAAAAACAAAACAAAACAAAAAACCCGCCCAACAAACACAAGTCCAGGAACAGATGGTTTCATAGGTGAATTCTACCAAACTTTTACAGAAATGTTAATATCTATTCTTCTTGAAGTATTCCAAAAAAATAGATGGAAAACTTCCAAATTGGTTCTATGAGAAAAACATTACCCTGAAACCAGAATCAGATAAAGATGTTACAGAAAAAGAGAACTATAGGTCAGTATCTCTGATCAACATAACTGCAAACACCTTCAACAAAATTTTAGCAAATTGAATCCAACAAAATATTTTTAAAAAATCATTCAGTATGATCAAGTGAGATTTATTCCTGATATTCAAGGGGATCTGATCTCTGCAAGTCAATGTGATAAATCACATCAACAAGCAAAAGGATAAAATGCATATATGTTTTTCAAGAAGTGCAGAAAAAGCATTTGACAAAGTACAATGTCCATACATGATAAAACCCCTCAACAAAGAAGATTTAGAAGGAATATACTTCAATATAATAAAGACCATATACCAAAAACCCACAGCTAATACCGTACTCAGTGGGGAAAACCCTGAGAACTTTCTCACTGATGTAAGGAATAAGACAAGGATGTCCATTCTCACAACTTTTATTCAACATAGTACTGGAAGTCCTAGCCCCAGCAATTAGACAAGAGAAATAAATAAATAAAAGGTATCCAAAGTGGCAAAGAAGAAGTAAAACTCTAACTGAGATGACATGATATTATATATAGAAAATCCTAATGACTACACTAGAAATACTACTAGAACTGATAAATAAATTCAGGAGTATACAAAATTAATGTGCATAAATCTGTTTCATTTCTATAAACTAATAAGAAGAAAAGAGAAATTAAAAAAACAATCCCCTTTACAATTACACCAAAAATAATGGGATACCTAGAAATAAACCTAACCAAAGAGACGAAAGACCTGTACTCTGAATACTATAAGATATTGATGAAAGAAACTGAAGATGACACAAAGAAATGGAAAGATATTCCATGCATATGGATTGAAGGAACAAATATTGTTAAAATGTCTATACTACCAAAAGCAATCTACAAATTTGATGCAATCCTTCTAAAAAAAATAGCATTTTTCACAGAACTAGAACAAGCAATATTAAAATTTATATGGAATCACAAAAGACCCCAAATAGCTAAAGCAATTTTGAAAATGAAAGTAAAATTCAATATATCACAATTCTAGACTTCAGGTTATATTACAAAGTTATAGTAATCAAAACCATACACTATGGACAAAATACAGAAACAGAAATCAATGGAATAGAAAATAAATCCCAGAAATAAACCCACAATTATATTATCAAATAATGTTCAACAAAGCCAGAAGGAATATCCAATGGCAAAAAAGTCTTTACAACAAATGATTCTGGGAGAACTTGTCAGCTACATGCAAAACAATGATATAAAATTAGTGTCTTACCATACACAAAAACACCATACACAAAAACAAATTCAGATTCTATTAAAGACCTAATGTGAGACAGGAAAACTTTAAAATGCTAAAAGAGAACACAGACAACAATATCTCTGATATCGGCCATAGGAAATTTTTCTAGATATGTCTTCTGAGGCAAGGGAAATAAAAGAAAAAAAAAAACTATTGGGACTACATCAAAATTAAAAGATTCTGCAGAGTGAAGGAAATAAACAACAAAACCAAAAGACAACCTACTGAATAGGAGAAGATATTTACAATGATATTTCCGATAAAGGGTTGGTATCCAAAACACCAACCAAGAACTTATAAAACTCAACACCACCAAAACAAATAACACAATTAAAACATAAGCAGAAAACACAGATATTTCTCCAAAACAGACACCCAGCCAATATACACCCAGCAAAAGATTCTCCATGTTACTCCTACAAATAGAAACTACACTGAGATATTACCTCACACTTGTCCGAATAGCTAAAATCAATAACACAAGAAACAATAGGTGTTGTTAAGGATGTAGAGAAACAAGAACTCTCTTGCACTGTCAGTGAGAATCTACACTGGTACAGCTGCTGTGGAAAACAGTATGGAGGTTCCTCAAAAAGTAAAAAAAAAAAAGAAAAAAAAATTAGAACTACTCTATGATCCAGTAATGGCGCTACTGGGCATTTACAAAAAGTACAAAAACACTAATTTAAAGGGATTCAGACATCCAAGTCTCTTTTTCAGCATTATTTCAACAGTCCAAATATGGAAGCAACCCAAGTGTCCATTGATAGATGAAATGAATAAAGAAGATGAACGAATATTATTCAGCCATAAAAAACAATGAGACTTTAGTCATTTTCAGCTACATGGATAGAGCTAAAGTGTATAATGTTAAGCAAAAAAAGTGAGTCAGAGAAAGGTAAATACCATATGATTTTACTCATGTGGAATTTAAGAAACAAAACAAATGAGCAAAAGGAAAAGAAGGAGAAAGAAAGAGCAAGACAAATTAAGAAACAGACTCTTAGTTATAAAGAACAAAGATGGTTACCAAAGCAGAAGTGGGTGAGGGCATGAGTAAAACAGATGATGGGGATTAAGTAGGGCACTTTCATGATGAGCACTAGGTGTTGTATGGAATTGTTGAAATGCTGTCTACGGCCATACCACCCTGAATGTGCCCGATCTCGTCTGGAATTGTTGAAATGCTATATTGTACCTGAAATTAATATGACACTGTAAGTCAACTCTATGGGAATTAAAATTTTAAAAAATCCTTGGTAGTAAAAATAATGGCTACTAGTTGACATATTATAAAGAATAACCATAATTAACTTAGTTATTTATATATACTTTTTACTAAAGTAATAAAGTATTATTGGTTCTATCCCAGTTTGTTTAGAAATATGACATACTTATTTTTTTAATTTTTTAAAACACTGCCTAGATGACACAGTATAACAATTGTTGTTCAATACATTTTTTAAAAATCTGCATACTTTAAGTAATGAGACAAATGTTCTTATTTTAGTTGTGTCCCCCTAAAAGAACTTCAGCCTTGAGAAATCTATTAAATGTGTGAGTATCTGTTCTCTCAACTCTAAAATGAAAGCTCTGGCTACCAGTTGACATTACAGTCGTATGCAACCATGATATGCTCCCATCAGAGGGATAAGTGTAGAATAAAAATGGATGCTATGCAAGTCACATTAAGATTTGATGGGAAAAAAAAAGATTTGATCATAAAATTGTATTTTGGAGTATATATTGACAACTTCTGCATAGAGGTTGAAGGAAATGAAAATGGACTGACATACTAGAAATCCCCACCAAAGGCAATGGTCATAGTTAACATGTGACTGAATTGTTTGGTGATTGTAGTTCAAAAAGCAGTGCTATGGCAGCAGAAGTTGTTGCTAAATACATTGTGTCAAAAACATATTCTCCAAATAGTTTGTTGTGACCATTGGTCCCCCTGCATTTTTCCATTTAAAAAAAAAGAGAATCTTAAAAAAAAAAGAGAGAGAGAATTTTGGGGTTCCTGGGTGTCTCAGTCAGTTAAGCGTCCAACTTCGGCTCAGGTCATCATCTCAGGATTCATGGGTTCCAGCCCTACATGTGACCATGTCTTGCTTAGATACTTCTGAGTTTATGTCAAGTTAGGCAGAAGGGCTATGAACTCCAAACAGTAGTTTTCAAATCCTAATAAGGGTTGCTGTGTTTGTCCAGATTCTTGTCTTCACAAGGACAGCACATCTAAGGAGACACCTCTCATGTCATAGCCATCATAGATGTAGACACTACATCACAACTTTCCTGCAGGTGGTAGTGAAGTATGTTTGGCTTTTAACATATATATTCATATTCTGGTAATTTTTTGAAAGATGAGAGTAACTTGGGAAAAGGGAGCTCTTTTTCTTTTTCTTATTTGTATAAAGATACCATATGGAGTACAAGTGGCCTTGCATTTGAAATCAACTATTTTCAAGCAACAAATCTTTTAGATCATTATTTCACTTCTTTGAAAGTTATTTTTGTCCTTGGTTAAAAAATAGAAAATGTTCTTATAGGTTTATTTGAAGATTAAGTCATATTGTCTGCACACATAAAGTACTCCATAAATGGTATTATAATCTGGTGTTGATAATAAACAGTGCTATGCTTGTTACCATTTTGTGAGAATTAAGGCAAGATTATCTTCTATTATTGCAACAGACTGCCAAAAAGGGGACAGCATCCCCTCCTTCTTCTTCAATGTCACACAGAGGTAGAGGTAGTTACATCTGTCAGCACCAAGGTCAAAGTCAACTATCCCAGAATTGTAGGAGATGATTAGTATAAAATATGAATTAAAAGTATCCCTTTCACAAATAGTAGTGACACATTGGGGGTTAGGAAATGGTGGATCCAGTAGGAATATCTGAGATAGCCCAAGTAGAGAAAATTCATGAAAGATATTATAATAAGAGAAGGGAATATCAAAATTAAAATGGCACATGGGTTTTGAGGCCCCTGTAAATTGGGGTACTTTTGAATAAGTTGCTCATTTGGTCTCTCTGGCTAAAGAGCTGAGTATATTTAGCAACATTTAACAAATTTCCAGTTATCTTGCCCCTTTCAATTGGACCTCAGTGACCCTCTAGCAATGCTGAGCACAGGCTGACTGGGGTTGCCTAAACTTGAATAATGATTTGCAGCAATGGCATCTGGATGAATAAAATGGTGAAAAATAAATATTATAAAAAAGTAATTAAAAATATTTTCTACAGAAGATCTCACATTAAACACATGGAAAGGCCTTAATTCAGCCAGTGCTTTCATTTGCATATTTAATTTTCCTTGGGAAATGCCATGGGTTCTGCTTAACTACTACATGACACAAATGCACAATCCTGCACTTTCCTTCCTTTCTTTGATGCCTCTTCCACTTACCCCCAAGAACAAGGAAAGAAAAGAGTAGCTAATTTTCTCATTAAAAGCGAATGTAGGTAAAAATTATAACTAATTCCAGTCATTTGAGAAATGATCAGATCTCAGTATTCATAGTATCTTGATAAATCAAGACAAAGTCATTAAAATTATTGTAAAAAATTCATTTGAGCAACATATCTTTAGACATTCATTGCATTAGCCTCTAGGTACTTCTACAATCTATCTTTGTAGTAGATAAAGATATGGATTTTAAGCGTATAAAGTTCACTCTTGGGGCTCTTGGGTGGCTCAGTCGGTTAAGCGACTGACTTTGGCTCAGGTCAAGATCTCACGGTTTGTGGGTTCGAGCCCCTCAACGGGCTCTGTGCTCACAGCTAGCTCAAAGCCTGGAGCCTGCTTTGGATTCTGTGTCCCTCTCTCTCTGACCCTCCCCTGTTCAAGCTGTTTCTCTCTCTCTCTCTCTCTCAGAAATAAATAAGCATTAAAATAAATTTTAAAAATTCACTCATATATCGTATAACTACTGAATTGATTGAAACACACATATATTGCATATGGCATAAGCCTAGAGAGTAAAGTACTCCCATGGTTTTATATAGTATGCTTAATCCTTTCTAAGTTAGGGATGAGAACTGCATAAATTATAGCTGTTGCCAGATCACCAGAATTATCTTTACTTTTCTTTGAGTGCACATGCCATACTAAGTTTGGTCCGATTAGAATCTAAATGTAAGGGTGCCTGAATGGCTCAGTTGGTTAAGCATCCAACTTTGGCTCAGACAATGATCTCACAGTTCATGAGTTTGAGCCCCACTTTGAGCTCTGTGCTGACAGCTCAGAGCCTAAAGCTTGCTTCAGATTCTGTGTCTCCCTCTCTCTCTGCCCCTACCCCACTTGTACTCTATCTCTCTTTCAAAAATAAATAACCATTAAAAAAAAGAATCTAAATATAATGTAAAAATACACCAATCGGATATAGTAGAATAAAGAGTAATCAAATTATACAGTCTTTAATTCTTTTAGCATAGCACATATAAAAGATGGGCACAGGAGAAGGACAGAAATGGAAAGGAAGTACCAAAGAGCCATCCATCAACTGATGTCATTCACCATTCATTCTTAGTTTCACTTATAATTGAACCAACAATTAATATCTCACACAGTGTCACTCTCAAATTTTATAAACATGACTTCTTGGAGTAATTTATTTAAATCTTAAAGAGCAACAACAACACCTTGAATTATGAACACACAGGCCAATAAAAATACAATTATTTCTCTTATTTCAAAATTGGATTGTGGCATAAGTTCCAGAGATTTAAAGCAATACATTTTCCACAGATTGTTTTACTAAATAGTTCTTCATGAAATTAACTTGAATAAAATCATTATCATTGACATGTATACTTTTAAAAAATATATATTACAGAAGTTTACATACTGTCTGGCCCCTTTATCATAAATTGGTTTCTAAAGTATTTTTCTAAAGTAATCTTTCAAAAAAGTTCACAATTTCAAAAGGCAGAAGATTACAATGATTAATAGCCTTCCTCTGAGATCAACCCGGGTTTGCTATACCACTGGCCAAGCACTTTAAGGAAATCCCTTTATTTCTCTAGGCATAGGTTTCCTCAATATAGATTGGAAATAATCATAGAACCTAACATATGAGGTTGTTGTAAATTTGAATGAGATAATCATATAATCTGATTACTTGAGTTTCTGATAAGTATCTAATACACCTGCTAGCTTATATAATAATAATGGAGAATTAAAATCCTCTGGCTCTTATACAGATACTGAAATTTGAGTTTGCTTAATGTCATCTTCAAAGCATAATTTGTTTCTGATATAATTACATAGAGATCTACACTTACTATTTTTTTTATTAATTTTAGAGAGAAAGAGAGAGAACGAGTGCAAGCAGGGGAAAGGCGCAGAAAGAGAGAGAGAGGGATTTCCAATCCCTATATAGTAGGGCTTGATCCAATAACCCTGGGATCATGACATGAATTGAAATCAGTCAGATGCTCAACCACTTCCACCACCCAGGTGCCTCTCCATTACTTTTTGAGATTTTCTTTATCTTTCCAGAATAAATAATCAGAATCAATTTCTGACAGTTTCCATGTCAAGAACTTAAGTAGAAATAAGTTTCTGCTTTATTCCTTTTTAAAAAGAGAGAAAAAAAAGTGTGAAATGAAGAATCTAACTTCATTTTTTGATATTTTACAGTGAGAAGCTTTCAGCCTCACAGCTCTCTGGTCCACTTCTCCAATCTGAATAAGCAACAAAGAATAGGCCAACGGGCATCCTCCTTCGATCACAAGCCACGGCCTACAAATGCAGTAACATGCTGACCTTTCTCCCTAACCACAGTGAAACCCACGCTCATTTCCTTTACCTGCTCTCCCAAGCCATTTTTGGGTCAATCTCAAACACTTGCTCTGCTCTACCCCAAAACCTCACCATGCTGGTAACAAATCTTTCTATACCCTCTGGGTTAGTATGTCATCAGTCCTGACACCTAAGCCAAATTTTGTCAGGAGGAGGCATCCTGTGTCTAATGAGAGCCCACAACAGCAATTACATTCAAATATAAAGTCTGACTGAGTCAATTTGCAGGTTATTGTCAATTACCTAAAATGACTGAAATTTAAATAATTTGTGCTAGCAATCTTTTATGATCAATTTTATTAGAGAGATCCTCAGGAAATTATGCTTCAAAAATCCTATATTTCTTATAAATAATACATTAAAACAAACTTTGAGAACAAATCTGGACAAAGTTTTATTTGAGTTATTTTTTTTAAGTTAGTCGCACAACGTATACATGGCAGATGGCAATTTTGTGAAACAAATAAAAACATAGATTATTTTAATGACTTTGTTTGAAGGTTTTTTCTTCTTCAGCCATAATCAAATTCAGGAATGGGCATTACATATAAGAAAATCACTTAAAAGAGCATCTTAAGACTAAAAGTGTACAAGTCTTATAGGATAACATATGTCCCACCATATGTTTCCTATCCAATCATACCCAGGCAAGAATTTTCACTAATTTTTCCCAAAAAGACAATACTTAAATTAATTGGATATATAAAATTTTGAATCTCTAAAGTTTTAAGAATCTGCATATTGTTAAAGGTGAGATATCCTTCCATATTCTCACATTTTTAAAATTGAGTGGAAAAAATATAATTTTGTATACACAAAGTCTTTTTCATAAATTCCAAATTTAAATATAAAAGTATTAGTGTATTCATACATATCATTGTAATGGAGAATAAAAAGAGCTATAAATTTGTAACGGACAGGAAAGTGATATATGATGCTTAATTAAACTCCAAACCATTTGCTAATTGCCTCCCCTATGAAAAGCTCTGTGTTATGGTGAATATGGAAGTGGGGAATGGAAAGGGGATCGATTCTAATGAAGCTAACATGGCTATGGAGTAGCTCTGCACCACTCCAGGTTCAATTCTTACTCACACTGTACTATCAATTCCATCCCTACGGGAGAACTATCTTCCTGATTCAACTAAAATACATTTTTTGCTGTATTTCTATATTCTATATACTGTAGCTGCATATTCAAAGAATACAAATACAAGAATACAAAGCAGAGTTAAATGAAATCTACAAGATTTGGGCAATCAAAACTCAGTTACAGTGACTTATTGTGACTTATTGAACTTACTTATTGAACTTACAGGTTCTTTATTTTTAATTTTTTTCTTAGTTTATTGTCAAGTTGATTACATATAACACCCAGTGCTCATCCCAACAAGTGCACTCCCCCACCCCCATCACCCACTTCCCCTCTCCACCACTCCCATAAGCCTTCAGTTTGTTCTAAGCATTCAAGAGTCTCTCATGGTTTCTCTCCCTCCCTATCCCCAACTAATTTCCCCCTTCTTCTCCACATGGTCCTCCATTAAGTTCCTCCCAATCCACCTATATGTGCAAACATATGGTATCTGTCCTTCTTTGTCTGACATTTCGCTCAGCATAACACCCAAAAGGTGTACTGTGATCACCCTGTAGACCCTAGGTGTCAATACGGAAGTTACCAAAAAACATAGGAGGAAAAAAGTTAACATCCTTTCATCCTTTACATTAGATTTCTGTTTTGTCAGCGTAGTGTAGATAGAATAGTTGGTGTATATTCTGAAAATACAGGCTTCTTGGGAGCTCTGTGTACAAATGAAGTGTCTCAGAGGTTGAGGGAGAGTTTGGGGTCGACAGAGCTCAGGATTGCTCCACTACATCTCCTCTTCAATCACATAACTTCTGGCTTCATTTGATTTGTACATTTTAGTAACAAGATTCCAAATAAGATTTCGTTTTAGAAAAGAAAGGATTGTTTGTGGTGTGTGTTTGTGCGTGCACATGTGCACACGTATTCAGCTGCTTATAAAAGTTAAAATTTCTGAATTAGGTTTTACATTTTCCTCATTTAGGTTATAAGCAAAACAGTATAATTATTCAAATCATGGCAAGGTTTACTACTGATTCTAAGCTATTACCTTTTTCCTAACATTTAAAATATATGTAAATGTTCCATTTAAAAATATATGTAAACTTGTATCTTCTCTTCATGAATGCAAAAATATTTACTATAACTTTTTGCTTCAGTTTGTCCTTGGATATTCGATTGAATTATTCTCACCATTCTCCAATTTGTTCCCCTACTCTGACTAGTAGTAAGGGCATATAATAAGTTTATATCAAGGGCATATGGTCATCTGTACATAACAAAGCTTAAGTAATTTTTTTAAATGTAGAAACTAAAGAAAAATATGGTACTGTTTCATGAAAGCAGATGTACTTTGTAATTATAACTGACATAATATTTTGGCGATTTAACAAATAAAACAGGAATGAATGATATCTTTTGTCTCTAGACCTTTCCTAGTCCATAACACTTTGTTAATTACAAGTCTGTATGATTTCTTGGTCTCTCTTTCTCTCTTCTCTGTTCTAACTTTCCTTTCTGCTATTTCTGCATTCCCACAATATCACTTTAATATTTAGATAAAGCCTATAGAATATTACTAAACTCTTTTGCTGATAGCTGGATATTACTGGCCTACTCAAGCTAGTTCCAAATGACTACTTAATCTTCATTACATATTCTAAACAATTTATTTTATATATATATAAAAATATTTTTTTAATGATTCATGTTTTTTTTTAATGTTTTATTTATTTCTTGGAGAGAGAGAGAGAGAGAGACAGCGTGAGCAGGGGAGGGTCAGAGAGAGGGAGTCACAGACTGAAACAGGCTCCAGGCTCTGAGCTGGCAGTCAGCACAGAGCCCAACGCGGGGCTCAAACCCGCGAACCGCGAGATCATGACCTAAGCGAAAGTCGGACGCTTAACCGACTAAGCCACTCAGGCGCCCCTAAAAATATTTTTTTTGAGAGAGACAGATAGCATGAGCTGGAAAGGGTCAGAGAGAGAGGGAGACACAGACTCAGAAGCAGGCTCCCAGTTCTGAGCTAGCTGTCAGCACAGAGCTTGGCATGGGGCTCGAGCCAACTAACCATGAGATCATGACCCGAGCCAAAGTTGGACGCTCAACTGACTGAGCCACCCAAGTGCCCCTAAACTATTTATTAGGTATATACTCTGTACCAGACACTGTTCTATCTGGTGTATATACAGTGTGAAACTAAGGGTAAATGCCTTTGCTCAGAAGACAGACACTAAACTATGCCAAAATTTTGGAAAAATTTAAGAAGTCCCAAAAAGCCATAGTCAAGAATTGTGAGTAACATTGATTTGTTGCTTTCATAGCTTTATTCCTATGCCTTTTTAAGGAATGGTCTCTTATCCTCACCTGTACAAATTCTTATCATCTTTTGAAGTCCACTGGAAACTCAATCCTATCCACAATCTTTCAGTTGACCATATCTTACCATAACTTTCACCAGGAATATTTTTTTTAAATCCCAGATTTAGTGTCTTATGATATTATGAGAATAAGAACTGCATTCTCTATTTAATATAAATTTTATGGGTATGTATATGATGGTTATGATGAACATTTCTACAGATACAACTGAAGGATTCAAACAAATCAGGAGGTCTGTCTTAGAAAGCCTATAATTTCTTTTCTTATTTTTATCATTTTCCCCAATATATGTTTTTCTTTCAGAATTATATAGACTTTTTTAAAGATGAAGAGTGAATTTAGTTAAATCCACTAGTGGTTGATTTTCTGAGGTTAGATTATTTTCCAACTCTCAGAAACATAGTGAAGAGGTTGAAAAGGGATGAAATTGGAGAAAATATATAGATATTCGAAGATGCCTAAAACCATACAGCAATGCCAACAGGTACATGAAAAACTGGTCAATATCACTAATCAATAAGAAAATGCAAATCAAAATTACAATGAAATATCACCTCATATCTGTTAGAATGAGTAGCATCAAAAAGATAAGACATATAAAATGCAGGCAAGGATGTGGAGAAAAAGGAAACCCTTGTGCTCTGTTGGGAGGAATGCAAAATTGGTGCAGGCACTATCAAAAGAGTATAGAGGATCCTCAAAAAACTAAAAATAGAACTACCATGTAATCCAGCAGTTCTACTTCTGATAATATTTTGAAGGAAATGAGAACACTATGTTGAAAAGACATCTGTACCTCCATGTTCACAGAAGCATTCTTCAAAATAGCCAAGATATGGAAACAACCTTAGTGTTCATAAACAAATGAATGGATAAAGAAGTTGTGGGATAGATGGATAGATAGATGATAGATAGATAGATAGATAGACAGACAGGCAGATAGAATGAAGTATTATTTGTTCATAAAAAAGAAGGAATCTTGCCATATGTGACAACATGAATGGATCTTGAGGGCATTAGGCTAAGTTAAATGAGTCAGAGAAAGACAAAGACAATTAAATAAGTCAGACTTGGGAAAATAATCTAAAACAAAACAAAACAAACTCATACAAATAGAAATCAGATTTGTAGTTTCCCAGGGGAAGTTAGAGAAGGGAGAATTGCAAGAAAGTGGACAAAAGGTACACATTTCTAATTATAGGATAAATGAACACTAGGGATATAATGTACAACATGATGTCTATGGTTAAGACTGCTCTATGGTATATATCAAAGTTGTTAAGAGAATAAATCCTATGAGTTCTACTATAAGAAAGACTCTTAAAATAATTTTTAATGTTTATTTAGTTTTGAGAGACAGAAAGAGACAAAGTTTGATTAGGAGAGAGGCAGAGAGAGAGACACACATACACACACAGAATCTGTAGCAGGTTCCAGGCTCTGAACTGTTAGCACACAGCCTGGTGTGGGGCTCGAACATACAAATTGTGTGATCACTACTGAAACGAAGTTGGATGCTCAAACAACTGACCCACCCAGGCACTCCAGAGGATTCTTTTATTTTTTTTTCTTTTTTGGCATTTATATGAGATGATAATCATTTTATTACATATGTAAATAAAATCATGCTATACACCTTAAACTTACACAGTGCTATATATATTAACTATATCTCAACAGAAATAAAATAAATACAGCAAATGTCTAACAATTGCAGAATAATTATGACAGTAAGTTCAGAATAATTAAAATGACAGAACCTTAAAAGTTAAGGTCTACAATTCTCAAACTTTAGTTTGAGAGTCACCTTGAGATCCTGATTCTTGGCCCAACACCAAAATGTTCTCATTTAGTAGGTCTGGGTAGTGTCTTAAAATGCATTTCTAACAAATTCTCAGATGACACTAATGCTGGTGGTTTAGGGATTATATTTGAAAACCAATGATCTGAAACCAACATCATCAACAAAAACAACAACAACTAATACTACACATAAAATTGAATACACTTGTCTGATAGTTTTTGCTTCATCTATGGTATCTCATTTTCCCAAGCAAAGAGTAAACTCTTTGAAGCTTTTATATCTCCAAGAGCAATATTCTATTGTTAGAAGGAATAAAATTAATCTGTGGAATTTTTTTCATAAAATAAGTTATAAGCCAGGGGACTCTGGTGGATTCACCTTGAAGAGAAAATATTCTCTTATATTACATACTCATTTTTTCATATGTTAAGCATTTTATTGTTTCTGTTTGTTTAATACTATGATACCCATATTTCCTAGGATGGCCCTTCAGCCTGCCACCACTCATGATTGATTAATGGTGAACAAAATCTGAAAGGGTTATATGTATATATGAATTTATAAAATCTGCCCAAAACTTCTGAAAATCATTCAAAACAAGTCAGGAATAATAGTAGTTGAAGTTATTCAGACACTGAAATATATATTTTAGTGGGAAATAGTGACTAGTTTAGATGGTAGGTTAATTCTAAGGAAATACTGATACCAAGGTTCTTTTATTTTTTTTCAGTTGAATTCATTTCTATGTCTTGAAATAATGATATTGAAAAATGAAGGCTTTTTGTTATATTTCGTATACTTACTAGATAAAACAAGGTAAGAGGAAGCCAACACTATGTACATGCTTTGTTTTATCACAATTTCTAAATCTTCCCTCATATTCCATAGTGAGAGTTGCTTGCGAGAATATACTCACAAAGAAACAATGTTCAAGGTAATGCAGATTCAAATCATCGTTCATTTTAGACTATGTATTTTCTTTTACTTATGATACTTAAATAAAATTTTGTATGAAATCCAAATTCAATTTTAGAATCCATAGATGTGCAAAATTTAGCTTGAGCTAGTCATCAACCATACATATGTAACAAGTTCTGCTATTTTATACTAAAATTGTTGAATCCTTCATAATACTTTGAATTAAAATGACTATCATATGAAAATTTATCCTCATTAAATTTTGAACAAACCTGTTTAACACATACTAAAGGTCCAAATAACAATTTAAAAAGTGACTCAAAAGATTTTTTAGGTGAACATTCTAAAGATTTCCAGAACAAGGATCGGTATTCTATTTCATTTTTAATAGGATATAAACTATTTTAGAAGTATTTAATACTTTGACACTCTGAATAAGTCTTTTAAGTCCCATATGCTAATATAATTACAATAATATTAGGATTCTAAGCAATTAAGAAACAAAAATTTGTAAAATATGTCTTTTTAGGAAATGTTGAAATAAGAAGGTAATTTCACTGGTTGGTAATGTTAGGCACATAAGGAGATATTAACCCCATGGAAGCAGTAATGAAAAGATCATAGATATCAAATCTGGTAGAAACACGTTTAAATCCTGACTCCACTACTTATTGGCCCCATAATCTAGGGAAATTACTTAACATCCTTAGTCTCTAAAATGGAAATGATCACAGCTTACTTACACGATCAATTATTAACTTATGTGATTTATCATAGTCTGACTAATAGTGGATACTGATGTATTTTTTAAGAATGAATTTTAATTACTCAATATAAAATACCATATGTGGACTATGATTTAAGTAGGTTAATAAAAAGAAACAAAACTAATTTTCCACCCTAGATGAGCCTTCAGTCTCATCTATAAAATGTAGGAATTGAATTAGATGATTCCCAAGGGCACTTATTTATTATTATAATTTAATATTATTATTATTATTACTATTATCCTATCATATTCTAAATGGCTGCTCTAAGAAATTCTCAATTCAAATGATATTAAGATTCTGTAACAGAAAGATTACTCTAATGTTAGCTAAGAAAGGTCTGGAGGCTGTGGTTATAAACATGGCTATGCATTAAAATAGGTTGCGTGCCTTTAAAAAATATTAACTCCTAAAATCAAATCAGAATCTTTGTGAAGAACAGCCTGAGTATCAACTATCTTCTAAAATAGTATGATGATTCCAAGGGTAGTCAGAGTTGTGAACCACCACCTTAAAGTAAAGTTGTAAGTAATTGAGATGTAAGGGAAGTTAAGAGCATAATTAGCAAGAATCCTGTTCCATTTCCCAAACTAAAGACTCTGATAGAGGTGAGCCTCACAAAACTGTTTATCCAATATTCTCATCCAAAATCTATTGTCTTATTTCAATCTGTCTGGAACAGATTCAGTTTGCCCATAGTTGAATTCATTTTATTCATTAATATCTCTTCTTTAGCATGATTTCCATGTTAAAGAAAACTCTGTTCTCTAATTCCCCAAGATCAAAATCACAGGATGAAATTTAAGACTTTTTCTTATATCACAAAACATCTACCTGTACACACATCACACGTACACACACACAATTCATTAATTTATATTTCACCTATAAAAGTTACTTATTCAGCAAATTGCCCTCCACCTCTGCTGCCACCTTTGACCTCCTTAAGATTAGGTTAGATGAGGGAGGTCAAAAATCCTGAACTCACCTCCTCCCATGGACACACTCAATCTACTACTACAAATGGAACAATTTCTTCTGAAAAAGAACTGAAAAATAGCTGAACAGTTTCATAGCAAGAAATTATAAGAGGGTCACATCATGGTGGGTAGGAGAGGCTGAGGCATGGTCTTGACACAAACCCCAACCCTGACATGATAAACTCACAAATCCAGGAACTTATTCCCAGAGAATAAAAGGTTCATACCAGACATCAGAAACCTCAAACTCTATGAGTTGCACTAAAAAAACGAACCTCCAAAACACCTATTTTTGAAAACCATTTGGAGCTTATATCCAAGAGACCCGAACAGCTATGTGGAATTGAGATATGCTCTAAAAGGGCTTGAACAGACATCCCAGGGCCTACCACAAAATCAGCAGTTTGAAAAGCATCTGGACTATATGAGAAGGAAACTCATTTGCTAACCTTAGAGCATCTTCTAAAGTGGCAGGGGTGTGTTTGTGTTGGGAGTCTCTCTGGGGACAGAGGTGCTGGTGGGTGTAATTTTTACACTTTCCCTTTACCTTGACAGTAGTGGCAGGCATGCAGTGTCTGTGCTCTCTCACTGCCTTCTTGCTAAATCTGGCAGTTACATGTATTCCACATAGGAGACACTCCTTAATTGGCTATGGTGGCCAGAGGAGCTTGTGTTCCTGGGTTTCACAGGACTGTGACAATCAGAGAGACAGCTTTTGGCAGACTACCACCTCCAGGGCATTGCACAGACAGCAGACTAAAATACAACCCCAGTCTTTCTCTGTCAGAAGCCCATTTGTTTGTACTAGACCTGAAGCTGACGTGCAAGATAGGTTTGTTATACCTCTAAATGTTACAAAAGTGATCTCCAGGAATATAGACAAGGAGAAAATATTTTTGTGTTCCCCTACTTTCACTAAAACTACAGTACCCTCAATAAGGAGCCTATATACAAATATGAGGCTTTATTTTTTCAACTGTCAACTCAAGAAGCACTTTCAGATCTACTGATCTGAAGACCACCTAAGATTATGATTGTGATCTTACACGATTGCATATATTTGCAAACTTTACAAATTAGCAAATATTTGTAAACCTGCCTGGGGGACTGACTTCCAATCAGCCCATACCGAAGTGCTAATAGAAATCATTTCCTTTGGAATACTGATAGGTCTTGACACTCTCTCAACAATGGCGACCTATTAAGAATAGATCAGGCCTTTTAAAAAATCACAAAGGTTTGGGGCCATAAGGGCTGTTGTTTAAGCATCTGACTTTGGCTCAAGTCACCATGATTTTGTGGTTTGTGAGTTCAAGCCCCATTTCAGTCTCTGTGCTGACAGCTCAGAGTCTGGAACCTGCTTCAATTCTGTGCCTCCCTCTCTCTCTGCCCCTCCCCACTCACATCTGTCTCTCTCTCTCAAAATAATAAACATTAAAAATTAAAAAAAAGAAAAGGAAAAAAGAAAATGCTGAAAAGAAAAGAAAAAAATCACCTAAGAATATTCTACTGGGCAAATTTTCATTGAGAATTACAGAAGAGATAAGGAGTTTTCCAGACAAGAAAAGCTTTTGGCATGCATTAATACTAAACTGGCTTTAGAAATTTAACATTAAGAAATGTTAAAGGGACTTATTTTTTAAAAAAGTTTTTTTTTTATATATTTTTTTTATTTCTAGGAGAGAGAGAGAGACAGAGACAGCGTGAGCAGGGGAGGGTCAGAGAGAGAGGGAGACACAGACTGAAACAGGCTTGGATTACTGTCCAGTCTCATGGATGTGGTGGTTTTTGAGTTGTGGAGATTTGATAAAAGGAGATGAAGACAAAGTAGAGATAGAAGCTATTGAGAGATAGGTTGAAAGGAAGTTTGACATTAACCTAAGAGATCTTCATTTTAATCTTGAGGTAGTGGGAAAACTCAGAATGTTATGGGACAAGGAAGATACATAATTGTAATTATCCTATCGAAATATTTTTTAATGTTTTTTATTTATTTCTAGGAGAGAGAGAGAGACAGTGTGAGCAAGGGAGGGTCAGAGAGAGAGGGAGTCACAGACTGAAGCAGGCTCCAGGCTCCGAGATGGCAGTCAGCACAGAGCCTGACGCGGGGCTCGAACCCACGAACCGCGAGATAATGACCCAAGCGAAAGTCGGACGCTTAACCGACTAAGCCACCCAGGCGCCCCTAAAAAAAAAAGTTTTAAGTTTACTTTTTGTTTTGAGAATGGGAGGAAGAGAAGCCATGGCAGACTCTGTGCTGTCAGCAAAGAGTCTAATGTGGGGTTTGATCCCATGAGTCATGAGATCATGACCTGAGCCACAATCAAGAATCAGATGCTTAACTGACTGAGCCACCTGGGTGCCCTCAATGGGACTTCTTTAAATTGAAATGAGAAGGTGCTAATTAATAGCAAGAAAATATGAAAAAATAAATCTTACTGGTAAAGGCAAATATAAAACAAAGGTATATCACTTATAAAGCTAGTATGAAGATTAAAAAACAAAAGTAGTAAAATTAACTGTAACTACAACACTTAGTTAAAGGACATACAAACTAAAAGGTATAAAATGTGACAAAAATATAAATGTAAAAATGTAAAACTTTAGCATGTTTTCAAACTTAAGTTTCTATCTACTTAAAATAGAATGTTACATATAGAGCTATTATAAGCCTTAAGGTAACCATAAAACATAAACCTATAGTGGGATACACAAAAGATAATGAGAAGTGAACCTAAGCATACACTAATTAAATTTATCAAATTACACAGGAGAGAGCAAGAGAAGAACAAAGGAACAGAGGAAAATTCAAAACAATCAGAAAACAACTAAAAAAAATGGCAATAAGTGCATACCTGTCAGTAAGTATTTTAAACGTAAATGGACTAAATTCATCAATCTAAAAGAAGATTGGTTAAATGATTTTTTAAAAAATGCAAGACTCAACCATATGCTGCCTATGACAGATTCACTTCACCTTTAAGGACATACACAGATTGAAAGTGAAGGGATGGAAAAAATATGTTCCAAATAAATGGAAAGCAAGAGAAAACAATGGTAGCTGTATTTAGATTAAGGAAAATAGATCTCAAAACAAAGACTTGAATAAAAGACAACAAAGGGGATTACATAATGATAAAGTGGTCAGGTCAACAAGAGGATATAACAGTAGAACATTTGTAAATTTGCGCGCAACATAGAGGCACTTAATTTATAAGGCAAGTGTCAGCAGACCTAAAAAGAGAAATAATTAGCATTACAATAAGAAGGAGATTTTAATAACTCACTTCACATCAATATATCGACCAGACAGAAGTTTAAGAGGGAATTATGGGTCTTAAATAATACATAAGGTTAGGGGGACTTAAAAGGTAAATACAGACCATTCAATTCAAAAACAGCAAAATATACATCCCTCTCAAGTGCACATGGAATATTCTGTAGAACAGATCATATGTTAGGATACAAATAAGCATCAGTGAATTTAAGAAGATTGAAATCAGGGGCGCCTGGGTGGCTCAGTTAGTTGAGCGTCCGACTTCCATTCAGGTCATGATCTCACCGCGGTTTGTGGGTTCGAGCACTGCGTTGGGCTCTGTGTTCACAGCTCAGAGCCTGGAGCCTGTTTCGGATTCTGTGTATCCTTCTCTCTCTGCCCCTCCCCCCGACTCTCTCTCTTTCTCTCTCTCTCTCTCAAGAATAAATAAACATTAAAAAAAAAAGAAGATTGAAATCATATCAAGCATCTTTTCTGACCAAAATTGTATGATACTAGAAACCAGTTAGAAAAAGCACTGGAAAATTCACAAATATGGAGATTAAACAACGTATTACTGAACTGAATAGATCACTGAAGAAATCAAAGCACAAATTAAAAAAAAAATACCTTGAGACAAATGAAAATGCTAATACAACATGCCAGTATCTATGGGATACATGAAAAGCAATTCTAAGACAGAAGTTCATAGTAATATTTTCCTACCCCAAGAAGCAAGAATAGTCTCAAATAAACAATCTAACCCTACACTTAAAGGAACTTTAAAAATAAAAGCAAATGAAGCCAAACGTTAGTAGAAGGAAGGAAATGACAAAGATCAGAGTGGAAAGAAATAAAATAGATTAAAAAGCAATAGAAAACATTAATAAAACTAAAAGTTGTTTTTGAAAAAATAAGAAAATGACAAGCCATTACATTCATCAAGAAAAATAGAGAGCTCAAAATAAAAACAGCTATTAAAAGAGGAAACACTACAGCCAATACCACAGAAACACAAAATAAATTTAAATGTGTAATTATAGGTCAAGAGATTAGACAACATAAACAAAAGGGATCAGTTCCTATAAACATGAAATTTTCTAAGACTGAATCATAAAAAAATAGAAAATGTGAATAGATCAATTACTAGTAAGGAGATTGAATCAGTAATTAAAAATCTCCCAACAAAATAAAGTCCAGGACCAGATGGCTTCACTCATGAAATCTATCCAACATTCAAGGAAGTTTAAATGCCTATCCTTTTCAGGCTTTTTCAAAAAATAAAAAATGTGGTAACTCATGCAAAATAATTTTATGAAACCAGCATTACTCTGATAATGAAACCAGACAAGGACACCACAAGAAATGAAAATTAGAAGTCAATATTCCTGATGAACATAGATGCAAAATTCTCAACAAATATTAGCAAACCGAATTCAACAATATGTTAAAAGAATCAAAAACTATGATCAAGTGAGGTTATTCCAGGGATACAAGAATGGTAAATATCATTCAGTGTGATACACTGACATTAACAAAATGAGGGATAAAAATCATATGATCATCTCAATTAATGCAAATAAAAAGAATTTGACAAAATGCAGCATCTATTAGGTTATAAAAAAATCTCAGCAAAGTGAGTATAAAGAGAACATATCTCAACACAATAAAGACCATATATGACAAGCCCACAGCTAACATCAGACTCAAGTAAATACCGAAAACTGTGCTTCTAAAACTAAGAATAAAAAATAAAGCCCACTCTTTCCACTCTTATTTAACATTTACTGGAAGTCCTAGCCATAGCAATTAGGCAAGAAAAAAGAAAGTAAGTTGTCCAAGTTAGAAAAGAATAAAGTAAACTGTCACTCTTTACGTATGACATGAGTTCATACACAGAAATCCCTTACAGGCTACACAAAATAAATTCAGGTAAGCTTCAGGGTACTAAATCAAAACACAACTATCTGTCCCATTCCTATCCACTAACAATGAACTATCAGAAAGAAAAATTCAGAAAACCATCAAATTCTAAATTGCTTCAAAAATAATTAAATACTTAGGAAAAAAATTAACCAAAGAAACAAAAGAACTATATGCCAAAAGCTATATGACAATAAAGAAAGAAACTGAAGGGTCAACTGGGTGGTTCAGTCAGTTGAACATCTGACTATTTGGTTTTGTCTCAGGTCTTGCAGTTCATGCCTCACTGGGTATCACAGCAGAACCTGTGTGGGATTCTCTCTCTTTCTCTGCCCCTCCCTCCCTTATCTCAAAAATCAATAAATAAAAACTTTTTTAAAAATGAAACTGAAGAGGACACAAATAAATGGAAAAATATTCCACACTCAAGAATTGGAAAAATTAATACTGTTAAAATGTACATACTGCCCGAATAAATCTACAGATTCCGTATAGTCTCTACCAAAATTCCAATGCAGTTTTCACAGATATAGAACAAACAATCCTAAAATATTTATGAAACAACAAAAGATTGCAAATAATCAAAGCAACCTGGAGAAAGAAGAACAAAGCTGGAGGCGTCACACTTCCTCATTTCAAACTATATTACAAGCTTCCAGAATTAAAACTGTATTGGCATTAAAAAAGGACATGTAAGTCAATGGCATAGAGCAGAGAGCCCAGAAATTAACCCACAAAGTTATGATTGATTAGTTTATGACAAAGGAGCCAAGAACATACAATGGGGAAAGAACAGTCTGTTCAATCAATGTTGTTAGGAAAACTGAACACCCATATGTAAAAGAATGAAACTGGATCACTGACTTACACTATTCACAAAAATAAACTCAAAATAAATTAAAGACCTAAATATGAAACCTGAAATTATAAAACTTCTAGAAGAAGGTGACAAACTCATTGATATCAGTCACAGTGATGATTTTTTAGATCTGACTTTAAAACCAAAGGCAACAATAGCAAAAGATAAAAAAGGGGACAATATTAAACTAAAAATCTTCTGCATAGTAAACAAAACCATAAACAAAATGAAAAGGCAACCTACTGAGTGGGAAAAATATTTGCAAAACATATATCTGATAAGAGATTAATATCCAAAAATGCATTAAAAAACTCTTACAATGCAATAGTAAAAAATTAAACAGACCAAAAAACTATTGATTAGAAAATAGCCAGAGAATTTAAAAGATATTTTTCGAAAGGAGGCATGCAGATGGCCAACAGACACATAAAAAAATGCTCAGCATCACTGATCATCTGGACAATGCAAATCAAAGACAACAATGAGATATCACATTACGTCTGTAAAAATTGCTGTTATCAAAAAGTCAAGAAATAAGGAGTATTTGCAAGGATGTGAGAACAGGGAACCTTTGTGCACTGTCAGTGGGAATGTAAATTGGTGCAGGAACATGGAAAACAGTATGGAGATTCTTTTAAAAATTCCTTTTTAATTAAAAATTTAAAAATTAAATGGAAATTCCTTTAAAAATTTAAAATGATCTATATGATCCAACAATTCCACTTGTGTGTATATAACTGAATAAATTGAAAACACAAAGTTGAGATATTATGTGTGTGTGTGTGTGTGTGTGTGTGCGTAAGACATTAATAAAATGAAAGCTTGCCACTTGCAACACATGGCTAAACTTTGAGTGTATTATGCTAAGTGAAAATAGTCAGAAAAATACTGTACGATCTCACTTATATATAGAATCTAGAAAACAAAACCAAACAACCCAAACACAAAACTCAGAGATACAGAGGACAGATTGGTGGGTGCCAGAGGGGAAAAGGGTGAAGAGGTTCAAGAAGTACAAATTTTCAGTTGTAAAATAAATAAATCATGGGAATGTGACGGAAAGCACAGTGAGTATGGTTAGTAACATTGTATTGCACATTTTAGTCACTAAGAAAATAAATCTTAATCGTTCTCATCACAGTAAAAATGTATTTGTAACTTGATATGATTCCAGATGGTACCTAGACTAATATGGAAAAAATAAAGTAAAACTTTATTTTGCATTACACAGGAAAAATTAAAAAAACAGATTAGGTTGGATTCAATTTTAAGTTTGTGTGATTTGTTACTGTTCAATGTCTATAGCTTATGCTAGAATGTTACATCCATTAAGGCAAGAATTATGTTTTTGCTATTTATTCTCAGAAACAACACAAAGTGCCTATAAGTACTCAACAAATATTTGTTGAATATTGAAAGCTTAAAAATAATATTTTCTCATAGTCTGCACTTCGTAATTGATAGTCTGAACATCTTTTCAAGTGTCTATTGGTACTGTGCATTTCTTCTGTGGATTAGTTTCACTATAATATAATCTTCCTGACTCATTCAAGCACTGCAATCTATTTGTATGAAGATAGAGATCAGGTTTCAGTTGATAACAGCTGACATTTAAAGTGTCTTTTGGTGTCAAAATGTACAGTTAATCATTGAGAACTGCCATATGATATAAAAACGTCCAGCCGATTGAACTAATATCTTCAGGTTTGTGTATGTTGTGAAGTAAAACCCTTTCAATTCTATTCAACACAAGATTACACAATCTCATTTCTACACATAATAAAGATGAGATATCTTCCATCCTGTATTGGTTTGGTGCAGTCTGACTAGATTCCACTAACAATTGTACCAGGAAGAAATTGGTCTGTTTCTGGGGGCACAGACTGGGCTCTTACCTCCTTTGCACTTATGTGGCATGGCACAAGTGCTTTGTCTTTTTGTTGTTCTTATTTCTTAACAGTTAAATAGTGTAGACATACTCTCCACTCTTTAACTCTGATTCTATGATTATTAGAACTTTTAATATACTTTATTGATTGAAATTGGATTTTTCTACAAATTCTGAGGAGTTAGATGTCTTAGACTTGCATGCATACACATGTGCATATATTTGTGTCTGTGTATATGTGACAAAACATTATCAAAGTAGAAAGACAACTTCTATTGCTCTAAAAAATTACCATAAGCAGAGCAGCATAAAAGGATACTCATTTATTATCTCATAGTTCCTGTGGATCAGAAATACAGGTCTGACTTAGTTGAGTTCTCTTACTTAGGGCTTCAAAAGGGTGTATTCAAGTATTGGCTGGAATTGGAGTCTCAGCATCTTTTCTCCAGTCTCCTGTGGTGTCAGCAGAATTCATTTCCATGCAGTTGTACACCTCATGGAATCTTGCTCCTCAAGGACAGCAGGAGCAAGGGCCAGTTTTTACTACCTCTAGTCTCTCATATTCTGGTCCTTTTTGAAGGGACCAGTCCATCACCTGATCTGGCAAGGTCCATCCATAATAATCTCCTTTGGGTTAATTTAAAGCCAACTGATTAGGGACATAATTACATCTGAAAAATGCTTCTACTTTGCCAACTGACGTGAGTAAAAGCAATTTCAGGCTCAGCCAAGGTTCAAGGAGAGTGAGATTACACAAAGATGTATGGCATTGAGGCTCATCTTCAAATTGTGTATACAACATTCACGCATGGTTTACAACACAATCCACATAAGAGTTTTCTATACAAGAACTTCATTTTGGACAGTATTCCAAGTAGTATTAATGTTTAATTTCAAATGTTATTTTGAACATTTTATGAAAGCTATTAATTTTTAATTTTAATTACTTACTGGAACTAAGAATTTATGTATAATTGGGCTAATAACTACAATAAAGGGTTTTGTCAGTTATTAACTCTAAGTATATCTTGAAACAGTTTCTCAAATTAAAATGTAAATAACTAAGTTCTAAAATGTACGTTTTTATCTATTCTCTGTGATGCTACCAAAACCAATGTTTTAAAAGTCAGACTTAGCAAAAAAGAATGTATTTATTTCACATGGAAGTATAAAGAAATTAAAAGTGTAGAAAGAAAATATTTGCAAAGACACCGCATTTTTATATATTTTACTTGTATTAACATAAGAAAGTATTTTGTTGGGGTTCAGTATTTAAGCTCTGGTGAGTTTCATCCTTTATGGTGAAATACCCATAATAACATCTTAATATGATTCTAAATTTAATTCTCCTTATAAAAACACTATATGATAACTGACAAATCACAACATTTGGAACAGGACTCCTGGGCTTGAATCCCAGTGTCATTAGTAATCCACCAGCTATGTAACACTGGACATGTTACATACCATTTTCTGGTCACAGTATCCTCATAAATAAAATAGGCATAATAATAGGTACCAGCCTTAAGGGGATTATGGAAAGGATTAAATTTGTGAATTAAATTTGTTTCTATATACCTAAAAGGAGCCTGGCACATGACATTTGTGTGTGATTATGTGTGTGTGTCTAATATATATTTAAATGTTTTTAATTTGTATAAATATGAAATTATGTCTTTCAATTTTGGACCTGTGTGTGTACATTATGATATAAAAATCCCTCAACAAGTATCAAAGCACTGAGAAACAAAAATGATGACTCTACTGTTTTTTAAAACCCTTAATGCAAAAGGATCTTTTGCTTGGAAATGCAAAAAATAATGCATATCCTACCCACTACTGCAAGTAACAGTTTTCACAGAATCATACTAGTATGAGTGTTTCTTCTCATGGTTAGGATCAATCTATACAAAAAGTACTAATGACTCATAGTGCCTGGGTGTCTCAGTCCACTAAGTGGCCTACTTCAGCTCATGTAATGATCTCATTGGTTTGTGAGTTCAAGCCCTATGTCAGGCTCTTTGCTACCAGCTCCGAGCCTGGAAACTGCTTCAGATTCTGTGTCTCCTTCACTCTGCCCCTCCCCACTCACACTCTGCTGCTCTCAAAAAAGTTAACATTAAAAATGATTCAAACATCGTAGAAAAACATAAGTTTAACAAACCTGAAAATGTAAGCAAAGTTAGATCATTTAGGAAAGAGGAGCAAGTAGAGAGAAAGATGTTGATAAGAATACAGTATTCTCATTTAATCTAGTAAAGTTTCTCAACAGCTGCACACAGAAAAGGCCCACTAAACCAAAGTTCAAATAAGCCATGTAAATATGCAGAAGTAACCAAAAGAATAATTCAAAAAATATGTTTCTATCAAATATTGAGAGGAGTTCGTGCCCCGCGTCGGGCTCTGTGCTGACTGCCAGCTCGGAGCCTGGAGCCTGTTTCAGATTCTGTGTCTCCCTCTCTCTCTGACCCTACCCTGCTCACTCTGTCTCTCTCTCTCCTAGAAATAAATAAAAATATTAAAAAAAAAATATTGAGAGGAGTGAGGAAGGCTAATAGAATAATATAAAAGCACAGAAATTATTTTTCACAAGTGAGTGTCAAAGGATTTTGTTTAAAGTTGTTAAATTAAAAAATAGACTCATATGCTTATTATTTAAATACACTTAAGTTCTTTTAAAAGATAAGCAAAATTGGCACACCTGTAGCCAGACTCTTCAAGGAAAAAAAGTCAAATAAATCTAAAATAAAAGAAATGTTACAACTGATACCACAGAAACACAAAAGATTATAAGTGACTGCTATCAACAAATGCACATTAATAAATTGGAAAGCCTAAATTAATTAATTCCCAGAAAAATACAACCTACAAAGAACGAATCATTATGAAATAGAAAATCTGAACAGACCAACTTCCAGTAAGAAGATTTATTCAGTGATCAAAAACCTTCTGACAAACAAAAGTCCAGGACCAGATGGTTTCACTGGTGAATTCTACCAAACATTCAAAGAATATTTCAGACCAATGCTTCTCAAACCCTTCCAAAATATATGAGGATGAAATTTTTCCAAGATCATTTTATGAGGCCACATAACCTGATATCAAAACCAAAAAAAGGATGCCAAAAAAAAAAAGAAAAAGAATCAAAATTACCTGCCAATATCCCTGATGTATATAGATATAAAAAGTTTCAACAAATATTAGCAAACCAAATTCAACAATATATTAAAATGATCATTCACCATTATTGAGAGGGATTTATTCCTGTGATGTCAGGTTGGTTTGACTTCCACAAATCAGTCAGAGTGCTACTCTATATTCACAAAATGAAGGATAAAAACATAGGATCTTATCTATAGATGCAGAAAATATAATGAATTATCAGAAAGATAAATTAAGAGAGCAATTCCATTGACACTTGCATTAAAAAGGATAAAATATCTAGGAATAAATTGTTGCAGTAGTTATGGAAAACAATATGGAGTTTCTTGAAAAAGTTAAAAATAAAGCTACCATATAATCCAGTATTTCTACTTCTGGGTTTTTATCTGAAGAATATGAAATACTGTCACAAACAAGAATGAAATACCACCATTTGAAACAACATAAATGATCTCGAAGGCATTATGCTAAGTAAAATATGTCATACAAAGACAATTACTGTGTGAACTTTCTAACTTGAGAAATATATATATATATATATTATCTTACTTGAGAAATATATATATATAAAACAAACTATCTATATCAATATATAGCCAGCCAGCTATGGAGAAAGAGTGGTGGAAAGAGACTGACAAGAGATAGCAGGGAACATTATTATGTCAAGTATGTTTTTTACTTTTATTTTATTTTTTAAAATTGTTTTAATTATTTTTTTTAATTTCTGAGAGAGAGAGAGAATGTGAGCAGGGAAGGGTCAGAGAGAGAGGGAGATACAGAATCTGAAACAGGCTCCAGGCTCTGAGCCAGCTGTCCGCGCAGAGCAAGATGCAGTACTCAGACACACAAACCGTGAGATCATGATTTGAGCCAAAGTCGGATGCTTAACTGACTGAGCCACCCAGGTGCCCCTATGTCAAGTATGTTTTACCCAGACCACCAGCCTACTGTTGTAGTCAAGGAGGTCATTAATAGCTGCACACCATGTGTCTCTAGGTTCAAGCCCTTAAAATTCCTACTTTGGGGGGCACCTGGGTGGCTCAGTTGGTTGGGCGTCCGACTTCAGCTCAGGTCATGATCTCACGGTTTGTGGGTTTGAGCCCTGCGTCGGGCTTTGTGCTGACAGCTCAGAACCTGCAGCCTGTTTCGGATTCTGTGTCTTCCTCTCTCTCTGACCCTCCCTTGCTCATGCTGTCTCTCTCTCTCTGTCTCTCAGAAATAAATTAAAAACATTAAAAAAATCCTACTTTGGGTGTAAGGCAGGAATTGACAAGATATGGGCCATGTTAGCACATAACATATCATGTGGGTGTTGGAATACTTTACATAAAAGTGTCCCAAAATCTACATAGGTGCAGGCCTAGGTCCTATAGCAAGGCTTGATGAGTGGGCCCAAAATGACTTCCAGAAATAACTTAACGGCTCAGTTAGGTGCTTCTGAACAATAAAGCCTATACAATAATAGCAGAAATAAATTGTCTCAAAATGTCATTCCTTCTGCATCCAGACCACACTGAAAAGACTGTTTCTGGTTGGATGACCCTATGCTTTCCCACGAGCACCATTTTAAAAAATGCACATACTGGGGGATGCAGCATGGTAGATAAGTAGGTATCCAAAGGTCCCTTGTCTCTCAAACAAAGCGGTGTTGGGGCCAAAGGACATTGAACTCAAGACTCCAGTTGGCAAAGTGACAGAGACACTTACAGGGACCCACAGGGACAACCTGACAGCTATAGATGTGTGATTGCAAACTGGAAGAGATAAAACAGGCAGCAGAGGAATGGAGGGGAAGGATCCTCTTCTGCGGAAAGAGATTCCTTGACAGAAAACTAGACAAAATGATAAAACGGAACAATTATCCTCAAAAAAATTCCAGGAAGAATAGATAGCTATGGAATTGATCAAAACAGATATAAACAATATAACTGAACACGAATTTAGAATTTTAGTCATAAGATTAATCACTGGACGTGAAAAAAGCATAGAAGACAAAAGAGAATCTATTGCTGCAGAGGTCAAGGAACTAAAAAAATAGTCATGATGAAATGAAAAAAATGCTGTAAATGAGGTGCAAAATAAACTAGACATGGTGACAGCAAGGACTGAAGAGACAGATGGGAGAATAAGTGAAGTAGAAGATAAAATTATGAAAAAAGATGAAGCTGAGGAAAATAGAGAGAGAAAAAATTCTGGACCTCAAGCGGAGAATTAGAGAACTAAGTGATTCAATGAAACAGAACAATATCTGTATCATAGGAGTTCAGAAGAAGAAGAGAGAGCGAAGGGGTGGAAGGTGTACTTGAACAAATTATAGCTGAGAACTTCTCCAATCAGGGGAAGAAACAGACATTGAAATCCAGTAGGCACAGAGAGTTTCCTTTAGACATAACTTGAATTGATGTTCTTCATGACATATCATAATCAAATTGGAGCAATACAAAGATAAAGAGAGAATTCTGAAGGCAGCTAGGGACAAACAGACCTTAACCTACAAAGGTAGACACATAGGGGTAGTAGCAGAACTAGCTACTGAAGCTTGTCAGGCCAGAAAGGAGTGGTAAGAAATTTTCAATGTGATGAATAGGAAAAATATGCAGCGAATCCTTTATCCAGCAAGTCTGTCATTTAGAATAGAAGGAGAGATAAAGATTTTCCCAGAGAAACAAAAACTGAAGGAATTCATCACCACTATACCAGCCCTACAAGAGATCCTAAAAAGGACTCTAAGTGGAATCTTGCAAAGACCACAAAAGACCAAAGGCATCACTACAAGCATGAAACCTACAGATAACATTATGACTCTAAATCCATATCTTTCAATAATAACACTGAATATAAATGGACTAAATGCTTCAATCAAAAGATGCAGGGTATCAGAATGGATAAAAGACCCATCTATTTGCTGCCTAGAAAAGACCTATTTTAGACCTGAGGATACCATCAGAATGAAAGTGAGGGGATGGGGAACCATCTAGTATGCTACTGGAAGGCAAAAGAAAGCTGGAGTAGCCATAGTTATATCAGACAAACTAGATCTTAAACTAAAGGCTGTAACAAGAGATGAAGAAGGGCATTATATAATAATTACAGGGTCCATCCATCCAGAAGAGCTTACAATTACAAATGTTTATGCACTGAATTAGGAAGCACCCAAATATATAAAACAACTAATCAAAAGCATAAGCAATCTTAGAGGTAAGAATATGGTAATTGGAGGGGACTTTAATTCTCCACCTACAGCAATCATCTAGACAGAAAATCATTAAGGAAACAATGGCCTTGAATGATACACTAGACCGGATGGACTTGACAGATATATTCACTTTTCACCATAAGCAGCAGAATACACATTCTTTTCAATTGCACATGTAACATTCTCCAAGATAGATCACATACTGGGTCACAAAACAACCCTCAATAAATAAAAAAGAACTGAGATCATACCATGAACACTTTCAGATCATAATGCTATGAATCTTGAAATCAACCACAGGAAAATGTTTGGAAAACTTCCAAATGCATGGAAGTTAAAGAACAGCTTACTAAAGAATGAATGGGATGGTCGCCTGGGTGGCTCAGTCAGTTAAGCATCCAATTTTGGCTCAGGCCATGATCTCAATGTTCATGGGTTTGAGCTCCACATCAGGCTCCGTGTTGACAATTCAGCGACTGGTGCCTGCTTCAGATCCTGTGTCTCCCTCTCTCTCTGCTCCTTCCCCACTCATGCTCTGCCTCTCTCTCTCAAATAAACATTAAACAATTTTTAAATGTTTTATTTATTTCTGAGAAAGAGAGAGAGAGCAGGGGAGGGTCAGAGAGAGATGGAGACACAGATTCTGAAACAGGATCCAGGCTCTGAGCAAGCTGTCAGTACAGAACCTGTTATGGGGCTCGAACCCACGAACCACGAGATCATGACCTGAGCTGAAGTCAGACGCTTAACCGACTGAGCCATCCAGGCACCCCAATCATTAATTTTTTTTAAATAATGAATGTGTCAACAAGGCAATTAAAGGAGAAAGTTTTTGAAAATATGGAAACAAATGAAAATTAAAACACAACAGTCCAAACCCTTTGGGATGTAGTAAAGGCAGTCTAAGAAAAACACATTTCAATTCAGGCCTATCTCAAAAATACAAAAAAAAAAAAATCCCAAATACAAACTCTAACAGCACACCTAGAAGACCTGGAAGCTAAGCAACAAAGAAACCCAAGGCCAGCAGAAGAAGAGTAATAATAAAGATTAGAATAGAAATAAACAATATAGAATCCAGACAGTAGAACAGATCAATGAAACAGATCAAGATCTGGTTTTTTGAAGAAATAAACAAAATTGATAAAACCCAGGCAAGACTTCTCAAAAAGAAAAGAGTAGGAACCAAATGATGAAAATCATGAATTAATATGGATTTATCACAACCAATCCCTCAGAAATATAAGCAATTATCAGAGAATACTATGAAAAATTATATGCCAACAAAGTGGACAACCTGGAAGAAATGGACACATTCCTAGATATCCAACCACTACAAAAACTCAAACTGGAAGAAATATAAAATTTGAACAGTCCCATAACTAGCAAAGAAATTGAATCAGTTATCAAAAATCTCCCAATAAATAAGACTCCTGGGCCAGATGGCTTCCCAGGGTAATTCTACCAGATATTTAAAGCAGAGTTCGTACCTATACTTCTCAAGTTGTTCCAAAAAATAGAAATGGAAGGAAAACTTCTAGATTCACTTTATGAATCTAGCATTACCTTGACTCCCAAACCAGACAGAGACTCCACAAAATAGGAGAATTACAGGCCAATATCCCTAATGACATGGATGCAAAAATTCTCAAGAAGAAACTACCAAATCAAATTCAACAGCAGATAAAAAGAATTATTCACCATGTTCAAGTGGGATTCATTCCTGGGCTGCAGGAGTGGTTCAATATTTGCAAATCAATCAATGTGACATATCACATTAATAAAAGAAAGGGTAAGAACCATATGGTCCTGTCAATAGATGCAGAAAAAGCATTTGACAAAATATAGCATCCTTTCTTAATAAAAACCATCAAGAAAGTCAGGATAGAAGGACCATATCTAAACATTATAAAAGCCATATATGAAAAGCCCATAGCTAATATCATCCTTAATGAGGAAAAACCGAGAGCTTTCCCCCTCAGATCAGGAACACGAAAGGGATGTCCACTCTCACCACTGTTGTTTAACATACTGTTACAATTTATAACATACAGTCAGCAATAAGACAACAAAATGAAATAAAAGGCATCAGAATTGGCAAAGAAGTCAAACTACTTTTAGTAGATGACATGATACTCTAGATGGAAAACCCAAAAACTCCACCAAAGAATCCTAGGACTGATCCATAAATTCAGCAAAGTTGCAGGTTACAAAATCAGTGTACAGAAATCAGTTGCATTTCGGGGCGCCTGGGTGGCTTAGTTGGTTAGGCATCCGACTTTCGCTTAGGTCATGATCTCGTGGTTCGTGGGTTCGAGCCCTGAGTCGGGCTCTGTGCTGACTGCCAGCTCGGAGCCTGGAGCCTGTTTCAGTCTGTGACTCCCTCTCTCTCTGACCCTCCCCTGCTCACACTGTCTCTCTCTCTCTGCTAGAAATAAATAAAAATATTAAAAAAAAAAAGAAATCAGTTGCATTTCTATACACCAATAGTGAAGCAACAGAAAGAGAAATCAAGAAACTGAACCCATTTACAACAGCACAAAGAAACATAAAATACCTTGGAATAAACCTAACCAAAGAACTAAAAGAGCTGTATGCTGAAAACTATAGAAAACTTATGAAGGAAATTGAAGAAGACACCAAGAAATGGAAAAAAACATTCCATGCTCATGGATTGGAAGAATATTGTTAAAATGTCAATACTACCCAAAGCAATCTACACATTCATTGCAATCCCAATCAAAATTGCACCAATATTCTTCTCAGAGCTAGAACAAATTATCCTAAAATTTGTATGGAGCCACAAAAGACCCTGAATAGCCAAAGTAATAATGAAGATTAAAACCAAACTGGTAGAAATCACAATACCACACTTTAGCTTCTACTACAAATTTGTAATGATCAAGACAGCAGGGCATTGGCACAAAAACAGACGCATAAACCAATAGAATAGAATAGAGAACCCAGAATTGGACTCACAAATGTGTGGCCAACTAGTCTCTTTAACAAATGCTGCTGAGAGTACTGGACAGCAACATGCAGAAGAATGAATCTAGGCCCCCTTCTTACACCATACACAAAAATAAACTCAATATAGATGAAAGACCTAAATGTGAGACAGGGAACCATCAAAATCCTAGAGGAGAAAGCAGGCAAAAACCTCTTTGATCTCAGCCACAGCAATTTCTTGCTAGGAACATCTCCAAATATAAGGAAATTAAAAGCAAAAATGAATTACCAGGACCTTATCAAGAGAAAAAGCTTCTTTCTGCACTGCAAAGGAACTCAACTAACAACAAAACAACTGATGAAATGGGAAAAGATATTTAGAAATGACGTAGTAGATAAAGGGTTAGTATCCAAAGTCTATAAAGAACTTAACCAAACTCAACACCTGAAAAACAAATAATTCAGTGAGAAAATGGGCAGAAGACATGAACAGACACTTCTCCAAAAAGGACATCCAGATGGACAATAGACATATGAAAAGATTCTCAACATCAGTCATCATCAGGGAAATACAAATCAAAACTACACTGAGATACCACCTCACACTGGTCAAAGTGGCTAAAATGAAAAACTCAGGAAACTACAGATGCTGACAAGGATATGGAGAAACTGGAACCCTCTTGACTATTTAATGGGAATGAAAACTGGTGCAGCTGCTCTGGAAAACGGTGTGGAGATTCCTCAAAAAAATTAAAAACAGAACTACCCTACGACCCAGCTATAACACTAGGAATTTATCCAAAGGATACAGAAATGCTGAATCATAAGGGCACATGTACCCCCAATGTTTATAGTAGCATTTTCAACAATAGCCAAATTATGGAAAGAGCCTAAATTTCCATCAACTAATGAATGGATAAGAAGATATGGTTTATATATACAATGGAATACTACTTGGCAATGAGAAATAATAAAGTCATGTCATTTGCAGCAACGTGGGGATGGAACTAGAAGGTATTATGCTGAGCAAAATAAGTCAGTCAAAGAGGGAAAGACAGATATCATTTGTTTTCACTCATATGTGGATCTGAGAAACTTAACAGAAGACCATAGGGAAAAGAAAGGGAAAAATAGTTATAAACAGAGAGGGAGAGAGGCAAACCATAAGAGACTCCTAAATACAGAGAAGAAACTGAGGGTTGATGGGAGTGTGGAGAAGAGAGGAAAATGGGTGATGGGCATTGAGTAGGGCACCTGTTGGAATGTGCATGGGGTGTTGTATGTATGAACCATGGGAATCTACCCCAAAAACCAAGAGTACTCTTTACACACTGTAGTTTAGCCAGTTTGACCATAAATTATATTAAAAACTTAAAATTGCACATACTGGTGCCACCACTGCTACTGTACATGTCCTAAACTCAAGCCTCAAACTCCCCTTGGGATGGTATCCAGGAATCAAGCAGGAGCCATGAGAAATATAACACAGGCATCGCAGGAAGTTTCACATTGCCCAGTCTGTTCATTCTCCTGCTAGATGGGCCTTTGTTGGTTACCCTTTCATTTGGGAACTAGTTCCTGACATGTTGCTGTGCCCCTTCACTCCCATGTTTGATGTCTTTTCTTCTATAACTTAACAAAACAACTAACCCCATCTAGAAGCATTCCTTAGGCAGGACAGCTTTACCTCCTACTCACTTCTAGATCACTGCACAGTATCCTGAAGGCTATTCCTTAGCCAAAATAACCAACAGAGGATTTGTAAACAAAGGAAATTTTCACTCCTAAGTGACATTCTGCTCCTGACACCTAATTTTCATTCCTCTAGTATCTTTGCTACATGATTCGTTTTAAGAACTTCAAATAGGGTTGCCTGGGTGGCTCAATCAATTAAGCATCTGACTCTTGATTTCTGCGCAGGTCATGATCTCATGGTTCATAGGATCAAGCTTCATGCTGGGCTCTACAGTGGCAGTGAGAAGACTATTTGGGATCTTCTATGTCCCTCTCTGTCTCTGCCCTGCTCGTGTGCATGTGTGCACATGAACTCTTTCTTCCTCTCTGTCAAAATAAATAAGTAGGTTTTTTAAAAAATTAAAAAGAAGTTCAAACAACTGTTGAAGCCTCAAATTTAACAATGATCGGAGTATTTTTATAGTCTTAAAGTTGGAAGATAATTACAAATCAATTAAGAATTCAAGAATTATTCTGTAACATTTTAAGTAATTTGACAAACCTCTGTTGGAAGACTTAGAAACACAAAATTGAGGGAGTGGCTGGATAGCTCAGACGGTTAAGCATTCGACTTCAGCTCAAGTCATGATCTTGTGGTTCACAAGTTCAAGCTCCTCATTGGGCTCTCTGCAGCCCAAAGCCTGCTTCAGATTCTTTGTCTTCCTCTTTCTCTGACTCTTCCCCACTTGTGTTCTGCTTCTCTCTCTCTCAAAAATAAATAAACATTAAAAAATATTTAAAAAATAAACAGAAAATCGACTTCCATTTTTTTGGGGGGGAGGGTCGTTGGACGGTAGTTGACTTGGCTTCATCATTTTAAAAACAGATTTTTTTAAATTAACTCAAAACTTCCGTACCATTTTAAGGAAAATGAAAACCCATTTATATTATCCTGTTAAAACTATTTTAGAAGGAAAATTTTTGTTTATTTTATCTAATGTCTCAATTAGCTGCTGGGTCATTAGCTTTGAAAACAATTCTATAATTGCCCATTTTCTAATGTGCTGTAAGATTATACCTTCAGTTTTCTCTACAGAATTTAAAACATCAATTTATCTGTTAACTTACTAAACCAAATAAAGAAGTGACAAAATTTGGCTTTTATTTTCAGGAACACAGAAATCTAGAACTCATTTCTAGTTCAAGGATAGAATGAAAGAACAAAGTCTACAATTTGTAAAAGTTCATTACAAATAAAATATGAGGCATACAAATATAAGATCTTCTGGAGACTAGGAAAGGATAGGAGGAGAATTTGCTTAAGAGATGCGGTTCTTATCCTATCTAATTAAAGAATTAGGAGAAAAATGAAACTCACCAGTAATGACATGCTTTTGGTATTTAAAAGCATTTCTGGCATGAAAGCTTCATCACTGCCTCATTTACTTTACAATTTCTAAAATACAGTCATGGCAAGAGCCCAGATTAGAACTGGGAAATTAAAAACATTTTTTTCTTCTCAAGTTTATTTCAGAGATACTAAAACTGGGTTATAAGAAAAAATGCAGTAGAAAAGATCCAATCTCACTTTTATCTGTACCCAAAGAAATTGACCATATAATAGGGCATTAATAAGGTACCAAATGGGAATATATGATGTAGAATAACCAAAAGATTGCTCACTTACTCACTATAAATTAAGATAGACATTTTTTATTGTCTTTTCCCCCCATATTGTAGTTTCTAGAAAACCAAAGACTAGATTCAAATTTGAAGAAAAGGTTGCAGAATAGGACTAATTTAAGTATTATTAAATTAATCAAGGAGCTTTTAGGCAAGGTGATTCTAATGCTGTGTTGCTATCTATGCAAACCAAAATCTAAGCCTGTAAATGCCTCACGATCACTGAATTAGAGCCTAAAGATAACCAATCACAAAGGACGAAGTAACCCTCATCTAGTCAATGAGCAGTATTCTTGTTTGCTTCCACCTTTTCTGTAGAAGAGTCTCTACCAAAGCTGGTTCTAATCGGTTTTTGTTCAAACTCATAGTAATGTTACTACATTTCAGTTTATCTTTTAACAAAGTCCATGCCATAAAGTCCAAAGCCCCCAGAAATGAGGTAGGTTCACATGAAGTTTGGGCAGATATTAACAACCTAGTTATTTCTTATTTACCCATACATACTTTTATTGATGTATTTATTTATGTATTTGTTTATGTTTTTATGCATTTATTCATATGCTCTAAGGGGCATCCCCTCTATTTTAAGAAAGCAATAAATCAACTTTATATTTTCATAACTTATGTTTCCATACAATACACACCTACTGAGTGTGAATCACAGAGAATTTTAGGTGTTGTGAGAACACAGATAAGAACCTTGCCACATTGATAAGATTGTCTAACTTCAGGATTGTATAAATGATTTCTCCCAAATATATGTAGTCACAGTAATGAGAATTTTACTTGTTTTTTTTTGTTGTTGTTGTTGTTGTTTGAATCTGAAGAACAAGTGGAAATAATAACCTGGCAGTGTTACTGTCCCTCATCCCTTAATTCTAATACCACACCTGCCCTTCAATTAAGGGGAAAACTGGAAGAAGAGGGAAAAGAAAGGAAATGACTTGAAATGTAGAAAGCATATGTTCTTTATTCATCACAAAAGTTAACTAGGGCATTTCAAAAACAAGACTGAATGGCAAATTCTACAATGTCATTTGGAGCTGAAATTTATTCAATAGGTGCTTTAAAGTATCTATTGTGTGTAGGACACTCTTGATATACATATGATATTTAAAATAAAGTAAGGAAATAAGAGGTGCATAAGGCCAATTGTGATGAAGAGTAAAATGCAATGGGTGGGAAAGAAGGTGCAGAGGAAATGATTACGTAGATAAAGAGGGACCTCTTATAATGTATATGTGGGTGTTGAGGAGGGACAGGGTAAATAGCATTGATTACAGTGAAATTTTCACATATTCATTTATTTCAGTGAAATTTCAGTTAGCATTCTAGTCACTTTGAACTTGTCTTAATTCTTCATTGCTCATTCAAATTGAAAAACAAGAGCTACTGTTAAAAATCTACTTTTCTGATAGGATGACCATAAAAAGTTGTTGAACTTGATATCTTTGGGTCAAATCTAGGAGCCTCTCCAAAGGTGTGGGAGGACAACGTAAATATTGATAGCTAGTTGCTGCTAGTAGTAAATTGTATGCCTTCAAAGATCAAAAATACTGTTAATTTATTCAATAAAAGTCAGGATTTTTCTTCTCTCCATACTTCATCTATCTTGTCTCCTTTGTATGACAGGCTGGTTATTACTTTTCCAGAGCTGTTAACAAAGACAATCTTAAGCTGGCTGGTTTACTCTTTTTAAACTGCAACAATCTAAAGGAAGCACTGATGCAGGCATAAACCCATAAATCAGGTTCCAACTTAAAGAAAGAGAATGTCAGACACTTGCTTTCAGAATTACAGTACTACACATGAAAGCTGTAGTCATATCACAGTGTAGCTTAATTTTGGAAAGCTTCTCTTTCACTTTCTTCTCTTTCACTTTCTTCCATATGTTTAAAAATGACATATCCCAGTAATATACATTATAATATATAAATGGATTAAGAAAATAGGAAATTATATTATTGACTCCTACATTGGACTAAGCTAACATTCCTTTTATTCTTGGTTTTAAACAATAAGACCATAGGATATATGTTATTTTAAAACATATTTAGATTGCATTTATAATATCTGACATACATTAAGTTCAGAGTAAAAAAAATCCAAAATATAGCATTCTATGGATGTTCAAATAAAATGGATAAGGGTCAGAGTCATGAAGGGTCAGTGTTATTAGAGAATGTAGTGTTAGCTAGTATAATAAATAATATGAAAATTATCTTAAAAAGGAAATCATATACACACGATACTCTACAGGTACTTTTGCATATGAAATATGTTCTTGATGTAGAAATGATAAGCAAATGCTAGAGAAATGTAAGAGAAGTATGGGTTATTTATCTAATATTGACAGCACTTAGTAGTGTGACTTTCCATTTTTATAACAAATGTAATTTGTTATCAGGGAATCTGCATTAATTGCCCCTAAATAAATAAGTAAGTAAATAATAAATACTGATTTATTTATAAATAAATTACTGATTTATTTAGGAATGAGCATGTAATGAGATTTCTCTTCAAGTGTGAACAAAGCTTATTGGGGGACTCCAGAGGAAGGCTTCCTTGCTGAAATACATGAATGAGATTAGTGTACTTTTAAGAAGAGATATGAGAGAGGTCTTTTCCCTGCCAGTGTAAAGAGACAGAAAGAAGGCTGCTTTGTGGAAATCAAGAAAGCCCTTATCAAGAATCCAATCATGCTGGCATTCTGAACTCAGACTTCTACCCTCTGGAACCATGAGAAAGAAATATTTGTTGGGGCTCCTGAGTGACTCAGTCAGTTAAGCGTCTCTTGACTTCAGCTCAGGTCATGATCTTACGGTTTTGTTCTTGGTTTTCAGCTTTGCTTTGGGCACTGTACTGACAGTGGAGAGCCTGCTTGAGATTCTTTCTCTATCTCTTTCTGTCCCTCCACCATTAGCGCGCGCGCTCTCTCTCAAAATAAATAAATAAAATTTTTAAAAAAGAAAGAAATATTTGTATAAGCCACCTAGTCTAAGGCAATTTTTGTTATAGTATCAAGCCAACGAGATATCTGGGAAAGAGTATTACTGATTTCATCATAAATATTAACATTTAAGTAGCATGGCCAACATCATGCAGATAGTAGCAGACATGGTATTACATGCTTGATATCTCTGGCCTCAAATTCTGTGTTTCCTGTTTCCACATCAAAATGAAATATCACCACTTGAAAACTCAACAAAATGTTGAGGATCCCCTAAAAGAGCTATAGCAAAAAGGAAAAGAAATGTCAATACTCAGTATTTCTTTATCTTGTAAATAACGGTTTTATTTTCCTAGACTAATGCATAGGACTTTCTCCTCTGCATCCTGACTAAAAGAAAGATACTGAAAATGGTAATTATTTCAAGATATACACAATTATAAAAATCCTGAAGAAAGATCTAGCATTTGACAAGAAATTTAGCTTTAGTACTTCAGAGGAAAAAAAAAAAAGCCTAAAAGAATTTAAGCCTGAAGAATATTAAATCATGTTACATAAATTTTATTTATTTTCATTTGACCCATCATTAAGTTGAGGACACTCCTTGAATATTTATAAAAGCTCACATTAAATTGAAAGGAAGTATTCCATGATAAGGTGGTAGCAACTTTAAAATCTCCTTTCCTCAAATATATGCTGAAGGGATATATATTATAGAAAAATTCACTGATAAGTTATGATACCTCAGAATGTTTTGAAATATGGTTCTAGTTCCTGTTGGTAGAGAGAAACCACACAAATCTCCAGAGTGACTGCTGATTCCTGTTTCAGAGATACCAATGTGAGACATAGAGTTAGGTAGATCATAGTACTATCTAGTCAAAATATCCTACCTTTTTAAGAACACCATGGAATCAATATTGTGGTGTATTTTTTTTCCCTGTCATTCTTACTGTGGTTGCTCAGTGATTTTAAAAGTGATGGATTCTCACTCATCTTTTTCATTACTTGTGGCATATTGTATTCTAGCTATCAGATATGATAAATATCCAGGAATTTATAAAACTTTCTCAAGATAGTTACAAAATTTGTGAAATATTTTACCAGAATTTATTGCATTGATAGTAAATTGGCCATATCTCATTTTTATACTGAATATTTTGGTAAACACTTCCCAAACATATTTTTGTTCTTGTTTTTCTTGGGGGGGTGGGGTGTTTTTTTTTTTTCCTGCTTCCCCATGTTATCTAAAAAGGGGGAGATAGCAGGCAGTCTAAACCTCAAATGAATTTGATGATGTTCAGTGGTTGTAAATACAAAGAGATGTTCATCTACTAAAAACACAGGAAGAAAAAAAAATCCCATTAAGATAAAGCATCTAATTTGAAAGAAGCAGAAAGAAAGGGAGGAAAAAGTCACATTATTGTGTGGTTACAAGCTAAAGTATGATAACCATTAAAAACAATTACTTTATGTGGTGTATTTCCAATTTTGGAAAGTGACTGTAAATCAAGTCAACCTAAAAGCATTGTTTTCTGGAAATCATTTGCACTTTTAACTGAGAAATAGTTGAAGTCTTACAAAAGACTTTAGATATCAATTTGTTTTTATTTTATGCATACATTTTCCTGGATATTTTGTTACCTATGTTTTCAAACTCTAAGTATTTATAGTATGAAAAGAGCTTAGAGATTGTTCAATCTAAACCTCTCTTTTAAAAGGATAGAGAAATATGCTGAGATTGTTTCAGAGGTAAATTATACAGTTAAAATATACCAGAAATGAGACAAATTTTAATTCCTGTCATCTGATAAGCTCAGTGCTATTTTCATTGTACTCTACCAACTATATTTAATATGTGTATCATAAATAATAAATTCCATTTGTATTTACTGATCCTAAATGAATAAGCAATAATAAAGAATAGCTTTTACATCACCATATGAGTTTATTGAAAATTTTCACCTATTTATCTTCATTTAGAATAAATAAAATATCAATGAAAAGAAGACAATTTGAGTTAGATGAATTTTTCTTGATAAATTTATGAATATTTAATGTACTGAAAAAAGAGGAAAACTTTTAATTATTGAAACGCTTAACAAATATATTGTTATAGGTCTTTAATCATTGTTAAATATCTTTGATAAAACATTTGTATGAATGTACTACCTTATTGACAAGTATATGAAGCATCCTTCCATGGGATTTCTGGCTTATCATTTTTATCTTCTAAAAAACCATGTAATTAATTGTATATATACTGTTAGCTGTTTTCTCCCAAAAACAGAGACTACCAGGCAATTCTGGATATTTGAAGATTTCAATCACCCTTCATTTATATAGTTAAAGATAAAAAATAACTTTGTTGCTCTAAAAGATCATGAGTCATAAAAGTTCCATTTTCACCCAAGCTATAAGTGACTTCTAAATTCATTGAGAAATGATATGACTGCATTTATCAACACAGAAATTACAAAGGAAATCAGTTAGAGAAGAAACAGTTGCTTAAATATTTGTGATAAGCCAAAAAAAAAATAAAATAAAAAACCCAGCCCAGATATAAGCCCAGTTTGATTAAGAGATGCTTTCTCTCCATTTAATGGAAAAACAGGAATATGTTCTTGTCATACTGTGTCATTACCAAGAATAATAGAGGTTTTACATTCCATTTTTTTATGATGAATAATGTTGTGTGTGGATAAAAGTGAATTCCCTTTTTAATCTATTTTGATTATTTGCTTTTATTTTTTCAGTATATACTTCTGAGTTTCTCCTGTACTGATCAATTATAATAATTCCTTTCAGTGTGACTGCATTCAGATACTTTTATTAAAGAACTTATTTGCTTATATCACTCTCTTTTTCACTGCAATATGGTAGGCAGGATGTCTCCTCAATATATCCCCACCCTAATTCCCAAGTCCTGTATATATGCTACTTTACATGGCAAAGGGGATTTTTTAGAAGTGATTAAAGTATATGAAGATCATTCTGCATTAAGCTTACCTGGCTGGGCCCAATCTAATCACATGAGCCTTCAAAACAGAGCTTTCTCTGGAAAGTCTTTCTCATTTTGTTTCTATTTTTAATCTTACAATATTTCTCACTATCCATTAGAATAGAATATGATAAGAATGCCCATCCACTTAGACCAATGCTACCCAAACTTTCTGACTGAAAAGCTGCTAATAGCAAAGTATGGGGAATTTGAAGTCCTACGATACCTGGCACACAACCCAAGAGAGTCTGCAGGAGAATAAAACTATTTCATTTCTTCTTATTAATTTGTGGGCATATAGCATTATTTCCCCTACATATTTGAGTAGTGTAAGTAAAAATAAATTCCAGAAAGATGTACCATTTTGTTCTTCAGTTTTACCTACTCCCTTATAAACTCAGCGCGTAAGACATAGACTTGGATGATGTTCTTTTAGTTGTCTTGTAATTCTTCTCTCTCTCTCACCCTTTTTTAAAAATTTTGTTTTGTTTTGTTCACTTGGATGGAGCCCAATGCCAGGCTTGAACTCACGACCCTGAGTCAAGATCAAGAGTTAGACACTTAATCCACTGAGTCAGCAAGGCACCTCTGTTGTTGCCTTATAATTCTAACAAAAAAAAAAAAAAAAAAAGCAGATCAGGCAAAGGTACTAGCTATCTGGGCTTAGTTTTCCTTCCAGGATGTATTTTGGTGCGACAGGGAAAGTAAAATACTGAGGTATGGTTGAGTATTATTTATGATTAATGTTTGGAGCTGGCCCACATCCACGAGCAGTGTTTCTCTAAAAATATATAAAGTTGCCAGTGTAAACTCCAAAGTAAATTCAGGTATAAATAAACAAATGAATGAACACTCAATATCTCAAACAACAAATTGGACCCAGATGGAAGAGTGTAACTATTGTTGGCTGTGTGCTGAGGGTGAAACCAAAACTTTCAACTTTATCTCTTAAATCAGAACTATGGGAAAGTGACATAGAAATGTTGACATGGTAAACATCTGCATGAACAAATACTTCTGGTTGTGTGGGCTTGAGTCCAATGATTTAAGAAGATTTCACACCTGGTAATATGGCATTTCTAAGTTGCCCTTCATATTAAAAAGCTTTACCGGCATAGCTGCCATTTCCCATGATACAGTTTCAAGGCAAGTAAGACTAAAGCACATATGCATGAATGAACGCAGTGATCCATAATATAAGCCAGAGAAGATGTTTCCTAAATTAACAAAGTATAAGGAAAACACAGAAAATGGAAGTCTGATTGGCTCTCCGATTTTGTGGTTCCTTTATTTATAAACAGTAAACTATTAAAATTATCATAAAATATTTTACCACTACTAAATCAAATTGCAATCTTTATTTTTTGTGAGTGATAACTCTTAATAGATTTTTTATTATGAAATGGGATGTAACTGCTTTTGTGCCCTAAACAGAAATCAGCTTATTTCTCCTGAAAAGTTAACCTTAAGAACACATTATAGGCTCCAATAGGAATATATTCTTAAACATCCATTACTCAATAAGGAAGACTATTTGCCAAATTACAGTTCCACTGTTTCCAACTATACTAAAGATATGTTCCTTGCCAAGCCAAACATTCAATTTTCAATAACGATAAAAGGATATGTTAGAGTTAAGATCAAAGAGAATTTGTATAGCCTAGATTTTTAAATGTATGTCTGTATTCTGCCTAAGCATTCATTCACTTTATACTTTTCAGTCAATTGCCATAATTTTCAGAGAACAATAATTATTTTTGCTATCACCCAAAAATAAAATGTAAAAACCCAGATAAAATCCAAGATAGATACTCCTTTTCAAAGAAAGAAAGCAATGAAAAAATATATAAGTATACATATGTGTTATATAATTGTTATTAAAGACATTTTTACTATTCCTATAACGTTTAGTTTTTGACTTACATTACAGAATTTTGTATATTTGAGCTGTGAAGATAGAGCAGAGGGTTCTTGAATGTACAGTTTGTCCACTTTATTGGTTAGAAAACACCTAGAAACTTTCTAAAGGCTTAGTTTCTTCTGTAAACTGAAGATTAAATAGAATTCACTTATTATATTATAAGGAGTTTAATTAATGTATGCAATGACATTGCAGAATGCTAGGATACATTATAAATGTTCCATAATTTAAGAAACAGAACAAATGCACATAAGGGAAGGGAAGAAAGAAAGGGAGAGAAAGGAGCAAACCATAAGAGACTGCAGAGAACAAAGTAAGGGTTGATAGAGACAGGTGGGCAGGGAGTGGGCTAAATGGGTGATGGGTATTAAGGAGGGTACTTGTGATGACCACTATATGTTACATATAAATGATGAATCACTATATTCTACTCCTGAAACAAATATTACACTATGTGTTAAATAACTAGAATTTATTTTTTTAATGTTTATTACTTCTGAGAGAGAGAGACAGAGAGGGAGAGAGACAGAGCATTAGAGGTGGAGGCCAGAGAGAGAGGAAGACACAGAATTTGAAGCAGGCTCCAGGCTCTGAGCTGTCAGCACAGAGCCTGATGTGGGGCTCAAACCCACGAACTGTGTGATCATGACCTGAGCCAAAGTTGGACATTTAACCGACTGAGCCACCCAAATGACCCGAGAACTTAAAAAAGTAAATGCTTAATAAATCTTAGTCACTAACATTTTATGGTTTCCCATTGTAATATCTACATCTTATTAACACTTTATAATTTATTATTATAACGATTCATATGTAGTGGTATTGCAATAAGCTTGGTAAGAATTATTTTCGTTATAATCATCAGCTATAGATAATTGTTAAGAATCAATTAACTGCAGAATATTTTAGGCTATTACCTATTTTTTTTTTTTACCAATGAGTTGTAATTATAAAAAAAATTTGAAATCTGTGTGCTTTGGACAGCAGAATGGGTATAACAAAGAACATTTCCTGGGAGGTGGGGCACCAAGATGCTGATTTTATCTATTCCACAAACTAGCTGTGTGATTATGGAAAACAAAACAACCTTCTCTATAAATTATAAACTTTCAAGTTTTTAAGGGACATTAAATAAAGAGATCTTCCTAGAAATATATGGCCAAGGCTTGTAGTGCGGTCAAGTTGTTTGTAAGGGAAGACTGTCCAGGCTTTCTGATGGTTAAAATTTACATTACAACTGCTAAATAGACCTCACATTAGCCAGAAGTGGTTATTCTCACCCTGGCAACCATAGATGAGTTAGGTCACTTATTGGAAGTTTGCTCAGTAGTTCTGGCATCACTACAGGTAATAGCAGCTAGTTTTGATAGCTGAAAACAGATATATCCAGAATTGAGAATACTGTCAAGCAGGCAATGTTTGCATGTCTTGTGTCTGCATTACTATAATTTATCTGTCATGATTGAGACATTTTCCCATTAAACTTATTTATACAGTTGAGGAACTGAAATCGAATACTGACAGCTTAGCTTTCATTCCCTCTCCTCTAGGAAACTTGGTGTATTTCTAATCTAACTCATTATGTGTTAATTTTATAATATAATTGAAGGGACAGTATTCTGTCCACTGCACTATTAGTCCTGTATAGTGACTATAACCTTAAAATTATATAAAAATTTAAATTTACAATTCTAAATATCTTGATTCCATCTTTATAGTCTCTGTCAATAGCTGGTTTGTCTTCTGATAAAACAGAAGGGGATTAAAAAAAAAACTCAAGAAAATAAAGCCCACTGATGCAAGTTAAAATTTTAATGGTGATATATGGCTTGTGTAACCAGTTATTCTTATAGATTTTCCTGTCATCATTAAAGCAAGGGTATTCAAATATGCAAATCAATATGTAGAAAATAAGGTAACCCACTAATAACTGGAGTTAAAACATTCACCAAGCATTTTTCTCAATAAAAGTTAGTAATAATTGAAAGAGAAATCTTAAATTGCTTAGAAGTCTTCCATGACCATACTCTTTGCCCTTCACTTCCAACCAGAGTCTCAAAATATTACTTCTTGATTTGAATTAACTTGCTTCAAGATTCAATAATGCCTTCTAGAATTATTTTGTGACATAATGTATACACTCTAAACAAACTCAGCTGTCCATCTTCTTCAGGTGATACTATTGTTTCTTCTTATTTTCTAATTCTAATTCTGCTGTTACTTATTACTTTATATCTTCTTAACTACTTCTCATAAAATAATAAGACTTTATGGAAAAATGCAAATAATTCATCATAATCATTTAACTTCTGCATTGTATTTTACTACACAAAAGTAGCAGAATTGATTTCTCCAGTCTTTATCAATAGATAGTCTGTTTCCAGTTTTTGCTATTATAAACAATGTTGCAGTAAATATACTTGTGGTTAATCATTGCATATTTGTGGGAGTATATTACTCTTGACTGTGGGAAGAAATCCTAAAAGTAGTTTAGTTTTCAAATCTTTATCACATCCAACATTCGATTTTATATGTATATATATACATATACATATATATATTCAACATTAATTTTTCTCTACAAAATAAAAAGAATGTAATAGCATTTAAAAGGAAAAGAATAAACCTAAACAAAAATGGTATCATTTTGTAGTCTAACGTAGTATTTCACAACATGTTTTTGTACCTTATCACTGGGAATCATTGATTTTGCCACTTTTCTTTATTCCAAAAAGTGCAGCATGACATAAAACTTTTCATGAAATATTATGTCAAGAATCTAATGCTTATTGAAACAACTGGAGATCCCCTGAGGTGTCACAGACTGGGAATTCTTCTTCACAACTATTAAATGGTGTTTCACTAGCACATTATTCTCTTTTCTGATAGACAAGAGGTCTGTCTAGAGACTAAAACATAAGCAAAAACAGTGTAAATCAATAAATTCCAGACAAGACTTTCAAATTTGCCTCAGGGTCAAACTCAAGAATCTATGAGAAGTGGGGTGACTGGCTGGCTTAGTTGGGAAAGCACGTGACTCTTGATCTTGGGGTTGTGAGTTCAAGCCCCCGGTTGAGTGTAGAGATTACTTCAAAATAAAATCTTTATAAAAAATGATTTTATGAGAACAGATGTATATAGCATATAAGAGAAAAGGCAGTAAAAGGAAAATATTCACTAACCCATAGTCAAAGAAATGTCAAGACATGTATATATTGTCTCCTAGTCCCTAGAAACTGATAAAAAATAGAAAATGTGATTTCAGAAGTGCAGAGGGATATCAAAAGAAAAAATACAGTCTATCATTATGACTATTAGCCATGCCTATTTTAACAGACAAACACAATGTTTTAAAGTTTCAGAAAAAAATTATCCAATTTTACAGGTTAAGGAAACAGGATTATGAGGAAAGGAATGTCTCAGTGGCAAAAGAAAGATAAATAACATGTTCACTGAGAATTAGAAAAAAAAGCGTGGTTGTATTAAAAGGAGAGAAATAATGGAAATTTGGATCTTTCCCAAATGTTGGGAGAAAATGTTTCCACTAATCCCAATGGACTCTAAAGCTTTTGGCTAAAGTTCCATTGTCTTCCATTTGTCAATAAGCGTGTAGAGTATTTATGCATTCCTGAACAGACATCCTTATAACAGTCTTCAAACAAGGGACTGGAGTTTTGATAAGTCTGGATGATTCTTAAAGAAAAAAAGAGTGTAAAGGTGGTTTCTCCATTAATATGTTGTTGTTCTAGGCAGAGGACACCTGTGTCCAAAATAGCCTTGAGAACAAGCTGCTTCTTCTAATCACCTGCTTTATCTACATTATCAAATCTCTTTGTCACAGAAGAGGCATGTGTGGGGATTGGGAACCACTTTTTTTTTTTTTTTTACCGTGAACTCCATTTGGTCCTTTTCCCATAAATGTGGTTACAAGATCCAATTTTGGATATTCAAATTCAGTGTATTTATGCTGCTTTCTTTTCCTTTTTATTTTGCTTATGCTTTATGTAGATAATGCTATACTTTAAATTTGGTATGCAATCCTTAGCCTTCACTTTCTCTCCTCTAGTGCAAAGTGCTCGTTGCTTTTTTTTTTTTTTTTTTTTTTTTTAATACTGCCTTGACTTTTCCTTTCTTAATATTCTAAACTTGGAGAAAAAATATTTAGCTTTCACAGTGTCTTCTTCCAAGCTCAAGACCAATCTTCATACTGATTATGAAACAACTAAAGAAGCTCATAATTATGAGCAACTGAGTGATAAATGCCAGCTTTACAAATTGGTGAAAATCTAAACACAAATGCAATATGCTCTAGGGATGAGGACCTAACTATTATTTTTGGCCTTGCTACTCACTTTGTCAAGTAATTTTCATAAAATCATCACCTTAATCTAAGTTAAATTTTTTTTACCTCAAAATCAAGATAAATGCAACCACATTGCCTGCCTCATTAGGTTATTTGTATACTTATTCCATCCTTCATTCATACATGTATTCATCAGTTTTTTATTGAACGCCTGATATGTGGTAGATACTGACTTCTTGTGAGGATTCCATGAAAATTAAAGCATACGACTACCTTAAAAACTAAAAAGATCAAAAAATGCATATATCAGGTACTTCTGCTGTCATTGCTACCACCATAACTATAGGCACAATTACAACCATCACTGTGCAACTACTGAAAAAAGTGCATTTCGTTATCTTAAAAGTTGGGTTTTTATTCAGTTACATAGAACTTGCATCTCCTCTCTCTCTCTCTCTCTCTCTCTCTCTCTCTCTCTCTCTCACACACACACACACACACACACACACACACACACACACACACACACATATGCAATACTACCAATGCCAGTTGCATTGTATTGCTCTGTATAAAATCAGACTTCCCTTCAGGCAATATAATAGGATCAGTGTATAGTGTAATAGCAACTAGGCTAACCATAATGTGCTTTCCTGTCCTCACTGTTAATCACTGACAGTAATGCCAATACAATAAAAAGCTTTTGTCAGGAAAGGCTGCTGGGAGAGATGTCACAGTTTTATTTACCTCTTTTCTTTTTTCTTTGTTCCTACCTCCCATGTGCACCTACACATCTGGTTTGGGCAATTGCTAACTTGGATATCTCACACAGTGACCAATAAGAAAACCTTCAGTTTATTATACACCACTGACAGCTGTTCATACTCAGAGGAAATAAAAATAACCAGAGTCTAGTGCAGTCAGACTTGGTTTTGAACTATCATCTGATGAGAAAACACTTGAATGGTTTTATGAGATTTTATGTTATAATTGATTTTTCATTACATACTTCTGTGCTAACATTGGTATAAAAAGGCAAAGTCAATTCCTTCTGGATATTTGGACTATTCACTCTTCCTCATCCATTTGAGGCTATTTTGTAAACATTGATTTCTTAAAAGATTGATTTTACTCTTGATAAGGTAAGCACATATGCAATTAAAATAGCATTTTAGCATTGTAGGAATATGGAGTTATTGATTATGACTAATAAGAAGTAGAATATATAGGTAGCTTCTAGTGTTGTTGGAATAGAAACAGATTTTCAAGACAGAAACTCTAACCAGGTATTTTATAAGAACTTAGTGTTAGAAGTTTTGCAGTTTGTAAACTAATGCTTTAAAAAAGATTTGCCTAATACAAAAATGAATTACCAATAACATCCTTATTTTCTACATTTGTGCAATTAGCTAATATTCTTTATATTAGTATATTTCTATTTACCTTCTCTAACACATGTGTCTTATATATAAAAGCATGAGAAAATTATAAACAGAAAAAGGCCAGAACAAGATAATAAAATAAAATTAAAGTAGAAATAACCAAGAAAACAGTTTAAAGATGGGATTCCAAGGTACAATACCACTGACCTTGGAAAAGGAATTTTGTAGCCTTTATGCTAAAGTTTAGGAGCAATTGTGAGATTTAATATGTAATTTTATGAAATATAAAATTTTGGGTCACCTGTATTAGTTTTTCTGCAGAATAAAAACATGTGAGTAACTATAAACATATATAGTAAAAATGAACCCATCTTTTAGTCTGTCAATGGTCTTGAGTGACACACGGATTTAAAATAAATAGCCATATCATGACTATTAATAATAATTGGATACATGTCCACTCCATTCTCACTGTATCCTATCCAGGTCATGCAGTTTATAATCTCGATAGGTGAAACCTTTCTGGACTCAAGGCTGGGACAAGATTTTGAAGAGTTCCTTAGAAAAAGAGGCTAGTAGGAGAAGATCTTACATCAGTAGGTAATTTATTCCAGGAAACCATCCTGATGCTTACACACAGCTTCACAGGGCTAACCTAGATTCCTTGTATCTCCTAAGCACTATTCATATAGGTTACAACAGCTAATAATTGGGGGACTGAAGAATAGAAAGAATGAATGAAAACTTAGAAATGGAAATATACAATATGGTGGAGAGACATGGAATAAGGGTGATATATAATTAGAAAAATAATACATCCTTATCTTGTCCACCTTCACTTTACACAGCTATTAGTAAGTGTATTCTAAAATATAGCTATTGATGGTTATTCCAAAATACAACTGTTGATCATGGGATTTCAAAATTTTCTAATTTTCAAGTAGCTCTTAAGCAACCTGAGCAGACATTTCTTACCAAAAGATACAAAGCCCTCTCTGTGAAGCTAGTAAGTTAGAATCCTGCACAATCCTCCCACCAAGTCCACATACATAAACCATTTAAATCTAGTCTTTGGTCTCTGAACATGCCACTCTGATGCTTGTGCAAGCATTGCTGTTTTTAATGTGTTTTCACCAGTTGTCTCTGTGTGCTGAATTACACTCACCTTTCAAAATTCAGCAAAGCTGACACCTCCCTTTGGAACACTTCCATAAGAATTTCCCTTTGTATGCAGAGAGAGACTTATAAATTATGCAAGGTCCATTAGGAAATATATCATAAGAAAGGTATAGATAAAACCTGGTAGTTCCGATCATACAGATAGTTTCTCACTACATTGGATTTCTGTCCAGTCTCATGGATGTGGTGGTTTTTGAGTTGTGGAGATTTGATAAAAGGAGATGAAGACAAAGTAGAGATAGAAGCTATTGAGAGATAGGTTGAAAGGAAGTTTGACATTAACCTAAGAGATCTTCATTTTAATCTTGAGGTAGTGGGAAAACTCAGAATGTTATGGGACAAGGAAGATACATAATTGTAATTATCCTATCGAAATATTTTTTTAATGTTTTTTATTTATTTCTAGGAGAGAGAGAGAGACAGTGTGAGCAAGGGAGGGTCGGAGAGAGAGGGAGTCACAGACTGAAGCAGGCTCCAGGCTCCGAGCTGGCAGTCAGCACAGAGCCCGACGCGGGGCTCGAACTTAACCGCTTAACCGACTTAGACGCTTAACCGACTAAGCCACCCAGGCGCCCCTATCCTATCGAAATATTAATATATTTGATGTATATAGGGTACATTTGTATAGGAAAGGGTGTTATAAATGTGAAGACAGATAGAGAATTGTTATAGTAGTACAGGAAAAGGAGTCCCCAAACAAGAATAATGTTGGAATAAAAAAAGCAAAATTTCTAAAGGTTTTAGAAACTGAATCAATAGAATATGCCACCTTAGTAGATGTGAATGGTGAGACTGAAGTGTAGATAAATAAGACTTTATTCAGAACCTTAGGATGAGGAATACAGTAGGCACAAGTAAACAAAAAAGAATTAGGGACTCGTGGGAAAGGAGATTGAGGAGTCTAGTTTTTCACATAGAAACTTTGAGTTTATCTTGTCCTGCCTTATTATGAATAACTGGGAGGCAATTAAAATGCATTTCTGATTTTGGAAGAAACTTGAGTCTTAAATAAATAAACAAGCAAATCAGATTATATAAATAAATATATTAGGCAGGAGAAATCATGGGACTCTGCCATTGAAACAATAAATAATAAATAAATAAATAAATAAATAAATAAATAAATAAATAAAAATATATTTGTTTACAGTAGTTTGTATAGTGGCAACAAGAACTTATAGATAGATGAGAAAGAGACAGAGGTAGATAGGGAAAGAACCATCAGTATACAGTGATAGATGCCAAAGAAGGAGACTTTCAAGAAAGCAACTATGATCAACACTTCCCAATATCCAAGGCACCATCCATTATTAAGAGAACATTTTAAGTAAATGGTTGAGGCAAGTTAAAATTTATGTTCTGAATTCCACGTTATCTCTCTTTTGACAATACCACACAGTCCAATATCATATCCACCCTTTCAAAATTATAGGTTTGTTCTGGTATTTGAGGCTTTGGTCATAAATTTCTTCTGGGGTCTGAGACAGTTTAATGTGAACTTGTACAGTCTAATTCTTTTCCTTTGCTATTTAAATGCTTCTGGGAATGGTGAGAGAGGTAGCACGGGTAGAGAAGATTTGCAAACATATGGAAAGGAAAGACCAGTACCAAGTTGACATTAAAATGTATGTACATGCAATTCATTTTCAGGATAAGAAAATATATAATTATGATTCATTTTTCTGTGAGACATCCAAAATGAATGTCTTGATTACATTTGTGTTAATTTTGCCATTTAAGCTTTTTAAATGCAACCCCAGACTGTCTGTTTTTTAAATAAGGTCAATCATAGATTCCATGCTTGAGGAGCCTAATGTATGGCATGCATATCAATTAAAATGAAATAAACCTAAATCTAAAGCAAGACAGATTTTTTAATGTCTGCAAAATCTAGTCCCCAGTATCACCAGTGTCCTGATTCCATTACATTCACAATACACTTACATCTTCTGAAATCATAATGTATATATGGAAGTATAGATACAGATAAGAAACAAAAAAGTAATTAGATTGCAAAACTGTAGTTTTTTTTTAATTTGCAATATGTAATACAGCAAGAATTCAAAAGCAAATTTCTAAGATTTTCAAACAATGCATGTGTATTCTATCCCTATGTATTGTTTAGAGGGTTTCAATCTGACTGTCATTATATTTCTTTGACATTAAGTTTTTCTTAAACTTTTCTACAAGGTAATCCAAATAATTTGTGTGGATGAAAATAACATACCCTGCTTCATTAGCCCTTTAATCTTTTGCAGGGCACAGCAATAGGCCCCGCAAAACTATAGAGAAAAATTAGCCTTTCTTCTGCAGCCTCTCCCAATTTTGCACTCAAGCTGGTTGATCCCCAGAGAATGGCTCAGCTGTTAGCTAGTGGCTTATGCCATTTATAGGAGTATATTTACAGAGCTGATACCTGCTCAGGACAACTTCATACTGCATCCATTTCATAATATTTTTCTCTTTGGATTTCCTTAAGTTTTATGATATTGTCATCATAATCTCTTCTGGGCCCAATAAGCCACTTTGAAATTTATAAGAAAACAAGAGACAGTTCAAGACACAGTGTGCTGAACATAGTATTTAGAGTCTGAATTTACAATGGTGAGATATATTTTATAATCACTTTAAAATACTGTTTCTTTTTGTTTTATTTTTAATTTTTCAATGCTTATTTTTGAGAGAGAGACAAAGACAGAGATAGACAGAGACAGAGAGAGACAGAGTGTGAGTCGGGGAGGGGCAGAGAGAGAGGGAGACAGAATCCTATGCAGGCTTCAGGATCTGAGCTGTCAGCACAGAGCCCGATGCAGGCTTGGAACCCACGAACCATGAAATCATGACCTGAGCTAAAGTTGGATGCTTAAGCGACTGAGCCACCCAGACACTCCCTTAATTGTTTTAATATAACTGTTGGATTTTCAAAGGAAATCTCATTTTGATATAGTATCACAAGTACCTAATTAGTATCTTTCTTTTGGAGACAAATCTGACTAAATACTATGAAGGAAAATAACTCATGACAATTCCAAAAAAGGAGAGAGAGGTACCAGATGAGTATTAACTTGGCAAAGTATTAACATATGGCAAATATGTATGATTATGATCACTGTGCATTATTTTACAAAGTAGAAAAATAATAGTATAGTATAGTATAATTCCCAATAACTTAGCAAACAAGATATCATCTTTAACTATAAAAACAAGGGCCTTTGGAATTCAGGAAATACAACTGCATTTATAGTAGCAATAGTACTTGAAGGGCAAATGACTGAGAAAGATCCCAACATAGAATGGCACTTGTATGGGGAGGTACATGTTGATTCATATTACTAAAGGTTAAGTAATATTGGATGAATAACAGAAAATAAATAGGAAGAAGGAACAAAAGAATGAGAGTAATTGTGTGTAACTTTTAAAAATGAGAAGAGGATAAAGAGAACTGAGACTATCTACATCTTTGGTCCATATTTACGTTTTTCAGTGGTGAAAGGTTTTATTTGGACTAGTTTTTCCAGAAAAGTCACTCGTGTTTTATATTGAAACTATACTTGATTTAATTCAGTATTATATATGTTATATATAAATAAATATAAAATATATATAATACTATACTATTGCATATGTAACATATGTATTATATTATATTATCTTACATCAGTACGTTCCTCCAAATGTTAGATGTTTTTTATGCACCTTTTCTGACCCAATATTTAACTTTTTCCACACCCACACAAATAACTGCAAGTTGTATCAAAGTTATGAGTAATACATAAATTCTAAATGTATAAAAAAACCTTAACACTGCAGTTAGAACATTTTCAATCTTGGCAAGATAAGTACAGATTCAACAACAGTGAAATAATTTCCCAGGTGAATAAGAAGCTAACAATATACAATGTGGTGAGTGTTTTAATTAAAGATCTTGAGCCTAATACCAAGGGCTTCTTTAAAGAGCCCTAAATACTTAGAAAAATAAAAACAAAACAAAACAAAAAAACACAACTACACCTGCATGCATTCATAAAGCAAGCACATACTATTTTTGGTTTAGAGACCCCTATTAGTTTGCTAATGCATGGTTTGTAATGTAATTCCATACACCATGGATTTATTTCCCTGTTGGGACTGGCTACAGAATTTCACATTTTGAGATGTATTCAAATGCTAATACAAAAAACTAGGCTCTATATAGCACTTTGTCAAGTAGAGGCAAAAAATACCCACAAAAATAATTTGAGGGGATTTTTCATGCCGATATTATCTAATTTATTCAATTAGATATTTTGTGCTGTCATTTAAAATTAGATTTGAATGAGTTTCTCTATTTTTAATGATAATATGAAACCTTGCAGATTATACTATTAAAATATTTTAATTTTACATTCTCTCATTGACCAAAAATGTGAGAAAAACAATCTAGTGAACCAGAGCCAGAACCATAAGAGAGTTTAAAGAAATAGATCATATAAGATACTACAGTAAACTAAAAATAGCATTTAGTAGTTGCTTAGCTACTGCTGAACTTTACTGGAAAGTGGGCTAGTGTTTCTATATCTTTTTGGTATTTTGTGAGAGGATTAAAAAGTCTAGATTTTTGTATAAATTCTGGTTTTTAAATTTTTCATCTTATTCATACAAAGATCAAAGTAATAGAAAACATCCAAGCAAAAATAAAGTTAAAAAAAATTACCTTTTGGGACTGATTCCCATAGCCCTGAGGTGGTCTTCAAGCTGGCACTATACAACCTCTGATTCATCTTTGGCTCATGCATATGATTCATACATACAATAATGATTTTTAATATTCAGCCCTACTAATTTGTTCTAAATTGCAACTTAATTTCTCTAATTATCAATATAGATGTGGTATTAGAGTCATACTATTAAAAAAGTCTTGGGGTGCATGAGTGGCTCAGTTGGTTAAGTGTCCGACTTCGGCTCAGTTCATAATCTCACAGTTCATGGGTTTGAGCCCCACACTGGGGCCTGTGTTGACAGCTCAGAGCCTGGAGCCTGGTTCAGATTCTGTGTCTCCCTCTGTCTCTGCTCTTCCCCTGCTTGTGCTTTGTCTCTCTCTCTCTCAAAAATAAATAAACATTAAAACTTTTTAAAAAGAAAAAAATGCAGTGTTTTATCTAAAATGTAGCCCATTAGTAAATTCACTTGAATGGTACCTCGTCAGTTGCTACTGTTTTTCCCCAAGGGAGCTAAATTAAACTTGGTAAATTTGGTCTATCATTTGACAGAATAGGTGTCTGCTTAAAAATCATGACCTTTGCAAAATGATAGCACATTTGCTGTTCTTCCATTTTTCATATCTGTGTTCATGAAGATTTCAAGTGGATGCATTTTGTTATATCAACCACAGTGACATAACCATAAAGAAGGTTCATTTTCTCACATAGCAAGCAGTTGGATTATGTTCAGAGTTTGTTCAGAAAATCACCAGAGGTCTAAGCTAGATCAAGCGCCTTGCATTTTGTAGCTTCTATCCCTATGACCACAATATAACTACTCTACCTTCAGTACGAAGCTGGGATGTTATGAAGTAAGATGGAGGTCATATCAAAGAACGGAGGGTCCTTGTCAGCCTTGTCAGTCACTTTTAGTCAGTAAATCAATCGCTTTCCCAGAACCCCTACTAAGTATATGCCCTTGCATATCTGGTAAGCTAGAACTGGGCTACAGAACCACAGCTAGTGCCATGAAAGTCTGGGAGAAAAGATATTTTTAACTGGGTACATTGCTGCCTCCCCAAAATAAAATTCTATAGCAGGAGGGAATGTGCACTTGTCAGGCATTTAGCAGTATTTGCCTGCCACGGTGATTCTACTCATATATCTGGAAGTAGAGCTGAATTTCATGGAAAGAAGCCTTCTTAGAGCTATCAGTCAAGCTAAAAACATGTTGTCACTCTTCCTTCTTTTTCTTCTCCTCTGCCTCTTCTTCTCTCTTCTCTTTTAGAATCATATGGTCAACTTTTAAGTAATCATTCATTACAGAAAAATAGAAATAAAGATGGTAAGGCACATTGTGTCTGTTGGCAAGCTACCAGCATGAGCCACAGTAAGATGATTCAAAAGGATGGGAAGGGGACAGTGCATACCTAAGCTGTAATGCATTATTAATCAGTCTCTGAGACAGTAATTACCTTCTGATTCTGTCTCTTCAAGCTTGCAAACAATTGCACTTAGCCTTCTCCTTGGTGGATGAATTAGTGATCATCTCATACAGTGGCTTGCAGTCCGTTACTACTTTAGATTTCACATTTGAAATTCACTTAACTAATAAGTACACCTGAAATTCATAATATACGAGGGGCACCATCAACCTCACTATGTGGATGGCAGCTTCTGTGAGTGTTCCCTCTAGAACCTCAGTTTAGAAGCTCAGTTATCAAACTAATTTAGAATACTTCCGGATTATATCTTTTGCAAGAGGAAACAAGTTGAAGAACTGTGATATATAAATCTTCTTTTCAATTATTTTTAGAAGAAAAGCACACTTAACATAAATTCAGTTTATCACTAAAGTTTTTTTTTTTTTTTAACAAATGGATATATAGATTGAGTAAGGAAAGCAGTGAAGTAGTATGTTTGTTAGGCAGTATGCTTTTACATCCTTTTAAAAATAATAATGACTATCGGTAACAATAAGTGATACTTAAAGAGAGATCATGATTCAGAGAGCTAAAATTGCACAAAAATGCAGAACTATAACAAAGGATAGGGATTCTAGATGAAATATTTGGCAATGACATTTTTTCCTTCCTCATATAATTTAATTCACAGTATTATCAACCTACTCAGTTCAATCAGTACTAACCTAAAAGATATATTTTCCAGCAAATTATTTCTAGCCACAAAATGTCATTTCCCTTGGAAATTCTAATAAAAATGCCTAAATGCATTATCTGACATTTTAGTGGATCAGTAAGTAGCTTGTCAATTGAAATTCTAAAATCTTTACATAGTATGGATTTCTTCTTTATGTTCTAAACTCTTGACTTTTTACAGAATAATTTACATCTTAATGTAGCTATTTAACAAGGGACATCCAAAAAATCAGGTTCAGTTATAAATAATGGTTACAGTTACACATGTACATTGCATTATAAAGAACTAGCAATTGAATAGTTCTGTACTTAATATTGATAAATAAAGTCTCAGACTTGCTTAAGTCAGCAACGCCTACAGCTGAGGAAAAAACAGCTGACTACATAAGCTTGAAAATCCTCTCTCTTAATCACACTAAGCCTTATTAATATAAGGATCAAAAATTTAGCAAAACTTGGCTGGGTTTCCCCTTTAAAAGTTAAGATAATTCTTTTAGGTAACTGAATTGTCATGTGCTTGGTAGACACCTTATGCCGAAACTGATGGATCTTTTGACATTGCAACATTTCTTTCATTAGCACAAAACTCAGATTATTATCACCCAATGCATTCAACCCTAAACCACAGAGATCCCACACATCCCTAACATCGTTACAATGCCAATGATATTGTTTCCTCTTTAAGAGTTCTTAGAAACTCCTACTAGAATACTTCTATTAATTTATTCCCTCACCAAATACATGGAGAGTATTGGCTAAAATTTAGACTGTTGGATGATTACAAGGTAGAATCAGTACTCATGCACCTTTAGTTAACTGATGGAGTTTACACCAATAATCATTAAGCAATCAATTAATTATAATGATTGCTTCACGGAAGGGAGGGGGAACAACTGTTATAAAAGTGTGCATCAGAAAATGGTAACGGAATGTGTAGAATTGGAGATAAACATCTCTGAAGCAGTAATATTTAAGCTAGAATATGAAGAGTAGGTAGGGAAGTGATTAAGTGAAGAGTTGACTCACAAAAGCAGAGTCAACAGCAGGTGCAAGAAACAAAACAGAATTACAAAGGACCTGAAAGAATTTCAAGGCATCAAAGAAACTGAGAGAAACTTAACATGGTTTGGGAAACAAGAGAAATAAGATATATCTGAGACAGAGCAAGACCAAACAGACTGTTGTAAATTGTTGGAGTGTACAACTTCTTGTCTTGTCTTGAAGTATACTTCACCCCAAAACAGAACAATTAAGATAAGTTTGGAGAGGTTCAAATGTAGAGGCAGTATAGGTAAGGACATAATCATTAGCTATTAAAACTATCAACTGTTTTATTTGGTTATTAAATAATTTAAAAGGAATAATGGTAAGATATTTATGTACTAAACATTTATGTTTGAAACTGCCATCCAAGTAGGTAGATATATTGAATTAAGAACTATCTGAATAAAATGGTTGACTCCTAAGTCATTCACAAGATCATTGACAATATCACAAATTAAACATTCTAATTTTTCCTAAAGATGAATTCACTTTTCTCTCTTAAGCATTTTAATTTTGAAATAAATATGTCAAGAAAACCAAAAAGGAAGATTTATCAATTAGAGATGCATATTAATGTAACAGAAATCTTAAATATAATGACAGAAATGGTAGTGTGGTAAAGACTAAGTTGCAGGATTCAAAATACATTCATATCAAAAGATGAAGTGAGGAAAATTTATGTTCTGAGCAAACTGTGTGAGTATTATTACATTACTGTTTCCAACAAGCTCAAACCAAAACCCCATTAAATATTTGATCAGTGTGTTAAAGACCAGCAAGTACTCTTCACAACCATGAATACAAACATCTTGCAGACAGTTTAATGCATGGCAGACCCATAAAAAAGATTATGCATGATAAAATAGTGCAATGTTGGCACATCCTGACTGCTGTAAAAATAAAAGTGATGAAAACCACAGAACAAATGAGAGCTGAAGTTGGTTATAAAATAAGCTGTATTTGGAAGACATCATTGAAGGCTGAGCCAAAAGGTTCCAAGCTAACACTCAAATTGTACTATTTCAAATATAAAGTAAGAATTTCTCTATTGTTCTAGGCCAGCTTGTCAACCCTTAAATAAATAGTGATATTTTTAGACTAAATACCCTGGTCAAACTTATTCATTTGTATCTACAATTGAGATTTAATTAAAGAAATGCCAAATCATTTTCCACCATCAGACATTACTCTATAGTTTTGCAACTGTACTTGTGATCCCTACTTTTGGGAATTTTCTTTGGATTAAGGTATTCAAAAATTAGTTAAAAACAAATATGTATTTGAAAAGAGGGAAGCAATTGCCCCACTGGTACCATTTGGTTTAGTATCCAAAATTTCACCTGGCAGAGAGTCAGTAGAAAATGTTACACTTTAAGGGATGGAGAAATAGACACATTTAGTCTTGGGGAACATGAGGAAATCCAATTGGTACACTATCAGGAAGGGATTCTCCATGTGGGCACTTGCATAAAAATTTTGTTATGTGTTACTTAAGATGCTGGCCTGAGAAAAACCAATATAATGTGAAGAAATGTTCAGTAAGGGAAGTAACCATGGACAGTATGAGGTGTTTATAATTTTTTAATTAAAAAATAGCATTATTCCAAAATTACCTCATTCACAATTTTATGTAAGCTATTGAGGAATGTGTTTCTTTCACTTCTGAATAATATATTGGAAAAGATATTTAAAGAAGTAAAAATGGGCATTTTAACTACTCACTTGAAATCCAACATAAACTCTTGGGGCACCTGGAAGAACTCAGTTGGGTAAGCATCTGACTCTTGATTTCAATTCAGGTCATGATCTCACAGTTCATGAGTTTGAGCCCCATGTCAGTCTCTGTTCTAACAGCAAGGAGCCTGCATGGTATTCTCTCTCTCCCTCTTTATCTCCCTCTTTATCTTTATGTTTATCTGCTTGCACTCTCACTCTCTCTCAAAATAATGAGTAAACTTTAAAATTAAACTATCTAATATAAACCCTTTTTTGTATTCTTTCTGTATTTGGGCAAAGGTGGAGGCTCAGAAATTAAGAGGAGTGAGTTACTTTACTGAATAATTAAAACTGGCAATGTACTACTAATAATGATAAATGTTAACATTTCAATTAGTAGTTATCTGTTTTTGATCTTACATTCTGTTTGGTGAAAGATATTATATTCCCATAGACCTGAAGTGTTTCTCTTTTTTTTTAGTATAGGAATACAATATGCTAATTCTGCTCATTGTATATACTGTGCACCAAGAAGCAGAGAGGACATATGTTTATAAGTGCAGCTACCACCAGAAAAATTATTTTAAGACTATATATAGATAGACAGGTCAGAAGAACATCTAACTTCTAAGGAAAAATAACAGCTCTGAGAATTTATTTGTATGACGTTTTAGAGAAATTCAAAATAAACTGGATGATTGTTTTTCTTTGAATTAAGTTAACAGGGGCGTCTGGGTGGCTTAGTCGGTTAAGCTCCCACTTTCGCTTAGGTCATGATCTCGCGGTTCGTGGGTTCGAGCCCCGCATCGGGCTCTGTGCTGACTGCCAGCTCAGAGCCTGGAACCTGCTTCAGATTCTGTGTCTCCCTCTCTCTCTGACCCCCCCCTGCTCGCGCTGTCTCTCTCTCTCCTAGAAATAAATAAAACATTAAAAAAAATTTTTTTTTGAATTAAGTTAACAGAACTAGAAACATTCAAATGGTTAGATGTATTGACTTTCTATAAACAAGGTAAGCTCTTGGTAAATTATAATACCTCCTCTCTCACTTGCCTATGATTTTAGGGTAAAGTATGAAAGCCTTCCTATACACCTATGAATTGATTGAGGCTTCTCTAAAGAGAGAACATTCACAAAGGGATTTTTATCAATACACAATCCCTTACAGGAAGCTTGTCCCATTATTAGATACCCTGATGGCCTCTTCTCTTAGTTGAAAAAACAAACAAAAAAAACTTTCAAAGAAATATCATCAATTTTTACAATCTCTCACAATGTCTCCTTGATGGTAGTTTGAGCAATGATTTTTACCATGTTAGGTTTAGGAAATACCATTCATTTTTAATGCAATAAATAATCAATGAAAATTAAGTGGGTATGACTTCATACCAAGAAAAAAATAAAAGGCAAGGTATATTTTCTGCTTGGCCAATAGGTAAGCTGTTATTGTTATTATTATTAATATTACCACTATTAGTGAATATGCAGAGTTTCTGTTGAGACAACTATCACTTCACTGAGTCCATGATTGATTAAATTTATCAGGCTGTGTAGTCAGATGACCCCTTTTCTCCAATGGCTTTATAAACCTCTCTCTGATATTCTCTATTCAGCCAGAAGGAGGACATTTCCTGAGAGAGAATCTTATGTGATCAAGGGTAACGTTTCTGGGAATCCCTGCCTTCAAAGAAGGACTCAATAACTTTTTGTCTGATCATTATTTGATTTTGAAAACATAACTTTTGTACCTAAAGTTTTATACATATAATGATGCTTTCTTACCTACAAGATCTGCTACAAAAATTGCATGTGGTCCACTCTAAACTTTGGAAATAATTCAACAGTAAAATGTCTAACTTAACAAGACAAATCTGAATTTCAAATTATACTAACATATCTATAATCTTAACATACAAAGTGCCCTTACTTTAATAAGGCTCATAACAATGTTTTGTAGTGGGTATTGTTATTAATGTATTTTTATGAAAGAGAGATTAGTTAAATGACATGTCATTTGGACACTATGTATTAAAGTAGTTACTTAGGCCAGAGTGGATCTAGATTCCGAATAGGCACCCTTTCCTGGTCTCTAAGCTACTACACAGTGCAAAGCAGTGTTTCTAAAACTTAAATATGCATCAAATCACTTGAGGGTATTCTTGAAATGCAGATTTTGATTCAATAGGTCTGGAGTGGGATCTGAGATTCTGAATTTTTAACAAGCTCCCAGGTGATGCTAATGCTGTTGGTAATATACCTGGCCACATTTTGAGATGCAGGGATAATATACATTATATAATCAAAAAAAGTTTATGTTATATTTATGCAGTACTTAAATCTTTATTCTGCCCGTATTTTTTGTTGTGTTTTGGGAAATGAGTTCAGAGTAAATGCACACTACTTTATTATTTTTATATTACATACAATCTTTATATTATATATAATCTTTAATCGTATCTTCATAAATAGCACTGTTAGGTTTACTGAATTCCTTAAAATTATTATTAATTACTTTAAATTGCTTAAAAATCTTAGTCCAAATAAGGAAAGGTATTAGCTGGATTCAGAAATTTTTGCATTCCTTAATCAAAAGCTGCAAATAATTCAGGTAAAATGCCAATATCCAATGAAAAGGCCCTATATGCTGACTTGGCCATTTAGAAATCTGATTGTGATTAGAGACCTAAGGGTGTTACATTCATAATGTATTTATTTGATCATAATTTTCTTATAAATTAATGATTAATTTTCTTATAAATTGATTTATTAATTAAGAAAAGTTCAAAGTGCCTTCATAGTAGAGAACTTTGAAATAAAAATAATGAAAATATATGTGATATTATAAAATATGTTAATGAAGCCAAATTCCAAAAGTTGAATTTTTGTTGTTATTGTTAAATCTCATGGGAAAATTTCCATTAGCACATTATAAGTATGTTAATATTGTTTCAAGCCTCAATATTTGTCTTTTAGGAAAAAAACAGTTTTCAACCAGAGTATTGAGGTCCTGGTATTAAAGAGATAAATATTATCTCCAGAGCTTAAATTTCTATCTACTGATTTATATACTAATCATTGCAGAGACAACTTCACATCACTGAAATTATTTCAGCTTAGGCTGGCTTTGTTTACATCCATTCCTTCCTTTTAATGTTTATTTATTTTAAGACAGAGAGAGGATGCACTCACATAGGGGCAGGGGGAGCCTAAGCAGGCTCCACGATGTCAGTGAAGACCTAGTTGCAGGTCTTGTCTAACAAACTGTGAGATCATGAACTGAGCTAAAATCAAGAGTTGGACAATTAACTGAGCCATCCAGACACCCTGCTTATATCCATTCCTTAACAGTATTCACAACTTACTTCCCACCTATTTTTTATTTTCAAATTGCCTTACATTTGGTTTTATTAGCAAATTAATTAAGAAAATAAAGCATAACAATTTTTGAAACTTTTTTTTAATGTTTTATTTATTCCTAGGAGAGAGAGAGAGAGAGACAGCGTGAGCAGGGGAGGGTCAGAGAGAGAGGGAGTCACAGACTGAAACAGGCTCCAGGCTCTGAGCTGGCGGTCAGCACAGAGCCCGACGTGGGGCTCGAACCCACGAACTGCGAGATCATGACCTAAGCGAAAGTCGGACGCTTAACCTACTAAGCCACCCAGGCGCCCCGTCAACAATTTTTGAAACTTTAAGGAATGTAGAAAAGCATGGAGAAAATCATCTACAAAGTATCAGAAGAAAACACTTTCATTCTTTGATATATACATATTTCAGTGTTGGTTTATGCCTACTACTTATAAATGTAAATATGCAGTCTATATTAATTTTTTAAAAAATTTAAAACATATCCCCATTTAAGATTATAACTTAAATATCAGTAAAATAAGTTCCATAATGTAACATCCATTTCTCTATCTAAAATTTCTTTGAAATACAATATCGATATGGGAGACCAAAACATTAATAAGCACTCTGGTATCTGTACAACTGGCAAACCTATCTATGTTCAGAGTTCTGTGAGGGTTGTAGAAAATGCTTAATTTCTGCGAATTGGTCAATTACGATTCTCTCCTAGGTGATTTTGGAGGCTTTGGAAACAAACATGTACATATGTATACATTACATATGTTATATAAACAGGTTTTACATGTGCTAAGTAGATTTAATGCAATTAATTCCCAATTTTGCACTAATCTCAAGACTAGTCTATATCATGATAATGAGGTCAGAGACCACTTGCTGGACAAACATAACAAAATCTAGAGTTCTTGCATAAGGTGAATATGTATTAAAACATCTTAAAGCTTGAAAGAGAGGAAAGCATCCCATTGACAAAACCTCAGGAGATTTACAATATGTATTATTTGAAACTAAATTTCCCATTTCTAAACCTCCCGAGAAAGGATATACAAGGAAATGATAAATCATTTTTCTGTCCTTCATGTCAATACATCAGTGTCTAGGGCTCAACCCAATAGCAAGTTTATCCAAAGGTCCCATTGTGATGACTGTATGATAGTCTCAGGGCTCTTGCAAACACAGCCCCACTCCTTGATATCTTATGGAACAATGACTCAGATCCTTGTAACCGGAAACATATTACATTGTAGCCACAATTTCTGGAGTTTTCATTATAAATATTTCTGCCAGCAGGTTGTGATAGAAAATAAAAGAAAGGACTTCAAGAGTTCCTGACATAAACTTTCTGTCTCTGTAGATTAGCTACCGTTTTAAATAAAAACAACCTAAACAAAAGAAACATTTTATTTAATTGGCCTTACACAGACTAGAGGAAACAAATAGACATACTAAGGAATACTAAAAGCCAAACATTTTAGTCAGTGGCCTGGGGCCATTCCAGTAATATAGTAATAGCTATTGAGACATAAACATAGCTTTTCATTTTCATGTGTTTCATGATGATGACTACTGAATTATACTTGGTACTTCATAAAATGCTTTCACACAATAGATTGTAAGAACTAAAAACAAAAATGAAGAAGTGCAGGGAATAAGTGAAGTAAGGGAAGCTTTACAATTTTTTCAAGACTTGAGGGCATAAAAATCTCCTTTTTGAAAATGTGCATCACATACAAATATGAATATACACAAATACAAACACCTATATAAACTTCTCTCTGCTCAGAGGAACTTGCTAGTAACTCAGACAAGTGTATAAGGAAGAAGAAAAATTATCATATATAAGGCCTCTTTAGGTTCTGGAATCAAATCAACATAGCTATTGTCAGGAGAGTTTTTCTATGACATTTGGAACAACCTGATGAAGGTAGGCTTTAAAATGTTATGCACCTAGAAAAAGTCTTGATTATGCATTCTGTAAGTTCTGGTCTAAGTGTAAGAAAATTCACTTCTATATGATAAGGGACCATAAGACAAGCTAACACCTCACAAACCTCCTTCCCTCACCCCCTGCCCCCAAGGTGGGATGTGTGTGCTGTTCCTCAGGCACTTCTGGCTGCCCAGGAACAACCAATGGTTAATTGATAGAGATCACAGCCATGCAGGGCATACGTCTCCATCACTTTACAAAATATCTTAGTAAATTACAAGAAAATGGCATTTTTATCAATTGCCTAATCTCCAGAAACCTATAGACTCAGTTTCCTGAAGCCCCTACATGACCCTCCCTCCATAGTGATATGGGGAACAAAGGCAAGAAGGAAATGGCAGGTAAAATTACATTTTCTTATAACCTGCAGCCCATGGACAGATACTTGAGGCAGGCAAAGTGTAACATTTCTCCAGGAACTCCCTAATGTCTTAATGTTAATGTCTTTCTAGAGGGAAAACAACCTTAGCTTGACAATAGCAAGACCTCCAGGATCTCAGATTCTTCTTTAGCATAGGAAAGTCCTATTGGAAAATTCTCTTGTGCCTGTACCTCCCCCAATACCATAGTATATAATCAGTCACTCCTCACAACCCCATTTAGCTCCTTCTGCCCAGGGGTCCCATCCCCATGCTTTAATAAAAAATAAATTAATTAAAAAAACATTTTGCATGAAAGACTTGTCAAGAATTCTTTCTTGGTCATCAGCTCTGGACTCCCATCACCACTCCAAAACCTTATGATATTCAGTAAAAGAATTATTACCTAATTATAATACAGACAGAGGTAATATAAAAAGAGAGGTTCAACTTACTAGAACATCAAAGGCAAAAGATAGTTCCTATTTATCTTTGGCACCTTTTCCAACTTTGTCAGGTCCAATGTCACTTGGATGGAAGTCCTCAGAACCTTCTTTAAAACAATTTTGTTTTGTTCACTTGTAAGTTCAAAAGTTTATTAAATTGTCAGTGTAAATAAATGTTTTAAAGGTTTTTGATGCACGCTACTTGCAATGCTTTTTATTGTGTCATCTTAGCTAAGCTGGACTATGTTTCCCAAAATTTCATTCCTTGTATGGTGTGGGAGAACAAAATGTCACTTCAAAATGTCTCTCTTTGGGACTATTAATGATAGAGAAACTGAGGGTTGATGGAGGTATGTGGTGGTTGGCTAAATGGATGGCAGGTATTAAGGAGGGCACTTGTTGTGATGAGCACTGGGGGTTGTATGTAAGTGATGAGCCACTGAATTCTACTCCTGAAACCAATATCGTGCTGTATGTTAACTAAGGAGAATTTAAATAAAATTTTGAAAAAATGTGTTTTTTCTTGGTGTGTAGATTATTTTAGGCTGGTTATTCTTAAGAAACAGAAGACTCAAGGGGCGCCTGGGTGGCTTAGTCGGTTAAGCGTCCGACTTTCGCTTAGGTCATGATCTCGCGGTTCATGGGTTCGAGCCCCGCGTCGGGCTCTGTGCTGACTGCCAGCTTGGAGCCTGGAGCCTGTTTCAGCCTGTGACTCCCTCTCTCTCTGACCCTCCCCTGTTCACGCTGTCTCTCTCTCTCCTAGAAATAAATAAAAACATTAAAAAAAAAGAAGACTCAAGAAGAACCTTTGACCTTCTCCATAAGTGCCTAAACGAATTTAGATAGAAGACTTGTTCCAGAAATGGGGCTATCATCAGAGATAAATGCAGCATAAAATGAGCTAGGTATGGTGAACATGGAGGAATCCAGTAAATCTGTTAAAATTCTTCTCTATGTCCCATTGTTCTCTATGACCCAGCAAACATTTACTCTTTTCATCTTCCTGTGAATTGTTTTCCTTTTCTTTGAAGTCCTGACCCCTATCTGCTTCTCTTTCTTAAAGCTCTGGATGGCATATAAACTTAAATTGTCTTACTTCCTGTGGGGCTCATACTCTTACGGACTTATGTAATTAAATTTGATTTTCTCCTGTTAATATGCCTCATGTCAATTTAATTCTTAGATCAGCCAAAAGAATCTTGAAATGTAGACAAAAATTTTTCCTGTCCAACAATGTTTTCCAGTTAGGTCTACAAGAGAAATTTGTATATGACTCTAGAGAAGTGATAGATATTCTTCTCTTTAAAGGTGGGTGTAAGACATCAGGCTCTGGGGAAGCTTGTACAGGTCCTGACCTGCTGACTTAATTTACTGGGATAGGACAGCACTGAAGCATGAAACTCCTTAAGCTTCTGCTGATTTTCCTCCTCTAGCCTCTCTGAGTTTGGGTAAACTTTGGTGAAGTTGGCTGATGTCTCCTACAAGTCATCCATACCATCAATGCTAGTAGTGGTGAGAGACAGAGATGAGTTCCAGTCCATCTTCATGGGTCTCAGTTTGTCCTTGCTCTCTTCTAATTCACACTCACCTAACTAACAACCCACCCAAGTCATAGCAACTTCAGGCTCAGCATCAGATGCAATGGCAACAGCTTAGTGGAAATGTTCCCATCAGCTCCCACTATTCCGTACAATTTGTGTAATAGATCCCTTATTCCATATCATCATAGTGATTCTGCTTCTCAGACCAGACACTGACATGACACATACATTAGTATAGAAGGAGATAAGTGCTATTACAACAAAATCCTAGACCATGTGGCATTGGCTTTGGGTCCAGCAGTGAAAGAAGCCTGAAGAGCCTTGAGAAGGCTATGAGCAGCAGTGTTAGCAGCATAAAGGAGGCTACCAGTGAGGGTTTAAAGAAGAGGCCTAATTGAATTTTCCTCAGCTGTTTAAGTCTTCCTGCTGAGAAGAACCCTGACACCACAGAGCAGAGGCAGACCATCCCCTCTGTGCTTTGTCTGTATTCCTGATCCACAAGCTGTTTTATGCCACTCAGCCAGGAGTGGTTTGTTAGCAGGAAGAGATGATTCATAAATAAACTGGTGCTAGACGTGGAACAATCAAAGTTGCACTGCATTCCTGCTCTTGAGCTTCACACTCTGTTTCTAGAATCTTGTATGTTTACAGACACCACTCCCCCTCATTGCTAAAGTTAGTCCGAATGGAGTTTCTCTAACCTACAGTCAAAAAGAGCCTTAACCAATCATAAAATCAACAGAAACAATTTAAATATTCTTTATGCATATTGCTTTTCTAAAAACTACCTTGCTGTATCTTTACTATCTTCATGCAGTTTTGAATTAAGAAATGCCCCCTACTTAAAAAAAAAAAAACATGATCCATTTTTGTTTGACATATATGAACATAAATCAGTTCTTTTGTGTAACAAATTTTGCAGTCATTCATTCAATCATGTAAAAAAATATTTGAGTTATTTCAATGTGAAAGGCAGTGGGTTAAGCAAAAGGAAAGATACAAAGAACTATATAGTTTCTGAGTAATTACACAGTAGTAGCAATGAGACACAGAAACAGAAAGTAACACATTTCCTTGATTCCAACATCATTTATTTTTTTCCACATTTAAATCACTTTAAAATCAAGGCACATCATATAATTGATAGGTGTATTTTAATTTGGGAGTGTTTCTTTTCTCTCCTTGAAAAGCTGCTATTAAATCGACAGTGTGCTCCTAATCATCCATGGCGTTTTAGAAGGCAAGAAATCCAATGTAGTATATGCTAGTATGTAGTAAGTACCATGAGTGATACCAGGAGACTTAAGACTTTTCACTAGCTGAGATAATATGAGAAGGTGTCAAAGCATCTCAACTGAATGTACTTAAGGAAAGTGCATGATATTTAATAAGGATCTTCTATCAATATTTAATGTGAACTTTCTTATAATCCTGGCAATGGTTCTAAAGGGTAGGAATTATCTTAATTTTCTTGTTCATACGGTTTAGGGTCAGATTAGCAAGAGGAAAAGAAACATCTTTGAGTTTTCACACTCAGATGCCTCTAACTTGAGGTGTATGCTCTTTTCAGAACATCAAAATGAAAGAATTCACATCATACTTACTATGTCCTTGGTAGATGCAGTATGTAACATGAACTACATACTATGTTATAAATCCTTTATATACAATATGATTCAACAGGCATTAGCATGATACTTACATAGAGATTGGGAAACTGAGACCTGGAGAAATAAAGTAAGTTTCTCAACGTTATACAGCTACAAGTTATACAAGTGACAGAAATGGATGAATTAAGAACCCTCACAGCCTAGTAAGAGTCTGTTTTATCAACCACTATGCCATAAGCCTCTGAGGAAAGCATGAAATACTTTCTCCCAAACTATCTGATTAAAAACTGTAATCCCCTGACTCTTGATTTCCCTCACCCAAGTGTGTAATTGACAGATTTATGATGTATAGAATTTATTATCTGTTTTTACTACCTCTAAGCAATCTCCTTAATGGCAGGGATTTTTCCTGTTTTGTTCACAGATATATTTTAACCTCGGATTGTACCTAACGCAAGGGGGGAGCTCCATAGGAATGTGTTCAATGAATAAAAGAATGATTTTTTTTTTTAAAGATGAGAGAGTAAATTCTATGAGTGAACAGTAATTGGAGAGGAACAGAGGCAGGACAGTGGGAGTAGTATTCTGAAACATTGATTAGTTAGTGTGGCCTGCCTAAAATGTCAAGTGGGAGCAGAAGAAATCAGTGAGCAAGCCTCCCAGCAAGGGAGGCTAAAGCCACCCAGGCTCATAGGCATAAGCCTTTGCTCTCTCACATTTTGTTTGTAGCTTGTTCAGCAATAGACACTGGAAAGGAGGGCAGAAAGACATCAAAGTAGCTGCATTGTTCATATTTTTTCTCCTTTTGGCAGCTATTTGCTCTATTTCCTGCTGACACTACAATTTCGGCGATTTAATGATCTAACTGTTTCTCAGAACAACACAGAAACAGACACTCTCAGCCATTTAATTGGTTGCACTGACGAAGGGGAATCTGCTGTTTTCCAATTTCATTTTTGAGGGGTGTGGGGATTTGGAGAGGCTGGGAGAAAGAGAACATTTACTTCTATGGAAAAAAAGTATAGTTTTAGGAAGGAATATTAGTCTACCTAATTAAAGTCTGCTATTTCTATGACATGAACTAGGATATCTGTGAAAATGATTCAATCCCAGCAAAGAATTTGTTCAAATTGTTTATCTTCCAATTCTGTCTGCCCTTAGATCAATAGAAATTCACTTGCCATAGGAATTCTACATTCTCTATGTTAAGTTTACTGTGAAATAGTTTGCTAATAAATCAGAGCAGGAAACATAACTCTGCTATAAATGTCTGATCCTTTTCCTTGCATAATTTAGGTTTCCTCTCTCCAAGTCTCCAGGATTGCTGTGTGTTATGTATTGGTTTGATATGATTTCAAATTCACTTATTTATGACAAAGACCAAAAAAAGTTGATTTTAGAAATTAAGCTGGTTTGATATAAGAATGAAGTAAATTGGGTCAGGATGTCATCATCTTATTTGTTCTCACCAATGAGAACTCAGAAACTCTGCTATGGAGGGGCTCCCAGTGAGGGCTTAAAAATAAAAGCATAGGACGAAATAACTGTAGCAAAGAGACATTTTGACTATAAACATGGAGATTTTGTGAGGTTTACCCAAGAATGTTCAGTGTGGGCAAAGCAATACTTTGCTGACTTAAAATAGCTCTTTGAAGACCTTAGAGCAATTAGTTCCACAGTGAAGATGACCCTTTTATTCAAGCAGTGGTGCAAGCCATGCAGTAGCCCCATGAACCTCCTCTTGCCCATCAACACCCTTGCCCTGTCATTGTTCCCTAGCAACATCTTCTAGCAACAAGGTACTTTTACTTTTGCACTGGCATCTGGGTATCAACTATCAGCTGTTTTTAGCCACCTCTCCTGAGTACCACCAAGTCATGTAAAGGTATTTGGACTTTATTCCTTTCATCTCTCCTTGCCTAGAACAAGAGTGTGATTAATCTATCACTAGTGAGGAGTATTTTATTTCCTTATTTGCTTATTAAGAGACCTTATCCCATATGCTATTGGTTTGTAAAATCGCTGCAGTGAATCTGTGTTAAATAAACTATTGTCAAAGGCAACTGTAGTCTCTGAGTATTAATTTGCAACAAAACAAAAGATTGTGTAATCAGCTTCTGCATCTGGTACTTGGATGAGCTTGCTACCTTCTCATCATCTGAACTAATGCATTAAATATAGGGCTTTATATTTTCTATTATTACAAAAATTTCCCCTCCTTTTACCAAATGATACAGAATCATATCAGAATTGACCCGAGTTTCCTCATTTTTTCATCTTTAAGATGCAAAATGAAATACTGGATTTATAAACATGCCAGTTCACATGATGAGGAAATATGGTTAATTCACACACACAGAATAGTGTTTTCTGGATGTTGAGGTGCTAAAGCTAAGTATTGTACATAACAGTTGGTGTAACTAAAGATTGAAGAAGGTCTGAAAGTTGTTCATCAATTTAATTAACAAAGACTATTAAAAGAAGTTATAATAGGCCTACCTACATATTAGATCAATGTTTAAAATTTAAAAGGTAACCTTCCTTCATCCTGTGAAGGAAATGCTTTCAAGATACTTTTTTTACAGGACTTATCTAGCATTAGTTCTCTTTCTTCCAAGAACCTGGGACTTCTTTAATGCTTTTTTTTTCTTTTTTTTTTTTTTCCAATTTCCCTTCTCTTTACAAGCCTCATGTCATGGGCTTCAGTTTCATCAAAAGTGTCACTTAAAATTACTGAGCTTATTATATTGTGGGTCCACTTTCTTAGCAAACTAACTGTATCAAAAGTATACATAAAAATTGCATGTAAATATAAACAAGAAAGCACAATTAAACCAATATAACCCTCCGTACAAGGCTAGTGGTACATCATTCACTTTTTGTGTATGTCTGTAACTAAAATGAGTATTGATATTGTTCACTAGATATAGTAGAATTCTAACCAACACTAAGCCAAAAATATATGAAAGCCAAAACTGAGTCGCAGAGTGTGGATAGAAGGAGATTAGTAAGTGGTCAGAAAAAGTTAAGAAAAAGCAAAAGATCATAAGAAGGGGGAAAACAATGGAGAATCAAGCACTGGAAGTTTGTATGGGTCAGGAAGTGGAACACACAACTTAGCTTATGTTCTCCTGGCCAAAATTCAGTCATAAGTAAGAACTTAACAAGAAACACTGGATTCAGTGGGTATGAATGCACCAACAGTTAAGAAAATTAGATCCAGACAATCTTATAAAGATTGTGTCCTGGATGATGGAAGATTAAACAAAATCACAATCAAGAAATCACTAGAAGAAACAATAAAAAAAAGTTAACAAACAATTAAAAAAGTTTTAATTTGTGGCAAAAACAGAATTGGCAAATAACTACAAGGCAGTTATTGATAAAGAGCATCAGAAACAAAACACTATAGCATCATGGGGGAGGGGAGATGATTCCCCGTGATTAAATCAAAGAAATAATAGAAACCAGACTGAAAATGACAACAGGTGCTCTGGAATTTGGACTTAGACATGAGGATATCCTGTAGAGACACAGAGATGAGATGTTTCCAGATATGCAATAAAGAAATAATGAACTGCATGGGAGGTTTCAAATGGAGAATATCCATATTGAAGAAGAGGTTAGGGAGCTGTTTGATAAAGCAGACTAGGTGAATTGATTTTCAACTGCAACACTGGCAAAAACAGCATATGGTAAAATTTGCTGCAATATATAATTCCCTTTAACAAAATACCTTTTGTTTTTAATTTTATAATTTCAAATTTTAGTGGCTCATATTTAGTTTATTAAATGTGGAGGGGGGAAGTATTACATGAAAATTATTTTAAGTAAATTTAATAAGTGTAAATTTGTAAAAGAGAATTACTCCCCTCAATATCACATTATATGTGTATGCATTTCATTATAAATTCCAAATAAAAGTTAATGCAAAGATATTGAAAAAGTTAGGTTAGGGTTACTACCAACATAGCATGCTTACTTTTCTTAATGTCACATTATCAGTGGATTTAGACTTGGTGACAAATGATTATATTTATCAACTTACTGAAATTGATGTGGAAAATATCAGAGTATAATCAAATATGTACTAAGATAGTTAATAACATTTTAACATACAAAATTTGTGCTTTTTGCAAATTTGAATACAAAGCAAGCATTCGTATATGGACTCATGATTTATTTATTTTCCTTATAATTTGGGAAGTTCAAGAAACCAAAAATTTCAGATGTAATTAATATAGCACTATCAGCAAACTTTAACAATACTCAGATTAAAGCTTATTATGCTTATATATCAGAAACTTTGCATGCATTAACTTATTTAATACTTAGAATAACTCTATGAAGTAGATGTTTTTTCAGTCAAAGAAAATGAAGCCCAGAAACATTTGAAAACTTTTCCAACATTATATAAATAATAAATGGCAGAATCCATTATTTTATACATATGAAGTCCCCAGGATCTGTACTCTTAATCTCTATGCCAAACCACCTTCCATAATATAATCATACATTTTATATAAAAACATTTACAGCAATCATTTTTTCTTTAAAATTTTCATGGTATTATGTAATTTATTAATTTATCTTCTTGTGAAACAAAGCAAGTATTTTCCCTCATTTATCTACATCAGTCATGAAGTAAGTTCCATCTCTATCATACGAATCTCATCCTATTTTTTTAGCCCAATGATAAATTTGGAACATGTAAAAAGAAAACAGTAAATAGGTCTTGCTAGAAATACCATAGCTATAACCAAGGAAACAATGCTGAGAACACCATGTTCATTACTAGTTTTGAGCACAATTGGCTACTAAGGGTCACATGCAATATTACGGCTAAGCCTCTATACAAACTAACTTTTTATTTTGGCTAATGAATGACATTCTAGCAAGGAGAGGCCTAATTCTTGAGACTGTTGCCTGAAATCTAACGCTAGATTTCTATCCATATCAATGTAATCCTTGATCTGCTAGACTACTTTCACAAATGGACAATGAAACAGACAAAAGGGCTGCCAGTTACAAGCCAATCATGTATGTATTCACTCAACAAATAGTTTTTCTGTGTGTCAGACACAGTGTGATAGATATTCAGTGCTCACACCAAACCCTACAAGGCTGGCCTATTTTGACTTTCATTACATCCATAGATAAAGGTGGAGTGCTCCTTTATACTTTCTCACCCAGAATGAGAACTCACCTTTTCATTACAAACATCTGGACAAACAAAATATCAAACTTACATTTGAGTGTGTGTGTGTGTGTGTGTATACACAATTTACTTGAATACCCTTGAATAGCTCCTACATCAAAATGTTGTATTCTTAAAAGTTCAGAAATAGTAATATATATCAGTTTGGCAAAAACATTTTTAAGGGCAAAGATATTGCCTTTGAGACTCTGAGAGAGGTAGCCCCATCTTTGGAAAGGGTAAAAAATATTTTTCTCTCTAAGAAAGCAAAACAAATATACAATATAAAGGCGATACATTTAGCAGATATATTGCTTGTAAGGCAATTAATATAAATGAAAAGAAATACATTCTTAAAGGGGCACAGAGTGAAAAATTTAATGCAAGAAAGGAAAAAATATCTGAAAAAAATTTCATGAGTGTGAAATCAACTGAGCAAAAGAAAGCAAATCGTTCAGAGTGAAAATGCAATTACTTGAAAGATCATACTTAGGAAGCAGCAGGGTTTTGGGATGGTATTGTGTAGCTTCATTAATGGATGCATATGATTCCTGGAAGAAGAAGGGTTCTAAAATGAGGAGAGTGTTGTGGGTTTAAAATGGAATCTTCATTAAGAGCAGAGGTTGCCCTGAATTGTTTAGCTAACACAGGGGCAGACAGACAGCTTTCAGGACTCTGTCCTGCCAGTTTGGGTGTTAAAACCAGACTGACCTTTAAGAAGCTAAAGGATTCAAAATTTGCATAAATGTTTTTTCACTGTTGCTCCTTAGTTTTCCCAGCAAATTGCTTTAGGGTAACACAGCTACTTCCTATTTGTTTATGTCACTCATGAGATGAACAAGTATCCCTTATTTTTCCCTCTTCCTCCATATGATGCGCAAATTTTAGATAAACAGGGATCCTCAAAGCATCTGAAAAGTCTTCACTGAGAAAGACTCCTGTAGGATGTGGTACATAGTGTGCTAGGATAACAACAACAACAACAAACATTTAAAGAAAAAAACTATCATGACATCTATCTTCTCCCTTACACAACAGGAATTTTCAAGGTAGACACGTAGATTGAAAAGGGATCTAGTTATTCATTTAACAAAATTCAAGAAAAGGGAAACAGAATAAAATGGATATTGGATCTACGGAATTTTGTTAGTTTTCCTGAATGAAAAATTACCTAAGGTTTGGAACAAGAGATCAGTAATATTTCTTTCTCGAAGTTACTACAGAAATCTGAGTGATTATAGCTACTGGGGATGGGTGATGTCTTAATATCTTTAACAGATAAAAGTTAAGTAAGGGATGTTTGTCCTCTCATATTTTCACACCTGCTCTTTGGTTTCCTCACTTCTGATTTTTCACCCATGTAGTCCATCCATCATAAGGCTATCATATTTTTTTTCATGGTAAAACTCCAACTATGCAAACAAACACAAATAATAACAAAAGTCCAACACCTCCAATGACTCCTTAATATGTATATAATAAAAATATATATAAATTTTTAAAAATAGGCTTGAAAGACTTCTGCCAATGAATCTTATTCCAACATTTTGAAATGTCTATTTCATATAATTTTCTATGACTTAGCTTATACCCTATTGCCAAATGTCTCCATATATTTCAACCTCCGTGCTTCTTCTATTCTCCTCTTGAAAGAAAATGATTTTATCCAACCCCACATATCTGTATCCCATCCACCTGAAAATGTCATGTGCTTTGGTCAGTGATTTTTTCACATCCTAACAGCTAAAAAGTTTCTCTCTTTGAAAGGCTCATTCCATTGTATCTTGACAAGTTATCAATCTCTACCTGTAGTGTCATCGTATATGTGTTGCCGGTATTTTCCCCCTCCATTTACAGATATCATTATATCTAATGTCTTTACTGCAACAGGCTTTTCAAAGAACTACTAGTTGGGAGATAGTAGCAAGAGCAGTGTCAACTGAAGCTGATTTTCCACTATTTAATTTTCTCTTTGCACTTTGAACTATGCACTATATTATACAACTGGTTATATCACACTAGTTTGGAATTATGTACTACTTGTGTTGATCACTGCTTTTGTATTCTGTGTAAATACAGAATTGTGTACTACACAAGTCAGAGCGATTTAGACTTGAAATTAGCTCTGACATTAAAAGGCTTTATATAATTGGGCAAACTATCAACAACTTTAGGGCCTTAGTTTATTACTACTTTAGGGATAAAACCATATCTATTACAAAATATTTGTGAAGGTCTAATGGAATGATTCATATTAAGCACCTTGAACATGGAAACCCTTCAGATGAATGACAGCTTTTTTTTTTCTTTTGTTATACCATCTCATGATCTACATTGTTTCTTCTTACAAAGAACATCTTATCCTACCTCACTTTCTAAGTATCCCCTAAAGTGTATACAAAGTTGAATACAGCTGGCATGCAACTAATGTTACTGACCAGAAGTGGTCTAAACAAGGATAGAAACAGTTTTATACAGAGTTTTCAACAGCATGTCTAAAATGAGAAACCTTTCTGCAATGCTAGAACTCAGGTCAAACAGTCTGATATCAGATTCTAGATCTACAGATATTACTTACTAGTAGTGTGACTTTGAGGCAGGTCCTTTATTTCTTTGATTCTCCATTTCGTCACCTGCAAAAATGAGGAAATTGGACTAGATCCATGATTTCTAATTTGATTAACATTTGAAAATGTATTGGTTCATTTATTCTGTAAATAAAGTTTTATGAAAGTAGAAAAATGGGAGTATTATAAGCACGATTACAGAGAAGATGATACAAGGAGGAAATTGAGCACTTCCACTTTTTGGTCTCTTCCTATAGGCAGACTAATTCTGGCTTAAATCTAGTCAAGGATTTGCAGAGGATGCATGAAGAATTGTGCAGGCCTACTCAGAATGCATGTGTAAAAAATTACAAAGTTTATACATCCATCCATTGAGGGACATTTAGGTTGCTTCCATATTTTTGCTTGAGAATAATGCAGATATCTCTTCAATATAATAATTTCATGTCCTTTGGATATATATCCAAAAGTGTAATTGCCAGATCATAAGGCAGTTCTATTTTTTGAGGAACTTCCATATTCTTTTCTATAGTGTGCCAATTTACATTCCTAAATGTCTATTTACAGATGAATAAGGAAAATGTGATTACATACATACATGAACATGCACATGTATACAACACACACACACACACACACACAAACTGGAATATTAGTCAGCCTTTAAAAAGAAGGAAATCCTGCCGTTTGTTACAACATGGATGAACCTGATGACAATTAGCTCAGTGAAATAAGCTAGATGCAGAAAGACAAATATTGCATGTTGGTCTCAATTGTATGTGGAAGTGGAATGAAAAATGTTAAATTCATAGAAACAGAATAGAATGGTGGTTATCAGGGAGTGGGATATGCGTGGTGTTGGTCTAAAAATACAGTTTCAGTTATGCCATATAAATGTTTTGGAAATCTAATACAGAATAATGTGGCTATAGTTAATAATACTATATTAAAAATTTGAAATCAGCTAAAACATAGATCTTAAGTGTTTCAACACACACACACATGCACACACACAACTACTAACTATATGAGGTGATGAATATGTTAACTAACTTGATTGTGATGAATATTTCACAGTGTACACATACTTCATACTTCATAATTTCAAGTTGTACACCTTAAATATATATAATTTTTAATTGTCAAAAATTAAGTCAGGTGGCCTTTTTAATTTTTCCATGGAAGGAAAAGTAACTCTAAACTTTAAACCACTGTATAGCTTCTGAATATTTCCTAAAGATTCTTTGAACCTACAAAAGTTTTGGGGGTTTTGTCTGTTTTTTTGTTTTGTTTTGTTTTTACCAAGCATGCTCCAGAACATTATCTAATTAGCTAAAAATCCCAAAGTGAAATTTCACACTAATGCTTAAATAAATTAATAAATATCAGATCTTGGTTTATAAAAGGTAATACAGCTAACAAATGAGTGATCAGATACTGATGTTTTATGTTTTGAACATGATACTGGATACAAAACTCATATGGATAAGCTGGCTTTGAGCTTCAATATCCCGTAGAGAGTTTCAAGTTGACCAAATATCAGAATAGTCAATGTATAAAAACTGTGCAAGAACTCATGCAAGAAATTAAACATGTGCTTTGGAGTCAGATAGATGGTTTTAACATTTTAACATTATAGTTCTGAGAAATGTAGTTAAGGTCTCTAGGCTGTAGCTTATCTGTAAGCTTATCTGTAAAATGAAGCTTACAGATTGATCTTCCTTGTTTTCCTATATGTGTTTTGTGATTATTAAGTAATACTTGGTATAAGAAAGCACTAGCTCATGTTAATTGCCAGTGAATATTAGTTCCTTTTTATTTCTACTATTATATAATTCTACGATACATAGTAAACACTGCCTGGCATAGAGTGTAAAGCAATGTCAGCAACTCAACTTTTTAATGCTTTCTTTCACAGTGGTTTCTAACTTTCTAACCTTTTGAAGCTGTTAAAATAGTCAAATAATGATACTGCTGTGGCATAAGTGTATGTTGGGATCAATAAATTGTGGTTGCTGGAATAAATTGCAATTAAATGGGTAGTACTTGATTACTTGACAGTAGGTAGTCTTTCTGGCCCAAATAAACACAAGTATTAGTCTGATTTACAAGCTAATTAGTATGGACTTCACATGCATTTCATTGGAGACCATCAGATCATATTGACTTCTGCTCACATCATGAGTGCGTCCTTGAAGTTGCTCTGTGTCACTTATAGGTGACAAGTTCTCTTCTTTACTTTGTTTATTTAGGAATATAGTCATCATTTTTAGTCAAGTAGAATATACAAGAAATTTATAATGTTTGCAAATAAGCACTAAAATGTCTAAAAATCTTCAGTATTGCCACTAGTCTCCCCCCTCCATTTAAGATAAAAATATGCATGCATTCAAAAATGACAAAGCCATCAATGTATTACAAAGAATAATTATTACTGAATCTTTGAAGCAATAGAAAAATAAATGTAAGCGTTAATTTATAGGCTAGAAAACCACAGGATAGGTATTTCATGAGAAATTGTTTGAAAAATCAATAAAAAGAGATAATTTTTGTCTCCAAATAAAGAAGTATGCTTACCTAAAGTGTAATTCTGTTTATTCTTAACTCTCCTATTCAGTGCAGTATTTTATATGATAAACTCCAACATATGCCTGTATAATTATCTAGTGAATACGAGACATTCATAGACTAAAGCAAGGTAATTTAAACAATCTTTTGAGTTGTAAATTACATTAAGATACATCATGTGTTTTCCACTACTATGCATTTACTTACTAGTGCATTTCCTGCTAGAGAATAAATACATTTTTATTGAATGAAAAAATGACAAAAGTGTGATTCCTCAAAAGACATAAAGATATATATGGTATATCTTTTGAAAACAGATTTTAAAATTAAGCATCCTTTCCATTAAAATAGCTCTATCCCACATTTCTTGTAAATACCACAATAAAAAAAAGCAGCAAACAAAATGTATAAATACATGAAAAAAATCCCTGATGCCATGTTCTCTGTTTTCCATATTTATGTTAGATATTTATTTTAGGTTGCTAGTATTATACCCAGTAAATCTTGCATCATACTTACTATGTTTCCATTGTTTAATTTTCTATTTTTGAGCCTTATTTTCCTTTCCTTACCTATCTTTAAAAGGCAGCTTTGCCAAAGCTAAAGGAAAGAAACTAATCTATTTGTACACTGATGAATCTTACTAGAGTTTCTGACTCAAAGTGCTCAATAGTTATTATTATTTTTTTTGCCTCAGGAAACTGATCACAATTAAAATTATCAATTCTAAATCATCATAATATACTTGACTTTAATATACACATGAAAGTATATTTTAGTAAATTTGAGTAATCTTTTAACGCTTTTATGTATTACAATGCAAAACTATTTTAAATTTAAGAAATTATACAAAACCCAGAATATTAAACTTCAGAATCAATGATAGTACTTTAAAGAACAAAATAGTAACCTAACATAAAAATGTTGAAATACATGTTTCAGTGTAAAAATTAGTAAAAGTCCATGAAAGAAATTATGAAAAGACAAATTAGAAACAAAATCCATTCCCTAGCTCTTAGTTAATGTCATGCAAAATGAGAACTTGCACTTCTTGAATGCAAAATGTCTATTGACCTTGTTCTCCCCAGGATTTAACACAATATCTGGCTCATTGTGAGGACTAAATTTGTATTTTAAATGCATTAATTAATCAATCAACCTACTCCTGATTCAGAATGTCAAAGAATGGCAACACAGTGTATAAAATACCTGGAAGTTAGAATAAAGATGAGAAAAATATTAAAATGTATAATAGAGCAATTTAATTAATATGGCATAGACTACATACGCTGTGGTTTTGCACAAGTTGGTATTATTCTAAGCTGCAAGTGATATTAAAATTCCAGAAAAATAAAACACTTCTGAGTTGGTAGATTTAAAACAAATTCATTTTCCATTCTAAGTTCAGTGTCATAATATTAGCTAGAGATAATACTTCAAAGCATCTTTTCCCCCTGTCTGTAAACTTACTGGTGAGAAGGAGGGCAGGGGCATCTTGCTTCCCTGTCCTTGGATTACATTCTCTGAAGTCAACAGTAAAAAAAGATGGAAAGATGTGGATCTGAAAATGAGAGGTACTGTGATTCCACAGAACTTATATTCCTGCATAAGCATGATAGCAACTGTTCAGCTCTGACTGATCTTCAGTCTGTCCATCCATCTGATTTATTAATTTGTTTTAAATCTTGCAATGGTTATAATCTTATGTGCACAATTATGAGGTCACTAAATTAAAGCAAGTATTTGAAAACATAATTGCTAGGTGGCCAAATCTTAAGCCATAGGGAAAAGAATTCTCTCTCTCTTCACTATAACGCATGCCCACCCTACCAGTCTCCTCAGTTTTTATTCTCAAGAGCCACATACACACCACTACCATCCAGTTGCTTTCTGTTTCTCTTCCTTGTTCCTGTTTATCTTCACACTCAACTGTCTCTCACTGGGGCTAGTCTAGACCAATCTTGCCTTTCATAGCTACATTTTGTTTTTCCTTTAGACATCTTTTTTTTTCCCCCTCTCAGATTAGTTTTTTATGAGGCAATATTAAGATCATTCTGAGCTTTTAACTGTAAATTATCTAAAATCACCAATCATGTGGCTATGATCCACTTTCTTAACATGAATGTTGTTACCTAGTTTTTATTTTTTTTTATTTTTTTTAATGTTTTATTTATTTCTAGGAGAGAGAGAGACAGCGTGAGCAGGGGAGGGTCAGAGAGAGAGGGAGGCACAGACTGAAACAGGCTCCAGGCTCTGAGCTGGCAGTCAGCACAGAGCCCGACGCGGGGCTCGAACCCACGAACCGCGAGATCATGACCCGAGCGAAAGTCGGACGCTTAACCGACTAAGCCACCCGGGTGCCCCTGTTACCTAGTTTTTAAAGAGTACCATTGAATTTTAGGTAAAAGGAGTGTCATAAAATTGTATTTTGGGTATAAAATACAATTCTAATTATTTAAAGTAGGGATGAGGGGCTCCTGGGTGGCTCAGTAGGTTGAGTGTCCATCTTCGACTCAGGTCATGATCTAGGGGTTCACAATTTCAAGCCCCGCATCGGGCTCTGTGCTGACAGCTCAGAGACTGGACCCTGCTAAGGACTCTGTCTCCCTCTTTATCTGCCCCTCCTTTGTTCATACGCTGTCTCTCTCTCTCTCTCAAAAATAAATAAACATTAGGGGCGCCTGCGTGGCTCAGTTGGTTAAGAGTCTGACTTCGTCTCAGGTCATGATCTCATGGTTCGTGGGTTGGAGCCCCGCTTCGGGCTCTGTGCTGACAGCTAGCTCAGAGCCTGGAGCCTGCTTCAGATTCTGTATCTCCATCTCTCTGACCCTCACCTGCCTACATTTTCTCTCTCTGTCTCTGTCTCTGTCTCTCTCAGAAATAAATAAAACATTAAAAATATTAAAAATAAATAAATAAACATTAAAAAATTAGAAAAACAAGCTTATTCAATTAAACAATTAGTAATGAAGTGGGGCACCTGGGTGGTCAGTTGAGCAGCTCACTTTGGCTCAGGTCATGATCTCACAATTCATGAGTTTGAGGCCCATGTTGGTCTTTGGCTGCCAGTGCAAAAGCCTGCTTGGGATTCTCTCTTTCTGGCCCTCCCCCATTCATGTTTTCTCTCTCTCTTTCATTTGCTCTTTGTTCATTTTCAGAGAGAGAGAGTAAGAGAAAGAAAGAAAGCAAGTGGGGGAGGGGCAGAGAGAGATGTGGGGAGAGACTTCCAAACAGGCTCTTCACTGCCAACATAGACCCCCCCCCCGCCCCGACATGGGTCTTGAACTCACAAACTGTGAGATCATCACCTGTGCCAAAAATAAAAGTCAGATGCTTAACCAACTAAGCCACTCAAGTGCCCCTTACCTCTTCCATTTGTATACCGCATATGGTAGAATTAATTCTTCATTTTCAAAATCTTATTTTTCTAATAATAAGAGTGAAATGGAATCACAGATATGAAAAAGCACAAATGTACACATGTATATATTCACACAAATGTGCACATACACATTCGCACATCCATACATCCACACATTTAGAAACACATATTCTCCAGTGCTAATTCATGCCCTGGGTATAAATCATTCCAGCTAATACCATGTGGTCTATGTTTCCATCAGTTGTTTCTGAATAATTAAATTACTAAATAAGAATGTGCATAAATACAAATACACAAATGTGTGTCTGTTTGCCTCTCAGATATACTGTAGATTTGTTTCCATGTTCTTAAATAATTTGAGTGTCATCAGAATGAGTCATTAATTTGAAGATTAATATATAATTGTTTGAATACATTGAAAATTGGAAATATGTAGTGGTAGGGGATATATGAGAAATCTGCGTAATTTGCATTCGTTTCTGCTATGAACTTAAAACTGTGCTAAAAAGTAATGTCTATTAAAATAAAATATTTTATTTAAATGAGATGTTTTCATTTAACAATATGTGTTTAATTTAGGTTTAATTTTAAAATAATCATTTATAAGTGATAAAAAATGAAAAAAAGTCATCTATGGTAGGCAGAAAATCTTTCCTCAAAGATGTCTATGTTCTAATTTCTAGAACCTGTGACTATACTACATTACATGGAAAAAGGAGATTATAGTTAAGGTTGTAGATGGAATTAAATTGGTAACCTCAGCTGACCTTGGGATGATGGAGATTATCCTGAATCATTGAGGTAGGCCCCGAGTAATCATAAGGGTTCTTGTTAGTGAGAAAAAAGTAAGAATCTGAATGATATGATCAAACAAAGATTCTATTGGCCATTGTCATTGCCGACTTTGGAGATGGAAGTGAAATGTCTGGAATGCAGGAAGACTCCAGAAACTGGAAAAAGACAGGAAGTGTATGTTCCCCCCAGAGCTCCCCAAAAGAAATGCCACCATACTACAAAATTTTTGTATGAAGTTTTATGCACATATGCTTTCATTTCTCATGAGTATATACCTGGGAGTGAAACTGCTAAGTCATATGGCAAGTGAACAGTTATCATTCAGAGAAACTATCAAACTTTTCCAACATGGATGTCCCATTTAAATTCCTGTCAGCAATGTATGAGAATTCCAATTCTCCACATCCTCAAGAATACTTGTTATTTTCTGTCTTTTTATTATAGCCATATTTTAGTGGGTCTGTAGTGATATCTCATTGCAATTTTGATTTGCATTTCTCTAATGGCGAATGATGTGAGAAACTTACGTTCTTACTGTCCATTTGTATATCTTTGGAAAAATGTCTATTCAAAGTACTCATTTCTAGTATACTTTTAATATAGTTAATAAGAAACAACTATTTGCTCATTGAAAGGATTTCTTAAAAAATGATCTTAAATAGACATTAATTATAGAGCGGTTTTATGTTCACAGCAAAATTGAGTGGAAGGTTCACAGACTTCCTGCATGCCCCTACTACAACACGTGCATAGCCTCCCCCATCATCAACCTCCTTGACCAGAGACAAGCAGAGTGGTACATTCACTGAAACTTATGAAACTACATTGACACAACATTATCACTCAAAATCTATGGTTTACATTATGACTCACTCTTGGTTGTGCATTCATTGAGTTTCAATAAATGCATAAAGATATATGTCTATCATTAAAATATCATACAGAGTAGTATGATATTAGTATTATATCCTTTGGTGCTTAGCATATCCATCCTTTTCTCCTTGCAGATCCTGGAAACCAATGATACTTTAAATATCTATATGGTTTTGTCTTCTCAAAAATGTCATACAGATTGGAATCATACAGTAGATAGTCTTTTCAGATTGGTTTCTTAGGAGTATGTGTCTAAAGTTCCATCATGTCTTTTCATGGCCCATTTATATTTAGCACTATAGTAGTTCCAGTTACTTCCAAGTTCAGGAAATTATGAAAAAAGCTGCTATCCATATCAAGGAATGGATTTTATGTGGAAATAAGTTTTCCACTAATTTGAGTAAATACCAAAGAACATGATTGCTGGGTGATAATATGGTAAGAACATGTTTAGTTTTGTAAGAAACCGCAAATTGTCTTCTGAAATGGATGTACCATTTTGCATTCCCACCAGCAATGAATGAGAATTCCTATTGCTCTTTATACTCCTTAGCATTTGGTATTATCAGTATTCTGGGTTTTAACCAATCTAATAACTGCAGTGGTAACTCATTGTTTGAATTTGCATTTCCCTGGTGACATATGACGTACAACATATTTTCATATGCCTATCTGCCATCTGTATATCTTCTTTGGTGAAGTGTCTGTTAGGAATCTTGTCTACTTTTTAGTAAGGTTATTTGTTTCCTTACTGTTGAATTGTAAGAGTTCTTAGTATGTTTTGAATAAGTGTCTACAACGGGCTGTATATTTGGAGCTCCTCCAAATTCATATGTTGAAATCCTAACCCCCAATGTGATGGTACTGGGAGGTAGGTCCTTTGGAAGATGATCAGATCCTAAGAATGAAGTCCTTATGAATGCTATTCCTGTCCTTACATCTTGCTCTCTTTCTGTCTTTTGAAGATACAACCAGAAAACTGCAGTCTAAAAGAAGATCCTCACCACACACTGAATCTATCCATATCTTGATCTTAGACTTCCTACTCTCCAGGACTCTGAGAAATAAATGCTTGTTGTTTAAGCCACCTTGTCTGTATTATTCTTTTATAGTAACTTGAACTTAGACACAGCCCTTTATCAGATGTGTCTTTTGAAGATATTTTCATCCAGTTTGTGACTTTTTATTCGTTTTACAGCGTTTTATGCAGAATGGATATTTTCAGTTTTAATAAGTCCAACTTATCATTTTTTATATCAAGAAAGGATACTATTAGTGTGGTTTTTTCACTTTTAGAGAATAAACCTGCATATCTTTAATATGATGAGGACTTGGAGAAAAAAGAAAATATGTAGGATTTGGGTATCACAAGAAGTTTACCATGATAAAATTGAAAAATATTCAGAATCATGTTGCTGCAATGCAATTCAGTGTTCAGATACTTCTAGATATTTGAATTCCAGATATTTGAATTCTAACTTCTTTGTCAAGTAGAGGATTCTTAAAATTTTGTTTCACATTTGCACATACAAAAAAGTGACTTACATTTTTCCCTTTGTTCATTGACTTATTAAGCATTTCAGGGACTTAAAATTTGAGGACCTAGGAAAATACAAAGGGACACACAAAATAATAGATATATTCATTTCCCAGATGGTAGTGGAGGTAGATGGGTTGAAAATGCAGACCTGCATAGATGGGTCAGCAAATCTCTTTAGAAAAATGCATCTGGGGGCACGTGGGTGACTCAGTAGGTTAAGTATTCAACTTCAGCTCCGGTCAAGATCTCATGGTTCATGGTTTCGAGTCCCACATCGGACTCCGTGCTGACAGCTCAGAGCCTGGAACCTGCTTCAGATTCTGTGTCTCACCCTCACTCTCTTCCCTTCCCACACTTGTGCTCTGTTTCTCTCTGTCTTTCACAAATATATAAAGGTTAAAAAATTAAAATAAAAGTGTGTCTTTCTAGAAAGATTGAGTTTTGAGTCAATATTAGGTACCTGTGTTAATTTTGAAGGCATTGATAGGTAAACCCAATTTCATTAAGCCTCACTTGGAGAAGATAATACAGTGGAAAGAGGACATAAGGTGGGTTCTTATTTCAACAATCTGAGAGCTCTGCTTGAGCTCCAATGTAACCCAGTTTTATCTCATTAACCTTGGCAGGCAGTCCTTTTTCACCTCATTTTTGAGACTACTTGAATTGTGTTCACTGAATTTGTAAGCAAACAATGCACTAAAATCAAAACATACAAAATTACTTTATCGTATTTTATTATCAGTACATTAGTATGATTATACAAAACACTCCTGCTGATCTGAGTTCTTGTTTCATAGCTGGAAGTACTTAACCCAATATTACTTTTTCATCACTTCAGTGGGGCAGATTCTTATACTCAATAGTTTGTTTCCTCCATTCTCATTCCTATTCTTCTTCCATCCTTTTTACCAATTTTCATTTGACTAGGGCTGAATTTACATGATTTACATTGCTATTCAAGTAAAAATTGTACATCACCTCTGTAGATAGAGCAGTTGAGTTCCTGCATATAAAACAGACAATTGTTTTACATGTAAGGTTAAAGTAATGAAATATGGATCACAAGTGGTAATCGCTATATATGTGTGAGTATTTATAATTCCAAGATCATATATAATTGAATGTATTCCTTTTTCAAGCATTTGAGGTGTTGTATAGAAACCTTTCTCAAAATCTATTAGTGTCTGATTATATAATAATGACACTGTCTTATTTTTATAACTCTATTTTGTCATTATAATATTTATATTTAATGCGTTAGCTAAGTGACTCAATCTAAGCATAAAGTTTACAAAATAGGATATAGCCCATATTATCCACAGAAATCTGTATTAACTCTCAACCCTCTGATTCTCTTGAACAATATCCATAATAGTTGTCCCTAAATGTGGCATATCTTCATGTGGCTTTTGTATCATGAAAGAAAGATTAACTTATATTCAACAGAATTTATTATAGTTGAGTAAAACCTCTCAAATTTGATAAGCCACACCAAATGTTCCTGTGAAGCAAGGCATTTATGGTAATTTTCCTTCAATAAGATCCAGAAAAACTAATTTTCATCTAACTTATCAGCTTGTTTATCTAAATCCAAAATAAAATAATCACTGCTGAAAATCATTTTCAATATACTGAGCTATGTTACAACTTTATAATTGAAACTCTCCCTTTCAAAATCCCCTTTAAAAATTCTTTAAAACCAAGGTCTTGGAGGTGGAGTTGTGATCAGGTTAATTTGTTGCAGTAGACCTAAAGTTTGCACCAAAAGCAATCTCTGTGAAAAAAATTATGGTAATAGTCCAATGACACTGATGGAAACACTAATAACAAAATCTAGTGCTTTTCTTCTCCTGTCATTTGATTATCCCAGAGCTTGCTTACTACACTTCCAAGAGTACTTTTCAGTCATCCTAACTAAACAAACACTTTGTTTGTGTGATTATATTAACCATTATTTTAATTCCACTGTCTTCTATCTTCAACAATACAACTAACTCTTAACCACTGTCTTCAATCTCCCTTTAGAAGAGAGGATTTGGAGAACATGGGGAATGAGTGGAAACTTCCAGAAGAAGGATCCTAAAGTCATTAATAGAACATTTCTTAAAGCAGAAAAAGAAGATGAAAGAGTCAAGTAACCTTATGCTCTTTAAAAATCAAGAGTTTTCTCTACCTCACAAAATGAGAACAAGCTCTTTATAATTAAAGTCAGAGACAAACATATGACAAAATATCATCTATCAAATGATAAACTCATTTATTTTTAAACTCATGTTCAAAAAAGGAAATTTTAATCATGTGTTAGAAAATATGTTTGTTAATTTTTTTCTATGTTATATTGGAAAGTTACCCCTAAGACACAAGGAATAACTGTTAAAATTAAACCATTAGAAATCCTTCAAGACTTTCTCAGGATGAATTTTTATTTATTTATCTATTTATTTATTTATTTATTTATTTATTTATTAAATATCTGAATTATAATAAAGAACATAAAGAATAATAAAGGGAATTTCCATGCACTTATAATTCAGCTTAAGAATAGAACTTTAACAATACAATTGAAACTTACTGGATTGTGTTTTAAAACTACATCATGCTCTCACCTTCTTAAGTTACTACCCACTTAATTAATAATTATAATTTCCCTTTTCTTCCTACATATATAAATACCTCTAAACTATAAAAAGTATTGTGTAGCTGTTTTGATACTATGCAGAGGATTAGCGTAGGCTGCACCTAAATGTGCCACTTTGGAGTATTGATTGTTTTAAATTAAAGTTACTTAAGAAGCAGTACCAGGAAAACATTCTGACTCCTCCTATGTCTCCAGAAAGCAGGAAATAAATCTCCCACATAAAATGTACTCTCCCTATACCAGGTAGTAAAGGGACGTCACCAAAGATAGGGAATTCAGAGCTAAGGAATATACATAAACTTTGTTACTTCCACTAATTTACTACCCCAGTCCAAATTCTGTTTAGAATTCCTTATTAATTGAAACTCCTGAACATATGTTTTCTTTGTCCTGTCAATTCCTCACAATTTTATAGTCTCTTTGTCTAAAAAAGTATAAAACCTGTCTGCCTTGCTCATTCCCTTGGGTCTCAATTTCTTTATTAGGCCTCTGTCTATACATAATTAAATGTCAGAGGGTTTTTTTTGTTTATCTGTTTGTTCTTGTTAATCTGTCTTATGTCAATTTAATTCTTTAAAAGGGCTACAAGAAACTTAATAATAGAGAAAGAAAACTTCCTCCTCAACAACTGTATATAAAGTAGCATCCTTTGTTAATAATTTAGCATTTTGCTCAGCCTTAAGCCTATAGAAATCATCTATTATATATATTATATATACATACACAAATATATATATATATATATCAATATTACATAAATACTGATAGACCTTTAAATTGATAGGCATTTATAATATCTGAATTTTTTGACTATTAAAATGCTAATGCATGTGTACATACATTTTTGTATGAGTATATGGGACAGTCAATCTAGTTTAGGGTAGAATTTTCTGAAGTTAGTTTAGGGTTGAATTTTCCATATTTCACAGGTATTTCCTCTTATCTGTTTTATACACTTGTTAAAATTTTTTTTAATGTTTTTAATTTATTTTTGAGAGAGAGAGAGACAGTCAGTGTGAGCAGAGGAGGGTCAGAGAGAGAGGGAGACACAGAATCTGAAATAGGCTCCAGGCTCTGAGCTGGCTGTCAGCACAGAACCCGACGTGGGGTTCAAACCCACAAACCAGGAGATCATGACCTGAGCCAAAGTCAGACGCTTAACTGACTGAGCCACCCAGGTACCCCTTGTCTTATAGCCTTTACAACCCAAGTGTACAGTTTTCTGGTGTTGACAAACATGCACAGAATAGGTACATTTGATTCTACTTACTCTTAAGATTTTCTCAAAAATTTTCCTTAAGTTCTTTGACTCTCAGCTATGAACTTATAAAAATATTGATTCATTCAGCAATTGTTTTCTATCCAGTTTGCACTGGGAAGGTGACTGAAATACCATGTCTGTCATTCTGCTGGAAGGGATCATATGAAGGTGATGAATATGAGACTACAAGCAATATGACATTATGTCCTTTTCTGTCAGCTCCACTTTCATGTCATGTTTTACTGACTGTGGGAAATACATCCAGTAATTCTGATAGAGGGAAGGGTGGGCATGAGAGGAATGTGTGCTGTGTGCTTTGTGTGTGTACTAAATGTCATGATTTTGGATGTGGCCATGGTACTTTCCTCTGATCTTAACACCTTATCTTATTGTTACTTGATAGGAGCATGGTTATGTCAATTTTAAAAATCTGTTCACTAAATAGATGCACATTTTCAAATGGAAGGCTTATGAATACATTATTTCTCACAGTTAAATAATCTATAATCCACCCATCTTAGAATTAATTACTTATATATATTTATATTATAAATTTTGTTTTGGTAAAATAGACAAGTTGTTTTGGCAAAATAAAAATCTGCAAAATTTCATCTCTACTTTGGCATTTTCTAAGTACCTGATTTGAGTTACTATAAACTTTGGCATTTTCTTTTTTTTATTATTGCAATTATTTATTGTTTGCAGTTGTGCGAGTCATAGCGTTGAGGTCGGAAGAAGATATTACTTATTTACACAGCCCTCCATCTCCCATTCTATTTTTTCTTTTTTCCCCCATTATTATTGAACATTTGTACCTTTTTTTTTTAGAAATAGTTTATTGTCAAGTTGGTTTCCATATAACAACCAGTGCTTATCCCCACAAGTGCCCTCCTCCATGCCCATCTCTCCCCTTTCCCCACACACCCATCAGTCCTCAGTTTGTTCTCAGCATTCAAGAGTCTCTCATGGTTTGCCTCTGTCCCTCTCACCCACTATTTCCCTCCTTCTTCTCCCCCATGGTCTTCTGTTAAGTTCTTCCTAATTCTCTTATACGTGCAAACATATGGTATTTGTCCTTCTCTGCCTGACTGATTTCGCTCAGCATAACACCCTCAAGGTCCATCCATGTTGCTACACATGGCCAGATTTCATTCTTTCTCATTGCCATGTAGTATTCCATTGTATAGGTAAACCACATCTTCTTGATCCATTCGTCCGTGGATGGACACTTAGGCTCTGTCCATGTTTTGGCTATTGTTGAGAGTGCTGCTATGAACATTGGGATACATGTGCTCCAATGCATCAGCACTCTATATCCCTTGGGTAAATTCCTAGCAGTGCTATTGCTGGGTCATAGGGGAGTTCTATTGTTAATTTTCTGAGGAACCTCCACAGTGTTTTCCAGAGGGGCTGCACCAGTTTACATTCCCACCAACAGTGTAGGAGGGTGCCCGTTTCTCCACATCCTCGCCAGCATCTAGAGTCCTCTGATTTACTCATTTTAGCCACTCTCACTGGTGTGAGGAGATATCTAAGTGTGGTTTTGATTTGTATTTCCCTGATGAGGAGGGATGCTGAGCATAGTTTCATGTGTCTGTTGGCCATCTGGATGTCCTCTTTGGAGAAGTGTCTGTTCATATATTCTGCCCATTTCATCACTGGGTTGTTTGTTTTTTGGGTGTGGAGTTTGGTGAGCTCCTTATAGATTTTGGATATTAACCCTTTATCTGATATGTCATTTGCCACTATCTTTTCCCATTCCGTTGGTTGCCTATTAGTTTTACGATTGTTTCCTTTGAACTTTGGCATTTTCCAATTACCTGATTTGAGCTCATAAAGAAATTATGAATGAGAAACCTATATTTTTGTTTTTTATCCTGTTTTGTAAAATTTAGTTCTTGTCAATGTTAGCCAGCAACAACAAAAAAAAACCAAAACGCTTTCTCAGTCAAATAAATTTAGAAAATCCTCAATGTACTTAGACTTCTCAGTTTAAATAATATGCTAATGTAAACTTTTATATTTTGAAATGATATTTGCTCATAGAATGCTTTGTTAACGACAGAGACTGGTGTTAACCTGTTAACTGCTGTTAACTGCTGTTAACCTGTCCTGTTATAGGACTGGTGTTTTATAGATTATTCTTTGGGAAAGGCATATGTACTTCCATACTTTAAAAATAGAAAGTATAGAAAATGAAAATAACCCCGTATGGTATGCCTACTATAGCTAATATGAAGACTTGGGATACTGCAATATAGGTTAATATTTTCAGTAAAACATTACTAATTACACGTACTAAGCTAAATTCTAAAGTGTTATTAGAGAATACATTCAGGTGTGTGCTGGAAATGATGTGAACACTTTCAGGAAAATATTACTATTAACTGGATATGTTCACATCTCAAATTTTTAATTCATTTGCTTTCTCCTTTTCACTCTCAAGACAAGGTATCTATAAGTATCAGAGAAAATTACTTTATTCCTTTTCAGATTTTATTTGTTTATTTATTTGAACCAACTTTAGATCTACTTGGCCAGAAGCTAGTGCGTCTTCCTAGAAACCTATTAATGCATTTTGGAATATCAGCAGCAGGAAGTAAAATGGCAGAGACAGTGTCTGTTTTATGCCAGTCATGCCCAAAACCAGCAAAATGACTTAACCATAAGGGAGCCCAGAGCATTCCCTGCACAAAAATGTCTCTCACATGGGCTTGTCCCATATACTCAAATGCTATCTTAATGTGTTAATGAATAATACTTGAGTAGTTAATAGTCCTGTAGAGATTTATTTATCTATATATTTATTGTTAAGTAGGCTCAATACCCAATTTAGGGCTTCAACTCACAACCTCAAGATCAAGTGTCTTATGTTCTACAAACCAGGTCATCCAGGTGCCCCAAGATATAGTCTTTTAAAAATTTCTCCCACCTTTTTTTCCATTTAGTCATCACAATAAAACTATACAGGTACTTAATATTCCCATTTTATCAATGAGGAAAGGAGGCCCAGAAAAAATACATAACTACTCTAACATATTCTAGCAGAGAATGTCATGTGCCTTATTACTGTAAATCCTATTTTTCTTTAAATTCTGTGTAGTTTCTATAAGATGATTATTTTCCAACTTTATAGCTCATATGCTCATAAAAATATTTTGATGTATATAGGCACCACCAATACTTGTGTATTGCTGACTTATAAATTACATAAATATACTACCATATTGTAATAGTGTTTACAATTGAAACTACTGAAAACACCATCAAAATTAAGAAAAAAATAGCTAATGAATATTATGAAAACAGAAATTCTATATTTTCCTCCTAACTCCCAGTACATCATCTTATGTATCCTTGCATTGTACACCACTCACTCCTGAGAAAACTGCTTTAAGTGGTTGTACACATTTGAGTTTTTGTGTGTTTGGTTTTATTTAACTATCACTAAACACAATTTTGGGAAACTTTCTACCAGAAGTATCTTCAGGAGGATTCATCCTTAATGAAACTGTCCGTGGTATATAGAATAAGTTCTAGTGTCCAGCGGCTTGATATCAAACCTTGCTTTTAGTTGCTTTGAGCCTTTGAGAAAATTATTTAGCCCTTTTGCTTAGTTTCTGTAAAAAATGGATTAATATGATTAATATCTACATCATGGAGTTGTGAGGAGTAAATCAGGTGACAGTAGACTATGTCATTAAACAAAGTAGTTCATGCAAAGTGCTTAAAGCAGAACGTGGCACATATAAATGCTGCAAACATACTGGTGATTACTCTCAAAGTCTTATTACATTATTTTGTAACAGTAGGAAAGAGAAAATTATTTTTAAATAATTAAAAATGCTTACTATGCACAAAGTGCTGACATAGTCACTGAGTGTATATGAAGATAAAAAGTAAGTTCCTTGATATTAAAATAACTTGCAATCATGAAGAGACCTATGAGATCACTGAGGACATTTCCATTAATCAGAAGTTAGTGTTTCGTGCTTTGCTGTATTATATACAGATAAATGTTTAAAGAGAATTCAGAAAGATAGTTCCATGTAAAAACAGCAATATTGACCACATTGACCCAATAACTATAACTACCCATTTTCAAATGCTCTAGTGTCAGAAGTCACAAATACAGTGCTCAAGACTTGGGTGGGAAAAACCTCATTAGAAAGCTAGTGTATAAAATTCAAGAAAGCAACATATAGGGAAGAGGATGAAAGAGAATGGTGAGATCATGAAACTCCACATAATGAACTAACAGGTTTGTCTTTGTTAAAACGTCATATTTTTGGTCAGAAATTCTTCAGTCAGAAAAATAAACTACATTTAATCATGCAAAGTAGAATAAATAGAATTCATGGTAAACCTGTTTGTGAATAAAAACAGCAAATGAATAATGCAATCGTTTTACTTATTTTTAAAATCTCCTCCTTGGCAGAAATTATAATTTCATTGATTGCCAATAAAATCTTTAAATATGTTAACATCGAATTAAAGACGGGGGAGTCATAGGGTGCCTGGGTAACTCAGTTGGTTAAGCGTTCGACTTTGGCTCAGGTCATGATCTCTCGGTTGATGAGTTCAGGCCCACATCAGGCTCTGTGCCGACAGCTAGCTCAGAGCCTGGAGCTTTTCTTCAGATTTTATGTCTCCCTCTCTCTGTGTCTCTCCCCTGCTCGCGTGTTCACTCTCTCAAAAATAAACATTAATAAATGAAAATAAATAAATAAAGACAGTAGAGTCATGTTTACTTTATTTTGGCACTCTTCTGTGTATAAAACTTAGTTAATAGCAGCAATGTCTGTGGGTTAGTTTTGTAAGATCTGTGTATTAGCCTATGCAATATAGCAACCTATCCAAAAAATGTTAGGTTTTATAATATAAAATTTATTAAAATTATTAAAATATTCCATGTTTGATTTGATTATTATATCCCATCATTGGTACAATATATATTAAGTACACATACTACTTAATAATTCTTTAATTTGAAATTTTATTTATAATTTAATTTCATTCTATGCTGAATAGAATTGTTCATTTATTTAACAGTAGGCTATGTCATTAAATAAAGTAGTCCATTTAAAGTATGTGTTTTTGAATTTCATTAGGTAACGCACTTTCCTTTCATGGAGAATATTGTTTTCTATAAAAGTATTGTACTGAACTTGTAACTTCCAACATTGGGTTTAATATATAGTAGACAGATGCTTAGGTTTCTTACAAACTCACCCTTTGCCATGGGAAATCACGTCATTGTTACTGAAATGTGTTTGGTTAAGATTTCATTTTGTTGCCATATGTGTACATATATTATAAATCCAGTAGTTAATATCATGGTACAGAAAAATTATGCCAAATAAAGGGTATTATTTCTAAAATTGGAAATTCTTAGGCATATTTATATCGTTTGATCTGTCTTTAACATTTAAACATTCATTTTCATCCATCCTTTCTACATACATCAAAGTAGAAATGTTCAGTGTCAGAAAGATTATGGGTGATTTTTTTCCCATAATTGTGTTAATGTACATGTACGTTTTCTTATATTTCATTTTTAATCAAAGTACACATATATAATTAAAAATCAAGTAATAAAAAAGCTTATGATAAAAAAATTACTGCCCTCTTCTTTATTTCTCTAGTTTTGCTCCCCCGAGGTAAATATTATTATGTTCCTAAGCAGTTTCTTCTGCTAGCTTCCTTACTTTCTCGTGGCAGTAAGTATGTATTTTAAATAAGACCCAGAAAGCATTTGGTAGTTTTATATTTTGGATAATGTTAAAATTAAAATATACATAAGCTTTTCAGTAACAGGAAGATTCTGCCACAAATTATTAATCTGCTTTTTTGTTTAAATTTATTTTGGAAGCCAGGAAGAAAAGCAGTATTAACCAGCAGTGTGATGGGTTGAACATAAATCTTCAAAATATCTGTTTTTATAATTAAAAATAATTGTGTGTGCTGCAGCGAGCTGAGTTCTGCAGTGTAATTAAACATATTTAACATATATTAACTCTATAAGTAATTTGCATAAATTATTCTGCTTAACAATTTTAGTGCACACCAGGGGATACTGTGATTTTTATCAATGTACTCTATTAACCAAATGGATAATGATATGGTTTTAAAAGTTGAGATTTAATTATAAGCCCCTAGCATCTCCGAATGAAGTGTGTTACAGGCTATTGAAATAATTTGCGGGAATTACAGACAGAATTGCATATGCTGTTTTGAAAGTTGAATTGAACCTCTATACCTAATCTTTTGACAAATAACCATATATTTATTTATATTTTTAATGTTCCTTTTCAGATTTATTAGTTCATATGCTACTCTTTTATTCAGAGAAGTACTATTATGAATATAGTTCTACATAATTTTCATAATAATTTATCCTAATTGAAAATATGGATAAACATTCAATTTTCTGACCTACATGCAGTGTAATAAAACTAGGGGCCAGGAACTTGAGCTCTGATTCTTGCCACTAAGAGAGGTGTGACTCAGATCAAGTTCTCTCATCAACACTGGTTTCAGTTTCCTTGCCTATCAAATGTGATGGATTTGGTTGGACTCATATTAATATTCAAAGAGGCTCCTTCAAGTACTTCACATAATTAATCACAATCACACTCGATCAGCTTTATTTGTGATTCTATTTATTTTACTAAATCAGGAAAATAACATCATCATTTTGTACACAGTATAGGCACTTGACTACCTAGAGAGGTGACTTTTCTCCACTTAGCATTTCACCTTATTCTTGGCTCACTCTATCTTTCCTTCCTTTCTGCCCTGCAAAAGCAAAGTCTTGGAAAAGGTATCGAATTGTCTTTACAATCCAGAGAGGATGGGAGAGAAATGACTACATAGCAAGCACCACCCTCTACCTTGTCTGAACCATGCCGAGAAAAAAGTGTAGATTAAAAGTTTTCAAAATGTTGGTTTTTGACCACTTTACACTCAAAAAATATTGAGTATCCCTAAAAACTTCCATTTACATGGCTCTCATTTAAATATATTTACTGTATTATAAATTAAAACTAAACATTGAAAACACTTATTAAAATAAAAATAATCACATTAATCTTAATCTAAAATACTTTTAATTAAAAAATTGTATTTTCCAAACTATAAAAAAAAGTGAGAAGAGTAGCATTATTTTACATCTTTAAAAATCTCCATAATACCTGACTTAAAGATAGATAAGTACATTCTCATATCTGTTTCTAATATATTATGAAATCACATGTCAGGTAGCCTGTCAAAAACTTCACTGTCCACTCATAAGAGAATGAGAATTTAAAAAGGCAGCAATTCCTTAGTGTCAGAAAAATACTTTGACCTCTCAGATTTTCTACAAGAGTTTCGCCTCCAGACGACATTTTGAGATCCACTGGTTGTTGTAAACATAGGTATGGGGATAATACACTAAATGCTGTTTTCTGACTAGCACAATGTCTAGCCCTAAGTGGGGCAGGAGATGTAGGGGCTGGTTGGCCAAGCCAGACAACATTGGACTTGTATGCAATTGTGCATAGTATACACTTTGGTTTATATGATTCTTTAAGTTCTTGACTTAAAACAGAGACTACTTCAGAAATAAACAATCCAAGTGTGTGAAGAATTAGTAAGGAATGTGAATTGAAAGAAATCTTATTTCCAATTGTACAAGAAAAAAAAAACCTATAAATAGAAGTACCCTTTTGATTGCTTAGGTGGTTTCACCAGTTTTGTTGTGTTTTATTCATTACACTGTTTTAAAAAAAGTCATCACTTGGAGATATTTCACTAAATCACAGGGAAAATTAGAAAAGAAACCAAAGTAATCAAGAATTAACTTCCTGCTCCTTTACCAATAATGTTGACCAACAGGAAAACTGAGATTAAAGACTAAGAGTATGGGGACATGAGCAAAGTTCAAAGTGAATTAGATGGGCATGCACACTTTCTCTCTAACTGTGCAAAATACAAGAAACAGACAAGGGTTTAGAAGTCAGTATCATCTCCTCCAGGTTTTCAGTCCAGCATACACTATAGAAGCTAGTCTTCTCGACCAGAATCTAGTTAGCATTTACTCCAGTTTAATTAATGCAAGTACTTCAGAAGCCATTTTGGTTTTTGGTTTGTTTGTTTGTTTGTTTTCACACACTATCCACATATTCCAAACTAGAACTAATTTCTCAAACTCATATTGAGGGAAAAGAAACGTAATACTAATAACTTTTCACTAACAACGATAATAACTTCTCATGCTTACATAATACTTCCAAAATTCCAGGCACTGCTTTCAGTACATTCTGTATACAAATCTCATTAATCTCATAACAATGTCCTGGTGTAGACACTATTATTCCCCCCACTTTTTAGATGAGGAAATTGAAAAATATAAACATCAGTAGAAAGAACTTTCTCTATATTCTTCACCACTGTATCTTTAGAACCCAGAATAGTAATTCACACAGAACAGGCTCCTAATAAATATTTGTGGAATAAAAATAAAGGTAATGATTATAGTTATAACGTGGGTTTATTCAGAAATTCAGTGAAGTGGAGATAGAGGGAAGGTCGTTTTGTTTGTTTTTACTCTCCAACAATCCTATTTATTGTCAATCCATTACTGACTACTAGATGTCTTTACTATTTAGTTATTTTCAAATTTAATTTTTATAAAATCTCCTGGGAATTCTGTTAAAATTAAGATTGTTATTTAGAGGGTCTGACATGAACCCTGAGTATCTGAACTTCTACAAAGCTTCTAGGTCAGGTCAAGTCTTTTTTCTAAAGACCACAATTTGAGTATCAGGGTCTTTAGATGACTTTCAGATTTCAGTAATAAAATTGACTTAAAAGTCATACAAGTAACAAAGAATATAAATATTATGAGTATCATGATTCTTTTTTTTTTTTTTTACATACTATCTTTCTCATTTATACTGTTGCCATTATTTTAGGACAAACTGAAAAGTGACATTTTTCACTGCTACAGCAATGATAGTCACATGCAATGTTAAATTCTTCCAGCTACATTCAGGGACATACTGTGACACTTTGTTTGGATATCTCCAACTGTCAATGTTTTTCCTATGACCTTTCTTATGAATTAAACACAAATAAACACATATTTAAAAATTTGAAAAGGCAAGCTAAGTTAAGATTAAATGGAAAAATTCACAGGGGCGCCCGGGTGGCTGTCAGTTTAGTGTCTGACTTTGGCCCAGGTCATGATCTCACGGTTTGTGAGTCTAAGGCCCTGCGTCAGGCTCTGTGCTTACTGCTTAAAGCCTGGAGGCTGCTTCAAATTCTGTGTCTTCCTCTGTCTTTGCCCCTTTCCCACTCACATTCTGTCTCTCTCACAAAAATAAATAAACATTAAAAAATAAATGGAAAAATGCAGAAACATCCACATCAACATTTCTTGGATTCATTTATCATTCCAGGAATTAAATAGCTAACAAATGTCAAAATAAACTAATTAAAAATTGATACATTATATTTTTGCAATGATGATAAGGTCAAGCTTGATTCCCTTCATTTCATACATGTAGACAGAAGCACTGGAAACTATTAAAGTAATCATTATTTATTTAGCAAACACTTCTGTTGCATTTAATTTGTTCCAGACACTATTCCAGTTGTTACATAAATATTAACTTGCTCAAAATGCATAACATCTTAACAAATAAGTACTATTATTATTATCTCCATTCTACAGGTGATAAAGCTAAGGCAGAGCAAAATTAAATATATTATCCAAGGTCTCACATCTACTTTAATCGAGTAACTAGGATTTGAAACCAGGCTGTCTGGCCTCAGAAATTGTGCTCTCAACCCCTGTCCAATACTGCCTCTTTCTATGGATTTCTAAGAGAAATATATACTTAAGAGTTCCAAAGATTTGAAAAATTATATTCAAATATATTTTTGATTAGCCTCAAGAATCAAACTTCTTTCAACAACTTACAGGGTCACAAACAGAACAGTGGCAAACACTAGATTAAGATATAGAATGATTAGGGCTCTAAGAACACCAAGAGAGGTGAGGCATGGCTGAAGTAAAGAAGGACTGGCTTTCATTTTCAACATAGAATCCTGGGTTCACATTACTTCATACTCAACATACACTGCTATAATGAACTAATCTGCTGCTACTACCACTAGATGATAACTATATTCTTTGGAGCTTTCTGGAATTTTAGAAATATATATTCAATTGTCCATTGGACATCTCACCTAAAATAGTAATGGAAAGCAAACTGCCTTGGGAGGAATAAGTTCTTGGTCTAAGCAGAGGTGAGACGAAGAGAGTGTTAAGTCGTTTGCATGAATTTGATCAGAAAGGGTAATGAAGATGAGGGCTAACTCTTTACAGTGCCTAGAAGGATGATGGGGAAAATTTCATGGTAGGCATGATCCACTGTCTACACAGTGAGCCTTACCTTCCCCTCAGTATTATATATTTTTAAACTACAGATTTAAAGAGAAAAATAATTTTAAAATGCCTGTCTCTTGTAATCATCGGCCCCATTTCCCATTTCTACCATATTTTCTTGCTTTCAAATTGCATTTGATTTTTCTACATGTAACATGTATTCCTTGTTGGGATTTCATTAATTTAAAATAAAGCTGAAGCATGTTGGTTTCTAGGGTCAAAATTCCACACAGAAATGTATCTTCTCCTGAAGTCCCGTGTTGGCTAATGATGTTATCATCTGCCCACTAATATAATTAACAACCTCAAAGACTTTTCCAGCAATGTTCTCTTTTTTTCCATATTATATTTAATCATTCATGAACTAATATTAATAGTAGCTCAGCATAGGACATCAACTGAAGTCCTCAGCATCTCTCCTTTGGACTGTTGGAGTACCCTCCAAGCTTCTCATGACATTCACTTCTCCAATTATTTTCTGATATTCTCATCGAACTTCCTTTCCTAAAGCATATATAGGCAGTCTCATGACTTGCCAGTTTAAAGACCTATGTCACCCACACTCTTCTTATAGATTTAAGCCTCAAACTACTTAGTCAAGTATATAAAGCCATTTCTAATTTAACCTCAGACTACTTTTCCAGCCACAGCCACAACTATTTCTTTTCTACATAAGCTTCTTACTTTAACTATGCCCTTAAAATATTTTTAATATATACTTTCTGTTCTGTCCAGAATGTTCCTGTCCATATTTGTAACTTGACAGTTTTTATTCAACCTTCAAAATGAATTCTCTCTTAGCATTCTCCAATTTCCCCAACACGAATAAACTTTATCACTTGGAATTATGTACTTGAGTGTATTTTGTATGGGTTGCCATAAATATGGCTTTCTTGCAAGTTAAGAAAGTCTCTCACAGTTTTTGGAATACAGGAGGAGCTCAGTAAACATTTATTAAATTAAGGGGTGCCTGGGGCGCCTGGGTGGCTCAGTCGGTTAAGTGTCCGGCTTCTGCTCAGATCATGATCTCACAGTTAGTGGGTTCGAGTCTCGCATAGGGCTTTGTGCTGACAGCTAGCTCAGGGCGTGTTTCAGATTCTGTATCTCCCTCTCTCTCTGACTCCCCCTACTCACGCTCTCTCTTTCTCTCTCTCTCTCAGAAATAAATAAAAAAACATTAAATGAATACATAAATAAAGGGGTGCTTGGGTGGCTCAGTTGGTTAAGCGTCCAACTTCGGTTCTGGTCATAATCTCAAGGTCCGTGACTTCGAGCCCCGCGTCGGGCTCTGTGCTGACGGCTAGCTCAGAGCCTGAAGTCTGCTTTGGAATCTGTTTCTCCCTCTCTCTGACTCTTCCCTGCTCACACTCTCTCTCAGAAATAAATAAAATATTAAAAATTTTTAAAAAGGAAAAATAGGCTTAACCAATAATTTTACGTTGATAATTTATGTCATGATTTTGGATATAATTTAAATAATGATTGAACAATTAATGTCATTAATAATATTAATTAGTGCATGACATTTTGACTCACACACAACTATATCAATGATTTCTTCCTTTCAGATAAATAAAGGATGTGATCTATAGGTAGCAGAGCAATGGAGGTAAAAATATGTAAATAGTCTGAAATATACCAAGCATATCCTCTACTCTATTCCCATAGTCATGTGTACAGAGAGGAAAGAATAATCTAAACAGTCAATTGCAAGTTGGTGTAAAGTGTTGAGTGCCAAGAATAAATACAGCCATTCTTGTTGAGCTCAACATGGATTTCATTATCAGCAATGTGCTAAGAAAAACACTGACACCACTGTAGTCCTTCTGTAGGTGGTTTGTCTGACATGTGGGAGGCTCAACTTTGGTAGAATCATGTAATGCCACTGATATATGGTTCTCGGATGTATGCTTTCCCATGCCATGTGTAGGTACAGGTGGTTCCTGCTTTGTGCTATGATCTCTTTCTGGAAACTCAACTGGAGAGAAAACAATAGCAAACAGATTATTTTCACCACATTCACATTAACAACTATGTATATTTCAAAGCTTACATATGGCTCATTTAAGCGAGGAGCTCTGCACTTATCATTTCAACCTCTAGATGGTGGTGCAGCGCTAGCTTGATATTTGCACTACAACTCAGTTGGGAGTTCCACATTGTTCCCCAGGGTAGCCACAAACTGGAAAGAACACTCTATTTCAGACTAAGTAGAAAACGATCTAGTAGGTATCTTGAAGGTGAACAAAATAGAGAGCTTTAGAGTAGACTAGTGTGAATGGCTATATTTCACACTGAAGAGTTGTTACTTATATGTGCTGAGTCAACATAAAATTGTCATAGTTTAAACTTTTGATATTTTAATAATTATGAGAATTTTCAAAAATACTCAAAAGTAGAGTGAGTGATATAATCAGCCTCCATATACTCATAACTCAGCTCAAGCAATGATCTATGTCGTTCACGTTTGTTACCACATACTTGCAACATGTTCTGATGTCATATTAAATCCTCATAATTTTTCTTAACAAAACAACTTTATGAAAACATTCTCACTTGACATTAACCTTTGAAGGGAAGAGTAAAGGTGTAGTGATTAATAAGAAACAAGAGGGTAGCTTCTTGGACCCATTTCTTAACTTGAGTAGGTAGGTTCACCTTGCTGTAATTCCTCTAGTTAGAGTCTTATAAGTTGTGTACACTTCTGTATGCATATTGTACTTGCGAGAAAGGGAAAGAAAAATAAAAATATAAGCAACAAAGAGTACAGGGCTTATAAATCCTCGCTCTTGACAAAAATAGGTTTAGATTATGGGGAGCCCCTCCCTACTGACAACTGGAACCAGGCAGAGTAATGATGGAAAAATTCAACTAATGCGCAACATTTAGGGAGAAACTATAAAGAAAATTCAATTGTGCCAAAGCACTATAAAGAGATCCTTGATGTTGTTACATCAGGAAAGTTTTTAAAGTTTTAGAAAGTCATCATATTGACCTGGGAACTAAGTGGAAGATATCATAATAATAAGAAGAAAAGGAAGGCCATTGATTGCACTAGTCTACTCTTTATCTACCTCAGTCTCCTCTGAGCCAGCCATGGCCATTGGGGTGATACACACCTTTATGGGGATAAGGATTACAATTCTTTTACTAAACCGAAATGATAGAATCCTTGTCTTTTGGAAATCCATCAGGAGAATAAGTAATAAACCAGAGGAACAATAAAAAGTATAATCAATGGAGAAGTAGGAAGAGATAAAGAAGATGTGTCAATAGGAACCAAAGAGTAAAATCAGAAAGTAGGGAGAACAGAGTATATAAAAGCTGTTCTCACTTAACCCAAAAGGCTTCCTTTACTACTCATTGATTCTCCTCTAAACAGCTATAGTGTTCAAAGCGTTATTTTATGTCAAGAAAGGTATAATCGAGTGCAGAAAGTACCTGCATTAAATTCAGAGAGATCTTGATCAGAACTTGAGGAAAATACTTCTTTGGTGTAGTTCACTTATCTGTAAAATGGGGTAAAGAATATCTGATTTTCAGGTGTATTTTGAGTTATTAAAAATTTAATGTTTTATTTATTTCTGAGAGAGAGAAAGAGAGAGAGAGACAGTGTGAGCAGGGGAGGGTCAGAGAGAGATGGAGATACAGAATGTGAAGCAGGCTCCAGGCTCTGAGCTAGCTGTCAGCACAGAGGCCGTAGCGGGGCTCGAACCCTGAAATGTGAGATCATGACCTAAGCCGAAGTAAGATGCTTAACCGACTGACCCATCCAGCTGCCCCAGGGATATTTTGATTATTAAAGATAAGATATAATAACAGCACATAGCTGGTGAGCAATTAGTAAATATCATTATCAACATTATCATTTTATTAAGATATATTATACATTATTATTAGATTTATTAGTATTATATCTGTACCTAGATATAAGTCAAGATAATAGCAGGTGTTATCGGGTATTTGTTAGCCTGATAGACAAATATGGCTTGAGTGCAAGTACAAATAGCCTTGGGACAGCTTATTTTGCCTTTATCACATAATGTGAAGTCTTCTCTAAAATATTTCAGATAAAAAATATGAGTTTTCTTCTACATGTGGTGTTTCTCTTAGTGTAAATGACTAATAATGACTCGTTTTAGAATATACTAATAATGAAGGAAAGTAAATATAATACAAAATTAAGTCATATGACACACAGATGCTACACCTTCTACAAATGTCTAACGGAGACTTAGATGGATACAGTCAACATCTGGATACAGTGATTAATATATATAGCCCAGTTTCCTCTTTATTTTTTTTCTAAGTTCAGCTCCTAAATTGAAATAGCACATGATTGACAACAAACATCATCTCTCCCATTTCTCAGAAATAAATTCAATCCAATAAATTTTGTTCAAACTGAACAATTAGAGGTGCTTCTAAGAAAGCAATATGGTTAACATAATATGATGTTAGTGTAGGATAGAGATATATTAGAAATAATAGAGAGTGTTGTAGTAATTGAGTAGTATTAAATAACTTTGTTCTCTTAGAGTTAGATAGTAATCACTACATACCCATTTCGCTTATAGGAAGGAACTGAAAAAACTAATATTTATGCAGAATATAGTCATGTTAATATCATAGAACAAAGGCAGGGTATAACAGAGATGTATTGTGGAATGGTAATGAAAGAATATAATGACATCTCATGCTCCAAAAATTTATTGATTCATAGAAATAATTTTCATCAACATTAGGTTACCTGATAAATTAGTGATTTTCTTAAGTATTGGGGAAACAAGTAACCAGAAAGTATGATTAAACAGTAAAATGCAAAAGGACAAGGTTACCTTACTCATTTTAGTGGCTTAAGTAGTATACTGTTGAGAATTTGTTTTTTATTATACCTGATAAAATTAAACAAAACAATTAAGGCTATAGTACCACATGTCTCAATTTTAGGCAACAAGTTAAAAAATTGTACTAATGTTGTATTTTAAAGATCTATATATCAGTTCTTATTTTGTCATTTACTAACTACTCAATCTTGTGTAAACTATTTTGCCCAATGGAATTTACTTGCTTAATCACAAATAAAGCATTTGGGCTTCAGCAAATACTTTCTAAAATTCTTAGCAGTTCTAAAGTTTTAGGATCCCATTATTCTTTGTATTATATTAAATTAGCACACTGCATCTATTTTCTAAAAGACCACACATGAAATGACAAACATGCTACAATTCTAGCAGCTGGGAATGTCCTTGTCCTGGTGGTATCGTGACAACAACGGGGGCTGCATGGAGAGAGAAATAGAACAAAGAAAGCAGGAGAGAGCTGGCAGTATTTTTTTGAACAGCTACTGTTATAGTAAGAAGCACCTAGAAATGCCTTTGAAAGCCAAGTGTTTGCTGATATGTATAAGAATGAGGCTGGTGGAAATGATTCTCAATGATTTTTAAAGAAATACGCTTCATGAAAAAAAAGAAAAACACCTTTCCTCTGCATATCATCCCCTTTAGTTAATTTATTTTAAGTACTAACAACTAACTCCTGCCCTTCTATCCTATGCTGTGTGTCTATGAACTGAATATTTCACAGGAATAAAAGGTCTGGATCAGACACTAACGATGGAAAGTTAATTAATACTCTCCCAAAGAATAGCATTAAGTGAGCTACATGGTCCTTCAGATTTTTTTTTTTCAAATGAACAACAGAAATTCTCAGTTAAGATAAGAAAGACATGTAGCATGCTATGCCAAAAGGAAACACAGGCTTAAGAAAAGAGCAATAATGATAGCTACTAGTTAGCTAATGCTTAATTATGTGAAAGGCATTATCTTAATACTTTACATATATTATTTCATCAAATATTCATAGGCACAGTTTGACACAGACACTAATATTATCCCTCCTTTATACATGTTGAAACTGAGGCAGAAAAAGATCAAGTATACTCACTGAGGTCCAACAGCTCAGAATGGCAGAGCCAGAACTTGAACAGAAACTCCAGCCATTACACCATGCTGCTTCTCAGCAGTGTTGTCAAATCACATATTTCAGAACATTCTTTATTTTCATTGTTCTTCATATGTTCTATAGCCTCTGACTTATTTTTTTCTCCTCATTAAAAAAATTCAATTAAAGTAATCAATGAAAGAATCACAGCACATGTTCACTACCAAGTCACATAACCAACCTCACTAAAAATTTCTACTGAGAGTGAATGTATTAATTTAGTTTTTAATAGGAGCTGTAACACCATGAAACATTTCACTTTCTTGGGGCTATTCTATTTTTAGTGCAAGTATTCCCTGATATTGTACAATACCTATTGTTTCATATCAATCTAAAAATCAAATGTTCTCTACTAAGTTTCTGCATGTTTTGCCTTGGGAAACATTTATGTAGAATTTTAAAATACGCTGAAATTAGACTAATCAAACCAATAATTAAATAAGACTCAATTTTGCATTGAAGTGTAGACAGAATAGGGTTTATTCATCTAATTATAGCAATCCTAAATAATACTATATTTAAAAATATTTAATATATTAAGAAGCAAGTATGTTTTCTTAAATGTTAAGCATATTCCACCTACATGCATCTTTTTGTCATATTTGTCAAAAGGCCTCATTTCCCACCTTACTGCTGTCTTTCAATAAAATATCTTTCTCCTTCGATCACAGATGCAGATATGTAATGAGTTTCTCTCTAATCAATAGCCCCTCCCCTGGTCAGAATGAGCATCCAGAGAAGTTGAGAATGTGATCTTTGCAGAAGTGGTTTCTTTTTGTTTTGTTTTGTTTTTGTTTGTTGTTGTTGTTGTTTTTGGAGCTAGCAACAAATTGTCTCCTTAAAAATGCATTATTTTAGTAATTTTTTTTTTTACTTTTAACGTTTTTATTCATTTTTTGAGGGATAGAGACTGTGGGAGCGGGCGGAACAGAGAGAGAGGGAGACACAAAATCTGAAGCAGACTCCAGGCTCTGAGCTGTCAGCAAAGAATACAATGCGAGGCTCGATCTCCTGAACCATGAGTTTATGACCTGAGCTGAAGTTGGAAGCTTACTCAAGTGAGTCACCCAGGTGCCCCATTTTAATTATTTTTATCAAAATAAAATAGGTAAAGAAATTTAAAAGTTAAATTTATAATGAAAAACAGCAGTCCCCCAATCCAATCCAATTCACACTTTCACAGGGACTATACTCTTCACTGTTTTTTAACAATATGTTCTTATATGCATATTTCTAAGTGGTATTTATTTTTTGTCAATGTTAGATATTGTGTATGCTTAATATGAAAGACAAATATTTAAATATCTTATACTCTTTGATCATATATATTCTTCCTCTTCTATTCAGCCCGTATGGTGTTGTAATGTAATAACATCAACAATATTTAGGTTGGCTAAATGTGATTGACATTTGAGAAAACTGTATATTAAGATTTTATTTATTTTCTTATATAACTTTTCCCTATTCAATTTTTCTATTTAGTTTTTAAAATAATTTTGTCCCACAGGCATCTGAGTGGCTCAGTCAGTAAAGCATCTGACTCTTGATTTTGGTCAGGTCATGATGTCACAATTCATGAGCTCAAGCCCTCCATCAGGCTCTGCACTGATAAGGTAGAGCCTGCATGGGAATCTCTCTATCCCTCTCTGTGCCCCTCCCCACTTGCCTTCTCTCTCTCCTTCTCTCTCTCACTCAAAATAAATAAACATTAATTTTAAAAAATAATTTGGTCCCAGACTCTCTAACACTACTTAAAATCTATTTGCAGTACTTCACCCTCCGGCTGTAGTCTGGGTTAGTTATTTCTCTTGCTCTATTGAGCACCTCTCCTCTTGGAACCTCCCATTATCATTACCTTGAACTTTTCTTCTCTCGTGATGGATACCCTGTTCCCTGACTTTACCTCTTCGTCTTTCTTGATTTACACCTTCTTTTTGGTGAAGGATATATCAGTATATCTTCCTGAGAAGATGCACATGGGGTAAAATTGGAGATATAGCATTATAGAAAACTGATCATTGTATATGATTAAAAAGTTGGCTGAGAATATGATTTTAGGATTGAAACCTTTATCTTGGAGTATTTTCAGAGCATATGGTGTTCATTTCAGAATTACATAACCACTGCCTTCCACTTCTCAGAGTTGTTGGTGAAATGTCTGAATCCATTTTGATTCTTGATCCTGTTAGGTCTTCTACTTTATCTCTTATCTCATATCTATGACCCAACTGTCTCTTAGTTGGAGGATGTGATGCTAATGGTTAGCAACCATTTTATCAACCACATTTACAGTGTGGAGTAATGGGCAGGAAGATAAGTTTGGAAGCCATTGGTAGTAGGAGAGGATAGAGCCAACACAAAATTAGAAACAGAGCTGCGAAATATAAAGAGCAAGAGAATAATGACAAAAGTCCTGGATGTAGTCCTGCCTAATGCAAAGTGTGCAGCTTATTCTGCCCAGATTTATCTCCCCACTTTTGCTGTTATTAGTAAGCTATTTTGAGTTGAGCACTAGTTATTTCAATGAAAAATAAACTATATTAACAATATATAAGATTATAAGGAGTAATTTTAACTCTTTTTAAAAAAATTAATGTTTATTCATTTTTGAGACAGAGAGAGACAGAGTGTGAGCAAGGGAGGGGCAGACACAAATCCAAAGGAGGTTTTAGGCTCAGAGCTGTCAGCACAGAGCCCAACCCAGGACTTGAACTCACAAACGGTGAGATCATGACCAGAGCCAAGTTGGATGCGTAACCAACTGAGTCACTCAGGCACCCCAATAAAGAGTAGCTTTTAATAGAGCCACTTTCTGAGGAAAAAGAAAACAGGCTTCAGACTGTTAGACTAAAGAGGGAACTATTTTGAGAAATTATTAGAAGCTGAACATTTGGGACAGAAATCAATTCGTGACAGATTTGGCTACTGTGAGTACTTCATTGTATAGAATGTATATCTGTGTTTCAAAATGTTTCTTTCATAAATGCAAAGCATCTACTTTTTTTTTTAATTAAGCTTTACCTTATATATAATCTCATTTCAAAGATAGGCCTAATGGTAGACCTAAATATATACATAAGGTTTAACTTCTCCATTACAAATTGATGAATTTTTATAAAAATTCAGTATAAAGTAGTATACATCAACCAAGTTAAAAATGAGGTTAACCTTCTTAGAATGTGAGTAAACTCAATAAAAGAACTCACTTTCACAGAGTCAAATGTGAGATCTCATTTGGGAACCTGACTTGAATTTAGTCTCTACCCAAAAACCTAGTTGTGTTTTCAAATAATTTTCCTTGTTTTCTGCATTTACACAGCTCCTGGCATCCAGTCTGCAGATTACAATGTATTTGAATACAAGCTTTATCAGCCTCTCCTATATATTTATCTGGCATTAATTAGATCTTCACTTTACTCTATGAAACAATATATAAGTGTGTGAAATAAGTATTATAGACTGGAAACTAGATTACTAGTTAAGATAATGCCTTTTAAACAGCAAGGGGAAAAGGGAAATGGTGTCCCTTGTTGCTGGAAGGTATGGTCTTCCCCCATTCCCTACTGCATCATCATGATCTCTGTTTCAGTTTCTAATCTCTCATTTCTGTTCTTACCATATTCCTTCCACTTATCCTTTTTCAAAAACATCATTTTTATAGCCTTCCCATCTTTCTCAATTTACTTAAAAGTCTTATTTGGCAATACCAAGCCCACATTTCTGCATGTCAACAATTGGCTACAGCTATGCAGCAGCTGACCTCTGGAGACAGGAAATATACTTACATTTTTCTACATTTTATTCTTGATCCACTTTGTTTATTTATGTTATTATTATGTTCCTTTTGGTTTTCAGTTTGCATCAATCACAGCATTATCTACCCAGGCTGGTGTTTGGTCTACACATCTTCATAAACATGTTCGTTTATATCAATACCTGCATGCCTTTAGTTAGTGCAAATATATTCTATGCTTCCTTAGCTGTGAGATATTTGAAAATAGTTATATATAAACAGAAATTCTCAGGAAAATCCCTGCAGAGGGGCTTATGTCCTCTAAATAAATACTTCCTTATAAAAGAGTTTTTCATTCTGGTCATCAGATGGACTTTTAAAAAAAGTGATGTTACAGGTTCTAAATTACAAACACAGTGATGCACTTGTGTTTGAAAATAGAAGTGTCAATTTGTGGGCAAGTACAATGTAAGAATTATGATGTGCTTTGTTTCAGTTATACTGCTTTATCTAGAGGTCAATAATACATATAAACTCCTGGCTTCTCCTGATAAATACCATCACTAGATGAGCTAGTCACAAAAAAGTCAATCACCTTGATGCTCTTTCAGGGAAAGGCTAATCCAATAAGACAACCACTCTAGTCCATGTTCAGGCTGCTCCATCTGTTGGAACTCGCCCATAGAATGACTGTCACTCCCCTGACCAGATGAACCGGATCACAGGGTCAGTACCTGGATTAGGAAAGAAAAACTGATAATTCTGCCAAGGCTCAGAATCCTCTCTCTCCTCCCTGTTCATTTTAAAGAGGTGGTAGGTACTGATTGATAAAGTGTGATTTTAGTTTCTGCACATCTGCTGGTTTCACACTTCTTGTATTAGGGCCTACTTGATGAGAAAAAATGAACTTTTCCTTAGTTTTTATCTAGGATATCCATAGTTTACAAATGGCTGACTTTTTTGTTGATATATATGACTATTTGCAATTAATATTAAAGTAATTTGTGAGTGCTCACTAAACATGAATGGTTATTAAATGTTCTGACATGGAAATTCACCTTCTGCGCAATAATTTGAAGTGCTGTGAAACTGGGTTGAAGCAACATGGACAGTTTATTTTATATAATTATATTAAACTAAAGGTATATTAAATACTTAGATAAATCCTCTTTTGAATTTTTTAAAAATACAGTTTTACAGATCTGGTATGCTTATATCAGAATGGATTCTTTGTGTAAATTGGCTAAATGAATTATTGAAGTTTAAAATTTTTGAAAAAAAATACTATTCATTTTTTGTTTGATAAATAGATATTTCCACATTAAAACTAACTGGGTCATTCAATGGGCAAGTGACTGAGTTTCCATGTTAAGTAGAACTATGAACTTGCATTATTATGTTCCTGGAACAAGGTGATTCTGTGTGTCACAAATTATTTCCAGAATGCTTCTGGGGGTAATTCTATGCATACAGAATTAGATCTATTTTAAAACTGTAACTCTGATCCTTTTATTTATTTTTTCTGTCTACATTATTATGTGCATTGCTGGTACAGTTTCACAAGCTACAATGTTACTCATGTCCTCTGAATTTTATAGCACAGAGACTACTTAATTGTCATTTCAACCTGTTTATAGCAAGTAAGGAGAGAATATCTGCAATGTATTTTTATATATTCTCTAATCAGACATGTGATGAATCCCAAAGCAAAATCATGTTAGTGTGTTCTATCTTTGCTAATAAGATTCCCTTGAAAATAACAAACAGAATAGTTCAGTAATTTAAAAACTGGAACATTATTGCTTTAATAGGAATTGTGAATATTTTATCATCATAATCCCCAATGAATAATCCTGCTTTGTTACTTTCCCTTCAAGGAGAAGAGTACTTGAGATTATGATATGTGATGATAGAATCTCTCAAAAATCTTTGAGATTCTTTACCAGGTGACACTGAAAATCTTGGGTATTCTCTTCTGAATACTAAGAGATAGTGCTCAAAATGTGAAGCAATTATTCGTCAAAATTCTGTAAATATTGAGATTAGCTTATCGTGTCCTCTTTTGAATTTGCAATTTATCCATTCATTTGTTTCAAATATGTTGCATACTAACTAGCCTTCTTTTAACTCTAGGATTTCTTCATTAACATCATCTCTCTGCCTTTTGTTACAATATCATATGCTCTAACTTGCACAACAGTTTCATCAAAGACACTTTATTGAAAACCTATGATGGCAAGATGACACTACAGATATTCCATGAGCTTCACCACATTTCTCAGAATATACTGCAGTTAGTAGAGGTTGTAAGAATAGTAATGGCCAGTGCACAATGAGCCAAAATGAAGTATGTCATTCCCTAGCAGATATGCTTAATTGCAGATATGCTACCAGTATGTTCTTTGTTAACTTTTTCCCTCACTTTACTGAGATATAATTGACAGGTAACATTGTCTAAGTTTAAGGTGTACAACATGTTGATTTGATCACTTATACATTGCAAAATCATTATCACAGCAGGGTTAGTTGACACCTCTAACACCACACACAATTACCATTTTGTGTGAGTGTGTGTGTGTGTGTGTGTGTGTGTGTGTGTAGAAAGAGCACTTACAATTTACTGTCTTTGCAACTTTAAGCATATAATACACTATTATTAACTGTAATCATCATGTTGCACACTAGATACCCAGAACTTAGTCATCTTACAAGTAAAAGTTTCTACCTGGCCCACACTGATCCACAATCCCATCCCTGGTAATCACCATTCTGCTCTCCGTTTTTATGAGTTAGGCTTCTTGATATTCCACATATTATTGTACAGTTTATGTCTTTGACTAATTTCACTTAGCATAATGTCCTTAACATCCATCCATGTTGACATAAATGACAGAATTTCCTGAATTTGATATTACTCAAGCTGTATAACATTCATTTATATGAGATTGCTCAGTCATATAGTAATTCCATGTTAAATATTTATTTGTTTATTTATTCACTCTTTCATTCATTCATTCATTCATTCATTCATTCATTCAGAGAGATAAGGAGAGTGTGTGAGTGGGGAAAGAGCAAAGAAAGAGGAAGAGAAAGAATTCCAAGGAGGCTCCATGCTGTGAACACAGCCTGACAGAGGGCTCAATCCCACCATGAGATCATGACCTGAGCTGAAATAAAAAGTTGGACACTTAACCAATTGAGTCACCCAAGTGCCCCTGGTAATTCTGTTTTTAATTTCTTGAAAATATCCATACTGATTTCCATAGTGTCTATACTAAATTACTTTTCCCCAACAGTGCACAAGGGGTCTCTTTTTTGTTAGCCCCTCTCTTTTTGATGACATCCATTCTAAAAGGTGTAAGGTGATACCTCATTGCAGTTTTGACCTACATTTCCCTGATAATCAGTAATGCTGAGTACCTTTCATTTGCCTTTTGGCCATTTGTACTTCTTTGAAAAAAGAATGACTATTCAGTTCCTTTCCTCATTAATATTTTAAAATATTTATTTTTGAGAGGTGGGGAGGGACAAAGAGAGAGGGGGCAGAGGAACTGAAGCTGGCTCTATACTGACAACAGTGACCCTGATGTGGGGCTCAAACTCATAAACCCTGAAATGATTATCTGAGCCAAAGTCAGACACTCAACTGATTGAGCCAGTCCCAGGTGCTTCTCCCCATTTTTAAATCAGATTGTTGGATTTTTTTTTAAATGTTTATGAGTATATGAGTTTTTTATGTTTTGGATATTGACTACTTATCTCATGAATGGTTTGCAAACATTTTCTTTCATTCTTTAGGTTGCCTTTTCATTCTTTTGATTGTTTCTTTTACCTGCAGAAACTTCTTAGTTTAATGTAGTTCCATTTGTTTATTTTTGCTTCGGTTCCCTATGCTTTTTGTATCATATTCTAAAGAATCATTGCCAAGACCTATATTAAAGACAAATTTTCTCTATAATATATTTGGGTCTAGGAGTTTTACAAATTTGGGTCTTTTGCCACTTCAAGTTAATATTTTGTGAGTAGTATAAGGGGTCTAATTTCATTCTTCTGCATGCAGTTATCCAATTTTCCTAATACCATTACTGAAGAGACTATCTCTTTCCCATTGAGTATTATTTGTCCCCTTGGTAAGTAGTAGTTGATCATATATATGAGGATTTATATCTGGACTCTTAATGTGTTTCATTGGTCTTCTTCCCCCACCCCATTTTTAGGCCAAGAGCATACTTCTTTGATCTCTATAACTCTGGTACTCTAGTTTGAAATTATGAAGTCTGATGCCTCCAGCGTTGTTCTTCTTTCTCAGAATGACTTTGACTATTTAGCTCTTAAAGGTCTTAGCTTTTTTTTTTAATTTTCCTTGTCAAAAATACCATGGAATCAGGATTGCATTGAATATATAGATGTCTTCAGGTAGTGTGGACAATTTAACAGTCAATTCTGACATGAATATGAGATATCTTTACAATTATTTGCACTTTATTCATTTTTTCATCAGTCTTTTACTTTTCAATGTGCAGATATTTCACTTACTTAGTTAACTTCATTTCAAAATGTTTTTGATGCTATTATGAATGGGATTTTTTAAAGTTTACTTGAGAGAGAGAAAGAGTGTGAGTGGAAGGGAGACTAAGAGAGAGAGAGGGAGAGAATGATTTTCAAGTAGGCCCCACACCATCACTGCAGAGCTTAACGTGGGTCGCAAACTTGTACCAGTCATATCGTGAGATCATGACTTGAGCTGAAGTCAGATGCTTAACCAACCAAGTGACCCCAAAGGGGATTCATTTTACAGTTTGTTTTTTACGTATTTTCTTTTTGGTGTATGGAAACACAAGAAATTTCTGTATATTGATTTTGTTTCCTGTAAATTTACCTAATTCATGGATTAGTTCTATTCTTTTTTTCTAAGTTGAGTGTTTTTTTTTTTTTTTTCCTAACTGCTCTAGATAGAACTTCCAGTACTGTGTTGAATAGGAGTGTTGAGAGTGGGCACTTTTGCCTTGTTTCTCACCTTAGAGAAAAAGCTTTTAAATTTTCACCTTGACCCAGACTTTAGCCTCTACTACAAAGCTGTCATCATCAAGACAGTATGGTTTTGGCACAAAAATAGACACATAAACCAATGGAATAGAATTGGTAACTCAGACCTGGACCCAAAGATATACAGCCAACTAATCCTTAAGAAAGCAGGAAAGAGTATCCAATGGAAAAAAGACAGCCTCTTTAACAGATGGTGTTGGGAGAACTGGATAGCAACATGCAGAAGAATGAAACTAGATCAATTTCTCACACAATACAGAATAATAAACACATAATGGATAAAGGACCTGAATGTGAGACATGAAACCATCAAAATCCTAAAGGAGAAAGCAGGAAACAACCTCCTTGATCTCCGCTGGAGCAACTTATTACTTGACACATCCCCAGAAGCAAGGGAATCAAGAGCAAAAATAAACTATTGGGATCTCATCAAGATTAAAAGCTTCTGCACGGCAAAGGAAACAATCCACAAAACTAATAGGCAACCAATGGATGGGAAAAGAGAGTTTCAAATGACATATCAGATAAAGGGTTAATATCCAAAATCTATAAGGAACTCACCATACTCTACACCCGAAAAACAAACAACCCAGTAAAGACATGGGCAGAAGATATGAACAGACACTTCTCCAAAGAGGACATCCAGATGGCCAGCAGACACATGAACGATGCTCAGCATCCCTCCTCATCAGGGAAATACAAATCAAAACCACACTGAGATACCACCTCACGCCAGTCAGAGTGGCTAAAATAAGCAAATCAGAGAACTCTAGATGCTGGTGAGGATGTGGAGAAACAGGCACCCTCCTACACTGTTGGTGGGAATGTAAACTGGTGCAGCCCTTCCGGAAAACAGTGTGGAGGTTCCTCAGGAAATTAACAATAAAATTCCCCTTGACCCAGCAATAGTGCTGCTAGGAATTTACCCAAGGGATACAGAAATGCTGATGTATAGGAGCACATGTACCCCAATGTTCATAGCAGCACTCTCAACAATAGCCAAAACATGGACAGAGCCTAAGTGTCCATCCACGGACCAATGGATCAAGAAGATATGGTTTATCTATACGATAGAATACTACATGGCAATGAGAAACAATGAAATCTGGCCATGTGTAGCAACATGGATGGATCTTGAGGGTGTTATGCTGAGTGAAATAAGTCAGGCAGAGAAGGACAAATATCATATGTTTGCACGTATAGGAGGATTAGGAGGAACTTGACGGAGGACCATGGGGGAGAAAGAGGGGGGAAATGGTGGGGGAAAGGGAGAGAGGCAAACCATGAGAGACTCTTGAATGCTGAGAACAAACTGAGGACTGATGGGTGTGGGGGGAGAGGGGAGAGATGGGCATGGAGGGGGGCACTTGTGGGGATGAGCACTGGGTGTTATATGGAAACCAACTTGACAATAAATTATTTGTAAAAAAATAAATAAATTTTCACCTTGAATATGATGTTAACTGTGGGCTTTTTATAATAGCCTTTATTATATTAAGGTCTCCCTTCTATACCCAATTTGTTGAGAATTTTCATCATGAAAGGATGTTGAATTTTGTCAAATGTTTTTCTGCATCTAATGAAATGATCATAAAATGTTTATTTTTATTCTCTTAATGTTGTGTATATTTTATTGATTTGTGTACGTGGGACCATCCTTACATTCTAAGGATAAATCCCACTTGATCATCTTATATGATATTTTTATGTTTTTTTATTTCTCTAAAGTTTATTTATTTATTTTTTGAAAGAGAGAGTGTATGCAAGCAGTGAGAAGCAGATACAGAGGGAGAGAGACAGAATCCCAAGAATTTTCCTTACTGTCAATGCAGACCCTGATGTGGGACTCCAACCCATGAAATGTGAGATGATGACCAGAAGTGAAATCAAGGGTCAGATGCCCAGGGCACCAGGGTGGTTCAGTCAGTTAAGCATATAACTTCTGTTCATGTCATGATCTCACGGTTCATGAAGTTGAGCCCTGCACTGGGCTCTGTGCTGACAGCCTGCTTTGGATTCTGTGTTTCCCTCTCTTTCTGCCCCACCCCCTCACTGAGCTCTGTCTCTCAAGAATGAATAAATGTGATTTTTTTTTTATTTTAAAGAGTCAGATGCCCAACCCACTAAGCCACCCAGGCACCCCAGTATAATACTTTTAATGTACTATTGAATTTAGTTTGCTATTATTTTGTTCAGAATTTTTGCATTTTGGGCACCTGGGTAGCTCAGTCGGTTAAGCATATGACTTCGGCTCAGATCATGATCTCATGGTTCGTGGGTTCGAGCCCCACATCTGGCTCTGTGCTGAAAGCTAGCTCAGAGCCTGGAGCCTGTTTCAGATTCTGTGTCTACCTCTCTCTGACCCTCCCCTACTCACGTCATGCTATCTCTCTCTCTCTCAGAAATAAAAAAAAATAATTTTTTAAAAATAATTTTTTGCATTTATATTTCGCCAGGGTTATTAGTCTGTTGTTTTCTTTTTTTGTAGTCTTTATCTCACTTTGGTATTAGGGTAAGCCTGGCCCTATAAATGAGTTTGAAAGTGTTTCCTTCTCTTCAAGTTTTCAGAAGAGTGTAAGGATTGACATTAATTCTTCTAAATGTTTGGTAGAATTTACCAGTAAAATAATCTGGGTTTGTACTTTTTTTCTTAATTAATGAAGGTTTTGAGTACTGATTCAATGTTCCTACACATTACTGATCTGTTTTTATGTCTATTTCTTCATGATTCATTCTTTGCAGATTGTGTGCCTCTAGGAATTTAATCAATTTTTTCTAGATTATCCAATACTGGAGTATCTAATTGTTCATAGTGGTCTCTTATGATCTTTTGTATTTCTGTGGTATCAGTTGTAATACCTCCTCTTTCATTTCTGATTTTATTAATTTGAATCTTCTGTCTTTTAGACTAGTTGAATATTTGTCAATTTTATCTTTTCCAAAAACCAGCTCATGGTTTTGTTGATCTTTCTATTGTTTTCTGGTCTCTATATCATGAATTTTTGCTCTGATCTTTCTTATTCCCTTCCTTCTATAACTTCAGGCTTAATTTGTCTGTTTTCTAGTTCCTTGAGGTGTTAAATTAGATTGTTTACCTGAGATTTTATTTCTTAAAATATGAATTTATTGCTATAACTTCCACTAAGAACTGCTTTTGTGACATCTTACAAGTTTTGTGTTATCTTTCCGTTTCAACTTGTTTCAAGATATTTTTTATTTCTTCTTTGATCTACATAATGTTCACAAGTGTTTGGTTTATCTCCACATTTGTGAATTTTCCTTTTCCTCCTATTACTGATTCCTAGCTTCATACTATTGTGCTTGGGGAAAATGCCTGATATGAATCTATTCTTAAATTTATTAAGAGTTGTTTTGTGGCCTCACATATGATCTATCTGAAGAATTTTCCATGTATGCATGAGAAAACTGTTTGTTCTGCTGTTATTGGATGGAATGTCCTATATATGATTGTTGGGTCCATTTAGTCTAAAGCATAGTTCAAATCTAACATTCCCTTATTGATTTTCTGTCTGGACGATCTATACATTGTTGAAAATAGGATATTGAAGTCTCCTACTATTACTGTATTGTCATCTCTTTCTTCTTCCAGATATGTCAGTATTTCCTCAATATATTTTGCTGCTCTAATGTTAGATGCATATATTTTTATGATTGTTACATCCTCTTGATGTAGTAACTCTTTATCATTACATAATGACCTACTTTGCCTTGTGTTACAGGTTTTGATTTACAAACTATTTTGTCTGAAATAAGTGTAACTACCTTTGCTCTCTTTTGGTTTTCACATGCATGAAATATCTAAATCATCTCTTCACTTTGAGTTTACATGAATCTTTAAAGCTTAAGTGAGTCCCTCCTAGGGAGCATATGGCTGGGTGTTGTGTTTTAAATTCATTCAACTACACTATGCTTTTGAGTGGAGAATTTAATCCGTTTATATTTAGAGTAATTAGTCTTTTGTAAGGACTTCCTAATATCATCTTATTGTTTTTGCTCTAATTTGTAGCTCCCTTGTTCCTTTCTTGCTCTGTTGCCCTTCATTGTAAACTGATGATTTTCTATATTGGTATGCTTTGATTCCGTTCTCTTCATCTTGTGTGTATCTATTATAGGTTTTGGCTTTGGAAATACCACAATGCTTACACTGAGTATATTATAGGAATAACATTGTATTTTATTTTGATAACCATATAATTTTGATTGCACACAAAAATTCTACTCCTATACTCCTTTCTTTTTATGTTTTTGATGTCAGAATTTAACTTTTTATATTGTATATTTATTAACAAATTATTATAGCTATCATTACTTTTAATACTCTTGTCCTTTAACATTTATACTAAAGTGGTTGACATACTACCATATCAAAGTATTCTAAATTTAGCTATATATTTATTTCCCTTTATCAGTGTGTTATATATTTTCATGTTACTAATCAGTTTCTTTAGTTTCAGCTTAAACAACTCCTTTCAGTAGGTCTTATACAGTAGATCTAGTGGTAATTTGCCTTAGTTGTATTTGTTTTGGAGGCTTTATCTTCCCTTCTAAAAGACATCTTTGTCAAGCAAATTATCATTGATCAGCAGTTTTATTTTTTAATTTCAGCACTTTGAATATATCACTCTATCTTATCCTGCCCTGTAAGCTGTCTGCTGAGAGAACCACTGATAGCCTTGCGGGATTCTCTGGCAGATTATAACTTCTTTTCTCTTGCTACATTTCCCTTTGTTTTTGATTTATTTATTTATTTTTATTAAATTATAATTCACAAACAATGTCATATTAGTTCTAGGTGTACAACGTAGAGATCTGACAACTCTATGTGGTATGCTATGCTCACTACAAGTGTAGCTACCATCTGTCACCATGCACTATTATAGTACCACTAACTAAATCCCCTATGCTGTATCTTTCATCCTCATGATTTATGCATTCCATAATTGGAAGACATATTGAATTTTATTTTAGCCGATATTGATTTTTGATAGCTTTGTTAAAGTGTGTCTTTCAGAGTATCTCTTTGAGTATGCTTGGTTACCTATGAGCTTCATCTACTTGGATATCCAAATCTCTACCCAGATTTGAAAAGTTCTGTAATTATTTCTCTAATAAGTTTCTATCCCCTTACATGTCTCTTCTCCTGAAGCTCCAATAATCCATAATTATTTCCTTTGTTGCTATCCCCATAGATTCTTTAGGCTTTTTTCCTTCTTTTTCTTTCCTTTTTGCTTTGATCTTCTCTGACTAAATAATTTTAAATGTTGTCTAACTCATACATTCTTTTCTTCTTGATCTATTCCTCCATTGCTAGTCTCTTTTATTTCATTCATTGCATTCATCTGCTCTAGAATTTCTTTTTGGTTTGTTTTTATGATCTTTCTCTCTTTGTCTAACTTCCCATTTTGTTTGTTTAATGTTTTTTCTGATTTTATTGAATTGTCTCTGTGTTTTCTTGTAGCTTGCTGAATTTCCTTAAAATAGCTGTTCTGAATTCCTTATTGGGTAACTTACAGATCTGTGTGTCTTTAAGATCAATTACTAGAAAATTATTGTGATTCTTTTGTGGTATAATGTTTCCTTTATTTTTCATGCTTTTTGAAGTTATTGTTTGCCACCTGCACATTTCAAGTAACAGACACCTCTTCTAGTCTCCCTACTAACTTCCTTGAAGAGAGAAACATATTCCACCAGCCCTCCTAGGGATTCGGAGGCTTTTTCAGATCTTCTCTGGGTATACCTGCCCCATGTTTCTTGTTCTCCCTTGTGGCAGAATTCTTAAGCTTGTATGCCTTCTTTTGATCCTGTATTGGATCAGGCTGAGTGGTGAAAGCTCCTTTTTGATCTCCCAAGGGTGGCTGTAAAGTTCAAGATTCTGGTTTCCTCCTGGTCTGCATGTTCTGGCTGGTTTTCTGTACATGCTCATTAGCTGTCTGCCAAAGCTTACTCTTGCTACCATAGGGAGCATCCATAGGAAGACAGACACAAAGTGTGTGTGTGTGTGTGTGTGTGTGTGTGTGTGTGTGCGCGCCTCTGTCTGTGTGTAATGTGTGTAAAGGCCAGTCAGGGTATCCATTGGCAAGGTGTTTCCATCTGCTCATGGGTGGGCATCTCTCTCTTATAAGTTTATTTATTTATTGAGAGAGAGAGAGAGAGAGAGAGAGAGAGAGAGAATCCCAAGCAAGTTCCATGCCCTCATTGAACCAGATGTGGGGCTCAAACTCATGAACCATGAGATCAAGACCTGAGCTGAAAACAAGAGTCAGACGCTTAACTGACTGAGCCACCCAGATGCCCCTCATGGATGGGCATCTCTTGATGAAGCCTGCAACGCAGTTAGTTAGTAAAATCTGCATCCTTTTAATGCCCTCTGAACATCTTATATGTGGCTCTCCAGCTTCTTCCTTCACCCCCATCACATCATGCAGCTCATGATTCATTACTCTGGATGGGGTAAGAGAGAAATGAGCTTTTTTGGCAGCATTCCTCACAGATGGGGAAGCTGGGGGCTCAAGTATACTATATCACTCCTCCCCACAGTAAAAATCACAGACTAAGAAGATCTTACTTGGCCCTGAGTCATATTGCCTTGGAGAGGGGTAATGTGGGTAAAGTCAAATTATTCCTCTTACTCTCTCTAATGTGTCCAGACTTATATGTCTTTTGTTTATTAGTTTGTTTTTTGCTCCAACAATATAGAGGAATTTCTTGACCAGAAACCTGAATTTCACAAAGGCTTACTTGTCTGTAGGTGATTGCCTGAGATAGAGTTTACCAGGAGCTTCTGGACCACATACCAGAGTGACTGTGAATGTGTAGTGGGCTACTGCAGGATCCACAGCCAGGACTGAGTTGCGAGTGCCTAGTGATCACTGCAATGGTGAGTAAGAGTCTTCCCCAGTCCCTTAACATAAGGTGCTGGATCCCATAGAACTCCCACAAAGGCACTATGGATTAATGCCAAATTGGTACTGTTGATGGAAGGCCATGACCAGTGATGTTACACTCAGCCATGTTACTGATGTCACTCACTGTATACTCTTTCTTTTCCTGCTGCATCAACCTTGGAAGCTTTGGGTTTGGACAGTGCAGATAGTATGGACTATGCCAGCTAATATAGGAATGAATAAATATAGCATAAAAAAGTTAAAGGATAAATTATAGAACAAAGAAGATATTTAAGAAGTAATGTAATACAATAAATGCACATCTTGATATTCTACTTACTTGCTAGAGATAGGTCTCAAAATTAATTTTGAATTTCTAAGTGGTCTGTGTAAATGGCAAACAGAGTTGGTTAATTATTGTGTGCATAATTTAAAAATAAACCAGTTGATTAGGGAAAAATATCTATTACTGGTATTAAGACAGAAAATTATCCTTTTTTTTTCAGAGATAGGACAACACGACCTAATGATCCTATTTGTTGTTTGATGCCATGTAAATGCACGGCCATTTACTTTTACATCAGAGGAGATGGTGCTCAAATTTACTTTGGTTATGTAAATCCTCAAAACAGGTTGTTCTTGAGGTTCAGTTAGGTCAGGTTTAATTTTTCTTATTCAATATGTACTTGCCAACATCATACAAACACTGCACCTTTTAAATATATTACATGCATGAAATCCTACTTGAAATATTTATAGAAATAAGGATATTTTGTGTCCAATTTGTGTTAAAAGTATAATTGAAACTATAAATTATTTTTTCTTCATTAGATTTGAGTTATTCAAACTTTTCTATCTTTCTAGCTTATTCACTATCAGGAATGTTGGGAGAATGTAATCATCATTTGAAGTATGTGGTAAATTTCTCATAAATTCATCTAGAAATTTCCAAATACCAGTGCATTGTTATAGAGAGTATTTTTTTATGTTTGAATCTTTTTTTATTACAAGTACTTCTATTTATATAGGCAAAATCTATCTACAATGTCTAAAACTCACCTTTGTTTCCTTCTTTTCTTTTTTCTGTAGAGTTATTTTTGCCAATTTGATTTCAAATTAATTTTTTAAAGGAATCAGAAACAAACACACAGGTATGTTGTATTTTTTAAAGCATAATATCAATATGGAAAACATTTTCATTCTCAGGAAGCTTTGCTATGCAAACTTGAGATATCTAGGAAATTCTGTAGAAATCAAGAATCCATAATAGCAAAACATTCTCCCTGGGTTCTGGGTCAATATAAATACTAAAGAACAAAAGATGAAAGCAAGATGCTTTTGAACGTGTTTTTCAATGTGTTGGATTCACTTGAATTTTAGAAAAGGTATTTTTTGTTCCCTTGCCTAACAAGAGTTAGTAGGCTCTGGAAAGAAAACTAAGTACCCTGAGAAAGATACCCTATACCAAATACCAAAAGGCATCTCTATTATCATCTGACTGAAAGAAAAAAATGACATCATTATGTGTATCATTGCCTTTATTCAAAAATAATGTTTAGTCCAATATAACATGGATTTTCTTTGATATTGAGAAATAACTAGAATGTTCTGAAGTTTAATGAAACAAAAATAAAGTATTAATTTCTGATAAAAAACAGCTTGAAGATGAAAAATGAACACAAACATTGCAAAATTATGTCCAGGATGCTTTTCCTCTCAGCTCAAATATTCCATCAGCCTTCTATTTTTTTCTCTCTCTAGCTGGATTTCCAGATAGTCTGTGCCACATATATTTGAATTCAATTGTGGTGGGTCCATTATGCCATGATCAGAATGGTTTTTATCATCTTTATCAATTTGAAAGATGCATTTCACACATTGGAAATAGTTTTTCACAGGTAGATTTCACACTTAGACAGTTTCTCCAAAGAGAATTGACATATGGTAAAGATCTTTAAAAATGCACAAGCTGCTTAATATAGAAAGAGATTAGTAGAAAGTTCAACTTGATAATTATAAAATGCAGAATATTAAATCAACTTAGTAAAAAGAGAACTGAAATGCAAAAATAAAACATAATCATCCTAGTCCTACATTACTTTTTAAAATGCTCTCAACTGTACATCAGGGACAATTACTCATTCAGTAATTTTTTTAAAAAATCATAATATTGTGTGGCTACATATCACCCTTTAAAAAAGAATATTTTTCCCTCTTAGTTGTAAAGCACTTTTCTTCTTAAACTGCCCCATTTCTTAGGTATTTTAGTTGCCTAGGAAACATACAATAGCTGCAATAGCAGGAATTCATTTTAACCACCAAATTCCCTCTATAAGCCAGATTCATTATTTCTATATTGTAGAAGCCTTCAACAGAGAACTTGGCTGCAGCCAACTGGCTTCTTACCATATCACACTTTCATTCTAATGAAATGGGCCAAACATTTTCAGAGACTGATGGCACAGATCTCTGGCTCTTACACTGTGATCTGGAGATCATTTTCTTGAGATTCTAAAGTCAGTGAGACTGAATATCTATTTTTGTTACTGTTAATCTAATCTCTTATCTGGATACAAAGGAACAGCACGCATTAGTACAAGGGAGGGGCCCGTTTATCCTCTTCTCACCATTTGTACGTACTAGGATACTTTTTATAAGAAACTAGGAAACTGTTTATCATATACATGGGGATCTGCTATAGCTTATTTGGCTCTATTTAATTTTTATTTATCAGTATAGCATTGGTGCGGAGGAAAAATTATGGGTTTTAGGTCAGGCACAGCTGATTTATTATGGCAGCTAGACTTCTCTCCGTGGAGTTAAGGAGGACTAATTTAATATAATCTCTCTTGCTCTCAGATTTCCCCAACTAGAAAATGATAAGAATAAGATTTAAATCCAAAGCTTCCTATGATCTATTTAATTTATATAAAATGATTCCTTCTGGATTTCTTATCTCAGAGAATAGTGGTACCATCTTCCTCATTCACAAGTCAGAATCCTAACTATTTCCTGTACTCTACCTCACTTCATTCTTCACATCCAGTAAGTCACTTAATCTCTCCACTCCACTGCCATTGTCACTGTCATTTCCAAAACTGATATTTATTTGGTCTCCAAGTCTCAGCTTAGGCTGCTTCAATTCTCCATAATGATGTTAAACTGATCTTTCTAATACCTAAAATCTGACCCTGTCATTTAATTTCAGTGACTCCACATAAATCTTCCTATTTCTAATACGACATTCAGAGTCCTTTTCTCCCAAGCTCTTGGCTGTATTCCTCTCCTGTATATTAACACACACATCAATATAGTTAGATCGAACTGTTTCTAGTTACCTTAATATTCTATTCTCTACTTTTATTCCAGTGCCCCCGCATTGTAATTTCTACCTAAATTCTAGAAGAACTAACTAGTCATTACTCATTTTTGTTTCCACAGCTGAACTATGACTTGCTCTAAGAATTTTTGAACCACAATTTGGACTGGGTATTGCTGCTCCCATACAGCTAGAGAGGGCAAGATAGAAATTGTGACTTGTTTACTATCATATACCCATGCCCTCCATATTCCATGGGACAGATATTAAGCACTTAGTTTGTCTAAAATAAATTTCTTATACATCATACCAGTATATAGTGTAGGGGGGGGTCTCATATTGAAACTAATATTTCTAAGAAAGTTGGTGAGAGGGTTAACCCTATTTGCATCCACTGATTAGCATGGATACAAAACAAACAGAATGGCATTTGTCAAGGATGGTGGTCCCTGCACAAAATGGTTAGCATTAAAGTGGGACTTTTTTTTTTTTCAATAAAAATCTCTGAAAGTATCTGCCTTGAGCCCCTGGTAAGGACGTGTGGTGTGGAGTGGAAAGAGGAACATTCTCCACAGATCTCCCAGGGATGTTGAGTTTTTGAGTAAGCTGGAGCAAGTAGCAGTGATATTTGAATTACTATTAATATATTTCATTTTTTTTTCATACACTGAGGTGATGCCTCAAGACACCGGCTATATGTTTTTAGTAACATTCATAAAATAAGAGTGCATGTAAGTATATTGTGAACATACTCACTTAGCTTGGATTTATATTTAGTTACTGTATACATAGTAGAAACTATAGACTTTTCATTATTAACCAGCAGGAATTGCCCTTAATCTAAATACTTTCAGTTTGTTCAGTTATTTTTAAAGATTTCTTATCAGGTAAAATATCACTTAGTGTCATTTTTGTTTCATGTTTTTTAAAGTTTTACTTCTTCCTTTGTGATTTAAAATTTTTTAATGTTTATTTATTTTTTAATGTTTATTTTTGGAGGAGAGAGACAGAGCATAAGTGGTGGGAGAGCAGAGAGAAGGAGACACAGAATCCGAAGCAGCCTCCAGGATCTAAGCTGTCAGTGCAGAGCCAGACTCAGGGCTCCAACTCATGAACTGGATCATGACCTGAGCTGAAGTCAACGCTTAACCAACTGAACCACCCCGGCACCCCTAATGTTTATTTACTTTTGAGAGAGAAAAAGTGAGAGACAAAGAGTGTAAGCAGGGTAAGGGGAGACAGAGAGGGAGACACAGAATCCAAAGCAAGTTCTAGGCTCTGAACTGTCAGCATAGAGCCCGATGTGGGGCTCCAATCCACGAACCATGAGATCATGACTTGAGCCGAACCCAAATGCTCAACTGACTGAACCATCCAGGTGCCCATCTTAAGTGCCATTTTTCAAACATTAGTCAAACATACAGAATCACATACTCCTAGCAACTTACCACTTTTAAATAAAAGAAAGTATTTTTCATCAAATTTAATTTTATTAGTTAATACTCATATACTCATGTCCTAATTTTCTGGTCTCTTTACAAAGCATTTCAATGGATGTGTCTACATCACATGCGTCCTTTACTCCTTTCTTTATGGTTCCTTAACACAACCAATATCACCTAAATGATACGACTGATAAGGCTTATGCTTTACTTCAAACAGGGAGAGCTAAGTTTGGGGAATATAGCTGTGTCTACATCTTCAGTTGTTTTCTTTTTAACTCACTCTTCTTTGTTAAGTCACATGTTGAAAATGGATGGCATCTTATCAGATTATGAAAGCACAGTAGTGACAGAATTGCAGTGTTGCATGTGTTTAATTTGTACTATTTATGAGTCACAATTGACTAAAGATGACATGACAAGATCTTTAGTACCAAGATTTGGGGGGAGAGTCATCCTATAAACTTTGAATCCATAAGCATCAACTGTCTGACTCCAATTAGAACTCAGTATAAAAGAGGGGACTGTACTAGAGCTGACTAGTTCAAGCTGTTACCACTCTTGAACATCAAGAGTTAATAATGATAGAATAAACCAAAGAGAGACTTTATCTCAAGAATACTAATGACAGATTTACCCTGTCAAGAAGATTTGAAAGTACCATTTCAAAACCTTCATTAAAGAGGGTGGAGATCATGGTTATTATTCTAGATCAGTTGATTTCTTATGATTTCTTTCAGATTTTTTTTAACTCTGTGATAAAATAGAAACAAACAAAATGCTAACAGAATCAAGACACATGTTTCAAATAAAATCATTTCTTTCAAAAACACTGGAAAGAAAATACCAAGAACTTTGGATCCTTATGAAATTAAAAAGGTGCAAAAGATGGCCTCAATCCTAGAGAACAGAATAAAGAACCACACAAATCGCTGGGAAGAGAAAAGTAAATTAAGACAAGCTAGAGAATATAGCAAAAGAACAGTATAAAGAAATGAGAAATATATCAAAGTAAAATTTAAGAGCAAAACCCCCGCAAGCACATATGATACAAATTCATAAAGTTTGAAAAAAAATGGAGAAATAGTTTCTAAATTTGTCAACAAAAGGGCTGTTTCACCTTCTTAAAGAGGTAAATTAGAATTAATTTTTTCCAAGGTATAATCTTTCTTTACTGAAGTGTTCAATTGCTATTTTTGTTTCGTAAGTCATGACTTAAACTTTATTTCTAAATCCTAAACGTGAACTCTCCCTGAGTTTTAAGATCAATCTTGCCCTAAAGATCCCTTTCATGGGGCACCTGGGTGGCTTAGTCAGTTAGGCCTCCAACTTCGGCTCAGGTCATGATCTCACAGTTAGTGAGTTTGAGCCCCACATCAGGCTTGCTGCTGTCAGTGCAGATCCCATTTTAGATCTTCTGCCCCCCTTTTTTCTGTCTCTCCCCCACTTTCTCTCAAAAATAAATAAATATTTAAAAAATCAATTTTCTTGCTTTTCCCTCTCTCCATTTATAATAGAGGTGGCTCACAATGCTGTATCTTCTTCCTCTACCTCTACTGCTCAGTAGTCCTTATCTTATAGGCTCCTTTTCAGTTTTGCCTAGTCCGTTCTCAAATTTCTACACACTGAAAATTATGTGTCCTTCCAAATGAGACACAAATAGTTTTTTTTTTTTTTTTCAAAAGGGCCATTACTCCAGCCAAAAGTGGGTTCATTCTCTCTCTTTATAAAGTTTCTTATGCTTCTCACTGGGAAAATATAACACATACTCTAATGTTCTGGTAATATGTGTGAATGTGTCTGTGTATATGTGAAGATCTTAATTTTTTAATCTTATCTTTTTTACTAAACTTAAAACTCCTTAAGAAGAATTAGAGTTTACTTAATAGTTATTTCCTTTTGTGGCCTTCGGCATCCGTTCTTTACAGAAGGGTGCTCCGATCTGTGAGGGGTGGAACACAACATATTTCATTCATGTATTCAGAAAATATGCTTGGCAGGCAAGAAGAAAAAAAAAAGGTATGTTTCAGTGATGGTTAACGTATGTAAGATAGAAAAATATAAGCTCCAAAGTTGCAGTCAATTTATCTTCTTCCCCCCTCCCCAAAGTAAAGGGATATTATCATTTCAGAATATGAAAGGTATTTTTTTTGTCAGAGAGACCTGGTTTCTGCTTAAATGATATGTGATATTGAGAAAATTAATCTTTCTGAGCTTCAGTTCATTCACTTATAAAATACTTATAGTAAGTATTATATAAGTACTTAACTTATATTTTATTACAAAGGGCAAATGGCAAATACATGGGTGTTCGCCTTTTAGTGCCTGATACATAGATGGTTATTATAAAAGGAATAGAAATTATGAGATTCTCTTGTGGGAATTGATACAGATGGCTAATCACATGAACATTAGTTTGTTTTCCTTAAAGTCTAGGACACTACATCTATGATTTCAACAGAAAATCAACCTTTTACACATTAAAGACTGGCAAGATCACAGATTACATTTTTGTAACTTGTATCTTTCAACAACTATTTTTCAATGTATTTAAGTCAATATAATTATTTACTTTAGAATACCTTTTTAAATTTTCTTTGAAACAGACAAAAGTAAACTGACCTAATTTCTTGAGCTATTTTAAATTAGTTTATTTTTAAGTTTATTTATGCATTTTAGAGAGAGAGTGTGTGTGTGTGTGAGAGAGAGAGAGAGAGCAAGTACACAGGCATGTGCATGACTGGGGGAGAGACAGAGAGAGAGAGGGAGAGAGAGAATCCCAAGCAGGCTCCAATGGAGCCCGATGTGGGGCTTGATCCTGTGAGCCATGAGATCATGCATGACCTGAGCCAAAATCAAGAGTCAGACAATTAACACAGTAAGCTATTAGGTGCCACTGAACTATGTTTTAATTTACAAACTGAAAACCATGCCATTCAATCATTATTTTGCAAAAGGTTTTGATTATGCAAACTTTAAGATACATCATATATTCATGAGACACCTGCGTGGCTCAGTGGGATAAGCGTCCGACTTCAGCTCAGGTTATGATCTGACAGTTCATGGGTTTGAGCCCTGCATTGGGCTCTGTGCTGACAGCTAACAGTCTGGAGCCTGCTTCAGATTCCATGTCTGTCTTCTGTTCATTCTCTCTCTCGAAAGTAAGTAAATGTTAAAAATATACATAAGATATACCCTGTATGATAAAACATATAGAGACAAATTAAGATTCAAATTTTATAGTGAGTTATATTTCTGATTTACCTTGGGTGGGAGGACCACCAACACAGATATGTAGAGAAATGTTATTTACCCCAAAGAGACATGCTTTCCTATAGAAACTGATTTTTCCCCTCCCATTGCTATACAGTGGATATTTTGATCTTTTGGTTCCCTCATGTTTTACTCTAACTGGAATCCTGGAGAAGATCCCTTTCCCTGTGTCTATCTCTCCCCCTATCATCAATATCTACATCATATAAGGGTGACAGTGTAACTAAGATCTGGGGATAAAAAAAAAATTCAGTCCTTGCTGCCCCCAAGGACTGTACACATGAAACAATTCAGAAAACAATAGGACCTAGAAAGAAAGGAAACTTTCCTCCTATCATGGAAACTGAAACTAGGAAGCTATATCTTATTAGCTGCTGGCAGCCATCTTCCTGTCTTGTAGAACATGTCAATAAAGCCCTAATACAGTAAAAGAGAGCCAAAGTAACTATGGACACTTTCCTTTCAGAAGCTTGAAGATTAAAGGAGATAATGCGTTTGAAATGCTTAGTGGAGAATTTAGAATTTAGTTAACACCTGATAAATATTAGCTCTAATAAAGCTAAGAACTATATCTCTGTAGTGGGCAGAAGAAATGGATCCCCAAAGATATCCATACCATAATCTCTGGAACCTGTGAAATTACATATAAGAGGGCATTAAGGCTTCAGGTAGAATTAAGTTTAACTATTAGTTGGCTTCAAGCTACGGAGATTATCTTGGTGGGCTCAATGTGATCAGAATAGTCCTTAGAAAACAGAAGAGAGAATGCAGAAGAGTCACTATCAGTGATGCAGTATAAGAGCGACTCAATCACCATCGCTGGTTTTGAAGATGGAAGGAAGCCACAAGCTAAGGAATGTGGATTGCTTCCAGAAACTAGAAAACACAAAAAAGTCAGTTTGTTCCCAAGAGCCTCCAAAAGGGAAAACAGTTCTGCCCAGTAAAACCCATTTTGGTTGTCTGGCATGTAAAAATGTAAGCTAATAAATCTTTGTTGTTTCAAGTCTCTAAGTTTATAGTAATTTTTTTGCAGCAGTCATGGGAAACACAGGGCTGTCTTTGTATAAAGTCTCCAATAAACACCTATGGTCTTTTCAGTTGACATGACCATAAATTTACTTTTTTCCCCTTACACATTATATGGATGGTGCCTTATAGTTTATCCAGTCTAAATATGGGTTAAGCGACAGGCTTTATTGGGGTAATATACAGTCTAGGATTCAATCAGACCAGAGGGTATATGAACCCTTATTTTCATTAGCTTCCCAGTGTGAGGCTTACTGGAATTGGTTAGGCATATAGCAAGAATAGGTATTCCAGGGAGGAGACTGGACTCATCTTCACCTCCATGGGTATTGATACTGAAGATCACAGCAACCAGGTCTTCTCTTCTTGCTGATACGTAATAATAAATTTCCCCAATAAGGCCTATTACTTTAACTTTACTTTGTGTTTATTGTACCATTCACCCTGATCCCGGATACATGACAGACAGAAGCCTCAAAGGACCTAACTTTCATGGCTGCTTAAGTACTTTGAGGCCATTTCTGCCATTTCCGGCTGAAATACTGTTGCTGATATCTGGTGAATACAGTAATAAGATGATTGTCTTTTTCTTAGAATTCTTTTAAGAATCTTAAATTCTCTAGAGTACACTAGAGATTTCATGCATTCATTCATTCATTTTCTCTTTCAAACAACACAATTCATTAAGCACCTGACTATAATATAGATGTTGAAAATATAAAGATAAATATGATATATGTCTCTGCTCAAGGAGTTTATGGGTTAAAAGGGCAAATGGGCAAATAAATAGAAATTTCAATGCAATACGGTATAGTCTATAATATGGGTATTTGTAATGCAAGGGGCAAGGAAGACAACTGAGGGAAGTATGATTAAAAGACTCATAGATTAGCTATATATAGAATGTGGACTCAACTATAATTATTCTCTTCCCAAATGGAAAGGAAGTACATCCTGAGATAAGATGATTAGAAAGAAACATGCTTCCTGACTAGAGAGTACACGTCTGCATTTCTTGGCAGCAGGAGCAACTAAATATGTCAACTCAAGCACAGAGGCTTGACTATACTAGATGCTTAATGAATACTTGTGGAATGAATATCTAAATGGATAATTAGCAAAAAACAGCTGATGGTGCCTACATGATGTTACTAATTGTCATAGCTAATAAACACATGCATTCGGAAGTAATTTATAATTATAGTTAGAAAAAATAATTCCTGCATTGAATTTAGCTTTGACAATAGCATATTGAATAGTGACAAAGAGAAACTGGAAGCTTTTTGGTTATGAAAATTGGCTTTAGATACCAGCCAACCTGTGTTAAAGTTGCCTATTCTGTTTATTGGTCACTGTGACCTTAGTCAAGGCTACTTAACCTCCCTCAATTTGTTTCCTCCTAGGAAAAATAATTTTGGTATCTATTCTTTAGAATGTCTGAAGACTGAAGGAGTTAATAAATTTGAAATGATTATCAAAGAGCCTAGGATTTAGTAAGTACTCAATAAATGTTATCTCTAATAGTAACTACTTCACATTATGCATATGAAAATAATCTTTCAAACATCAAGTGATAGTGAATAAAAGCTGAAAATTGAATCTGAAAAAAATATTAACTATAGTTATATAACAATTATTACAAGAGATCTCAATGGAGTAATCATTTCTTGTGATTTGGGCCCATATGTTTATGTCAGAGAAATGGAACATGGCCAAAGATCTTCAAGTAATTGTGTAAAATTGCTCCTGTTATGTAAAATGAATTGAGGGCTTGCTCTGGTAGCTGTTATGTGTACATAGAGGCTGCAAACCCTATTAAACAGAGTGATAACCATATAATCATGTTTTTCACATATTATTTTGTGCTAGCTATCACAATTAAAGGTTTACAAATAACAGTGACTCATTTAAATATTATTGACACAATGAGATTGTCCCAGTGTGTAAATTGCTCCCTTGAAACAGATCTGACATTTTGGAAATTAGATGATCTCTTACTCTATCAGAGTACTATTTTAATATAAAATTACAAACTATATTTTGAAACATCCAATTCAACTGAAATCCATTCAAGTTAAACATTTGCACTGGCCAAATCTACCAAGAGCAATTTGGCATCACCGTTAGTTGGTTCCTTTAACACAAATCCAAGAGCTCTTCTATAAACATTTGCATAGTGTTTTGTAATGAGTAAAATATTTCATATATGTTACCTAATATGCTCTGCACTGTATTTATTTATCTCTGTAGTACAGATTTTAAAAAAAAAAACTCAACATTGAGATGATAAAAGACTTATACCCTAAACTGTAATGTATATCCTTATAGTCTCCTCTGATTCCACATCTTTGACTTCCTCCACATCACACATCAGTCTCCACCTCCACATCATTATAATCAATACACCATTAATTTACTAGGTCCATAGATTTTGCAGTCAAAGCTCAGCTAACATTTAATGGGCCTGTGTTAATTATCATTTTTCCCTTTAGATAATTTTATGTAGCTCACAATTACAATTAAATATTAGAGAAATTAACATTTAGGAATATAGAAAATAAAGGGACATATATAAACAGTAGGGCTTAAATACAGTATAATTTTATATATATTATTTCACATGCTCTGTACTTCTTTTAATTATCTCCGCATCACAGAGAGGGAAATTAATATTTATAATGATTAACATACTTACACCCCAAATTGTAAAACATGGTCTTACGCTCTGTCAAATCCTTGATTTTCACTATATCTCCTCCACATTATTACCACATCCTAACATATTTGAAATCCAGGTTAGATTCAGCTAGATGAGAGCAGCCCCATCTTTCCTCTGGATTGACCTGTTGAAGACTGATTCTCTGGGTGGGTGAAAGCAGTTAAGGAACACCCTTTATAGAAAACTGTTAAAAGGAGGCTTATCTCTTTCTAAGGGTTTGCCAAAATAATAGTAATCTACTACAGAATACAAGCACTGCATGTGAAACCTAGGGTAATCTCAAGAGAGTGATGAGTATTTGACTATGAAGGTTAAGGGAACTCCTTGTAGGTGTAACAGATAAATAGTATTCTTTATTGGTCATGTGTTCTGAGGTGAGAAAATAATTTTCTATTCAGGGGAGGGAAAGAGAGGTACTCTTAGAACTAAACACTTATAAATATACAGCAGATTCCTTGGAGTAGACTTGATCCCCAGGCCAGCTTTCATCTGATATATTCACATGATACATGTCTGCAGGATCTAGACTTAATCCTAAAATTAAACAATTTGGTAAGAAATTTAATACGGATCTTGATATAGGTTTTCAGCCTTAAAAATAGACAACCAAATTTCCCAAGGTGTTATAAAACTATTGGTCTACTATCAATATCTGTCAATGCCCCTAGCCAAAGACCACCAGGAATAATATAGTTGAGCAAAGTTTGGTTTATTGCCTCTGCAAAGGAGGAGAATGTTCACCATGGGAACTGTGGGGTGTCTAAGCAAGAAGCTATTAGAAGGACTTATTATAGGGGCGCCTGGGTGGCTTAGTCGGTTAAGCGTCCGACTTTCGCTTGGGTCATGATCTCGCGGTTTGTGGGTTCGAGCCCCGCGTCGGGCTCTGTGCTGACTGCCAGCTTGGAGCCTGGAGCCTGTTTCGGTCTGTGACTCCCTCTCTCTCTGACCCTCCCCTGCTCACTCTGTCTTTCTCTCTCTCTCCTAGAAATAAATAAAAATCTTAAAAAAAAAAAAAAAAAAAAAGAAGGACTTATTATAGGATTGGTCTTGTGGTAAAGCATATGGGTAAAGATTAAAGAAAGTAAGTCTTTTCTCTGTATAGAATGAATCAAAAAGCATGAATAATTTCACTATTAGGTATCTTAATAGTTCTTATGTAGAAGATAGAAAGAACAAAGCAAGGCCAAAGCTGTGATTGGGAAAGTGGCAACACAGCAGGGTTGGGGGACATTTGGTCATTTTTATTGTTTGGCCAATATTCATGTATTTATCTGCATTTGGAGCTGTTTAAAGGATGGTTTTGTTTTCGTCTTGACCTGTCATAATCATAAAATGGCCCAATGTGATGCGGGTCTTCGTTACATTGTTTATGCTCAACATGAAGACATCATTGTCTAGCCTTGAACATCAGAGAAACTCCCATATATCACCAAGGCATGGTTGACAGTACCAGGACGATTCCCATGTGTCATGGGCTGCTTCTTTTATTCACAGTTAAGACAGATATGAATATCTCTACAGTGAGTAGCAAATCCCTGTGAGCAAATCCTTTAAAAATACGTCCTGATTTTGTTCATTTTTCAAACCTTTCATTTCTACAACCCTCATCCAGTCAACATTATTAACTATCTGGATTTCTATTTCTAGTGGGTTTATTGCCTCCTAAAGTCTCATCACCATGTAGCAGCCCAAGTGATTTCTTCCAGTATAATTCAGATTGAGTAACTTTCCTACTCATAAACCCCAATATTTTCCCATTATCCTCAGACCAGTATCCAAAATCCTTACCATTATCCAACTCTTGGCTATTAATCAGAAATTTTTCACTGCCCCAACACACCATCTTGGCCTTTTGCATTTGCTGTACACTTTATCAGGAGTGCTTTTCCTCTAGATCATAAGGCTCATCCCATATTTCATGCAAGTCTCTGCTCAGATTGTTACCTGTGGGATAAACCTTCCTTAAACATTATTCTTTCTGCCGCTTATCTTCCCTAACATGTTTTCTTCTTCTTCTCTTTCTCCTCCTTCTTCTCCTCCTCCTCCTCCTTCTTCATTCACTCCTTTTCATTACTGGAATTAAATTATTTTGAATAATCTGATTATTTTCTAAAACCTAAATTTTAAGCTGAACCATTGTCATCAGAACTGAGAAAATTCCCTAACGCATAGTGCAAATTATTATTATTTTTTTTATTTTTTTATTTTTTTAAATGTTTTTTTTATTTATTTCTAGGAGAGAGAGACAGAGTGAGCAGGGGAGGGTCAGTGAGAGAGGGAGTCACAGACTGAAACAGGCTCCAGGCTCCGAGCTGGCAGTCAGCACAGAGCCCGACGCGGGGCTCGAACCCACAAACGCAAGATCATGACCTAAGCGAAAGTCGGACGCTTAACCGACTAAGCCACCCAGGCGCCCCCACATAGTGCAAATTATTAATAAAGTTTATATTCATAGTATGTGTTTAGTCAGTATCCACATAAAGATCAGTTTACTTTTATGATTAGGTGGTATTGTGCTGAACCATATAAAAATAGCTGTTTCGATAGTCAAGATGGTTACATATGGGTCATTTTTTATGCCTTGAGTAGACAAGAACTCTCCATTAAATTGCATGAAGGGGAGTCAGCCCCACTCTGAAACAGAGCAACTAGGGCAACAAAATCTCTAGTAAATGAAGGGTGCCTCAGTTATGCTTATATTAATTCTGTAATTTAACAAACATTTATTTAGAATTTATCATCTCTGTGCCTTACAAGATGAAGTGAATATAAAGATGACTAAGACAAAGTTCTTCCTTTAAAGAATACACTGAGGAAACATAAACAGAAAAAGTAAAATCGGATGAAAATGCCCTCATGGAGTTACCAAAAGTATCTTATGGTGGTCCAGAGAAGGGCACTCTGAATTCTGACAGGACAGGGTATTTAATATTCGGCTTTGTGGATGAGTAGGAGTCCACAAAAGAAACAGAAGCAGCATTGGAAAGAGGGCCATTCAAGTCATGGTTACATGAGAAAGAAGATTTTGTTTGGGGAGTAGAGACATTTGCTAGAATAGAAAGAATGGAGCAGATTCCCAAGGCATTTAGCAGAGGAGTAGTCAGGGCCTGGTGCACAACACAGTGATCCATTACAGTCAGGTCTGATGCGCTCTGTGTCCTTGGAGTAGCAAAGTGGTCTCAGTCTTAGAGCTTTAGGGGTTTGGGCCTCCCACTGTAAATAATATACCAGAGGTGTCAATGTTTCATAGGCTTGGATTTATAAAGAAAGTCTAGTCAATATTGTTGCATTCAACGATACGTATACTTTATCTTACTAGGTGATTCATGAACTAATGATTTTCTAGAATTCTCCTGGAATTAAGAATTTAGAAAGATGTTAAACTGAACCTATTTAGATATAATTTTATGTTTACATAATCCATTTATTACCTGATTAGTAGTATGTTAACCTTTTTTCTTAACTACGATTATAAAATTAAAACTCTTTGAGACATATAACAGGAAGTAAAATATATGCAGGTCTTTCATATACATTTGCTTTGTCAAGGGAGGCTTTAATGGTGACATAGTTGGAGGATGAATAAGCTGTTATCATGGGCTTGATTAACTAATTGAGCTAAAAAGTCTGCTCTATTTAATAAATCATACTGGATAGATATTTTTATTGGCCACATTTCCTAGTTAATACACTCTTTACTACAACTTCCCCGCTTTTTTAAAGTAATAATGCAATCTTGGAATTTTTAATTATTCTCTTCACTGTTTCCAGAGCATTTATTATAAATGCAAATGTATTCATTTCACTTGGCTTTAGCATACCTAGAATAGATGTTTACCTGTTAAATTGTCTAATATGAATAAAATTCTCTTTTCTTCAATATGCCTTCTATAGAAAATGTGAAGTTCAGGTATAGTTAATGGTTGTGATTTAAGTTTGCAATAAATGATCAACCCTCCACACTAAATAATTGGGCAACAAACAAGTAATTTCTTCTTCTTAGTTAAAAGTATACAAAAAACTAACACTATCAACTAGTAACTATATGGTCTTATTAAAGATATCTAACACCACTAAGCATAGCTTCCTTCATCAATAAAACTAATTGTCACATGAATTTAATGAGAATGCATAGAACAGAATGAGTTCTTGAACCATCATGACTCACATAACTTTCCAAAACCGGATAGCCTATCCAATGATAGTTCCTCCAAAGATAACACGTACAACATAGTGATACAGTGTCATGATGAAAAACCTTTATCAAAATAGCATTTTGTGGCACCCAGGCACATTTTTTGCCTCTGTTCAAATAAATACATGATTACATAAAATAAGTAATTTAATTGTTTTGATTAACATTCTGTTTAGCTGAATAGAATAAATAATCTCTATAGACTTTTTAAAAATTAAATTAGAAAACTATGTGATGTAGAATATTTTAGGTATCAAGATAGTTATTCCAAATGTTTTTTAATGGAGCTGATAAATTGTAGTATTAATGAAGACAGTGGTGTGTTTAGAGGATGTGCTTATGTGCCACCAATAATTCTGATCAGCTGTCAGTGACCCCAGGTGCTTCTGCCTGTGTTTCATCAATACACACCCGCTCTTCCACTGCTCAGTAAATACTGAGAAATGCCTGGCATCCTCTTATCCTGCATGCTTTTTTTTTTAATGTTTTATTTATTTCTAGGAGAGAGAGAGAGAGAGAGACAGTGTTAGCAGGGGAGGGTCAGAGAGAGAGGGAGTCACAGACTGAAACAGGCTCCAGGCTCTGAGCTGGCAGTCAGCACAGAGCCCGACGCGGGGCTCGAACCCACAAACCGCGAGATCATGACCTAAGCTAAAGTCGGATGCTTAACCGACTAAGCCACCAAGGCGCCCCTATCCTGCATGCTTTCTAAGGACAGTAGCCCTGTCCTCCATTTTTCCAAAACACTATCATCACTTAAAAATACTCACTCATATCTTCAGTAGAAGGCACAGGGTTCAAGTGACACAACAGAAAATAAAATATGATTACTTACCTCAAAGATAGTCATGCTTTGAGAGGCAAACGTGTACACAGCTGAGGACTAATTGCTGTTCTGCCATCTCGTATACTATAGTCAGCCTTACTGCCAAGTTTGTGATAGTCATATATATGAACTGACCCAAGGGGGAATGAATTCTCATTCCAAGGGAATTACATTTGGGTAAAGAGATCATGGTTCTTTCTAAAATTGACTGAAGTGAAATAATTACAAGAGCAGATGAAAAAGGCAAAAAGAACAATAAAAACTGTGCAACACCCAGGAGAAATTAATAAATTGGCTATGTATTGAGTAACAAGATATAGAAACACTGGTCCTAGAGAGGCAAAAAGAGATGAAGATGAAGAAAGGGAGAGGACTAATTTCCTGGCCCTTCTAGAATCTTCTAGTGTCTGGTTTCAACCCCCTCATGAGCCTAATGATATCTCTATTCATGAAAAGCCTTTAGATTGTCATATCTTCTTCCCTTTTTACTGTAGCTAATGCAAGGTAGATTTTTTTTTTTACTTACAAACAATAGTTTTAATTAAAATGAATGTGATATAATGAGGAAAGCAGGAGCCTCTAAACTTTATCCCAGAAATAGCAGTGCTATTTTAATTTCCCTGAAATCTTATGATCGCAGGAAAGGTGGAGGAATGAACTGAGCTTTGAGGTGGGAGGATGCTGGGGATGGTTGAAGGAGCTGGGCTGGGCAATAAACCATGTGATTTTTCAAGATCTCTCAGTCTATTAGAATCAAACGGTTGGGGAAGGTTGTAAAACATGTTGATTATTTAAGAACTAATTATCTAAATTATTAATCATTCTTTCTTTTTTCCCCTAGTTCTAGTCTGCTGCCAATTCTTTGAAAATGAGCTTTAATCCTATTAATCCCTCTGTCAGATTCCAGGAAAAGAATTACAGAGACAGTGAAAGTAAAATCAATGTATCTGGTTATCTTTTAGCCACCTAGTAAAAGATTTGGTGGAAATAAGGGTAAAGTGATGTCCTAATGAGATTTGGGAAATATCTGCAGATTTCATTTATGTCTGTTCAAGCTGACTAATGGGGAAGTATACATAACAATTGGCTGTAATGCAATACTGAGTAAAACTTGCTGATTTTCCCCAGGGACACTGTAACTGTTCATTACTTTACACGGCACTATAAATTGGCCCAGTGGGGAGGCAGGCGTAGATTGAAGGGAGCTGAGAACAAAATTACATAGCACACACTTCAGGCACCTCCCCCATACTTGAGGCCTTGGATTCATGCTCTTGATATATCCAGCCAAATAATCTCTCTGACAACTGCAGGTTACACATCTAACTATGCACCTGGAGAAATGACAGCCAGGTATGGGGCTACCTTGAAAATTGCTTAGAAATGTATACCACTACCTCCAACACTAACATTGGGTAACTATAGCCCCGAACATCCTTCCTCATCCTTATAGGAGTAACAGTTTGCTCTCTTACTATATGAGACCACAAAAGGAAATGGAAAAACATATGTATTAACAAGAAATATATATTTATGTAAAATATATATATTAACAGTTATGCATTTACATGCATTACTACCAGTTGGTACCTAATTTATTTTCTTTCTATTTTTTTTAGTTGTATTTCTTTATTTTGAGAGAGACAGAGAGAATGTGAGCTGGGAAGGGGCAGAGAGAGAGAGAGAAAAATAGAGAGAGAGAGAGAGAGGGAGAATCCTGAGTAGGCTCCACATGGTCAGGTGCAGAGCCTGACATGGGACTTGGACTCAAGAAACCCCAAGACTGTGACCTGAGTTAGATGCTTAACTAATTGAGCCAACAAGGATCCCCAGCGTTATACTTTTCTTAGCTTTATTATGGGTATGGGTAATAATATGTCTGCCACATTTTAGTTGTGTCAGTCTAAAGAGATGCAAATATCCTAGCAAGCAATTAGGGCATGAAAGCTCTGGACTTATTACTTAGTTTTATTATTGTTGTTTTTGTTCGTTTTCAGCTATTATAATTTGACCTCAGTCATTTTCTTATTCAAGAGTATTGTTTATGCAGTAAACAATAGTGGATTAATCATACCTGGCATGGTTTTAAAACTATTTGTATGCACTTATTAGCAGCAGGTAAAAATTTGAATATTCATTGAACTATAACACATTTTACATTCTTCTAATATCTCTCAAGTCAAAACAATATATTCTGGTCTTCCTTTGCTTACCTAGCAAACATGTATAATATATTAATCAGGATGTATTTGTGTATATATTACAGTTGGCCAAAATAAGTATTGGAGGTGGGGCTCATGAAATAAGTCAGCATCTATTCAGTGAGACTATTAAGGACTATAGTTTCCAGTTTCTTTCTAATGTTGTTTTGAGGAAAACTGGATCAATAGGCGAAAAAGAGGTTCCCAAAAGCCATCTTCCCTGAGATGCTAGATTTAGCTTTTAAGAATGGCTTACAGAATTTTTCTTTGCCTCCAGTTTTGAATTTTTTTTTTAATTTTTTTTTTCTTTGCCTCCAGTTTTGAAAATTAGGGTATAGTTAACCACAATTCATAATTCTAATTCTGTTCTAGTCAGTTCTCTTCTTGTAGTCTGAGAAGATAAGGAAGAGTGGGCCCCTGGCATGATTTGTGTTCTTCATTTCTTATATTTTAGATGCATCAGCCTAGCAGTTATGACAGAAAACAAACACAAGTGAAGAGTGGCAAAATAAAAACAAAAGCAAAACAAACTAAAACTCTTCATTTTTCATAACTTTTTCTACCTCAATTGGTATAAAATCCTTTATCTATCATAGCATTGTAAATACAACTTACAAATAAGAATTCTTGGATTCACTGCCATAGTCTAGCACTCATTATAATCTTTCTTAAAATCAAAGTGTGGTCTAAGTCAGTGTAAGTCTTGGGAAGATTTGATTACCTCTCTTTCTGCTTACCTGGTTTCAAAGCCTAATTCATTAACTCAAAATTACTTCTCAACATCACGTAGTAAAGTATTACTCTCACGCAAAGAGGCCTGTCCTTTGCCCTCGGGTCCTGGGATGTAATCTCTAAGCTTTGTAATGTCCTGGCTGAAGAATGTCTGTTTACTTGGGGGCTTTGAAAACACTAGGTAGTTTACACTAACAATGTCATTTATTGCGGGAACTTTGGCCATACACTGTCAATTCAGGTTTTGGAGGGGCTGGAAACTCCACGTGGTCAACTACATTTATGTGACCAGGCGTCAATAAAAACCCTTGGACACCAAGGCTTGGGTGAGCTTCTCTGGTTGGTAATACTCCAATTACGCTGTTACAAATCTTTGCTGTGAGGAGTTAGCACTGTCCACATGTCTATTAGAAGATGACAACAGAAAGCATCACACCTGGAACTCCTCTGGACTCTGACTCATGTGATTTTCCCCTTGGTTGATTTTAATGTGTATCAGAAGTGAAAGTAGTCTTTATAAGTTCCTACTATGTTCCTGATATTGAGCTTGATGCTATGGATATAAAGACAAATGAGAAACATTTTCTGCTGTGATGTCATTTTTAATCATCCAATGTAAAAATTTTCTACTAATTTCTTAGTTGTATCAGAGGAAGTAATCTACTTTAGAGAAGACAGTGATTATGCTAATAATAGTAGTAATGATAACAATAGCAGCCACTTCTTTATTATGAAAGACCTTATCAAAGTTACCATATAATTCTGACAACAATTCTATGGGTAGGATACTATTATTATCCTCATTTAAAGATGAAGAAACTGAGGCAGAAGCTAGTTAGTAACTTGTCTAAGGAAACATGGAACTGGAACTTAGGCTGTGTGAAACAGGAGTTGTACTTTCATCCACAGTCTATATTATCTCACACATGGAAATCTCCTAAGCTTGTATATGGCACAAGGAGAGTACTCATCGTCAGACTTATCTTTTGCAGGGCTTCCCTCAGAAATACAATCACTAGTGGGGTTAAGAGTGGTTGGCTGCTGCAGAGACTGTCTTTATTTAAAATAAAAGGTGATTATGGGGCACCTGGGTGGCTCCGTTGGTTAAGCGTCTGACTTTGGCTCACGTTGTGATTACACAGTTGGAAAGTCTGAGCCCCACATCAGGCTCTCTGCTGTTGGCATGGAGCCTGCTTCGGATCTTCTGCCCACCCCCCGCCCCTCCCCTGCTTGTGTGTGCATGTTCTCTCTCAATTGTCAAAAATATAATAAAAGTTAAAAAATAAAATTAAAAATAAACAAAATAAAGGGTGGTTGTTAGAGAATGTATTACCAAATCAAGCACAGTTTTCAAGATTTTTATAAGAATCAAGAATTGAAAGATTCTGAGACTTACACAGTAGAGAAGGGCATGCAAATATGAAACAATTGATAAAACTGGATTTAGTGTGAGAAAGGTTTAGACACTTATTTTTCCATTTTAGAATTTCCACTGTTGGATATTTTTATATCAAATGTTTTTAAAACTTTTATGTTGCTATTCAGGAAACATAGTAGTGAGCATAAGCAAAAACAAGGCATTAAAATTGAAGTGGGGGGGGTTGTTGTTTTTTAAAGAAACATAAACATGTTAAAATTATTATTTAATGCATCCAGCATTATTGAGTTCTTACAACGTGTTCAGGCAGTACTGTAGTTTCTGAGGGTGTAAAGGAAGAATCACACGAAACCATCCTTAAGAGGATTCATGGAGATATATATGTTCTGGGTACAATATGTAGTGATGGTATAATTCATTAGAGAAAGATATATATAACTCTTTGGAGAATCATACATAGAAAGTGATAAGAGATTAACCATGCCTGGGTAGGGGCTGGCTCAGGGAAGCTTTTAGAGATGAAGTGACATCTGAACTACTTGGCCTGATTAGGCATATTGAGGCAATACGTAGGAGAAAGATATTCCAAGCAGTGAGAACCAAAGAGAGAGCGTGGTATGTTCAAGGAACTGAAAACGGTTCAGTGTTTCTAGGGTAAGAGCCACAAATGGTGGGAGGAGAGGCAGGAGAACGTGTAACTACAGGAAGAGGCAGCATGAGAACACTAAAGGCCTGGAGTGCAATTTTAAGGGGTCTAGATTTATCCTGTTGGCAATGGATGCTCCTAAATCATTACAAGTGGGAAAGCAATATCAGATTTTTCTTTCAAAAATATTATTCTCTCAAAATTACATTTACAGAAAAAAAATCAGTGATTTCCTATTTTACAGAGCAGAGCTCTGATGGAAGTATATACTCACAGAAGCCAGAGGGAATGTGTTTGATTCTTGTCCCCTCCGCTTATGAACTAGCTATGTCCTTGGGCAGGTCAATTAAAGTCTCTGAGACTCAGTCTTCTCCTTTCTAAAAGGCTAAAAACAGTTTTCACTCACAGGGTAGTTGTAAGGACTAAGATCAAACATGTGAAATACTTAGAACAAAGACATTTTTAATAAGTGATAATTATTATATTATTATTTCTACCCAATATTATAGGCATTTAAATAAGATTGTTGAATTTATTGAAATAAGATGCTGCCAAATGTTGTACCAGCTCTGGGTATTTTAAAGGTTAAAAGAAACCTAATTCCTCATGTATTTAATTTATTTTCCTTTTTTACTAATGTAATTCTTGTTTTTGGAAGTTAATAATAGGTAAGCCAATCCTAACACCATAAGTAGTAAAATTACTTCAAAATACATTTATGAGGATCAAAGTAAAAAATGAAATAAATCTGTAAAAATTAGCTTTTGAGTTTGTATCACTGCAGGAAGAGTACAAAACATCGAATGAAACAGTGATGAAAAATTTACTAAGTTTGAAATGATTAGTAAAAATTTCTCTAACTAAAATTTCAAAATCAAATTAATTTTGAACTTATGCTTGTTAAAATAATTGAAAATTGTAAATTTTTTCTTATTTCCTTCTTAGTTTTTACTAATATTATCTTTAAGAATTTTATCTCTTTTGGTCTCAGAAGCAGTGATCTAATAGTTTAATTAAGGGCTAAAGTTTTTCTTATGATGTGGATGTATTTCTTTGTATTCCCATTCCTTCTTCCAATCTGTCTTTACTCCATATGCATTCCTATGCATATCCACTACAGCTATAATTATTTCTCCCCAAAGCAGTTTCCAGTCAGGTCAGGCCCACATAAAAATGTACTATTGTCCATTTTCTTAGATCTAGATATTTTAGATATCAAATATTAAATGCTTTCCTTGGTTTTGAAGTTTAGTCATCAATTAGATATTTCAGTCCATACAATTTCTCCTTCCAAAGCTCATACATTCTTGCCAATGTGCTAATGTTACATCCTACTTAATTATTATCACATTGCATTTGCCATTCCTTTCTCTTCTGAGGACTGTCATCACCAATAATTTGGGGCTATCAAATGCCTTGAAACTCAACTCCATATTTTCATATTTCAGGAAGCCCTAGTTTTTATCTAAAAATTACCATCATTTTTTTCCAATTATTCAATTTTGTATGAACCATCTTACTTTATTTATTTATTTATTTATTTATTTATTTTTTAATATTTTTTAAATGTTTTATTTATTTCTAGGAGAGAGAGAGACAGCGTGAGCAGGGGAGGGTCAGAGAGAGAGGGAGACTCACAGACTGAAACAGGCTCCAGGCTCTGAGCTGGCAGTCAGCACAGAGCCCGACGCGGGGCTCGAACCCACGAATCGCGAGATCATGACCCAAGCGAAAGTCAGACGCTTAACCGACTAAGCCACCCAGGCGCCCCTGAACCATCTTACTTTAAACTTGCACCTAAGTTACTTTATTTTATTTAACACAGCAGTAACATGTCTGGAAATAATAAATTTCTCAAGGCCTGGGGCGAGTTCTATTTTACCTGAGGCAATTTATCTGAAGTGATCTCCAAATGAGTAAATCTATCAAGCAGACATTAATTGAAAAAAGAAATCTCCTGAGAGATCGTCAAAGATGTGCATTCCCAATTGAGGGAATATTATCCTCAAGGGGATTAAATTGGCTCTTGGGGGCAAAAATCTTAGATATGAAAACAGTTTGTGGCCCTCCAAATAGTTTGTGGTTATACCTGTCCCATAACAACTTATGTGTGGCATTAAAATTTCATGGGTATTCAGTAGATTAAGACAAAAGATTCCTTAGGTGGGTGATAAAAAAAATTGAGAAACACTGGTCTTGAATAATTCGTCATGTAGATATTCTCTTTTCATATACTTACAAATGGTTATTCAGAGTAATATACAGAATAAAAATTACATATGTGTCCTACTTACCTCAGTAAGGGCATATGTAAGTATGGGACATTTATCAATTTTATTCTAGACCCCTGAGTTTGATCAAATCCTCACTTAAATAGGTTTACATTTAATAATAATATTTTCATATTTATCTATTTGCCCTCAGTAAAAGTTTTAAATATAAAAATTGAGCATATTTCAGAATATAGCAGTGGACTAAATTACCTATAAAAAATCCATCTAAAGTGAGTTTTCAAGAATGTTAACTAAGACTAAAACCAGATATATTAAGTAACCGTGGTTTGAAAGAGAAAACAAATTAAAAGAAAAAAGGTACAAAATTTAAAAAGTATATCTCTTTCTTTACAGATCAGATCATTGATCAGCCAATGTTTTGTAAAGCGATAACTTCTTAAATATAACTTAGGTATCTTCAGACAGGCTGATAGACAAACCCAAGCAATATTGTATGGGGATCCATAAAAATATCTTGAGGTTGCAAAACTGATGACAATTACTTATAACTGTTACACTTCTCCAATGAGTTCCCTTGACTCTAAAGCAGATGATATCACAAATCCAGAGACATATTTTAAAGGGCAAATTTACTCAGTGACCACAATATGAACATATTTTGAGATATGTTTTCATATCTATTAGGCATCAGGTTAAATATTTAACTTTTAAGATGAGAAAACAGCAGATAAAGCAATGTAAAGTATTTCTCCAGTAGCTGAAGATTTCTGAAAAGCACTTTGTGGTAAAGGTCACATTAAACGTCTTTTTATGAACTGCAGGGTACACAGACATAAAAGTTGTAAATAATGTTACCCTTGACAAGAATATGGTTATTCTCTTTCCTGGATTTACATAGGATAAAGAAACTAAACCAAATAAATGAAATACCTTATCAGTTATCTCAAATAAATCATTTTTCAACCTCAGTTAGTCTATCTGTGACAGTTTCCAATCTACCTTAAACGCATCACACTTTATTAAAACTGAATTTTCTTTCTTTTTTTTTTTTTTTTACAAATAGTTTATTGTCAAATTAGTTTCCACATAACACCCAGTGCTCATCCTCACAAGTGCCCTCCTCCATGCCCACCCCTCCTCCCCCCCACATCCATCAGTCCTCAGTTTTTGTCAGCATTCAAGAGTCTCTCATGGTTTGCCTCTCCCCCTTTCCCCCACCATTTCCGCCCTTCTTCTCCCCTTGGTCCTCTGTTAAGTTCCTCCTAATCCTCCTATACGTGCACACATATGATATTTGTCTTTCTCTGCCTGACTTATTTCGCTCAGCATAACACCCTCAAGGTCCATCCATGTTGTTACACATGGCCAGATTTCATTGTTTCTCATTGCCATGTAGTATTCCATGGTATAGATAAACCACATCTTCTTGATCCATTCATCTGTTGATGGACACTTAGGCTCTTTCCAGGTTTTAGCTATTGTGGAGAGTGCTGCTATGAACTTTGGGGTACATGTGCTCCTATGCATCAACGTTTCTGTATCCCTTGGGTAAATTCCTATCAGTGCTATTGCTGGGTCATAGGGGAGTTCTATTGTTAGTTTCCTTAGGAACCTCCACACTGTTTTCCAGAGGGGCTGTACTTCTAAGGTCTCCAGTGAACTAATGTGGAGAGACTACCAAGGTCTTTCTTTCCCTCAAAACTATGAGTTTCTTTATTGCCTTAGAGACTAAAGAATAGGATTCTAGAGATATATTATGTCTCTATGCAGCCATTAGATCTATTTAAATGAGTGTGCTTCTTTCACTATATTAATGGCTCTCTTCCTCACAGAGATCAATTACTCAATCCTTAGAAACTATTGAAGAAAACCTGTCTGAAACTAAATTCTCAGACTGAATTTTGCACATCAGTTTAAAAATTTTCCATCTAGCACCACCAATATGCAATATGCATGACCACAGACACAAAGAAAAATATAATTTTAGTAACAAAAACAAAAGAAAACACAAAGATGAAGTGAATTGAATGTAATGTAAGTAATGCGATGTGAATACATGTGAATACATGGCAGTGCTGACTGCCAGCTCAGAGCCTGGAGCCTGTTTCAGTCTGTGACTCCCTCTCTCTCTGACCCTCCCCTGCTCACGCTGTCTCTCTCTCTCTCTTTCCTAGAAATAAAAATGTAAAAAAATATATATTTTAATGTTTATTTATTTATGGAAGGGTGGAGAGGGAACAAGCAGGGGGAGGGGCAGAGAGACATAGTATCTGAAGCAGACTCCACTCTCTCTTATAAACAAAACAACACAAAACAAACAAACAAATTTTAATTGAATGTCTTATATTTACAGATCGGATAGTTTATATGCATAGACGTAATACACACACCCAAACGAAAAGAGATGCAACAACATTACTAATTAGCCTGATGATGAATCCTAAGTAGAATTTTTTTTTCTAAAATTGTCCCTGGTTGGGAAGGCATTTAAATATTTTGAAAAAACGGACTTCTGATAGTTTTTATCTAATATGGAGGAATACAGGTAATATGAGTATTTTTAGCTCTCTTCTCCCATTTTCCACTATCATATTCCTTGCCACAAAATGACTTAACAATTTACAAATAGGCACTGTATTCCCCTACCCTCATGTCTCCTGCCTCTCTTGTGATTCCATTTCTCTAAGAACAGGTAACACCCAACCAAATGGCTAGTTCTGTTCAAATAAATGAACTTAGGGTAATGATTTTAGCACCAGGAATGAAGCCTTTGCAATCCAGGCACTTTCAAGTCTCCCCCTCTTAAGAATGTGGTTGTAGGCTGAACTCAGATTGTTCCTTAGAAGAATTTCATGTAAACTTTGGGGCTAACCCACCATGTAAGATGATTATTTTTCACTACTTCTATGAAGAAGCAAAGAGCTGATGACCTTTAATAATAAACATCTTAAATAAATACATCAAAGATGAAGTAATGGAATAACAGTGAGTTTTAACGACTTTACAAGATTATGCAGCTAGGATTGGGCCTAAAATGAGAAAGCTGATTTAGGCTGACTATATTTCATCCTTCCTATTTAATAAAATGTGTACCTCTACAATTGCACTTCTGGGCTTTGTATGATTAAAGCAGCTCTGTCAATATTTGTTTCCTTTCACAGAATATAGTTCACATGAAAACAAACAGTAGATCTTACTCTATATGCTAGTGGCACAGTTTATTCCTTAAAGACCTATGTTTAATCCCTGACTTTCCCATTTGAGCAAATTACTTAATCTTTATAAGACTTGATTTACCCTTCTGAGTTTCTATATTTTAAGCCATCGAGGGAATCGCAGATATAATGTCAAATGGCCAGCAAGGCACTTGGTTGCACCTCAGTATGTGTTAGCTATTGTTTATTGTGCTCAATAGCATTTTTAAAAGTGCTCTGACTATGGGCACCTGGGTGGCTCACTCTGTTGAACATTCATCTCTTGATTTCAGTTTGCGTCATGATCCAAGGATCATGGGATACAGTCCCAAGTCAGGCTCTATGCCGAGCAGGGAGACTGCTTAAGATTCTCTTTCTCTCCCTCTGCCCCTTTTTGCTGCTCATGCTCTCTGTCTAAAAAAGTGATCTGACTATAAAGCCACTCAACAACTATGGAGTAGCAATACAAAACTAAATTATATGTAAGACTATAGACCCAAGGATGACAAGGTATATATGGTCCATCTAAATCTGGCCAATTGCCTCTTTTTGTACTGAGAGTAAACTAAGTATGTTTTTCAAGTTTTTAAGGGATTAAAAAAAATGAAAAATACATGACATACATTGTATATGGGTCACAACTCCTAAGATATTTACTATCCATTTTTTTTTAACAGAAATAGTTTGCCAACTGCTACTATCAATAATCTAGACTTCAGTTAAAAATATGGAAATAACTTTTGGAAAAATAAATCTTAGAAAACTATCTTGATGAGTTTCTTGTATGAATTGGTACACTTCCAAAATTTATAAAGTTTAGTAACTGCTTATATAGATTTAGTATACTTCTATTCTTTCCTGTAGTTTCTCCCCTCTTCAATTTACCCTTCATATCAAGGTCACACTAATTGTCTGACAGCACCATTTTTACCATATCACTCCATTTCTCAAAAATACATACATAAATACATACATAATGAAAGTAAAGAATCAAGTTCAAATCCTTCTACCAAATATTCAAAGTCAAACTGTTTTTCATTTCTGAAATTTATCTCCCACTTCTTAAGTAAATATATATGTAATTCCAGCCATACCATACTCCTGATAATATTACCTGTACTTCATATAGTGGTTTTAATATATGACAGTATTTTAAAAGTTTTTCACACATTTACCTTTAAAGAATGAAACCTCATCCTGCTCCATGTAGGCCAGGCTGTGAACTTACTTCCAGTGAATAAGTGGTAGAATTGATGCTATATTGCTTCCAAAGTGTAGTCATAAAAATTGTAACTTCCTCCTCACTCTTTCTTATACAGATCACTTGGGCAGAAGGAAAACATCACATCTTGAACATATGAGGAGAAGCCCACATTGAGAACATCTGAGACTTCCCACACAGCCAGCACCAGCATAGATAGCAGCCATGTGTGTAAACCACCCTGGAAGCAGATTCTTTGGCCCTAGTCAAGCCTTCAGATGAGTGCCTGTCTCAGCAACATCTTGATTGCAACCTCCTGAGAAATGTTGAGTCCAAATTGTCCAGCTAAACAGTTCTCAAATTCCTATTAAGAAACTGGAACGTAAACTGCTTGTTGTAGGCAACAAACAAGAAAACTGATGTCAAGTACTAGTACAGAGTCTGGTACAAGGTAAAAGATCAACAAATGTTGATCTGTTAATTTATGATTTACATGATTGTTTAGAATAAGGTTAATAGTTAGCAGAGATAATAAAAACTGAGCTGGAAAATGCAGATTTTTAAGTACACTTTTTTCACTCTGAATTGGAATATGTTTGTATCCTTTTTTTTTTTTTTAATGCTTTATTTATTTCTGAGAGAGAGAGACAGCATGAGCAGGGGAGGGTCAGAGAGAAAGGAAGACACAGAATCCGAACCAGGCTCTACGGTCTGAGCTAGCTGTCAGCACAGAGCCCAATACGGGGCTCGAACACACAAACCATGAGATTATGAGCTGAGCTGAAGTCGATGCCCAACAGACTGAGCCATCCAGGGACCCCAGAATATGTTTGTATTCTTAAAAGGTATTTAAATAACCTAATTTACATTAGGAAGAACAATTGCATTATAGACTTAATTGAAGGATTCTGCTATCTGGACACCAGAATTCTTCACTCTTGAAAAAGCAAAAAACTGTAACTTGTATTTGGCTGCCCAGTTAAGCCCAGAATTTTCCAATAGGCCTTGAAAGGCTATAAGATGTCTAAGCTCTTGTCAATGAAATGTAACTGAAATAAGTGTAATTTCTATCTCACTTGCTTAAGAGCAAATCTTTGACTCTAAATTTCTCTCTGATTTCCAGAATGCTAATATTCAAAGTGACTTGGGAAAGAATGTTTTAAAGTTGGCAAAGTCACCATCATCCTAAATTCCTGAAATATCCCATAGTTAAGAGCAGATTGGTGATCTGCTAAATTGTTCCTGAATTGTTATTCAATTCAGGTTATTACTTATGGAATAAATCCCATATTACCTGAGCCATTGGATGTTTGGTTCTCTCTCTTTGATAAAGCTACCAATGGTTCTTTAATATACCTTAAGCTGATTCAGTAAGAACTTATATATGTGTTGGTAATTCCATTGGCTCCTAAAGTGACAAAATTGAGAGTTACTACATGTTTCATAATGATAATCAAAGAATAACAGAAATTAACTTACATTTCATACATAATCATATAAGTAAATAAACTTGAAGTAAAATTATTTTGAATGTTCATGATGCCAATCAAGAGTGCACATGAATTAAAAGTACTTAAATCCCTAATTAAAAATATGATGTGCATCAAGATTATCATGCATTTCAATGTGTGATTATAAAAACTGAGTTTTATAATTTCTGAAGTTATTAATGACATGCATCCATTCCCTAATAAATCTTATTTATGTAATGCTATGCAGTATAATGGGAAGAACTTAAATGAAGACTGGAGCTGAATGAGAAAAAAACTAATACAAATTTTTCATTATATAATCTGGGAAAATCAAATAACCTCTGTAACTTTGCTACATCTTTTGTAAATGAATATATCTATGCAGCTATGAGGTCTAAACGGGAACATACAAATGAAGTTTTACTATAAGATGCTATATGCATGGCCAATGTTTCCTATAAAATAAAAAAGTTCTGGGGAGCCTGGATCGCTCAGTCCATTAAGCGTCCGACTTCGACTCAGGTCATGATCTCACGGTTCATGGGTTTGAGTCCCGCGTCGGGCTCTGTACTGACTGCGAGCTCAGAACCTGGATCCTGTTTCAGATTCTGTATCTCCCTCTCTCTCTGACCCTCCTCTGTTCACCCTGTCTCTCTCTCTCTTCCTCAGAAATAAATAAAACATTAACTAAAAAAAAAAAAAAGAAAGCTCCATATGTACATACACTAGAGTACATTCCTTTTTGCTAAATATTTAGCAGTGTTCTATTTTATGTGTCCAAGAAAATGGGCTGTTTAATTGGTCAACAAATGTTACTGACTTTTATATTTGCCATTGTAATGGTCTTCATTTTAGTATTTCCTAAAGTAAATCAGTGTTAAGTCAGTTAAGGAAGAGATTCATAAAGGAAATGTTGGGCAAGAGGCATTTTTTACAGATAATTTGTTGCTATTCATAAGAAGCAATATTAAGAAACCACTATCAGATTTAGGCCATTAATAAGTTCAATAAAAATCTGCTATCCTTATAATAGGACACCCTTGGAAATATTGGTTATTTTACCCAGGCTTTGACTGGAATATCATATTTGAGATGGATGTGCATAGATTCAGAATGACCATACAGTTTTAAGGAACTAGGACTGACTTTATGAAGCATGAATCCAGCGGAGTTCCTTGGAACTGTTGGCCTGATACCTTGCTACAGAGTTCCCAGAAGCCTTACCAGGTGAGTAAAGAATGTCACTTCCTGGAAGTGCAGGAGACTCAGGATGTTTTGGTTATTTCTAGAAATGAGGGTAAAGAGAAAAATTATGTTTCTATAACATGACTTTGTAGATACTGCTATAGTGCTTTATTATTCACTTGAGGTTGGGTTAATTCATAAATCTGTAAGTAAATATGCAAACCATTTCCTCCCTTAACCTAATCTGATAGTTACTAGAACCCTACCCCATATAAACCCATTACACACGGTTTAAATTTAAAGGATTGGAAGTCTAATACAGCAGGGGATTTAACTCCAAAATGGAAGGGCCCCTACTGGGTTATATTATGTACTCCCACCGCAGTAAAGTTAGAGAGGCATTCCTCATGGACTCAATATATCAATTATTAAAATCATAAGTTCCTCACAGCAATCTAGTATGCCAGCTGACATACCTTTTTATTCCCGTGAACCTGTGGAACACCTCAATTTTCTCTTCAAACCGCAATGAAGGACTTAAGGAGGGTTCTGATTTACTAACTAAGGTATTTTATTTAGGTTTCTTTTTCTTATAATAATATTGATCTTATTTTGTTGTCCTTTCTGGTATCTCCATGCCTCGTTTTGAGACTCCTTCACTGTCATAACTTCCAGCTGACAGATGATCCTTTTACTCAAGAAGGTTCATATATGTTGTCTAACTTGGACTGGCTGCCTCTGTCTTTGGTAACTCCTATGTATGTTTCCCCAACTGACCAATGTTGACCCATAGGTAGGGACATGTCTATCCCCCTATTCAGCAGGAAGAAGTTACAAAAGAGACAGTAAGGGTTACAATTATTCAGGGAGGAATGATGTGGTAAACAAAGGCAGAAAGAAATGACAGATAAATTTAAATTTCCTAATAACCTAACGTCCATTGCCTAAATACTTGAGGCAGTCAGAGTATAACATTCCTCCAAGAACTCCTTACTGTCTAGAAGTTAATATTTTGCTGGAGAAAAATCAACCTTATCTTGACAATAGGTAGGCCTCCAGTATCTTAGGAGTCTTCTTTAGCATATGAAAGTCCTTTTGGAGGCCTCCTTTTTGACCTTACCTCCCCCAATTCCCAAATATATAATCAGTCCTTTCTCACACTCCCATGCAGCTCTTCCTGCCTGATGGTCCAGTCACTTACTTTAATGAAATCACCTTTTTGAAACCACACCCTCTCCAAAAAAGATTTAGGCCATTAGAAAGTTATGAGTTATATTTTAGTTTTTTTAATAGAATGACATGATTTGAAAATAAATTGCAAATTCTTAAAAAGTTAATCACTGATAAAGATTTGGAAACAAAACATATACTTCTTCCTCCTACCCCCCCTCCCCCACAGTTCTTTGGTGCCCAATGAAAGAAATGTGAGCAATAGTAACTTTAACTAGAAAAAGTATCTGGGCAAGAGGAGGGTTTTGAGAGAAAATAGACAATTATTTTTACAGAAAAAGAGTGTACCACCAAGAAGGACATTACAAAAACTAAAAAGACAATGATAGAGAAAATGCATCAAGTGAGATGAACTGAGGGAAAAGAAGGGGGAAAGAGAACATTTCTAGAATATGGGCAACACATGTCCAAAATTCATTTTTAATACTTTTATTGGGGTACAAATCCAAGATTAATCTCAAAAGAAAACAAGACTTTTTTTCTTGAAGACAGAAAAGAGAGAGTATATTTAAAAAATACATAATACTTTTGAGACAAGAATGTTCAAGAGGAGTGAGTGATATTAAAATAGAAGAATTTGAAAGATGTTGGGGAAGGACTGTTACAGAAATGCTTACAGAATGAAGCATATCACTTTTGCTGGGAAATTAACTTAAAGCATATGCCCTGTTACAAAAAAGAAAGTGTTGAGGCTAAGAGAGTAGGTCTTAAAAATTCTCATTTTATAACTGTGTGAGGTGATATATGTTAACTACACCTAATCAACTTGCTATATATACATGTGTCATTATATTGTATACCTTAAAACAGTGGAATGTTATGTCAATTATACATCAATAAAACTGGGAGAGGTAGGAAGAAAGTGGTAAAAAATAGCTTAATTTATTTTTTAAAATATTTTTAATGTTTTATTTTTGTGTGTGAGAGAGAGACAGCATGAACAGGGGAGAGTCAGAGAGAGAGGGAGGTACAGAATCTAAAGCAGTCTCCAGGCTCTAAGCTGTCAGCACAGAGCCCGATGTGGGGCTTGAACCCAGGAACTGTGAGATCATGACCTGAGCCGAAGAAGTCGGACGCTTAACTGACTGAGCCACCCAGGCACCCCCCAAAAATGGCTTACTTTAAAGGAAGATGATAATGAATACATAGTTCAAATTTATCCTTGTCAATTATAAGCTGCTTGAAAATGGGCACCTGGATGGCTCAGTCTTTTGAGTGTCCAACTTTGGTTCAAATCATGGTCTCACAGTTTGCAAATTTGAGCTCTGCATGGGGCTCTGTGCTCAGAGTCAGGAGCCTGCTTCAGATTCTGTGTCTCCCTCTGTCTCTGCTTTCCCCCCCCCAATAGATAAACATTAAAAAATTTTAAAAAGACACTTCCAGAAAATACTACAGAATATTTGTAGATACGGCAAAAAGAGTTTATTCTTACTTAGTAAAACAGACCACTACTTTGACAGAAATTTAGGAATATCTCAGTAGAGTGGCCAATGTCAAGATATTTATGAGGTTGGGAAATCTGGCTTAACGTACCTCCTTCCCTGGATGGGAATTTCTTTGGGACTAAATTCAGAGTAGGAACTGATTCTGACACAATAGTTTAGGACTCAAGGACAAAGCAAAAGGAGGGTTTTAAGGCGATAGTTCATAGAGTCTTGAAAAATAAACAATTGTTTGATGTTATTGAAAACTTGTACAGCCTGATGTTCTCTGAAATGAGTTTTGCAGGAAGTCCCTGCATTAAAGAAACAATTTTTTCAGATCCTTTATCTTCCTGGGCAATAGTTTCCTTGAATAGTAAAGCCATGTTGATGAAGACAGTGGAATTATAAACTTTTGTTAGTGAAGACAGGAAACTGTGTGGGTGTAGAGGTTTCTGTGTTTCATTTATTTCTTTTCCTTACAAGAAGAAGAAATGTTTCACATATAGATGAAAAAATAATTCTTTTCCTAGGAACGGATGATGATCATCAAATAGAGATAGTTCAGTGCTAATCAATTAAGTTCTAGTGAGAAAAATGTTACAAATCTCAAAAACACATTACATTCTAATAATCTATCACTATAGCCATCTTCCTTTAAAAATGTGAATATTTATTTTTAATGGTTTAAAGAATTCCGTGTTATTTTACTTGATTTTTCCTATTTTCCTCATCCTTGGGAACTCAAAGTGATCTCTGAAAGATCTGTCAGGTGGGCGTCCCTGTGCTCTTTCTATACAGTACATTAGTACATATAGTTTGTGGATACAGCAAGCATCAGATGCTTGCTAAGTTCGTGTTATTTGAACATTTTAGATGAAAAGTACTACAGTTAATAACAAATATGGTGACATTTATGTGCCTTCTAATAACTACATATCAAGCATGATGCATGGAAAATGAATTTAGATTCTGAACCATATATTAGCACATGCTATTAGTTAATGTTAAAAAAATTACAGAATTAGGGACACCTGGGTGGCTCAGTTGGGTAAGCATCCAACTTCAGCTCAGGTCATAATCTCACGGTTCGTCGCTTCGAGCCCCACATTGGGCTCTGTGCTGACAGCCAGCTCAGAGCCTGGAGCCTGTTTCAGATTCTGTGTCTCCTTCTCTCTCTGACCCTCCCCTGTTCACGCTTGCTCTCTCTCTCTCTCTCAGAAATAAATAAAACATTAAAAACATTTTTATTTTTTTTATTTTTTTTATTTTTTTTTTAATATTTTTATTTCTTTCTAGGAGAAAGAGAGAGACAGCGTGAGCAGGGGAGGGTCAGAGAGAGGGAGTCACAGACTGAAACAGGCCCAGGCTGAGCTGGCAGTCAGCACAGAGCCCGACGCGCTCGAACCCACGAACGGCGAGATCATGACTCCAAGCGAAAGTCGGATGCTTAACCGACTAAGCCACCAGGAGCCCCCCATTTTTAAAAATTACAGAATTCTAATTAAAATTAGAAAACAATGTCTGGGTGTCAAGTGGCTCAGTTGGTTGAGCTCCAACTCGATTTCGGCTCAGGTCATGATCTCGCAGTTTGTGGGACTGATTCCGCATCAGGCTCAGTGCTGACAGCATGGATCCTGCTTGGGATCTTCTCTCTCTCTCCCTTTCTCTCTCTCTCTTTCTTCCTCTCTCCTGCTCATGTTCTATCTCTCAAAATAAATAAATTTTAAAAAATTAAAAAAGAAAACACAAAACACATTAATTTAAATAAATTTCATAATTTATCCAGTTGTTTAAAAAAAAAAAAAAGAAAGAAAAGAAAACACCACTGTCAAAGAAGACTCTTCCCCAGGAGGAATCATAGGGATTACTGGGATCTAAGACAAGCAACTCTGAGTAAAGCCAACATGAAATGAATCCCAATTAGAGAAGCATTCTAGTCTTCACTGTTTGAATATTCAAATCTTCCACTAGTTTGCCAGCAGCACTTCATTTTTAACATATCTTCAGGACTTCATTAAATGACTCCAGATTTTTTCCAAGGTTTAAAACATTTACACTGTGAATATATCATTTTACTTATTTATGGAGTTAAAGAGATTAGTTAATGATGTCTCCTAAAGCCAGGAAAGGGAGAAGAAATGGGAAAGAAATCATGAAAGACAAATGATTAAGTAATGTAGGTGGTTTTCTATTAAATCTACAAGTCAAGATGAAATATACAGTGCTTGCTATTGTTTTAAAAGGCAATGGAAATGAAGAAAGCATAATAATGGTATAATTGTAAATCTCTGAAGTTCTTCACTGTCTAAAAGCATTAAATCTATTAATGCAGTTAGATTGTGCTATCTAGTTCAAGATAAATGCATTAGCATTGTATGTTTCACAATAATATAATTTAAAATAAAAATCTATGAATGAAAAATATACACTTTGCCATTGGTTAATTTTTTATATTCTTTTGCCCTTGGTTAATTAAACGGAAAGTATGATTAATTTGTGAGGGCTCTCCCTAAACAGTGGGACCTGTCTTGACTATGCTGTTTAAAATATAGCCTTCCCGAGGTACCTGGGTGGCTTAGTCGGTTAAGCATCCGACTTTCCCTTAGGTCATGATCTCGTGGTTCGTGGGTTCCAGCCCCGCGTCGGGCTCTGTGCTGACTGCCAGTTCAGAGCCTGGAGCCTGTTTCAGTCTGTGACTCCCTCTCTCTCTGACCTCCCCTGCTCACGCTGTCTCTCTCTCTCTCTCTCTCTCTCTCTCTCTCTCTCCTAAAAATAAATAAAAAACATTTAAAAAAATAAATAAAATATAGCATTCCCTTCTACACACAGACACACACACACACACACACACACACACAGGCGCACATTTCCTATCCCTCTTTTCTGCTTTGCTTCCACAGCATTTATTACCATCTGGCATATCTGTTGTTTTTAAGTATTTGTTATTAATTATTTGGTTAAGTTTTGCTCCCTCCAACTCTCACCCTAGAATGTTCAGCTCCATGGGGCGCCTGGGTGGCTTAGTCGGTTAAGCATCCGACTTTCGCTTGGGTCATGATCTCGCGGTTCGTGGGTTCGAGCCCCGCGTCGGGCTCTGTGCTGACTGCCAGCTCAGAGCCTGGAGCCTGTTTCAGCCTGTGACTCCCTCCCTCTCTGACCCTCCCCTGTTCACGCTGTCTCTCTCTTTCCTAAAAATAAATAAAACATTAAAAAAAAAAAAGAATGTTCAGCTCCATAATCACAGCAACATTGTTTTGTGCCTGCTTTATTCCATGTGTCTACCATGTAGTAGGTAGTCATTATTATTTGGGGGAGTAATCAATATTAATTATAGGAAAGGAGGGAAAAGGAAAAAGTTCTGGAAGAAAAAAAAAAGAAGGAAGTCACTTCTAAGGATTAATTGGGCAACAGAGCTACATGGAAGAAGGGCACCATTAGATTTCAAAGCCCGTCTGGAAGTGATTTCCTTTTTCATTTTTATCCCACTACTAATAAAGAAAGGGGGTCTAAGACTACATAACTTTGAGGATGATCCTGTATCCTCACTTTGCCTTGGCATGTTTTTGCCTGTACTCTCATTATACAAGGAAGACTTATATGAGGACTATGAGAGTTAATTTTATGTGTCAACTTGACTGGCTCACCAGGTGCTCAGATATTTGGTTAAAGATTATTTTGGGTCTGTGAGGTTCTTTCCTAATAACTTTAACATTTAAATTGGTGGTCTGGAAAAAAAAAAAAAAAGATTGCCCTCTTCAGTGTGGAAGGCCTTATCCAATCCACTGAAAGCCTGAATATAACAAAAAAGCAGAGTAAGAGAATTTACTTTTTGTCTGACTGTCTTCTCTCTGGGACATAGGTCTTCTCCTACCTTTGGATTCAGATGAGAACTTATACCATCAGCTCTCCTGGGTCTCCAGCCTGTTGACCACAGATCTTGGGACTTCTCAGCCTCCATAACTGTAGGTACCAATTCCTTATAATAAATTTCTACCTATCTGTCTGTCTTTTTATCTTTATCTATCTATCTATCTATCTATCTATCTATCTATCTATCTATCTATCTATCTATTTATCTATCATCTATCATCTGTTAGCAATTTTATTTCCCTGGAGAACAGTTTCTAATACAAAGGCTTGAAACATAAGTGGTCAAGGACACCACTAAGTCTGGATTCATTGCTGAAGTTTTATTTTCTTAAATTTGCCTACACAAAAGATGGTCCAATGTAGGGTCTATTTTGGCATGGTGACAAAGCTTCATAGCACTAAGGAAACTACTTGTGTAAAAATCACCAATGTTCATCATTTGCAAAACCACGAAGACAATTTTCAGACCTCAAATTATATATTTCCTTTGTTCTCAACAAAGATGATCTTGTGTTCATGTAAGCCCTTTCTGATTTTGATTTCTATGACACCATAATCTGCTGTTCTATTCCTAGCCCACTAGTCTTTCCTTCTCTCTGAACTTCTGATATTTACTACTCTACCAGGAATATAAATCAGTGGAAGATATGCTCTTCAAAAAACTCTATATATTAAAAATAATTTATCAGTCTTCCATAATGATTTTCTAACAAGTTTTGGATACTATAAATACAATGAAAAAATAAAATGAAAAAAAATGAGATAAAGATACAATGATAATATTTAAAAATGCTGTTTAGTTGCAATGACTTTATATTAATCATGAGCAAATCAATAAGGACAGAATATACATTTTGGGCAAGATACATTGTTAACAGTAATAAAAATGACTCTACAGCCTTCTCAATAATTTTTTTAAGGAAAGAAAAGCTTTAGATGAATCTGTTGATTGCTTTTCATCCCATGAAGTGGCACTGAAGAGGACCAATTAGGATTAAGTAATGTTCTACTATAACATTTTATTGTTATTTTCTGTGCATGCATATATATATATATATGTATATATGTGTATATATACATATATATAACTTGAAATTTCTTTTCATTAATAAGTTAAGGCTGTCCATTTAGTGAGGGATATTTCAACTAGACAATTCAATACTTAAACTTATTTTTGATATTTGGCTTTATTTATTTAGTTAAAGTTTGCTCCCAACCAGTCACTCCCACACTAGAATGTTCAGTTCTGCCACTGCTTATCTTAACCAGGCAGAGGTAATCTGATTAGTATTGCAAATTATTGGCTGTGAACAAAAGATGGAGTACTGCTCTCAACACCTGTTCATTGTTTATTTTCCATTCTCTCAGAAAGATGAGAATGGTTACAAAAATAAGATAATAGTAATAATGAAATGCTAAAAAGAGGAGGAAGAAGAAGGGATAAAAAGGATAGAAGCTACTATATTATGGAGTTTACTATGTGCCAGGAATTGTTCTAAACAATTTACATATATTAACCCATTTAATCTTGAATGTGATCCCATAATGCAGGTGGTACTATAATTCCCTTTTCTGAGATAACAAAAAAAAAAAAAATGGGCACAAGGGTCTGAAAACATTCAGTGTTATTGTTAGCAGAGCTGGGATTCAAATGCAGGAGGCCAGACTCTGGAGCCATCACCTCTAACCACCAAATAGAGGGTCACTTCTTATGCTGCTTAGAATGTGCGAGTCTCTAACATGAATCTCGGCAAGGGTGTCATTGGTGATATGTTTGTAATTACTATCAGAGTTCATTTCCTTATTTGTTAAGGTAGAAGCAAAAATATGTATGAGTTCTAATACAATCTTCCTGGACCCCAATGGATAGGATTTCACACTTTCTCATTTATTTTTGGCTTCTAAATTTAGAGATTTTTTTCTAAGTATAATATTTCGCAAAGCTTATGTCTTTGAACTCCTTCCTGACTTAGGCTAGATTCACTCTTTCTCAGAATGAGGTTCAAGACTATATGCATGCTAATAACTTGAACTGTTTACAAAAAATAACAATCCCTGAACTGTACTTCCAATTGTACTGAATTATAATTTCTGGAGGGGAAAATGGGAATCTAGACCTTAATCAAAAGTCTAGTGCTTTTAACATTGCACTAAATTTTAGGACCCTTATTATAGACGTCTTGTCAATTACTAAGGTTTAACAAGGAGGAAAATTCAACATCATCATGTTGTAATTCAACATTACAAGAATCAACAATTTACAACAACATTGTAATTTTAGAACAATTAGGTTTGTCATTATATAATACCCAACCTTGAACATAATTGTAGTCTAAACAAAATGTAGTTCTGAAAATGGAAATAATGATATTATTAATTTACATGATATTTTAATCAACATATACTAGCTTCCACATATCACCAATAAATTTTTTAATTTTTGGAATCCAGTTCATAATTGTTTCTATACTTCTTCCAGGAATTGATATTGAGTTTACTTCTGGGCAGAATTTATGCCCTCTTAATATTCAGATGAGGTCACCTCTTGTCCTTTGTCACCTTTGAAAATCTTTAAAGTATCTCAGTGAATATTGATAGTGGTTCAAGAATTGTGAACATTCTTTTCATTATTATGTGATGTAATTTACCTAGGTATGGAGACTAGAACTAAGTTAGAAGAGACATAGCGATCCTTGGATAAGGATGGGAGCAATTATGAGTCATAAGAAAACTCTTGCTGAGCAATTTACTCTATGTTGTTTATTTTTATTACTATCAGTCATTCATGATGTAAAGTGGCTGTGCCAGCTAAACAACCAAAGGGGGGGAAAACAGTACTTTTCTCCAAGAAGTGGGTTCATTCCCTGTTCATTGTATTTTTCTACAAATTATTTTTAATGGTTTACTTATTTCTGAGAAACAGAGAGAGAGAGAGAGACAGCATGAGCAAGATAGGGTCAAAGAGAGAGGGAGATCCAGAATCTGAAACAGGCTCCAGGCTCAGAGCTGGCTGTCAGCACAGAGCCTGACCCGGGGCTCAAACTCAGAAACCGCGAGATCACGGCCTGACCCGAAGTTGGACGCTTAACTGACTGACCCACCCAAGCACCGCATCATTGTCTTTTGCTAAAGAGATAATTGAGCTCATAACCCTTATCCCCAGTGGCTTCAAGTGTCTTTGTTTATTATGTCTTAAATTTCATCAAACATCACTTACAGTTTTGAGCTACACTCCCTTATTTTTTCTAAATTTTAGGTTTCCTATCACTTTAATATGTTTTAAAATTTCTCAGTGTGTGCCCAAAATGTCAGAGTTAAATGCCTTCCTCATTTCCTTTTTCTATCACTTATGAAAATGCATATTATTTTATTTCACCTTACCTAAGATGTCCACATTGCATTACTCTTACTGGAGTTATTTCATCTGTTCCTCATTTAGGCCAATTTGCATTGACCATCTACAAAAAAAATCATTACGCCATGAAACAAGCAGGTTCTGCACCACAGATCAGAGAAGTTCCTTAGCTTGGGTATTCATGCCAATCAGACCTCAAACAGTATTGCATTTTCCCTCCCTTTTCCTCATTCATTTTGCTCCTTAACTTTACACTTTTTTTCTGTTGTAAAGCACAGAGCCCAATCAGGGGCTCAAACTCATGACTCCTGAGCTGAAGTTGGACACTTAACTTACTGAGCCACCCAGGCACCCCTATTGGTAAATTCTTTACCTATTTCTAATTGACTGCAACTAACAAAGATAAGAAAATGCCACTTCTGGTTTTTACTGAACCATTTTAAAGAAACGATGATAAATTATAATTCAAGTCATGCTGTCCACTTCAGTTTCTATATACTAGCTCCACAAGGCATTTTATATCATACATCAGAGCTGTACCATTTTTCATTGTCCAAATTAACAGATGTAGTTTCGGAAACCACTCTTCAGCACCAATCCCTTTTATAGTGTCTTGCTATTTTCTTTAACTTAATTTCCATTTTTCTTCCTATTTGGTGTTCTAGTTTATCTATAATCTTAGTTTTGAACTTGCTTTTAACTTTTTTATACCTTGACTATCTGTTCCAATTTTGCCAATTACACAATACTTCATTATTATTCCAAGAAGTTCAGTGGAAGCTCAGAGGGGTTGCCCCCGACACAATATCAATAGTGTAATATGGAAAATTACTCAAGAGGTGCAAAATTTTTATTCATTATAGAAATATTTACAAAGTGCCTACTATGTTCCAGACACTGAATTAAATTATGATTCTGACTTAGTCTCTTATGAGGAAATCCTGGTCATACTCCCTATCTAAACATTCACTAACATCATTCCCTCTCTTATTTCACTTTGTTAGATTTCTCCAAGACAGTCCCCAGTAGCATTCAAAGAAAACTATAAATGTAAACATTAAAAGTAGCAACAGTATATACTACTTTTCATGTGGTGGTTAGGAGACATTTTTAAAAGATTTCCCTCTGAAAGTAGAACCTGACAATTGTTTAAAGTGACATATTATGGCAAACATAAAGGGAACAAAATTTAAACGTTAACATATCTGAAAGTAAATATATTCATAGTTAAAAACTGTACTTAAAATCCAAGTTTTAAGTCCATGGCAAGTATAAATACTTGTATCTTTTAGTTGGAATTCATCCTCTTGATTTTGAGAAGAAAATGGAGTCTACATTTCATTGCAGTTTTTTTTTCTTTTTCCTTTTCTTCTTTTTAAAAATACTGATGTAAATCTGAATCCTCAAGAAGCCTCTCACTAACATGTGCCAGGAGAGGATATGTTCTTTTCAAAATCTGATAAATTAATTGTAAAAAGCTACTTCAGTGACTGAGAAAGTTTTAGAAGCACAAAAACAGATTATATTTCAAAATTTTTGTTTGAGTTAAAGGACTGGATTGAAGTATTCAAAATGAAGAACTGATGGCAACATCATGTTCATATTTAGGGACTGTATGGGTCTAATAATTAACATTAGATGAAAGTAATATGTACTATACTATAAGTTTGGAGGTCATTATGTATTGTAATTGAACATTAAAGGTTTAACAAAATTGGGAATCTAAATCAAAATTGACATAAATAAAACTTTACCAGTATTATTTTCCTTCTTCTCCTCTCTTAAGCATTATGAGAACGGTTATATTTTTAATTAACTATTCAGAATGATTATTCCCACCAAAGCAGTAAGTGGGTCTCTGTGGCAATGATTCATCACAGGAATCTTCATTCACCATTAGAACAGGAGGGGTTGAAAACTTTGTCAAAAAATAACACATCAGCTGTTGCACAGGAAGAGAGTTTCAGGGTGGATGCTTCCCTGGTACTTTCCCTGTCCCTTCCCTTACAAAGGACAAGGAGAATAAAGTGAGGAGCAGCATGGCAAGCCTATGCAGTATAACCAGGAACAAGCAAAGGGGTTTGGACACCTAAGAATCATTTTGTTTCTAATGTCCACAAATGGTAAATGGCCACTGTTTGAAGGATTTATGTGCTAAATATTCACTGCTATATTTCTCTTTAAAAAACTAAAACAAACGACGTGTGGTGAATAAATAAAAGTTTAAGAGATATTATTATTCTCACAATTATTACTGAGTGGCATGCCAGTTCAGTTTTCCTAATAATTACTTTTTAACATAATATTAATAATTAAGTGAACAGTCCTACTCCATCCAAAATAGTGTGATTAATGTATTATAGTACTCTAGCCTTACATTCCAAGTCAAAATGTGAAGGCAAACAATGCCTTCAGTTTATTTAGTTTGATAAAGGTGAAAAATAGAGGACTTACATATAAGGTTCATATTTTTACATGGGACTCCATATAATAAAAATAACATAAAAATAAACACTTTGATAATAGTCTCAGAGCTCATGCTATAAATAACCCACACCAGAGACCAATGATAATTTTCTAGTAAATATAAAATGGCTGCTGAGCTTGCTGGCAGCTTACAGTCAGCTCATTAGAGTTATACAAATATTTGCTTTATAAAGGAATTACTGAAATATTAAAGTGCTAAATAAAGTAAAATCCAATCTCATTTTGTCTACAGTCTTATACATACTTCACAACACATTTGATGAATATTTGTTCCTGTATTACCTATCAAAGTCACCAGAACAACATTCTCTTTGTTCATCTTTACAGTGTTATTTGTCTAATACACAGCAACACACACACACACACACACACACACTCAATCTCATCTGTAACATGCTAACTTGCTCTCTCAGAACTGAGGTATGTCCCTATGCAGTAAAGGTTTTCACCTATTTAATGGCCAATTACATCATGCTTGTACTAAATTTGTTTTAAGCAAAATGCTAATCATCTCTGGATTCTGTTGTTTTTCTTACAAGTAAAAACTGAATTTTTTTTAATTCAGTCGAGATGTTCATCAGATTTACATTTTCCTTCTCATTACAGAACTTTAAAATGAGCCACACTTCATAGCTCAAAGTGTGGAAGATGTCATTAAACTAGCTGTCTAATCAAGAAGGTGTAAAAAATTTAATTAAACTAATAGCAGGCTGACTCAATTATTCTAAAATATACTAAAACACATGCTGCACATGTGATTACAATCATAATTCAAACACAACTTTATTTACTTTTTTGCCCATCTTTTAAGTTGACCTTTTTCTTTGAAGATATTTAATGCATACATGTTCAATTCTATGTATACATGTGAATATATAAATGCACAATTATAATACCACTATATAAAATATATAAATATTTTGAATATGTATCAACACACTATATGAATTTTTAAAACAGAAAATAATGCAACACAAAGCCAATAATTAAGAGATCAATGAGGGGCTCCTGGGTGGCTCAGTCGGTTAAGCGTCCAACTTCGGCTCATGTCATGATCTCATGGTTCGTGGGTTCGAGCCCCGCATCAGGCTCTGTGCTGACAGATAACTCAGAGCCTGGAGCCTGTTTTAGATTCTGTGTCTCCCTCTCTCTCTGATCCTCCCCTTTTCACACTGTCTCTCTCTCTCAGAAATAAATAAACCATTTAAAAATTTAAAAAAAGAAAGATCAATGAATATACCTTCTGTTTCATGTGAATAATGCTTTCCACATCTTAGCTTGTCATCACTGCTAAAATCAGCACTCTTGTTTTCTTTTTTTAATGGCAAAATTCATCTTTCCAAAGGATGGTGGATAAAACTCTAAGTTTAAAGTAAGTAATTCTTACTCCATGAGTAATCTCATTGCTCAGAGTTATTTTATTTTCCTTCAAGAATCCCTAACTCTTGCTTACTTTATCAAGTTGCCTTGCGCTTTCTTCTTCTTCAAAAGCCTAAGAATCCTCAAAAGAGTTGTGTATATAATTCTATGTAATTTTATGAAGAAAACTATGTAGTTTCCTAGCAGTGCTATTGTAGGGAGAGAGGCAAACCATGAGAGACTCTTGAATGCTGACAAAAACTGAGGACTGATGGATGTGGGGGGGAGAGGGGATGGGCATAGAGGAGGACACTTACGGGGATGAGCACTGAGTGTTATGTGGAAACTAATTTGACAATAAACTATTTGTAAAAAAAAAAAGAAAAGAAAAGAAAACTATGTAGTTTTTACCAAAAGCAGAAATATTAATGGTTTTACTATGTAAACTGGTCAACATGGTTTTCTCTTTCTTTCTTTTTTTAAGTTTATTTAATTATTTTGAGAGAGACAGAGAGAACATAAGTGGGGGAGGAACAGAGAAAGAGAGAGAAAGGGAGAATCTCAAGCAGGCTCTACACTGTCAGTGCACAGAACCCAATGCAGGACTCACACTCACAAAACTGTGAGATCATGATGTGAGCAGAAATCAAGAGTGAGATACTCAACCGATTAAGCTACTCAGACACCCCAGCATTGATTTATTTTAAAGCCATCGGTTTATATCCACCTGTTTTCCAGATATCTTACAGAGGCCCATTCTTACTTAAGAAAGAAAGTGGATGAGAAAGCAGTGCAGCTTGATACTGACAAAGAGATGTCTCTTCTTCTGCAGACTGGTAATGTGCATCAATCAAAGTAAGGGCCAGCTTCTCACATGATAACAGTGCTATCTCTGTATCCACCATAGTAGATTTTAGTTTTCTCAGAGATAAGAAGAAAATTAAAAATCACTCTTGCATTTGGGATATTGGCTTGAACAATATATTGGTCACACGTATCACCCAAACTTCTATTCTTCTACTCATAAACCCATAGGGTACACATTGACAAAAGGATTGTTAGTGTTGAGGACTGTCAGGGTTCTCAACAATTTTATGTGTCATAAATTTCAGAACTATGTATATTTCTCACATCTTTTTTTAGATAGCAAAGATGTCAAAGACATCCCTGTGTATCAATACTAAGAAAATGAAATGATTCTGTAAGAGAAGTCTGCGCAAAGGGTCTATAATATTGCTGAAAAGAGGAATTTTGGTGTCATTTTTCCTTTATTAATTGCATTGTTACATATCACTTGTTTACAAAGTACTTAAATAGAATCAGTAAGTAATTTTGTTTTAAATATTATCCTCTCCTTTATATGCAATTGCATATAAAAATCCGTGACCACATTTTTGGCTAGCATTTGTATTATTATTTCATCTATGAACATCTTCCTGATAAAATGACTAGATTTCTTCAAAATAAATGAAATGTAGACTTTTCACATCACTATGAAACCTATGCATTGTTAAATATGATTAGAATATGTAAAATATTGGCAAAAATATTTGTCTTTTAATATTCCTATAAGAGACTCAATTGCTAAGGTCAACCCAAGTTTTGGTGTGAAGAGATTAACACCTATTCCAATGACTGCTGGCTCTCATCCATACTTCTGAGCAATCTTTAGATTACTTAGTAAGCATTCTTCCAGATGGCCAATTGGCAGCTGAAGCAACTCTTCCCATCACAGCATATGGTCTACTGATGGTTGACAACTGCCATTCAGGCAAAATTCATTAGAGCTACATGCCAATCATAAAACACTCACTAAAAAGGGGGATCAAAGCCTGAGATGACATGTACTGCTTGTCTTGATTAGATACTAAATAATTAATCACGTTCATTGGCAATCTCCCCTTGTCTGTTACAAAGCAAAACCCCACTGGTGTTGAAAAAGTTTGCTAAAATATTTGGGAGGAGTGACTGACCACTAAACATATCAACAACTTCCATATACGTTATTCTATTCCTTTAAAATTTTTCACATAGATGACGTAAATTTTATGGAAACAGTGTAACATAGGAATATATTACAATTTAAGCATATTCTTTCAATACTATTACATCAGTTTTCCTCACCTTTAAGCATGTTGTAAAAGTGTTTAAAACTAAGATGAAATAAATACATATTTAAACTTCATTTAAGCTTTTATAGTGATAAATTTCTTTTATTATGATCCCTTACTAACATGGCTAACTCATACAGATAAATCTTTAAGTAGTAATGTTTTTAAATGAAAAAGCTACAACTCTGGGATAAAATATTTTCTGTGTCACATATTGCAAACAGTTATTAGTACTTTTGTAATTTCAACGTTATTGATAGTTTTGCTTATTTTATGTTTTAAAGAGTATTAGAGTAAGAGAACTTTGTGTGTAAGAAGCCTTAAAGATTCAACATTCTTAAGATACCAGTTTTTTATGCCACATAATAGGCTCAGAAAAGATTTTATTTTTAACAAGTTAGTATTAAATGGTCAATGTAAAGGGTCAAAATAAGTTAGTAGCAAAAGTTTGTTTGGCCATACATCTTTTATTAAAATCTAAAGAACAGGGTTATGGCTTATCACACTTCACACAGTAAAGAATGAATGGTAGTATGTATTTGAGAGGGAAGGAAATGTATGAACATACTAAAAGTGCTTTAATAATAGCATTCCTCTTTTTTGAGGAAATGCAGTCTAGTATGTATGTAAGGGTCTGTAGTCAAACACACTTAGCCTTGCCATGTGCTAGATGTGGACTTAGACAAATTCCTTTAAATTTCTAAGTCTTTAGTTGACATATAAGGGTGATAATAGCACTGGTCTCAGAGGGTTGAATAAGGTAATGGATGATGTATAATAAGTATTTAATAAGTGCTAGAAAATCAAATTATGAAATATCATCAAAATAATTATCATCATTACCATCTAGTTCATCTAGGTTCTAAACATTTCTGAGAATAGAACACTCTTTTAATTTATCTTAATTTGTGTTCAAAACTCTAGGAAATAAGTAAGCCACTGTCCCATTTCTTAAATAAGGAAATTCAGGCTCAGAGTAGTGAAAGATTTGCCTAAATTCACAAAGCTTTTCATTGTCAAAGATACAATTAAAATCAAGATTAACCAAAACCTAATGCCAATCCTCTAATCAGCTCCCTGTGCCATCACTGATTTATTTGCTATTCTTTATGGACCTTAAATTATGTAATAAGCTATGTCCTAAGAATAGTTTAGCTTTATATAAATAACTTAGCTCAAATAAATATATAACAACCTGCAGGCATCTCCCTCTGTAAGAGACATGCTATTATATATACCTCAGATAAGGAAATTCAGAAAAAATTATAATTCTTATAAAATGGTTTTAAGACAATTTTTTTATTTTTAGTATGTCTCATTTAGACAATTATTGATGCTTTCACTCAAATTTAATTTTTACTTTAATTGTAAAGATAAAGTAAATTAAAATAGACTAATGTAAACTTACACATGATGTTTGGTAGTATTTATAATTTCATAATGTTTAAATAATCTTATATGTGTGTATGTATGTCTTTCATCTCTCTTGTATAAATACAACTATATATGCATATTATATATAATCTCTCTATGTACATATATACATATCATATATAAGCAATATAACATGTGAATTATACACTGTGCCAGAAAATAAACAAATTTTATTTCAAATATAAGCTATATAAGTTTATAATTGAGAAAGCATTTTCACTTTTTAAATGGTATATTTTTATTTAAAATTAAGATATTTAATGTAACAATATTTAATTTAGTATTTTACATTTATTAAAAATTTCACTGAATAACACTGCATAAAAGACTTATTATATCCATCACAATCATAATCATGTTAAAAATTATGCCTTTGTGCTATAAAATAATAACTGAAGTATATGTATACAGCTTTAGCATTAATAAATATTGGTTTTGGTAAAAGGTCAGAAAGGTAAACTCTTTATAGTATAATTTTCATATTTTAAATTATTTCATAATTATTTTTAAAGTTTATTTATTTTTGAGAGAGAGAGCATGGAAGAGTGAGCATGCATGTGCAAACAGAGGAAGGGCAGAGAGAAAGGGAGAGAGATCCCAAGCAGAGCCCAACATGGAGCTTGATCCCATGAATCACTAGATTATGACCTGAGCCAAAATCAGGACTCACATGCTTAACTGACTGAGCAACCCAGGTGTCCCTAATTATTTTTGAAATTATTAATGTATGGTAGGGTGAAAGATAACTGCTTTCAATAAGCTATTATACTTCCTCTTTACCCCTGATATTAATTGGAAGTTGACAATGGTTAGTTAATGGTGAAGAAAAGTTGAAAATGTTTTTGATTATGTGGGAATATTTAAAGCTTTTGAAAAATAAAAAGAATATCAGCTCCCAAAATATATATATATATATAAACACACAAACAAGAACTAACCTCTCAGTGCCATCTGGGTACTTATCACATACTGAGATAACTATAAGTACATATAAACCCACAAATGAATAATATTTAGAATCACAGACAATGCAGTGATTTCTCAACTCCATCAATATAAGCCTCCCAAGAGAACTCTAAATGCCTCCTTTTGGGTCTCTTCTCTCCTTTTCCTAGTATCTTAAATTTCATCAGTTTACAATTATTGTTCGAAAGGTTTCTTTCCAACTTCAATTTCTCAACTATTTTACCCTACCCTTCCTTCTTTTCTCCCAACATCAATCCCTCACCAAATGCTGTCAGCTCTAGCTCCTTAACACCTTTTCTATTCTTTTCCACTTCCATCCCCACTACTTCTTAGATTAGAACTGTACTCATAAAACCATCACTAACAGTAGTCTTCCAATTACCCAACTCATTTTTCATAATGTGACCCAAAAGACATTCTAAAATTTTAAAGCTGATCATTTTTTTTTTCACTGATAAAACACCAGTGCTCCTCTCCACTTACTGTTATCTAAAGAATGATGTTTAAAATGTTCCATAATGGCATATGAGGCTCTTTTGATCTTTCATTTGCCTTCTAGGCTGTAGAGCCAGCTTCCTAGACATCCTTCACCCACGTGTCTCCTTATATATGCATGCTAAAATTGAACAAATTACTCATTTTTCTTGAAATACCAGGATGATTTCATATCTCCTTATTTTCACTCCTGGTGCCTCACATTCTTTCTTTACTGGGTCTGATCCCTCCCCCTTTCCATCTGCTCTCAGATCAGCCAACCATTGAGAATGCCTGTTTGCCTTTATTGTCAGGTCTACACATAAATGCATCCTACTAATATAGCTCTTTCCAATTGTGTTTAAGTTTTCAACAATGGCATTGTTTTAAGTATTACTATGTTTAAAAGTGTTCAGAGACAATTAGATATGATTTTAGTTCCAGGGAAAATGTTGCTTGCACAAGAGCAACCATCATGCAATTCACTGATTTGAAGGCCCATATAGAAGGACAAGATTTATCTTTCCTACTTCTTTACTTTAATCTACATCTATACATATAATAAGCTTATGTAGACAGGTTTTCATGCCATTTGCTGGGGTTCATTAACATAAAAATATCTTTTCAAAGACATATGCTGGCATTTACTATGCACAAGTGTTTTGGGTGCATCTTGTCATAGATGCTTCCTGGTTCTGCTACCAAGATATATAAAACAAACTCCTATTTGTCTGTAGAGCTCAAGGGGTCATTTGCTGTAAAGCCAAGCCTAACCTCATCCCTCAAATGCCTATATGACTGCTCTTGACATTTAAGCTGTGAAGATCATGACATAATTGTGATTCTTTCACCTAGGAAGGAATATATTCTAATAATATCACGTATCTAACCGTTGGATGTTATCACATAAAAAAAGCTTGTCACCTAATTTAGAGGGAGCGTTCACCAGATTTAAAAGCATATGAAATTAATGGAGGGGGGAAGTTTGGGAGGGATGCATATGAAAACGGAATACGATTGCTTGACTATCTGGAAATAGATAAAAATGATGTGAGGGAATAAAACATTATATGGACAAAAGTGATGATTTTATAATGACTTGGTGTGCAATATCAAAAGGTGACCCCCAAGGATCTATGTTTATGAATTAACAGGCAATATTAGTAATAATATTTACATTAAAGAATGCCTTTAACATAGATATTTGAAACCTTTCTCAGGAAGTTTAAGAAAAATTATTTGCAGAATAAATAAAATGCTCTATGGGCTATTTTAAACTCATAATTGATCAGCTTTCTATATTTTTATCCACTACAAACTTACTTGGAGTACCACTGGCAATGTAATAAATCAATTAGAGAGAAAAATAATTGTGTTCTTACTTCCAAAGACACCTGTGGTAGTTCAGAAAATTATGAACATAATTAATATCCAGCTTTTAATCTTAGAAATACATTTTAAATGTCAAGATAGAAAAGAGACATCTTAAAGCCCTTAACTATATCACGTAGCCCACAAAAATATGTTTGCAATGATGTATGAGTGCAATTACTTATTTCAAATTTAATTGACTGTTTCTATACTTAATTAAACATCTAATGTAGGGTTGGGATGTAATATTAAGGAAAACTATTCTGAAATATCATTAAATAGGTGACTCTTTGCATGTTAATTTCAAAATGTATAAATTTTATGAATAAAAATCACCATCTACACCAGCTATCGTGAGTCTCTATCATGCTATATAGTAAATTAATACATTTTAATAAGGATCACTTAGTATCAAGTCTTTAATATGTATTAAATATGTTCAAATACATTGCTTAAGCATCTCTCAATGTCCCATTTAAAAGTGACAAATATTTGGGGCGCCTGGGTGGCTTAGTCGGTTAAGCGTCCGACTTTCGCTTGGGTCATGATCTCACGGCTCGTGGGTTCGAGCCCCACGTCGGGCTCTGTGCTGACTGCCAGTTCAGAGCCTGGAGCCTATTTCAGAGTCTGTGTCTCCCTCTCTCTCTGACCCTCCCCTGCTCACGCTGTCTCCCTCTCTCTCTCCTAGAAATAAATAAAAATATTTTTAAAAACCTGACAAATATTTTATTATTTCCAAATGAAAATACACCTCAGGGTACTTTAATTTTTTTTTATTTTTTTTATTTTAAGTTTATTTTCAGAGACAGAGAAAGCAAGCAGGGGAGAGGCAGAGGGAGAGAGAATCCCAAGCAGGCTCACACTGTCAGCATGGAGCCCAATGCAGCGCTTAACCCATGAACTGTGAGATCATGACCTGAGCCAAAATCAAGAGTCAGATACTCAACTGATTGAGCCACCTAGGCACCTCCTCAAGATACTTTTTAAACTAGAAATCATGATTCAAATATCTTAGATGACAGCATCTAGACTACAGAAATTCAGTAATGCTTTTCAATTAATAAATAAACTTAATTGTAATCTTTTAGCACAATTTAAAATGATCTAAATTAGAAAATAATGCTCTTTAGTTTTCTTACCTATTTTATAAATATTTCAGCAATTTAAATATTCAAGGATTTAAAAGAAAGGTGCCAGACATTATTCCTCTTAAAAAGAATGTCCTTTTTATTTGCATATGCTAATTAGCACAATCTATATAACATGTCTTCATTCATACTAAATGCTAATAGAATCATAACAAAGCATATGCTTACAAAAATTGTTTGAAACTCCAGGAAGGTAAGTAATTGTAATTTTGAGTAAAAATAACACTTTCCCTCATAATTGTTACTGGTGGAGTATTTTTTCTCTGCATGCAATTTATTTTGAAAGCATTCATGTCTTTGTTCTGAACAATGAAAATGTTATTAGATAGCTTTGTAGTTCTGCTTTTTCTCCTTGTTTATTAAACATGTAAATGTGGCTAGATGCTAATTCACAGTAAGCATGGCCCTGGCACTTGCATTTTTAAAGTGAACCTTAATGTCTGGACCTATCTGAATCTTTGAGTGAGACACAGATCCTTTGTTTCCTTCTAAGAACTGGACATGAAGTGACTTGTGGGTATGAAAAAAGCAGAGAGCAAATATGAAACAATAAATTGTTTATTTTCAATTTTATTGGAATCTAGACTAAAGATACTTTTGAAGGGCAGTTTTGCTCATGTTTTCCTGCAGAAGAGATTTTATTGCTTCAAGGACCCAAGGAAGCCAAAGCAAGCTGGCAATATTTGAAACTAAACTTCAAAAGTACAATCTATGGAAAGTGAACAAGGAGAATGATTATTCCCTCAATTGGTAGCCAGTGCTAATGGTGCAAATGAACAAGATCTAGCAGGAAATCCATATCTTCCCAAAGTGCTGCCTTTAAAACCTTATATGACATCCTAACAGCACTTGATACCACCTTACAGCATGTTAGGTTTCTCAGAGCACTCTCACACCCATTTTCACTATTGCCTAAGTATTCAATTTACAGAAAGAAACTGAAGGACAAACAGGTAAAGTGACTTGCCCAGGGACCTATGACTAAGGATGGCAGAGCCAAGCTTTTAATCCAAATTTGCCATAGTCCTGCTCCTTTGTTCTTTTTGCTGCATCAAATTGTTCATCATTGCATTAACACTCTACTATAAATCATTCTTTTAAATTATTCTTATTTATTTATACTTTGTTCATTCCACAAACATATGAAATGCTTATGGCAGAGTTGGAGAAAATGGATAACTTCATGAGTATAAATATACTAATGGTCATGCACATAATATATTTTATTATGTTGTATAATTATTTGATGAGAGTTACACATTTTGGCTCTCACACACTTAATAGTCAAAACAAGAGAAAAAAACCCAGTGAGTTCTAAAATTCAGTTACTAAAACAAATTAAGAGTTCGGAAGCAACTTTTTTTTTATATATATCTTAAAGCCCCTTCCATCCATTCAGACACTTAAAATTACCTATATTTTGTTTCTATACTCACAAAAGTACACTGTATGGAAAGAATAAGCCATTTCTAGACTATTTGCCTTCTGACATAATGAAAGGGGTATAGCATGAAATGAGAGTCTTCAAAAGTCACTTAGCATCACTGTGACCATTTGCCAAGTTTCTGAGAAGAAAAACACTTAATAAATGGCTCTTTTAGGACACATCTATAGATGATAATATGTCAGAAGAATGAATGAAATGTTTTTCTTGAAAAGACAGAGCTATGGTCAGGATGTGGAACTAATTCTCTGGCTTTCTTTCTCTCTCTCTCATACAAGTGTGTGTGTGTGTGTGTGTGTATGTGTGTGTGTGTGTAATTGTGTGTAATATATAAATTACATACAAAATTGTTTTCAGTGTTCTTATTTGTATTAAAAACAGGAAGGAAAAGAGTGTTCTGCTCTCACCGTTAAATATCAACGGTCTTTCACTCAGAGTTTGTGTCATACTCTGTGCCATAATGTGTAAGACAAGAATGAATATGTTACATTTTAGAAGTAGATTAAATCATTATGAATTAGTCTTCAATTTATTTTTCCTGCCTGTATCAAGGGTGAATGTGCTCTTATTACAAACTTTCATACTGCCTGAAATAAGTCTAAACAATTTAAGAAGATAGTAATCTCATTTAAAAATGTTATTCCTTGTTTTATTTCTGATTCTTGTTTTATTCGGCTGAAACTCTGTCAAAAATACTGACATGTAGGTTTTCTGTTGGTGAGCTTGTCAAACACTCAAGAATGCTATGTAGGAATGGAGAACTAATGCCTGAGGCTTGGTTCAGGAGGGTCTTGAAAATAAAGTTTAAGAGACAATATACTCAGGGAACTAAACGTGTACTAAATGTGGGTGCAAGATGTCCACTTATATGTGCCAACTTGTCAGTTAAGTTCCAATGCGTGGGCTGAACTTAACTGAGTAGTCATTTTGGAAGCAGTTTCTTAACTGCTGAGATAAGTAGATGTGCAATAACCACTCCCTCAGCAGAGCAACTTGACCTAATTTTATAATCTCCTGTGCTTCCCTGAAGGCTGATACATTTTCAGGACTAACCATTCCTATCAAACTTACTTTATTTATTATCACTGATCACTATAGGACTTTATGAAATTTGAAATAGACTTTGGAATCCACATTTCAATTGCTAGATTGTCAATCTCTTTTTAGAAGAGTAACTTTTAGAAGCAAATTTATTTAAAAAAAAGCAATGCACTCAAATGATTTGAAAATATATGTTCAAACAATAACCTGCACATGGCTATTTATAACAGCTTTATACATAATTGCCAAAACCTAGAAGCAACCCAGACGTCCCTCAATAGGTGAGCAGATAAGTAAACTGTGGCACATCTAGACAACAGAATATTATTTAATGCTAAAAAACGAATTAACCATTAAGCCATGAAAGAATATTGAGGAACTTCAAATGCATATTATTGAGTGACAGAAGCCGATCTGAAAAGACTGCATACTGTACAAACTCAACTATATGACTTTCCAGAAAAAGTTAAACTGTAGAGACAAGTAAAAATATCGGTAGTTGCCAGGGGATTGGGGAAGGGAGAAGTAAATAAACAGAACACAGAGGACTTTTAGGGCAGTGAAAATACTCTTTATAATACTGTAATGGTGGATATATTTCATTACACATTTGTCCAAACCCATAGAATTTACAACACCAAGAGTGAACCCTTAAGGAAACTATAGGCTCTGGATGATAATGATGTGTCAATGTAGGTCATCAGTTGTAACAAATGTACCACTCTGGTGAGAGACGTTGACAATGAGGGAGGCTGTGCATGTGTTATGGCAATGGTATATGAGAATTCTCTGTGCCTTCTATCAATTTTGCTGTGAACTTAACACTGCTCTATAAAGAAAGTCTATTTTAAAGAAGGAAGAAAAAAAGTAAAAAGCAAATGTCACCAAAAAATACTAAACAAAACAAAAAAAAAAAATGTGAGCCAAAAAGTCTGCAATGGATCAGATTTTAAAACTTCGTATAAGTGAGATTGAACAAATAAATATATTCAAAGTATTCCAAATCGATAGCTCTTCTTCTGGTTTTCCAGATACTAAGCTAAGATGTTGCCAATTAAATCTGATCAGCACTATGTAATATTTCCTGCCTGATTTTCAGGTCCTGTGGCATAAAATCAGCACAGAATTTCTAATAAAAAATTAACACAGCTAGATACCAGAAGTTACATCAAGGATACTAGATTACGTGTGAATGATGTTTGATTCTTCTTCAGGGTCTGAAATTTTCCTTTAAAGTTAGGTTTACTTCACGGACTATTGTAAATACCTGCAGGTCTGTGTTTAGTTTCTACTTTACCTATTCTTGAACATATCTACAATATTGTGCTGAACAGTAGTTATATTTGAAAAAAACATGGAATGGTTTTTGTCCTCAAAAATTCCATCTATTAAATAAATCATTCCATTTTTATTTTACTAGGTAAATATATATATAATGAAGACATTATTCCTATTTTATTTTATTTTATTTTTATTAAAGAGAGAGAGAGAGAAAGAGAAAGAGAAAGAGAAAGAGAAAGAGAGAGGCCGAGACAGGAGACAGAATCCGAAGCAGGCTCCAGGCTCTGAGCTGTCAGCACAGAACCAGACGTGGGGCTCGAACTCAAAAACGGTGAGATCATGACTTGAGCTGAATCCGACGCTTAACTGACTGAGCCACCCAGGCGCCCAATATTATTCTTATTTTATTAAAGTTTAATCAATTTCCAGGAAAATGTGATTTATTCAAAATAGCTTATGGATTAAGTGCTGTGGCCAAGATTCAACAAAGATATTCTAACCTTTAAATAATTATTTTTCTCTGCCACTTTTCTTTTATATATTTGTTATTTCTTTAGCAATTACCCAGTGTCTATATTTTGGGAGATACCACTCTAGGCATTTAGGAAAGTAAAGGAAATCAGAGATGGCCACCAGCCTTAAAGAAAATATGAATGTTTGGACCCCAAGTCAGTGTCGTTTCCAAGTTTCCTGGCAACTGGTTAGATTCACACTTCATTATGACAATACTTTTTCTTGTTTTTTTTTTTCCCTTGGTATACTAATTATTTTTTAATTTCTTTACTGATTCCTCTCTCAGCAATATATGTGGCCTCTTTGAAATCTCTGAATTCATAATTTAGTGTAGGGATATCATACTGTAGGAGACAAAATACTTTAGGAATTTTTCTATTCAAAAGCTCATTAATTAAGAGTCTTCTTATAATAACATATTCTTATCATGTGTAGGAAAACTTTTATCTACCCTCTGAGTGCTTGGGAGGTAGATGACACCTACTTCATTGTCAACCCCTCACTAAGCCAGAAGAAATTATGTGAGAGAGGCCATGGTATAAAGTGAAAATAATGGTCCTAAGGAGACATATCTCTTTGCATCCTTGACTTTTGCATCTGTTCTATCACAGACTCAGGGTTTGACCACACAAACCAAGTGACTTAGTTGCTAAATGAGGCGTTAACAAATATGACACAAGAAGAGTCTGACAAGCACTTTCCTGTTAGAACTCATCCTCTTTTGCTGCTGGTGATGCCACTACCACCAGTTGGTAGTTGGATCGCCAACTCACAGAATGTTTTAAGCCATTTCATTTATTCTACAACAACAGACAGCTGAGACAGAGACTTCAGTTCAGGTTCGGCACATTTTGCGGCAGTATTGTGTACGAGTGTTCCCCCAGGGGGACTTTTCATGACCCAGTCAGGGGACACAGCATGCTCCAGGCATTGTTAATCCTCTGTCCTCTAGTACAATTGGTATTTTGTTAGAGTAAACTGTGAACAAACAAACAACCTACCTTACATCTAGATTACTTTTATTAAATTATATTTTACTCTAGGAAGAAGTACTAGCCTGTAAAAGACATAATATAGAATTGTTAACATTGAAGTCAGACTGAAAGAATTATTTATAATACAGAGGGCTTGGACACATATTTAAGGACGAAGAACAGGATAAGAAATTCCCTAAATTCTTCTTTTACCATCTAGTCAGAAATTAATGACAGATAGAAGAAAACCAGAGTGGGATATTTTTGTGCAATGTATAAACTGAATATGAAAAAAGAAGTAAATAAGGCAAACAAAAAGGAAAATCTAGCATACTTAAGAATAATTTTTCAATAATTTTCATTCTTCTCCTCTCTCCTCCCCAGTCTCCCTTTCCTTTTATTTGTGATGGTGTGAAAGTGACAAAGACAGCACGTAGAAGGGGTGGTGTTGAACACCGTTTTTTTTTTCACAAATACTGCTTTTTGAACAGTAAATGTATTTATACTTTATTTTTAGTCTACTGTAATCTATACATTGAGTTGAAAACCCCCAACTGGGGCTCCTGGGTAGCTTAGTCAATTAAGCATCCAACTCTTGATTTTGGCTCAGGTCATGATCTCACGGTTCGTGGGATGGAGCCCTGGGTCAGACTCTCTGCTAATAACACAGAACCTCCTTGATATTCTCTCTCTCTATCTTCTGACCACTCTCCCACCAAAATAAATAAACATTAAAAAAAAGAAAATCCCCAAGCACTCATCTGTTATTGTGTGTGTGTGTTATAAGAGGTATAGATTCAACAAAAATTAGAAGATAATATATCGATTTTAAGTACAAATGATGGATCTACTAAATTAAATGTCCTAATCAAGCTTTGACACAAATAGTGGAAGATCTACTGCTATTACTATTACTAATAATTACAAGTATGCTTTGGTGACATAATGAATATTTTTGCTATAATAACTAATCTTGCGTGTATTACAGAAAGCCATAGGAAACATATATTTTTGGGTTTCAGCATCAGGTGTTCCCCTAAATAGTAGGTTAAAACAATATTTCCCAAGATTGCACAAGTTTTATTTTTGTTGTCAATTGAGTTAGGTTTTAAAGTTACCACTATGAATTTTTAAAGAGAGCTTCTTCAAAATATAATTTGTTATAAAATATACAGTAATACCATATAAATCATATCAGTATGATATGAGAACTCTGGAGAAATTTTTAAGCAACAGCTGGAAACTTGCTGGTGATTAATGTATAAAAAGAAAGTGGTCTGGAGAACTGAAAGAAAAGAAATGGATATGTAAGAAGGAGAAAAACTACAGGAGAGAGACGGGGAAAATATGGGGCAAGATAGTGGCAAAGCGTCCAATAAGAAGAGGGTGAAATTAGAAGAGTAAATTAATTAATGATGGATGGAGAACAAACTCTAAAGCATCAGGCAATGAAAAATCAAGGTCAGTAAACCTTTTTTTTTTTTTTATTCTCAGAGGCCAACAAAACTAAAAAAAATAGCCAATCTTAACAGATAATCTTACTGAAAGGATACAGTTTCTGAAATTAAGTCAAATATTAAGGTGCAGAAAAACAGAAACCCTGCCTTAACATCAATCCCCAGTGCCATGAGTTGTTCCAACCCTGGTGATCAATGGGGTGACAGATGTCACAGCCAGATTGCCCTCACATTCTCAAGTGACCTAATTTAGGATCCTAAGAGAGAGAATTCAATAAATAGTCTTCTAGAAATAAAACCACTGAGTTCTGTATCACTATATTCATACATTTAGTATCTCTATTATGATAAAAAAATTGTTTTTTAAGGTTTATTTTTGAGAGAAAAAGAACACATGTGCACACCAGTGGGGCAGAGAGAGAGGTGAGAGGATTAGAAGTGGGCTCTGCACAGATAACAGAGAGCTCAAATTCAGGAGCTGTGAGATCAGAAACAGAGTGGAAGTCAGACACTTAACTGACTGAGCCACCCAGACACCTTGATAAAAATCATTTTAATGTTTAATTTTAAATAAAATACTAAAATATTTCAAAGAATGGAAAAAAATATATATGTCTTCAACTTTCTAAAACTGTAGTCTAGTTTAGGACCTCACCATTTCTAACCCAGATTTTTGCTTTCCTGCCCTCTAATTTTGCTCCCCGGTAGTTTACCATTCACAGTGCTTCTAGAATGACAATGCATTCAAATGAAAATCTTCCGTATCAGTTACCTTATAATCATTTCATTGTTTTCTACATGTCATAGTCTATACCTGGAACATGGGATGAAAGAAAGACCCTTCTTGATGTGAACTGTGATCACCTATATAAAAGTACTATGAGACCAAAGTGATCTCTTACTTTTCTCTTCCATGGATAAGGCAATCTGGCTATCTTGAATGTTTTAAATGTTCTTTGTGTGTCAACTTCTTTCAAGTAATTTTTTTTCAAATAAAGTTTCTTTTACTCTGATTTTTTTCTTCTTTTGCCATTCAGAAGACTTATTACACTTATATTTAAAACCCAAGTTTATTTTTTTATTAGTTTATTTATTTATTTATTTAGACAGAGAAACAGAGCATATAAGCTGGGCAGGTCAGGAAGAGAGAAACAATTCGAAGCAGGCTCCACACTGTCAGCTCAGAGCCCAACATTGGGTGTGATACCTGAGCCAAAATCAAGAGTCAGTTTCTCAACTGACTGAGCCACTCAGGCACCACTAAAGCCCCAGTTTAAATATCATAATTTCTCTGGAAGCTTTCCAATCCTTTCCAAGAAACCACTCCTACCTTTATGTCCCCATCACACTATGACTTGCTCTCATTTTCCGGCTTATTACTTTGTTATAATCATCTAGTCATGAGTTCATACTTCCAGTTAACAATCAGTCAAAGAATGGTAGTGACAATTTTAAAAATTCTTAGTGGGGCTCTGTGAGTTGAGCAGTGACCTCAGCTTAGGTCATGATCTTTCAGTTTGTGGCTTCAAGCCCCGCGTTGGGCTCTGTGCTGACAGCTTCAGAGCCTGGAGGCTGCCTCGGAGTCTGTGTCTCCCTCTCTCTCTGCCCCTCCCTTGCTGGTGCTCTGTCTCTGTCTCTGTCTCTCTCTCTCAAAAATAAACATTAAAGGAAAGAAAAGTTATCAATTTACATTAAAACATGTAGATTAAAAGCAAATTTAAAGAGAATAAAAGGTGAATATAAATATGTCTTTGTTTCTGCTTGTAAACCAAATTGTTAAATATTGCTTACAACAATAAGCAATTTAAATAGGTTATGTTTTGGCCTTATTTTTACTTGCTGAAAAAAGGAGATATGCAAGTTATTAGAATATAGTACATAGGCGGGCATCTGAATTTTTATTATACTTTTATACAACTGATAAATTAGTCTATATTGATATGCATTATACAATTGCTTGATTTGTTAGAGAAGTATATACACATTCTGCTCTCATATTCTTCCTATAAGAAGCATCAAGTTAAAAGGAAATGAACAAGACAATGGTAATTATATGATGTATATGTTTTAAAAAGTAAAGAGAATGTGAACAATAATGGCCCTTTCATCATAGGGCTATTAGGAAGATTAAATAGTTTAATATATGTATGTACTTAAAATAATGTTAACAACCATATGTGCTTAGTAAATGTTGACTTATTCTCGACAAAATTGTCATCTGGAAGCAGGAGACTAGAATTTATGACTTCAGGTATCTATTCAGCTCTGAAATTTTGTGTTAGTTCTACTATATGGTGCTTTTATGTTTGCAAAAAAAAATCAAAGTACGTATTCATGTTTATGAGGAGAAATTATATCTTGGCTTTAATTAAATTTATAAGCACACAGATTAAAAGAATAAACATCAGGGGCGCCTGGGTGGCTTAGTCGGTTAAGCGTCCAACTTTTGCTTAGGTCATGATCTCGCGGTTCGTGGGTTCGAGCCCCGCGTCGGGCTTTGTGCTGACTGCCAGCTCAGAGCCTGGAGCCTGTTTCAGTCTGTGACTCCCTCTCTCTCTGACCCTCCCCTGCTCACACTGTCTCTCTCTCTCTCTCCTAGAAATAAATAAAAAATATTAAAAAAAAAGAATTAACATCAGATAATTTTTTTCCTTCAGTACTCAATTCTACATTTTAAGATAACTAGGAAAATGAACCGAGAAATAGAAGTCTGCCTTCTAATATGACCAACAAGGGGGTAACCTATGTTGGATGATGTTTGTTTTTTTTAGAGGTATAGTCCTGTGTTCATGCGAATGGATAGAAATAAAGTTAGTCCACACCAAAATGTGCACATTGAGGCTAAATACTTAGAATCCAGTCACATATGCCAAAAATTAATGAAACTTGAAGCATAATTTTTCTACCTTGTGGAACTACTTGATAAAGTAATGTCTGATGATAAATTGGGTTTATGGTGAGATGCTAGATTCAATCTATAGTAGTAAATCTTCTAAACTAACTTCTCTTAGCCTGCAATCCAGATTCGATGTAGTGTTCGCCAACTGTCCCTTGAATCAAACCCAATTTGATATACTAGTATCTCCCTGGAAAATTTTCTTTTATATGAGGTCACAAAGAGTTCACAATAATACTGAGAAAAGAAACATTTTGAGTAAGGTAACTGAAATTCACTTTCAAATACATTCCCTTACTTCAATATATATCAATTTACACCTTTAAGTTACATTACTTGAGGTTTCATGTATTTTTTTTTTCATCTGCTTGGAATACAGATAGATATTCTCAAATCAAATAAGATTTATTGCTAAAGAGCTTTTCAGTGAGGAACACTTGTTTTTCCCCTAGGATTTCTCCTCAATATTAATGTCCACTAGTTTCTAAATATAATGATACTTCACAAAGTGGCTGACTTCAGAAGATTCAAATTAAAAAAATAAATAAGTAAGCTTAGAATTTAAAACTATGCAGAGCTATTCCCCACAAGTGAATAACATTTCCACAACATTTTGTGAGAAACCCTTGAGTTTTCTTGTCACCAGTTATCATGCTGATATCTCCTATATGTTACTTTAATACATTTATACTAATAAGCAACACTGAGCCCTGATTGTGGCTTCCTTTAAGATGGCTGCTCAAAATTCACATTTCTGCCAAGTTCAGATTATATAAATTGAAGTCAAGGGTCAGTAATTATCCAGCTGACCATTTAAATCAACATGCATATATTTCTGTCCTAGCAGCCAGAATATTTACAAACCAAATAAGAACCAATTAAAGTTATCAATTTAGACAGTGTTCCTAAATAAAAGACTTTTGTTTCAAATCAACTGATTTTTCCTTCAACATATATTTTCCTTATGTTAAACATCAACTATGGGAAAGCCACTTCTCTCACAGAGATTTTTAAAAAGCAGAAAATGCAAAGTTTCTTAAGAGAAGTGCAAAGTGCAAACCAGCTACTACTGGTCTGAAGGAATGAAAATATAGATCAATTAACAAGATCAGTAAAGGGTAAAGGGCATTCAGGACTTCCAAATTATAAATAAATTAAGTGCCTTGTTAAGAAGATTCATTTTCTTTCTTTCTTTCTTTCTTTCTTTCTTTCTTTCTTTCTTTCTTTCTTTCTTTCTTTCTTTCTTTCTTTCTTTCTTTCTTTCTTTCTTTCTTTCTTTCTTTCTTTCTTTCTTTCTTTCTTCTTCTTCTTTCTTTCTTTCTTCCTTCCTTCCTTCCTTCCTTCCTTCCTTCCTTCCTTCCTTCCTTCCCTTCTTTTCTTTCTCTCTCTCTCTCCCTCCCTCCCTCCCTCCCTTCCTTCCTTCTTCCTTTCTTTCTAATTTTTGAGAGAGCACAAATGGCAGAGAGGCAGAGAAGAGAGACAGAGGATCATACGGGGCTTAAACTCAAGAACTGTAAGAGCATGACCTAAGCAGAAGTGGGATGCTCAACCAACTGAGACATCCAGGTGCCCCAAGAAGGTAAATCTTGTGAAGAAAAGAAACAAAAAGGAGAGAAAGAGTGAGAGAGCAAAAAAGCATTAGAAACCAGGAAAGTATTATGGTTGGAGCAGAGATTAATTATGAAGAAGCAGTATGAGCTAAGCACACAAAAATAAATTACAGCCAAATCACTGAAGGCCTTGTTTATTGAGAGAGGTTAGAAAATCTGAGTTTCAATTATTTAGTTTAAAGAACTTGGGCAGAAGAAGAACATTACTAGCATTACATTTTTAGTCAGGTGCAGAGGGAAGCTAGAAACAAGGAAACTAGGGAAATGTCTGCAGTGGAAGCATTGAAGTAAATGAAAGCCTAAACTATCATTGTGGTAATAAAAACAGAAAGAAGAAGGTATGCCTGGGTGGCTCAGTCAGTTAAGCATCCAACACTTGATTTTAGCTCAGGTCATGATCTCACGGTTTATGAGTTTGGGCCTTGCATCAGGCTCCATGCTTGGATTACGGTGCCTGCTTGGGATACTCTGTCTCTGTCTCTGTCTCTGTCTCTCTCTGTCTCTTTCTCTCTACCCCTCCCCAACTCACTCCTTCTCTTTCAAAATAAATAAATAAAATATAAAAAATGGAAAGAAGGCAAGGTATATGAAAAATATAAAGAAGATCTATATATACTGGACTTAGTAACCAATTAGAAATGAAATAAGAGAAACATGTGGAAGTATATTTAGAATTTGATTTGTGTGACTGAGGAAACAATTGTACCATTAAGATAATACAGGTCTGTGGCTGGCTTAAGAGCAGCAGTTGAATGACTAGAACCCAATTTGGGAAGTACTAACACAACACTGAAAAATATAATGTCTAAAGATGAGTCGAGGTACCAGAAGGACAGGCATAAAGTCAAATCAAGATGAGATGTGAGGAAGTGAACAACTGAGGTCTACTTTCCAGAATTTTAGTGCTGAAGAATAAAAGAACAAAAATATACTTTCAACAGGCGACAGTACTTGTTTCTTATTTTTATTTAGGAGCAGGTAAGTCAAAGTGTGTTTATTCAGTAGTTAAAACAGCTAAATAGAGGATGGTATCAAGTTTTCAATAAAGATTATCAGCAACACAATACCCAGAGGTTGAAATATCCAAATCCAAGCCAACAAGATAAGCTTTTAGAAAATGAAAAGTTCATTTCTCCACAACTTCACCAATACTTGTGATTTCTTATCTTGATTCTAGCCATTCTGGTAGGCTTAAGGTGGTATTTCATCATGGTTTTGATTTACACTTCTCTGACAATTAATGATGTTGAGCATCTTTTCATGTCAAGTGTGTCTTCTTTGGAAATATGTCTACCTGGGTCCTCTATCCATTTTTAAGCAGATAGCTATTTCAGGTGTACAGTTGTAGAAGTTCTTTATGTATTTTGTATATTAACCCCTTATTGGATATATCATGTTTAAATGCCTTTTCCCATTCAGTGGGTTGCCTTTTCATTTTGTTGATGGTTTCCTTTGATGTGCAAAAGCTTTTTATTTTGATGGAGTCCCAATAGTTTGTTTTCGCTTTTGTTTCCTTTGCCTTAGGAGACATACCTAGAAAACAGTATGAAGGATCCTCAAAAAATTGAAAATAAAAGTATGAGGGGTAACTGGGTGGCTCAGTTAGTTAAGCAACCAACTTTGGTTCAGGTCATGATCTTGCAGTTCGTGAGTCAAGCCCTGCATCATGCTGTCTGCTATTAGCACAGAGTCCTCTTCAGATCCTCTGACCCCTCTCTCTTGCCCTTCCCCTGCTCGTGTGCTCTCTCTGTCACAAAAATAAACATTTTTTAAAAAAGAATGAAGTACCATATGATTCAATAACTCCTCTACTGGTATTTACCCAAATAAAACAAAACCACTAATTCGAAAAGATATATGCACCCCTATGTATATTGCAGCATTAGTTACAATAGCCAAGATATGGAAGAAGCCCAAGTGTACACCAATAGATGAATGGATAAAGAAGATATTATACACATACACATAAACACACAATGGAATACTACTGAGCCATAAAAAAGACAAGATCTTGCCATCTGTGATGACATAGATGGGCCTAGAGAATATTATGCTAAGTGAATGATGTTAGACAGAGAAAGCAAAATACCATTAATTTCCCCTATATGTTAAATCTAAACAACAACAGCAACAAAAGCAATGATAAACAAACAGAACCAGAATCAGCACAATAAATGCAGAGAACTGATGGTTGTCAAAGGAGAGTGGGTGAAGGAATGGGCAAAATGAATGAAGGGGAGAAGATACAGGGTTCTGATTATGGAATGAAAAAGTCATGCATTGGGGCACCTGGGTGGCTCAGTGGGTTAAGCATCCGACTCCGGCTCAGGTCATGATCTCACAGTTCGTGGGTTGGAGCCCCACACTGGGCTCTGTTATAACAGCTCAGAGCCTGGAGCCTGCTTCAGATTCTGTGTCTTGCTCTCTTTCTCTGCCCCTCCCCCACTCATGTTATGTCTCTCTCTTTCTCTCTTTCTCTCAAAAATAAATAAACATTAACATTTTTTAAAGAAAGTCATGGGAATAAAAAGTACAGCATAGGGAATCCTGATAGTGATACTGTAGATGTCTGCTACACTCATAGTGAACATAGCAGAATGCACCATTGCTGAATCACTTTTTTGCAAACCTGAAACTAATGTAATGTGTGTGAACCATACTCAAATTTTAAAAGAAAGTAAAGAAGAATGCAAAGATATAAGGATAGTCTTGGGTGGAAATGAGGGAAGATGAGTCACACTTGACATCTTTGATCTAACAATGTGGCATATTACATCATCTTAAATACACTGAGAGTAAAAGTTGCAGAAGGAGATGGAGGTTTGAAGTAAGTGAAAAGGGTCTACTATTACTATTCCCTGTAATGTTCAAGGGAGCCAGGGAGAGAAGAATGTAAGAACTATTGAGCAGTAGTGCTGGTTTGGCTGAACTTTATATTAAAACAATTCCTTTGCTGTGACAACCATTTCAGATCTAAAAGATGAAATATTTTGAAATTGTCCTCTTTTAGTGGGACTCAATACACTTCCAAAAGACTTCAGGAAAATAAAGTAGTAAAATACTATACTATAGATTAAAAAATAAAATCATAAAAGTGTTCTTTTCAAACGGAAGAGAAAGACATCATTAAATAAAATATGACCTAAGTGTGTAAGTGAAGTTGTTGGATATTTTACATACATGGCAGGAAGCCATTGTACTTGATGTCTGATTTACTTGTAAGAAAATCTGCTGCCCTAATCACCCTTAAACCTCAAGAGACTTTTGCATATCAAGAAGAAAAATTGTTTCAATATTATGTGTGTTTAAAAGGAAACTGTGAATCCATAAAGAGAGAGATTACTCTGAAAAGAACTGCAAAAAAAAAAATCATGGGGCCTAATGTTTATGCCATAAGATACCGGCCACAATTATATACTTCCAGTTATACAGAGTATAGGGAGAAACCCATACATGCACAAAAAGAGATATATTTAGAGAACTCTTCACGTAATGGCAAAGGATGTTTAAAAGATGTTTTGCCCAACTATTCTCTTGGAAATCTAACCAATTTTTAGAGTAAAAACTCTTAACAATTTTTATCCCATGTGTCCTGGAAGGGCAATTCCTGTAGTGGAAGCAGCCTGTAGGAGTAAGAGTTTCATATCCAGATTTCCTGATGCCTAACAAGGGCATCCTGACCCGCAAATAAAAAGAGAAGGTTCATCTGAATCAGTGTCCTGATTTAGCTGTCTCTTGCATGAGCACATGGTAGGTAGAGAAATAACTGTCATGAAATTAATGAGAAAACTCTAAGTCAGACCAAAAACATTCTCTTAGTCAGATCTGTGCTCGCATCATCCTGGGTTGAAGGTAGCTTTAGGTACTCGCATTCTACTATTAATCCTCTCAGTGTTTCATATACCTCTACTTCTCTCTGATCATTCTGGCTTCTGAGGGATTAGGGGGAAACGTATAATTTTGCCAGTATTTTCTGAAATCTAATCCTTCATGCCAAATTATCTTCCACCATTCATTCTCTCCTTTCTCAGCCTTCCACATTTTATATTTTGGAGCACTGAAAAGCAGCAGTAGACCAAATCGCACTACATACAAATAAATATTTACTTGCTTTTATCTCTTAAGGACAGAGAGGAAAACAGAAAAGTAGAGCTAGGACTTCACGATGAGGACTCAGTAGGAGGCTCCTTAACAGTGAGATGTGACCAGAGATACTGACCTACAGTCTGGAATTTGCTTCACGAGAAAAGCCTGAACTTAATGCTTCCAAAGTATCCTTTTCTATTCTAATACTTCAAGTAAAGTAGTATGGATGACAACGTGTGTTATACATAAGATAATGGATGCTCAGTCAGTTAAGCATCTGACACTTGATCTCAGCTCAGGTCATAATCTCACAACTCTGGATTTGGAACCCTGCATCAGGTTCTGCAGTGACAGCATGGGTACCCTGCTTGGAATTCTCTCTCTATACTACCCTTTTCTCTAAATAAATAAATTAATAAATTTTAAAATATTTTTAAAAAGAAGATGGAAAAGGCTAGTTGAGTTCTTTACAATAATAGAGAAACTTAAGGTCAAGCACAAGTTGTGTTAGAATGGTGAGAACACTCACATTGTATAACATTTTCAGAGACTAGCATACACATTCCTCATGATAGCTTGTGAGATAATCAGAATGTTTTTTATGGGTTTGTGTGTATGTGTGCGTGTGTGTTTCATGTATGTCTGGATGATATATATTTAATGTTATGTATGTATGTGTATATATATGTGTACACACACATATATATGTTTGTATATCTACCTATCTATATCTACATATCTTAATTTTTTCCCAGAAACGAGAAAACAGAGACCCAAATATTTTAATTAAATTGGATTTTATACATAGTATCAGAGATCAGAGCTAGGGGTACAAATTCAAGTCTTTTTGACTCCTATAACAGCATTGATTCTACCACATCACTCTACTTTAACAAAATGCTTTGGAAAAAATTTCTGACTTAAAACTGTTGGGCCCTGCATGATAATCTATAATGAGAAAGTTAGAGATAGCCTGGATTTCTGGACACTGACCGAAGGACAACACAGAGGTATGTTTCTGTGTATGCAAAGAGCTACACCTTTTATTTTCCCCTACACAGACAAAAGTTATAGGGAACAGTGCAATGGCTTTAAGGACTCTTGTCCTGTTTGCTCTTGCAATTACATAAATCAGGGTAGCACTAAATGTATTTGCTAAAGGGTGGTTTATCTGAAACATGGAGAAGACGAATGGTAGGAAGTGGCAGAGGGACAAGTATTAATGGACACCTTAAACATACCTCACATTGTGCTACAAACTTTACATGTATGGATTTCCTTTCCACAACTATCTACTCATTTTATTATTTTTAATGTTTATTTCTTTTTGAGAGAGACATAGCGACCTATGAAATGAAAATTGCTTTTCTTCCTTTTCACATATAAAGATATTAGAACTCAGAGAGTTTAATTAACTTGGCCAAAAAGCCAGACTGATAAGAGGCAAATGTGAGCAAGAGTCTACATCTGCCCTTCTCCCAATCCTAAACTCTGTTCAAGGTATCACATCACACCCAAAGGTATCTTGCATGCCCAGGAAAGCCCATTCTCTCAAAGTAAAGCAAGAGGGGATATCCTAACTGTACTATTATCTCTTACCAATATTTCACGCTTTTCTAAATTTGGAATCTTTGCTAAATGTTTCATTAACTTAGTAATCTTTCTAATTAATGAAAATACTACTCTCTCATTTTATTGTTTTAAAAAATCAACATGATTTAAAAATACTTCATATGTGGGATGCCTAGGTGGCTCCTTTGGTTAGCATCCAATTTTGGCTCAGGTCATGATCTCAGAGTTTGTGGGTTCAAGCCTGATGTCGGGCTCTGTGCTGACAGCTCAGAACCTGAAACCTGCTTTAGGCTCTGTGTCTCCCTCTCTCTCTGCCCCTTTCCCCCTTGTGCTCTCTCTCTCTCTCTCAAAAATAAACATTAGTATTTTAAATAAATAAGTTAAATAAACATATTATTTTTAAATGCCTCATATATATGTCACAGGATAAAATATATGCTTAACTTTCTTATTTAACTCCATATCTAATTGTCTTGGTAGCTTGCTGCTGGGAACTATAAGCAATCAGTATTCTTGAAGTCATACTATTTGTCAATAATTCAGAGAAACTATGAGAATATGCACCACAATTATTTATTGCTGTTTCAAAGCATTTCACAATTTATAGTCCCTAACCTGTAGTATATATTGTATAAATCCTTAAACATGCAAAAAATAAGAGAGAAGCCCAATTCCAGTTCAAATTAAACTATTGCCCTTGGAAAGAATTATATTATAAAGTTTCATCATATATTTTACTGTCATATTTTTAGCTAATGTATTCTCTTCAGTCCATGTAATGATCAGTTAGTAATCATTATTTAAAACCATTATGTTGGCATTGTTGATATGAAAATGTTTGGTTCAAACACTTAAAATGATTTTGGTAAATGTGATGACTGCCTTACCACTAAGTCTTACAAAGTTTTTAGCTGTTATTGTTTTGGAGCACTTAACATTCTTTGATAAGAAAATAATGGTTACTATTTAGCTCTCTAAAATTTTTAAATTACTCTTAGTACATTTAATTTACAAATAAATTGTGAACACTTTGAGAGGTCAAAACCTGTATTCTTGATAACATTTAATTCACTAGATGGTTTTGATATTTTACTGAAGAAGTCAGGGATTTTTCATGTTTTTAATCCATCACATTTAAAAGGTTTTATAAGTATTTATGTATACTTATTTTATTAATTCTGATCAATTTAAGTCACTAAAATACCTCAAGCAGCAAAATATGCATTAATTCAGGAAATATCAATTTGAGACTCTGTTACAAACAAGCCACTATTTTAAGGTGCTCTGGGGCTAAGGAAAAACATAAATCTTAGTTCTGTTTGATTAATTCCTCTCACTTCACTGGACAATTAATTTATGGAATTGCTGTGATCTGTGATTAGCACATACCATTGTTCTGATTTACATGATAAAGTCATTCCATGGCACTTATGGCTTTTTCTTTTTGAATAGTGAAATGGAGTTTAGCAGCACAGATGAAAGCCTTAACTAGACATCCTGGGTTTGAATTTGGGTTGCTCCACTTCTTAACTGCTAGACCTCAAACATGTCTCCACCACAGTTCATTATGTCTAAACTGGTGATTACAATAGTATCTAACTAGAGTGTTGTTTAAAGGATTAAGTGAATCTGATACATTCAGTACCTAGATCAGTGTGTGGCACAAAACAGGTGCTATTAAAGTGTTCCTATTCTTGTTATATTAAAGTCTATGAAGGTTTTCACTAATATAGTGATTTCTATAGGATTTCTATGTTTCCCAATTGGAAAGTATGTCCACTTTAATTACTTATTCTTACTATCAATGCTTTCTTCATTTTTATTTTAAGGTTTAAAGATTGTCTTTATAGACTGTTCTTGTATGGCAACTAAAACTTTCATGTGATCAAAATTAAACAAAACTAAACTTGACCTTAGTTATGTGTTGCATACCACAGGAATTTCACAGTATCAGCTCAAGGTATTATTTCACAGCTAATGCTTAATTATTTCTTCTCTGAGAAAAAAAAAAGAAACAAAAAATAAAAGCATATCAAACAGCAAAATAGGCCTCTGTCCATAAGCTTCTGAATTCAAAATCTCTTGTATCTCCTTTTATGTCCTTTCTCATTTATAATTTCTATTTCATCAATGAGATTTGTGTAAGAAGCTACAGTTCAAGAGTATTTTCAAAGTCTTTTGAAGAGCCCTTATTAATAGATTATTATATTCAAATAAGGTAATACATATAAAAAGCTCTGTATTCCATACAGCAAGTAGATTTACATGTGAATTCTTCACTAATCAACTATTCATCTTTAAACCTTATAACACTTGAGTTTCTTTATGTTTAACACTTCAAGTAATATGCCTATAAATTTCTGTGCTACCAAATTGTAATTAGTTTACCTTTTCATAGATTAAAATTATATGTGACTATACCTATTGCAAAAAATTACCTTGTGAATTCTTTTTTACTTACAAACATATTTGCCACAACCAAGAGATATTTAAACACTAAAAGATCATAATATTTTATAGGTTTAGTTAAAAAGCTGTATGCAATAACTATACTTACAAAGCAGGAAGAGAATGGGCCCCCAGAGAAATAAGAAGAGATATATTCAAAGACATAAGATGGCTTCTAGGATAGCACTTTGTCACAGCAGTGAAGGAGAAGTGTTTCAAAAATTGAAAGCAAAACAGAAACTAAAGAAGAGGAATATTAAAATTTCAATTAACTGATTGAAAAACAAAACAGGTCATCAGTAAACTTCAAAAGAACAATTGTCTAAAGTGTACCAGGGAAAATCCAAATGTAAAAAAAAAAAAAGGATAAGTTGGAAGTGAAGAAATAAAGTAACATAACCTAATTTAGCAGAAACTCCCCAATGGAATCTGTCCTCTTTGAAATTTTCATATTTTCAAAAACTAGTCTTTTCCTTTCCTGACTCAAATTCCATTGTTTCTACTGGTTTGACTCAGATTCCCAAGGAAATAAGTCTTCTCAAAGCCAAAATTAAAGTAATTCAAGAAACTTCAATAGACATATGTACATAGTTATTTAAAACAAATCCATGAGGTAAACTTTTCTTGAGAAGGCTTATATAACTTCTACAGCATTTCTGACCTTAGCTTTCTTAAAAGTATCTCCTTCTCATTGTCTGCAAATAGTGACAAGTCAGCTTCTTATTTTACCTATATTTCATTTTCTTATTTTTTTCTCTTCTCTGACAGCTGTGGCTAAGACTTCGAATAGTATGTTGAATAAAAGTAAGAAGAGTGGACATTATTGTCTTGTTCCTTGACCTTAATGGGAAAGCTCTCAATTTTTCATGCTTAAGGATGATGCTAGCTGTGGGTTTTTCATAGACGGCTTTAATTATGTTGAAGTATGTTTCCTCTAACCTCATTATTCTGAGAGTTTTTATCGTGAATGGATGTTAAATCTTGCCATATACTTTTTCTGCATCTATTGAGTTGATCATATGATTTCTATCCTTTGTTTTGTTGATAGGGTATATGACATTGACTGATTTACAAGTTAACAATGCAAATAATCTTTGAATCCCAGGAATATACCCCACGTAATTGCAGTGAATGATCTTTTACATGTATAGTTGTATGCAGTTTGCTAATAATTTGTGGATTTTTGCATCTGTGATTATCAGAGATATTGGCCTATAGTTTCCTTTTTTTATAATCTGTTTTTAAAAAATTTTAAGTGTTTATTTATTTTTGAGAGAGAGAGAGAGAGACAGGGACAGAGAAAGACAGAGAGAAACAGAGTGCTAGTGGGAGACGAACAGAGAGAGACACAGAATCTGAAGTAGGCTCCAGGCTCTGAACTGTCAGAACAGAGCCCAACATGGGGCTTGAACTCACAAACTGTGAGATCATGACCTGAGCCAAAGTCAGATATTTAAATGACTGAGCCACCCAGGTACCCCTTTCTTTATAGTCTCTTTCTCTGGTTTTGGTATCAGGGTAATGTGGTCTCCAAGGACATATCTGGAAACTTTCCTTCCTCTTCTATGTTTTGGAACACTTTGAGGAGAATAGGTATTAACCCTTTAGATGTAGACAGAATTCATTTGTGAATCCCTCAAAATTATGTATAAAGCCCCACTATGTTTATTACAGCATTATTTACAATTGCCAAGACATGGAAGCAACCTAAACATGGAAGTTATTTAAACTAACCCCTTTTTCTTAGCAGGGTTATAGAACCTCTATAACATTTCTGACCATAGCTTCTGACCAATCCATCAATAGATGAATGGATAGAAACACACACACAAACACACACACACACACACACACACACACACACACACTGGAATATTACACACCCATAATAGAAGATGAGATTGTGACACTTGAGACAACATGAATGGAAGGTGTTGAGACAACATGGAAGGAATTATGCTAAGTGAAATAGTCAGATTAAGAAAGACAAATACCATATGATTTCACTCATAGATGCGATAAAACTATGAACAAACAAAAAAAGCAGAATCAGAACTATAAATATAGAGAATAAACTGGCATTTGCCAGAAAGGAGAGTGGGTGGGGCCTTGGGCAAAATGAGTGACGAAGAGAGTGATTTTCAGGACTCCAGTTATGGAGTGAATAAGTCACAAGTATAAAAAGCAAAACATAAGGAAAATAGACAATGATATTGTAATAGCAATTAATAGGACAGATGGTGGCTGTACTTGTGAAAATAGCATAATCTATAAACTTGTCAAAAGACCAAGTTGTATACCTGAAACTAATGTAACATTGTGTATCAACTATATGCAAATAATAATTTTAACAATCCTTCTTTACATTGGGTAAAGTAACTCTGTGGTTCTCCTATATCCTCTATTTCACTTATATTAGGTCTTTCTCCTTCTTTTCATTCAATTCAATTTCTTTACCGTCTTCCCCTTGCAAATCTTTTTTTAAAAAAATTTTAAATGTTTATTTATTTTTGAGAGAGACAGAGACAGAGCACAAGCAGGGGAGGGGCAGAGAGAGATAGGGAGACACAGAATCTGAAACAGACTCCAGGTTCTGAGCTGTCAGCACATGCCCAACATAGGGCTCGAACTCAGGAACTCTGAGATCATGGCTTGAGGAAAAGTTGGACACCCAGGTGCCCCCATTCGGAAATCTTATGCACTCAATTTTCACCTAATGTAGAAGCATCTATCTCTACATTTGTTTTCTTGATCTCTTCTCCAAAAATTCATACTTGCTTGTCAAAAGTTCTTTTGGAGATCTCACATAAATGCCCCAGCCACACTTTATATTCAACAATTTAACCCTGCAGTCATTTAGGTTTTGATCTCACTGTAGTTTTTCATTCCTCCTGTATCAGAATAGTGTACAATATCTCCCCACCACAACCACCATCCTCTCTCTTCCTTCTCTTCTCTCCACTACCATTTAACACACAAGTTGAATAGCTATTTCATGGGAATCATTCCTCTTTTGTTGAGGGCCAAAAAGCTTTGGTCAGTAATTTGCTCAACTTTGATATGGTGTTAATTCCTCTTCAGCACTCATTTATAAGAAAAAAAAAACTATTACCCTCAACAAATATGATTACTTGAAGTAGATTATAAGGGATAGATGATCAATTGTGTTTCCTTTTTTTGTTTGCACTGCTAAGAAATCACAGAACAAGATTTAATGCAGAGTTATAAAAAAAATATTAGAATTTTGTTTCTAATCTTCTGATCCTCTGTTTTCTCTGAATACTCTTATTATGTAGCTTTGTTTATTATAAGCCAACTAAAAGTTGTTTATGCCTCAGGCTTACTAGAACCACGTGGAAGGAAATCTTGTGGTCTTTGTCTATTACATAAAGATGAAATGCACAGATAGATTGGATTCATTAAATAAACTACTTGAGACTGTGTTTCCATTCATAAAACTTGATAAGGCTAAGCAATTTCAGCAGCAGGAGAAATGGGAACCTATAAAAATATAACAGAAAAATAGAACAAATTAAATGGGTGTAGTTTTAAAGAGCTGTTTTGAAACACCACTTCATAGCTACCATTGTTTAAAAACTTGATAATAATTTTTAAAGCTCCATTTACCAAGTGACTCAAACTCTCTGCATAATGTGTGCTGTACCCACCATACAATCACTGAGTGTGATAGCTTTGGTTAGCATTATTAGATGTAGAAGATTCTCAATTCATTTGTATTTTTTTTTAAAGATCAAGAGAAGAAATCTAATTTCAGGGACACATTAAATCCAAATATTCAGACTATATCTTAAGAAACTGTCAGTTTTTTCTCTTATTTGTTTTCTTATTTTTTTATTAACAACTGTGTATTTTGATGCAATTATCAAATAGACAGCACTTTTCTCTAGAAAAAGGACATAAATTCAGGCAGAACGTAAGATGAGCTCAGCCATACCAGATTTGTCCCAAATTTAGAGATGTATCTCTTTCGGTTTGCCATCTTTTCTTACTATCTTTCTCTTGCAAGTAATGCAATGAAAACAAATTTATGGCCTTTCTATTTTATCCTTCCTTAATTTTCTTCAAACAGCCTGCAGATGATACAGAATATAACTCATTTCTGTCTCTAGGACTCTTCTTGTTAGGAAGTACATTGCATATATATAGGCTGATCCAAACTTATGAACTGATGGTAGTCCAAAAACTCATTTTTTAAATCAGTAGCTATGAATAGGAAACACATTTTCTCTTCTGAATGCCATTATATGCAGTGTATCAGTCTCAGACCAACTTATAAAAGTCAAAGAAGCTTCAATTTCTTGAGGATCTACCAAATGTCAATATCCTATGTTACATATATTATATCTCATTGTTATCCTAATCCTTTTTTGTTTTTAATTGAGCTAATCTATTCTTACATTAAGGACATAAAGTGCAACCATCTTAAATTTGCAGTTGGATACATGGTATATAGGCGTATAATGGCTACACTGAATATTCCCATCACAAAAGTTCCCTTTTGCCTCTTTTCAGTCTGTACTCATCCCATTCCATGGAGGTAACCATTATTTGGACTTTTATTACCATAGATTAGTTTTGCTTGCTCATGAATGTCATAAAAATGAGATTATACATCATTAATCTATAGTCGACATATCAAGTCTGGGTTTTTTTCTGAAACATCCTTCAATGTTCCCACATGTTATCAGTAGAGTAGCATTCCAATTTAAGAATATGACACATTTTATAGCTTTTCTTATTGGTTTTATCTACAGCTAAATCTGCAATGAAGACTTAATACTCTAGGAGTGCAATTGCAGAAGCATATTTTTGGCATATGTTTAATTTTAGTAGAAACTGTCAAAAAGTTTTCCAAAATGGTTGTGGCAATTTTCAATTCCAGTAGAAAAATATGAGTGTTAATTTTCTCTATATTCTTGCAAAAAAATTCATATGGTCAGTAAATAGCCATGCAATTGGGTATGTTACTGTAGTATCTCTTTGTAGTTTAAATTTGCATTTCTCTGTTGAAAAACTGATGCTAGAAATGGTTTTATTTGAATAGTGGCCATTTGAGAGCGCCGAATCCTAACCACTAGACCACCAGGGAAATAGTGGCCATTTGATTACCTCTTCTTTGAAATATATTTGTGGGATTACTTTATATAACCTGCAAATGAGTCTTATCTATCCTCATGAATTTTGAGAAAGATAATATCAACTCCACTTTGATAATGGCGAAAATGAGGTCCTGAGAGGTAAAACAATTCACTAACATCATACATCTAGTCAGGCAGAGGAGGCATGGGGTTCATTCTGCCTCACTCAATAGCCTATATTGAGCTCTTCAGAGCAGCTTACACTGTGGAGCACAGATTATAAGATTAAACAGGCAAGCTGTCCAGGGAAACAAGACCACAGAAACATTTCTCCCTAGGATAAGAAGATGAGATATACTTATTTCTACCAGTCTCCCTTCCTGAACAGTGGAAGTCAGAGAGCATTAGTGGCTCAATGAAGTAGTTGCAAGGTAACTGGGAAGAAATAAAATTAGTATATGTAAAATATAATGAATTACAAACACTGTGTCCCAAAGAAGACTAGTTAAAGATATATTTTTTTGCCTTGTACAGTAAAGTAGTGTCATGTTGTAAAATGGATGAAATTAAAATGGCGTTAGTCTATTAAAGTCTCTATAGATTCCTCTTAAATTTGTGTAATCCAGTATTTCTAAAATTATTTGACAAGAGAATCGTTTTCCAAGGAATATCTAAGAAGAGTTTGGGAAAATTAGCTTGCCATGGAAATAGTTTCCCTTTTTCCTTGTGATCCTTCTTTCCTGATGCACAATGGAAAGCTATGGGATATAAATAAATTCACACACACCAGCATACACAAACACATTGCATATATTAAAATAAACTTTATAGCAAAAATCCAGATTCTTGTAAGCACTGATACAACATACCATCGCAATGAAAAAAGGAAATTAATAGTTACAGCAATACATGCCTCAGATACTAGCTCAGAAAAGGTAATCATTTAAATTTATGTTATGGAAATAGTTACTGGAATGTCCAACCATGTTATGATCTTAGAAACAAAAGGTAAAAAGTGCCACCCCACCAGACTCCCCCAGTGCAAAATATACTGCCATTAATTCAGTCAATGTTCAAATGTCTGAGCAATAGAGGCCTGGAAATCTCACAGGCACAGGGAGGTGGATTCTCACCCATACCTGCAGTCAGTATGCTAGATAGCTGGATTGGCCCTTTACCTATTATCACAGGATTTTAACCCAGATATTTCACTCTGTTAGTAATTGAATTAAGTAGAATTTATTAGAAATTACTATTATCAACTCCCTATATATAAAGCAATACATTTCAGCTGTGATAAAGGCCAACAAGGACAATATGAACTTTACGATTTCTAAATATATTTTCTAAAAAAAACATAGAAACGATTGCTTGGATTTCCGTTTATTAAGGCACTTTGTAGCATTATTCATCACACACACACACACACACACACATTTATGCACACATGCAGAAAATAGTACATAAAATGGCTTAATATTAACAGAGCCAGCCATTTAGATAAATATCAAAAAATATAAGGCCATAAAAATGATTAAATATGTTGGATGAATAAAATCAACCAGATGTAGAAACTCTACATAAATTGTGTGTATATACATTATATACAATGGTGACAATGGTGACTTTCAGCATAAGAGTAGTCATTACCTTTGGATATTGTTATTACATGATATGTTTCTCTTTTCTACAATTTTGACATTCTTTATGATTTTGTAAATTAGGTCTGTGACATAATGCTGAGTCAAAAAGTGGATATAGAACTCTAAGACATTATAACAGATATAGATATAATTATGTGTATATGACATGGTTACATTTTTTATATTTTTGAAAATGGAATAATAATGAATAGTTTTTGAGAGCTTGTTTCACAGGTTTTTGTTGTTATAATTGAAAAATACATGTACTTGAAAAGACATTCAGAAAGGTATATATTAGAATTTATGTTGACTAAAAAATGTATTACTAAGCTAGATGGTAAACTGAAAATGCATATAAAATAAAAACCAATTTAACAGAGACAAGAAGAATACAAGATGAGATGACAAATATTGAAAACATAGAACATAGAAGAATTGAATTAATAACCAACAGTAAGTTGCTTGTTGCAACACATCTAGATTATACCTCTTTACAAAAGGATTTGAGGTAGAAATATAAAGAAAACTTTCCAGAACTTCACAAAAGCATTGAGATAAAAATTCACAATGACCTCAGTAAAATAACCAGGAAAATAGTCTTAAATTTCAAGGAAAAGGAAAAGTTTTTTTCTATGTCTCTAAAAGAACAAAAGTAAAAATCTTTCAAAGAACATTATTGTTTCAGTGTTCTCTACTGTGACAGTCAACATCAGAAGGTAATGTAGAGGGATAACTTCAGAGTCTTACAAAAAAAGAGATGTGATTCAAGAACTTTTCTTTACCCAAGTAAGTTGTCATTCATATGTGAAGATGAAAGACAGTTTCAGACTTGTGAATTTTCATAAAATTTACCACAAGTTTATGCTGCAGACCCTGAGAAAATAGCATAAGAAATAAATGAGAGCACTTCTCAGCACAGACGTTGATTACTATAAAAACTTGGGCAATACCTATATACTACTACTGCTACTACTACTACTACTACTGCAAGCATTTGTTACCTGACTTATATGTGTAGCTATAAACATGTTAAAAATTTTGGCATTAGAAATTTAAAATGTTTCTGATAGGGTGCCTGGGTGGGTCAGTCGGTTAAGCATCCGACTTCAGTTCAGGCCATGATCTCACGGTTTGTGGGTTCGAGCCCCACGTCATGCTCTGTGCTGACAGCTCAGAGCCTGAGACTGTTTCGGATTCTGTATCTCCCTCTCTCTCTGACCCTCCCCTGCTCACACTGTCTCTCTCTCTCTCAGGAATAAATAAAACATTAAAAAATTTTTAAAAATGTTTCTGATTATTACAACATGATGTGAAGAGAGAAAAGCATGAAGACATGTCTCCTCTACATCAAACAGGAAGAAAGAAGGAAAGAAAAACTATAATAAGGATGTATAATGTTTCTTGTGAGCTAGTTATGATTCTAAATCGATATTTAATAAAATCAAAAATTAACCTTATTATTTGACTATTAAAAATATAATAAACACAATAACAAATTGATAGTATCATTTGACCCAGAATTAAAAGGATAATTCAGTGTAACAATCTTTATACATCAGTAAGCTAAAACATTTAAAACATCATTCAAAATTCAAAAAAAAAAAAAAAAAAGGGGGCGCCTGGGTGGCTTAGCCGGTTAAGCGTCCGACTTTCGCTTAGGTCATGATCTCGCGGCTCGTGGGTTCGAGCCCCGCGTCGGGCTCTGTGCTGACTGCCGGCTCAGACCCTGGAGCCTGTTTCAATCTGTGACTCCCTCTCTCTCTGTCCCTCCCCTGCTCATGCTGTCTCTCTCTCTCCTAGAAATAAATAAAACATTTAAAAAAAAAATTAAAAAATAAAAATAAAAAAAAATAAAACATCATTCAAAATTCAATCAAAAGTTAAAATTTAACATATCTCCCAATAAAATACTTTCAAAGACTAGAAGAGTTCCTTTTTGAAAAAGTCACATAATTCAAAACCAACATTGCAATAACGGCAAATGATGGTGATTAACCCTTTCCAATTTAGTCACAAAAAAGATTATCTTCTGCTATCGATATTGTTCAATATTAAAGAGGCTCCTGATAATTCAAGAGGAAGAATGTAATAGGAATATTTGTTATAAAGATAAATACTTGGGGTGACTGGGTGGCTCAGTCAGTTAAGCATCCGACTTTGGCTCAGGTGATGATCTCATGGTTCATGGATTCAAGCCCTGCATCAGGCTCTCTGCTGACAGCTCAGAGTCCGGAGCCTGTTTCAGATTCTGTATCTCCCTCTCTCTCTCTGCCGCTCCCCTGCTCACATTCTGTCTCTCTAAGTCTCTCAAAAGTGAATGTTAAAAAAAATAATAAAGATAAATACTGTTATTTATAACACTGCATACATTGGAAGGATAAGTTAAATTCTCATTCCTAATAATAAAGGAGCTCAATAATGATTTATGATGAATGATACACAATCCAACACTTATATACTTCAGCAAAGACTACTAGGAAAACACAAATGATAAGAAAAACTATAACAAAATTAATTTACATGATAGTAAATCTTAGCTACTCCTTACATTAACAGCAATAACATTCTTCTGAATAACAACAACAACCAAAAAGAGCTGTTGATAAAACTTTACTGAGTTGCAGAAGATGATGCAAATAAATGGAAATATATATGATGGACCTAGATCTCTCAATTAATATGGTAAAAAGATAGTAAATATATAAGCTTAACACAATTCCAATATTAAAAACTATATATTCCTAAATACTATAAACTGTTATATAATTCCAAATAGTAAACACTTTATGAATATACTAAATACATAGGTTTAGCAGAATTCCAAATACAATCAAAATATAGTTTTTAGGACTATGATTGCTGATTGAAAAATTCATTGGAAGAAAATGAATGAAACTTGAAATAATAATTATTGTGCTATTGTTGCTGCTACTGCTACTAATACTGCGCTGCCTTCTATCTATGATTTGTTCAATGTTGTACCTTTTCCTTACTGTTTTTGTCTTAATCTTCCAAAAAGCTGATGAGGAAATCACTATTATTCCAATAGCCCCCCCCACCTTTTAAAAAATTATATGAGAAAACTGATGCTTAGGAATCTTAATATGTTTCCTGACATTATAGAGGGAAAATATAGACTCAAGATTTGAATGTAGGCAGGGAGACACCATGGCTGCTGCTTAATTATTAGGAAATGAATAATAAATCCCTTAAGAAACAACACTTGTATAAATGTGGCCCTGGCTCTAAAGCAGAAAATCGAATATGCAAAACAGAATACTGATTGGGCATCGGTAAATTTCACATAAAAATTTTAAAATCATAATGTGAGCTTTTCCAAAGAAAAGCAGAATTATTAATAGTTTTGTGACAACCTATTAGCAATTAATGGAAGAAGAGAAATTAGAGACACAACTCACTCAGTGTTGTAACTGTCAACATTAAACATCAAAAATTATCACCCAGCAGGGTATGATTAATGTACATGTTGAATGTCCTACAGATGCACTTATTCTAGGAATTATGAGAACAAGTACTATGTAGAGAGTACTACAGTCCCCAGAGACCCTATGGGTTTTGACACCAGCCTACAATGGAGAGGTTCACTTTCCACACTATCCATTTCAGCCAGTGACCAGGCGTTATCCATCTGTCCACACTCATGCACAGCCAATTGCTCTGATCTCTGACACGCCTCACACCATGAGGAGGTTCAAATAAGATTCCATTCCATTGTGCAATGCTAATGCTAATGATGAATGGTGGGGAAAAGAGCACACAATTTCAAAATACAGTTAGATGGCTGACCTGGCTCTACTCTCAGTAGTTGTGGGATGTTAGGCTTAGCATCTGCAAAAAGACGATAGCATTGCCAAATTTACTGTGTTGTTCTAAGAATTAGAAATAATTTGCTTGTAAAAGCACCTGCATTATTCCTGGAACAGCACTTAATAAGTTATTTTTAATGATTTTATCATCAATATTATGATGGCCAAACTAATTGTTACAAAGCACAAAAAAATATCAAGAAAGCATTTTTAGTTATATCGCATAGAGTGGAAATAGACAAGACAGATGATCAGCAAGACATGCGCGGAGTAGTAAGCTCTGATACAGGACCTTATGCCTGTTTTCCCTTCTTTTACAGAGTAAGCAAATGGTATTCTTACCAAGAAATACTCTTGGGTATCCTGTCCCTCAGTGACTCTGTTCCCTAAAATATCCCCACTGCCTTCTTATGGGAAGCATCCAAGAACAGGGCTCACTGGCAATCTCCTTTCACGAGCCTCCTTTACCTGTCCTCATGAAACTGCTTTTCTCCACAACAGTCTTCCTAGACTCTGCATCCTCCCCATAATGCAAATACTCCTAATGATCACACATTCTAATAAAATCCACATCATTTCATTTAAAATATGGGAAAATGTACACACATTTATTCTCTATTCAGAAAAGAAAGAAAAGTAAAAATATCAATATGTATATACATGTGTGTAGAGATACAAGAGTGATAGCTGTGATTATAAATAATCACCAATTATATCAATATATGAATGTAAGACAAAGATCTAAAATGAATAATATATATATGGGCATATAATAAACAAAGTTGCTAAAACAAATAGTAAGAGAGGAGAAAGAGGAGAAATAGAAAGGGAATAAGAAAAGAAATATAGAGAGAAAATCATATAGGAAATATTTTTCCAGAGCAAAGAAATACAAATTAAAATAAAATCTATTTTTTGGCAATCATTAAAGTAAAAAAAAAAAAAAAAAAGCCAGTGCTGAAGATATATTGAAATTGAATTAGCTATTCAGGGATGCTGTATATACGTAATCTGCCTTAGAAACTATTTAATATGGGTAATTTGTAAGAAAAGACACAAAAATGACCTTGTCCTTTGACAAAGAAATTTTATTTTTAAGAGATTATTTTAGTGTAATAAACTTTAATATAAGGAAAAGATAACATGTTTAAAGATATTCTTTGAAGCATTTTAGTAATGTTAAAATTTGGATGGAACTAAAATTTCAACATTAGGGAATGATGGCATAATATGTTACTGTAAATTGCTATGCAATTGAGTTTTGATGCAGATCTTAAAGTATACTTTTGAGGATATAAAAAAAAAACTGGATGCTAAATAAAAAAGCACCCTACAAAGTGCTAGGTCAAGTACAATCGCAGCTCTGATAATTAAGGTTATGTGTGTGGAAGAAACTAGGCAAATCATATTGTACAGTAACATATAATCATTTTAGACTAATGGATTCTTGGCTGTCATAATTTATAAAACAGTATTTGATATTATATTTTCTCTTCAGTAACTATATTTTATAAAAATATGTATTATGACATATTTTATTTGATTATATGTGATCAAAAGAGTTATTCCAGTTTATTATAGTTGCTATTCCAGCAAGCTGACAGGCAAAACTAATGCACAGCACATATAAATGTTGGAAAAAGATAAATAGGGGCGCCTGGGTGGCTCAGTTGGTTAAGTGTCCAACTTCAGCTCAGGTCATGATCTCATGGTTCGTGGGTTTGAGCCCCGCATCGGGCTCTGTGCTGACAGCTCAGAGCCTGGAGCCTGTTTCAGATTCTGTGTCTCCCTCTCTCTCTGACCCTCCCCTGTTCATGCCGTCTCTCTCTCTCAGAAATAAATATAACATTAAAAAATTAAGAAAAAGATAAATAACAACTTTAAAACATACGCATCTAAATGCAAGATAGGAAAAGACATCCCCGGTAGCAGAAACAAAGGAACTGAAAACAAGAACAATTAATGAGTAAACTGATGCTATGGAGTAGATGAGAAGGAGAGACTAGAACCAATGACCTACGGTAAACTTGAGACTTAGCGCATCCACAAGACACAAGAAAATGTATTAGGCCTACATAAGGCTGTGAGTTGAAATAAATCCCTACTTAAGAGGTACCCGCTTTAATGTGAACTAGCAATTAGCAAGACCATAAGCAAACAAACAAACTTTGCTACCTGGGCTATGGGTACAAAAAAGAAAGAGTGGAAATTTCCTCAGAGTGGAAATCAGTCACTATTTTTTTTTTTTTTTTTGTGAGAGAGAGAGAGACAGCGTGAACAGGGGAGGGTCAGAGAGAGAGGGAGACACAGGCTCCAGGCTCTGAGCTGTCAGCACAGAGCCCGTCGTGGGGCTCTAACCCATGAACCATGAGATCATGACCTGAGCCAAAGTCGGACCCTGAACCGACTGAGCCACCCAGGCGTCCCAGTCACTATTTGTTTTTGACAATACTTTTCTATTGTGGAAATCAACTTATCAAGAACCTAACATTAAACTTGATCTTGAGCCAGAAATTTTCTTATGATACCTGGTAGAAGCAAATATACATTCACCACAAAGGGATTATTATAGAACAGGTGACCTAAGATTTATAAATAGAAATAAAAACAGTACTCTTAAAAATGAGATTTTATTTATTTAATAAGAAAAAACAGTCTGTCTTAAAAGAGTATCAGCAGATAAAAAAAACAATAGGAACCCACAAACCTAAGATAATAATACAATAATCTAAAAAGGCCTGCAAAACAAAAGTTTAATGATTTAAAAAATAAAATAAACCATATAAGAAAGTTTCATTAGGAAAAATACAATAAGTAAAATAAAATTCATTGTATTTGAGGAGAAATTTCATGAATCGACAGATATATCTAAATCATATAAATATAAGTAGAAAGGCTAAATGTTACCAAGTAAGAGAGAGTTTATGATTTATCTAATATTTGCTACAGTCAGATAGACTAGAAGACACAGGAAAAGGCAATACTCAAAAAAATAATGGCTAAGAATTTGTATAGGTGATGAAAGACATGAATTTTCAAATTAAACATTCAGAGTAAACCCCATGGAAGGACTACATCCTAATACCTTCTGTTGAAAATGCAAAATACCAAAGGCAGATATCAAAACTAACCAGAAAAAGCTTGTTGAAACAAAGTAAGATATGTATATACACATGCATACATCAATGATGCATCATAACCAAACAAGGTTTATTCCAGGAATACAAAAACGGTTCAACATTTTTCTTTATATACATGTAATTTCTCAAAATAATACATTGAAGAAAAACCATATGTCCTTACTAGTAAATACAGAAAACTCAGTTGGCAAAAGTCAATGTCTCTTAATGGAATGGATACAGAAAAGAAGACCCCTAATCTACTAAAGACAACTACTATAGTAATAGGATTGTAATGGTAAAATTGAAAATAATCCCTTTAAAAAAAAAGAAAATGAGAAGGAGGTACAGTATGCATGCTTTTATCCAACAATGTCCTCAATTTCAAAGCAGGCAAAAGAGACCTAACAATCAAAAGGAAGAAATAATCCACAGATAATGTGGTTGTCCACACAGAAAATGGAAACAATTCAAGACACATCTGAAAATAGTTTATGTGGTCGATTTGATGGAAACAACATGAACAAAAATAGCAAACAAAATATCAGCAGACATTAAATACTAAAGAATTCACAGGGCCAGGTAAGTCCAAAGAATGACTTCTATTGTTACTCTTTTGGTTTGTGCCTCATGTCAATAAAGACACACCTGACAACAAAACATTTTATAGTTCATAAAACATCACAGCATGTAAAAATTCTTACTGTGTTCTAGTAAATGCAAAACATTATATATAAATTTTAAATGATAGGATTCTTAGGATAACTTTAACAAGAATAGATAAAGTAATTGTTTTTCTCAAGTTCTTATTTAGAGGGTGTTAGAATAAGTTTAGGAAAATGAAAAGTGTGAAAATTATGTTTGCTGTTAGCACTTCATACACAATGAACCTGTTTTCCAACACTTCTTAAGTTACTAATATTGCAACATATTTATTTTGTAAAATCCAGAATGGCATCTTGGAATTAAACGTTTGTGCTAAATTTTTGTTAAGATTCACATTACAAGAGAGTAGGAACTCAGTTTTCAATAATTTAAACTGCAGTCCACAAATCTTGAATTTCTTTAACATGGGATGGTTAAAAATACCCAATTTTTAGGCAGGATGGAGTAATGGGAGTTGGCATAGGTGTGTGTCAATGTCAGTGCAATATCTGTAACCACAAACTATAGGCTACTTTGGCTTTGACAGGCTGAGCAGGAATTGCTGGACATTTTCACAATATCCAGGCTAACTGTTACATACAGTAACAATACCCAATGTTGGAGAGAAGACAAAATGTTCAGAACCAATTTTTTTCCTTTTATCTCACTGCCTTAAGATTTCTCTTAAATGCAAAGAAATTTTTTTTAATATCCTAGGAAATCAAACTGAATGATATCTGATATATCAAACCTAAATATTTTTCATATTACAGAAACAATCAAAATAATAAAAATTTTATTTAAAATTATTTTTTTAATTTTTTTATTGTTTTATTTATTTCTAGGAGAGAGAGAGAGAGAGAGAGAGAGAGAGAGACAGCGTGAGCAGGGGAGAGTCAGAGAGAGGAGTCACAGACTGAAACAGGCTTCAGGCTCTGAGCTGGCAGTCAGCACAGAGCTCGACGCGGGGCTCGAACCCACGAACCGCGAGATCATGACCTAAGCGAAAGTCGGAAGCTTAACCAACTAAGCCACCCAGGCGCCCCTAAAATTATTTGAAAAAGAGGCACACAAAGAAAAAATTAAAAACATGCTTCTTAGTATTTTCAAATTATTGAATGTGAGTAAAGCGAGATTATATTACAAATAAATTGAGTGCTTAATATTTTAAAACCTTAAGATTTTTCAAAGTGTACAGTCATATGAAATTTAAATTATTATAGCCATTCAACAATACCCCAAATTAATTTAAGCACCTCAAACTGGCCTGCATGAAAATCTGGCATCATTTGTCATGTGACCTTTGTGGCCACATTAAATTCAATCCTTGTGTACTACTGGCTTTTTAAAAAAGAAAAATTTGAAGAAAGCAGAACACAGAACAACATAGACAATAAAGAATAATTTAGAAAAATATAACCCAACTTAAAATTGTGAACATTTCTCTGAGAATCACATACCAGAGTGGATATATAGTAATTCCTTTTTTTTTTCTTAAATAGTTTATTGTCAAGTTGGTTTCCATATAACACCCAGTGCTCATCCCCACAAGTGCCCTCCTTCATGCCCATCACCCTCCTTCCCCTCTCCTCCACCCCTATCAGCCCTCAGCTTGTTCTCAGCATTCAGGAGTCCCTCATGCTTTGCCTCCCTCCCTCTCCCCAGCTATTTTCCCCCTTCTTCTCTCCCATCATCATTCCATAGAGATTTGTTAGCTCACTTGTTTTTGATTGATTTCTAGCTATTAGCAATCTCACTTTTATCTAGAGATGTATTGATATTATTAATTCACAGTAATATACTTTTTATTTTTTTTATTTATTTTTTTTAATGTTTTATTTATTTCCAGGAGAGAGAGAGAGACAGCGTGAGCAGGGGAGGGTCAGAGAGAGAGGGAGTCACAGACTGAAACAGGCTCCAGGATCTGAGCTGGCAGTCAGCACAGAGCCCGATGCGGGGCTCGAACCCACGAACCGCGAGATCATGACCTAAGCGAAAGTCGGACGCTCAACCGACTAAGCCACCCAGGCGCCCCAGTAATATACTTTTTAAATTTTTAATGTTTATTTTTGAGAGAGAGAGACAGAGTGCAAGTGGGGGAGGGCAGAGAGAGAGGGAGACACAGAACTTTAAGCAGGCTCCAGCCCTGAGCTCGACACGGGGCTCGAACTCAGGAACTGTGTGATCATGACCTGAGCAGAAGACAATGCTCTACCAACTTAGCCACCCAGGTGCCCTCACAGTAATATGCTTCGAAGATACAATCTAACAATAGCATTTTCCTAATATAGAAATTTATGAATAAGATATAGCTTATGTATTCAAATATATATATGTGCATATGTCTTTAGGTGTGATATTTATAATAAGTACACTAAATTTATTCATTTTGGAAATTAAATTACAAATATTAATTTTTATTTAATAAAATTAAATATTACTTATTACAATTATATATTATATTAAATTATTTGATGTAATTATTTTAAGTGGACAAACAAACAAAAAACAGTTCTCAGTTATCCTAATGTTTGAAAAGCTTCAAGAGATTAGTAGAGACTAAATATTCTTTGGACTCTGGAAAGGGATCATTATGAATTATTGTTCTTGTTGTTTCTACATAATAAGAATCAAACAACTTATCTTAATGTTAAGTATCTAGTTGTGAATGATTTCATTTAGTGTTAGAATATATATAAGAGAGAGTTTTAACAACCTTAAGACTTCAATCAGAGCACCACCTAAAAAATTACAGTATATCAAACTGGCTAAAATATACAAATTTGTTATTATGTTCCACTTTAAACTTAATAAACATTGTTACACTTACAAAGGAAATGATAGGAAGTCTATCTTTTACTTACAAATAACACCATGTTGTTTAAACTATAAAGTTCTAAATCTAATTTTGCCACTTAGTGTGTGACCCTGAACATATAATCTGAATGCTTGAATCACAGCATTCAGCTCTGGACACTGTGAATAATATCTCTATCTGCAGAGTATCTAGTAATTTCCAAAGGAAGTAATCTACAAAAACCACTTTATTTAGATTCTTGCCTGTAAGATGTATCTCTGTATTGTATCATGCCCATTTTAAAGAGGAGACAGCTGAGGAAAAGAAAATTAACTTATAAAATCACATTATATTATTAAACTAAAATAAGATTATCTGATTTCTTTTCTATCTGAAAGAAACACTAAACATCCCTTTCACTATTCCTGGTGTTCATCTTTAATTAAATAACAATCTAAATCCACCTACTATGTTTCCATATTTCCTTATCTCTCAGGTAAACATTCACTCATCTCCATAGAGGAAAATTTCAGAAGTAAATTCTATTGTGTACAAATCTAAATGTTGTATTTTCTTTATGATAACTGCGATGAAAGAGGTAAGAAAATTTAGATAAGTATTCATATATATTTTCCAATGAGATATTAAAATAAAATTCTGAAGTTAATGTTTAAATAATTTTTCATCTTTTAAAAAACATCATTTTTAACTTTTTAAAAAGAATAAGAAAATACAAGACACAGTTTAAAGTTTTTTAATGTTTATTTATTTTTGAGAGAGAGAGGGCATGAACAGGGAGGGGCAGAGAGAGACAGACAGAATCCCAAGCAATCTTCAGGCTCTGAGCTGTGAGCACAGTGTCCAACATGCAGCTTGAACCCACAAACCACAAGATCATCACCTGAACAGAAGTTGGACGCTTAAACGACTGAGCAAACCAGGCACCCCATTACAGAGTTTTTAAAAGACTCTTCAAAACTAATATATTTAAATCATTAAATGAACCTCACAAAAGACAGAATGTAATTAAATCAGGAATAAAGTTTCCTGGCAGTGATTTTGTTTACAGAATGTTTGAGTAGGCTAAAGAAAATGGTATAAATAGAACACTCATCATCTTACCGTCCTTAGAATGCTAAAAAAGTATGGTACAGATTTTTCAAAGTTGGTGTCCATATACATTATGTTCCAAACCTGTATATCAATCATTTACACAGAGAACAACCAACACTACGGCTACTTGTCTGTCATATGAACAACACTAGATAACTTTCAGATTTCAGTCTTTTATGTAAAAACACATTACCTTTCAGGAAAGATAGAGAAAACGGAGATGCTTGAAAAAGCAAAACTTAATGTGCACTCTGCATAGGACTTCAGTGGTATACCACATTATTTTGAGGAATAACAGGAAGATAGAATATAGTTTAAAAAGTGCTGAACAAGAACACCAGGAATGAATTTACAACTTCATGAATCACAAATTGTAAAAAAGTATAGAATATTCTTAAAGGCTCCCACAAAATTATCCAACCTTAATAATTTTGGCAGGGATGTTAAGAAAATCTATGCTCTTAATTTTGTCATTTTATTTATTTATTTTTTAATTCTTGAAGTCCTGAGTTAAATCCCCTGATGAGAAGGGACAAATCTGGAGGCAAGACAGGATAGGAGGACATATATAAATGACTGCTATCACCTGGTACAAGTGGACTCCAAAAAGCCAAAGTCTCATCCTAATGGTGTTATGCCCTATTTTACTGGAGGTGAAGTGAAAATATAGGAGGTAACAATCCAACTCCACCTCCCCTCGACAAATGTACCACATTCAGATGGTGAACCATTCCAGGCCCAGCCTGATTTGCTGACAGTATCGAAGTTTCAAAAGATAAGCACAAATAATAAAACCTCCTCCGGTGGTTTGAAGCCCTATCCATCCTCTATCAGACAGCTGAGATGGATGTGCAGAGAGTAGAAACCAGCAAATTCCCACCCTCCACTTGGTATTAAAAGGAGAATGAGGGAATCAAATATGATAGCAGAGTAAGAGGACCCGAGGCTGCCTTCATCCCAGGAACACAACTAGATAACTATCAAATTGTCCTAAGCACCCCAGAAACCTGTCTGAAGACTGACAGAACAAACCCCACAACTAAAAGAAGAGATGAGGCCACAGTGAAGAAGGTATGAAGTGCTGAGACATAGTTTAGGGGAGAATCGAATCACTAGTGCTGTGAAGGGGAGAGATCTGGACTCATGAGAGAGAGAGAGGGAGAGAGAGAGAGAGAGAAGAGCACAGCACACAGGAGAATGAACAAAGAGAATGTTTTCCTAAAGCCATTGGCTTGGAAAACAAGAGTGGCTGAATTTTGTGAATTCTTGCAACCAGTGGAACTGAAACCAATGCATTTTAAAGGTCAGCAGGCTTGGCTGGGATAGAGCTCAGAGGGCATGGCCCTGATCCTGGAGAGAAGTAGGCAAACTTCCCATGTGAAAATGGAATGTAAACAGAAACCTGAAGAATGCCTTTGGCTCACAGTGGGGGAGATTATCCAATTAGCTTGGAGAGGAGAGTGTCCCTGGGAGGCAACATTCACAAAGATGTCTTTCTGGAAACAGGGGAACTGCTCCACACCATTTCCTTCCTGTGTCCCTCAGCATAAACACAGAGCCAAAAACTGGAGGCAGCACAGCACCAACCCTGGCTGCCTCACTTGCTTATGCCCTTGAATTCCCTTCAGTGTGCCTTTAGTGGTTTCAAGTCCTATCCATCCTATATCAGGCAGCTGAAATGGATGGGCAGACATTAGAAACCATCAAATTCCCATTGCTCTGGTGAGACTGGCCTTCTCAGTCAAGCTTGCCTAGGTCCCAATATGGCAGGCCCCTCCCCAAAAGATCAGCATAAACCCAGATGTGCACCACATCTCCCAACCGGAGAGTTCTGCAAGGCCTCAGTTGTGGTAGAGTTGGTGTCAGATTCCATTTCATAAGCCGACCACAGCACACTTAAAGCTCATCACCTTCAAGCCAGGGACAAAAACACTGCCCACAACTGGCAGAAGGACAGAGCGGCCAAAACACAATAGCAGAGCAGGCACAGCACACACCAGAGCCACTCCTGAAGCACCAGGACCTAGGCAATACATGACCTCTCTTCATAAGGCCATTACTTTCAGCAGAAAGAGACATAACTGGTTTTTCTAACACAGAGAAGAAGGCAGAAAATTACACAAAATACCAAGATGGAGAGATTTATCCCAAATGAAAGGATGCAATAAGGCTATAACCAGAGGTCTAAGTAAAACAGACATTAGTAACATGCCTGATGGATATTTTAAAGCAACAATCATAAGGATATTCACTGGGCTTGAACAAAGACTAGAAGACATCAGTGAGACCCTTATCACAGAGATAAGACAGTAAAAAGAGTAAATCAGAGATGAAGAATTAATGCAATAAATGAAATTAGAAACAAGTTTGATGCAATAAACAGTGGGCTATAAGAAGTACAGGAATGAATTAATGACCTAGAGGGCAAAATAATGGGGATAAAATGGAGCTGAACAAAAGAGAGAAACAATTATGCAACATGACAATAGACTTAGGAAACTCAGTGACTACACAAATGTAATACAATTCATATTATAGAAGTTCTAGAAAAAGAATAGAGAAAAGAGAGGACAGCAAATTATCTGAAGAAATAATATCCTAAAGCTTACATAATCTAGTGAAGGAAATATATCCAGATGGTTGAGGCATAGAGAATTCCAGTTAAAATCAACAAAACCAAACCCACACAAAGACATATTGTAAATAAATTGGCAAAATATAGTGATAAAAAAAAATAAAGCAGAAAGACAAAAGAAGTCAGTAACTTACATAGGAAAACTCATAAGGCTAGCAGAGGACTTTTCAATAAAACCTCTACAATACAGAAGGGAGTGGCATAATATATTCAAAGTGCTAAATGGGAAAAATCTGCAGGTAAGAATACTCTAACAAGTTGTCATTCAGAATAGAGGGAGAGATAAAGAGTTCCCTGACAAACAAAATCTAAGAGTTCATGAACACTAACTCACCATGCAAGGAATATTAAAGGGGGCTCTGAGTGCAAAAGAGAGACAAAAAATGACAAAGACAAGAAAGAATCATAGTAAATTTCCAGGTACTATGACGAAACAAGTAATAATATGGTGATAAATATTTATCTGTCAACTACGTTGAATATAAGTGGACTGAACACTCCAATGAAAGGACATAAGGGGCTAAAATGGATTACAAAAACAGGACCTATTCATATGTGGCCTATAAGAGACTCATTTTAGTCCTAAACACACTTGCAGATTGAAAGTAAGAGGGTGGATAAACATTTGTCAAGCAAATGGATACAAAAAAGAAAGTCAGAATAGCAATACTCATATAGGACAAACTAGAATTTTTTGCTCTAGTATTGTTTTTAACCTGCTTTGGTATCAGAGAAGTACGGCCTCAAGGAATGATTTAGAATGTATTCCCTCTATTCCATTAATTGGAAGATTTTGATAAAGATTATCATTAATTATTTTTAAATGTTTTATATAATTCACCAATACAAGGAGAATGAAATAAGAAATTTCATATACACGAGGCACCTAGGTAGTTTAGTCAGTTAAGTGTCCAACTCTTGGTTTTAGCTCAGGTCATGATCTCAGGGTTTGTGAGACTGAGCCACATGTGGGACTCTGCAATGACAACACAGAATCTGCTTGGATTTCTCTTTCTCCCCTTCTGCCCCTACCCAGCTCATACTCTTTGTCTTCTCAAAATAAATAAACTAAAAAAATAATTTCATATACCTGACAGGGTAAGTCAATGTAACACTTCAAACACTACTTTGGTGTGAATTGCATAAACTATTCATAGACTTAATATAACAACAACAGCAACAAAGATAGCAATGATTTTTATGAACTTCTGAAAGAATGAAAAAAATGGTTTCTCCAAGAACAGAAAAAATATTAGATAAATACAGTTTCAATTCTATAGGAACAATTTTTTTAAATGTGGACTGTAAAGAAACGGTGTAAAATTGGTAAATAGAATGAAATAGAGAGCTAATAGAACTTATGAGATTTAAAACGTTAAAATGTAGACTAGCATTGATGCACTAAGACATGGAAGAGAAGCTCGAAGGGGCAAGAGTGTATTCATAGAAAGATAAAAAGAATAAGCTTTAATATACTGCAAAAATCTAAAAAAATACAATAACAATAAATTTAAATTACAGATAATTGTTTTAAATAGTAGACTATGTATATAAAACTAATCTTTTTTCAATTCTATACAAATACATAATAATAATAGTAAACAACAACCACAAAAAATCCTTCGTGATAAAGAGAAAAATTTTGAGGATTTTTAAGACTACTCTATATTTTGTAAAATTTTAATAAGAGATGTTCAACAGAAAGACATTTAAGACATGACATCATTAAGTCATGACATTTAGGAAAGGGTTCTACAAATATATAAGGACATGAGGTGTCACAAAGTAGGAAAATAAATTTATTCAGTATTCTTTACCGTTTATTTAGATTCTAGAAAACAAGAATTTACTGGAGGTTTCATGGGGAAAGTATACAGCTCACATAACAATCTGTTATTCATATTAAATGTAACAAAAATATTCATTTATATGGCATACTCAGGAAGTATATTATCCATTTATCCTTCCTAAAAGACATAACTTGAGCAACCTGAAATGAATCACAGAGAAGGACTCAAAGCAAAACATGCTTCAAGAAGTTGCAGAAAATAATCTAATGAACAGTGATGGAGTGGGGAGGTAAAAATCACAGGAGCAATTCAAGAGGAATTGAAGGGCAGAAAGTAGTCATGCTGATTGCTTGTGCAGATTCAGCAGATGTAAAGTGACAGAGAAGCTCTCACCAGGAGCCAAGAGAACAGCATCAGGGCACAAAAGCCCTGTCTGCCTGATATTTATATGCTAGCTTTTTCTAAAGGTCACTTTGATTTAAGGCAGATTTGGTAAATTGCACAATTGTTTTCCAAGCTGGCTTAAGGGTAGGTGGAATAACATTTTAGGATTAATAGCATGTTCAAAATCTACCTTTCCTTTATGGTGCTTGGTCTGTTCTGCTGGGCTGTACTAGTTTCTTCCTAAAGTTCCATTACCGCAACATCAGACAAGTCCAGGTTCAAATTCTTCAACCTCTTGTTGCACACAGATCACTCTTCGTCCTTAAAAATACTGATCTTGATTTCCAAAATAGGGTTCAAACATATCTGTACAACAATTCTTAGGTGGGTTTGATACTCAACCAGTTTTGGGAATTCAAATCCCCTGGTGGCATTCAGAGGTAGCTAACAGTTTTGAGAAGGGAAAAAGATGTGAGCTCCCATTTTAAATTTGGCCACAAATTTGTTCAAATAAAACGATTGATCTTAATTATGGAATCCACCAATAATAGAGATCTTTTCAAGAACTAGTAAAAAATAGAAAAATATGGTAAAGTTTCCCTCTTCCACTTATTTTATTTTAGTTCTCTTATCTTCTTTTCTTGGGTTAAATATAACTCAATGAAACCCACAAAATGATAGGCTGTTTTTCTCATATAAAAGATTATTAGGTTTTTGGAGAGGGAAGGAAAGGGGAAAAGAATAAAAGATGGGAATCAACACTTAATTAGTACTCACTGCTGTGCCAGGTAACTTAAAATTTACTGTTTAATTTATGTAGTACAAACTAGGGATGGGGCACCTGGGTGGCTCAGTCAGTTAAGCGTCCGACTTCGGCTCAGGTCATGATCTCATGGTTCATGGGTTCCAGCCCCACATTGGGCTCTGTGCTGACAGCTAGCTCAGAGCCTGGAGCCTGTCTTCAGATTCTGTGAGTCTCCCTCTCTGACCTCCCCTGCTCATGCTGTCTCTATGTCTCTCTCAAAAATAAATGACATTAAAAAAATTAAAATAAATTTTAAAACCTAGGGATTATCATTAAAATACATCAGAATTAGTCTGCTCTGTTACCTCAATCTCTTGGCTCCGTGACTAACACATGAGAAAGTGAAAATTTATTTATTGAACACGAATGTATAAATGAAAGAATGAATGAATGATATATAAGTCATAATAGGCATGAACTGATGCTGTGTGCTTATAATTGTTTAATGTTATAACTCTTCATAGGTATACAATACAGTGAAAACAACTGCAAAGTATAGCAAAGTAGGATAAACATCTTAGAGCACAGAGTCAAAAGGCCCAGAAGAGTAGTAGTAAAGCTGGACTGAGGATCTGTAAAAAGTGTAACTGCACACCTTATGCAACTTTTATCACAGTACATTCAGCAGTGCTACTTACTTCTAAAATATGGCAAATGAAATTAAGTATAAGCATATGAGCTTAATTTTTAAATTAGAGTGCAGTTGACACAAACATTAAAAGTATATTTAAAAAATAAGAAAGGGGCACCTGGGTGGATCAGTTGGCTAAGGGTATGTCTTTGGCTCAGGTCATGATTTCATAGTTCATGACTTCCAGCCATGTTTTGGGCTCTGTGCCTCAAAGCCTGGAGCCTGCTTCAGATTCTGTCTCTCCCTTTCTCTCTGTGCCTTTGCCACTCATGCTTTGTTTCTGTTTCTGTCTCTCTCAAAAATAAATAAACATTAAAAATTTTAAAAAATAAAGTGCAATAGACACACAATGCTGCATTAGTTTCAGGTGTACAAAGGAGTGAAACGACGACAACGTTATATATTATTCTATGTTCAACCACAAATGTAGCTACTATCTGTCTCCATGCCATATACTATAGAATAGCATTGACTATATTCTCTATGCTGTACCTTTTGGGAAACAAAATTATTTAAAATATAAACTATTCTTTCTAGATTTTCAGAGAGGGCCAAAATGTAAGAAGACATGGATTAAAGAAAGTACAAAGATATTTTTAAAAAAGGAAAGAAAAATGAATAAAATGAAATAAAGTAAGCTAAAAACTAACTGTTATAACAAAAACTGTAGAAAGAATCAATTCAACAGAACAAATAAAGAGGCAAGGACACAGTATTATTGAATAGAATTTAAACATAACATATTATAAAAGTCAGAGGCATAAACATGCGAATTGAAAAATCTGAAATCTGAAAGGGAACAAATAAGTACCACACAAATACAAACAGAGAAAGAAGATATAATTAATGTTAATGTTAATGATAAATTTTGAAACTTAAATGTGACAAAGATACTTTATAAAAGCTGAAACTTTATCTGTCATGGACTTTTATATAAAAGTCACATAATTAAAAATAAAAACTAAAAATAAAAGTCATATAATAACAAAAATAAATCATTTTATTAAGAATGACATAAATTCTAAGAATTTAACATAAATATGGTAGTAACTAGATTCAACAAACTGAAGAGATCATGTATAACCTTTTTTATATGGAAGATCTGAATAATCTAATTAATAAGATCATCTTCTAATCACGTATTTAACTATATACCTTCAAATAGAAAATGTACCTTCTTTTTATCCATATTTGGCTGTTACTTCAAGCTGTGTTATACCGTAAGGAACTCTTGATAATTTTCCAAACCAGAAACAAAATATGTTTTGCTTATAAGACAAGAAACTAGAAATTAAAGGGAAGTACAAAGAGAATTCCAACCTTGAAACATGTTTTTATTGCTTTGACCAAGGTAAATTATATGCAGTTAAAAACTATAAATGCAAAAACAAAGACATCACAACATTAAAAGAAAACATTTTATATTCTTTATGATGGAAACTTTTGCAAAGAATGATATGAAGTCAAGAATATAAAACAGAAATATTAACAAATATTACATAAAATTTTAAAACATTTTTAAGGTAGAATATGGTATGATCAAATTTGAAAGATAACTGCAATTAGGAAGGAAGCAAAAGCAAGTGAAATGTCATCCACAACAACAAAAATATCGCAACATATGACCAGTATTTCTGTCTACTCCCATTCACAGCTTATTTTATTTTTATAGTTTATTTATTTTTGAGACAGAGCATGAGCAGGGGAGGGGCAGAGAGAGAGGGAGACACAGAATCTGAAGCAGGCTCCAGGCTCTGAGCAGCCAGCACAGAACCCAATGTGGGGCTCAAACCCATGATCTGCAAGATCATGACCTAAGCTGAAGTCGGACACTTAACTGACTGAGCCACAAAGGCGCCCCCCATTCACAGCTTAAATTCTATAGAAAGAAGCCTGCATATGTGCAGCCATTTCCTCCTTTCCATTCATCTTTAATCTGGAACCAACTCCAGGATCAATGGTCGTCCCTTCATTAATCCTTGGAAATTCTTCTTGTTGCAGCTCTAATGATGTTCCCCATCCCCATGCAAACAAAATCAATGGCAAATTTTTAGTCCTCTTTGTATTTCTTTTTCCAATAGCATATTACACAGCTGACTGCTTTCTAACTCTCTCAAATATGTATTTACATATTTCATTGACATTATGTGCTAATTTCAAAAAAGCTTCATTGAATATTTATTGAGTACCTGCCATAAGAAGGCATACTTTTAGACATTGAGGATATAGTTATGGCTAAAACTAAAAAAAGTTCCGGCCCTCAGGAAACTTAAATTCTACTGGCCGAGATAAGCAAAACCTGAATAAATAAATGTAATTACTTGCATTAGAAAGAAAATAGAGTAAGATTATAAAAATGTTAAAAGGACCTTTAATACAAAAAAGAAATCTATTAACCAATCAGCAACAAGATTTTATTACAGTAATGATAAACCCACAACCTGCCATATACTAAGTGTTGATTTTTGATACAGTTTTTCTAATAAACATGTCTGATGGCATGCTTGAAATTATTATATTTGATGTTCACAACACATTTGTTTCTATAAAAATATTCTAAAGATTCTTTATATTTCCAAGTTATTTTTCAAAACATATTTGATATTGAAATTATTCCATTTTTAGCACAGGTCAGTGCATCTTCCTATCATTTTTTTTCTAATTTTTTTAACATTTATTCATTTTGAGAGACACTGACAGAGTGGGAGTCAGGGAGGGGCAAAGAGAGAGGGAGACACAGAATCCAAAGCAGATTCTAGTCTCTGAGCTGTCAGCACAGAGCCCGATGCAAGTTTCAAACTCACGAAAGGTGAGATTATGACCTGAGCCTGTTAGATGCTTAACCAATGAGCCACCCAGGCATCCCCCTATCATTTCTTCCTTCATCAAATGTTCACTTAAGTCTGCCAGATATCAATGGTCAATGGCTTTAGTGTGAAGAAAGCAGTCTTCCTATGTCAATATGATTAACTTCACTTACAGTATCACTTTATCAACATTTCCCACATTGCCACCAGTAACTATTTCAAAGTATGCAATTTGCATGTTCTATATTATTTCTTATACATTTCTATATATTTCAGATATTCTATTAAAAAATATATATGGATTACATCTACACGATGTGATAGATGTTAGTGTTAAGTAGAGATGTACATTTAAGGGGGACCTAATTATTTAATTATAGTTTATATATACATACATACTTTTTACATCAGTCTCCTCCTCTGCAGATAATTTAAATAATGAATAGGAAAACTTAATACTTGGAAACTATGGATACTTTATATAAATTGAGCTCTATAAAATTATAAAAGCTGCATGTGATAACATTTAAAATTATTATTTTATATTAATAATTATTTAAATACTTGACAACCTGTATGCATTGATCTACAATAAAATCTAAAAAACATGACTTTATTAATTTTTTCATAAAAACAATCACTGCCATTATCCTAATATAAGCTATTATTATATTGTGCTCCCTGCCTAAAGAGACATCACTTTCCTTCTCATGTGAAATCAGTCTTATATAAATTCACTGCATTAATCTGCCTAAAGCATTTTGACACTCCTAGACATTTTTTTGAATGGGATTCAAATAATTCTATAGTGACCCCAATCTACTTTCCAATTTTTCTCTATGATTTGCTTATATAGATTATGATTTCCCTCCTGTCCATAAATTATATTTGACACTCTAGTTTTTGTCCATGCAAAAAAACCCTACCTAAGCCCTATTACTTGTTAACATTTCTTCATAGATTTCAGGCAGAGACATTCTTGAATATTGTTTGATCTCCCAGGGACCTTTTATTTACGCTTCATCTGTCATTTAGCATATTTTTCTTTCTTTTTTTAAATTTCTTATGTTTTTATTTTATTTGAGAGACAGAGACAGAGAGTGAGCAGGGGGAGGGGCAGAGAGAGAGGAAGACACAGAATCTGAAACAGGCTTCAGGCTCTGAGCTGTCACAGAGCCTGACACGGGGCTCGAACCCATGAACCACTAGTTCATGATCTGAGCCGAAGTCAGGCATTTAACCGACTGAGCCACCTAGGCGCCCCAGCATATTTTTCTTTTTAATCTGTTTTCAGTTATTAAAATTTCACAACTTATCCTACTGTGTGAATTCTGGAAGAAGTAGATTATAAGTAGTGTGTCATACCTAGTATCGCTCACACATTCCCTTGTATTAATACTCTGTAGAGTTTACCAGTAGCTTTATATTCACTGGCTTAAAAAAGATTAGTGTCTCCATTCTCCACTAGACTGTAAGTTTCCTGAATGCAAGGAGCTTTGTTATCTTGTTTATTCTTACATTCCCAAGAGCTATAAACGTATCCAGCATATACTGTGTTCAATAAATATTTGAGAAATGAATGCATAAAAATGAGTAGTCGTGAATAATTATCAAAAGTGATGCATTGACAAGGTTCATATTTGCAATGGGGTTACACATGTAATCACAATTAGCTTTGATTTCATAAAATTAATAGACCATGCCTCTTTTCTTTTCATTGAAGAATGCACAAGTTTCTAATTATCTTGCATTTTTATATCAATTAAGACATAAGAATTAGATCTCTGAAGACATGAACTTTGCTGTATTTTACAAAATCATTTTAACTTGTAATAGCATTTAGTGAATAAGTAGGAAGTAAATGTTAATGTGGAAAAGTTGGGTATGGTTTCTGTCTTTTTTCCTGCAAGACCCTATGACCACCTTAAGTTACCAACAATATGGCTAAAATTATGAAAAGTCAGGTGAGTAATGACAAATGCACATAAACGATCTATAAATAGAGGGACAAAAATTACAGGCTCTATAAAAATAGACATTGAAGCTTACTTTCAGTGGGAAAGTAGGACTCCTGGTGAAGACAGCATAACATTCACAGGGCTTATTTTTTTAATTTAATTTAATTTTTTTCCTTAAATAGTTTATTGTCATGTTGGTTTCTATATAACACCCAGTGCTCATCCCAACAAGTGCCCTCCTCCATGTCCATCACCCCCTTCTCCTCTCTCCCACCCCCATCAGCCCTCAGTTTGTTCTCAGCATTCAAGAGTCTCTCATGGTTTGCCTCCCTCCCTCTCCCCAACTATTTTTTCCCTTTTTCTCCTTCATGGTCCTTCATTAAGTTCCTCCTATATCCTCCTAGTCCTCCTATACGTGCAAACATATGGTATCTGTCCTTCTCTGCCTGACTTATTTCACTCAGCATAACACCCTCAAGTTCCATCCATGTTGCTACACATGGCCAGGTTTCATTCTTTCTCATTGCCATGTCGTATTCCATGGTATAGATGAACCACATCTTGATCCATTCACCAGTTGATGGACACTTAGGCTCTTTCCATATTTTGGCTACTGAGAGTGCTGCTATGAACATTGGGGTCCATATGCCCCTATGCATCAGCACTCCTGTATCCCTTGGGTAAATTCCTGTCAGTGCTATTGCTGGATAATAGGGGAGTTCTACTGTTAATTTTTTGAGGAATCTCCACACTGTTTTCCAGAGAGGGTGCACCAGTTTACATTCCCACCAACAGTGTAGGAGGGTGCCCATTTCTCCACATCTTCGCCAGCATGTAGAGTCCTCTGATTTGCTCATTTTTGCCACTCTGACTGAAGTGAGTTGGTATGTTAGTGTGGTTTTGATTTGCATTTCCCTGAAGAGGAGGGATGCTGAGCATCATTTCATGTGTCTGTTGGCCATCTGGATGTCCTCTTTGGAGAAGTGTCTGTTCATATCTTCTGCCAATTTCTTCACTGGATAATTTGTTTTTTGGGTGTGGAGTTTGGTGAGTTCCCTATAGATTTTGGACACTAGCCCTTTATCTGATATGTCACAGGGCTTCTTTTAATAGTATTTGATAAGTTGATGAGGACTGTGCTTGGCTAATATTACATGTCCTTAATCTCCTCTATCTTTGTATTATTTTTTAAGTTTATTTTCAGAGAGAGGGAGAGAAAGGAAGAGAGAGAGAGAAAAAGAGAGAGAGAGAGAGAGAGAGAATGCACACAGGTGAAGACAGGTGAGAGGCAGGGAGATGGCCATAGGGAACTCCAAGAGGGATTCATGCTGTCAGTGCAGAGCCAGCCACAGGGCTGAATTTCACAGACTAATCAACCATGAGATCATGACCTAAACTGAAATCAAGAGCCGGAGGCTTAACTATCTAAGCTACCCATGTGACTCTATATTATTATTTCTTAAATCTTTCCTATCCTTACATTTGTATTTTATTTTTAAAGTTCAAAAATATGCGTTTTTTTGTTTTTTTTTTTTCTCCCCAGAGATGCAAGGGTGGCTAAGTCTTAATTTCAGCTCAGGCCATAATCTTACAGTCATGAGATCCATGAGATCCACTCCCATCTGGAACCTGACATTAACCCCACCTTGAACTCAATGTCAAGTCCCGTTATGAGTCCCTCTTAGGGTGTGAAATCTGCTTAGGATTCTCTCTGCCTCTCCCTGCCTCTCTCCCACTCTCCTGGGCACATACACACTCTCTCTCTCTCTCTCTCAATATATATATATATATTTCCCCTTCTATTCCCACAGTATAACAATTCATGTGTAATAACATTTTTCCTCCTAGACTCTCAACTCTTTATGCCTATTTTAGAGTGTGCAACATACACAAAAATACACCTCTTTTATCTATTAATAATATTAATTGCACTTAATAATTACAGTCTGTTTCCATGATGTATACTGATCCAACAATTATGGCTTAAATCATTCAGCAAGTAAAAGTAGATGGTACCATATCTATCTGACATACTGTATTCAACATTAATCTGTATATTTCTTAGCTTAGCATAAATTTGTATACCAGATGCTTTCTTGTAATTAACACGTTGGGATTTGGGCGCAGATTTTGTTCGTAACAAACTTTCCATCAAGTCGACATCTGTGATTTATACCTCCAACTCATTTTCAATATATTTACATAATCAGTTCAATTTAAGCCCAGATTATACATTCTTTTTACATTTTTATAAGCAGTATCCCCTAAAGATAGTTAAAAAGTAAATCAGGGTGAAGTTTAATTTTTTTTCTTTTTTCTAATCAAAACACTTATCATGAACATATAATCAAACTTTGTGATTGCACGAATTTATTTTAAAAGAAAAAATATGTACTTTTATTATGATAAATGGTATAAAGGACCATAAGAGGAAAACTTTATTCTATTTACTATCAACAACATCAGATAATCTATATGTGCATAGATTTAAATTTGTTATACATTTTTAAGTATTTAATAGAATTTGGCCTTATACCATTCTATTGAACATACTTAGATGCTAGTAATCCCACTTAACCTCTAAGAAAAGTAAGGCTTAAAGAGGCTGGATGACTTGATTAGGAAGGTTGAACTTCCAGTATCATTATATTTTTGTTTTATTTTTCCAGCTGTACTTAAAGGCAGACTCCAGGTCTTTTCTCCCAATTCAGGGATATTTTCCAGAGTAACACATGGCCATTAAACACAGGTAATTATAAAACTTTGAAATATTTTTAAATTATTATACAAATATAAGACATCATTTAATTTAGAAATTTTACAAATTAATCTGATTTCTATGATTATTTTAATCAAGGCATAATTAATGCGAGTTTCAGATAATTTACATTAAAATAGTAAAACTGTTTTTTATATAATTTCACTTCTGAAAGATACTAGGTTAGACAAATGATAGCACATAATGTATCATTGTATAAATTCGAGTAGACACACTTGACATATTGTTAGCATGCATAGTTGGTTGTCAAATATTATTGGAATTCATACCTGCATAGTCACAAAATGTCTGCCTTAAAAAAAGAATAATGCCAGTGTTCTTTTGTTCTGCTTCAGTGCAAATAATTTGTAAAATGTGAACAGAATTTTATGTGTATGAGAAATATGTACATTAACATTGCTTTTCCCTTATTCATGTCTGCCTTTTTTGTAATAAAATTAGACTACAATTATCTCTTCATTAGTGACCTTTTTAATGTGACTATGATGAGATACTAAAATATTTTTTAAATACTATAACAAATATTCAGAAGAAAAACAATTATAATAATATTTATATCCCAATTTCTTAATGCTGTACAATCACAAGGTGGGTTAGGAGGGAAATGGAGAAAACTCATCAGGAACCAGCAAGAGCATCTTAGAATTAAAGTTGTGCACTGGGTCACGATATCCACTAAATGTCTCTCTTCTGCAAACCAAGTCAGAAATCATCCAGAGTTAGATACAAGTTTATGAAAAAAAAATCCACAACACTGATTTCAAAATTGTTAACAAAAGATTAAAGGAGGACCTTAAGCTTACAGATGTCAGGTTTATAGTGATAAGAGAATTTCTCACCTAAAATGAATCATCATCTACCTTTTCTTATTCTTCTATCATAGTAGGGCATGCCCACAGTTATCTTTTCTAATAGTAATAACTGATAATTCTAACAGTTTTGGCTATGAACCAGGCACTATTGGAAGTGCTTCATATTTATTATCTCATTTAAGTGAAGGTAATTATACAATTGAGATAAAATTTTCAATATGGAAAATCCTAACATTCATTAGGAAATATATATATACATATACATAAATATGTATATATATATGTATATGTATACATATACATGTATACATGTATACTAGACTGCAAAATCCTCAATCAAGGGCAAGCTTATCTATTTTAACATTGTACTCTCAGCCTTTGAGACATTGGTTGACACACAGTATGTGTTCAAGAAACTTTAATTTAATGAATAATGAGTGAGTTTAGTCACCCATTTTCTTTGACAAATATAAATGAAGTTCAAGTATATTTTTTATTTGGATATTTTAATACTGTATGACTAAAGTAGGTTTACAGAATATCCATTAATATTTTAGAGTGCTGAGATTATTCATCTTATTCTTATGATGAATATAATAGTGGATATACTGAATTAATTTTAAATCTTTAAGCAATTTCATTGTTGAGGATATAAAATTATTACATTTAGGGAAAAATTGAATATGATTATGCATGTATGTATGTCAACTATGAAATATACACTTGGGGGAAAAGGAAAGATGTGTACCAAAAGATAATTTCCTCTATTATTGCTATTTTCCATTTATCCTAAAATTGACATTTACAGTTTATAAAAATATCCACATTCATATAAGTGGCCATTAAAAACAAAAACAGTATTAATAGTAGAAAATGTTTTGAAAAATGTGTTGTGGGAGTCATTATGTACCACGCACTGGGTTTCTTACCTACTCTTTTAGCTAACAACTGGACTTTTTATTACTAGCTTCACATTAAAAGATTAGCTAAAAGAAGGTTCATGACCTCAGTTAACAGAAATATCGCTAGTATGTTGCTTGCTTCATGCATAATTTATAATCCACGTGAATCAAATGAGCTGCAGAACAATATTACAATTAACATTCAGCTGCTCCATGGATTTGGTTTAACTCCCTTTAGGCATACTTGTAATGAGTACCAAGACATGATTTTCCTGGGTACCTAACAAGACACCTCAGATTCTAACGTTTAGCTTTTAATAGAAAGGAGGCTTATTAATACATTAAGATAAAGTTATTACTTCATCATAATGGTTTATCAGGTGAGCAAAATAAAGTAAGGCATGTGAGAAAGCTTTTAAATACAAATATAATCAATACTAAGCAATATGAAACAGTCACTATATCTTCACACCAAAAAAATACACCATTAGCCTCATAGGTCTTAATAATAATCCCATCATGTGCTTAATACCAATTTGTTCTGTGATATCAAAGGAAACCTTCCCTGAAACAAAACAGGTCACTTCATCCTTCTTTTTCATTTCAAATATCTTCTCAGATCCATAAACAAAAAGAAAAGATAGTTTGCTCTTTAAGTATACATATTTTTGAATGAACCAAAATTTTAAACACTTTGACCATTATAGATATTTTATAGCTTGAGAAACAGTCTTATCTACTAAACATAATTAAGATAGAATGTACACAATAATAGCACATATTTAATATATATGTGATATATAAAAATCAAACATATGTATATAACACATATTATATATATATATAACAAATCTCTGACTTCCTTTCTCCAAACAAAAACAGGTCAATTACATATATCTCAGTTTATATTAAAAACTATTATCAAAGTATTTTAGACCAACTCAAAGCATTTCAATGAAGCAACAGTTTACTCAGTTAACAGTTTTACTCTTCATCATACAAATGAAACTTGAGATTTTATAATGAGAAGTACCTATTAATCCCACTAATTTATGAACACTAGGGATATCAAAAATTATATACTCAGCTTGTCTCCACTTATCATTGGATCTGCACAACATCTGTAAAAGTCTGTTACTATCAAACAAAGTAGCCAAGTTAATGAAGATACATTTCTTATGTTATTCTGAAAAATGTCTAGATTATTAATTTTATTTAACTCTTGTCCATAATAATAAATAATGTTTGAAAACCATTTTTAAAATGCTTACAATTGACCAAACTTATATGACTGCTCTATAATCGCAAAATAGAAATAAACTTTGTTCTAAGCTCATGTATCAGCCACTGTGATTCATGGTGCAATATAAACACAATTATACAGTCAATTTTACGTCTAATTGTCAAATATGTCAAATGGCTTAAATTCTTCTAATTCTTTTATTTAAGATCACCATGTCTTACTTTACTTTCCTTGTCCTTATTTTCCATTACTGAAGAACATTTTGAATTATTTTCTATTACATGGCAAAAGGTGGTCTCTTTAAAAAAATAGCCATCTAACAGGTTGTAGGTATATCTTTAAGAATAAACTGTTACTTTAAAATTTCTGCCACATATTTTAAGCAGTAGACCTTCCCGGGGACAAATGAATAGCCTCACCATTAGCATAAAGTATTGCTCATGACACTCATCTTTCTGCTTCCCTTAAGTAAATCTGCTGTTTTCACGATCACAACCTTTTTATCCCCCCAAGACTAGACTGTTTCTCCATTTAAAATCACCAAATATATGCATTTCTAATGACTAATTATCCCATATGAAACAATGGTTTTCATGATATGCTTGCATAGTATTTATAGTTCATACTTTCTTTCAGACACATTTTCTTTTGATTCTTGAAAGCATTCTGGGAGTTATAAAACTAACTTTCTAGAATGAAATGCATTCAAAGATCACTTAGCCCCAACTCCTTTGAAGGTCGCAGACTTCATTCAAAACCTAATAAAATGTATGGTTCCTTTCCCCAGGGGGAAAATACATATAAAAAGTGTATACAAATTTACAAGTCCAGAGGATTCATGGAAAATCAGCATTCTTTTATTAAAAAGGTCTGACCCATCACTCATCATCAGGGAAATACAAATCAAAACTACAATGAGATATCACTTCACAGTCAGGCTGGCTAAAGTTAACAACACAAGAAACAACAGGGGTTGGCAAAGATGTGAAGAAAGGGGAACCCTCTTACACTGTTGGTGGAAATGCAAACTGGTGCAGCCACTCTGGAAACCAGGATGGAAGCTTCTCAAGGAGTAAAAATTAGAACTTCTCTATGATCCAGCAATTGCACTTCTAGGTATTTACCCAAAACATACAAAAATACTGCTTAGAAGGGATACATGCACCCTGATGTTTATAGCAGCATTATCAACAATAGCCAAATTATGGAAATAGACCAAATGGATAAGGAAGATGTGGTGTGTGTATGCATATGCAAATATAAGTATATCAATGTGGTACGTATGCGGGATTTGGATGTCCATAGAATTTCTCTTTAGGAATAATAATTTGTTGAATTTTCCATATTAATATTTTTCTAGGGGAAATGGTATGCCATTTCAATCTGTAGATTGTGCTTTTTTTGTAGGGTTTCCTAATTTTTCTTTAATTTCTGCTTCATATTCAATATTTTTTCAAGGTCATTAACTAGAATTATGTTGGATCTCTTTTGTTGTTCTTTATAATTTTGTTCTAATCTTTTAGAAGTCATTTTTCTTTCACTTGACTTTTCTCTAACCCATACTATTTCTTTTTTTTATTGTTTTAATGTTTATTTATTCTTTTTTGAGAGGGAGAGAGAGAGGGAAAGAGAGAGAGTTTGTGGGTGAGAGGCAGAAAGTGAGGTAGACACAGAATATGAAGCAGGCTCCATGCTGTGAACTGTCAGCACAGAGCCAAATATGGGGCTCGAACTCATGGACTGTGAGATCATGACCTGAGCCGAATTTGGATGCTTAACTGACTGAGCCATCCCCCATACTACATATTTCTAAGTGCATTTTCAGCAGTAGTAACCCCTTTTAGCTTCTTCTAATATCTCCTCCATTGTATAATTTTTATTTTTGTCTTCTGGTATTTTAAATATCTTCCAAGTCATATTTTAATCATTTTCACTATAAAATATAAAATACATACACGTGAATAAAACTGCTGGTTAAAATTTTTTAAAAATTAATCTTTTGTTTTGTGTTTTTTTTTAAATTTATTTCTAGGAGAGAGAGAGAGAGACAAGCATGAGCAGGGGAGGGCCAGAGAGAGAGGGAGTCACAGACTGAAACAGGCTCCAGGCTCTGAGCCAGCAGTCAGCACAGAACCAGATGCGGGGCTCGAACCCACGAACCGTGAGATCATGACCTAAGCGAAAGTCGGACGCTTAACCAACTAAGCCACCCAGGCGCCCCTAAAATTCTTTAAAAGTTAAAAAAGAAGGTCTGATCTACCTAATTACTCATACCAGCAAAGTTAAATAACCTTATAGTTCACATCAGTTGTTAACGATTCTGAAGATTACATGACAGCATACAAGAAAACAATCTGGAGAACTTAAAAGAAAACCCAAGTTATCATTGAGAATATATTATTTATTCTCCACCTTAATGAGATGAGGTGTTGATGCTTTCCTAATACTGATTAGGAAACAACATATATCAGGATATATGAATGGACTCGGACTTTAATTATTGGACATATCTCAGGTTGAAATCACAAACGAGATATCCTCTAATTATTTGGTTGACAAAGTCATCACAGAAGGTGATGACTAATACTCGTCAATCCTGGAAGCACATTAGAATCACCCAGGGAGTTAAAAACAAAAAGTTACCTTTGTCTAGGGCTCCACTTCATGAGAAATCCTGATTTAATTTGTGCATCATAGGGTTTTAAGATCACTGTTTCAAAAGTTCCCCATTAGATTCTAACGTGCAGAGTTCAGGACCATTACTTTAGAAGAAACACTGAGAGGGAACTTGAGCTTAACTTTGATGGATAATCAGTATGCAGTTACAAAATTAATCACCACCTAGGAAAAAAAAATCATCATCTCATGTTGGAGTTCAAATTACTAAAGAGAGTTAACTTCAAACAAATATTATCAAATTAGTTGAAACCTATTTAAAAATTGAAACAAAGAAAAAATTCATCCAATTACGAGAAAATTAAACAGAATTAAAACTGTATAAAAGAAACTGTAACTATGCAAATTATCAAAATATGATAAAAATGATAATATATACTTTGAGAAGTGCAGATTAAAGCAATATACATAAATAAAAAAGAAGAAATATATATATAACTCAAGTACTGTATAATTATGTTATTATAATTAATTTATAATTATTTTGCAAATTTAAGGTTCTGTGGTATCTAACCTTAAGTACACAGGGAAGTAGCAAAAGTTAACTCAGTAAGGCATGGTTTTTACCCAACTACTTGATGTTCTCAAAGGTCCTGCCTTATAGTGCCTAGGTAGCTCAATCAGTTAAGCATCTGATTCTTGATCTCAGCTCAGGTCATGATTTCAGCTCAGGTCGTGATCTCAGAGTTCGTGAGTTCAAGCCCTGCATTGGACTCTGCACTAACGGTGCAGAGTTTGTTTGGGATTCTGTCTTTCCTTCTTTCTGCCCCTCCCTGCTTGTGAGAGCACAATAAATAAATAAATAAACTAATAAACCATAAAAAAAAAAAGGATCCCACCAGCTCCAATTTTTTTGTAATGTCAGTGAAAAAAATCTAGAAGAAAGAAGATATCTCTCAATTAAATTGACTCATTAATTTATTCATTACATAAAGCAGGCCAAAAATAAATAGACTTAAATTGTATGTATCTATAACATTGTTGATGGTACTCATCTAGCCAAGAATGCATTTGATTTGTAAAAAGTCAATTTGGCTATATTTTACAGAACATAACAGAGTAATAAAATCATAGAATTTTAGACATAGAAGGTATTTATAAGTAATACAGTTAACACTTCATCTAAGACATTCTTTCTAAAACATACATAGCATTTCTTCTAAGTATATAAGAGTCGGTCAAAGATTCAGTATATGTATTCTCACCATTATATTAGACAGTACATTAATTTTTTGTTTATTTGTTTTGCTTTGAAAAACTTAAAAATTGACAATCTCTCTTTTCCTTCAAAATGTTAACTTTCTCTTTTAACTATGATGACCACTACTGTGACCACTACTCCCATTTTGATCTGACCAATGTGTGATGGTACACAGAATTAAAAGAATGGCTTGTTTAGGGGCTATGAAGTGTATGTAGAGTTCACTGGGAAAGGGAGAAATACAAAGAAGCCTTTCTTCTTAGGAAGGTTTGGAAAGCTTAATAAAATAAGTAGATAAATCCAGATCACTTCATGGTGACCTTCACTATTACTAACTATCCTATGTGTAGCAAATATTTATAAAATTAAAGATGTATAATTTTCTAAATTAACGCAACAACGTGGTTGATTTTTAAATAATAAATATATTAATACTTTTTATCAAAAATATTAAATTAAACCAAAAGTATAAATTCAAATGTAGTTATTTTTTTAAATTAAGATTCCTAATAGCATGTAATAATATTTGACATGTTTAAAGGAGAAAAATTAAGATAGAAAAATATATTTAAATCATTTTTACTTTATCATTTATTGAAAAAATACTTTTTGTGAGGCTACTATGTGAGGCACCATTGCAAAAGCTGAAGATATAACAGTAAAGAAGATAGACAAAACTATCTTACCTCCTGGAATTTACACATTAGTGGGCCAACAGACAATAAGGAAGATAAATGAATAGAACATATAGTAAGTGAGATAATTATAGGTGCTAGGGAGGAAAATAAAGCTAGGAAGGGAAGAAAAGTGTCAGCGGTGATGAAAAGGATTGTCATTTTAGAAAAGATACACAGAGAAAGTCTCATTGAAATGGTGATTTTTAAGTCTTATCCAAAGCAAGACTATTTTTACAAGTGTTGCTAAAACATGTAGAAGTTCAATTCTCTCCTATCTATATGTAAACAAAGTCTCAAAATGAGTCTCACTGCAAGCCAATGGTAAGCTTTAATATTCAAATCAACTCTCTAGCCTTTTTATTAAAAAAAAAAAAACCTAGAGAAAATCCATCTCTAAATGATATAAAACATGGGTTTCTTCTATTCAGTAGGCGTTTGCATAAATTTAGTTTCAGTAATAAATGAGAGTAATTTTATTTGATTGCCACTTGATATTACAGTCTCAGAAACTTTGGCCATTCAGGAACGGTTGGTAAAATTGCCAAAGATGAGAACTTAGAAAGCAGAGTCATATCAATTCAAAACAAAACCAAATGGGTTTGGAATTTTGCATTTTACACAGCAACTCCTTCAAATTCATTAATGTCACAACCCTATTTGGTAAAGAGGACAGTTCTTATTATTAGCAATTAATAAGGAAAGAAACTGAAATTGAGAACATTAAAATGTCTTCCTCACAGATGTAAAGCTAAGTATTGGGGAACTATAAATGAAAACCTATGTTCCTATTCCTAATATAAGTCTTGTTCTATGTGATTTTTCTGCCTCCCTCATATCCTCTTTCCACCCCAAAAGGAACTACTCTCTTGCTATTGTATCAAGAGCTGGACATGAAGGGGAGTGATGCTGAGTGCCTATAAAGGCTGAATTTTAGCACTGGTGTATGTGCTACAATGCTGGCAATACATAGACAATTACATACAAGCAATTCTGAATTGTTCAGACACTGTGTCAATCTTCACGCAAGAGCTGTCATAGCTAGAGTTGCTAAGATGCTGTCAGAAACTGTGGTTTTGCCAAAGAGGAAAAAAGCAAACCCTTAAAAGGAACGCATTCAAGTTTGAGCAGCAAGTAATAATGTCTGCTAGAAGAAAATAAATGTCCTTCATTCTGGTTTCTCAATGTGATTAAGAGAGTCTAATCCAAATTCATTCAGCTTATGTAAGGTACCGCAAAAGTGCTGTTATAGTCAGTGGCAACACTATTCCAAAGAGAGGCAATTAGACTTCACTAGATTTAATGTTTAGGACTCATTATATATGATATTTTTCAGCTGGCACACATATTGAAGTCTTCACGAAAGAGCTGCATGAAACAAGGGATCTTGTTTGAGCTCCACTGATCATTCAAGAATGCTGACTGCCAAGCTGCCAATTGTGTTAACAAAAAATAGACGTATCAGCCACTGAATCAAACAGCTGTGAAGCTCCCACCTGCCACCCGTGGGTAATCAAGAAACAACTGAAAGATATACCTTCAGAAAATGCTATAAAATTTACACTTTCTGTAGGCCTAGCCAGGCATGCCATGACTTGAAGCTTACAGACCCTGAAGCTGAATCCTTCTCTAACAGAACAACCAAAAGTTGAAAACATTATAGTTGCAGATTCTATCAATAGTTCCATGTTACCAAACAAATATTATTTTAACTGAGTTACATACTGAGGGTCATTGCTTTCTTGAGGAAGTTAAGAGAATGTATTTATTTAGCATAATAATTAGGAAGACTCTTAATGAAATCATGTGTTATAAAACACTTTAACTTACAAGTTAGATGATGCTATAATTAAAGTTTTTTAATTTTTTTTTATTTATTTCTGAGAGAGAGAAAGACAGCATGAGCAGGGGAGTGTCAGAGAGAGTGGAAGACACAGGATCCAAAGCAGACTCCAGGCTATGAGGTAGCTGTCAGCAAGAGCCCCACACGGGGCTCGAACCCACTAACCGTGAGATCATGACCAGAGCTGAAGTCAGACGTTTTACCAACTAAGCCACCCAGGCGCCCCTGATGATGCTATAATTAGAGGTATCCATAGATAAGCAGAAAAGCATCAACAAGAGGATATATTACAAAAATGTGAGAGTCAATAACTCAATGGTCATTGCCTTGAGGAAAATCACTTTTAATGATAATTTTACTCAGGAGACTCACAGAGGTGGTGTAAACAAACGATTTCAAACCAAGGTACCATTTAAACACAAATATACACTACAAAAGTAACTGATTGCTAGTAGCAACATTTGCTTTAAAGATTTCATAGAAGAATGTGAAGAGTCTCCATGAATCTAGGAGGGTGGAAGGACAAAGGGAAGTGGGTACCTTAGAGCTTTGAGATTTTTTTTTAATTTTTGAGATAATTGTAGCTTTATAACAGAACTACAAAACATAGGACAAAGAATTCTCTTAAAACCTTCCCCTAAGTACCCCATCTTATATAACAACACATTTATCAAAACTAAGAAAATAATCTTGGTACAATAGTATTAGGGAAAGTATAGAAATTGCTTGGATTTCACCAGTGTGTCCATTAATGTATTACATTTTCTTGTTATTATTACACGATTCAGTCCAGGATACTACATTGTATTTAGTGGCCATAGGTTTCTCCAATCTATGTCATTTGCTCAATCTATCACTGTCTTTCATGACCATGACTCTATGAAAAAACACTGGTCAATAATTTTTTAGATTGTACCTTAATTTGGGTACAATGTAATTTGGGTACCATGCAGGTGTATGACATTGTATATAATGTAGTACATTGTATATAATGCTGATATGAGATCTAGTAAAATTAACTTTGATTTCAAGTCTACAGGATTCTCCCCTGTAGACTTACTCTTTTTTTCTTTTGTAATTATGAAATAAGGGAATTATGAAAAAAGGGAAATAGGGAAGTGAATGTAAGACTATGTAAATCACCAGCCTCCAGGTGAATGTTCACCCTCTCATCTTAGAATCCATGAGATTTTTCCTGTAATAATTTCCAACATTTCCTCATTCGTTCTATAGTTATAAACTGGAATTCTTCTATAAGAAAGAGTTGTGACTTTCCCATTTATTTATGTATGTACTTATTTATATCATTTTGGACATATTTATATTTTGGATTATAAGCCAACTTTATGGTTATTTATTTTACTGATCAAGTTGTTCCAACTTTAGTCATTAATTACTCTTTCATTTGGTTCCTGTGTCCTTTCAATATGCATACATCATATATATTTACAAATAAATATATAACATACATTATAAGTATATAATAAAAATATATTTTTTCCACTGTTGTACTTTCTGGAATCATAAAGTACTCCAACCACGTTTTGCATTTCTCTGAACTGGCTTAGCTTGCATTTCCTCTGCTGTAGTTCTGAAAATAACCATTTCTAAGGAATCCTGATTTTTTTTATTTTTATTTTTATTTTTAATTTTTTTTATAATGTTTTATTTCTAGGAGAGAGAGAGACAGCGTGAGCAGGGGAGGGTCAGAGAGAGAGGGAGTCACAGACTGAAACAGGCTCCAGGCTTCGAGCTGGCAGTCAGCACAGAGCCCGACGCGGGGCTCGAACCCACGAACCGCGAGATCATGACCTAAGCGAAAGTCTGACGCTTAACCGATTAAGCCACCCAGGCGCCCCGAGTCCTGATTTTTTTAAATGAGAGATAGTATTTAGAATTCAAGATCTAGGTACTAGAATTGCTCCTTGCTACTGGAATGACACTGCTTCTAGTATCTGTTACTGTATAGAGCTAGGATATAAATGCATGTATACAAACTCATGGATATACACACACATAATATTTCTTTCTATGGATACATTTTAATACTGTCAACACAAATTCAGCATTATAGCCATTCCATTTCCTTTTTTGCAGCTTCTTTATCCAACAAAGAGAATGTTTGTTCTCATTATCTGCAATGTATCTATTAATTTGTTCACCTCTAATATGAACGCAAATTAGTTTCACATATTCCAACCTACACCCCATTGAGAAACAAATTCATCAACTATAGTGTAGTGTTTATATATGTTTTTTTAAATATACATTTTGCCTTAGAATATTTAGTCAAACACCATTTTTCTAAAGTTACTTAGCTCAGCTCCTTTCTTCTCTATCTCATTCAGTGTGGTTGTATGATTCATTTTTCATACAGTTAGAATCATCTGTCACAGTCTGCATTTCCTTTCCCCATATTCTGATTTTTTTTAATTTTACAAACACAGATTTGAATTTTTTGTGGTGTACAGTAATATGGGTTTGATAAATGAATAGAGTCCACCACTACTATTCCACATAGAACAGTTTGACATCTCCAGAATGTCCTCTGTGTACACCTTTATGAACAATATTTCCCCCTGACTACTGGCAAATACTGATCTGCTCTCCTTCCTCAAGTTTTGCTTCTTTAAGAGTGTCACATGAATGGAATTATGTAATTTGAAGCACTTGATATTTTACTTCTTTTGCTTACCAAAAATGTATATCCATCCATGTTACATAAATCAACAGTCTGTCCATTTTATTGTTTAGGAGAATTCCATCGTATGCATGTACCACAGATTTATTTACCTATTCCATGGTAAGAAGCATATGTGGATTATTTAAAGTTTGGGGCAATTATGGAGTACATTGCCATAAATATATATATATGGACAGGTTATATTGGCTGAATGAAAGTTTATACTTCTCTTAAGTAGACGTGTAGGAGTCAAACTGCTGGGTCATGTGGTAGGTGTATGTTTAGATTTATAAGAAACCTCCAAACTATCTTCCAAGTGGCTGGACCATTTTGCATTTCTACCAGCAACATATGACAGTTCCAGTAGCTTTGTATCCTTACCAGCATGCTGTTGTCATTTCTTATTGTTTGCTTGCTGTTAACTGTAGACATTTTTTTTAAAGATTTATTTTTTTTAAATGTTTTTATTTATTTCTAGGAGAGAGAGAGAGACACAGCTTGAGGAGGGGAGGGTCAGAGAGAGAGGGAGTCACAGACTGAAACAGGCTCCAGGCTCTGAGCTGGCAGTCAGCACAGAGCCCGACGTGGGGCTCGAACCCACAAACCGCGAGATCATGACCTAAGCCAAAGTCGGACGCTTAACTGACTAAGCCACCCAGGCGCCCCAAACTGTAGACATTTTAATAGATATGTAGTGGTATTTCATTACTGATTTGATGTGCATTTTTAAATTTTTTTTTAATTTATTTCTCAGAGAGACAGAGGAGAGAGCAGGAGAGGGTGAGAGAGACAGGGAGACACAGAATCTGAAACAGGCTCCAGGCTCTGAGCTAGTGGTCAGCACAGAGCCCGACGCGGGGTTCGAACCCACAAACTGTGAGATCATGACCTGAGCCGAAGTAGGACGCTCAACCGATTGAGTCACCCAGGCACCCAATGATGTGCATTTTTATGATTAATTTTGTTGAACATCTTTTCATATGCTTATTCATTTCCATATATCTTTTTGAAAAGAGGTGTCTGATTAATGTTTTTGCACATTTTTGGAGGGTAGTTTGCTTTCTTGTTATTGAGTGTTGAGCATTCTTTATATATTCTGAAGACAAGTCCTATGCAAGAAATATTATTTGCAAATACTTTCACCCACATCTTGATGAACCTTTTCATTCTTTAATAATATCATTCACAAGGCAGAATTTTAGATTTTAAATTTTGATAAGGTCCACTTTACCATATTTCCTAGTATGGGATGTGTTAGGTGTCCTAGTCTAGGAATGTGGTTTCAAATACAAAATTTTTGCCTAATCTAAGGTAATGAAGATTTTCTCCCAATTAGGAGAAACCAATTAGGTCTATGATAAATTATGAGGTAATTGTGGTATAAAGTGTAATGTAAACATTGAGCTTCATTTCAGTTTCTTGATATATTAACATCCAACCATTCTGGCACCATTTGTTAAGAATTTAAAGGCCAGTCTCAAGTACTCAAACCTCAGAGAGATGGCCTTGTGCTCATTTAAATGACCTGAGAACTCACTGACATTGTCACACGCAAGGACTTAAAGGCTTAAATTCTAGAATAAACCCAGGGTATGGCCTTTGGAGTCAGTCAAACTTGCTTATGAATCCAGGCTCCACAACTGTAGCTTTGTAACCTCCAGGAATTTACCTATTTATCTTTTGCTTGCTCTTCTTAAATACAGCTAACACTAAAACAGAATACAGCTAGAAAGAATATAGTTAATCCTATTTTTCTACTCTATTTTTCTTGCCAACAATAATAATTTACATAGCACTTTCTTATTTTATTATGAAGATAATTTATTACATGATAAGGCATTTGTTTTTTATATATATGAAGAGAGAGAGAGAGAGATGGGATGGGGCATATTTTTTCTTAAAATCTAGATTCCACAAAGAAATGAACATACTAAAATTCCTTCCACTATAGTTTTATTCTTCCATACCCCCTCCCCAGAAAGAATGAATTGATCTTGAATTAAAGTCCTTTTGTACATTATACAAATCTCTAGCACTTTATAGTTTCTACTTTATTTTTTTCCACTAAGATACAAAAACTGATTGAGGACATGAAATGCACTGAACACACTGTGAGGCAGTATGGTTACAAAAGTAAAATATGGAGTTTCACTTTTGTAAACCATGGTGCTCTAGTTAAAAGACTCTCCTGCCTAATAGATCTTGAGCAAGCACTGGCTTTTCCATATCTGCACCCTACTACATTTTGATGATCAGAGAGTATCTTTAATGGAAATGAGAAGATGGGCTCTCATGGAGACTTCATTTTTTTTAAACAGTCTTAACTCATCTTTGAAAACGTCCAGGCTGGCCAAAGTTTTATGCTAGTGTACTGGATGAAGTTGCCATTGAAAGGGAATGTCAGATAAGAGCATATAATGAATTAACAAACATTCAGGGAAGCTATGTGCATAAACCTAATGTAGTGATTTCATACCAGAAAAAAAAAAAAAAAAAAAAAAAAACAGAGAGGAAAAGGCATCAATGACTAATGAATTTGGACTCTCCTTTGTTTCCTACTTCTTATGTTAGGTTGTTTTTTTGTTTTTTTGTTTTTTTTTCTTTTGAGAAAGTTCATGTACTCTGTCACTTTAGAATAACTTACCTACTTAAGAAACATTGTTGGGCACCTGGGTGGCCCAGTCAGTTAAGCCTCCAATTTTGGCTCATGTCGTGATCTCATGGTTCATGGATTTGAGCCCCGACATGGGGCTCTTTGCTCTCAGTGCAGAATCTGAATCTCTGTCTCCCTCTCTCTCTACCCATCTCTGACTCGCTCTCTTTCTCTCTCAAAAATAAATAAGCATTTAAAAAAAGAAAATATGGTCTATTTCCTGGGCTTTTCATACAGCCTTTTTAATCATAGGCTTTCTGAAGTTTTGTGTTTATAACTTGTTAATATGGTTAAATATAAAACCATCTCCAAAGAAAATAGTTACTGAAGCTTCTATTCTTTTTTTTTTACTTTTAATGTTTTATTTATTTCTGAGAAAGAGAGAGACAGCGTGAGCGCAGGGCGGGGGGTGGGGGGGGAGGATCAGAGAGAGAGGGAGACACAGAATCTGAAACAGGCTCCAGGCTCTGAGCTGGCAGTCAGCACAGAGCCCGATGTGGAGCTCGAACCCATGAACCGTGAGATTATGACATGAGCCAAAGCCGGAGGCTTAACCGACTCAGCCATCCAGGTGCTCCTGAAGCTTCTATTCTTGAAAAGGAGAAAACAAGCTATATTTTAAAAACTAAATTCCTCATTTCTTGTTTAACAGCAACTAACTGTGATTATTGTGTACAAGTAGACACTGTGCCAGGAATATAAACATGAATTAGACACTGTTCATATCCTCAGGAAACTTACAACTGGATGATTACAAAGCCCAAAGTGGAAGTCAGTAGAGCAAAGAGGAATGATAGCTAACCCAAATAGGGATATCTGGACTGGCTTCCTGAAGGATGAACAAAAATTAGCTAAATGGTGATAGAACAGGAGTGAAGGAGCAATGGGAAATAAATCTCAGGCTATAGTTATAATACATAATGGAAGGATGTTTGGAAAGGGTACCCTGCTTAGAAATAAAAAGTAAGTCCTATATGGATGAAATATTAATTTTAAAGGAAAAGTAATAAAAGTGATGTTGAAGAATTCAGCAGAAATCAGAATCACAAAAGATCTTTATGCTATGCTAAAGATTGGAACTTTATTGCAAAGTTCATGGTGTCCAATGATTTTACACATAGTATGATGGTATTAGATTTGCTTTCACAAAGGTAACTTTAGCAGTAGTGTGGAGAACAACTTGTAAAAAATGGGGAATAGTAGGGGGAGAATGACCAATAACAAAGAATATATGAAAACATACATAGAAAGTATTGAATTGGCTAGTGGCTCTGAAGAAGAAGGGAAGTGAACTGAAGACATGAGACATAGATATTTTAATATAATTAGTACTGGTTGAATATACAAGATGAAAAAGAATCAAGGACTCAAGCTCGGAGGAGGATGGTTTCATTCAACAAAAGATGGAAGCCATGAGAAATATTTTGGAAGAAAACAGTGAGTTCAATTTTGTTTACGTTAATAAGAGGAGATAATAGAACATTGGAGTTCTATCCCTAAAAATGGAAATTCCTGGAAAACTTTTGAATAAATTTTGAATTTCAGAAAAGAGGTCAAAATGGAAAATTTAGATTTAAAACAAATTGGCATATGGCTATGTGAAGGCACAAGAGTAGCTATAACTATCATGGGCGTAAAGTAAGAATAGGAGATGCAGAATACAACTCTGGAGCTGAACAATTTTTTTTTATTTTTTTTTTTAATGCTTTATTTCTAGGAGAGAGAGAGAGAGAGAGAGACAGCGCGAGCAGGGAGGGTCAGAGAGGGAGTCACAGACTGAAACAGGCTCCAGGCTCTGAGCTGGCAGTCAGCACAGAGCCCGACGCGGGGCTCGAACCCACGAACCGCGAGATCATGACCCAAGCGAAAGTCGGACGCTTAACCGACTAAGCCACTCAGGCGCCCCTGAACAAATTTAATAATATGTAGAGAAAGCATATTCCATGAAGGAAAAACTAGGAAGTGAAGTCAGACTCACAGGAAAACCACCAGGGAAGATGCTGATAGAGCAAATAGCGGAGGGCATGGTATTAAGGAAGTAGCAAACAATCATAGCTATTAGATTTATGGAAAAAAAAAGGACTCTGCCTACCATGACAAATATATCAGTAAAACTGAAGGATTGCAAGACAAGTTATATGAATACAGTAAGTAATGAAAAGTCATAAATTGGAGAGAGAAAGTGTGTGAGAGAGAAAGAGAGTGAAGAGGATTCTAAGAAACTGTGAACTGAAGGAAAGAGAAGCAACGATAGCTGATAGAAGGCACAGTGCTAAGAAAATAGGTGTGTGTGGTTTTTTTTGTTTTTGTTTTTGTTTTGGTATATTAAAGCTCTAAAATTGCTTAATGGAAGGACCTCAAGAAAGGATTGAGGATACTATAAAGAGACAAAATGCTTATTTAATCCACAGTTACATGTATAAAAAGTAACCTTAGATGAATGACTTCCGTTTAATTTCTACTTTAACAGAGGCCAGGAAGCAAAATTGAATATAGAAGCACCTACATTTTTAATAACGAGTCAGGCGTTTATTTTATTTTTGAAGAGAAGATAGGATAATGTGATGAGAGGGAAAGATGAAATGGGGAAAATTTGGTGAGGTAGTGGCTTGAGGACATAGTAAGGCTTGACATAGCTACTGGGAGAAATGCAAAGCACTCGATTAAGATCACACAAAATATTGATAGATACAGTTAAGGAAGAACCTAAAATTGGAAACAAGGTTTTAGAGTCCCAAAGTATGAGTAAAGAAGGCAAATCTTCATACTGCACTGGGATTGAACTTTTCTATATGGTACAAAAAGAGAAATATAAATCATTTGAGGGTACTATCAAGAGATTTGAAATGCTCTAGGATAGAGCGAATACAAATTGAGTAAATGAGGGAAATAAAAGTTTGGGAGAAAACAGATGTATCTATGTTTAATGGTGTATCATCAAGGTTGACTACTGAAGTCAACCTGGTGTAAAAGTAGTTGGGGAAAAAGACTGACCCAGAGGACAGAGATCTTCAGTTGAGATTAATGAAGGACAGAAAGTGGCAAATACTGAAATGTATAGACTTGAGTTTTTGTTGTTGTATTGTTGCTGTTTTATCACTGTTATTACTTTTAGTTTGATTTTGTAAGTTTAAGTGTTGATTTTAATAAAGCTTTTAATTTTAATGAAACTATTGTTTGGAAGTTACATAGAATGACGCCAAATGCATTTCTAAGTGTCATATGGGGAAAACAGTAGTGGATAACCGTAAGGGCTTCAGGACAAGAGTTTTCTTGTGAGAGACTCAGATTTTAGCTAAGAAGGAAGTAGAAGAATTGGGAAGAGGTTAAAATTGTTTAGAAAGGAATGGAGTTCCAAGAATAGAGCTGAAATATTTAGAAGAGAGAGAAAAAAAAAAAAAAAACTGAGCTAGGAGGGATCATCAAAGAATAGAATCTGCAGAATTATCATTTGCAAGGATACAATCTATAAGAGACAGCTAAATGAGTTAGTTACAATAGTTGGTTACCAAGCCAATTCAGCTTTGTTCTTCTGGGGACATGGCAGCATTGTAGTTTTCAATTCCTTTGGAATTAGGTCTGTCAAGCGATTTGATTTGGTTAATGTAAAGGAAAGTGACATGTGCTACTTCCTAGTGAACACTTTGAGAGGCAATGTATATTTTACCATGTCCCTATCTTAATGTGGCAGTGGTGAATGATTGGGACCTCCTTGACAACCTGCACTGAACACAGCATGCAAAATAAATTTCAAAACTTAGTGTTATATCGCTGATATTTAGGGATGCTTAACTCAGAAGAAACTATTCTTTCTGACAGAAACATGAACAAGGATACCAAGATAAGCCCTGATGTCTTCAGAGTTCCAAACACTGCAGAGCTGTGGTAATAAAGTTACTTCAAAGAATCCATGGAAAGAGAATCAAACCTCAATGATCAGGCAATGTTTACAGTAGCCTGGTCTGTAAGCTGTATAGATAAATACAGTACTAGGTTTAATGCCAATTTTTACCTCTAACAAAGTCAGTCTATGTTTCTGATAAATTGTGTATGTAAAACAAATGAGTAAGATCAATGTATAACTTGGTATATGTATATTTATGAAATCAATCAATAAAACTATATATACATATATTTTTATGTTTGCACAAGAATAGACAATTCTACGCTCAGCTTTGTTTCTTTTTTTCATATTTTAAGATACCCTTATCTGGTCTATAAAATCAATATTTCAAAAATTATAATTATGTTTAGAACATTATATTGTTAAAATATGATATATTCATTAGTGGTTTTTAACATTTATAATTTGTGCATATTTCATTATATATACACATATCACAACACATATATATATAACTGATTTAAAAATAAGAAATGTTTTTATAAATAAAACATGATTTGATTCTCTTATGAAATTAATATATACTATATTATTGCAATAATAAGCATTCCACAAATAACATTTTTTCTGTATCTTTCAAGGTTTTTGAAATTCAAAAAACTTTCAGAAAGTAGACTATATTAGATGTCTTTTCTTAAAAACTTAAATATTAAAACATTTGGAATGTAAATCCATTCTCTATGGTATAATAAAGATTAAGTAACTGTACTTAAAAGCAAAATAGGTTGCCATCTTTGGGTTCAGATTTAATAGGCACCAAGATATATCTTTCTGGTTGTTAGTCTGAAATTTCTACTACTAGAGACCCATTTCTTTAGGTTCATCTTTCAGAAACCATTCATATTTTAAAATGCAAATGCTTCTGGGAACTAGGGATAGAAGCGATGATTAAATTAATTCACAAGAAATTGTTGACATTTATCAGATTAACTTTCTTCTGAAAATGAGAGACTAGGACGGTTAGCATACAGAAGATAATGTAGTAAAATCACTCAAAAATTACCAAACCAAGAAAGAATAGAGTATTCCAACCCAAAACTCTATCTTTCAAGATAAAACTCATTGTCTAAAAAAAAAAAAAAAAAAAAAAGATAAAACTCATTGTCTTATACCATTTTTCAACTAAGCACCAAATATGCAATAGAAAGTAGAATCTCAGTAGATGCTTGCTGCTAATGATAATGTCTTCTCAGATATCAAATCTATGAACGTTGAGAGGAGAAAAGAAAAGACGATTTCTGTATGCCCCATATTTTTAAAACTAGAATGATAAAGTTCTTATATTCCACAAACCAAACTATGTGCTACTTGATCTTTCATTACCATAAAAATGTAAGGTATTTGGTGATATTGACTGTTGCCAGCTAGGAAAACAGGGAAAAGTACAATGTAGGTGCTATGACCTCATGAACAAAGTTTAAAAAATATCGTTATGTCTGCAACATGATTTATTTAGGCCCAAGTTTTTCTTTCACTCTTATTTTTATTCTTAATAATTTTCAAATCAATAAAATAGAACAATATATTCTGTGCAAAGTAACTGTCAGGACTCCAATAATGTTCTGTGTAATATATACAAATACATCTATAACAACAGTTATAGCCATAGCTATAGCTATCTACCCATATATTTATGTAATACCCTTATTTTATGTATGATGACATTAGACTTGTTGCTGAGGTGAGGGTACAGTGTAGAGTAATAGAGGTCAGAGTCTTTGTTGTCTAACTTGGAAATATTAACACCAGTAATCTTTTCCCTCATGAATGCATTTCTCTACTTCTAAGTGTTTGCCCTTTGGATGTAAAAATGTGTATTTAGAGATGCTATATAGAATTTTAAAAAGACTGAATAGTTTCACTTTCTTCTACATGGTGAAAGAGATGAATTTGTTCTAAGGTACAATTTTAGAGATAGTCTGGGAATTTATTTTCTTCTCTAATAGTACAGGGATAAAATTCCATAACCAGTTAATGAGGTGAAAGAAACTTCTGATAGGAGATTGGATTCAATGGCCTCAAAATGAAAGTCTTCACTCTATTCTAATTTATAGAACACTATCGTACTGAGTTGAATAACTATGTACTGTTTGCCTGAAATTTTGCATTTGATATTAATAGTGGGAAAACTTAGAGTAAGAATTTTATACTTAAAAAATATTGAGTGTCTTTCAATTAACTTCCAGATATACAAATCATGAATAATGGTTTACCAGGGAAGCTGAGGAGCTTGACATATGTTCTTGCACATCTCACTTGGAAAAATTGGTGAATACACTTATCATATCTATTAATTAGGTACAAGGAAGGACAAATTAGGCATCATGTATGACAATCAGTCCAATGGAAACTAAGTGTGAAACAAAGATGCTTCATTTCATCAAGTTAAAGTAAGAAATTGGAAGGCAACAGTGAACAGCTGGATCAAGGTTATAATTTATGTTTATTTCATTCACATTGTTTTGTCTATTTTCAAACTATGACAGGGTAACTCAGGATTTTTTTTAAAAAAGTGTTTTATACAATTAAAACAATTCCTTTTAGTTCCTATAAAATAATGTGTGGAGCAGGAGGAGATCTTGCTAACTTTCCTGCGTAGATTTTTTTTTAATGGTCAGAAAAAAAATGAACTCTTATCTTCTATTTTCAGCTAACTCTTACCTCTTGCCTTCCAGCTTTCTGATACTACAAATCCAACAGCATATCCACATTGTCAGAAGACAAACTTGAAAGGGATTTCATATGGCGAAATCAGTTAGATAACTCTTGGGGACAAAATGGCAATGTAAAAATATCCTCTAGCAGCTTTGTCAGTACACAACAAATCTAGGTCATTCTATTCAGCAGGAGAAGTTATTAGAACTCCTCTCTTACTTCCTCTACACGAAAAGCAACCCCACAAAATCGAATGACCTGTAAATTCTCTTTTGGGGGAAGTAGCATGCTCTAAACATTCCAGCAAGTATATATGTGTACTATTAACTAAGATTGTAAAAATCTGAAGATTCAAAACTTGTTACAAATAACGCAATTAAATAAAACCAACTGTTTCAAGCATCTAGCACTTAAGGAATATATGCCAAACAAAGTGCTTGGCAAAATTTTAAAAGGATAAAAGTAAAGCAGTCCAAGCTCTTGGAGCTTAGTGGAATGAGTTTTTGCATATATTGTCATGTTTTAGTCCATAAATATGTGCTGGTAGAGCAGTGGTGTGTATGCTCATGTGTTCATAGATATAATATTTAGAAGAGAGAGGAAGGATCAGATGTGAAGGGAAGATTCAGCTGATACATGGCTTCAACAAGCTAAAGACTTGCTCTTGCTGTCTTACTTCAATGCCAACTCCTCCTGTTGCTTCTCCATGAGCGCTGAACATTAGAGGAAAAGAGCCATTTGGAACTCAAACACGAAAGGGTCCCTGAAGTAATTATTCTTTGTGAACCATTGCCAGGGCCAACATCTGCAAAATCTCTGGGCAGTAAAATGTAGGACTCGGAAGGTAGAGCCATCACATATGTAGTTCTGGACATTCACAAGCAACCTCCTCAGCTGAGCTTAGATGTGATCATTCTAAATTTATGCAAAGCTGAGGAGAGGGCCTTTTATACTAGAGGCTGAGAAAATCTGTTTTTATTCCTTTAAGAACTGTTACTAACTGATGTAATTTGCAAAAACTTGAGCTTTCTTAAGAAATAAAAATACCTGATTACTTAACTATTTCAGAATATTTGAAAACTGTGCCTGTTAAAAGTAATAACAGGATAGGTGACTCCAAATCTTATAGGAATGGATTGGATTTAGTGAGAGAATCTTATAACTGTGAAGACACAAACACTTAACCATTTGAGAAATGCAAACTTAACCTGAACAACAATGATGTAATGTTTTAGTTTAGATTTACTGGCTATAAGATGGTATGTGTCCAAGAATATATTTCAAACAATTTTCAGGTTTTTCAGTGCAAGAATCCTCAAGGTGGATTATTTTAAGCACAATGAAACTGAACCAAATTTAGAAATTGAAATTTTTAAAGAATATGTAAATAAAAATATTGTTTTATAGTGTAAATGTGCCAGCTTTCATCTAAAAAGTGTTTTTACCAAAAGAATATCTAAGTGTATAATTATAATTTTTATTAATGTTCTGTGAGGGAGCTCATGAATAAGGATAGAGTATGACATACTAGTTTAGGATCAATTTTTTTTGATTAACTATCCCTATTGCAGCCAAACACCTGTTTCGTGGTTGTTGCATGTATAATTAATGCAGCCTAATGAACATGCTTCATCAAAATCTCTCTGCGGTTTCAAAATACAATCAGAGTGGTAGGTATGACATAGTACAACATTTAAGAAATATACAGTAACATTCTTAAAATACATCTTATGGCATTTTAGCTCAAAAGACAGTATACCTGGACTAACAAAGTTCTCTAAAGAATGATATAATAATTGCTATGATTTACTACCACATATCAATATATACAGAGACTCATTTCATTGACACTTTTGTTGCCAGCCTAGATGCTACTGAAAGCATGCACAGTTTCTGCTTGCCTTGATGTATTAGGTATCAATGACAAATCAGCAACACTTCTACCTCAGCCACTCTCCCACTGTTCCCACTACAGTCTTAGGCATGTTCTGCAATCATAATGAACACATTTATCCTCCTGCAAGCAAGCTTGATTTTAACCCTTCAATATAAACAAGTGGAAAGAATTATGAGAAAAACATACTTTACAAGCACCAATATTTTTCAAGTTAATTTCTCTGTGTAAAACATAAAAATAAAAAGAAAAAATGGCTGCAAATATTTGCTTACAGGTATAATTTGTATAGCCATTGATTCCCTTTATGATTACTGTAAAAAAAATCATACGCCCATTGTTAGAAACAAAAAGCAAACATCATGCTATTAATTTTTATTTCAAGTGAGGCTAACTACATGACGATGCCAATAAATTCTGCCATTTAATTAATAAAATGTAACATCTTCTCTTATTGGGTTGCTGTAACAAAATAATACAGGTTGGGTGGCTTAAGCCACAGAAATTTATGTACTCACAGTTCTGAAAGCTAGAAGTCCAAGATCACAGTGACAGAATAATCGGTTTCTAGTAAGGACTCTTTTCCTGACTTGCAGACAGCTGCCTTCACACTGTGACCTCTTTCTTTAGTGTGTATAGGAGAGGGAGAAAAAATTTCTCTCTCCTTTTAATAAGGCCACTGATCCTATCATTAGGATCTCAACCTTATGACTTCATTTAACCTTAACTACCTCCTAAAAGTCCTATATGCAAATCCAGTTAGACTTAATGGTTTCAACATACAAATTTAGCAGAGAATAAAATTCCTGAAGCAACTAGGAACTTGGGGGCAGGTATCATATCCATACATACCACATTTACATTTGTTCGGAGGCAGTATAAAATGTGGGGGATACGGAATAATGCTTGTAGTATTTTGGAGAGATATCTTGTTTACAAGATGTAAATACTTATATAACAACATCCACTTTAAACTGAATCTGCAGTGAAATTTTTCTGTGAATAAAAATTACAAAGTGCAAAATTCTGATTTTACTTGCTTTCAAGTAGATTTCTACTGGTTTCAAATTTCACTTATTTATCTTCTATATTCTTTTCTTAATTTTTAAAAATGTTTTATTTATTTCTTTTATATATATATATATATATTTTTTTTTCTAGGAGAGAGAGAGAGAGAGAGAGACAGCGTGAGCAGGGGAGGGTCAGAGAGAGAGGGAGTCACAGACTGAAACAGGCTCCAGGCTCCGAGCTGGCAGTCAGCACAGAGCCCGATGCGGGGCTCGAACCCACGAACCGCGAGAACATGACCCAAGTGAAAGTCGTACGCTTAACCGACTAAGCACTCAGGCACCCCATGTTTTATTTATTTCTGAGAGAGAGACAGCATGAGCAGGAGAGGGTCAGAGAGAGAGGGAGACACAGAATACGAAACAGGCTCCATGCTCTGAGCTAGCTGTCAGCACAGAGCCTGATGTGGGGCTGGCACCCACGAACCCAAACCGTTAGATCATGACCTGAGCCAAAGTCAGAAGCTTAACTGATTGAGCCACCCAGGCGCCCATTGTATACTCTTTATATAACAACGTTGTTAATACACATATTTGCCTGGGATAAGTAAAAACTTAATGGAAATGTCCTTGTATGTGGAAAGAGAAGATATTCATTTATTCAGAAACGTTACTGAATGTCTACTGTGTGGCATACTCTTTTCCAGGAATCTAGCATATATTAATGAACAAAACAGGTAAGAAGCATTGCCTTTATAAAACTTAATATATGAGTGAATAATGTATTTATGAAAATAGTTTGTAAAACATTTTGGTGCAATACTGAGCATCTTTCTCAATTAATGGTCACTATCTAGTTTTATACTATGAGGATTCTTTTTCTATACATATTAACTATATCCTCTGTGAAATAAGTGGAAAATATTGTTTAGAAATATTAGTAACTCTTACAATTAAATACATTTCTATTCATCTTATCAAAAATATTAAGAACATCACAACTGAGGTTTAAGACATAATTGCACTTAACTTGGTTCTTAAATTCAGAGAAAAGTTGTATATTAGCTACCTGGATTTGGAATCCTGACAACTTGGGTTTGAGACCGGCTATGGCTTTTACTGCTTCTGTGAACATAGATAAGTGCTTTATCCACAAGCTTCTTTGTCCTCGCCTATAAAACGATGCCAATGATAACTCTTACTTATAGCATGCTGTGAAACTAAATGCATAAGGTCTGACATGTAGTTCAGAGTATAATAAAATCACTTATTGTTTTTCACTTAATTTTAGGAAGTACATCTAAGAATATACACCCATGTCTATCTATCATATATCTAACATTTATTAATCTAAATCTTAATAAAATAAAAAATGAATCTTTCCTAATACTAAAATACATCCAGTCTTTTTTAGGGAAACATCATTTATTACAACCCAGATCCACTATGAAGTCAATATCTGATTTATTAAAAAATCATTTGAGGAAATATATTCTTTGAACAGGATATGTGTTACTTTGAAGGCACATGCTCTCTTTACCATTTAAATATAATATACTTTGAGGAAGTCAGTTATTTTTTTGTTTAAATAAAAAGCAATATTTAATGATTTTAAAAGACATTTTCCTTTGCCCTAGTACCTATAATGTCACTTTGAGAAGTGATAACCCAAGGCATTGACAACTATTAATAAGTGATTTTCAATTAAATTCACAATGTAGTATTAGCTGATTTCCTTTCATTTTTGTACTAAAAGTTTTCCTGTTACTATTTTTAAATCTCATACTTGTAGATGAATTAAATATAGAGGTAACCTGGAAAGACAAACTATGATATTGCAGCAAAATAAGCAAAGCTAGTGTAATGTACTCTTGGTGGGAACATGAACAGAGACATAGAATACTAGAATTTGTATCCTAAGTTTCTTCTTTACAGGCAAATGCTTCTATTTCAAAGATTGTAGTCTTTACTTTCTCTGAAAGGATACAGTTAGAAAGAAGAGGTATTAGTTTAATAGATTTCTGATTTCAACAAAACAAAGGCAATATGTAAATCTAAAATATTACTTAATTCCCCAGCATTTGAACTATATTTGTCAAACCATATAAAATACTAAATTGCTAAATATCTCCTAATTTTTGTCACAAATTTCAAAAGAAGACCTATAGTAATATGATTTAAAATGTGGTTTAGCTACATTGTGAAAAAATACCAAAGAATTTTCTCCTGCTTAGTTTTGGAATCATAGTCTTGTTCAGAGCACTTCTTCTCCACTAAGCCATCTAATTATTATCTACTCAGTACAAAAAACTGTCCATGTGATATTAACCCACAAAAAAATGTGTAGAATTTCATGTCATAACCTACAAGTCCATAACTGGTTTATAGCTGCTTAATAATATACTTCTAGTTTGATGTTATTTACTTCTTGCCTTAGGCAGACTCTGAGCTCACTTCAGATTCTTGAGGAAACAAACTTCTCTCTGGAAATCATAACACAAAATTGAGGATAAAATATTTCCCCAAAAGGTACAGGCAGAGAGGTTTTCAACAGTCAGGAAGGGGACCCACAAGAATTTTCCAGATGTATTTTTCCTGACAAAAATGCTATACTGGAGAATTAACCTCCCATAGAGTCATCACCTGGCTCTCTCCTTCTGCCTCTATTTTTTACAACTGCTCTTTTCCTACTTTATAAAAAATAAAGCCTACCTTTCATTCATCCTGCAATAAGAACAATGCCATAAGACTATGTTGTCCAATAAAGGAGTCAGGAACTTCAGTGGCCCTTCAAACTTAACTAATTAAAACTAAATAAGGTTAAAAATTCTTTTCCTCAGTATCACTGCCCACATTTCAGCTCCTCACTAGACACATGTAGTTAGTGGCTACTGTATTGGCCAGTGCAGATAACATTGTTGTTGTTTTTTTTAAACATTCTTGTAAAATACAAAAACCTGAGAAGAAAATAAAGGACACGCATCTACAGGTCAATAATAAATAAGACTTCAAAGAACAAAATATTGTTTTTCACTCATATAATATTCTTTTAGTAAGTAAAAGGAAATATATATGAAAACAGAAAATTATGTATGGATAAAATATATCCATATTTTGAAAATGGATAACTGTATCATATTGATAAAGGATTACTATGTCATTGGATATATTTAAATAGAGATATAATAATTCTTTAATAAATATTTTATAAATGTTAGGAATTACATTAATTACCACTACTTCACCTTATGAGGAAAATGACAGGTTTCAAACTAAGTAAGTACTAGGATCCACATAATTTAAAATTTTATTTTGGATGGGGCGCCTGGATGGCTTAGTCGGTTAAGCGTCCGACTTTCGCTTAGGTCATGATCTCGCTGTTCGTGGGTTTGAGCCCCGCGTCGGGCCCTGTGCTGACTGCCAGCTCAGAGTCTGGAGCCTATTTCGGAGTCTGTGACTCCCTCTCTCTCTGACCCTCCCCTGCTCACGCTGTCTCTCTCTCTCTCTCTCTCTCTCTCTCTCTCTCTCTGTCTCCTAGAAATAAATTAAAAAATATAAAAAAAAATAAAATAAAATTTTATTTTGGAATTCTGGGTGTGGGGGTGGTTTGAAGGGTCCCATTCAAACTCTTTGGTTTTCATACCAGAAATTCCTTACACCCAATCTCTTAATTTTGAATTATTCTGGGTAGTTTACACTAGCTGCCTTCGTAAACCCTGTTAACTTGATTCTCTTCCACCTACTTTCCATATAAAAGAGTCTCCCAAATTTTAAGACAATTTCTTCCTTGTTTATTTATGGCAATGGGGAATGAGACTCCTTACATAGACAGTATTGCAGTAGAGGAGGAAGTGCTTCTGGTTATAGACCCTCAATGATAGAAGCACCAAGGAAATCTCAGGCAGGGGAATGTCCAAAACAAGAGATTATATGGCTCTCAGGTAAAGTTCCATGACCTATGCGATTGCTTTTGTTGTAGGTCAGCAACAAATTAGGATCTTGGGTCAGGAAATCCATACTTAACCTTCCATCTTTATCTAGTTTCTCAGTTCCATTATTATTGTTACTCCTCTTAAGACTATTTCAGAAAATGTCTTCCTCAGTATAATGCACAATTGAAAAGCAACTTAATTTACTTAACATAGCTCTCACGAACTTTGGTATGATAAATTAGAGGAAAGATAAATACAACTGAGAAAGGTGTTATTTAATAATCAGGCTATGGTGCAGACATAGAAATTAAGAAGAAACAAGTCAACTGACTCTGGGCTGTGCCATTTATCCTTTTATCTTTAAGTCAGGTTAATTTGCTCCAAAGTTTTCTCATGCTTCCAAATAAAGTGGCATGGGGATTAATGACATGATGTGCTACTGAGACCAATAAGAACAGAAACCCAAACAGCTGAGAGACAAGGGAATAGGTAATAATAAATAGTGACACACTTGGGGACTCTATTTTCAAAACACATAAACTATTATATGAACATGATACATTCATTAATGTACAGAAATTAAGCATGGGAGGGGTGCCTGGGTGGCTTAGTCGGTTAAGCGTCTGACTGTCACTTAGGTCATGATCTCGCGGTTCATGGGTTCAAGCCCCACATCGGGCTCTGTGCTGACTGCCAGCTCAGAGCCTGGAGCCTTTTCCAGAGTCTGTATCTCCCTCTCTCTCTGACCCTCCCCTGCTCATGCTGTCTCTCTCTCTCTCCTAGAAATAAATAAAAATATTTTTTTAAAAAAAGGATTTAAGCATGGGATGGGAGCATAATGTGAACTGGAAGAAGACAAAATTGCAAAGAAAAGTCATAAATGGTATGTATATTGTCATATAATTAAACAAGCATCAGGATTAATAATAATTATTAATAATATAAAAAACACACTGGATATTTAAGCCATTGGAAAATGGAACAACAGGAGGTTAATTCAAGAATTTTCCCTAAAACTGAATCAAGCTTAAAGACATATAAATATAATCAACATAAGAAGATTCGCACTGGCAATTTTATTAACACCAACTACAATGATTTGCTTTTTAAGGTCCATGTAAAATGTAGATCCATTACATAAAGGGACAAGAATTTATTTAACAATAATTACCTATGTATATGATACATTCTGTTTCCTTCAAGATAATACTTGGATATTCCATATATATAGTATTATGAGAAAGAGAATTATATGGCTCCTGAGTGACTTAAATTAATTATAGTTATCTTTCTTTTATTATACATCATATCTTAAAGTACCCATAATATCTTTTAGGGTAAATGTAATGAAAACTTAAAACTAATTATGGATCAAAATTCCAATGTCCTTCCCCTCAAAATGTTGAATTTTATTCCTGGGTCTGATTCCCCATACTACACTTCACCTGCTGTGTAACCACCATAAGTTTTCAAACTGTTTGGGTCCCAGTTTCTATATCAGACAACCTACTTCCTAGAGTTTTCAAGTAAGAGAATCAACTAAAATCAGATATATAAGTGCTTCAAACACTACCTGATATAATTGAACCTATGCTGTTCATTACTATGATGAATGTGGGGCTGCCCCTATAATAGAATTGACAATATACAATAACATCTGTTGCCACCACAAGACTGCAAAAATATCAATAAAAAGGAATATATAGATATATATATATATATATATATATATATATATATATATATATATATATATTCTCCTAAAACATATACAGAATTAAAAACATAAAATTCATGTAATTTGTTATCTTAGAGCCTAGTCCAATGTATTCACAATGTTGAACAAATAGAAGTTTGACTCTATTATCTTGGTCGCCTAACTGGTATGTATGTAAAAACAAGTTGACATACAATTTATCCCAAAGTAGGAATTAAATAATATTAGCACATATTTTTGCAAGTATCTTTGTGACTTCTGAAGGCAACTAAGAATTCACAGTAACCGTCTTTACTATTTTATAATAATTACTTGTTCTTCATAATATTTCAAGAACATTGAATGATGCTTTCATGATCAAACTTTCACATTTGTTGTTCAACTTTTTTTAACATTTATTCATTATTGAGAAACAAAGAGAGACAGAGCATGAGCAGGGGAGAGGCAGAGAGAAGGGGAGACACAGTATCTGAAGCAGGCTCCAGGTTCTGAGCTGTCAGCACAGAGCCTGACATGGGGTTCAGACCCACAAAACATGAGATCATGATCTGAGCTGAAGTCAGACACTTAACCAACTGAGCCACCCAGGCGCCCTACTTGTTAAGCTTTTTAAGACAGAATAAATGTCTTTAAGAAAATATCTATATGTTTGTGTGAATATGGTTAATTTTGTGCATGTACATGGGGAAGGAGAGGGTTAAGCAAATGTTGGGAAATTATTTGCTTTTAAATTGAAAACCATAGATGATCTAGAAAAATTTGATTATTTAGGTTTAGTGAAGCCTGTAGTTCAATTTTTTTTAATTTAATTATCCATGCTTTAAAATGCATTTGTTTTCATGACAATGACCACAGAAGAGAACATTTACCTTTTGATTTCTATAGATTGATGTATTCAGATATCCCTTCTCTCTGCACAAAGTCTATTATTATACTTGCAATGAAACTTGATTTTAGAAGTTTTCACTAATATTTAAGAATATCTGCAAAACTAGATAAGAGACCTAAAATTAAAATCTATAAAGAAATTCTTTTTCTTGTGGTCTTAATTTTTTATGACCTGACATGTAATCCAAAATCTTTCTATACATCCATGAGTTACAGAATTGGTTTTATTCTAAGCCCATTATTTAAAGGTGTCCAAGAAGTGCAAATAAGAGTGACTATTCCCCATTGTCTTTTCCGTAAGGAAAAAAGTCAAAATGATTATTATTTATACAAAACTAATATATGCAAAATATTTAAGTCCCATTCACATTAAATAAATTTTTGCTACAAAGTCATTTTCGTGTTTCAAAAAGTAAACCTTTTCAGGATAAGTGTCCTTCAGAATGTTCTAGAGACCTTTATAGCAAAGAGTACACATAATAGGTCTTGGCTTCTAAGTATCATTGTTAACTAAAAGGGACTAATAAAAGATAATGACTGAGGGGCGCCTGGGTGGCTTAGTCGGTTAAGCGTCCGACTTTCGCTTAGGTCATGATCTCGCGGTTCGTGGGTTCGAGCCCCGCGTCGGGCTCTGTGCTGACTGCCAGTTCAGAGCGTGGAGCCTGTTTCAGTCTGTGACTCCCTCTCTCTCTGACCCTCCCCTGCTCATGCTGTCTCTCTCTCTCCTAAAAATAAATAAAACATTAAAAAAAAAAAAAGATAATGACTGATTCCAGGACTGGTTCAGGGAAAGCATACAATGAGCATGGAACACTTAGCTGCATGAGAAAGTAAAAAAGAGCTCAAGAAATTAAGGGAATGGGCAGAAAGATAGGAGCCAGATTAAAAAAAACTTCCTCTCACCTAATTAAAAAATAGAATAAATCATCACATTAGTGGATTATAATGCATTGAATTAAAAAGTGATTCACATACAGCAAAGGAAACCATCAACAATAAAAGATAACCTTCTGTATGGGAGAAGAATGTTTTTCAGCCATAAAAGAGAATAAAATCTCCCCATTTGCAAGGACATAAATGAAGTTAGAGAGAATGCTAAGTGAACTAAGTCAGTCATAAGAATGACAACACATGTAACATATGATTTCACTCTTATGTGGAATGTAAGAAACAAAAGAAACTAACAAAGAAAAGAGAGGGAGAGAGAAAAACCAAAAAAACTTTTAACTACAGAGAACAAATACATGGTTACCGGACAGGAGGGGGAGAGATGGGTGAAATAGGTGGTAGGGATTAAGGAGTGCATTTGTGATGAGTACTGGGTGATGTATGGAATTGGTTAATCGCTGTATCATTATATTGTACACCTGAAAGTGTAATAGTAAATGGACACTAAAAACAAGTGTCAAAAATATTGATAGAAAATAGGATATTTACATAGCCTTAAAGCACCTATAATAAATTATAACCAGTTTTACTATTATGAGATGTATTCTTAAAAGTCACCATGCCATGCAAAATTGCACAATAAAAACCACAGGGTTTATGGAGATATAAAGATATCATGAGTGACAAATAAAGAAAAAAAGATAGAAACCCAATAAAAATAGTAGCATATTATGTGGTTAAGATATTACAATCAATATGGTACTTTACCTTGAAAAAAACTTGAAATTTGCTTCTAGTTATCAAATGTCAGATGAATTGCAGCTTGTAAATTGTTGTGAAATAGTGGAAGAAAGTTTATCTGAAATTGGGTAGGAAACTGTAACATCAAATGTGTGTGGGGTTGTCCCATGCTTCACATGGCCAACTGAGGCAGTAGGCAGATGTCTTGAGGGGCGTGCATGAGTTTCTTCTTTGTATTTCTACTGGGCTTTGTCCAACTGGGTGCAGTTTCCTGTGTTCATCTAGTGTTTCTTCAGGACAAAATCACACATAAACAAACATACAATTTTTATACTCAGTTCCCTAATACATCAATCACATAGGAACAAACCTGTGTTTTCAAAAGAAACATTATTGCAGAACTAACTGTACTTATTGGAAAGTGGAATTTTACAGCAGAGAAATCTAACAGCACCTTAACCAAATGATCACAGGTAACATTACTAGTAATGAATGGGCCAAGTTGTATTGCCTGCCATTTAATTTGTTTAATAGGTGATTCAAAAAGTACTCCCCAATGACCACATGAACAATGTTTGCACACGTTTTCTAAGATCTCTGCCAAAATTCACTTTGTGATGTAAAAACCTTGTATTAAAGACTACTATATATTTCTTTTAAAATATTGTACCAGAAAAAGTCTCTCCTAAAAACACATTTTATTTCTTCAGACAATGAGAATAGTATTATACATATGGTTTTCTTTTTCACTATGTTTATGAAAACTCTCAGAACAAAATGTAATGCTTCATAACTAAAAATATCTTAGGTACTGGATTTCATTTATTTACCTGCCCCTATGGATTTATGGTTCCTCAGGTAAAGTTTCAGAAAACTACCCATCCACCCATATTTCATTTATATATTAAGCAACTCATTACATGCTGGCATGAAAAATATCCTCTTATATCCTTTGTAGATGAAAAAATCCTTTTGGGGTGGAATTCATAGTCATGGCATAGATATATACAAAACTATCACACTGGCTCTCATTTTGTAGATTTAATTCCATTGTATTGAAACAGTCTACTTTAGGGGCGCCTGGGTGGCTTAGTCGGTTAAGCGTCTGACTTTCGCTTAGGTCATGATCTCGCGGTTCGTGGGTTCGAGCCCCGCGTCGGGCTCTGTGCTGACTGCCAGCCTGGAGCCTTTCAGTCTGTGACTCCCTCTCTCTCTGACCCTCCCCTGCTCACGCTGTCTCTCTCTCTCTCCTAGAAATAAATAAAAAATATAAAAAAAAATTAAAAAAAAAAACAGTCTACTTTGATATGCATGGCATTCTGTTGTATGTTTTAACATGTAATATGTTAAAGATTAAGGTATCCACAAAGTACATTTTACATATTGATAAGTATTATTAAATACATCAGAAAATGATGCATACTAACCCCTCCAGCTGCCCTGCCATGTGTGTAATATGTAAATATTGATAAATTCAGAACTTTTTCTTAGAATTGACAGGCTTGTATGAATTACATAAAATAAAATAATTTTCATAATTATCGATGTTTTCACAGCCATAGTGTAAACATAGTTTCATCTGAATACTAGTCTCCTCTCTTATCTTGGAAACACTGTCTTACAAGTATTTCTGACAAAATAATTTCATGAGTTTTCAACAAGAAGTCTTTTTACATTAAAATTGTTCAATTAGGGGGCGCCTGGGTGGCTTAGTCGGTTAAGCGTCCGACTTTCACTTAGGTCATGATCTCGCTGTTTGTGGGTTCGAGCCCCGCGTCGGGCTCTGTGCTGACTGCCAGCTCCGAGCCTGGAGCCTGTTTCAGTCTGTGACTCCCTCTCTCTCTGACCCTCCTTTGCTCATGCTGTCTCTCTCTATCCTAGAAATAATAAACATTAAAAAAAATTGTTCAATTAGAACTTATTTGTACTTAAATATTTTTCTAAGTGGGGATTTTAATAATAAATATGAAATATGTTGTCCTTCTAAATATTTTTATTTTACTTTTATACAAAAACAATTCTGTTGAAAGTTTAAAACCTCAACCTCTTCTACAATATATTTTATTGAAGCAAACCCTTACTGTGGTCATCAAATTATTCAAGGCTTATGTCAGCACTGTGTTGTGATAAGATTCAAAGAAGCCAATACTCTTTCTTTACTGAGGTACATATCTTAAACTTTAATGTCAGGGTTCCAAAAATATATCAAAATCACACCATAGGACTACCCTCTAGAGTTCAATACTTAAAATACAGCTTACTGTATCCCTCCATCATTTCAAACTAAACATAATACTTTTGTCGGGAGAAAAACAGGTTACCTTTACCCAACATGAATGTTCATGATTTTATCTTAGTTGAATATAACTTTGTGTAACCAAATTTTACCATCTGCTTGGAGTTATGGCTTTCTTCTTAAACTTACTGATCAGGCTACATACTTAAAGACAAAAACAAGTGATTTGGTATGAGCTTTCTGGGTAGGTATTTATAGCCCATAAACATAAATATGTGGTTAAAACTGTCCAGAGACATTTTGATATGCACTTCAAAAATGGAAACACAAAATCTTAACACAAAAGGAGAAAAGTTATGTTTAACTGGCCTTTCCTGGGTAGGCAGACATGATTTACTCTCCTCAAGGTTCTCAGGGTAAATGGTTACTATCCATGCTAAGAAGAAAAAAGATGGCAGATTACTTTTAATTTGCTATCAATCATCTGCATTTCCTATTCAATTTTGTCAGGAAACATTTCATTTAATCAGTCCTCTCATTATAAATACTTCTCCCAGTGATTCAGTTGACACAAGTTTTCTGACACAAACTGTGCAGATGGCAGAAAACTGGTATCTGGTCTCAATGGGACTATTTGACCACTGCAGTAAAAGAGCAATAAACAAAATAACAACATTGCAGCCCACTTCAGTTTATGTAAGCAGTCAGCCTTTTATCGCTGTAAAACCTTGAAATGGATGTATGAGCTTTGCTGCAATAAACAAAGAGTTGTTTACAGCGTAGGGATGGCAGGTACCAACACTGGACTGGAACTCCTGCAGCCTGAATGTCAGGAACTGACTAATGTGAAGAAACATATTGTGGCTTGTTTTATGGAGAATATGTTTTATAAACCTCAAGGGACCATTTATCACAAATTCATCCACTCGGCAGCAGATTGCTGCTTTAATGCTGAATGCTGGATTTCAGTCAGGCCCTCAAGTAAAAAATGGAGGAATAAAATTCAAATGCTATGTTGTTTCTGTTTGCTTGATCTTGATGACTCTTGGATTTCACCATAGGAAATCTATTTTAACCACTTATTCTCTCCCTTAAACAAACTAAATATTTTATGACTTAGGGCTAACTCATTAGAAAATTTACATCTATTTACTGTAGCAAGCTATTTCAACACCATTTATTTGAGAGCTGGTGTGCTTGCTGTATGCCAAATTCTTTAAAAATAAAAGTATCTAACAAAGATATACTCTGCTAATGGGCACAGAAATGTGTGCCTTGCTTTTCACAAAATAGAATCATTAAATCACCATAGCAAAGATTTTTACAGCCTTGCTTTTTAAAAATAGCTATTGCTAAGGCCACAAGGATGTATATAGGGATGCCATGGAAGGTAGCTATTAAATAAAAATAATATACTTAATTTTCTTCATGGATAAAAAATTTCAGTGTAAGAGAAAACAGCAGCTCCTATCAGAGTTCAGGATAGTAAGCAATTCACATTGAAAACTGACATCTTGATAATGTCAGCAAGTCTCCATGTTGTATGTGAATCCAAGCATATGGTATAATCTGTCCCAAGATACCCTTTTACTTTTTTATGGCCTGTATTGCCACATATGAGAAAGTCAACATAAGTTTCACACAGGTGTGTTTGTCTTACACTCAAACAGTTGGTTTTTGGCTTTAAAAATCTAATACAAGGATTTCTCGGAATAATAACAGTGTCGAGAATATAACAGAGCTTCTCAGACAGTGGTAAGGAATTCTCCTGCAACATAATCACTTGTGAGTAGGCAGGTTGTAATACTAAAGTCTAGTTTCCTGGGCCAAAAGCCCTAGTTCATACAATCAGAATTCTACAGGACTGAGTCCAGGCATTATGGATCATTAGCAAATCCCTCCTATCACTGTATTACACACAGATAGGAGACTTATTGAAGCATTGAGTAGGAAAGCACAAAAAACTAGTTATATCATCTGGTATACAGATATTGGGCATTTAAAAAGCTGCAGCATTCAAAGAAATTCTCCTGCAAGTCAAAGAACTTAATTGGTTTCTTCTATTTCCTATCTTTTCTTCTTCCTTCTTGTCCTTTCAGGATTTCCTGTGTTCTATAATTGTTGTCTCTTACTCATGGGCATATAACCTATACCAAAAGCTAAACTAATGCATAACTATTATTATTTCATGTGCATGTAACATTTAATAATAATAATTTAAAAAATAAACAAAACTTAAGAAACTAGAATTCTACTAGCATTTTGATCTGTTAACTCAAGCAACTGAAAACAGCGATAAGAGTGGAGTATGCTTTCTGGCCACACTTTGTGGGACCTGTCCAGTGCTGATGTAAAGAATACACTCACACGGGGTAAAAGTCTTTTCCTGCTCAAAGCAGAATGCATTGCTTGCATAAATATGGGCTCAGGGTATACTGCAGAGAAGAGAAAGCATAAGCAAAAAGACAGCTGTCTCTTTAGATGTGGAGTTAATACCTCAGAACCTCCCTTCTTCTATCTGAGATTTGAAAGCTAACATCCAAAATGCCCCATTGCATGATTCAACTAATTTTCTATTAAATCTAATTAGTAAATGACAATGTTTTATATTCACCCATTGGAGTTTCACCTAAACCAGTGACTGATAGTAAAGCAGCAAGGTATTTCAAATGAAGACTTCAAAGCTTCTTTTGCTTTTGAGCTATCTTAAACCATCTCATAATTGAGGTGGACATTTCTCTTTCAGCCCTGAAATAGCCTTGGGAGATGGACAGCATCAGTTCCTTTTTAGAGAGAAAGAATTCTAAAGAGGATAAGAAGACAACTGTCACCAAATAAAGATACATGAAAAAAATCTATCAGATTATACTCACAGTTAGGTCATGTGGTTTAAACAACACATTTTTTATGTGAAAGATATGTTTTTAAAATCTAAGTGGCTTAAAACAGTTTATTCTTAAGCTGACATGATATCTCTCACAGTTCAGCCTTCTTCACACACCGATTTGTTAATGTCAGCTCTATTTCCAAAATTGTTAAGGATTTCAACACCACCTTCTGTTTGTTTCCTATTTTTGACACTGAATTTGTTTTTTCTGCTGTTAATTTGTACTGTTGTATCTATTTTTATAACATGACATCAAGTATGTAGATCATAATTGGCTGGAAAATAGATGGCTATATAAAAATATTGTACATTAATATAAACTAAAAGTTGTCAAAAATGAAACTCCAATGACTCTATTTATTGTATTTTTATTTTTAATGTTTAATTATTTTTGAGAGAGAGAGAAAGAGAGAGAGCATGTGTACACACACACAAACCGGGGAGGGGCATAGCAGGAGGAAAGAATATCCAAAGCAGACTCTGTACTGACAACAGAGAGCCCAACATGGGGATTAAACTCAAGAACTATGAGGTTCTTTGGCTTGAGCCAAAGTCGGACATTTAACCTCCAAGGACCCCAATCATATTTTGATTCTCTTTTCTTCCAATTGTTATCTCTTGAGCTGTCAACTGATTATCTGTTCTTTCTCCTATCCATTAACCTTTTATGTTTTCTTTACTTATCCCCCCAAAAAACATTTTAGCTAAATATCTGTTTTCTGCTTCAGGGAACAAATCCTTCAGTGAGTTTATTATTATATCTACATTTATATTTCTCATTACAGTATCCTAAATTTATGACCTTTTAGATGTGTTCTTTTAACTAGATCCTACATGTTTAAACCCAAACAAGCATTTCATGTTCTTGATTATTTCCCTATAGTATTATATAGAGTAGTGTGATCACCATAAGTGGAAGCCAGATCAGCATCTTTGATGTTACCTGGATATATTCTATGAATTCATATTCTCAGGATCCAACCCAGACCTGAATCAGAAATTCTGAAAGTGGTACCCAGTGTATTAACAAGCATTTGAGACTAAAATTTAAGAACATTTGGTATAGACTACAAAATCAATGTCTTTGAAGTCAGATATACCTGAATTTGAGTTTATGCTTTTCAACTTGTATGATCTTAAACAAACTACTTAACTTCTGATTTACCCAGTTTAAATCATAGTGTCCTTCCTTAACCAATCAGTGTGGTTAGATAAATGAAGTGACCTGATTGGGCTATCCTTAATCATGAGCCTACTAGTGTGGACAGGGAAGTAGGAAAACACTATCTTGATCACAAGGAGAAGAGGACTGGTTTCCTTAAGAGGGGGATGCTGGGAGACAAATATTTTCTGTTTATTTTGGGTGATGCCACAAATATTTTTCCACTCTCCTTATTATTCTCTAAGCATCTGTGGTCATTCAGTTTCTTCTAAGTTTGAATCAAAATCAGTTATGTTCAGGAAGATTTCCTTGGCTACTATATCCCTCTTTACACACAATTTTACCATGTTTGAAAATATAATCTTTATTTTATGATATTCCTTTGTATGTACTCCCAGGCCAGGTCTATATGATTGGTTTCTTGACTAGAGTATAAATTCTTCTAGATGGGGTCTATAATTTCCCCCTCTGTACTCTCCTGTTTTTTGTCAACTGTTGCATACATAGGACATAGTTAATAAATAGGCTTCTTTATTAAACCTGTTCATCTTTTAGATTCTAATCTAAATCACATACAATATCCCTGAAATGATTTTTCTTTAAATGTTTAACACATTTTAATTATCTTTTGAGGAGATGGATCTTAAAACTAAATGTAATTATCAATATTTTGAATCTTTATTTAAACTCCAATAGACAATATTAAATGAGCTTACTTTACTTTACTTCATTTTCTCAGGAGATTTTTTAATACAAAACTTCCAATAAAATAGTACTTAATATCTTGAGTTAGAATTTTTTGAAAATAGAACTATTATGAGAGTTTAGACATATAAATTTAACTTGAGTCTACTGGTAGTGATAAGTCCATTGAAAGCTTTAGAATAAGGAAGTGTTAAGAAAGAAACAGACAGCAGGTCCAAATGGAGTCACTTATGCCATACCCCACATCACAAAACAAGGCTTAATACCTAACCTAACTGCATTTTAATTTCTCCCAGGAATGTGACATTTAACCCATCAATCTGGAATTATCTACTGCTACTAGTGAGGTAATCTGCTGGACAGACCCCTACCTTTTCCCAAAGGATGGGGTCTTTGCCTGAAACAATACACTCTTCCTTTGCCTTGCCTCTTTTCTGCCTATGAAATCCTTACATTTTGCATAGTTCTTCTATGTTCTTTCTATTTGTTAAATGGGATGCTACCCAGTTCATGAACTGTTGAATAAAGCCAATTAGATCTTCAAATCTTTCCAGTTGAATTTTCTTTTTTAACAGTAGTGACACGACCAGGCTGTGATTCAGAATATAAATGGCAAGTCATGCAAACCCCAATTATGGCCATTCCTAAAAGATCCACAGTAGTTCCATAGTTCCTAATAACAAAGAAATATCATTGTCCATTTTGTTTCTGTGAAATCATAATATAAACATAGAAGAAAACTAAATTTTCATAGGAGATGTATGCTTTCAAATGTTAGCTACATAATATAGGCACAAACCACATAACCATTTTTGTAGTAGTAACTAAGAGATCAGAATCTGAGTTAATACATACACTAGCTGAAACCTTGATTCACTAGCTTGCTATTACTCTCTGGATCTTAATTTACTCATCCATAAAAAGAGGCTACCTCATCAGTTAATTTTGGGAATAAGATGTGCTATTAATCCTAGGATGTTTAGCACAGTGTTTGGTACATAATAAGTGCTCAAAAAATAGAAGTCATTTATTATCATCTTCATCCTCCTCATTTGCTCCACCAAGCCACCACACTAGTCATCCCCTGGGGGCACCAGCTTAAGGCCATGGGTAATTCTCCAGGGGGTGCAGTTTTGGTGTTGGCTGTTCCCCAGATCAAAAGTGTCATTTCCTTCTACATTAATGCAAATACTCCTGAGCACTGGAAACATACTTTCCTCTCCATCCTGATCTTGCACTTATTTTAAAAGTGTAATGAGGAGCAATGCTTTCAAAGGAAACCACTATTTGGATTTTTCACTATCCACTGTAATAAAGTTAGTTCCATTTTTCATATTTTTCATGAAAATAGCCTGAAATGCCACCACTCCTTTCCCTTCTGCCACACATATGGATAAGCTGATAAAAAAAAAAAAAAAGTTTGGGTGCTTCCTTCATTAGTGCCAGCTTGAAGTTAGTACTGTGCAAAGCCCGTGACCTATATTCATTTCTATGGGAGTTGCCCCACCAAACTTTCTCTGAAGCCATTTTCAGATCGGCTTTGAAGCATTATTTTGGATGCTTTACAGAAAGCCTCATTGTGTGAGTCTTAAAGGTTTTCATCACCTCCTGGTATGTGTGTGTGTGTTTGTGTGTGACTGGCATCATCAGTCTTGACATTCAACCAAATTCTGCACAAAGAGTTTATCTCACTTGTGTAGAATATTCCCAACAGTGATCTTCATTATTGTATGTCAACTGAGAAACAATTACATTTCTCCCTCTCTGATTCTTCTTCATGTTCACAGAAACTAATTTAGCATACATTAGCAAAGTAAATGAAATATATATATATATATATATTTAAAAGAAATATAGTCAGTGTAGAGTCAGTATCTCTGGGTCATTACTTCCCAAATCTGTTAACCTTCAATGAGTTTGAATGTGCCTGGGAAAACACCTGCAATTGGTTTGAACCTTGTGTGAAGAATGGAAAGAAATGCTAAGTTATTTATATTATCCCTTTTTCTTTTCTAAAAAATATTAAGTTTATTTATTTATTTTGAGAGAGAGCACAAGTACCGAAGGGGCAGAGAGAGGGAGAGACAGAGAGAGAGAGAGAATCCCAAGCAGGCTCCACACTGTTAGCATGGAACCCAGTGCACGGTTTAAACCCATGAATCATGAGACCATGACCTGAGCCTAAATCAAGAGTTGGACATTTAACCTACTGAGTCACCAGGAGCCCCATACTGTCCCTTTTTCTATGAATATTTTTGTAATTTCTGGTTTTAGAATTTTTGTCAATATTACTACAACTATTCATTTTTTAGATTCTTTTCATTCATCAGTAAATATTCATTTTATATTTTTACCATAATAGTTTAGAAAGAGCTTATATTAGTATTTTTAAACCTCAAAACAACTCTGGGATATTATCTTGGCCTATACTTCTGTGGCTGGTCCTGAATTTTTTAAAAATATAATGACCTTTTACTGCTCCTAGAGTTGTTTATTGATAAATTTGGATGGTTTGCTCTAAATATACATCTAGCACCTTTTAACTAAAAGAGAAACCATTTAACTTAATTTTATGCATTTTTTTATTATTCAAGGAAAATAGAGAGAATGAGAATGGGGGATGCTTTTTATATTGTTCAGAGTAGACTTTTATTTGCTTGTCTGTTTTTTCCCTGAAGAAAGTCTTTTCTTGTGAGCCTTTATGAGTATTAGAGGGAGGCCAGGAACTGATGTAAAGTATGAGCAAGTCCCTCCCTCCAACCTCCTCATTCTCTGAACCTGTCTTGAGGCACAAGATGGAAACTTAACTCAGTTGCATCACAGTAAAAAAATAAAATTGACTCTTGAATACTAAATCTTATAGGATTTTCATATACACTTGTTAAGCTGCTATATTTATCTGCTTCAAAAAGGTTGTTCTGTATTTTTTGTTTTTTGTTTTTGTTTTTGTTTTGTTTTGTCTTGTTTTAAGTATACTGCTCTCAAGGCTGAGGTTGAGAGATCTGGCTTTGTTTACAAGTAATATGAAGTGGTGTGTAGACTCAAACTATAACTTAATGGATGTTTTTCACATCACAAAACCACTATGCAGTTTGGCACAATTTAAAATGGCTGGCAGGCTCCACTTAGCAGAGGCCCAGGAATGAAATACCAGGGTGTTGCAGGTCAGTGCACTGGCAGAGGTGTATGGGAAAGCTTACTTGGCTCTACTTCCTGCAATCACTCACTCATTTCATGAGCAATAAAACTGGACTAAGTAAAAAAAGAAACCATTAAACATTAATGTGCAGTACACACTGACTCAAGGATGGAAAGAGAGTATTTTACATGTTTTTTCTTTACTTGTATTATTTATGTCATGAAAGAAGGCCTAATTAGATTTATATTTTATTCCCAAAGATAACACCCTATAAGAGTTGGGAAATGTATTTATTATTTCATGCTGATATGAAAAGAAAGTTATGAGATCATTCTAAGCTGTCTATTGTTTATGGAAGACTAGCCCATCCCAAAGAGTAGAGGCCAGTTCCTGTAATTGCCACAACAAAAGCTTATCCAATTGATATAACTCATTTTTAAATGTTAGCAATTTTCAATGTATGGTCACAAGAGATTTTTTTTATATTATCTCATTTTATTCTAAAAGAATTGTATGTGTCAAATTCTTAAAGCAAATACATTTTTAATAAATATGACTGCTGATTGTTAAAGTACTAAAATCATCCAATATGCATTTTTTATTATTCCTTTATATATTTTGATACTACATATAAATAATGAGTTATGTCAATAAACAAAAAGTGTAAAATACCAGCTCTAAACTTTAAATTGATCTCAGTAATTCTTCATATTTATTTACTGTTTTGATGACTAAAATTTTGTATGAATAAATATATCATCACAGATAAGAAAGACAGCACTATGTCTAATACATTATCAGGGAATTTCATAGTCATTTAGCTTCCATAAACTGTAATCATATAAAGAGATATTTATCTAAGCAGTCCTTCACATATAACTGAAGACTCTTCCAAAATAGATAAAATTTAAGTACTCAAAATACAAAATAGGGGTGCTGGGTGGCTCAGTTGGTTAAGTGGCTGACTTCAGTCAGGTCATGATCTCACAGTTAGTGGGTCTGAGCCCCACATCAGGTTCTAGGATGACAGCTCAGAGCCTGAAGCCTGTTTCAAATTCTGTGTCTCCCTCTCTATCTGCCCTCCCCTTGCTCATACTCTGTCTCTGTCTCTCTCTCAAAAATAAATAAACATTATTTTTCTTAAATACAAAATAAAATTTATACCAATAAAAATGTAAGACAGTTTACAATTTTGATAACTATTTTATTTTATATTTTCTCCTGTGCAGATCAAACTGAAGTTATGTTAATTGACATAATTATTAGGTTGCTTAGCTTATTTTTTCTAATATGTTCCAATTTTTCTCTAAACATACCAATTCGGAAATTAATGGCCAATTACTTTTTAAATGAGAAGTAAAGTCTTACACTGTAGCGTTTTGTAATTCCTTCTCATCTTGAAAGACTAACAAAAATTACTTTTCATATTATAAATTTGATCAAAATCTACTTGTAGTTGTAATGACAAATTTTACTTAATAAAACAGCTGCTTTGGGGTGCCTGGGTAACTCAGTTGTTAAACATCTCTTAATTTCAGCTCAGGTCATGATCCCACAGTTCGTGACATAGAGCCCTGCATCGGACTCTGTGCTGACAGTGTGGAGCCTGTTTGGGATTCTCAATCTCCCTCTCCCTCTGGATCTCCCTGAAGTTCTCTCCCTCTCAAAAAATAAACTAGGGGTGCCCCAGTGGCTCAGTCAGTTAAGCATCTGACTTCGGCTCAGGTCATGATCTCGTGTTTGTGGGTTCGAGCTCCGTGTTGGGCTCTGTGCTGACAGTTAGCTCAGAGCCTGGAGTCTGTTTTGGATACTGTGTCTCCCTCTCTCTCTGACTCTCCCCTGCTCGTGCTGTCTCTATCTCTCTCTCAGAAATAAATAAGATGTTAAAAAAATAACCTAAAAAATGTTTTAAGTAAAAACAAAAAACAAAAATCAGCTGCTTTACACTAATAGCCTACTCATGCCAAACCTGGGTAAATCTACATCAGCTCATACTGTATTATAAAACAGCATAAATATTTTATTAGTTCACTGAAAGGATTTGAAATATGGTTTTATACTTACTATCCAGTCATTGATTGGCTTTATTTGCTATTTAGAGAAAAGTAACAACATAAGTCTAAAATATTTTAGTTAATGTCAGGGTACTCTATATTAAAACGTTGTTATTCTCAACCAAGTACTCTAATACTTTATATAGTTATAAATAAACTTTTCCGGAGTTTTTGAAACATGCTCATATCATATAATTTTACTATTTAAATATCTAGAAATGTTTCCTTATTAATAGAGTCAATTAATTAAGACAATTTCAATGTAGAAGAATTCTTTATTCATCTCATAACATAATAAGTATTAATTATTTGCCTTTATAGAAGGCATTTTAAGTGAAATATAATGATTATTTGGCATAAGTTCATTTTTATGAAGTAAAGTAGAAGACACAAGTTTAAAAATCAATTTGTCTAGCTTTACATTTAGGTAAGGTATCTAAATATGTACTATTATGTAATTTATTTTAGAATTGGGTTTGGGAAGGACCCCAGACAACCATCTAATCAAACCAAATTTTCTAGTTTGATTAGAGTACTTTCCAGTGTTGAAAATTTTGTTCACATACTTTGTATATGAGCAAAGACTAGCTAGAATCCTGGTTTCCTTAACTATGGAAGTTTGAGAAGTTAAAACTAATATTTCCATGATCATAAATATGTTCCTCACCTATCAGCATTACTGGAAAATAAGTTCAGACATAATGTTATCTTAAGGAATCATGCTTAAGCACAAAATGAGCTTGATCCTCACAAAAAGGGATATCAGAACTATGCTGAGTTTCAAGTTTTAGCAAAAAAAACTTTCTAGGACATGTGAAAGGCTGGTTCTGGGGCCAAGAGCTACTAATGCATTGCTGTCAAACAATCTGCATTGTTAGCATAAATGATGGTTGTATAACAATTATAACATAATGTCTCAACACAAATATTTGGTAGCCTTTGAACTACAGCTAATAGGTATGTCCAGGTTCTAACATGTGTGAGAATCAACTTGTGGTAGGAAAGAGTCAAAATGGTGTGTGACTAAATGTAGAGGGAGTGCATCAATCATAAAGAAAAGTTCTGGGAATTCATGACTCAAGATTTCAATCACATTTTTCAAATTGCTTTCTCTAAGGACATTTCATCAGTCTTTATAACTTTAGAAAGCAATCAAATAAAATTATTTATAAGGAAACAATAATTATCTCCCCCACCTCTTAGGAAGATTTTTCTAAATATATATATTTTATACGTGTATAAGATAATCCTGAGACAAACATGTCTTTAGCATATTATTAACAGATCTTTAAAATATTATCATATACAGTTGTCTCTGGGAAAAAATGCTGAAGATCATTTTATAGAATGAGTTTCACAAAATAGTTTAATATATGTATTATTTTAGAAAATATTTGTATCAATAAGAAGACAAAAATACTACCAAAACAGAAGCAAAAATGGTAGAAGAGTTTATCAGTATACTACCATAATGAAATGCCTATTCACTTTTGCTTTTTTCTTCTATAGTCTACTTAAATATATATTCTAAATGGTGATGTGAATTACATATTTCTAAATAATAGAATAAAGCAATATGTTTTCAGTGATTTGTGCTACATTTGAAATAAAGAGAATTATCACCCATTGTTTGCTAAATAGCAACCAGTATTTAAAGTTTCTAGGACTAGAATCATTTTCCATATCTGAATACTCATCAGGGCAAACAACCATTTTAAAAGATTCATCAATGACAGAGCTGTAGACTGACAGCATCTGCTTTCTTAAAAACATGTTTCCTTCCTACTGGCCCTAATGCAGCTTGGATACAGGTAATAACAGTCAGCATGTTGAGTTCATTTTAAGGCAAATAAAAGCAAAATATCTAATATTCCTACATTTCAAAGGCAAAATACTTTTTTAATTTTTTGTACATTATAAAAGTAGAAAACTATTCTTCAGCTATATAATCATGTTTCAGAACTCAAATTCTGTCCTGTATCTACCTAGGAAACAAAATATATAAACAAAGCAAATAATATGATTTTTTTTACTGGTTCATGGAATAACTGAATTTCTCTTTTCTTTATGTTTTATGAAGTTTAAGTTTTGGACAAGTAAAAAGGAGAAATGCTAAGAAACTGAACCGCAGTGTGGTATAATTTACAGTCTCATTATGTGTGCACAGAATGCTAGGACAATTAGGAAGAGGGGAAATCCTATCCTGTGGTTTCTATATTCCTTTCTCATACACAGCCTTCATGTGGTACCTCACCAGAGGTTGACGTCACAGAATATCTCAACTTCGCTCTGAAGATTCCTGATTGACGGATGAAAGGTGGGAAAAGGTATTCCTACCCCTGCCTGCTTCTAGCCCACTATGAAGAAGTGCAGAACATATTACTAGATGACATAGTTCCCAAGGCTTCATGGTCATTTCTTTTTAGATATTTTTAGCATGATTTTGCAAAGAGCTATTTATACTATACACACAGGCCTTAATAAAATCTGGTTTATGGCCAATTAGTTCACTTGGTTATAGCAAAGAGCTTATAAATCTAAAACTTATTTTAATCCCGTTTGTTTATTTATTTAGATACAGATTCAATTGCCCTTCCTCTCAAGGGATACAACTTTTAATTGGCAAATTATTCAAAAATAAGTTATAAAATATATACAGACCAAGAGGATTTGCACAAATTAGTGTAAATAGATTGTTGAATGTATCAAAATAAATGAAAAATAACTCATTTTAGCAGTTACTCTTTCCAGAAAGTCTCCCTGAACTTCAACCTGAGCAAAGTGGTCTTTCATTATTTGACAACAGAATTACTTTCATTTATCTCTTCATTTCCTCTATTATACTTAATTTGGTTATATGTGTGTTTCTTTACTTCAGTACCATTGCCACATGGAATAGTGCCACAATCAAAGTAGAAACTCTTTGAAAATGGATTCCCTGTTCAAATTAGTTTGAAATATTATCCTAAAGTCCCCTCCTAAAAATGGAAATGCATCTTAGTATATCAGAAATCTAAGAAGCCACCTAGAAAAAATACTTTGTATTTTTTTAGCCAAGAATAAACTCTTATGTAACAATGGGAAATTCCCATAATTTGCTTTATCATGATAATAATTACAAATATCTCTTGGGACCAAAATTTCTATATAGGAGGACAGTTTAGCCCATGAGTAAATGAAAACGCAAACAGACATATAAGCAAAAAATACGTGCACATATTTATTTTCAATGCAACCAAAAATCTGGAAGCATTCTTTGTTTCTGATCGGTGGTACACACATGTTAAAACTTTTATGTATGACCTTCTTTTAATTTTTTCCTCATGTTTACATGATGAAAGGACTATCTCTAGTGGTCAAATCAGTTTTCTGTGCAAAAGAGAGAAGGAAATGACACGAAAGAAACAAAGCTTTCCTAGAGTATTCAGCAAATTTTAGTGTGCTGCTCATTGGCCAGAGATGTGTCACATGGACATCTTTACTGCAAAAAGGCTTAAGAAATAGATTTTTTAAATTGGGAACACTGATACCTAGAACAAACTGGAATTTGTTAATGAAAAATATGGAGGGAATAGATATTGTGCAACTAATACTATCTGTCACCATTCTCTGGATCACAATCTAGAATCAAATGCATCTGATTCATTTATGCAAAACAATGCTTCCTAGTTGATAAAACCCAGTGAATGAGATATAATAGGTAGTCAATGAATATATTAATCTGAGCCCTAAAGGAAGGATTCTAACAATACTTTTAAATGGGATGTAGGAGGCACATGAGGATAATGTAATGTTTTGTAAACTATATAATAGCTTCAGTGGACAAATAGATATACTACAAAGTAAAGAAATATAAAGTTCCCCCTTCACCTATCTAACTAGTAATATTAAGGCTGTTAGCCACAAACTAAAAGCAAAAATTGGGCATGTGAGTTTACCACTGTTCAGATAGTAGTTTCTGAATTATCTGAGAGACAAGTAAGCTGTCACTGGAGGTAGATCATCTACTTTAAATTTCATTGCACCATGAGAAACAGTGAAATCTGGCCATGTGTAGCAACATGGATGGACCTTGAGGGTGTTATGCTGAGCGAAATAAGTCAGGCAGAGAAAGACAAATATCATATGTGTGCACGTATAGGAGGATTAGGAGGAGCTTAACAGAGGACCAAGGGGGAGAAGAAGGGCAGAAATGTTGGGGGAAAGGGAGAGAGGCAAACCATGAGAGACTCTTGAATGCTGACAAAAACTGAGGACTGGTGGATGTGGGGGGGAGGAGGGGTGGGCATGGAGGAGGGCACTTGTGGGGATGAGCACTGGGCGTTATGTGGAAACTAATTTGACAATAAACTATTTGTAAAAAAAAACACAGTAATTAATACATACATATTATGTTATGTCAATAAATATATATTATACCAGTGATAGTAAAATAAAAATGTGAAGACTTCCTGGAAGTAGTATAAATGGCAAAAGCGTTTTTACAAGACAATTTGACAAAAATGTATCTAATTTTAAAAATATGCATGCATGTGGCAATGAGAAAGAATGAAATCTGGCCATGTGTAGCAACATGGATGGAACTTGAGGGTGTTATGCTGAGTGAAATAAGTCGGGCAGAGAAGGACAGTTACCATATGTTTGCACATATAGGAGGAACTTAACAGAGGACCATAGGGGAGGAGAAGCGGAAAAATAGTGGGGGAGAGGGAGGGAGGCAAACCATGAAAGACTCTTAAATGCCGAGAACAAACTGAGGGCAGATGGGGGGTGGGAAAGGGTGGTAATAGGCATGGAGGAGGGCACTTGTGGGGATGAGTACTGGGTGTCATATGGAAACCAACTTGACAATAAACTATTTAAATAAATAAATAAATAAATAAATAAATAAATAAATAAATTTCATTGCACCAAAATTTCAATATAATAGTCCTATAGGTAATATGAAGTTTTCTCTAAATGTAGTCTAAAAACTCAACTTCCTTATTTCATATCCTTTTATAACTTAATATCCGTTTCAGAGGAAGAGTTGAGGCTGGGGTTGATAATAAATTATGTTCTTTAGATTTGAAATACTTTCTCATTTATGGTTTAACAAATTTATATTAGGCTTGATTGATTTACAGCATGTAATTTTGATTAATGACTGTTACTAATGATTTTTTTTAATCCACCTCTGGGCACAGTGCAAAAGTCCCAGTTCCAGAAATGCAAAAATTCCAGTACCAGAACCTGGGCTGTAGCAGAGACATGAAGATACTACCATGTTCTGGGGCATCCCAGAGAAAAAACTCTGCCACGTCTGGTAGGTTTTCAAATAAGAGCAACTTTGAGTAGTAAGCTAAATAGTAACTCATCCCTCTAACCTGACAGATTTATTGCAAATGTGAAGTGTACATACTAATAATATATTTATAGTAAATATCTCATTTTACTATATTTTCTAATAAGTAGCATTTTGTACATCAAGATTATTTTCAAATAATTGTATTAACCAACTTCTGTAAATTTATCAACACTTGGAAGATTTAAAAACATAGAAGAGGGAGGAAATGCAAAGTAATAGTGGAAGGAGCAGTCAGGTTATTTTTTTTATCAAGAGATAAATAATGGCAATTTATTTTTTATTCCTTAGTACTGTATGAAAAACAATATGCATTGGTTATGAGAGTGTTTTCATAGAGACTTAGTTACATGTTAGTTTTAGTATGGATTTATCCAAGATATAATCAATCATGGAATAAAAATGAATTTATAATCATGCTAATTCATATTAAGCTGAAGGGATACTGAGATAGGAAAAGGCAGAGCTATAGCAGAAGCTGTGGATGGCAAAAGATTTTATGAGACTTCTCATAGGTCTCAGACAATGAAGTTCAACATTTGCAAAGCTTGTAAAAAGAAGTAAAACAAAATTTAAATTAGAACATTTAACCATGTGTAATGTTAGACATAAGCCTGGGAGGTGATAGAAACTCGTACATTAGTTGACTGAAGCAATATGTAGAAACAAACTGAAGCACATATATAAAATTAGGTCTCCTTTTAAATTTAAAGATTCTTTTACTTTCTATACAGAAGTGTTGCTTTTTCCTTCTCTTAAGAATAAAGAGACCTTGGATATAAATCATACATAGAAGTAGATACTATCTGCCACACAGCTATTAAATGGGGAAGTGTACATTTTCTACTTCATCTATCAGGCTTACTGATATATTTTCATCTAGGTATCAATCACTATAGGAATTTAAGTACCTGAAAATGGGAACCCATGGGGCTCAGTCACCACCAATGAGGGTTCAGCTGTTCTGTGAAAGCTATGAAAAGTGAAACATCTGAAAACCTAAAAATACAGTTTACAGTTTCATCATAAGCCATTGACCATGTGGTGTCCCTGGCTCCAGGCATCACACAGAGGATTTGAATAACTTGTGCAAATTCTGAAGACAAGGATAAAAGTGGTAGCACGCAGATTCTCAATAGTGATTCTCAAAATGTGAACAAAACCAGGCATCCTTTGCCACTAGATTAACTTTGAGCAACATCTGTAGGATAATGGGAGATATGTGCACTCCAGGAGAACTGACAATGTCACAGACAAAAGGTTTCAGCATAATTATAGAGTCTCCACAGGGGAGAGAAGCTCAATATGTCACTGGAGTAATGCAAATGATCTTTAGGACACTGTTAATGTGCATTAAATTTTGGGTAGCAACCAACTGTGAACACATAAGCAATAAATCACACAGAAAAATAAGACAAAAATTTGCATGTGTCTGTTTCTGAACATCTCCCACAAGTATCTTTGCAAATGACACAATTATGGTGAATTTAAATTTCATGGTCTTTGTTCAATTTAGAAAGACAAAGAATATATTAATTATATCAATTTATAGCCATTTGGTCTAATCAATATATTTTCTATATACTATTCAGAATTACAGAATAGCAGCATGGTACAGTACATAAAAACAGTCTCCCTCCTAAAGTTCCTAATTCTAAACCATGAATACTTACTAATGAAAGGATTTTGTAGTAGTTGTTGAATATATGCACTGTTGTGTAAGGTAACTTTGGTGCACCTCCACATGAAGTGCTAACCCTTAATGTCCAGTTAGGCTCTAGTTTTAGGAGCTGACTCTCAAGAAGACTTAGTTTTTAGCTGAAGAGAAAGGGGTAAAGAGAGAGCTGGGAAAATGGGAAGAGACTTTAATCTATGTTTAGTCTAAATTAATCACTAGATTCATACTCCCTCTTCACCTGAAAGATTAAGGGACAATAAGAAGAAGGTGGCAGAACTGATTCCAGCAGAGATTAGGTGCACCTTGGAGCATGAAGCCAGAGAGCAAAATCTGAGGAAGAATTACAGAGAGAATCAGCAAGAGATTATCAGGTAGGTTTAGCCCTCTGGGGGCCATTTCCTAATTCATCAATTTATACCCACTGCAGAGGATTATCTTTCTGCCTTAAGGAGACTATAGATCCTTAGATCTAGGTAGAACCATCTTTATCTTTAGGTTCTTTGTATTCTTCATAGAAACTATTTGATAACTCTTGGAAGTTTTCCACTACATTTAGGGAAAACAAAAGACCACTTTTAAAAAAAGAAGAAGAATTTAACTTATAAAAATGTAAGGATAAAGGGGCAAAGAAGAGATAATGGCTCATATAACAGTCTCCTGCTCCCTCTTGAACTTCCTGTTATTCTTCAAAGCTGTTTTCTCTGTTTTTTCAAGTTATCCATGTTCATCTTCCCTTTAATGCTAGTGCCTTCAGTGTTTCCAAGAATTTCACCCCTCTGGAGGGTTGATGAGGATGGATAGGTGGAATTCCATAGGCAATAATCCCATAAAATGATACCAAAGCACAACATGTAGGGAAAAAATTTGACTCTAGGATTGTCTAATTATAAATGCAAATACAAAGTTGCTTCTCACTATACCCCACTGCTAATCAATATCCCTATAATGTTGACTAGAATTTCCTATTCCAAACATTATTCATTATCTACAAATTCCCATTGCTAAGTTGCTTACTGAGAAAAGAAAGTACTGTCTAATTTGGATTTCTTAAAGGAGAGTCTGACATGAGGACCTGAGTGTAGTTAGATAATTTTTGAGTTGAACCTAGGAAGCAGAAGTAAGAAAGTAGGGAAGCTGAAAGCCAAAAAAAAAAAAAAAAAAAGAAAAAGAAAGAAAATGTGCCTCATTGAGCTGGTTGCTGATCTGGGCAACTGGAGATCAATCTCTTTGGAGGTTTGTGGAGACCCTCTGAGGAGTCTTATAGAATCTTCCTCAGAATGGTTACACTTAAAGTAAGGGAAGCTGGTGAAATTATCTACAGAGTCTTTCCCTAACTGGTTTAAGATGGTCTTTGGGAACATCAAATTCTACCTTCACTCACATATACACACACATTTGCGGGCTGAGAGACTGCAAATTGGAGAAAGCCTGAGGCAGAGAAGAAGTACAGCATGATGTGTGCTTCAGGTAGGATGCTGGCAATATGTACACAGAATTCTCCATCACAGATGTTGTAAAAGTTATTGTGCAAAGGGTGGGTGTACTTGGCTCAAATGGCCAAACGTGAGTTTCTTCTCCACCGCTACAGATTATTTACTCCACAATGCCATTGCCCATTTTGTCTAAGTTTTATGGCCTTATTTACCTTGGTATTAACTTTCAGTCTCCAATTGTTATACAAACATATCTTTCATAAAAATATTTTTCTTTTTCAAAAATGTATATTTATTTGTTAAAGAGAGACAAGGAGATATGGAATGCAAGTGGGAAAGGGGCAAAGAAAGAGACACACACACAGAATTCGAAATAGGTTCAGGATCTAAGCTGTCAGCACAGAGCCTGATGAAGGGCTTGAACTCACAAACTGTGAGATCATGACCTGAACCGAAGTCAGGCACTTAACTGACTGAGCTACCCAGGTGCCCCAAAAAACTCTCGTCTGAGCACATAGACTCTGATACACCTCTATAATTAAAATTGCACATTTGCAGCTATAATTCACTTCCCTTGCTTTCCATTATTGCTTCCAGACCATTTCACCTTGGGCTTTAGCATAGGCAAGCCAGAAAAGTAGCAACTTATGCCTAGAAGAAGTACTAGTCAAAATGACTTTATTGACTTAGATTCAGAATCCTTAGATTGATAAGAAGATGCTTTCATCTCTACCTTCACTGATTACTTCTTCAATTATTCTCTTTCCACATATCTTCCCAACCTTAATTCTCTACTTTACATTCATGTTTTCAACATCATGCCAGTTCCACCAAGCTTCTCCATCCTTTGGAGTCTTTAAACAAATGTCACCTTTATATTTTGTTGTCAGGAATAAGTTTAGGAATTCCCTGAGCTTGCACCAATGCGTTAACAAGGTTTAGAGCAGAAAGCAGCCACAGGGTGAATGTGCTCCCAACATAGAACAAAAGCATAGAGCAGAAGCCACTTCCGTAGAATAGTAAATGGCTGGGGGGGGGTGGGGGGAGGGCGGAATTGGGAGAGGAGGATTCCCACAGTATAGAACAAAAGGGAGGGTGGAGCTGCTTCCACAGGACAAAAATATCCAGAATAGGTAAACACATAAACAGAGCTATAGACTGCCTGCAGCAGGGTGAAACTGCCCAGAGCTAATTAGCAAAAGAAAGATGCCTTGCTCACCCTGAGGTAGCATGCTCTATCTTGTCTTATCATCTAGGCAAGTTAAGATAAACAGATGTGGTACCTGGTGCCTGCCTTAAACATCTATCTGCTAGCCCAAAATTTTGTTTTGTATTGACCCAAACCACTAACATCCCATATCTTCAAAACTCCCTTTCTCTCACATATTTGAACTAACAATCACTGTTTCATGGCCTCTTTCTGCATGTCCATCATGTTTGTAGCCTTCTGATCCTAATAAATATGGAGCAAGGACGCTTACTCAGGGCTCTTGTCTCCTCCTGGACATCAGCCTATCTTGTCCTGCTCTGATGTGTCCGCTTGCTTGCTGGACAAGAGAAAACTCTGACATTTTGCTTTTTCAAAGGATTAATCCTAGATCATCTTGCTTACATTCATGACTGGCTCTTTTCCTGAGTACAAGCTTTCAGTAATCCCAAGATATTTACCCTTGTATTCACACTGTCAATGGTCATTTGAGGTGGTGGTATACTTTATGTAATTCCAAACTGATGCATATAGGCCATTCCATACTAATGTCTTCAGACAGCATTATGCCTACCCTAACCCTTTTTGTTCCATTTTCTATTGACTTATAGGCCGCTTATTTTTATAGTCCAGGTAAATGAAAACAAGTCTTTTCCTCCTTATTATGAACTTGAGGGACTTCAACATTCCAGTCCAAAAGCTTCTAAATTCCCGAAACATCAACGACTTCTCAATCACTCTTTGAACATTTGTTTTGGTCCCTGTACAGTCAACTTTACCATCAACAAGAACTGCTTTTATTTTTGAAGCCCTAAACACTATTATCCTCCTGATCCAAACCTATTTTTCTGATACTGATTGCCTTTCTTCCATTATCTTTTTTTTTACATGATCATGTTTAGTAGTCTGACTCCTCTGTCTTTGTCAAGTTTTACAGCTTTTTCCTTTTGTTTCCAAGAATCTCATGATGTACATTTTAAATATCTACCACTAACAACTCTAGATCAGTCAGCCCACCTTTCCTTTCTCTAACTTCCATTCTTCTAGAAAAAATAACAGATCTGAGTGGAAGAGGGCCACTACAGATTTATGGAGGGAGATTTCTTTCTTCTTTAGTCTTCTTCTGAAAAGGGAGAAAGATGTGGCAATTATGCTTTCCCATGTAAGGAAAAAGACCCTCACACTGGTAAACAAGGTGACATTAACACAGGTCCAAGCTGGCCACAGAGTGAAGCATTTCTACCTTCCCTCTACTGAGAAAAAGAAATGCACCCTTGTCCTGGAATGGTTCTGTGATTATCCCAACGGATGCAGTCCAGTTTCTGGGACTTTAAGTTGTTTGCCACAGTCATTTTTGATGATAGTATTTGTGATAATTATTTATCCTATGGTGTATTTAATTAACTTCAAGGTGGGACACAAAAACTGAGTTCAGGCAGCATTTGTGGCTCCTGCTGCTGGTGTTCTGAGGTGAGTATAGTGAGCTCTATTAATCCCTCTATGCAGAGAATTACGGGAGTACATACAGGAGTTGTCATGTTCCTATCCATCCTGTGTAGGATGTCCAGAATATAGTTAGGGACAAAATGGCCACTACAAGGCAGAATACAGTACCTAGAAATGTAACAGTTGCAGGTGGAACACTACTTATAAGTGTGTCAAGGATCCTGTCAGGAATTGGGGGGAAAATCACAGAAAAAAAAATAAAAACCAAAACAATCCTCAAATTTCTATGATTATGCTGGGGTGGTCCTAATTGTGGACTGTGAGACTATTTTAACTATTTTTATCTTTTTAATTAAAAAGGTAACACATGTACATTAAGAAATTCAAACATAGAAAGAGCCTAAGTGTCCATCAACAGACGAATGGATCAAGAAGATGTGGTTTATCTATACCATGGAATACTGCATGGCAATGAGAAACAATGAAATCTGGCCATGTGTAGCAACATGGATGGACCTTGAGGGGGTTATGCTGAGCGAAATAAGTCAGGCAGAGAAGGACAAATATCATATGTTTGCACCTATAGGAGGATTAGGAGGAATTTAACTGAGGAACGAGGGGGAGAAGAAGGGGGGAAATGGTGGGGGAAAGGGAGAGAGGCAAACCATGAGAGACTCTAGAATGCTGAGAAACAAACTGAGGACTGATGGATGTGGGGGGCAGGGAGGATGGGCATGGAGGAGGGCACTTGTGGGGATGAACATTGGGTGTTATGTGGAAACTAATTTGACAATAAACTATTTGTAAAAAAAAAAAAGAAAGAAAGAAATTCAAACAGCATAAAATGACTAGCAGTAACAATCTTCCCACCTCTACACTGCATCCCTAAAAGAAACAACTCTACCTCACTTACATGCTTCTCAAGAGATTTTTTTCCAAGTATCTACAAGGATAGACATTTACATGTAAACTTCCCTTTTAAAACACAAAGACGACCATATCATATGAAGTGAGTTCCATCTGGCTCTATTTAGTTATCAATATATTTTAGGACTCTTTCAATACTGATGTAAAAATTCAATTCATTTCATTTAAGGTTTGAGCATGTGTATATTATATGCATATAATATATATAATTATCTAACTACTTTTCCTATCAATGGATGTTTGTAGTGTGTTTAATATTGCAGTCACACAAGTTGGTCAGTGAATGTTGTTAATAAAGGTTTTTGCTCACTTGTACAGGTATATTTTGTTGATTACATTTATTGGAAGTGAAGGTGCTAGGATGAAGGACGATAAATTTTACATTTGGGTAATTATTCTCAAATTTCTAGGAGACTGCTGTAATCTTCTTCCTACTAATATTGTTCTCTTAATATCCCCTTTATTTTTAACTGGATAGGTAGTGTAGGAAACATTGTTTGTTATGGCTTGCCTATTTCACTTCCCTACTACAGCAGTCATAGGATTCAATTTATTAATCTCCTAGTCCCATACAAATGTTCATCCTAAATATAACTGACTAAGAGCTTTAATGACCAAGACTTTTAGTATCTGGCTGATACATATTTATTTATAAATATATATTTAAAATATATATTTTTTACATATACATTTGTAAGAAGTTTTAGAGTAATGTTTTATTTTCTTTACTTGTTGATGCAAAATTGCAGTTCAATTTTCCCTTTTATTTTTAAGGTTTATTTATTTTTGAGAGAGAGAGCTGGGAGGGGCAGCGAGAGAGGGAGATTGACAGCAGAGACCCTAATGTTAGGCTTGAACCCACAAACTATGAGATCATGACCTGAACCAGAGTTGGACTCTTAACTGACTGAGCCACCCAGGCACTCCTGCAGCTCAGTTTTCTGATCATTGCATATTATCCATGGTTTCTGCCTTCACCGTCTACATTCATAATAGCATCCAGTATTTGAGGATTCTAGTGTCCCAGGATGTTATCACTTGACATTGCTATTAACAGATTTATAGGTGTCTAAAGACTACGGTACCACCATTTATAAAAGAATGTGTTAAAATGGTTATGAAATTGCCACCCATTCCAACTGGCCTACATTAAGAAACTTTGGTTCAACTATAGTCTTTATAAAAGGTCAATCAAAACCCATTTAAGCTACAGCAAAAAGACCTTTCCACTTGCAAACTTATATGTCTAAAAACTCCTGATTTCAAGTCATAACATTCTGTCCAATTTTACATTGGCAAAACCAAGCCAAGCATATCAAAATAAGGTTTTATGGTATTTCCAGGGGAGATAAACAAAACAAAACAAAAACAAAACAAACAAAAGACAAACTTGTCCTTGATGTATAGGAAATAAAATTAGTAAAACATTTTATCATGTAAATGAGGAATGGTTATCCTACTTTGAATTGTATCAATAGTCAGGGGAAGGTGACCTATTATACAATAGCAGCTAGCCATCACATGTGTCTCAAACTTGATTGGGGGCATTTCTTGGTAGTTCTGGGCTTAATGCCAAGCTATTAGGAGGAATTTGGGTTTTGCAGCCTTAACATCCCTTTCACTACCTCTAAAAATACACCCAATCAAGTAAGATTAGAGTATCCCAGCCTCTTGCAAAAGGTAAGAATACCAATCATTATATTCACTGGCCTTTAAAATGTATTATGTTTTTGGGATGCCTAGGTGGCTTATTTCGTTAAGAGTCTGACTTCGGCTCAAGTCAGGATCTCACACCTTGTGGGTCCAAGCCTGGCATCGGGCTCCAGACTGACAGCTCAGAGCCTGGAGCCTGCTTTGGATTCTGTGTCTCTCTCCTTCTGCACCCCCCACCCTCTCTCTCTCTCTCTCTCTCAAAATAAACAAGCATAATTTAAAATTTTTAAGTATTGTGTTCTTAATACAAAAATATTTTTATTAACTAATAACAAATGAGCTCTAATATCTGCAATATTCAGATAACTTAAGGCATTTGAGATAAAAGTTCTATATAGAATATAGAATGTTGTCAAACACCAGAAATATAAACTCAAACATTAAGATATAAGAAACCAACCACCTATAAATTCCCTTCACTTAAAAGATGTTGTAAATAAGAATGAATACTAAGAAATATCAAATTATAAAATGAGGGGGCGCCTGGGTGGCTCAGTCGATTGAGAGACCAACTTCGGCTCAGGTCATGATCTTGGGGTTTGTGGGTTCAAGCCCCGTGTCAGGCTCTGTGCTGACAGCTAGCTCAGAGCCTGGAGCCTGTCTTCAGATTCTGCGTCTCCCTCTCTGTCTGACCCCCCCCCCCACCCTCCGCTCATGCTGTCTCTGTATCTCTCTCAAGAATAAATAAAACATTAAAAAATTAAAATGTGAAATAAAATGGACATAGTAGAGAGGAAAAAAAGAGCAGAGTGTTGAAAAAAGAGAAAAAAATCTTGCTATTGAAACAACAATGAAATAGCACTGTATGGGAATACATATTAGTTACAGATTTTTGGAAACTAACAACATTTAGTAACTACAAAATAGTCTTAAAAATATAAAGAGCCTTTGTAACTGTTTTTTAGACTTCTGAGACTCTTTTCTCGTAAGGTATCTGAAACCCGAAACAATATTAGCAACTGAAGATGTTTAGCAGAGTATTTTTGGTAGCAAAAAATAAGATTCAGCTAACTGGCAAATATTAGGGAAATTACTAAGTAAATTACTTCCTATTTATAAAATGACCAACTAAAATATTAGGAAAAAAATTAAATAAAATTGAAAATTCTGTATGGAATGTGATCTGACAGAGTAGAAGATGCTTAGAAAAAACACATGAAAAAAGATATATTAAAATGGGTTACAAAGTGGATATTATAAAGAAAGGGTTTTTTTTCCCATGACACTGTATATTTTTATGCAAATTCTATATTTCCACAGTGAACATATATCACTTACATGCCAATTTAAAATGAAAAGAAAAATTCAGATAATTAGATACATTTAATGATACTTTCTAATTATGGAAGGCCCCAAAAATTAACAAGTTCTACTTCATCAATGCTTGTTGACTTAAACAATGCCCTGGGATCATATCAGCTCTTTGAAAAATTGACCAAATTTTAACATGCTCCACAAATTCAAATAAAAATCCTTTGTCTCGCCTTTTTAACAGACGGTGTTGGGAGAACTGGACAGCAACATGCAGAAGAATGAAACTAGATCATTTTCTCACACCATACACAAAAATAAACTCAAAATGGATAAAGGACCTGAACCTGAGACAGGAAACTATCAACACCCTAGAGGAGAAGCAGGAAACAACCTCCTTGACCTCCACCGCAGCAACTTCTTACTTGACACATCCCAAAAGCAAGGGAATCAAGAGCAAAAATAAATGATTGGGACCTCATCAAGATTAAAAGCTTCTGCACAGCAAAGGAAACAAACCCAGAAAACTAATAGGCAACCAACGGAATGGGAAAAGATAGTTGCAAATGACATATCAGATAAAGGGTTAATATCCAGAATCTATAAGGAACTCACCAAACTACACACCTGAAAAACAAACAACCCAGTGAAGAAATGGGCAGAAGATATGAACAGACACTTCTCCAAAGAGGACATCCAGATGGCCAACAGACACATGAAACGATGCTCAGCATCCCTCCTCATCAGGGAAATACAAATCAAAACCACACTGAGATACCACCTCACGCCAGTCAGAGTGTCTAAAATGAGCAAATCAGAGAACTCTAGATGCTGGCGAGGATGTGGAGAAACGGGCACCCTCCTACACTGTTGGTGGGAATGTAAACTGGTACAGCCCCTCTGGAAAACAGTGTGGAGGTTCCTAAGGAAACTAACAATAGAACTCCCCTATGACCCAGCAATAGCACTGCTAGGAATTTACCCAAGGGATACAGAAATGCTGATGCATAGGAGCACATGTACCCCTATGTTCATAGAAGCACTCTCAGCAATAGCTAAAACATGGAAAGAGCCTAAGTGTCCATCAACAGACGAATGGATCAAGAAGATGTGGTTTATCTATACCATGGAATACTGCATGGCAATGAGAAACAATGAAATCTGGCCATGTGTAGCAACATGGATGGACCTTGAGGGGGTTATGCTGAGCAAAATAAGTCAGGCAGAGAAGGACAAATATCATATGTTTGCATGTATAGGAGGATTAGGAGGAACTTGACGGAGGAACAAGGGGGAGAAGAAGGGGAGGAATGATGGGTGAAAGGAAGAGAGGCAAACCATGAGAGACTCTTGAATGCTGACAAAAACTGAGGACTGATGGATGTGGGGGGGATGGGGGATGGGGATGGAGGAGGACACTTGTGTGGATGAGCACTGGGTGTTATGTGGAAACTAATTTGACAATAAACTATTTGTAAAAAAAATAATAAATAATAATTTGTCTCTTTTCTTAAAAATTCTTCATGATTTTAGATTATTAAAAATATTTAACATAATCTTTAGGTCACATTATACCATTTAAAATAGTCCATTTGAGGGAAAAAATAAGGACATTTTCACTTTGAAAGTATTTCCTTAAATTTCTTCCAACTTAAAATGTCCATTGAAACTCAAAATCTCATAGAAATAATTTTCAAATAAAACACATTTTGGCAACATTTATGGGCAGATAAGTGGTTAAAACCAAAGTCTAAGTGTAGTTATGTTTTAGAATTTTACCTCAGCAAGATGAATTGATATCAAATAGTAAAAATAGATCAATTAATTGAAGCAACAGGAAAAGCAATTTGTCATTATATATAGTCAACAAAGTAAAAAAATGATAATTTGGTTAGAAATGTTGAAAAATAATATACAGGAAATGGAAAATACAGTTAATATTCCTGTAAAATAGTGGACGTCCTATGGAATTGAGGATGTACTGGAAGGTAATATTCCTGCATGCTTATAATAGAAACAAGTACCTTCTGTCCCAATTATAGCTCATGTGCTATGCTAATTACCTGGATTCTGGATTCAGTGTTTTTTTTTTTTTTTAATTGCATTCAAATGAGTAATAAAACTAACATCGTAATATAGTCACAATTTTCACAGTAGGAAGTGTCATGACTCATGAAAGACAGGTTGAATTTACTTTTCCTTCAGTTTCACAAACAATTGGAATCACACGATAGCTTTCATTATCAAGGGATATTTGACTGAAAGAACCACAATCCAGTCAAATTAGTGGAAGTTGTAACAGGGGATTCATCCTAAGGAAAGAGAAGACACATGGGGATGAAAGAAGTCATGAAAATTGTAATCAGCATCTGTTCTCCATTTCTCTCAATAAAAGGATATCCCATCTTTTAAAAGTATATATAAAAAGTAAAATGTCAACCTGTCTGACATAGTATTAATTGTTAAAAGACTAGTAGAGACTGCACACTCATTCCCCATACAGCTTATTTCCTCCTCTCCCTTTCCTCCATCCTTCTTCCTCTTCTCATCTCCCTCTCCCTCCCTCTTTCTCTTACTGCTGTTCTCCAGTTTTGCTGGACTCCACAATTCATGGCTGATGTAAAGTCTTAGATCCAGCTTTCCTATAGTTTTATTCACAGAGCTTTAAATACTGCTCTCATTATCCCTAAATCTCCCAAACTTCAAGTTTTAGAGATTTAGAACCTTTGACTATGGTCCTCATATTCAAGCTGAGGAACTTGTTCCAATGTTCCTGGTTCTTCAAGGAGAAATCTGATTGGCTCAGCTTAGATTAGCTGTTCACCCTTGGATTCATCCCCTGAAGGCATGTATTGAATTAACTCAGGGAAATATAGGCACTGGTCCAGATCCTTCAGGAAGGGCTGTGGAGGTCAATGCCAAACAAAGGGCATAAAGTTTGATAGATGGATACTTCAAACATCTATACTATACAGCTTATGTATTTATGCCACATCTGAAGAAATATATAAGTGTTTTACAGGAAAACATCAGGGCTGACTTCAGTAGCTCACAACCTGTGCATTTGCACAGAGTCCTGCACAGAGAGGCCCCTATGTTTGATTTAATGCTCTTTTGTGGTCTTGTTGAAATTCTTAATACTATTTAGACAAATGTTCTCTGCATTTTCATTTCACACGGGGCCCTGCAAACTCTGTATTCAGATCTGACCACAGTCTTTGCTCCTGAGATGTTCAAGATGTACTAGATAAGGCTAATCAGCTGAGAGTGTATCCTTTTTGTCTCTTTCAAATTCAGTGCACTAAAGAATGAGGCTAAGAGTAGTCACTAACATTCTAAAACAGTAACCTAAGACTACCCAAATATCCTTAATAAAGTATCACCATTTATCTTACATTGTATTAAAATCCAATCATCTTTGATATAAGTCAATTTAGATGGGATATTAATTAGGAATAGAAGATGGAGGAAAAAATAATAAAACTTTCAGAGTCCAAGTAAAAGTAATTTGACTTTAAGAGTTCTGATACTGTTCCTGAATTTCTACTGCTTAGCAAATCCTCCAAGGAGATATAATAAAAATGTACCTGTATATATATTTCACTGCCTTCTCTCAATCTTTCATGACCTTCCTATCCACCCTCTCCAGTATGAGAATACAGTGGGTGCAGCTACTTTCAGCTATGTGGCCAAGGGAAATTTACTTAGCAATTCACAGTCTTGATTTTTATCATTTGTAAAATGTAAAAACCAATAATAACAAACCAGAAAGACATGCTGTGGCGATTACAAAAGAAAAATTAACATAATCACTCAGCACAGTACCTGACATTAAGTAAGAATGCAGTGACTCTCCATTTGTATTTTATTATAACATTTGCCATGATGTGTTACCATTTATGTCACTTGTTTGTCTACCTATCAGACTGCTGACTAGGTCTCTGCTAGAAGGGAACACTTCCTGGTTATCTTTGTATCATTAGTGCTAAATACAATGACCACTAATACAACCTTTTCAATGTTTGAAGAATGGATGCAAGAATGGACTCATTTATTGAGATTTTGGAATGTGGTAATAAACTTGTAAGGACAATATTCCCTAATTTACTAAAATCCAAAAGAAAATATTTGCTTAAGAACATTAGCAACCACCACTAAAACAACATAATTTTGGAGTTAGAACCCTTTATTTTTCACATATTCTTTGGAATAATATTTTAAGGTATGTATATAAAAAGAGAGTTTGATCATGTTTCATCAAAATTACTGAAAATCCCATTTCTTTTTTATATATTGTGCTGGGGAGATTTCAATATCCAGAGACTCAGAAGCAAAGTTTAGTAAGAATCAACTTCATTAGAGTAAAAACAAATATAGTAACATAGGTTAGAAGATATAAAAACATGAATACCTTCCACGCTCTTCCTGGAGAGGAAAGTGTCACAATACTTCTATGAATCCCATGGGGTCCCTGGGTGGCTTTGTCTATAAGTGTATGACTTTGGCTCAGGTCATGATCTCACAGTTCATGAGTTTGAGCTCCATATCAGGCTCTGTGCTGACAGCTCAGATTCTGTGTCTCCCTCTCTCTCTGCCCCTCCCCTGCTCATGCTCTGTCTTTCTGTGTGTCTCTCTCAAAAACAAATAAAATAAACATTAAATGAATCCCTTTAGGATGTTACAGAAAAACCTGCCTTATGAAAATTTTACATGCACCCATAGTATTCAATTGTAGGAGTTACGTTGGCTCTGAAATCCATTCATGCACATTTAAGTGTGTACAGGCCTCTAATACCCATTAGCAATTTTGCTAGCTACTAACCAAATGTGACTATTTAAATTTAACTAAAATTAAAATTAAATTTATCAGTGTCACCAGGCAAGCTCCAAACACTCAACACCCACATCACTATTTAAATTAAGTTTAAATCAAATTAAAATTAAACATTCATTCCAATGTTACACTAGACATATTTCAGATGTTCAATAGCTACACGAGGCCATTGGCTACCATACTGGACAGGATAAACAGAGGATATGTCCATCATGTCAGAAAGACCTAGTGCACAGCACTGACATGGACCGTGGAGAATTCTTCTCCTAGTGGAAGAAGTATGTCCTTGCTACATGTGGTGCACATGTATGAGGAAAGATTTTTTTTCAGGGAAAGCCTAAATGTATTTCTTAGTGAGCATAAAGCTGAATTAACAAAATCTCCCAATTCTTAGTTGCATGGATATGTAAAGTTTCCTTCAAAACAAACATGAAAACCAAAACCAGTAGCATCTTGGTATTGTTGGGAGTGTCTAGATTTGGGGTTTACTAAGTTTGAAGTCAGGTTTTCTATTTTAAGTTGGTGGCAATATTGGGCAAATTAATCATTTTCTTATATGTAAAGTGGTGACATAACACCTAGCAATCAGCGTAGTTTCATAAATTAGAAACAAAAGACCTGAGGGGCACATGGGTGGCTTAGTCGGTTAAGCGTCCGACTTTCGCTTAGGTCATGATCTCGCGGTTCGTGGGTTTGGCCCCGCGTCGGGCTCTGTGCTGACTGCCAGCTCAGAGCCTGGAGCCTGTTTCAGTCTGTGACTCCCTCTCTCTCTGACCCTCCCCTGCTCACGCTGTCTCTCTCTCTCTCTCCTAGAAATAAATAAAACATTAAAAAAAAAAAAAGAAACAAAAGACCTGAAGCACTAATTTAATACATTTCAAATATAGTAATATTTTGGACCAGAAGAAACTTAGGTTCCATCTAGAATGTCCAATTAATTTCAATTATAAACACTGGAAAATTTGTGTTGTTCTCCCATTGCACCTTGTTAATACTGAACATGATTACATGCATTTATCATATTTATATTCCCATTTCCTGGAATATTACATAGTACACAACAGTTATTCAGTAAATATTTGTTGTATGAATATGTGCCCAGTGCTATAGATTGATTTAACTGCAGGCCAAGGATATATCCCAGGACTCCTGAATCTGTGTGATTTAATGAAGAGAACAATGGGTAGAGGAAAAAAAATAAAATATGGTTCTACTTTTTGTCTTATGACCTTAAGCAATCACCTTTCTGACCTCAGTATTCTCCTTTGTGATAGAACTGAATCCATAATCTATTCCCCAGCTAATTATCTGGATTACAGCTTCAAAGTGTCTTCCATTTATAAACATTACAGCAGATCCCATAGGACACATGACTATAAAGTCCTCTGATATATAAAATACCATATTTTAAGTATTTCAGAGGTCAAATGCCCCCATTTTATTACTATTTTTATTTATTTTTGTTGAAGTAATACTGAAGACTACCTTATATTTCCAGTTAAATGGAAAGAAAGAATAATACTTGAAAAACATTAACTGATAACATTAACAGAGAAGTCAAACATACTCTATTGTCTCTTTTTTATATTTTAAGACTTAAATTTTTAGACCAGTTGTAAGTTTAAAATAAAATTGAGAGATAAATACAGACATTTCCCCTATACCCTGTTCCTACACATGCATAGCCTCCACTGTTATCAGCATTACTTGCCAAAATATTTTTTAAACCAAGGATGTACCTGCTTTGACACATCATGATCACCCAAAGTCTAGAGATTACCTATCTCTAGACTTTTGTCTATACACTGTTGGTATATAAAAATGCAACCGATTTCTATAAGTTGATTTTGTATGCTGCAACTTTGCTGAATTCATGGATCAGCTCTAGTAGGCTTCTGGTGGAGTCTGTCGGGTTTTCTTTTTTTTTTTTTTTTTTCCCAGTGCTCATCCCCACAAGTGCCCTCCTCCATGCCCATCCCCCTCCCCCACCCATCAGTCCTCAGTTTGTTGTCAGTATTCAAGAGTCTTTCATGGTTTGCCTCTCTCCCTCTCCCCCACTATTTCCCCCTTCTTCTCCCCCTTGGTCCTCTGTTAAGTTCCTCCTAATCCTTCTATACGTGCAAACATATGATATTTGTCCTTCTCTGCCTGACTTATTTCGCTCAGCATAACCCCCTCAAGGTCCATCCATGTTGCTACACATGGCCAGATTTCATTGTTTCTCATTGCCATGCAGTATTCCATGGTATAGATAAACCACATCTTCTTGATCCATTCGTCTGTTGATGGACACCTAGGCTCTTTCCATGTTTTAGCTATTGTGGAGAGTGCTATGAACATTGGGGTACATGTGCCCCTATGCATCAGCACTCCTGTATCCCTTGGGTAAATTCCTAGCAGTGCTATTGCTGGGTCATAGGGGAGTGAGTTTTCTATGTAGAGTACCACGTCGTCTGCGAAAAGTGAGAATTTGACTTCTTCTTTGCTAATTCTGATGCCTTGGATTTCCTTTCGTTGTCTGATGGCTGATGCCAGGACTTCCAGCACTATGTTAAACAACAGTGGAGAGAGTGGACATCCCTGTCGTGTTCCTGATCTCAGGGAGAAAGCTCTGTTTTTCCTCATTGAGAATGATGTTAGCTGAGGGCTTCTCATAGAAGGCTTTTATGATATTTAAGTAAGTTCCTTCTATCCCAACTTTCTCAAGGGTCTTTATTAAGAAGGATGCTGTATTTTGTCAAATGCTTTTTCTGCATCTATTGACAGGATCATATGGTTTTTATCTTTTCTTTTGTTGATATGATGTATCACATAGATTGATTTGCGGCTATTGAACCAGCCCTGTAATCCAGGAATGAATCCCATTTGATCTTGGTGGATAATTCTTTTTATGTGCTGTTGGGTTCGATTTGCAAGTATCTTGTTGAGGATTTTTGCATCCATATTCATTTAGGATATTGGCCTGTAGTTCTCTTTTTTTTGGTGGATGTCTGCCTGGCTTGGGAATCAGAGTGATGCTGGCTTCATAAAATGAGTCTGGAAGTTTTCCTTCGATTTCTTTAGGCTCTTGATATGGATATTGTTCCATTTCATTGTATCACTGAGCTCTTGAACTCTTCTTTTATGTTCCTGGATCAGTTTATCTCTCATTTTCTCAGTTTCTTCTTTTTCTATAATTTTGTCTTCTAAATCACTTATTCTCCTTTCTGCCTCTTCAAATCATGCATTGGACACCTCTATCTTTTATGTATCTCATTTATAGCATTTTTTTTTGCAATAGCTTGAGAAGAATGAGTATTAATTCTGTTTTAAATGTCTGGTAGAATTCCCCAGGGAAGCCATCTGTTCCATGGCTCTTATTTGCTGGGAAATTTTTGATAACTGATTCGATCTTCACTAGTTATGGGTCTGATCAGATTTTCTATCTCTTCCCATGTGAATTTTGGAAGTGAGTGTGTGTTTAGTAATTTGTCCATTTCTTCTAAATTGTTAAATTTGTTGGCATATAATTTTTCATAGTATTCCCTGATAATTGCTTGTATCTCTGAGAGGTTGGTTGTAATATGTACATTTTCATTCATGATTTTATCTATTTGAGTGCTCTCTCTTTTCTTTTTGAGAAGGCTGACTACAGGTTTGTCAATTTTGTTTATTTTTTCAAAAAAACATCTCTTGGTTTCATTGATCTGTTCAACTATTTCTTTGGTTTCCATGTTGTTTATTTCTGCTCTGAAACTTACTATTTCTTTTCTTCTACTGGGTTTGGGGTGCTCTTGTTGCTCTTCCTTTGTTCCTTTAGGTGAGCTGCTAGATTTTGCACTTGCACATTTTTTAATTCATCATAACTATTTTTAAGCTCTTTAGTGTTTGTAGCCATAGTTTCTCTGATGTCCTCCATGCTTTTTTCAAGCCCAGGGACTAACTTTATGATTATTGTTCTAAATTTTGTTCAGTTATGTTGCTTTATCTGTTTTGAGCAGTTCTTTAGCTGTCATTTCTTCCTGGAATTTCTTAGGAGGAGAGTTCTTTCGTTTCGTCATTTTGGTTAGCTTTCTATCTCTTGTTAATTTTAAAAGTTTGGTGTACATTCTGCCCCTGCGAGTTCTGCTGTATTAGAGAGGGCTCTTTGTTCAGAGCCTCTCTGTTCAGGAAGTATTCTTTGAATGGTGAGTTTTGGTTTCTCTTGTTGAGTGTTTGGTTATTTTGTTTCCCTACTAGTAGTGGTATTTGGGACTCTCCACCATGTGTAGTTTGGCTTGTTTCTTAAGGCAGCTGCACTTATGATGTTTCCTTCCCAGTGTATTCTGTCTCTTTCTCTTCCCAAACTCCTGTGGCTCAGTGTCCTACGACTTCAGGCCTTCCCTGTTTGAGAGATGGGGGCAGGTGAAATGCACGGAGCTCCCTACTTCTCCGCCAGGCTGGTCACCTCTCCCAGATCCTTTTTTTTACATAAAAATAAAATGCCCTGTTCCTAAGAAAACCCATATATGAACTCTCTAGTATCCAGGCAACAAGTTGTCATGAGTCATGCTGTATTGCTGCGATAAGGTTTTGTCCTGTTGTCAAATGAGACCAGCCCTAAACCATCAAAAATTATTTACAATGTCCAGTTGGGAGATCTGAGTGGCACGGGCATAGGCTCGTCTGCAGTACGGCTGCTGAGCGTGGGCTAGTGAAGTATTTTAATTTACGCATACACTTTAAATACAAGGTTTCCTATTTTAATAATTTAATAGAAACATTTTGGAATCCCTAATAACTCTTTTACTATACTGACATCATATGAGTATGAATATGAATAATATTGGGTAATATATCTGAATAATGACTGCTACATTTCAGGAAGTTAATACAATCATTAGTGCCATTAAATATATTTTATTTAAACTTACAGGGGCACCTGGGTTACTCAGTCAGTTAAGCATCTGACTTCAGCTCAGGTCATGTCTCATGGTTCATGGGTTTGAGCCCGCTTTGGTTTCTGTACTGACAGCTAGCTGAGAGCCTAGAACCTGCTTCTGATTCTCTGTCTCCCTCTCTTTCTGACCCTCCCCTGCTCACGCTGTCTCTCTCTCTCAGAAATAAATAAAAACATTAAAAATTTTAAAAAAATAAACTTACATAAAACCTTGATTTTAACTGTGCCTTTCCAACAAGTACTATTGTACTGAAATTTTCTACATAAGTAGAGTAATTCAAAGGGCACACTACAGCAAGCTGGAATCTTGGATTATAATGCAAGACCACCTTTAAGCCCTGAGACCCAAAGTACATCAATAGATTTACAGTGGGTTGTGCTTATAAATCTTGATTTATATTATGTCTTATGAAGTGATTTCTAAATGAAAAGCAATATGTATTCATCCGTGGTTGTTGTTAACTATATTTAATATATCTACATAATATAAGATTTATATATTTTTTGCAAAATCATGGAAGTGGAGAGAGGCCATATGAGGCATGTGAAGCATATGAGCATGAGGGCCATATAAGAAGATGAGGCTATTATACAGACTAGACATAAGCTGAGAGTAATTCCTATCCTTCAAAGGTCCACTAGGGTCCATTACCATGTAATCTCCACTTGGAAAACTGTTCCCTCCCGTAACAGGTAAAGGATGAACCATGAACAAGTACAGTATTCCTCACTCTCAATCATATTGTTTTGGAGGTAGGTCACATGAAACTGGGACAATTAGAACTCTTCTTTAGGACTTGTTAAACTTCAGGTGAGAGAAAAGAATCCTTAGCTCTTGATCTTAAACTTGAGGGGGGAAAAAAAAACTTTAACGTGCTATGCATCATGGATCCAAGGACATGTGAATAGCCAGATGAAAAGAAGGGAAACAGAAGGCAGACAGAAGAAATGAGAAAAACAGATACTGAAAGAAATACCCATATATACAAATAAGACATAGGCACAAATGTATGTCTCATCAGTGGAAAGGCAGCTTATTTCCTTGGGTTTAATTATGCAAACTAGTATCTTTCCCTTAATATTTAAGCTTATTCTAGCTTAACTAGAATTCTAACTTTCATCAAAAAGATTCCTAATAGATAAATTACATTGATTTTTTAAAATATATAATATAGGGACGCCTGGGTGGCTTAGTTGGTTAAGCGTCCGACTTTCACTTAGGTCATGATCTCGCGATTCGTGGATTCGAGCCCTGCGTCGGGCTCTGTGCTGACTGCCAGCTCAGAGCCTGGAGCCTGTTTCAGTCTGTGACTCACTCTCTCTCTCTGGCCCTCCCCTGCTCTTGCTGTCTCTCTCTCTCTCCTAGAAATAAATAAAACATTAAAAATTAAAAAAATATATATATAATATAAAATTTCAATTTCAGAAATTATGCTAAAATGCTGTGTTACTGAAAGGATTTTGTTGTCATTTATGGTTGTTTTCTTTCATTCTTTTATCTTTTAAGTTTAGCTGGGTATGCTTAGACTTGAGCTTTACACTTGCAAAAGATGTAAACACATAATGTGTTCCTTTGAACAAATTTTGCTCAAAAAATGTTTTAAGTTAATGTATTATGTAATTCCTAGAATAGCATGATTATTTAGTTATAAAATCACAGCAGTCTAATAGTATTTGTAAGGAATATGTCTTTTAAAGGTAATTTCTATAAGACTACCTTTAACAGAGAAGACATATCCTGCAGTTCACGTATTTTGAATATCATCTGTGCTACTTGCTTACCTGCTGTTTCCCAGACCCATAACATTCTTTAAAACTCTGCTCCTAACTGATGAAGCTGGTTTTCCAGTGAATTATATTTTCCAGGCTTGCAAACTTCCTCCAAATGTTGGCAATAGAAGACACTGGAAGGAGATAAGAAGCAGGAAAAAAAGGAGTGGGGGGAAGTATTCTGCTTCTTTTACCAGGAGTATAGCAGTTCCCGGCAATGGCCATAATATTAGCTGGACAAAGGTGATTCATTTGAGACTCAGATAGGCTGAGACATTCCCTTTTATAGTAGTTCCAGCCTTGAGAGAGGTGAAATTTCTTTGTTGAATCCAAGACTAACTGCAATAACATCTTCTCCATCACAGACACACGTGCAGACCTGTGGGCTAACCCATATTATTTTTTGTTCACAAACTTGCCATTGTCATCTCCATTTGCCATTTGCTATTTGACCTTTTTAGATTATTTTGTGACCAATTAACTGTACTGCCCCATTCCCTCATGTGAAATACAGAAAATGACTGGGGTGCCTGGGTGGCTTAGTCGCTTAAGTGTCCAACTTTCGCTTAGGTCATGATCTCGCGGTTTGTGGGTTCGAGCCCCGTGTCGGGCTCTGTGCTGACTGCCAGCTCAGACCCTGGAGCCTATTTCAGTCTGACTCCCTCTCTCTCTGACCCTCCCCTGCTCTCTCTCTCTCCTAGAAATAAATAAAACATTAAAAAAAATAAAAAAAAAAGAAAAGAAAATGACTTCTGTTTCAATGACTAGACCCTGACAAATACAAATACAGCATTATTTTTTGTTTTATTTTTCATTATAGTCATGAGAAAGATATAAATATGATTTAATTAAAAATACCTAGTATCATCCTCTGCCTACCAGAAATAGCCAGTTGACTTTACAAGGAGGGAAATTCCAACAGACAGGGTTTGGCTGAATTTGACCCTTTCCAGATTCAATTTTCTCATCTATTAGGTGAGGGACTCCTGTAAAGAATATATAGTGTTTCCTATAGGCTATATATTTTGTATCATTTGCCTATAGTCATTACACCTGCTATATGTGATTTATAAACATTAAAATTGGATCTACTAATTCCATTACTGGATATTTATCCACAGAAAACAAAAACATTAATTTGAAAAGATACATGCACCCCTATGTTTATTACAGCATTATTTACAATAGCCAAGAAATGGAAGAAACATAAGTGTCTATCAATAGAGAAATGAATAAAGAAGATGTAACACACACACGGTGGGGGTTGGGGGGTATATTACACAATCAATAAAATGAGATTATGCCATTTGCAACAACATAGATTTGCCTAGAGGGTTATTATACTAAAAGAAATAAATCATACTGAAAAGAAAAATATAAGATTTCACTCAAATGAAGAATCTAGGGGCGACTGGGTGGCTTAGTCAGTTAAGCGTCCAATTTCAGCTCAGGTCATGATCTCACAGTTCGTGGGTTCAAGCCCCGCACTGGGCTCTGAGCTGACAAATAGCTCAGAGCCTAGAGACTGTCTTCAGATTCTGGGTCTCCCTCTGTCTCTGACCCTGCCCTGCTCACGCTGTCTCTATATCTCTCTCAAAAATGAATAAAACATTAAAAAAAATTTTAAAGAATCTAAAAAAGAGAAAAAAATGAATAAACACAAAGTCGAATAAGACCTTTAAATACAGAGAACAAACTAATGGAAGGAGGTAAGGGGGGAGCAAATTGGCAAACAGCAGTAGGAAATATAGACTCAATTATGGAATGAATAAATCCTGAGAATAAAAGACATAGTATAGCAAATACAGTTAATGATATAACAGAATTGCATGGTGGCATATGGTAGCTACACTTGTGAATACAGCATAAGGTATAGAAATGAATCACTATGTTGTACACCTGAAACTAATATAACATTGCATGTCAACTATATTTCAATAATAATTTAACATAGAATTTTAAAATTTTTGAAATATAGAGAAATTTTATACACGAATATAGCAACACATTTCAATCTAAAGACCTATTTTGCCTAAAGGCCTTATCTACCTAATTGTCCAAAACAGAAACTTAGAATTTATTTATGTCTTAAACTACTGAAACAGAATTTTACTTGTCTCCCTGATATTCAACTTCATCTTTCTAATATATTCTTTGTAATATATAAAAACCCCTCATTATGTCTACATTGTCTTCAGAATTTATTCATAAAATTGAAAAAAATATTACTGTAGCACTGATTATGCACTAAGCATAATGTCTTGAGAACGATGAATTAGACACAATTCTGCCCCCTTCTGGTCTGCTAAATGAGATAGATATTCAAAAAACAGTCTAACAAATGATTTAGGAAATAGTATTTATGTTAAGTACTGCAATTTTTATTTTAAAAGGTAGTACTGAAATGTATAAATTTAAAGAAAAAAGAACTTCTTAGGAAAACATGTAAAAACTTAAGTAACCTGGTTTTCTCTCTTACCCTTATACCCAATGCAGCAACCTAGTGTATGTACTACAGATCTATCATTTTTAAAAATTCTTTTACACATCTGAGTTTTTGCATATTGCATTCTTAGCTCTGACACACATTCATTTTATCATTCTTTCCTTGTTAAACAAACAGAAAAGTATAATTCTTAAATGTTCCTTTTAATTTTCATATAGCTAATTTCCACTTAACATTTAAGATTCAATTTAAGAGATTTTATTTACTTCATGAAGTATTCAATGAAGTTATCTTCCTTCCTGAGCAATCTGCATGTCACATGCTCTGCTCCATGTTTCCAGTGGTATGTTTGCCTTTCTCTTTCCTGAAATTTAAATAGTATTGCAAGAGTATGTATATTATCTTTCTCCCAGTGGACTATGAATGCCTTTAAGAGAAATCATCATCTTTATATTTCATATGCCTAGAACCATTTTTAAATGATTGGTAAAAGAACTCATACTTCTCTAAATTTTTACTGACTTGTTCACAAAATTAAATAAAATGTCTTTCAATATTTTTAAAAGACAAACCTATTGAATATTCATAATCACACACATTTTTACTTTTTGGTGTTATTTAGAAAAATGCAATAACTTGCTTTAAGATCATAATATAGAAGTTCCATTTTATTAAGTGCTAAGATCTCTAATGTAATTCTAAGATATATTAACTGTAAGTGGTTTCCAAAATACATCCCTGCACTAAGACCTTTTGGGAAACAATCTGAAACAGCTCTGACTGTATTGGGGTGGGTGCCTGTACCTCTACCCTTTTGTTTTTCCTGGATACCCATGATTTGGTCTCTAATGTTTTCTCTTTTTAACCCAAGATTTGAATGGAATACAGTGTAAAAATCACTAATATGTGTAGTACAGAGAGTGAAGATATACATAAATAAATACATACTACTTTTTAAAAATCCTTACTTCCATTAACCGAAAAATCATAATTTCTGAATTTTAGTCTGTGTATCTTTGATATTTGATATTCAACTTCCTAATAATGTATGCATATAGTTTAGCTTTCTCACAATTTAAATCAATGCAACAGCTGTCATCATTCCAACAATGGAAACCCACTGATGTGCTCTTTGCATTGTACTAAATCTCTACTCTTGTTTCAAGGAGGTTCAGTGGCAAACTGCTACTCAATTTAACAACCATATCAATATTTTTGTAAGATATCTTCTCCTTCTCCCTTCCATACTTTGTTTTTGTTTTTTTAATTATTAGTTAATTAACCTATTTGCATGCATGCTGTTTCATCTAAGTTATTAAAATTCATCCTGTATATTTCTGTGTATGTATACATACAGCCTTGAATTCCATTGAATAATGCAATTTAAATATACTACAAAATTATTCAGCATCCAGGTTGATAAATTATTGTTTTCATAGCTATGTAATTCATTATAACATTGTCTCTACAACCCATTTTTTCTTAATTTTTGAAGTCTGACAGGTTCAATAACAAACTTATTTCTTTCTTCAAAGTGAGAAAATTAAGAAATTGTGTTTTATCTGGCATGCAACAACTATTTTGTAGGCAAATCATTATTTGGGAGAGTATTATCTTAAGTGAATTAGAATCAGGTGTATTATAAGAAATAAGCTGAGGCATATTTATGGATGGAAAGAAAAGTGCTTTCCACATAGACAAGCTAATATGATATAATAACATCAGAGTTATTCAGGCACTACCCCTATCACCTTACTTTGAATAGACGCTTTCTTTGTTATGTCTCTATCATGGCATTCATCATTTTTCTAGAATTGTTTGTCCACTTACCTGCATTTTCAACATCACACCAACCTTATCTAGACTTCAAGTTTTTGAAGTTAGAGATGGTATGTGGTTCACCATTGTATCTATACTACCTGTCATGTAACAGTCATTTCAAAAGTATTACTGAATGAATGGAGAAAAAATAAAGAGGCTGAAATAATTCTCCTAAGAATTTTTATAATCTTTAAAATTCCCTTATAACATTTATCACATTCAAACTTTCATGGTAGATATTTCTATATATGGCTTATATCCCCTTTTTGATGTGATGTCAGTCACCTAATTCTTTTAACTTTCTATAATCCCTGGCCCTGTGTACCATACAGTAAGTCATAAATAAGCATATTTTAAACAAAAAAAAGAATTAAAGTATTTAAGTGTGTAAAGGAATTCAACTGCTCTTCTCATAGATACTCAGCAAACTACCGGCCTTTTTTTTTTCAATGCCGTACTAAACAATAACTATATCCAATAGATGTTTCACTAATTTATGAAACAGCTTTTGAATACTATATATGCTAGACTGTTCTACATGCTGGAAAGACAGTAACAACGAAGAAAGAAACTTCATTCTTAAGGAGATTTTTAGCAAATAGAAAGAAAAAATGTAAAAAGTCTAATGATAAACATGGGAAGAAAAAGTCATCAAGTTTGTCCAAAGGAGGTGGAGGAGATTTTATAAGAAGTGACATTTCATCTGTATGAGTCATGTAAGGAATATATAGTCTTTATAAAGGTAGAAATTTTGAGGAACAAACTTTAAAAGGTAGGGGAAATATGCTATGGGCAAAAAAAAAAAGATAGTTAAAAAGACATAAAATTTGGGAGAGCTGAATGTGCTAAATGGATAAAGTTAAAACAACTTTTACTTTGCATATAAAAAAGTCTTTTGTGCAAGGTTAACATGATCAATATATCTGTAAAATAAGCTGCATTTATCTAATTGTCTACATATATTAAAGGCATCATTTGCATGTTACATGATAAAATATTTCTTAATGTTGGTGCGCCTGGGTGGCTTAGTCGGTGAAGCGTCCGACTTTCACTTAGGTCATGATCTCACGGATCGTGGGTTCGAGCCCTGCATCGGCCTCTGTGCTGACTGCCAGCTCAGAGCCTGGAGCCTGTTTCAGTCTGTGACTCCCTCTCTCTCTGACCCTCCCCTGCTCACGCTGTCTCTCTCTCTCTCCTAGAAATAAAAAAAAAAAAAAAAAAAAAACATTTAAAAAAATATTTCTTAATGTTTCAGCTGCTAAGTCAAATTATTAACTCATATTCCTAGATTTTCAGGAAGAATCTCAGTGAAAGAACCCATAGCACTCTTGCTCACCCATTTATCCCCTTTACAAACCATTGGATCTATGCCATTTGCTTTTGTATTTGTTACTCCTAGCCTCAATTTTGATAAACTAGAATTTCCAGAAATATCCATAATTACTATTAAAGAATATTTTATCTGTCCCAATTTATTAAGAACTCTAGAGGATATTACCTAGTGGTCACTGTAAGAAAGTAGTCTAAATGTCACAAATGATCATAGTAAAATTGCTAACTGAGATTTAATATTTCAAAAATACACTCTCTTTCAATACTATGAGAAGGCAACATAATTAATGACAACTATATTCCTATAAATAGATATAGAAAATTAAAGATAGTGATAGAGAGGTGTTGAGAGGAAGAAGGGAATAATTTCTATGTAAGTTTAAAAGTCTGAAGCGAAGACCAAAGGATAGAAAAAATGCACGTGTGCATGCACATATGCATACATTCACAACGGGGAGGGACATCTTTCTATAGCATTTTCTAAGGCAGGACAAACTCCCAATTTAACCCCTTCCCTCACCCCCAAAAAAAAAAAAAAAGCAAATCTGATTGATGTAAATCCAGGACATTCACATTATTGTATTGGAGGTTACATGTCACCATGTCTTAAATCATGGAGGTCAGGCTTCATGTGCTCTACTTGTTTACTCTCTCCTATGTGGTCAACATTCTTGGGCATGCCTGGAGGTTTGCCCACTTGTTAATATGGTTGTTTTTTTTTCTATATGGGTGTATTCTCCCACAATGTACACCCCCATCATCCACAGCACTATGGGGGAAAAGAATGAATGGAAGATTTTGAAACCAGAACTCTACCTGCAACGTGTGACAATGTGCAGCAGGATATATTAGAAGGTCATGCTGCCAGGTGCTATGGCATAGTCATTCATCTGCCTTGCTATTTTATGACTCCAACATTATAGTGTAATATTTTTGTTAACATGCAGCATGTTTTATTATTTTTAAGAACATATAATATTGCAAAAATATGTGATGTTAGTGATTCACTAGATTCAAACAGATTTAAATCTGTTTTTTCTTTTATGAAGCTACCATCAGATCATACTATGTTATCAGTAGATATAAAAATTTAACTTAGAAAGATTTACATCATACAGACTTTTCCACAGTTATTAAAAACTGATGCCACAATCTCCTGACATTTACATTATGCCTATCTTCAGTACACTCAGATTTTCAAGACACTTGGGTATTTTCCTTATGGTAATCAGAGAGGATGCTAACTTTATTTTATGTGTTGTCATCAGATATCATAAATGCTTCATTAATTTCCAAAGGCTTCCATTCTATAATAGAAAAACTAGCTTTTGGAATGTGACAGGTTTGGGTTTAAACCCAAGTTCTGTCATTACTGGAGAAGTGATCTTGGATTTTTATTCTTTTCTGTGAGTCTCCATTCACTCATCAATAATTGGTCACAATCACTACCCTACAATGCTACCTTAAAACTACATATGTGAAATGCCAGCCATATGAAAAGCTTTCAATTAATGTGCATTCCCCCTATTGAAGACCCTTTGTAAGAAGGTGACAGGGAACAATGGACTTTATATTTTAGTGCTATCTAAATTTTTACAGAATGAAACAATTTTTATAAAATGAAGCAACCCATATTTTCTAAGGAGATATGATCCATGAACTTATGTATCTGTAAAGCATAATATTTTTAGAGAATCATTAATTTCTCTAAACTTAAGGGCTTTGTGGGGGAACTACAGTGAAATGAGTGTTTTTGAAGCTGTGAAACAGTTACAATGACCATCAGGCCTCTATGTCTCGGTCATTGGAATACTGTACGGCCACAAGGGGTCATGATTTATAGGTTCTTCTCTAACAGTATTATTCCTGGAGGAGAAGGAAAGTTGTTTAAAACACAAAGACAATATACTGAAATAATTCACTGACAGGGAGTTGTTTTCTGGACAAATTGTCTCAATACCACACTGTGAAGAAAATGATTTAACCATCTCTTTAAACTTGTTTCTATGAGGTAAGATGAAAGAGAAAGCATGATCTTCCCAAGACCCTAAACGCTTATGTAAGAAGCTAATCATAAGCCATTGCCCCAAAATCCTAACTATAAAGCTGTCAGCATTTGGATGGGGGAAGAAGAGCTATTCCTACTAATTAAAAAGAAATAGTTGTTCATGCCTGTGATAAAACTATAATTCACAGTAAGACTACACGTTAAGAATTATTTCCGTAGAACATTGTTACATGTATTCAATGTTTTATTAAGAGTCAAGCAAATATACTGACTCCACATAGAAAGATATTGGACAGCTTTCATTGATAAAAGTGTCATTTCTGGGGACAAATTAGTGTCTCCAGAATGAACTACTCTCCATCCATAGAATCCATAATCCATAGAGCCCATTTCTTCCTTTGCATATGCTGGGCAAGTTGCTGATGCCTTTTTTTTTTTTTTTTAAAGAGAACTTAAGTTGAAAAGAGGCTGAATGGGTCCATTCCGTATAGGGTATTGTGTAGAACCACTGTTTTATTTTGGGTGAAAAAGCAATCATTGAATTGTCAACTGTAATGTTACAGAATCTGAGCAACTTCCAACAGAAGTAGCATATACCTCACTTGCCAGTAAGTTCTTACTTGTGAGCATATAAGTAGCCCCTGATACAATAGGTTTAAAAGCCACAAAAATAGGAAAACAAGATTCTAAATCCTGAAAATGGAAACACATGTTAATATTACAAAAAGGAATGATCTTACTTTATATCTATATATTTCGATGTGTTTTTACTCCAACATTAAAACACACACATAGATATTGAATGTTGTTTAATCTTGTTAAATACACCCAGCTTCAAATGCAAGTTTTTCTTTTTGATTTCTTAATACAATTTATTGTCAATTTGGCTTACATACAACACCTAGTGCTCATCCCAAAAAATACCCTCCTCATTGCCCATCACTTTCCCCTCACCTCCAACCCCTATCGACCCTCAGTTTGTTCTCTGTATTTAAGAGTCTCTTATGGTTTGCCTCCCTCTCTCTCTGTTTGCACCTATCTTTTTCCCCTTCCCTTCTCCCATGATCTTCTGTTAAGTTTCTCAAATTCCACTTGAGTGAAAACATATGATATCTGTCTTTCTCTGACTAACTTATTTCACTTAGCATAATACCCTCTAATTCCATCCACATTGCTGCAAATGGCATTATTTTATTCTTTCTTATTGCCAAGTAGTCTTCCATTGTATATATATAAACTACATATTCTTTATCCATTCATCGGTTGATGGACATTTAGGCTCTTTCCATGATTTCACTATTGTTGAAAGCACTATAGGGGTATATGTCCCCTATGCATCAGCACTCCTGTATCCCTTGAGTAAATTCCTAGCAGTACTATGCTGGATCCTAGGGTAGTTCTATTTCTAATTTTTTTAGAGGAAGCTGCACGCTGTTTTCCAGACTGGCTCAAATGCAGGTTTTTCTAATTCAAAATCTTTTACTCAACAAATTTACTTCTCTATACACATCCAGTAATTTTTCACATTTGGATTCAAACATACACATATTGCACACATTTCAAGTCATTTTTGTTGGAAATAAGAAATATTACTTCTAAATCAAATATATATTGAGAATAAGAAATAGAATAATAAATAGAGAATGAGGAAATTTAAAAATTAAGATAGATAAGATGTATATCAAAGAACAGAAATTGTTCTCATGAGAAGGATGGAAAAAGAGTACAAGGAAACCAAAAACAGTAAAGCAGGATGAAGTTGGACAGGTATGGATTATGCACAGGTTTAAAACACAAGGATTCTGAATGTTGAAGTCAATAACGTGAGCTATAGAATTCAAAGAGATATTTAGGTAATGGAATAAATGGGAGGAGATGTCCTGTGTAAAACATTGGTAACAAATTCAATCATCTTTAAAAATCTCATTGAAATTGGTGGGAAGACAGAGCCTAGAAAATCTCCAGAAGGTAACTTATAGACAACAGAAGATAGATAGATAGATGATAGATAGATAGAGTGTGTATCATTTTAATTATACCGGGTTATTTTCTCTATAATGATCATCATATGAATTTATGACTTTTATAGTTTCATGATCATTCCTACATTTTTAAACTAACAGTTTCAAGTTTGCATTATAGAACTTTCTCCCAGGTTTTTAGGAATGGAGAAAAGGGGCTATCAACTTGAAAATACCAATTCATTCTCAATAAATTAAGCAACACAGAATATTGAAATAAATACTGTTTTGTGCGGCAGCAAGCCAGGGTTGAATCCTAAATCTGTAACTATGGAGAAACCACCTATCACCTCTGCATTTTCTTCCTTAACAGTAAAATGAAGATGCATCTAGAGAGGAAGATTAATTCTATCATTTCTACAATTTGGCTAAGATATGACAATTTTATGATTTCAATAAATTGGTGAGTTGACATTCACTATACTCCTTAGATAGCTTAAGCAATGCAATACAGGATGTTTCATTGCAAAATTGAGAAAGGGAATCATAAAATCTGCTCAAAAAACTATACTTTCTGTATTAATTAATTAAATATTTTTTTATTTTTTTATTTTTTGAGAGCGATAGTGGGAGAGGAGCTGAGGAAAGGGGAGAGAGAATCTTTAGCAGGCTCCATGAACAGAATGAAGCCCAAAGTATGGTTTGATTCCAGGACCCTGGGATCATGACCTGAGCTGAAATGAAGAGTTGGACGCTTAAAGGACTGAGCCATCCAGGTGTTTCTTTATTCACATATATCAAATTCATGTTACTTTAGATAAATTATACATGGTTCAAATACATATCTTAGATTCTCTCCTTACTTTTAAATAATCTGTTGCCTAAATTAATTTTTCTCACTCAATTCTTTACAAGAATTTTAAAAGACTTTCTACAAGTTGTTGAAAATAAATCTTGTGGTAAGCAACTTTAAAACAGTATATAGCATGAGCTAGAAAATCAACAAAGGAAAAAAATTATGGGGAAAGATACAAAAATTATTTTGAAAATATGTGTAATATTGGGATTATATTAAACAACACAACCAATATCCTTTAGATTATTGAAATCACTGGCTATCTTCACTTGAAAAAAATAAAATAACTTTCTTACCTTCTATTTTACATTGTGGACATCAATAAAAATAAGTACTTTCAAATATTAATAATCATAATTATTAAGATTTTAAAGCTGTTTCAGAACAATTTTCAAATACTAACTATAATCAAACATACTCATTTGAAGCTTATAAAAGTGAGAAAAAATTAATACTTACTATGAAATAACATAAAATTTTTAAAAACACTAATTTTTTTCTAGAAATCAAATGGGAAAATACTGTGTTCTCTACTTAGTCATTGTTTTTTACGAGGGCAATAAATGAATTTTTTAGTAATAGTCTAAAATAGAAAACATGTTATAAAGACTACTGTCTTTGTTTATTAATATAGAAATTAAACGTGCACATTCCCCGATGATTAAGCAAAGAACACTGTCATCTAAATCATTTCTATAAAGCATGACTTTATTATAGATGGTGGATGTATAAAATGCATGAGCCTCATTCCACGTCTGCCTCATCTATCTGCCAAATAAAGAAAGTGGTCACTTATGGTGATTCCAAACTACAGCAAGTGCAGTCTATATGTCACATCTTCACAAGAGGAAGGTGGCACCTTGATGAATTTTCTTTCTAGTAGTCTGTCCCCTTGATGGGTCTCTCTCCACCATGTTTTTTTGTTTTTCTTCCCCACTCTTTCTCTCCCTAGGGGTCCAAATGTCATTGTTCTATTACTCAGGAGATGAATCCATTTTCTTTCTGTTAACTCCTCTTCCTGGGAAGATGGAGAATCTCCTCATTGATTTTGACTGGGAAATTATTTTTTTTTAAGTAGAATCAACTTCTGACCTTTCAAATGATCAGATTAGGATGGTTATATTCACATTATTAAGTAATCAAGGAACAAATACATTAGGAAAGAGTTTGGTTCAAAGGCAGGCCTTTCAGTTTCTAAAAAAATATTTTACACTGACAGCTAAACCAGATTCCATTTCTTGCTTTGCCTATGAACCACATGGGAAACTAAAATGCATTTTAACATTGCATTTTGCCTAAAGGCTATCAGTAAAATTTAATTTTCTTACTGCATTGATTTTTCCATTATAAGTCGTAACAGTCTAATGATATCTCAGAATTTTCAGCATAGACGAAAAGGATGTGAATGATTTACCAATGATAACTGCTTGGAAACATATTGTGATTTTGAAGCAAATTTTCTAGGTTTCTTTTTGATGAGCAGTTGTTTTAAAAATATGGTACATTTCATACTCTTAGTGTTTACATAATGCTTTTAGTCCACACATTATAAAGTTTAATATGTACCCATGCGATTAAAAATTAGAATCCCAGTATTTGAAAGAAAACAGTTTATTGTAGGAAGGAAATCCAGTGTCTAGATGGAGCTGTTTGTTAAAAATCAACGTGTCATGCTGAAATAAGCTGATTGAAAGACTGAGCATGGAAGGCTCTTGATTCTTAATCTTAGTTGCATTTAGTATACATTGATATTTTACCCTAATTACTTAAATACATCAAGTTGTCACATTTTTATGTTTGGACAAAGATTGTGTCAAAGACACCACACAGCCCATTTCTCTAATAACAATGACAAAAACAACAGCAACAACAAAAACAAACAAGTAAAAGACAAAAAATCTAATTCCTCTTTGACTTTTAAATGGTTGTTTCATCACTGAAGCTTCAGAAAAACTTAAAATAACCATGTTGAGAAAACATATAAAAAATAGATTCAGTGTCACAGTGAAATCAACAGAGGATTCAACATGCCATATGCTCAATAGCTCCAAGGGAATACTTTAATTATTATTTCATATTGTCTTAAACACTACAGGTGGTTATAAATATAAAATTAAGATTTGTGAACAAAAAATTAACCAAGTTAAATACATCATTGTTAACAAGGGTAGATGCCACCAAATGGATAATGTCTTAATTGCTATCACTCACCCTTATCTTTGGTATGCTCATTGTGGGCATGGCTCTGATACTTATTTTCATGCAATTTGGTTTCCACTTTTTTTTTTTTTTAACATTTAAAGGGCTTGAAATAGAAATGGAGAACATCTGTTTCAAAGAAATAAATTGTTCTTTAAAATGTCATCAAAATAATTTAGAAAGTCAATCCTTTTCCCATTTTAAAACTCTAAATTTTAATAATTAAACCACTGTGCATATTGGGATAGCTTTTATTGAAAAAATAAAGAAAATTTTTCTTTATTTATTATATAAATCTTCATTATTTAACAGGAATATGAATTCTGAGTAACTTAATGAACACTCCTATATCCAATGAACCTCCTAAATGTTTAGTTTTGTTTTAGGAATGGAATCCTATGATTAGTCAATATAACCATTTAATTATTCTCTGAGCTATTGATCATCCATAGTAGGACAAATGAAATTACAGATTGAAGACAAACTTACAAGCCAAATGGTGTTAATGAGCAGATCTGGCTTTTAAAATTTCAACTAATCATGACTAGGTCATGTCACATTACTACCTTTTGTATGCATCACTCCACTTAATATTTTTATGTACACGTTGTATAAACAATGTCTACATGGTAATTTGGAGTAGAAAATATTTGAGGATGATTTTCATTTTTAATATTTGCAATTCAGAACCAGAACTGAATTTATTTTCAAGTAACAATATGTCAAACAAGAAACAACTCTTTTAATCAACCACTTATACTCTGCAATTACTTCCATCTATGCTTTAGGTTTATATTAATGTCTTAGAATGGTAACACTTGAAAATATGCAACCCATTGTACAAAGTTCTGCTGAATAGGCACCTCATCATAGAAGTCTCTTCCAATAATGTTGAATAAATGTAATTGCTAATCTTAATGAATAAGGGATGCATTTAGTGTTTTTATTTTCCCTACTTTATCTGGTTGTCCTTTTGCCTGTCTCCTCTAAAATATGATAATTTAATACATAAAAAATGAAAAAAAAATCAAAATTTCTACAGCAAAGTATATGTATAGTTTATTATGTAGCAGACTAAAAGAATGTTCTAAATTTATAATCCTTATTCTGGTTAAAATGCTTTTCATTGCATGTAGTAAACTCATTCAACTAACTTACACAAAGAGACAGAAATTGACTGCAGGACCTAAGATTATGTCCCGCTGTGTGCTGGTAAATATTTCGCAGGTACCTCTCCATCCCACACCAATAGCATTTGCTAATTCCATAGTGTAAATATTCACTCCATGGTCAATTTCAAGCCATGAACATGGTGCCACTGAATACAGAGTTGGAAAGACATGTATCCATTTGCCTCTCAAAAGCTGATTTCGTCACACTAATTTGATATAAAACTCAAGGATGTACAGGCAGACTTCATGGGAACTGAAAACATGAACTAGAAAGCCATGAATAATTGAGGCTACTTTTTGTGTTTCTTAATGATTAGGTGAGGTTCTTTTTCTATTCATCTTTTTACATCAGCTTCAAGTTTTTTGTTTGTTTTTCTTTTTCTGTAGGCAGAGAGGTACTATTCCCTTTCTCATTTGTACATACTTCACCCTAAAGGCCTTGCATCCTGTTTTCTTTTTATCATATTTCTGTTCAAGTCATAGAAGGTATTAATGAGTATTCTTAATCTTGAGTCTACAGATTTTCTGGAGGAAAAATTTATTGGTTCAGCTTGAATGTGATAATCATCCTTAAATGGCAATGGTGGTGACTGTAATGGTATGTGTATTTGTGTGTGTTCCATGTACTTGAGACTATTTGGACTATGGTAGCACAAGGAAATAAGAAATACAGAGGAGTCCAACACTGTGGAGAAATGGATAGTTTTCTACAAAAGAAAATGGGCCTACTTTAGGCAGTTACCTATACTTCCACCTAAAAATGTCTGTTATACACATCATGGTAAGCAATCCTAAACCCAAAGCATGTCCATGCCCTAATCCTGGAATCTCTGGATATGTTACCATACATAGCAAAAAGAACTTTGCAGATATATTTAAGCTAAAGATCTTGAGATGGATAGATTATCATAAATTATCTTGTAGGCCCAATGTAATCAAAAGAATCCTTTTAAGTGCAAAAGCTTGGCAGGAGAATCAGAGCCACAAAAAAGATGATGATGGAAGCAGAGTTGAAAGAGATTCAACTGCTGAGTTTGACGATGGAAGGGAGTCACAAGCCTAGGAATGCAGATAACTTCCAAAAGATGGAAGGACAAGGAAACTGATTTTCCCCTAGAACAGGAGGAATGCTGCCCTGATGACATCTTGATTTTCAATCAGTGAGTCCCATTTGAACTTATGACCTCCATAAATGTAAAGATTGTTAATTTAAATTGTTTGTCATTAATTTAAATAATTTGTTACAGCAGCACAAGGAAACTAATACACTAATAGTATGATTTTCCAGATTAGATGGTTAAACACTTAATCTATAAATTGGAAATAACAGAACTTAAGATATTTTATGTATTAAAACAAGCAAATTTACACATATAGGATATCTATATTGCAACTAAAATAATTTTTGAGGGTCTTAAATTAAAAAAACTTTTGAAAGCAATCTACTCTTCAAAGGTTGTAATTCATATTTACAATGTAAGACCAGGAGTGAGTTGGAGAACGGCAAGATGGTGGAGAAGTAGGGTGCTCCGTGAATTTCCCTTGCACCCATCTCTCAAACAGAGAAGGCCTGAAGTCATAGGACACTGAGCCACAGGAGTTTGGGAAGAGAAAGAGACAGAATACACTGGGAAGGAAACCTCATAAGTGCGTGAGTGCGAACTGAGGAAGATAAAAGCGGGAAGGGACCCAAAGATACTGAGGGAGGGGAGGAACCCGGCTTGCGTGCAGCTGCGGTGAGTGATGAGTGATGGTGAGCTGCAGGGAGTCCAGGAGAAAGGAAGAGAAGCTGAGAATGCTCATAGAAACTACCCTGGAGAAGGGAAAAACCTTGGCTTGGAAAGAGAGTGTTTTTTAGTTCTGACTGGGGTGCTGACTTTGAAATAGGTGACCCCATTCCCAGAAGGCGCCAGAAAAAACTGCACTGCAGTGCTCCCAGCCCCATCCCTGGTGGCGGCGCGGACCCTGTGGACCTGAAGTTGCTACGTCCCCCCACACACTCAGGTTGTATCCCTGCTTGACCCTGGTGGATCTGAGACTGTGACACTTCCCCAACCCCCCACTCAACCCCCAGCAGCAGGGAAGCAGCAACCTGTAGGACTGTTTAAGGCAGTATAAATAAAGCCCGTGGACTGGGACCGGGAAACGAGGTGGGGCATGGGGCACAGAAGTCAGCCTACCTTGGCTACATCCTCAGGACAGGGAGATCTGACCCAAAGGAGTGGTTTGCAAGGCCTGGTTGAGAAGGAACTGGGGTGATGCCATTCTCCTCCCCACAATCACCAAGGCAAGACCTCAGGGAGCAGTGAGAGGACACAATGGAGGCAAGACCTGCCTACACCAAACCATGCCCATGCCCTCCAGAGAGCTGTTTTGTTGTTGTACCTTTTGTTGTTTTTACCTGAGCCTGAGTTTGCGTGCTTATTCGTTTTGTCTGTGAGTTTATGTACCTTTGTTCCCTCTGTGGTTATCTGTTTTCTTTTTCTAGGGATACCTCAAAAACAAGCCAAACTACATGAGGTGGAGAGTCTCAAATACCACTGCGATTAGGGAAACAAAATAACCAAATGCTCAACAAGAGAAACCAAGAGACACCATTCAAAGAAAACTTCCTGAATGGACGGGCCCTGAACAGTCAAAGAGCCCTCTTTATTTTTTTTTAATGTTTTATTTATTTTTAGGAAAGAGAGAGAGACAGCGTGAGCAGGGGAGGGTCAGAGAGAGAGGGGGTCACAGACTGAAACAGGCTCCAGGCTCTGAGCTGGCAGTCAGCACAGAGCCCGACGTGGGGCTCGAACCCACGAACCGCGAGATCGTGACCTAAGCGAAAGTCGGACGCTTAACCGACTAAGCCACCCAGGCCCTCTTTAATACAGCAGAACTCACAGGGGCAAAGTGTACAAAAAGCTCTTAAAATTAACAAGAGATAGAAAGCTAACCAAAATGACAAAACAGAAGAACTTTCCCCCATAGAAACTCCAGGAAAAAATGACAGCTAAAGAACTGCTCAAAACAGATATAAACAACATAACTGAACAAAATTTAGAAAAATAATCATACAGTTAATCGCTGGGCTTGAAAAAAGCATGGAGCACATCAGAGAAACTATGGCTACAAACACTAAAGAGCTTAAAAATAGTTATGATGAATTAAAAAATGCTATAAGTGAGATATATAATAAAATGGGGGCATCCAATGCACGGATTGAAGAGGCAGGAAGGAGAATAAGTGATTTAGATGACACAATAATAGAACAAGAAGAAACTGAGAAAAGGACAGATAAACTGATCCAGGAACATGAAAGAAGAGTTCGAGAGCTCAGCAATACAATCAAATGGAACAATATCCATTTCATAGGAATCCCAGAAAAGAAAGAGAGCGAAAGGTGCTGAAGGAGTCCTGGAATAAACTATAGCAGAGAACTTCCCAACCTGGGGAGGGAAGTAGATGTTGAAATTCCAGAGGCACAGAGAATTCCCTTCACACATAATTTGAATCAATCTTCGGCACGACGTATCATAGTGAAAGTGGCAAAATATAAGGACAAAGAGAGAATTTTGAAAGCAGCTAGAGAGAAAAGGGCCCTAAACGCACAAATGGAAAAACATCAGAGTGGTGACAGTCCTATCCACCAAAACTTGGCAGGCCAGAAAGGAATGGCAGGAGATCTTCAATGTGATGAACAGAAAAATATGCAGCCAAAAAACCTCTATCCAGCAAACCTTCTATTCACAATAGAAGGAGAGTTAAAAGTCTTTCCAAATAAACAAAAATTGAAAGAATTCATCACCACTAAACCAGCCCTACAAGAAATCCTGAGGGGGCTCTCTGAGGGAAATGATGCCAGGGCACAAGATACTAGAGACACCGCCACAAGCATGAATCCCACAAAGGACACAATGACTCTAAACCCATATATTTCAATAATAATACTGAATGTAAATGGGCTGAATGCTCCAATCAAAACACAGAGGGTAGTAGAATGGATTTAAAAAAAAATCCATTTCCTGTCTACAAGAAAATCATTTTAGATTGGAAGATACCTTCAGATTAAAAGTAAGGGGATGGAGAAAAATATATCATGCTACTGGAAGTCAAAAGAAAGCTAGAGTAGCTATACTTATAACAGACAAACTGGACTTTAAATTAAAGACAACAACAAGGGATAAAGAAGGGCATTATATAATAATTACTGGGTCTATCCATCAGGAAGAACTCACAATTATAAATGTCTACACACCAAATATGGGAGCACCTAAATATAATGGTAAAATTAATAGCTGGGCTTGAAAAAAACATAGGGGACATCAAAGAAACTATGGCTACAGACAGAATGGAAAATAAAATTAGGCATGAAGAATTAAAAAATGCGATAAATGAGATACATAATAAATTAGAGGCCTCCAATGCACGGCTTGAAGAGGCAGAAAGGATAATAAGTGATTCAGAAGACACCATGATAGAAAAACAAGAAGCTAACAAAAAAAGAGACAAACTGATCCAGGAACAGGAAAGAAGAATTCCAGAGCTCAGCGATACAGTCAAACGCAACAATATCCTTATCATAGGAATCCCAGAAGAGGAAGAGAGAGGGAAAGGTGCTGAAGGAGTCCTGGAACAAATTATAGCAGAGAACTTCCCCGACCTGGGGAAGGAAGTAAATGTGGAAATACAAGAGGCTCAGAGGACTCCCCTCAGACATAACTTGAATCGATCTTCTGCACGGCATATCATAGTAAAAATGGCAAAATACAAGGACAAAGAGAGAAGTTTGAAAGCAGCTAGGGAGAAAAGGGCCCTCACATACAAAGGGAAACCCATCAGAGTGGTGACAGACTTATCTACTGAAACTTGGCAGGCCAGAAAGGAGTGGCAGGAGATCTTCAATGTGATGAACAGTAAAAATATGCAGCCAAGAATCCTCTATCCAGCAAGTCTGTCATTCAAAATAGAAGGAGAGATAAAAACCTTTCCAAATAAACAGAAATTGAAAGTATTTGTCACCACTAAGCCAGCCCTACAAGAAATCCTGAGGGGGACGCTCTGAAGGAAAGGTTGCAAGGAACAAAGATACCAGAGACAACACCACAAACATGAATCCTACAAAAGATACAAAGACTCTAAACCCACATATTTCAATAATAACACTGAATGTAAATGGGCTGAATGCTCCAATCAAAACACAGAGGGTAGCAGAATGGATAAAAAAAAACAAAATCCGTCTATATGCTGTCTACAAGAAACTCATTTTAGACTGGAAGATATCTTCAGATTAAAAGTAAGGGGATGGAGAAATATATATCATGCTACAGGAAATCAAAAGAAAGCCGGAGTAGCTATACTTGTATCAGATAAACTGGACTTTAAATTAAAGACAATAACAAGAGATGAAAAAGGGCACTACATAATAATTACAGGGTCCATCCATCAGGAAGAACTCACAATCATAAATGTCTACACACCAAATATGGGAGCACCTAAATATCTAAAACAATTAATCACAAACAGAAACAATCTTATAGATAAGAATGTGCTAATAGCAGGGGACTTTAATACTCCACTTACAGCAATGGATAGATCAACCAGACAGAAAATCACTAAAGAAACATGGGCTTGAATGACACATTGGACCAGATGGATCTGACAGATATATTTAGAGCTCTGCATCCTGAGGCCATGGAATTTACTTTCTTCCCAAGGGCACATGGGCACATTCTCCAAGATAGATCACATATTGGGACATAAAGCAACCCTCAATAAGTATAAAAGAATTGAGATCATACCATCCACACTTTCAGATCACAGTGCTATGAAACTTGATATCAATCACAGGAAAAAGTCTGGAAAACCTCCAAAAACAAGGAGGTTGAAGAAAACCTTACGAAAGAATGAATGGGCCAATCAGGCAATTAGAGAAGAAATTTGAAAATATATGGAAAAGAAATGAAAATGAAAATACAATAATCCAAACTCTTTGGGATGTGGCAAAGGCAGTCCTAAGAGGAAAGTACATTGCACTCCACGCCTATTTCAAGAAATTAGAAACAGTGCAAGTTCAAAATCTAGCAGCTCACCTAAAGGAACTAAAGAGAGAACAAGAGCACCCCAAACCCAGTAGAAGAAGATAAACAGTAAAAATCAGAGCAGAAATAAACAATATAGAAATCATAGAAACAGTTGAACAGATCAATGAAACCAAGACTTGGTTTTGTAAAAACATAAACAAAATTGACAAACCTTTAGCCAGGCTCCTCAAAAAGAAAAGAGAGAGCACACAAATAGACAAAATCATGAATGAAAATGGACGTATTACAACCAACCCCTCAGAGATACAAGTAATTATCAGGGAACACTATGAAAAAATATATGCCAACAAATTGGACTAACTTAGAAGAAATGGAAAACTCCTCAATACACACTCACTACTAAAATTCACATGGGAAGAGACAGAAAATCTGAACAGACTCATAACTAGTGAAGAAATCGAATCAGTTATCAAAAATCTCCCAACAAATAAAAGCCCTGGACCTGATGGCTTCCCTGGGAAGTTCTACCAGATTTTTAAAACAGAATTAATACCCATTTTTCTCAAGCTAATTCCTTGATTTCAACAATAGAAATCAAAGGAAAACTTCCAAACTTGTGAAGAAGACACAAAGTCATTTTATGAAGCCAGAACTTTGATTCCCAAGCCAGAGACCCAGCAAAAAATGAGAACTACATGCCAATATCCTTGATGAATACAGATGCAAAACTCCTCAAAAAGATACTTGCAAATCGAATCCAACAGCACATAAAAAGAATTATCCACCAAGATCAAGTGGGATTCATTCCTGGGTTACAGGGCTGGTTCAATATCCGGAAATCAATCAATGTGATACATCACATCAACAAAAGAAACGATAAAAACCATATGATCCTGTCAATAGATGCAGAAAAAGCATTTGAGAAAATACAGCATCCTTCTTAATAAAGACCCTCAAGAAAGTTGGGATAGAAGGAACTTACTTAAACATCATATAACCCATCTATGAGAAGCTAACATCATCCTCAAGGGGGAAAAACTGAGAGTTTTCCCCCAGAGATCAGGAACACAACAGAGATGTCCACTCTCACCACTGTTGTTTAACACAGTGCTGGAAGTCCTAGCATCAGACAACAAAAGGAAATCCAAGGCATCAGAATTGGCAAAGAAGAAGTCAAACTCTCTCTTTTCACAGACGACGTGGTACTCTACATAGAAAACCCGATAGACTCTACCAAAAGCCTACTAGAGCTGATCCATGAATTTAGCAAAGTTGAAGATACAAAACCAATGTACAGAAATTGGTTGCATTTTTATACACCAACAATGAAGCAACAGAAAGAGAAATCAAGAAACTGATCCCATTTACAGTTGCACAAAAAACCATAAAATACCTAGGAGTAAACCTAACCAAAGATATAAGATATCTGTATGATGAAAACTATAGAAAAGTTATGAAGGAAATTGAAGAAGACACAAAGAAATGGAAAAACCTTCCATGCTCATGGATCAGAAGAATAAATATAGTTAAAGTGTCACTACGACCCAAAGCAATCTACACATTCAATGCAATCCCAATCAAAATTGCACAAGCATTCTTCTCAAAACTAGAACAAACTATCTAAAACAAACTCAATTTGTATGGAACCAAAATTGTAAAGACCCCGAATAGCCAAAGTAATATTGAAGAAGAAAACCAAAACGGAAGGCATCACCATCCCAGATTTTAGCCTCTACCACAAAGCTGTCATCATCAAGATAGTATGGTATTGGCACAAAAGAAGACACATAGATCAATGGAATAGAATAGATAACTCAGATTTGGACCCAAAAGTGTACAGCCAACTAACCTTTGACAAAGTAGGAAAGAGTATCCAATGGAAAAAAGACAGCCTCTTTAACAGATGGTGCTAGAACTGGACAGCCACATGCAGAAGAATGAAACTAGATCATTTTCTCACACCATACACAAAAATAAACTCAAAGAATAAAGGACCTGAATGTGAGACAGGAAACCATCAAAATCCAGGAAGAGAAAGCTGGAACAACCGCCTTGACATCAACCACAGCAATTTCTTACTTGACACATCCCCAAAGGCAAGGGGATTAAGATTCTAAACGAACTATTGGGGCCTCATCAAGATTAAAACTTCTGCACGGCAAAGGAAATAATCCATAAAACTAATAGGCAACTGACGGAATGGGAAAAGTTAGTTGCAATGACATATCACATAAAGGGCTAGTATCCAAAATCTATAAGAAACTTACCAAACTACACACCCGAAAAACAAACAATCCAGTGAAGAAATGGGCAGAAGACATGAACAGACACTTCTCCAAAGAGGACATCCAGATGGCCAACAGACATGTGAAACAATGCTCAGCATCTCTCATCATCAGGGAAATACAAACCAAAACCATACTGAGATACCACCTCACATCAGTCAGAGTGGCTAAAATGAGCAAATCAGAGGACTCTAGATGATGGCGAGGATGTGGAGAAATGAGCACCCTCCTACACTGTTGGTGGGAATGTAAACTGGTGCAGCCCCTGTGGAAAACACTGTGGAGATTTCTCAAAAAAGTAACAATAGAACTCCCCTATGACCCAGCAATAGCACTGCTAGGAATGTACCCAAGGGATACAGGAGTGCTGATGCATAGGGGCACATGGCCCCCAATGTTCATAGCAGCACTCTCAACAATAGCTAAAACCTGGAAAAAGCCTAAGTGCCCATCAACTGACAAATAGATCAAGAAGATGTGGTTTATCTATACCATGGAATACTACATGGCAATGAGAAAGAATGAAATCTGACCATGTGGAGCAATAGAAATGGAACTTGAGGGTGTTATGCTGAGCGAAATAAGTCAGGCAGAGAAGGAAAGATACCATATGTTTGCACATATAGGAGGATTAGGAGGAAATTAACGGAGGACCATGGGTGAGAAGAAGGGGGGAAATGGTGGGGGAGAGGGATGGAGGCAAACCATGAGAGACTCTTGAATGCCATGAACAAACTGAGGGCAGATGGGGTGGGGGGGAGGGGAAAGAGGGTGATGGGCATGGAGGAGGGCACTTGTGGGGATGAGCACTGGGTGTTATATGGAAACCAACTTGACAATAATCTATTAAAAAAAAAGACCAGGAGTGAGTTAAATTGCTATACCACTTTATTTACAAGGTATTTCAGTATGTATTTCTTGAAAACTTCCTGTAGCTTCTAATTTAAAGACAATTATATACCCAAATGACAATAATATAAATTTCGGAAGATATCATAATATATAGTACTTACCACAGATAGAGAACCTTTGTAAACTCATAAAATTTCCTATTATGTTCAAATATTTACAAGTAGTTGTAAGTGTCCTTATTTTATTTCAGAGCTGTCATAAGTTTTTCACTTCTTTTATATGAAGAGATACAAAGAGTGCAGACTCCCAGAGATAGGAATGATATCCATGAATATATTATTTTGAAACCAAGAGCCCAGCAGGAACCATTGATTACTTACTCCTCATTCTGCTGCTATATGAATCACTTGTATGTTTACAAAGAAATTAAATTGATTAATCATTGGAAATTTAGAACCTCATGTTTCCCCTGTGGAAGTAATTAATTGATATTACACTATGCCCAAAAATATGTAATGAAGTCGTGAATTAGTAACACTACAGCATTGTTATTTCCATTCATATTAGTTTTTGTTCAATTTTGAATTCAATAGAAACGAGGATCAGATATTTAACTAAGTCTCTGTTGTTCTAGTTTAAATAAGCATAGATGATGACAATGAATACTTTACCTGCATCTTCAAGTAAACTCAGGAGGACCTAGCCCAAGTCATTTTCCATGTAGTACCAATAACACAACGTATTATGGCGAACCTCTAGCTCACATAAGATCAAACAATCTTTTGAGGGGTGTGGGTGGCTCCACTGGTTAAGTGTCCTACTTTGGCTCAGGTCATGATCTCACGGTTCATGATTTCAAGCCCCACACCAGGTTCTGTGCTGACAGCTCAGCCTAGAGCCTGATTCAGGTTCTGTGTCTCCTTCTTTCTTTGCCTCCCCCCTTCTCATGTTCTGTCTCTCTCAAAACTAAATAAACATAAAAATTTTTAAGAAAAGATTAAACAACCTTTCCAAGAAGTAACATTAGTGGCACAATAAACTTTTCAGTACTTGGCCAGAATATAGAAATCATTTTTGATAAACACTATGCCAATTTTTTTTTAATATTTTTTATTTATTTCTAGGAGAGAGAGAGAGAGACAGCGTGAGCAGGGGAGGGTCAGAGAGAGAGGGAGTCACAGACTGAAACAGGCTCCAGGCTCTGAGCTGGCAGTCAGCACAGAGCCCGACGCGGGGCTCGAACCCACGAACCGCAAGATCATGACCCAAGCGAAAGTCAAACGCTTAACCGACTACGCCACCCAGGCGCCCCCAATTTTTGAAATAAAACATTTCATACTATGTACTGGTAATGTGTTTTATTTCAACCAACAGTGTATAAAACTGTGTTAATATATTCATTTTTAAAACAAAATACTAGTGTATGTGTCCATATGCTAGGAATGCAATGTTGGCATAAAACATTTTCTGATTCTCTTAAATTTTCTTCCTTTTTAAAAAATTTTCTCTCTACTTTTATGGCACAAAGTTTTGCTGGTAAATATCAATCCAATTATTTTGTAATTAGATATGGGATTGAGTAGGAATTTTGCCAGAATTGCTACTCTAAAGTAACACAGCAGTACTAGTAATAATAGTAATCATTTTAGTAGTCATAGTTGTGGTAATTGCCATAAACTTAAAAGTGATGAATTATAATACATAAGTAATGAATTATAATACCACCCCACAAAGGAAGCAACAGGTCTCAGGGAGATAAAATAATTTATACTGTATCACACAGGTAGAGTATCTGAATACAGAGTCAAGACTATCTGATCCTAAGTCAATTTTCTTTACACAATACCATTTAATCTGCTACACTCAAAGTATCATTAGACACATAGATCTTAATATAGCATAGACATGCATGTCCAATGAGAACCAAATAGTTCACTTAGTTTCTTCAAATACAAGAAATGTTTGTCAGAAAAACACTACTGTCTGAGCTAAAATAGAATACCATAGACTGGGTGGCTTAAACAACAAACTCTTATTTCTCATAGTTCTGGAGGCTAAAGTCTGAGATCACATGTACCAGTTCTTGGTAAGGCCCTCTTCCTATTTTAGACAGTCATTGTATCATTGTACCCTCACAAGGTGCAGAGAGAGAAGCCAGGCTTACTTTCTCTTCTAATAATGATACTAATTCAAGCATGGGCCCTCCAGTCTCATCAACTAATTACTTGCCATAGACTCTGCCTCCAAAACCCTCACATTGTGGCTTCAGCCAATGAATTTGGGGGGTTGCATACATTTAGTCTATAGCAATTGCTTTTATAATAATAGGCAGCAAAACACAAGCACCTAGAGTGCAGACATAGGTGCCAGGCTGCATGGGTTCCCATCAGGGTTCTTCCACTTCCCACATATGTAAATCTATGCAACTTACATCATCTGTGTCCTTCAAATTTATCTTTTTCTAAAATGAAGACAGTTATCACTTTTAGCCCAGAGGACTATTGTGAAGATTAACAGTTAACATTTGTAAAGTATTTAGAATAGTGTCTGGTGCATACAAAGCACTGTAGAGGTATTTGTTCAAAAAATGACTAACAATATTAAGTCTCAGAAGAACTGTGTCAATCTTAAAATGAATCAGTGGATTTTAATTGTATTCCAAATTTGGAAGAAATATTATACATATACAAAATGCAAGATATGATAATTATCTTATAACCACTCTACTCCTGAAAGGAGATTGACAAGTTTATATACTACTGCTTATTCATAGGCTTAACCAAATAATTTAAACAATATCTTTTAACATTATAATGAATGTCATGGCAAAGGTAGTTAAAGAACCAAACTCCTGTCAAAGAGTCTTTGATGCAATATTCAAAGAGTGACCAAGTAGAGGTATTCATAATTTCAGCTAATGTAAGACTATGATGCTATCCTCAGTAATAGCAACCAAGAATCAAATTAATGCCAATGCACTTAGCAGGATTTGTGTATTTTGTGTACAATTAACCACCACATGCTGAAGTGAGACAACTCACTTGCTGTGTTAATTGGGTAAATCACCTTTTTTATTTCACTATCTCTCAGTTTAGTCTCAGCAGTTTAGGTCATTTCTAAGGGATATCAGAGTATTAAGTAGAAGGCAAATGATATTTTTCTTTTAACTGGAAATGTTTATGTTCCCCAAAGACTGATACTTTAAAATATAGGTTTTTATATTATTAATATTTATACAAGATAATCATCACCAAGCTACATTGCTAATAAGAGAGTGTAATCCTCTAACATTACCACAAATAAAAAATTCCAAGCCAAGAACCTGGGATTTAAAATTCCTGCCATTCAAAGATGCTTAATTTCTGAAGCTGTAATATCTGAGGTATAATGGTAGCCTTTTGCCAGAAGTAAAAATTAAAGTGGCTATTCTACAGATTTAGTCAAGTGTTTCTTAAAAGTCTTGGCTTTAATTCCTCACAGAAAGTAGACCATATCATGTGGGGTCTAACCATATATTGGAGTCATAATATACCTCAAGATGCCTCTGGATTAGTAAACATTTGGTCAAAATTATTGGCCAACAATGAGATATTATCCATTTTTCATTCAATTAAGGTATATTTCTATACCTGGACTTGAATTTTTCATGTCTCTCTCCTCTAACTTTCCTCTCTTTGTTAGCCATGCCAATGCTGTATCATATACTGTCCCATTCCAAAACATAAGATTTAAATAAAATATGAAATTGGTGTTATACTGATTTCAATTTAGAATTAATACCACAGGGGCCCTGGGTTGCTCAGCTGGTTGAGCATCAGACTTGACTTTTTCCCATACACTTGAGCCCAAGTATATGATCACAGTGTCGTGGGATTGAGCCCCATGTAAGGCTCTGTGCTGAACATGGAGCCTGCTTAGATTCTTTCTCTCTCTTCTTCTTCCTCTCTCCCCTACTTTCTCTTTCTTTCTCTCAAAACAAACAAACAAGAAAGGGTAAAATAAAAAAACAGGGACACCTGGATGGCTCATTCAGTTAAGTGTCCAACTTTTGATTTCAGCTCAGGTCATGATCTCACAGTTCATGGGATGGAGCTGCCAGCACAGAGTCTGCCTAGAATTCTCTCTCCCTCTCTCTCTCCCCCTCCCCTACTCACTCACACATGTGCTCTCTCTCTCTCGATAAACATTTTAAATGCATATAAATAAGTAAAAAGAATTAATGCTACAATTCTCAAAATTCACACTGCTTACATTATCTTATTAGCTTATTTTTTCTACTTTGCTGATATTGTGTAGATAAATTGTTCCTTCATTTTCATCTAAATAAAAGTGATTCAAAGTTTGAACAAACCCTAGAAGTCTTCTCTACCATCTTTCTGGCATTACTACCCATCTATTCTTGAGTATTTCCATTTCACAGCATATGGAATACGTGCATTTCATGCACATGTACCGAATGCCCCTTATGCTCCAGATAGCTGTATATATAAGACAGACACAGGCCTTCTGACAATAAACTTATATTCTACAGGAATTAACAACATTAAACAAAAGAAAAAGTATATAAAGAATTGTAATTGAGATAAATATCATAAGGAAGTAATTCAAAGCTATTACAATAGTCAATAAACCTAGTTTGAAGAGACAAGAACCATTTTCTTGATAAGAAGTATTATTTTATCTAACATGTAAGGGAAAAAAGAAATTGAGTAAAACAGAATAGAGGCAAAGGAGAGAAATATTTTTGACAAACACAAAAATATGAACTGATATTAGTTTAATCTATGATTAAGTCTAGCTGGGTAAGTATAGCTTATGGGCAGTAAACCCTGAGAACTGGAGGTATTAAAAATTGGTAAAAATGATAGCATGCAGAGAATCACATGAAAAGTAACCAAAATAATGGATCATGAAACTAGAGAGGTATAGATTGAGAGAGAAAGTCTGGGAGACTGCACCATTTATAATCACATCAAAAATAATAAAATAGGAATAAACGTAACCAAAGAGCTGAAAAAACTGTATACTGAAAACTATTAAGATATTAATGCAAGAAATTGAAGGCACAGATAAACAGAAATATATTCTATGCTCATGAATTGGAAAAATTAATAGTGTTAAAAGGTCCATACTACCCAAGGCAATATATACATTCAATGCAATCCCTATCAAAATTCCAATGGCATTTTTCACAGAAACAGAAAGCAACCCTAAATGTGTATGGACCCACCAATATTCTGAAATAGCCAAAGCAATGTGGAGGAAGAAAAATAAATCTGGAGGCATTGTACTCTCTGATTTCAAACTATACTAAAAAGCTATTGTAATAAAACAGAGTGGTATTGGTATAAAGACAGATACATAGATCTGTGGAACAGAATAGAAATCCCAGAAATCAATTCACACATGTATGGTCAATTAATTTATGACAAAGTAAACAATATACAATAGGGAAAGGACAATGTCTTCAATAAATGTTGATGGGAAGACTGAATAGCCACATGCAAAAGAATGGAAGTAAGCCACTATATTGTACCATACACACAAATTAACTCAATATGGACTAAAACCTTGAAAATAAGACCTGAAACCATAAAACTACTAAATGACAATATATGTATAGAGTAAACTCCTTGACACAGGTCTTGATGATGATTTTTTTAAATGTGATATCGAAAGCAAAATCAACAAAACCAAAACAAACAAATGGGACTGCATCAAACTAAAAATCATCTATGTTGCAAAGGAAGCCATCAAGAAAATGAAACGACAATCTACAGAATGAGAGAAAATATTTGTAAATTATATATCTGATAATGAACTAATATCCAAAATATACAAACAACTCATATAACTCCATACCCAAAAACCAAATAATCTAATCAGTATTGGCAGAAGATTTCTGAACAGACATTATTTTTCCAAAAAGATATACAGTTGACCAAAAGGCACATGAGAAGATGTTCTACTTCATGAATAATCACATAAATGCAAATGAAAACCAATGTGAAATATCACCTCACACCTTTTAGAATGATTATTACCAAAATATAAGAAATAAGTGTTAGCAAGGATGTAAAAAAATAAAAAAAGGGGGGGGAACTATTGGTACACTGTTGGTGGGAATATAAATTAGTGCAGCAACCATGGAAAATAGTACAAAATTAAATAGTAAAAATAGTAAAAAAATTAAAAACAGAACTGCCATATGATCCAGCAATTTTACTTCTAGGTATTTATCCAAAGAAAACAAAAATACCAACTCAAAAAGATATATGTACCCTTAATACTATCTACAAGAGGCACCATATAGAAACAACCCAAATGTCCATCAATGGAGGAATGAAGAAAGAAATTGTGGTAGAAAAATAAAAAAGATATACACAATGCAATATTATTCAGCCATAAAAATGAAGGAAGGAAATACTGCCATTTGTGACAACATGGATAACCCTGGAAGGCATTATAGTCAGTAAAGTACACAAACACACAGGCACGTGCACGCAAGCACACACACACACACACACAAATGCATTTCTATATATGAAGCAATGTGCAATTGAAAACTCAAATTAAATTATCAATACACCAAAACACTAATATTCATTTATCACTGTAACAAATATGTTTAGGCTCTGTCACTGAAAACCCTAAGATCTGATGAAATAAATCAAATAAGACTTAAAAAAAAAAAAAAAGCCTGTTAAACTGTAAAAGGACTGAGGCTAGTGGCACCCATGGGCTTAGCAGTCATGGTAGGAATTTTCTAATGGATTTTATTAAAATTCTGGGGCACCTTGGTGGCTCAGTTGGTTAAGCATTCGACTTCAGCTCAGGTCATGATCTTGCAGTTCATGAATCTGAGCCCTGCGTCAGCTCAGAGCCTGAAGCTCCCTTGGATTCTGTGTCTCCCTTTCTCTCTGCCTTTCTCTCGCTCTCTTGCTCTCTCTCAAAAGTAAATAAAAACATTAAAAATTACAATAAATGAAATTTACAAGTATAATAAATATGCTAATGACTTCAGCCAAGGAACTAAGGTGAATGTTAAGTGATTTGTGTATTATAATACTGACCCAAACACATCAAGCAAAATTAAATGTCTATGTATCTCCAATACTCTGTTCTGGTATGTTTTCTGGTAGGCCTCTGGTCAAAATCACAAGTCTCAGTATGCAAGAAATAAAACCATAAGCTTAAATTAAGAACTACAGCTCATCATTTATCAAGAGCTCATTCCTCAAACCTTGGGTCTAGCATGAATTTAATTAAGTCCCAAATGAGTATAAATGTTTATACAAATACTCTTTCCATTTTGCAAGTTATTATGATTCTTAATATAGAGGAGAGTAAATTATTTGAATCCCAACAAATGACATATACCAGTGGAGATAATCCATGAAGGGCCAAGACCAGATCTTCTTTATCTGTTCAATGATGTCATATACAGTTGGCTGCAGTAGGTGTTTGTTCAGTGAATGAAAATATGAATGAACAAGAAGTAACAGTCTATAGTTGCTTAATATGGAAAGACTCTTGGGGTATTTTTGAACTAAAAATCCAACCCTGTGGCAAAAGGACCACTCATAACTTAGCTGGACCTTTGACAGGATCACCCAAACTTACTTTTAAGCCAAAAAAGCAAGATACATAAAAAATCTGAGCTTTGAGACAAGAAAGAAAAGGATGCTAGTCTAAAATACTAAAACTAATTTAGTTTTCCCCTGAATCATGTTTTATAAATTTGATCATTCTAAAATACACTGTGAAATAGACTGGCTTATCAAAATAATTACTATTATTTTTTTAGTGCTCCTTCTATTTCTCCCACTCATCACTATTTGTACAATTCCCCCATTGATCAAAGCCCATCTTTAGATAGTATCTCATACTCTATCCCATTCACACACCCTTCTAACTCTCATTCAACCCATCTGTTCAGGAGATTATGATTTACCTGACTAAATCATGTTTAGAAGTCAAACAATGAACTTATTATCCAATTCAAGACAAAAAAATTGTATTTCCCCAGGAGGCTTTCAGAAAATAGAGAAACCTCCTATCACACACAGTTACTACTACAGCAACAGACATATCAAACAGATGCACAAACACACATGGAGGGAAAGGGGTCCCTATCAAAACACTGGAGACTCTTCAGGATAAGAGCTGACTTTTTTATTTGTGATATTTTTAATAGTTTAGATAACAAAAATAACATATTTCACAAACTAAACAAAAACATGGAAAAGTCATATGTAAATGAAATCTATTTAGTGATGTGACTTAGGTTAGAAAGGAGAACCTGAAATTTAGTGTTGGTAAATGGAAAGTAAAACTATGTGAGAACAAAACTATAAATATAAATGCTATATGAGAAGACTCATACCTAGCATGAGAGATTTATTTGAAGCTCTCCAAGTAATTTGTAATCCAGTGAAGAAATTTACACCAAAAAATTATAATATGTAAGTAATCTTTTTTTTTCTGAGATTCTTGTTTTAGTTATCAGACAAATGTCTCTCCACAGTCTTCAATGAAAGGTACATTAATAGACTCAATAAAGACACACAATTATTTTCATCCAGGATTAAAAGACATGAACTCTGAACATAACATGAAAAAAAAAACCAAAAACATGAACCTTACATCTTTGTAGTCTTCACAGAGATGGTGAGGAGTTTTACAAGAAAGAATGCTAAATATAGATTGGTATCATGCCAATCTCAAATTGCTATATTCAGCTCAATAAAAAGTGACACAGAAAAGAACATTCATGAGAATGAAAATATTCAGAGAAGATGTCAAAAAGCACTTTTTTTTAAAGAGGAAGCATAAAAATTGCATGGCAATTCTACCTAAAGTAGCTTGTGAGAATAAATCTTCTGCTGTTAGTCATAAGGAAAACAAACCACAAGATAGTAAGAATCTAAAAAGAATGAACTACATTCTTACATATCTTTCATCAGGTTTGCTTGTAGGCATAAACTTTTCTTGAAAACTAAAATGCTGCAATGACTAAAGTGCAGATAATGCCTCATTTCCTCTTACTTAACACCTAGAAAAGAGCATGGCACTGTCAATCATGAAAGATTCTTCAACATTTATGGGTTTGTGCTCAGAAATACATACATACACACACACACACAAACACACACGACTTTTACAATCAATGTGTTCTTGTTGTCAATATAATTAAACTTTCAGATCTCTAACTGCTCTCAGTTTATGTAGATTTTTTGTTTGCTTTTTAACCCTATAAAATGTAAAGTCAATACTCTCTCATTTGCATTTTACATGAAAATATCTTGGCTATATTTCTCTATGAATTTTTTTAATTAAAAAATGTTTATTTATTTTTGAGATAGAGAGAGACAGAGTGTAAGTGGAAGAGGGGCAGAGAGAAAGAAAGACAGAATCTGAAGCAGGCTCTGGGTTCTGAGCTTTCAGCACAAAACCCGATGGTGGGGCTCAAACCCACAGACTGTGAGATCATGACCTGAGCCAAAGTCAGATGATTTAACCAGCTGAGCCACTCAATGCCCCTCTCTGTGAAATTAAGAGTAAACAATAAAGACAGGCTATTTCATCATCAAGATCCTAGAAATGTTACAACTGACAAATAGAATTATTATTAATACTTCAAGGTGATATTTACCACTAATATTAAAGTACTTGAGGTGTTATTAAATCTATAATGTGAAGTGGGGAAGGCAGAGACAAAGAGACACATTGTGACAGAAAATGCACAAACAAGTCAGAGCAGCTCACTGCAAAGGTCCTACTTTCAGCTACAAGGAAGCTGCAAAGAGCAACTCAGGCATCTGCAGGCCTGCCTCTTTTAGGATAACTTTTCCCTAAGTAGGAAAAAACAAAATGTTCTCCCCCAAATTATATTCTAGAGAAAAATGCATTCACAACCTGTATAACATGTATTCAGGTGTTGTGGACCCAACAGAGTCTGTATAAACATTATTTACCAACTTGAATTACTGAACATCTATGGTGTATGTAGCCCTTCAATTCAACCCAGAAAGCATCTACTTACTAAACATGAAAATATAATATTTCATTATTATTATTAAGAGGAAGAGGAAGAAAAAGAGAAGATATGGTGCTAACATTTGTAGAAAGCTTTGAGGTAGGAAACTTTGTTGAAAGTGTGTGCTCCAGATTATTGCATTTAATCCTCCTAACAACATGCTGACAGGCATGTTATGCTTATGTGCATTTTTTGAGAATAAAAAACAGACTTAGAGAAACTAGATTGCTAAGCACATGGTTTCTCACCAGAGAAGACCATACTAGCTTATACCTCCCCGTGTAAGGACTATATTCATCTAAGCTACGTTTTCAGTACTGAATGAAGTACTCAATACACAAAACTAAAAATCTAGTCTCTCATTTTCATACTCACAAGTCTAGTGAGGGGATAAAAAGCTCACACAAATACATAACTGCTCTATAAATACAGGTGAAGAAAAAAAAAAGCTCAAGGAATGCTGAAAATATGGGATAGAGCCAAAAATGGAGTAAAAGCAGATCTCTGTGACAAAAAAAAAAAAAAAAAGTTCCTATCTTTGTGTACAAGATGGAAAGAATGCTCATATATAGTTTACCGCCACAAAAGATAAATTCAATATGCATTGCACAGCAAGTATCTAATAGGTCACATGAAATAATGATTTGTATGTGATAAAGTGTTCTATAAAAAAAAAAAAGTGTTTCAGAAAGGGAATGAGGTAACTCATTTATGAGGCAGGCAAGTATTAGTTTCATGATCCAGACTCTTTGAGATACCCTTTGACCTTACACAGTGTCCAACTCAAAGCAGATCCTCAACAACAATAAATTATTAAGTGATCTCAATTTGATAGTTGTAATCCTCAAGTTTAGATACCTGTCAGCACCTGGTCAGCCATTAAAGTTAGGAGCCAAGAGTCAAACCAAATGTGTTTAGACTCCAAAGTCTGTGATTTGTCTCCAGCAACATAAAGTAATCATTAAAGGGGAGCTCATGACAGAAATAATTCCAGAGAACTTCCAAAATGAGGTTTCTTTACTTGGTGGTGACCTTGGAAATGTTATTAAGTAACTATATCAACATCCAATAGAGGAGCATTAAATAAGGTGCCATTGTGGCTTGATGTGCACACAAATACATGATTATTGTACGAATAGTTATGCCAAAAAAATACGTCTTAATCTCAAATATCTGAATAAATGGCCCAGCAATAACAGTAGAACTCGTACTATAATATCAATATTAGAAGAGCACCACAGATTGATTTAAGGACAGATTATTCAAAATTATAATGCATATGCTCAAAAAGGAACATTGCCTATTACTAAAACGTTGCTACCGAACAATGAACTACTAAGTATACTACAATGTGAGAAATCATCACCTTTGATGTCTTCTAAACAAGGGTATAGGAGGCTCTTAAAAATTTATCTACTTCAGGGCACCTGGCTCAGTCAGTTAAGTCTCCGACTCTTCCTTTTGGCTCAGGTCATGATCTCATGGTTTGTGAGTTCGAGCCCTAGTCAGGTTCTACACGAACAGTGAGGAGCCTGCTTAGGATTCTCTCTTCCTCCCTCTCTCTCTGTCTCTCTCTCTTTCAAAATCATAAATTATATAGATAGATAGATAGATTCCATTAGCTTTATACACACATGACTTCTTTTCAGTGAAAGCCTCTCTAGTCCTCTAATTAAAATTTTACACCCTACTCCAATAGTGCCTACAGCCCCATCACTACTTTATTTTATCTCTCTTGATATATATATATTTATATTTATAATAATTTTTAATAATTTATAATATAAATATTTATAATATATATATTTAACTCTAGCTAAAGATGAAACCACATATAATCTGTGCCAAGACACATACCAGGGAGAAGTATATAAACTTAAACAGAGATTTTGGAAATGTCTGTGTGCATCTGATAAACAGGCCAAATGGTCCTGAAGAGATTTTGATATCAAAAGGAACTGAGAATATCCTTGAAATAGAATATGACCAAATAAAAGAGGAAGGCAGACATGTTGAATTTGACCTAAAAAATTTTTAGTCATTGGAGAATAAATTATCAGTGTAGAGACTTCAATTACCCAGGGCTCAGGTTCCTATATGAGTCCTATGGAGCAAAGAGAGAGTTGCATAGGGGTTTTTAAATAAACTGAGGGAACTGTTCCAAAAATATGACTAAGCCATTAGAGCTTAAGCAGCAACTGTATAGTAAAATTTGACAGAAAAATTAAAGGGGGAAATGAGGAAAAGACATTCTTATCTACTGTGGCAAATGTCACAGAAATATTGAAGAAGGAAATGGGAAGAAGACATTCTTGTCTACCGTGGCAAATGTCACAGAAAAATTAAGGGGGGAAGAGGGGAGAAGATGTTCTTATCTACCTTGACAAATATCACAGAAAATTTTAAGGGAGAAATGGGGAGAAGACATTCTTGTATACCTTGGCAATGCGTTATGATGAAACAGCTAAAGGGTCTAGTGTTTCATCTAGGAGACTAGATGGAAACCTGAGTCCCAGCAAACTCCTGGCAAGAAATAACAGAATCTGATGGATCCAGTGGCAACCATGAGATATCAGGAGGACATAGTACCACACAGCAAAAGGATTAGAATCAGAAAAAGAGGAAAGGATTACCAGAAGCCAAGTGATAGCCGGTGAGACATCTGAATTTGTATTTGAACACATGTGAAATAACTGCCTGGGACTCTTTTGAATACTTAGGAGGTATTTTTCCCAAAGGCTAAGAATGTGTATAAACTATAAAATTTTATTTATTTTTTAGTGTTTATTCATTTATTTTGAGAAAGAAAGAGAAAAAGCGTGAGCAGGGGAGGGACAGAGAGAAAGAGATGGAGACAGAGAATCCCAAGCAAGCTCTGCAGCTGTCAGCACAGAGCCCAACACAAGACTTGAACCCACAAATGGTAAGATCATGATCTGAGCTAAACCAGGAGTTGGAAGCTTAAGCAGCTGAGATACCCAGGCTCCATTAAATTATAAAATTTTAATAAAATGTATATTTATGTCATTATTGTTACCGTGACACCATTTATCACAACTGGGTAAGAGGTCCATAGAAATTCAAGCCAATGAAAGAAATACAAAAGGAAATGAAGAAATAACAATAAATCAAGTCTAATAATCTAAGTTGGGCACCTGTGACAAGGGGAACAATAGCAGTAATCTATAACTTCATACTTTCAATTAAACTTTTGAGATGTGTTGCACTAACATAAAATGATAGTCAGCAAGACTAAAATTTAATCCTTTATGAAATATCATATGAACCCAGAGTAGTAAGGTTGAAACTCAGTCCATAATACTTTGTAATAGCAAGTAGAATTTGGAAAATATCATGTAATCACTATAAATAGATTTGTCCACAAGAAGTGGACTATCAAATTCACTTTTTTAAACATTTTAAAAATCAACCTCATTTAGATATAACTCATGCATAATTAAATGCAACCATTATTATAGAATATTTTCATTATCCTAAAAATTACCAAATGTCTCTTTGTTACCAATCTTCTACATCTTCACCTCTCAAGCAACCACTGACCTGATTTCTAACACTATAAATTAGTACTGTCTGTTTCAGAACTTCACATAAACAAAAACATAGTTTATTTAGTCTCTGCCTCCTACTTTCCATAAGCACACCTTTTTTTTTTTTTTTTTTTGAGATTCAATCACAGTCCTGTGTGCATCACTAGTGTGTTCCTTTGTATTGCTGTATGGTACTGTATCGCATTAATACACTAAAATGTATTGACCTATTGTCTTCAAATTAATTATCTAAGCAGCCTATTCAAAAATCTCTGTTAGTCTCTCAAATACAAAGCAACAACCCAAGCAATATTTGTAGTAGAGAACACATAGTCACTATCAGCCTGGATAAAGATATTTTAGGGGCACTTGGGTGGCTCAGTCAACTAAGCATCTGACTTCGGCTCACGTCAAGATCTCACAGCTCATGAATTTGAGTCCCACATTGGGCTCTGTGCTGACAGCTCAGAGCCTGGACCCTGCTTCAGAAATAAATAAACAAACATACAAACATTTTAAAAAATTAAGATATTTGGGGCGCCTGGGTGGCTTAGGCGGTTAAGTGTGCTGACTGCCAGCTCAGAGCCTGGAGCCTGTTTCAGTCTGTGACTCCCTCTCTCTCTGACCCTCCCCTGCTCACGCTGTCTCTCTCTCTCTCTCCTAGAAATAAAAAAAAAAAAACATTAAAAAAATTTTAAAAATTAAGATATTTTATCATAAAGCATAAATACTTGGTATGATGCACATCACCTTATCTCTGTGTATGTGAGCCTGTGTGTTTTTTTGTAAGTATATAGTGGGGTTTGGGAAGGTTAAAGGAAGAAATATAATTTATACAGTATGGATGTAAATAGTATTATGCTTATACTATTGTGTATTCTTGTGAAAGTGGATGTTCTTGCATATCTCTTCATTTTGTCTTGTTTTGGTTTGAGAGTCATTTGCAGAAGATGTGGAGCCAAGATGGAGAGGATTTAGACAGGTTTCAAGGATAGCTGTTATTTAATGAGCAAGAAAACTATTTAAACCATTGCAAAGGAGACTCTATTTATGTACATTCAGTCTTTCTTGTTGTACAAATTGGTGACACTGTCTTGTTGGGAGCAGAGAACAAAGTCATACCTTGAGAAAAGGACCACTTATCAATCACCCTGAGGAAAAGACTATAGGAAGCAGTCTCCAAGTTGGCCTGAAGATCCCAGTCTCCTGTTGTATGTGGGCTGTACTTGGTGATTCAACTCTTTTGCATGCAGTCATGTGGAAGTGATGGTTTGTGACTGGGAGAGTAGGTTATAAAAGGCAACATAGCATTTCTTTCTTCACTCTCTCCCTCTCTCTCTCCTGCCATGCCATGAGCAGCACATCTCAAAGAGCCAAAGCCTCCAACTTAGAACCAATCAGGCTTAGGTGTGCACACCCCCCACACCCAGCCCTGACACTGTCAAAAGCCTTGGGAATGTCTCAGAGCTAGAACCACCATACTGAGCCACTTCCAGATTCCTGACCCCAGAAACTTAGCTATGAATGTTATTTTAAGCCACTAAGTTTCAGAATAATTTGTTGCACAGTAATCCATAATTAACACAAGGTCTAACCTAGATCAAAACATGGAAATTCTATTAGAGAACCTTAATTTTCTAATGTTTTTATTTATTTCTGAGAGAGAGAGAGACAGCGTGAGCAGGGGAGGGTCTGAGAGAGAGGGAGTCACAGACTCCGAAATAGGCTCCAGACTCTGAGCTGGCAGTCAGCACAGGGCCCGACGCGGGGCTCGAACCCACGAACAGCGAGATCATGACCCAAGCGAAAGTCAGACGCTTAACAGACTAATCCACCCAGGCACCCCTAGAGAATCTTAAACTGAAGTGTTAGAAACTTATTCTGCCAAAACTTTAAAGGAGTTGGGTCTGAACTCCTCAAAAACATATGTGTAATTCACTATGGAATTGAATTCTAAAGCAGAGTGTCTCAAATCTCAGTAGGAAATACCTGAGGATCTTGTTAAATAAAGATCATAATTCAAAAGCCTGGGGTGGAGCTTGAGAATTCTGCATTTAGAACAAGTTCCCAGGAAATACATGCTATTGGCCAAAAAAACTAGAATCCAAGTAATAAAGTTTTAGAGCACAAGGAAGAGCAATTGCCCATGAATATATAAATAAAACATTTAAATGGACATTGTTTACAGCCCCAAATTCCTACAATCAAAATATGGGAGCTTGGAGTCATCATTAACTGAATATTATGACAAATATGACCTCATACTTATAGGCTGGTTATACCTACACCAACAGATATCATATAAGGAAAAAAAAAAAAGAGATTTGCAGGTCATCAAGTGGCTTCAGAGCTGTGTTCCTCTTCCAAACATGTCTATATTTTTCTAAATATGCATCATGAATAATCCTGATTCAATATATATGACATACTTCATATTAATACAGAGATTGGGAATTCTCTAAGAATCTTGGCAGACAACGGGTTGGAATTGAACCAGAGATTTTAGTGAACTATTTTCAAATGAAGAAAAATCTTGAAGCAAATTATGCATTTCTATGAAAAAAAGAAAACTAACTCTATTTATAACCTTGATAAAAAATATTTTTTTCTTATTGCTGAGGCAGAGAATAAGAAATCTACAATTTGAAAATCTTTCTTCTACCCCAGGAATGTGTTTTGTTTGCTTGTTTGTTTATTCAAGTCGTCTCTATCTCAATGTCATTGTAGCCTCCTTTGTTGTTTAAAACATATTCAGCACTTAGCCAAATCACATACAGAAAGTACTTTCATATTTTCTCTTTTCATCCTAAAAAGAAAAATTTAACTCCTTTTGAGTTAAATTGTATCTTTCTTAATAATTTTGAATCATTTACATTAGTTTCCACCAATTGTGTAGCATAAGCCTAAAAAAGGATATTATATAATTTCTTTTATTGGTAATTACAGAGGATAGTTTCCCTCTGGTTTTGAATAAGACCCTTAAAAATAATAAAGAAGGAATTAAGTGACACATGTCTTGATACAGTTCAACTGGGTACTGTTTTTGCAGTTTGTAGCATTGACACCAGAAATGCTTTTTTACATTTCAACCTTCATTTAACTAAACTCTAAAAGGAAAAGCACCTATAAAATCATGATCACTGATTAATTTCAAATCAGTCCAAAAGCAAGGACTTAATATAGAAAAAATGAAGTGATGCTATTTATGCCTAAATTTTCAGTTAATTTATGTTCTTTGAACTGCTGATTACCTTAAGAGAAGCAGAAATAAAAATGTCTTCAATAAATTGCTACATTTCTCAAAAAAAAAATAACAAAACAAAACTGGTGTCTTGTTGGAGTTTTGTGGCTGGCAGCCTAATGAGAATGAATGGTGTACAATCTTCTAGGACTGACCCACTTAGTCATTCACAACATCCATTGAATGGGAGACTGCTTCAGAAACACAAGGTCACACCCTTGCCTCAATTATTCTGTCTAATGAGGTATCCTAAGATATCTACTGTTCAAAGGTGTGTGGTAAGGGCAGCTGAGGATAAAACATTTGGTATTCATTCACTGAAGCATGGATACGCATACCTGACTCCATCTTCGTCACAATACCAAACTAATGAAAAAAATACCTATACTTTAAAGAATCATTTTCACTTTAAAGAGGAAGAGTGAAACAAATTTCACTTTCATATTGTCAAGCAATGGGGGAAAAGAAAAACACTAAGGAGAGTTGTATTAGTTCTTCCCCCAAAAAAGCTCTATGACAGGTTGACTTAATTATTCAAGTGATAATTTTTATAGCAGATAATTAGGCCATATGTTAACCTCAGAATTTAAAATAACCAATTTGCCTATATTGTGTGGTTCTTGTCTAACTTGGTATGGGTACCATTTTCAGAGAAAAAAAGTGAGGCTTAGGTCAAATCGAAGCATCCATTAACATATTATTGTCTCTACAGAAATCCATAAGACTGTATTAATTATCTAGGCAGCTGATCCAAAGAAGTTTTTAATGTTAATTGCTAATTAAAGAAAATTAACGACAAAAAATAAATTAAAAATAAAAACAGAGATGAACTATAAAAGATAATGAGGCAATTTGCAACTAATTGAATAGCTTTACATGAATTTTCTCTCAAATAACCAATACTTCCAAAACAATTTGAAAAATCAGTGATAATTCAATAAACTATCTTGGCTTTATTTTCCACAAAGTAAAGCAACTATCACTAGGGCTTTTCAGAAAGCCATGCTTCCTGCTCAGTTGGATCATGAAATAAGCTGATCTGCTCTTCCAGTAAGCAACTTGTTTTTATTTTTTTGGCTCACTCTGCTCTGTTGCATCTGAGTCATATCTATGCCTTAAACATGATACGCCCACAGTATTTAATACTTCTGAAACTTTTTTTAAAAAATTTGATTAAAGGATCTTATTATATATTATATATATATTAACAACAAGGAGGTTGTTAATGTATACAATATATATTTATTTTTATTGTAAAATAGCCTATTTTTATTCAACATAATGTTTCCTGGTTTTGTCAGGACTTAAATACACACATACTTAACTGTTCAGCAGCAACTCTTAATGCTTGCATTTAAGTACAAACCTACTTGTTGATTATTATTTGCTTCCAAATTGTGCATTCAGCATTTCCATAAACACATTAGAATTCTACATCTTTACAATTTTAAATAAAAAGTATTCAACCAAACTTAAAATTATTTTCTTATTTGTGTACTAAAGGATTATTTATAGAGTGACTTCCAACTATAAGTTGTCTGAAGTGAACTCCAGCTGATGGTTTTGTCACACTGACTTAACTAATGGTATCTCCACAGTGTGAGATCACTAACATTGACTTAGGAATGAGTGATCATGAAGACTTTCTTCCATTTATGACACTAAGAATGTTTAATGCAGTGAGAATACTCACATGCCCTACAAGTATCACTGTATGAATAACAGATTTCCAATGTGTAATTGAATAAATTGTTTCACCATTATGAATTATTTTGTATAATGTAAGAGTTTCCTCCACCAAATAAAGACTGTTTTTATTCTTTCCTGTTTTAGGGATTATTCCTATTTACAATTTTCTTTTGCGCACCAGACCTGAAGTTTGGAAGAAGGCTCACCCAGAGTGATTATAGACCTGTCTTTGTGTGACAATGAGAATGTTGAAGGGATGAATTATCAATGACAGCCTTTTCTGTTGATTACAACATAGAATTTCTCTTCCCTATGAGTTCTTTGGTATGAAAAAGTTTAGCTTTGTAGCTACAGCATCCCTATATTTGTTACTTTTTTTACATTTTTACTGAAGTATAGTTGACATGTAATGTTACATTAATTTCAGGTGTACAACATAGATTTCACAACTCTATACATATGCTATGTTCACCACAAGTGTACCTACCATCTGTCACCATACAATGCTATTACATTATCATTGATTATATTCCCTAGGCTGATTTTTTTCATCTCAATGGCTTATTCATTACATAACTGTAACCTGTACCTCCCACTTTAAAATAATTTTTCTGTAAACGATAGCTACTTTATTGGGGAAAAAAAGTTAATATACCAGAACACTTTTTGCATAATAAAATATAAAGCTTTATTTTTTTAATGTTTATTTTTGAGAGATATAGAGACAGCATGAGCAGGGGAGGGTCAGAGAAAGAGGGAGACAAAGAATCTGAAACAGGCTCCAGGCTCTGAGCTGGCTGTCAGCACAAAGCCTGATGCGGGGCTCGAACCCACAAACTGTGAGATCATGACAAGAGCTGAAATCGGATGCTTAACTGACTGAGCCATCCAAGCGCCCCTAAGACTTTAAAAATTAAAAACATAATATAATAATGTCATGTAGTAAGAGGAAAAAATGCATATGCATTAGTTCAGTGTATCTTAATTAAGGACTATACAATCTAAAGAAAAAGCACCCCATATTGCCATTACCTCCACATTTTCATGCAGGTGATTTGTACTGTAGTGTTTAAAAATAATTAAGGCTACTTTCCTTTCAAATAATTATCTTGTAAGCCTCCATAATCACAGTCAAATACATACAAATACACATGTGTTTACATGTTTGCTTTCTGATTTAAACTTATACAAACTCATTAAATCAAAAAAATAGGATATTTGTTTCACAAATAAGAAAAGAGAAGTTTGCTCATGTTAATAACTGGCCAATGGTCAAGAATCTAGTAATTAGTACACCTATATGTGATCTGAATTTCTAAAGGCCAGTTTCCTTATCAATGTGACTATTAAACACTATATTTAAAAATAGTAACCTGCTTATTTTATAATCAAAATTTTTAATTATTTATTTTTGTTACAGAATATATACTGAACACAGAACACAAATTTTCCAAAAAGCATTTAATTATGTATACATGTAACAGATGTCATATATGTGTATGTGTACATATATATGTGAACTTACTATGTCCCTGTCATACACAGGCACTAGATTAGGCTCTTATAATCTAGGAATTATAAGATAATTTTTTCTAAAGTAATTGTGTGTGTGTGTGTGTGTGTGTGTGTATGGTTATAAACAATGATCAGTGTTCAAAGGCAGTATAAAATAAAAGGAAAAAAAGTAAGCAGACATATATAAGTGCTTATAGAATATTTCTTATGGGTTTATACAATATTTACATTAGTTATTTTTATTAAGCAGAATATTAATTAAATTTGTCTATGACTCCAGATTTATGTAACAATAAACACCTTGAAGATCTGACATAACATAAAAAATGAAAAGCTGGTAGTCAAGAATGGAAGTTAAAGAAAAGAAATTTAAGGGTGTCTGGGTGGCTCAGATGGCTGAGCGTCCGACTTCAGCTCAAGTCATGATCTCATGGTTCATGAGTTCGAGTTCTGCACCAGGCTCTGTACCGACAGCTCAGAGCCTGGAAGCTACTTTAGATTCTATGTCTCCCTCTCTCTGCCCCTCCCCCACTCATTCCCTCTTTCTCTCTCTCTCTCAAAAATAAATAAAACATAGGTAAAATTTTAAAAAGGGAATTTACTTTGTTAGGGAAAATATGAGAACTGACTGAACTATAATTTGCTTAGACTACTTTCATTTAATATTAGAAAAACACCTGGCTACATTGCAATGAACAGGAGTATAAAATATAGAAACTATGGAATATTTGACTGGTAATAAAAACCAAGTCTTAGATAATATACATAACTTTTGCCTAGTAAGTCAAATTAAACAGCAAAACAGATGTTTCTGAAAGAGCTACTCCAAAAGACCTAAAACCATTACGTACCTATTTTTGTGCAATGGTTATTAAGAAGTTTCCTCTAGGACACATGATAATCTTTCATTGATTTTTTGTTATTATACATATCGAATGAGATACCAAGAATTACTCAAAAAAAAACCACACTTCATTACCAATAGTATACATAGTTATTAAGGACATAAAAGGGGTCCTAGAAAATTTCTCCCCAAAATACATTACTATGTGGTACCAAGATTGCCATTTAAAACTTTTAAGTTAATTTCTTAGTTTTGAGAGAGAAAGAGAGCATGAGCAGAAGAGGGGCAGAGAGACAGAGAGAGACTCCCAAGAAGGCTCCATCTGCAAGTGCAGATGCCATCACAGGGGTCAATATCATCAACTGTGAGATCATGACCTGAGCTGAAACCAAGAGTCAGACCCTTAACCCACTGAGCCACCCAGGTACCACCCAAGATTTTCACTTAAATGTTTAGCATATGCACATATTACATAGTTTACTTACAGCCTATAACAATTTTTACTCGATTTCGTCTATCCAAAGCAATTTTCTAACAATCTACACTTTGTATAAATATACTTTGAGCACTCTCAGGGATTTAGTCTTCAAATGAGTTTACTGAACTAATGCAGTGATTTGCCATTTGACCGACGAATAAAAACTGGCATTTTATTAACACTGAAATAGCAAAATAATAGAAATTGAAAAATGCAGTTGGATTCATTTAATATTCATTTTAAAATAATGCATGACTTGAAACTTTTTTAAGGAGTTAAAACAGCTCATTTTAGATTAGAAAATATTTTTAATTAAAGCATCCTGCACTTCAACAGCAAGCTCTATAATGTAGCTGCAATGGTAAGCAAAGATTTCATTAACTTCTGCCAGAAGTCTCAGATTTAGGAATATCAACTGTAATTAGAAAAATTAAAGCTACACTTCAGAATTAATTGAAATTATTAAAGTGTTTACTCTTGCATTATTTACAGCTAGAATGTCAGCAAAAAGCCCTCTATACTTTCTCATAAGTAATTCAACAGTGTATATTAAGAAGATAACATGACTTCCATTGAATGTTGGGTCTTTCCAGGTGGGCCTACTGTAAGTTTTCAATTTATGCTGATTCTCTGGACAGCTTCAAAATAACTCTTCTCTGGTAAAGTATGAGAGCTAATGTATTCCTGATGGATGAGTGTGATGCAAGATATAGGCATTTGCTGCCCTCATCAAATCTACCTGCAGGATTCACCAGAAACGTAGATCAGACAACTGCACTGTAGATAGAGAGACCAGCAAGACACAGACTGAGGTTCAGTTTTCTAAACTTAGAACATTTTACAAAACCTGAAGTGACATAGATTATAAGTATAAAGTATCAATTCTATCTTAGGTAATAGGTTCTTTGATTTCATTTTAGACACTACATTCTGTTTTATCATAAGTATTATGTGTCTTGAATTTCCTAGCAAAAAAAATAGATGTATCTTCAGAAAAAAGACCTGACCTATTATATTTTAAAGTAAAGAAGACTCAAAAAAAAAAAAAAGTAAATAGATTGTGCCCATGATGGCTCTTGCTCACACAACATGGATAGATTCACTAGCGCACATATACACACACACAAAAGTTCAGTTGAAAAAGTAAGGGAACATTTTAGCAATTAAGTTCAAAATGTTACTTTTTAGATGATTCTCCATAAAAAAATAAACCAAAATTATACAAAAATCCAGTTATGCTCCTCATTGTACAGAAGTCTGGATTATTGATTAAGTCACCTGTGTTCTAATTTTCACCTTTCCTTCTGAAAAACTAATTATAAGAATTTGTTATGGGATGTCATGAGGCCTCTCCTTCCTTATTAATGAAATCAAATATTTTGCACTAGATTTTTTCCTTGCTAATCGAAACTATGGCATAGATGACAAAACATCTAAACTACCTATTCTAGATTCAAGATTAAAGAAGAACAGTGCAGGGATATAAAAAGAAAAAGGAAGATAATGTAAGCTATCACCAATTTTTGATAAGATGAAAAGTCAATGGATAAGGCGATGAATATGGATTCCTTCAACATTTATTTTCCTCTTCCTCCTTTCAATAACAGCAACTCCCAAGTTTTAGATAGGTACATGATGACTCAGCTATGTATTAAATTTTTCAGCTTCCTGTAAATCCAGGTATGACCATAAAACTAAATTCAATAGGATTAAAATAAAAATTCCCATAAAGCAAAGTTATTCCCCTTGACTTCTTACCTATTTATGATAGTAATCTAACATACAGATAAGGATCATTCTCTAGGTCATAGCTGAGCAACAGAATAGAAGAAGCTTGGGTCCATGAATGCCTTTATGAAACACTGCTCTCCCATTAGGCTGGCCCACTCACCTTTGGACTATTAAGAAGAAAAGAATAATTACATTTCATTTCAGATACTTTGTTTTGGGGTCTCATGGTTACAGCAGCTTAGTTTGTAATGTAATTTGTACAATGTTGAATATTGTCTATTTAAATCACAATTATTTTCTTTGCTACCAATTTATTTTTTGCAGTGTAGCATGTGAGTTTAAAAGGACTTTAATTATTTGATTTTATATCAATTAGTAATCCTGATATATGATGTAAAATGTAGAGGAAGGGCCTAGAATTTTTAGACTGATTATCCCATTGAAATAGAAACTGCTTACCAGGACTTTTTTCCCAACTATTTAATAAAGTTTGGTCATGAACATTTTATAATTTTCCAAACTATTCCACTGGTCATGTGTGTGTTCAGTTACTTAATCAGAAAACTCAATTCCAAGATCTTACACAGACTGAAATAATTCAAGATTACTCTATTTACAATAAAGCAGATTTCCCAATGTTATGAATTCTTCATATCACATAAATATTTCAATATGCACAAAATCAACATTTTCTTAGTTAATCACATTATTTTGGATTTATGGTCTAAAGAAGGTGTTCACGTAATATATTCAAAATAAAAATTAAAAATACTGAGATGGACACTGACTATATTACGTACTTTGTCTTATGATATATCACTTTTAAATCTGCGGTATCTTTCCTAAGGCAATCAAAATTTACTAACTTAAAATCAGTAATCTTTGAAACAATTCTGTAAATGAATTTCCTTTAAGAATAATGTCTATTTGGTAAATCCATAGAAAATTGGTCATATGTTGGGGCACCACTGTGGCTCAGTTGATTGAGCTTCCAACTTCAGCTCAAATCCTGATTTCACAGTCCACAAGTTCGAGCCCCAGGTTGGGCTCTGTGCTGAGAGCTCAGAGCCTGGAGCCTTCTTCAGATTCTGTGTGTGTGTCTCTCTCTGCCCCTCCCCCACTCACGCTTTCTCTGTCTCTCTCTCTCTGTCTCTCTCTGTGTCTTCTTCCCTCTCTCTCTCTCAAAAATAAATAAACCAGGGGGGCTTGGGTGGCTCAGTCAGTTAAGTGTCCGACTTTGGTTCAGGTCATGATCTCACAGTTTGTGGGTTCGAGCCCCACATCGGGCTCTGTGCTGACTGCCAGCTCAGAGCTTGCTTCGGGTTCTGTGTCTCCCTCTTTCTCTGACCCTCCCCTGCTCACGCTGTCTCTCTCTCTCTCAGAAATAAACATTTAAAATAAATAAATAAATAAACCATTAAATTTTTTTAAAGAAAATCGGCCGTATGTTATCTAAATATCCAATAAAGATTTTTTGGATTATTAGTATCAATTTATTAGTACATATTAATATATGTACATTAAAAATACATACTATTTCCCATTTTGATCTGCAACATTCCCTTCAAGACAGGCTTCATGTTATATAATGCATGCCCCAAACCTAGAAAGTAGACCCACATTCTTAAGCTTGATGACATACATGCCTGACTCAACAGATGTTACAGTAGCATCTCCAGTAACAAAGACCTGGAGCTCAGCCAAGCTGTGAGCAGCAAAGCCTGTGCCTGTGGGGGGCTGGGCTATAGTAAGAAACCCACATAGTTCCAGGATGGTAAGCCAAAAGAGGCTGACCACTTTGGAGCTGGCAGGGGAAACAACATAAAATTTTGCTAGAGATCATTACTTTGTATGGCAGATACTGGCTGCTGATGGGAAGCAAAAGAAACTGATCAATTTGTCGTGCAGAAGTAATATAGTAGGTGGTTCATTTTGAGCAAAGCCACAAAGAGAAAGTGGTTCCTCAAAAGTTGGCATTCTATTGTGTATGTCATTGGCTGGAGAGAATACTCAAGATATTCTGAAATAAAATTCAGAATTAGTGTTTGAAGGACACATTCATATAACACTACAAAATTTGAGACAGCCTCTGGAAGAGGAAAAATACAGTTATAAATCTCCATTATCATTATCATCATTTTCATCATAAGCCACTTAAATTACTCAATTTTTAACTTCAGTATTTATATAGCTTATTACAGACTATGTGGGGTGGTGGAAAGAAGGCAAGGAACAAAGGTAATAAGGGTGTTTGCAGACTGGGTAATAAAAGTCCCTTTATGTCAAACCAAGATTTTTTTTAACATTTTATTTCTTTCAGTAAAGAATCTTTTAATGTCTTAAGCATGATCGGGGTGCCTGGGTAGTTCAGTCGGCTAAGCGTCTGACTTCAGCTCAGGTCATGATCTCGCGGTTCGTGGGTTTGAGTCCCTTCATCAGGCTCTTTACAGCTCAGAGCCTGGAGACTGCTTCAGATTCTGTGTCTCCCTCTCTGCCCTCCCCCACTAATGCACTGTCTGTCTCTGTCTCGAAAATAAAACGAACAAAAACATTTTGAAAATAGCATGATCAGATTTGTATTTAGAAAACAAAAATCATTTGATGGCAGAGAAAAGAACAGAGATGAGGTAGAGGTAGGACAACTGGAAGTAGTCATTTGGGTAAGATTTGTTCTATGGATTAAATGTTTGTGTCTTCCCAAAACTTGTATGTTGAAACCTATTGGATGGTAATTGGAGGTAGGAATTTTAAGAGGTGATTAGATTATGGGGGTGGAACCCTCATGCATGGTATTTGTGCTTTTATAAAGAAATGGCAAAGAACTTCCTTGCTCTTTCCCTATGTGATAACACAGAAAAAAAAAAAAAAGACTGTATATGAACAAGGAAGTGGACTCTCACTAGATACAAAATCTGCCACCATCTTGATGTTGGTCTTTCTAGGGTGTAGAACAGTGAGAAATAAATTTCTCTTGTTTATAAACTGGGTAGTCTATGGTATTTTTGTTACAGTACCCCAAATGGATTACAACAATTTGGTAAGACAACGAAACAAAATTATGGCCATGGGAAAGATTTGATAAATAATAATAGTAATAATAATAATAATAAATAATAATAATAATAAAAGAGGTGGACCTGACATAGCATCATCACTGAAAGGCATCACTGAACAACAGGACGCCTACGGAGCTAAATGTGGACACTGCCACAAATTTGATGAGACAATCTAGACTTCTAAAAACTTTATTCTCTTGAAGCTTCGAATTTTGCTAATTTTAGCTAATTGCCAGTACTTATTACATGTGTTTGTCTGTGGAGACCCAGCCCAATATATCTTGCTCTACTCATATCATTAATCCAAATTAAATTGTGTAAAATGAGTATATTACATTTCAAGAATAATTGGGACCACCTGTCTAAAACCTAAAGATTATATCTTCTTTCTTTTTAAACTGCAAAGAAATAAAAAGATACTATTGCCAATGTGTTAAATATTTCCGGGCTTCTTTGTTTCTCATTCCTGATCATTATTCCTCCTACAAGCACGTCAATGACAGGAGGCCAAAACCTATCTTGTAACAAGTAGTTTAACAGTTTAGCAGTTCTGTGAAGGTCTCCAGTGGACAAGTTTGTATCATCAACCTGCCCAAGCTGGCACCTTTTCCACTGCTCAATTCTCATATACAACCGAAAATTCACTGAATTTTCTTGGCAAGTAATCAGAACATATGAAGGAAGAAAGTACTTAGGAAGACCTTAGGGGGTTAAAAGATAATCCAATTACCTTGTTCACTAAGTGTTTCTGTATCTCTCACACCTGAAAGGAAGAGGTTTGAACCTCTTGAAACATGAATGTGAAAGAACTTTAACTTTCTGTTTTTGGTATTATGTATCCCACTAACACAGGAAAAAAGGACTTTTTGTATGTGTTTTGCCATCTTGTGGTATTAAATAAAACTATAACTAAACAAGCATATACCTAACACATAAGAAGTGTTGATTCAATAAGCTGAGAAAGAGCAAAGCTAATGTTTTATTTTGTTTGATTTTTAAAATGTCACACAACATTTCTGATAGTTTTACAGAACATCAAAGATATTTCTCATGTCCTTTCAAAATTAGGGCACCAGATTTCCATCAATATGCATTGAGCATTTCTCATATACTAGAAAGCCAATAAATGTTTGCCAAGGATCATTTTATTCAAGCTTTCTTTAATTTAGTTACTGTAGAGGTAACTGTTTAACTTTTCCATTCTTATAATCTGAAGACTAACCTATAATTTATGTTCTAACTCATCATCCTTTGATTTACTTTTTAGTTTCAGGTAGGCAGTCATACTAAAATTGGAGAAACATTATTAGTATACTAGTAATAATAAGCAAATAAAAGTAGTTTACTATTACAATCAAATTAAATTTTCAACAAAGTTAACACAATATCATGCAGTGGTGTAAACCATACCCAGGGGAATTACGGTAATATGTAAAAATAGTAAGAGTTCACACAAATAGTTGTAATTAAGATGATTCTTACAAGACTAATTTTTGGCTTTCCTCTTCTTACTCATTTCCTTAGTATTTATGATCAGTAACCCTTCTGTTACACTTTGCATTAATTATTTATGCCGGTCTCACTTCAATATCATGGAAATATGTATCAAAATACTCAATAATATTCACAGGCAGATAGGGCTTTCTTGACATTGAACTTAATGCCACTGTGCATTGGGAGCTCATCTTCCCTGCTTTTGCATTTCTATTCTGCTATGCCTTTTGCATAGCACAAAGTGACTCAAACATCTTGGTTGACTCTTAAAAAGTATGGTTCTTGGTCACCAGTCACCATGTGCAGCAGGGTGTGTAAAAGAGCTGATGCAGCATAAAATTGTTGCCAAGAAGTTATGGAGGCCTGAGTGGTGGGAACCACCTTGATCAATCAACTCCTGGGAAGGGCCCTGAGGTTGGAGGGAAACACCAGGGAAAAGTAAAAAGCATATCAAGTTCTCTTTCTGCCAGATCCAAAATTTCCAAGGAAGGAAAAGAATACACTGCAAAGCACTGGTGTCATGCTTACCCATTAACTTTCGGAACAGCTGTTTGGAGATAGTTTGCCTCAGTGTGTTTCATCCCTGCCTGTTTCCCCTCAAGAACACTTTCATGATATCAATCCATATATGTTATTTCCTTATAATAACTTGTGTTTACTTCATTTGACAAGAACTATATTATACAAGCAGAACTAGGATCCCTCCCCTTTTCCACTTTAGATCTACAGAACCTATGCAACTATGGAAATCCTTTCAAATGCTAATGTAATTCCGGAAAAACATATAAATCAATGTCCCAAAATGTCCATATCACAAAGTGGTTTAAAATGTGGGGTCTGCAGGCAGAGGGCAAGGTGCTGCACTTGATACGCTACCTGGGAAAAGTTTATTTAGCCTCTATAAATTTTAGTTTCCTCGTGTGTAAATTAAACATAATAATGGTGTCAACTGCATAGGGCTGATGTGGGAATAAATGAGCTAATGCATGTAAAGCATTTAAAATAGTGACTGGCATATATTAAACTCAATACATATTACCTAGTATAATTACCTCTATCTGAAGACTTTTTCAGAGCTCATGAGAAGGTACCATGGCACCAAAAACTTATAAAAACTCAAGAAAAAATAAGACGCTGAGGCCATCTCTGATTAAGAAAACAAAACTGCTTCCTTCTTTTACTATCATCATAAGAAGTGATGGACTATTTATGAAATGTGGATTGTTATATTGATGAGAAGGATGACTGAACTGTAAAGGAAATGTACAATATAAACAATGGCAAAATCTGTTTTAAAATCCTAGCAGCAAACACTTATATTCTCATGTGCCTAACAGGGTAATTCCTATGAAACTACCACACTGAGTTCCCATTAAGAACATGGGCAGAAAAGGGAAACTTGGCAACAGAAACAGAAATGAGAAGAGACTGACTGGCCTGTTAAATGAGAGGGAAAAGAAGCCTTCTCTAGCGGGAACCACATGATCTCTTCTGACCTCACCTCTGAAACTGATTGATCTCCAGATTCAGCCTACATAAGATTTCATACGAAATTATTCTAGGATATAGCCTAGAATTCCTTTCTCTGAAAAAAACTGTGTGTGTGTGTGTGTGTGTGTGTGTGTGTACACTGTATATAACATACACACTGTTACATATATTACAAATAGAGTAACTCTTAATATGCACTACTTCAAAAAGCCGCTAATTATCAGCATGTTTTAGCAAATGTGCAATTTGTGTTATTAAGTCCTGGCAAGTTCCCACAAAGGAAGGGGTACACAGGAAAGTAGGAAGGTTTCAAGTCCTAAAAAACAACAGGAAGGCATGCCTTCCTGAGGTGCAGGGAAATGGGACACTGAAGTGCTGAATTCAATCCTTGAGAGCACACAAATCCACCACAAGAAAGCCCTATTGTCTTCAACCACACAGGTATAAATGATGAGGATGAGCCATGTCTTACAGAGCTAACCACATATGTATCCTAGGAGGAAATAAATGGATAGCATGTGTGACACAAAATGAACACATCCATTCAGAGGAGAAGCCACCGGACATCCTTACCTGCTAAAATTATAAGCAATGGTTTGCTGAAGTAAATACCACAAATAAATATTAATTATGAACTAATTGAGTATATTATATAATAGAAAATAACAAACAATGGGGAAATTTTTCCTCTCTTTGTGATATACATGGTCCAGCATTAAGACATTGAAATATAAAAGAAACTTGAGATAGAGCATTTTATATTGGCATTGTGTTTCAAATGTTCCTGCTGAATACTACCACCAGTGAAACTTTGGTAAGGTTTTTAGAGGGAATAAAAAAAGGAAGTGCTTTAAAATCAAGTCAGAAATGTTTCCATTACTTATTCTAGAGAAATCAGAAGTGAGTTCAGGATAATTTTCTAAACTCCAAATATATGTAACAATCCAAGTAAGTTTCTAAAAACTTAAATTACACTTTTATCTTCCTCTTTGGTTATCTGATACAAAGTACATATTCTAAGGTCTTTTTATAAAAATAACACACACATCACAACGTACAGGCAGAATTTCTTCTCTTTTCTCTGTTCTCTTTCCTGAGAAAACCAACGCACTTCTATGATGCTTTGGATATAGGTGAAATAACAACATGAGCCTTGGTTGTAGTTTGTATCGTATCCTATGAATTTGTAAATACAAGGCATTGATACATAGATTGTGAATTGATACAGTGGTCTGGAGATTTACTGGGGTTTCCCATATCTTATAGATCTGAAGACGGTATGCTGATATGTTTATCATGACCTACTCCTTCTTTAGAACTTTGGAGAGTGGGGCACCTGAAGAATTAGCATTGGGGTAGTAGTGCTTTGAAGATTATGATGCATGTCAATTAATTCCAGTGGAATACAGCATAGTCTACAGGTGCTAAACAAGCAACAAGAATTCCACCCGGCTTCTATAAAAGCTGCCTCTGTCTTAGGAGGTGAAGGAAAGGGGGGAAATGGCAAAAGAAGACATATACCTAGAAATTTTTAAACAGAGAAGTTCTTTGGGAAATTCTATTTTCTCTATGGAATCAAAAAAAATCTTAATAATGGGAAACACTTCATAAAAATAGATGATGGTCACAATTTAGGTAGCTTCTAATTGCTAGCTTTTGAGTGTTGTATTCAGTACTGCTTGGTACAGAGGAGATTGAATAAATATATGGGGACCAGATATTATGTTATATATACTCCAATACTGATTATGACTTGAAAATGTAAGTTAGGAAACAGAAGCGAATGTAACTTCTAGGAGTAGATAATATGACTATGACACCTCAATTATTGTCCTGTCCTTGATTTCTGTGGCTAAACAACAAAGGAGGAAATAATGCAGATCATGAACTGATAAACTGACCTTCTTAGTTCAGTTGATATAAAGGCTCCAGATGATATAAGGTAGCAATAACAAAAAAAAAAAAAAACCACAAACAAACAAAAAACAAAACCCTGAGAATATGGCACAGTTTATTATGAGCCAGATTCCTTCTTAATTTGATAACCTTTTATCCCAAAGTGAAAAGTCACATCTCTTATTTTGAAACCCATTTATGGAAAGAATTAAAAGTGGAAGAATACCGCCTTTAGGGCAAGATTAACATGTCTCTCCTTTCTGCATCCTCTCCCCTCTTCATCCTTTATTCTGACAAGTGGAATTTCTGACCTTGACCATAGAGATTCCAGGTCACTGTACTGGGACCACATTCTAGGGATGCAAGCTTATATGAGTATTTTTCCAGCTACCTAAATCAATGTCTTAGACAAGTGGCTTAGACTAGTTCATTTAAAAACAGGAAGAATTCTGTTTCTCTTGCTTACTTTTTTCTGGTTCTATATTCTAAATTAACCTTTTTTGGAACTGGAAGGGCTATGTTGTAGACCCTTGTCCTAAGCTACCCAGCTCCATCTAACCAAAGGAATAGGAGTATATCCTGTAATACAAATCCCATAGCACATGTGATTAACAAATAAGCCATAAAAAGGAGTGTGCACACACAGACTTGCCTGGCTTTGTTCTCTCCTGTAGCTGCAGAAGGAGCCACCTTTTTAATACAAGCTACACTTGAGAAATATAATCTTGGATTGTTTTAAAAAGTATAATTCGTAGCATTCCCAATAGAATAAATGCATTACTAGACTAGTATAACTGATTATTTACGTAATTCCATGGTTAAAAAGGAATTTTTATAAAATTCACTATTCTGTGCTGAAGTGTAATACTTTTATTATTCCATTTACAAAGTAAATCAAATATGCGATAAATTATAACAAGATAACCTAGTTAAAATATATACATTTCATTAATTTTAGATTAATGATGAAAACTTTTAAGTAACTAACCATGCCATAATAAAATTTAGATTTTTTCCTTTCCTTTTTTAGCACCTAATGTAAATACATATACTGGTAAGTAAGGTCTGCAATAATTGGAAAGAATAGCAACTATGTTCCCTACAATTCTATAACCTCAACTTTAAGAATATTTAATTATTATAATGTGGTATTTAGAAAATATACGAATTTATTAAACAAGGGAAGGCCTTGGTAATATGGTACACTGTTGAACTTTCATTTGATTTAAGGCTCAGAGAACAATTTGATATATCACACCCTAACATATGTTATTTCTCTTTGACTACTCAATTATTATACATACACTTCTAACATTTAGTGCACAATTTTCACTCAGGTCAATCATGAACAGGTGTGCTTTAACATACACACACAAACACATACATGCACAGCAGCAAACACACAAAAGGTAAAACAAATAAGTTTTCTATAATTAATCACCTATATCTTTCATTCAGAAGTAAATAAACTTCAAATACAGCATAATTGCCCAGGCTGCAATGATTTAAAATATAAAACATTTTCTAGAACTATAACTCCACTTGCTACCACACAAATATTTATATCAGAAAAGGGAAAGATTGGACACTGATTTTCTTAGAGGGGAAAACCTTTTTAATTTCATCAATTATACTGATGAGAGGAAAAGTCAAAACTTTTGATTCTACATTCACAGCAAGGGTTCACCTCTAAGTAGGCAATCTGGGTTTCCTGTAAGAAAAGGAAGCCCTCAAAGTTAACATTATATTCTTCCTCGTTGTTCCTTTTCCATGATCATAAGCTTTGTCAGTATAAAATATTTTTAGATAAATGTATCTAACATCATCAATGGAATTATTTTATTGATTGATTTACTTGAAAATTTATTAACAGGTATATAAATTATTGTCTATGTGTTTACTTATCAGGGAATCATCTTAGCTACTACTGCTTTGTGAGGTAAAACCTCTCTGTGAACTTGGGAAATGCATGTCACCTTTATAGTTTTTAACCTCTGAAGCTTTTAGTTTTCTCTTTTAAATACAGGGGCTGAAATAAAGTTTTATATGGTAACTTCTAACTGTGACAGTCTATAATATGTATCTTAGGGGGAAAATGAGTTTACTTAAATTGTGCATATTTACCTAAACATGATATTATAAAATAGAATATATAAAGAAATTGAGTGGAGAAAAAAGGAAGTCAAAAGACACTAAACAGTTTCCCTTCTTTTTATGTTTTCAATAGAGTAACAAATCTGAAAATACTTGTATATATTTTTTTCAGTTGCAAGAGGTAAAATGGTTTATAGGGATTTTAATCCACCTTTTCCTTCCATCAGCTCCATCCTCCTCCTCCAAATAAGCATTTAATCCACATAGCAACAGGGTCCAGTTACCTCCAACATGGCTTGGGGACAATTTCCTTAGCCCTTCTCCAAACAGGGTGGCTCTCATACTCCTGTATGGGTTCTCAAGGTGCCACAGTGTAATCTAACTTCTACTAATGCTAAATGCTACTAATAATTATTTTACTAATTATATCATCTTGTTCCATGAGATTTTGGAATTTAAATTATCTCAAATTGTAGGTCAATTTCTCTGCTAGACAGAGAAGAAAATTCAGGTACAGAGAGTCCAAATTACCTCCCTGGGGTCACACTGTCAACTACAGATGAGAAGAAAATCCAAAAGCTTTGATTCTACAATCACATTAAGTGTTTACCTAGTAGGCAATGTTCATTTTTTGATTCTCTATTCATTTTCTTTTATTCAGCATATTTTTAAAGAGTTTGAAAAGACATAACCATTATTGCAAGTTAAAGTTAACTTCCACATTGATTCTACCAGTGGAAATTCATTTATTCTTTACGGATGCCAAATTGCTTTTGAACAGCCTGATGAAAACTCAGTGAATTGACAATAGTCATAAAAAATTTGCACTTAAATATCCAAGGAGATAAATTCAAATGGCACTCAACTGGATACAAAATCCTACTTATCCAATTTTCACTATACTCAAAGTAACATTATCAAAAATATAGTATCATATCATTTGCATTGTTAATGTTTATTAAATTCAATTTATGTGTAAGTCCAAAAAATATTACTGAAATGAAGTTATTTTCTCCAAACAGAGGAATCTTGAAATACAGTTATTTGTTATATTAAATGAGAGATAGAGACATATTGATATATTATTTTAGGCAATTTTGAAAATCACATTTTTAAAAGAAACTTCTAAAAAGAGAAGACATTGGGTAGGTAAATTTAAAATGTGTAGTATGCAGTTCAGATCACCTGTTCTCAAATCACCACAAAATCCATCCATTTCCCAGCTTCACCTATAATCTGGTCTTAGAAATGCAAAGATATTGAAAGTTAATAAATGATACATCTTATACTCCAAAACAATTTACACCAGTGGTTAGCCATTACAACTGTCATGTGCACTATAAGCCATTTCCAAAATTTTAAGAGAGTGTCTAGGTAATAATTTTATATAATCAGCGATATCTTAACTTTTCTCTTACACTTAATAGTACCAAAGAAAAATGTCTTTTGCACTTGAAGTTTCCATCTGCACCCAACTAGTAATACCTAGGAAACAAAGAATGTCATTCCACTGTAGAAAAGCAAAAATTTTAATAGTTCAGCCTTTTGGTATTTCATCTAATTAAAGATATTTTACTTTCTAAATCAAATGTTTTAAAGAAATAGCAATCATATGCAAAGGGTTCTATAAAATATAAGACCATGTGGTCCACACAACCATCTTTAAGTCACTATAGTTACAGGACTAGACCCATAAATTCTACGTTAATATTAAAGGAAAAGAAAAGTATGTTAGCCTTTACCAACTGCAACTGTAAGCGAATACAGGTATACAGCACTTTATTACTAAGAACTCCTTTAGTAAGCACACGTTAGAGGAATTAATCATTCATTCCCTGCAGACTGCTTATGTATTTCATAGGGCCATTATCTGATCTGAATAACAAGAACAATTGCATAATAAAACACATTACTGCTGACATTAGCAACTTTCTTTTTTCAACTTTAAAGTTGCAATCACCTCTGTATTGCTCAAACAGCTGGTGGCAAAAAAAAAATAAAAATAAAAACTAAAACAACAACAACAAAAAAACACAACCTGACAATCACCCCATCCAGTTCTGGCTTTTTTTGAAAGTGATCAAATATAATATGTGCAAGCTTAACTAGAAATGCTTTTAATTCAGGCTATCTTCCTTAGCACTATGACATAATTATAACACATGCAGAATAATGTTAGTATTAATTGTAAATCTTTACTCTCAGCAATTTGAACAGGATCAACAATTCTGTCATGTCCTTTCTACATTTTCTGTGGAAGATGTGTCCTATAGTAATATATGTAATAACGTATTTGAGCCACTCTTAAAATTAGCTATTTCAGTATAGTCTTACCTTTTATTTTTCAATAATTGTGTTTCTTTTTTCAAAAAATCAGATATCCTTTCAGATATTTGAGGTCACAAGTAAGTAGAGGTCATATTCTATCCCAATCTGATCAACCAAGGGCTTCATTTTAAATTATTTAAATTCATTTTAAACAAATAGCAGAAATGGCAGCTTAGAACAGCAATACCTCCAAGAAAACCCATTTGGATACAAAATAAAATAATATATAAGAAACAATGACATATTTTCCCAGATGATTTCCATGCATTATAACTTCATTACAACCAATTCATCAACTGTCCTACTGTTTTCTCATTACCTGAAAAACTTATGTCCCAAGATATTCAGAGCTTTTGACATTGAATACTCATAACAACTCTAAAACATCTTTTCCTTATTTGAACCATTGTACATTAACTTACTCTTAATTTTTTAACATCAATGCCAAATGAATATTGTCACTTTTATATATTCATTTGAGTAAATATAAAGGTAACATTTTTTTCACTTTGCCATTATTGGCAATTAAATATAAGAGAGCCCTTAGGTATTATTTGATGGTAAGGTGTTCTGTTGAAAAAAATATATGTGAGATAGTGGCTTTAATTTTCAATCTGGTTCATAACTCTTAATGACATTTTATTTTAAAAGTGTGCTTTACTCTGAGACAAAATAATTGAAAGTTAAAGATAAAACAAACTTTTAAATCCCTACTCTTCACTAGTCAGTATGAATGCTATTATGTCATAGAAGTTTGACTTTGTTAAAAATCTGCTCTGGTGTATCTAAATTGCAATTCCTACTGTATCTACTGTATATGTAACAATGCAAGAAGAATTAGATTCCCAGTCCATTTGGCAGTAATAAAGGAAAAAATGCTGAAATGTTATTGATTCTCTCTCTCCTGTGCAAAACAAACTGACTCAACTATATTTTTCCTGACATAACACAAAGGTTTTATTTAGATATTACAAAATATTGGCAAATGGTAGACTGTATATTTTCTCTTTTTAAATATACCATTAACCCTTTCAGAGAGAGAGGAAGGGTGTCCTACTTGTTTTTACAGAAATGCTGCAGCTACTGACATGGTGATGTTAGCCCCAAGAGGAATACTGCCTGCAAAAGTTTTTGATGCAGAGCTATTCAGCCCTAGGAGACACCTTAAGCCTGTCACTGGCTGCTGAGCCTCTGTCACAGTTTATAACCTGCTGTGTCAAAGTCACAGCCTCAGCTCCTGCCTTCTCCAAAGCATTTTTCACATTCCCTCTCCAAATTAATCTCATCCAAATTCTCCAAACTAGCCTAGTTCCCCAGGGTTTTCTTCCACATCTCATCTATCTACAAGCATTAGAAACCTCAACAGGATTTTCTCCTGGTCTTTCACACCATCTTTATTAACTTTCCCTTGACCCAGTTCTTGGCAAGCTGTCTTCAGAACCAAAGATAAAGCAAGCAACCAAGTGAAGTCACAGGAGGAGGGGTGTTGGTGTGGATTAAGGCTGATGTGGAAGGTAACAAGAGAAGCGAACCAGCAGGCTGAAATTCTCCAGCTTTTTCTAGGTAACCATCCTTAAATCTTAGAACCAACTAACATTTCACCAAGGGAGGCTTCCAACAGCATTGAACAATGAACATGTAAAAATCAGATCCCCAGTAAGGTTCCCCACACTGAAGTCTTCTCCATGCTCTTAAAAAAATAAAAAATTAAATTAAAAAAAAATAAGGCTTATCAAACCACTTCTTCTCAATTAAAAACTACTTAAGTTATATAAGTCAACTTCTTCCCCGGTAAAACGAAGTGTCCACATCATTTGAAAGGATAGCATTAGCATATGCCTCACTCTGGAGAAAAGAAACACAAAAGCACAGTTTACTTACTAAAGCAGCCTCTCCAGTCCTCCTTGGAAACCCTGCGGAGTCTTCTCTTTTCTTTCCTACCAGTCAAATAAAGAACTGTCTTTCTATTCCACACAGGCCCGGAATAAACTGCAAGAAAGGACAGCACACGCGCAGCAGCCCGTCGGGCTTTGGCTTGGGTAAGGTGCTCCGGGTGCTGTCTGTTTCAAAAGTGGGATCTTCTTTTCCGTAGGGAGGGGGCAACGGCCGAAGAAAATAAGGGCGCTCCGAAAGCTAGCTTGGGTCCTGCAAATTATTCTGAAGGCAAAGTACCTGCACTCTCCCCGCCGAGGCTGCCTGTCAGCGGCGCGCGAGGGGAGGAGGCTGAGGAGGAGGAGGAGCGGCGGGAGGGCTCCGGCTGGGAGGGGAGCGCGCGCGGGCTGGGTGGGGGAGGAGGCCGCCGGGCGGCCCGCCGAGACCGCGGGGAGGCGAGCGGCCGTCAGGGCGAGGCGCTGCCCCGCGCGCTCGGGCCGCCGGGTGCGGTGGAGGCGCGGGCGCGGCGGCGCGGGAGGCAGAGGCGGCCAGCGTCCCCCGGCCGCTCCCGCACTCGCGCGCCGGCTCGCGCTCCCCCTTCCTCGCGCTCGCACACACAGGCACACACCCCACGTCTCCGGCGGCAGCGGCTCGGCCGCACGCACTCACCTGCATTTCCTTAACGAGCCACTTGATGGCTGCCAGCGGCGCTGGCCCGGCTACGGCGGGAGGGAGCCGGGGCGGGGAGGCCGTGGCGCGGGATGTTCCGAGCGCCGGCCCGGGTGGCGGCGGCGGTGCGGGCGCGCGAGCCGGGGCGGGAGGAGGGGAAACCGGGCGGCGACCCCGAGCTGCCCGGGCGCGACCCGGCTGACCCGCGACCCAGAGGCCGTGGCATGACCCCGGGACTCCGGGATCGAGCGGCCCGCGCAGGGAGAGGAGGCTATACCGGACCACTAAAGCCAGAGGATTTGTCCAGGTGTAGATCCCGGTTGCGCTTCTTCAGGTGTTTGCGTGTTTTCGGTATTATTATTATTATTATTATTATCATTATTGTATTGGTTGCATTTTCGGAGGGAAGCTGGCGGCAAGGGTTAGGGGTGGTGGGCTTAAAGCTCAAGGGACACAGTTTTAGTTTGCAATACGTTCCTTGCTTAGGAAGAGTCCACTTTAGTGAGGAGTAGGAAAGGAGCAGAGGCGTGGTGCAGGGCGCTCTGCATCTCAGATATTGGATGTAGTTTTCAGTTGGGGTGCTTGGCAGCGTGGCTGGGCTTGACATAGGGCTCTGCCAAGGCGGTAGGCGAGAAGGGAGAAGCCTGTGAAAGAGTTGCTGGAGACTAGCCTTGCTTCTGACAGGAGGACGTGGACATGCATGGGGGTGGGGGGATTTCTTCACTGCCTGCGTAGTAGAGTGACCAATGCCTCTGAGGTGGCGGATCACAGACTCAGCAAACAAGGGATGAATAACTTAAACCTCCTGAGTGGAGCCAGAAGAGGGGATCGGAGCTGGGAAGGAAGGTGCGCAGGATGGAAGAAATGTAACAGAAAGCTTCTATCATTTTACCATCATTTGTGTCTGATCAAAGCATACAGCTGTGGCAACGAATGCTATCTCTCTTACTAAAGAACGAGCATTGTCACCACGTTGGTGCTTAGGGGGGGAAAAAAAGCCAAAATAATTATCCTGTTTATAATAATGCAACAGAAAGCCTTCCAGGTACCCTCTGGTCAAAGGTGCCCTAAGCACTGTGGCTGAAAAGGAAGAGCAGTGAGCCGTCTACTTTCCTTATGTGTCCACGATCTAATCGCAGAAATGTCACTTTCTCCCAAAGAGAAATAAAGCTTAATCAATACATGTGACGTTTTCCTCAGGGTCCTTCCACCTCCTTTCTTTTCATGCCCGCTTCATTGCCTGCCATGTCCTTTGGCTCTTCAGGAGTGACCCTTCTTCTGAACCCATCTCCTGCCAGGATACCAGCTCCGCCTCCTTAAGCCCACTGAGCTCACCCTTCCAAGAGGGTTCACAATCATTATCAGTTAAAGCTGTTCTTGGAAATGATGGGATATAAACCATAAAGCTTTCTTCCATGTGTGCAAGTGTGTGCGCATGTGTATGTCTATCTTCATAATTATGCAGAGCACCTGCCCCCTTATGGTGTGGTCTGTGCGAGATGATGACTAACTCATTCTCTCTCCTGGTCTCTCCTTCTCTCCCTCCCTCCTTCCCCTTCTGCAAATACATACCACTCCCTCCTGTCTCAGTTCCTTCCTGTCAGTGTTCAATAATGGTTTTACACGAACTTTCTGTTTGAAAGCCTCTGACTACCAAGAGTGAGTTGGAGCAGGTTTGTAGGAGGGATGCCAGAACTCAGCGCTGCTGCTACTTTTCCTGTCATCACTCACTCATTACATACACTACTGTACTTAAAGCCAAGTGGCAGCAGAAATGATTTCCTCTTATGCTATTTGCAATAATATATTTGCCCTCCCCCGGAAACACATATAATTAATAATAAAAGAAATAATGCATCTTGATATCACGGGAGGAGCAGATGGATGCTGATGTGGTGGTGTTAGTCACCTTTTCTGATGTTGTTGCTACAAAGACAATGCGAACACTTTTTTTCTGCTGCTTCTGGTGGGTTAAGCAAAGCATTTGGCCCTTTTACTGTGTTCTCTTTTCCATCTTTCCCTTGACAATAGTTTGTGTATTTTAAATAAAGATTTCATTCTGCCAACCCGCAGGAAGCTTTTAACAAGATGCAGCTGAGCGTGTCGATATCTTATATCTTTTTACTGCTGTATGGGGGTGTTCAGCAACTTGAAACTCATCTCAACTTCAGCTCAAAGCTGGCATCTCACAGTGACAGTGCTCCCTGGGGCTGAGTTACTCTTGCTTCTATACAACTATACGTTGGTGCCCTCTAGAAGAACACAGGGTAATTTAAACAATGGAAGAGTAAGGATTATATTCACCCCCTTTCATGCTGCATGCCTCTCTACTTAATAACACCACACTGTTAATTGTTAGTAGTTTTTTGTAGATATTTTATTAGTTATTCATTAGAGTTGGACTGAGGTATCTTTTATGAGGATGACTGCACCAAGCTGCAAGGGTAAAAAAGATCTCATTATTCTACTACATATCCACTTCCTGTAATATTATGGTTTATATTTCCTTCTTAAATGAAAAGACACCTTTAAATGTCCCTTTAGTTATCATTGTATATGTATTTTTAAAAGGCAGCACTGCTTGTTTAATTGGTCATTGTCAGTGAACCATGTGTTTAAAACAACCATGGTAAATGTGAAATAGAAATAAAAAAGGGCATTTGGGATTGGGCAAGAAATTCATCAGCCATCTGAGATTAGTCCCTTTTGAGGGTCCCTTTATTTTACCACTTTACTTCATTCACCAAAACTTCACTTAGCCTTGTTATATTTAAACAGAATTCATTTTAACAACCTTTACACTTTACATTTGTATTATGGGTTTTTGAGGGAGTCAAGTACTCTCTTTCATGTCTCAGTTGTGGAATTAGACTTAACAGCGCTCCAGTAGCATCTCCACAGCAATAACTTCCTGTTCTAATATGTCCTTTAAACATATCAATAGCATCGTGGGAGAACTTTTCAATTATACAAGATTCCATAATGTGGAACCGAAAATAAGGGAATAAATAGAAAACAGGGTAATAAGAGAGCTATGAGGAGCAAGTAGCATGTTATAAGGGAGTCAATGATCAAAAGAGGTATCTCATGACCTTAAGATTGGAGAGTTTTATTTGTCAGTAAATAATCTTTCTCATTTTGCCACCTGTGGTGTTTTAGTTGGTTTGGTTTGGTTTGGTTTGGTTTTCAGTCTGCAGAAATGGTGTACCCTTAATTTGTTCTCCTTTTCCTCCATCTTTTCTTCTAAAGTTATGCTGATTGGCAGAACATGCAAGTAGAAACACTTTTATATTGAGAATAGAGTGGGAAATCATGCATTTAATTAATCTGACTGCTCATGCTTATTTCATATGAAACAAGGATAATCCTTGACTCTTCAGCTTTTATTCTGGTCAATGAGGGCAGAGTTCTAATTGACTAAATGAGTCTAATTTACCTAATTTCTTATAGATGACTTTCTACCAGGAAAGCTGCTTAGGAATCTTACAACATAATAACAAATATGATTTGATTGTACCAAATTTAGGGAATCTTAATGAGTGGAGTTACATTTGTGATAATTGTGGATCAAGGTTTCAAGGTATTCCACTGAAATCATCATGTGGCTAATCCTAAATTAAACAAAATCTAACTTTGGAAATGGAAATATGGATTTGGATATTATATAAATATATATATATATATTTTTTTTTGCATTGATTGTACTAATCATATTCTACTCCTCGCCCCTCCTAGAACTCTTAAAACCCCAGAACCACCATTCGCCCTTCTTTGTGCCCCAGGAATTAGCCTCTAGGAGCTGCATCCACCTGATTTCCCTTGATCTTTGCCTTCTGTCTGGGTAGAGTCAATGAGAGGCAGAGGAGTGGGCAGGAGGAGAGAAAGATGACACCATCCTTGCCTTATTCCCTCTGTAACAGAGCACTTCTGTATTGTCTGGCAGGGGCTGCACTGATCCAGGAATGCAGTCCAGCCACTGCCCCTCCTAGTTCCCACTCACATTTGCCACATCTTACCTCTTGCCCCTTCAGCTTTCCACTGTGGCTATAGGATGGAAACTCAAAAATATCTCTTGTCACCTCCCTTCACCTAGTCACTCCTCCAGAAAGTACTCTTCATCTATACTCTCCTCAGACTCATTCCTGATGGTGTCTTGTTTCTCCCAGGTCTACTGATTGATCCATTTTTGATATTTAAAGTATTAAAAGAAAAGAAGAAATATTTTATTCAGTTGTTTCAAAGTTTAACATATTGTCCAATATGTACAGAAGTGCCCGAACATCACCATTTCTCAAACTGAAAATAACTTTAAAAAAAAATTTTTAATGTTTTATTTATTTCTGAGAGAGAGAGAGAGAGAGACAGCAGGAGAGGGGCAGAGAGAGAGGGAGACACAGAATCCGAAGACAGGCTTCAGACTCTGAGGTAGCTGTCAGCACAGAGCCCGACGCGGGGCTTGAACCCACGAACTGTGAGGCCATGACCTGAGCCGAAGTAAAATGCTTAACAGACTGAGCCACCCAGGTGCCCCAAACTGAAAATAACTTTAACACACTACAAGGAAGTATCAATTGTATAGCTGATCTGCGTGGCTGTAACAGTGTATTAATATTTTCCACAAAAATATCATTTATCTGTGCATTGTATGAGCCAGATTCATCAAACTTGTAAAATCATCTGTTTTTTAAAACATATATCTCAATGTTTTATACCATCTGATTATAAAAATTAATACATAGTAATACATGTCTTAAGCTTAGTATTATTCTTATGAAGCACATCATAATTTGTAAGGTGCTGTAATTCCATTATTTTAAAACAAATAAAAATAAAAATAAAAAAAGCAAATGAGTAAGGAAGACTATATGGATCTATTCTTCCAATTATTAAAAGAAACAGCCAATAATGACAATGTAAAAGAGTGACCTAATTTATCAGTGACAATGCAAAATAACTACCCATGAATATACTTTGGGAAGAGAACAATTGAACATGAATACAAAGAATGCAATCCACCAAGTTCTTTTAAGCAACTATTTAAGAAATACATATCATATAAATCAACAAATTTCAAAACAAGTTCTTTAATGAAATTAAAGAAAATTTGAGAGAAGATATGTAATATTCCTATGAATTTTTGGTCTAATTTTGACCTAAAAATAATAAAAAGCTATCTAATGCAAGATTTTATGCAGACATCTCTACTTCATTAAGGCATTGTAAAGTTTGCTTCTCCTGAATCCTAATTGTCTTTTCTTTTATAAATTGGGCATTAGAGTAGTCACAACCATACATATGTACACATGTGTACATGCATATGTATGTACTATTTTCTAAGGTTTTTTTTTAAAGTGTATTTATATTATGAGGGAGAGAAAGAAAAACCCTACCACTGACAGCACAGAGCCCAACGCGACGCCCGATCTCAATGGTTCCTGAGATAATGACCTGAACCCAAATCAAGAGTCAGAAGCCTAACTGATTGAGCCACCCAAGCACCCCTAATTTTCAGTTTTTAAAGTGAGTTTTTTAACTTTACATTTCTAATTTAATCATTTTGCGTATTTTTATTTCTTTATGAAGAATCATCTTATGTGTTTATCATATCTATTTATACCATAGAAAAATTGTATAGTTAAAATAAATTTATTATTTTTTCAAGATAAATTATTTTTTATTTTTTATTTTTTTATTTTTATTTTACAAATAGTTTATTGTCAAATTGGTTTCCACATAACACCCAGTGCTCATCCCCACAAGTGCCCTCCTCCATGCCCATCCCCCCCTCCTCCCCCACATCCATCAGTCCTCAGTTTTTGTCAGCATTCAAGAGTCTCTCATGGTTTGCCTCTCTCCCTTTCCCCCACCATTTCCCCTCTTCTTCTCCCCCATGGTCTTCAGTTAAGTTCCTCCTAATCCTCCTATACGTGCAAACATGTGATATTTGTTCTTCTCTGCCTGACTTATATTGGAGCACATGTACCCCAATGTTCATAGCAGCACTCTCAACAATAGCTAAATCAAGATAAATTATTTACAAACTGCTCTATTACCACAATGTGCCACATTTGCTACTTTAACTGTTGCACATTTGTTTTTACATTTTCATGTTTATTTATTTCCCACCCTTCCCTATAACCTATAAGGACAAAAGTAATATATAACTTTGGAAAACAATTCTATGTGTCATCTCTCTTTTATAATAAGAGGTCAACTTTCTGGAACCTTTTTAAGATTTTCCCCCTGTTTTAGTGACGGACAATATGTTTTCCAGGTAGTTACTCCTGACCTTTTGTTCATGTGTAATGATATTGTGGCAGCAAAAAATTATAGTAGCATTCATTTTTATCGCAAATTTTATGTATATTTTCAACAGTTAAACTTGTAGATTTTAAAAATAGAAGCAAAAGGAAAAAATGTGACAACCATATCATATGGAACTCTGCTTTCTGGCATTCTTTATTTTATGGGTGATAAGCAAATAGAAACTTATCTCCTTTTTATGGAAGGATATCTAAAGTAAGTCAAAACAAGTCCATGTAAGTTTAAAATTATTTTTCCATGTAATTATCAATATCATAACACAAGATGACTTGGCCCAGTACCCTCACCTTTCTCCCGTTTTTACATTACTAATGCCAGCGTGGGTGAAATGTTCATTTTTATATGACTAATGAGTGATTGAAGCACTGTTAATATTATAATGAAACTTTCCTTTTCATCATAATGTAAAGAATAATTTGAATGTAAAAACAATTTAGCTATACATATATGGGTGTGTATTAGGCAAATTTAGTTGTTTTGTTTAAATTCCAAAGTATGTGTTTGATTTCATAAGCCCTCATTCACTACACTTGAAAAAAACATTCCATGTTACATTTTTTTAAAATATTTTATTTACTTTTGAGAGAAAGATAGAGACAGCATGAGCAGGGGAGGGTCAGAGAGAGGAAGACACAGAATCTGAAGCAGGTTCCAGGCTCTGAGCTAGCTGTCAGCACAGAGCCTGATGTGGGTCTCGAACCCACGAACTGTGAGACCATGACCTGAGCTGAAGTAGAACGCTTAACCGACTGAGCCACCCAAGTGCCCCTCATGTTACATTTTAAAGCAAATTTTAAATAAGACATTGGACAATTACTGCTACACTAAAAGGGGGAAAGATTCAAAGACTTCTTTGAGGAAGTCTTCCTGAAAGGGTGATAAAATGATGTGCCTAGTGAGGAGTCACCTTAACAAGCTCACTTCACTATTCCTACTATTAATCAGAATTCTCATCAGTTTCATCTAAGCTATAAAAACATGAACAAAATAGGGATATAGATCATGCATATGAATGTGATGGGGAAAGGATTTATTAAAGCCAGTGTACTTCACCGAAATCTGTTTCTGCCAACAGACCTCTCTCAAACACACTTGCACACGTGGCCGCACATCCTCACTCAGGGCACAGGACGTGAGACCTCCCTTGCTCAGCTCTGGTTTTCATCCTGCCCTCTAAGGCCTTTGCTGCCTTTATGGTCAGGCTTTTGTTAGGCAGAGATTGCAGAAGTGGAAGAAATTTGAGAATGGAAAAACTCAGACCAAAGATTTAAGGAAACATAGAGTGGAAATATAAAATTTAAGGCAGTTATAAAATAAAAATCTTCCAAGCAATTACAAAATGTGGAAAAGTTGGAAAGAAGAGAAAAAAATTCCCTTGAGTTTTATATAAATGTTACTGAGGAAATTTCATTGATATCACAGCATAAATACATTACTTAAATTGAAGATTTAACTAAATATTATTCAAATATTTAATGACCACTATAATACTTGTTCTCAAGAAAAATGTTTACACATTACAAATACTAATATAATCTAATTAATAATAAAATGTCTGCTTTTTAAACATTGATTTATTTAACAAAAACATCTATAAATACTTTTCTCACTTTGATTCTACAAAACTTGTTATTGAAAGCCACTTTATTTTTGAGGAGCCACATCAGTGCTTCTTATATATTTTTATTTCTGAAAACTCTCACCTAAATCTCTGAAACTGAAGCCGATTTTTTTACTTTTATATATTTTTTTGTTTGTTTGTTTTAATGTTTATTTATTTTTGAGAGACAGAACACAAATGGAGAGGGGGAGCGGCAGAGAGAGAGGGAGACACAGAATCTGAAGCAGATTCCAGGCTCTGAGTTGTCAGCACAGAGCCTTAGGTGGGACTCAAACCCAGAAACCCTAAGACCATGACATGAGCCAAAGTCAGATACTTAATCGACTGAGCCACCCAGGTGCCCCTGAAGTCCTATTTTTTTTTAATGTTTATTTTAGAGAAAGAGAGAGAGAGACTGGGAGAGGGGCAGAGAGAGAGAGAGAAGGAGACAGAGGTTCTGAAGCAAGCTCTGCACTGTCAGCACAAAGCCCAGAAAATTCAATGCAGGGCTTGAACTACAAACCACAGGATTATGAATTGAGCTGAAGTCAGAGGCTTAACTGACTGAGCCAAAGAAGTGCCCCTCGACTGAGGAGCTATGTAAGCCCATGACACACAAAAAATCCAGACAGAAGAGATATCAGCCATATCCTCTATCCTTTTGTTCCATTACACCTATAACAGGTGTCAGATAGGATCAAAACATTATAGGCCCACCATATAGTTTCTTTGAACACAACCTATATGTTACCTGGTCTAGTGGAAAGGAGAGTAGTGAGTTTCAATGGATTTAGCCAAACCCATATTTTGAGATCCTATTGTATGCAAAGTAAATAGTACCTGTGAGTCTGGGGGTGGCTAACTGACTAATGCCCATAAAGTAATTTATAATTCAGAAGTCTGGGGACGCTAGATTAAATTTAAAATTTAACATGCAAGACTTAATTTATCAAGCAACCTTACAACCAACATTGTAATGCAAAATATTCCAAAACACCTACATGGCAGCAAGATGCCTAACTCCTCAGCTTGCCCAAACACTGAACTGCAATTATTGATGCAAGATTAAATTAAGGAAAATTCTTCAAAATCTCTGGAAATTTAGTAAGATTACTCTCAATGATCAAACATTAAAGTAAATTCATAGGTTATAAACTGTGTTGATAGAATTACAGACAAAGAAGATAATTTTAACTAATTAGCTAATTTCAACATTGATCCTTCAAAATGTAGCATAGTGTTAAAGAAAAGAAACACGGGGTTTCCTCAGTGGCTCAGTCATTTAAGCATCGCAATCTTGGTTTCTGCTCAGATCATAATCTCACAAACCGTGAGATGGAGATTCTCACCTTCCCTTTCTTTTTGCTCCTCCCCGACTTGTGCTGTGTGTGTGCATGCTCTCTCACACAAAATAAATAAACTTCAGAAAAGAAAGAAGAGAAAGAATATTCTGGAAGAAACTCACTAAAATCCTCAGATTTCTAGAGTTAAGTCTGAGTGACAGGGCATTATAGGAAACTGAAAATGGCATCAATGGAAAGTACCATGGAGAAGCACCCCTGCTACATGTTAAAATGAGGGAACGGGGCTTCTCCTGTTTACAGCAGGTGGCAGCAAGGGTTAGTATGTAACAGAAGCAAGGAAAATGTGCGGGCCCAAACATCAAAGTGCTCTCTTAAAGATGAACGGAAACAAGATTTTGCCAAATAATGAGTGAAAACCAGAGGAAGTTAGTTATTGCTTGAAATAATTTTTTGAATAAACAAAAATAGAAACAATTTTTAGAAACACTTGCATTATGCTTTGTAAAATTAAGAGTATATGTACTTATGAAACCACAGTAAAAATGGAAAGGTGAAACAGATAATAAACTAAATATAAAATTAAAAATTAAGTTTCTGATGAGAATAGAAACACAGTAAGAGATATAGGGGAAAAAATTGTAAAAAGCTACCAGAGAGGTTAATAACAATATCAGAATAAGAAAGCAAAATGCAACAGAAATAGCAGAATTTATACTGCAGAAAATTGCAGTTGAACACTGAGTTTTCTATTAAGCAGCATTTTTCTTTAAAAATATTTAATTTGTAATTAATGTAATGTTAATTATTTATAATTATGTAATATGTTATTATATCATATATTGTATTAACATAATATAATGTTAGTTAATTAAAATGTAAAAGATACATATAGCATGTGTGTGTATACACACGTACATATATACATATACAGATACTACACATATATCTATACATCTGGGTATATATTTATCTATAATTTTTATCATATGACATATGCAAAGAAAAAGGCAACATGCTGTGTAATACCTAGAAGTCTTTAAACTTTTTATATGTCTATGTTTTCTAAAATAGAATGATTTATTTTCTTTACAATAAGTATCTTTGCAATATATAATTCTAAAATTTCTTTGAAATACATTCTAAAAGTAGTAAGTGCTTTTTCTTTTTTAAATGCTCCCATTCCTTCCAGTAGAATCTATACAAAATTTACAAAAGAAGCTAAATCAAAGTAATTACTATATGCAAATTTTTACAATACCCTGAGTGGAGCTTTATATTACCGCTCCTATTTTTCACTGTATCTATTTTCTGCTGTATATATTAAATAGTAAGAGATGGTAAAACTAATGTTTCACCTTATTTGAAAAGCTTTGCAAATTAAATTTTGAAGAAAGTCTTTGCATATTTTCCAAATATCTCTAGACTTTCCTGCTGTAATTAAATGTGTAAAGACTCAATTTGCACATTATGTCTCTCTTGACAAAAAATTGTTTCCATTCATAAATGGAACAGAATGATAACTAACTAGTGCCAGAAATAAAATAGTTCAAGAAAGTTCAAATATGTGTCTTTGAATGTTTTGCACAGGGATAGTGTTATTTCTAAGTTCAGTTAAATGATTCAGAATAGTGCTCCAGGAAAACTTTCAAAAAATGAAAAGATACAGTTGTATCAAAAAGAAAAAGAAAAAATGAGTGGCCCACTGGGGCGCCTGGGTGGCTTAGCCGATTAAGCGTCCGACTTTCGCTTAGGTCATGATCTCACAGTTTGTGGGTTTGAGCCCCGCGTGGAGACTGCCAGCTCAGAGCCTGGAGCCTGCCTGGGTCTGTGACTCCCTCTCTCCCTGACCCTCCCCTGCTCACGCTGTCTCTCTCTCTCCTGGAAATAAATAAAACATTAAAAAAAAAATGAGTGGCCCATTAAAATCAAATTGAAAAGATTTTAGGGTAGAAAAGAAATAGCTTACAATGTGAGCGCATACATGGTTCAACACATTAAGGTGTATTTGTTTTTCCTTTAAATTTTTAATATTTTGTCCTCTTAAATCTGATATAGAAGTATATATCTGCATCCTTTTGATTCACATTTTGGAGATTTCAGAAGGAAAAACCATGACATATCTATATGGATCACTCTATACTTCCTCATGTACAATCCATGATTTTTAAGCACAGAATGAGAGTCATACAGCTCATAACAAAATACTGAATGCATAATGATTAAATTATTTCCTTATATCAACCTGATGACTATATGATTTCAAATTTAATTCTGATGCACAACAATCAATAGAACTCAAACTGCAAAAATATGACTCTATCAGACACTCTTTAAACAAAACCAGGTAAATGAAAATAACAAATTTTATTTATTTATTTTTTTTTTTATATTTTATTTATTTCTAGGAGAGAGGGAGAGACAGCGTGAGCAGGGGAGGGTCAGAGAGAGAGGGAGTGACAGACCCCGAAAAGGCTCCAGGCTCTGAGCTGGCAGTCAGCACAGAGCCCGATGTGGGGCTCGAACCCACGAACCGCGAGATCATGACCTAAGCGAAAGTCAGACGCCCAACCGACTAAGCCACCCAGGCGCCCCTATTTATTTTAATTTTTAACTTTCTAAATTATTATACGAAAGATATTTTGAATCAGTGTTCTAAAGATGAAGTAGTTAATTTGAAAATCATAATTTTTGGAAACAGAGAGAGAGAGGGAGAGGGAACGAGTGAGGAGAGAGGCTTGCTTCTCCTTGTAGTTAGTCTCTACTGCATTACTTTATACCATTTTATACTTTAAATGGAAATCTTTCAAGGAGAGGTAATTAATGCTGCAATAAAGAATGTTTGTGGGTTATTTTTTCCCCTTTTGGACTTTCCAGTGGACTTTTCAAACTCATTTTCTGAGATGATTCTTCGTGTAGAGCATTCCCAAGATAAAGGACTGACTTTTCCTATTACAAGTGCCAATTTCAAAAGTGGTTTTAGTGGCTTGAACATTTTGTCCAAGAGTAACAAGAGAGAAACCACCAACGTGTATCACATAGACCATCAACAAGTCATCAGATTCAAGTAGCTTTCAGTCACCATCAACCTCAGCCCTCTGAAAATACAGTTTCACAAATTTTGCTTGCTATTAACAAGACTGTCTTTCTGCCTGATTTTACTTTCCCACATTATATTGTTTGCATACAAAGAGCCAACATTAAAATGTTTAAATAGTGAATCAAATATTTTAAGTTTGGATAAAGTGAACAAGCCTTATCATTTGGCAAGCCTGTGCTTTCTGTTTCCATTTTGACATGAGTCAGAATAAGGTACGAGAGGGTAAGATTCACTTTTCTGGAGAGAATGAATAGCAACTTTAATAAAAGAGAATGACTTTCCTTGAAAACAGCAATAGAATATAGTGGCCTGTGAGAGCTGTGTGTGGACTTGAGTCAAATAGCCTAGATTCAATGTGGTTTATCTATACAATGGAATACTACATGGCAATGAGAAAGAATGAAATCTGTGTAGCAACATGGATGGAACTTTAGGGTGTTATGCTGGGCGAAATAAGTCAGGCAGAGAAAGACAAATACCATATGATTTCACCTATAAGCGGATCAGGAGAAACTTAACAGAGGACCATGCGGGAGGAGGAGAAAAATAGTTAGGGAGAAGGAGGGAGGCAAACCAGGAGAGACTCCTGAATGCTGAGAACAAACTGAGAGCTGATGGGGGTTGGAAAGAGGGGAAGGGGGATGATGGGCATGGAGGAGGGCACTTGTGGGGATGAGCACTGAGTGTTATATGGAAACCAACTTGACAAGAAACTATGAAAGAAACAACAACAACAACAAATCCCTGTTTTTCTACTTTCCTTCTGAGTAAACACTTTCGTTTCTGTGAGCAGTATATTTCTTTCACTTTTCTTCTATGTAAAATTTGCTTCTCTGTAAGATGAGGATAATAATAAATTTCCTTCAGCCTCCTTCCTAGTAAAATGTTAGTAATTAAATTTCCCTCACAGAATTGTTGTAAGGAATATATGGATGAATTACACTGCTAAGCTTCCATTGCCAGGCATTTTATCTTTTATTGTTAGTCTGGTTTAAGTTTTCAAAATAGTTAAATTTGCAAGGGCCTGCTAAAACCACACCCTTGCTTTGAAATTTCGCAATACCAACAGCTCCCACCAATGGGACTCTATGTGCATGACCTTCTGGGTGACCTTAGCTGATTTGCCAAAAGGGGAATGCTGATCCATGGGAAAGCAGCACTTCCTCTTATTGCCTATAGTCCATCTTCTAAGGGTTTCACTGAGGAAATTAGAAAACACAGACCTGAGGGATATATATTGGGGAACCCTGAAGTCATGCATGTTTGGGGCCGGCAAACCCATTCAGCTATGCATTAGCAGAGAGAATTGACTACAAAAGTGAAGAGGAAGAGAGAGGATGGGCGATCAGAAGAGGAAAGAGGCCATGCAGTCATCAAGAGGTATGTCCGGGTTTTGACTTTCCCTCTCTATCTCCAGTTTATAGAGCTGTACAGTCTAGCTAAAATTTGTCTTTTCTACATGAATTCAAATAAAGGTATGCTAACACGAATGAACTTGAGCTCAGATGAGTAATTTCTATTTCTTTCAATTAAACGATCCCTCCCTCAAACAGATGTTTCTATATTGCAAAGCTGTATAAAGTTCCACTGTAAAATGCATTAAGTAATAAATGTAAACAAACTGGTGGTGGGGGGCAGGATTGGGGTACTAAGTTGATCCCAGGCAATGCCAAGCATCTCTGTGCTGAAAATGAACTTAAAACGATTAATATCTCTCATATCAGCAATAGCTATTTGGAAATAAGCCCATCAAGGAAAGACACTCTGAAGTGAAAAGGGGTAAATTTTTGCAAAGAGGGATAGAAGTGTTTACAGAGGACAACTCAAAACAAGTAATCTCCTACAAGAGTGTTTCAATTGACAAGATAATATCCATTCACTCAGAGTTTTGGGTGGAAATAAAAGGAGTCTAGGTACAAGAAATAGTGATCATGATGATAGCTAAATATTAGTGATAAAAAGTAACATATGGATGCTACAAAATGCGATATAAAGAGTTCTGATGATTAGGTTTGATAGATTTGCAGTAGAATCCCAATTCTGCCTTGGACAAAAGACTTTATCCCTCACATTCACCCTTTTTTGTTCTAAAATTGGAGTAGTAAGTCTTGCTATTTAAGACTGTCGCAATGATTAAGAATAAGGACATTGTCATCAAATAAACCTAAGTTCCTATGCTGATTCATAACAAAGGCTCAAAAAACATGGTTTTGGTGGTTTGCTTCTTCTTTGTTTTTCGTTTTTGCTTCTTTTTTATTTTTTATAGTTTTTTATTTTTGAGACAGAGAAAGAGCATGAGTATGGGAGGGGCAGAGAGAGAGGGAGACACAGAATCTGAAACAGGCTCCAGGCTCTGAGCTGACAACACGGAGCCTGATGTGGGGCTCAAACCTACAAACCGTGAAATCTGACCTGAGCCAAAGTCAGACACTTAACCGACTGAGCCACCCAGGCGTCCCTTTCTTCTTTCTTCTTCTTTTCCTTCTTCTTCTTCTTCTTCTTCTTCTTCTTCTTCTTCTTCTTCTTCTTCTTCTTCTTCTTCTTCTTCTTCTTGTTTTTGCTTCTTTTTTTTAATGTTTATTTATTTATTTTTTGAAAGAGAGAAAGCAGGAACCTGTGTGTGCAAGTGCGGGAGTGGCAAAGAGAGACAGAGAAGGAAATCCCAAGTAGGCTCTTCACTGTTAGGACAGCATAGGGCTGGAACTCATGAACTCTGAGATCATGACCTGAGCTGAAATCAGAGTTGGCAGATCAAACAGCTGAGCCACGCAGGAACCCCTGTTTTTACTTCTTTTAATGATTATTATTTATTGCTTCCCAATCACAAGGATTATTAATGAAAAGAGGAATCGAGATCTAGCTTGGACCATAAAGCTTTAAAAAAACAGGAAGATTTTACCCTAATTTTTTATTGGGGTTCATTATTAAATTCTGTACAGTTTATTTGCATAGCAACTTGCTATTTTTAAACAATTTTTAAGGTTTATTTTTGAGAGAGAGAAACAGAATATGATCAGGGGAGGTGCAGAGAGAGAGGGAGACACAGAATTTGAAGGAGGCTCCAGGCTCTGAGCTGTCAGCACACAGCCCACCGGGGGTCTTGAAATACACGGACGATGAAATTATGACATGAGCCAAGCCAAAGTCAGACACTTAACTGACTGAGCCACTCATGTGTCCTGCAATGGCTATTTTTAATAGCACATGAGATATTAAAGAACAACAGACTTCAGTAGTATTTGTTCATGTTTTATAGTGACATATCTTTCTATCCTCCATGTCACTTAAAGCATAGTTCTTTGTTCATGTGTCTGAATAATTGTTATGTCTTCTCTATTTGGTTACAATAGGGGCCCTTAGTTTTACAATTAAGAAAATCTTAAATCAGGGGCGCGTGGGTGGCTTAGTCGGTTAAGCGTCCCACTTTCGCTTAGGTCATGGTCTCGCAGTTCGTGGGTTCGAGCCCCGCATCGGGCTCTGTGCTGACTGCCGGCTCAGAGCCTGGAGCCTGTTTCAGAGTCTGTGACTCCCTTTCTCTCTGACCCTCCCTGCTCATCTCTCTCTCTCTCTCTCTCTCCTAGAAATAAATAAAACATTAAAAAATTAAAAACAAAGAAAATCTTAAATCCTTAAGGAATTCTGAAATGAATTCATAAGAAATTATGTGACTATTATGTGGTCAACAAAGATTATCACCCTGAGCAAGTCACTTACTCTCTCTGAACATCAGTTTCCCCATCTATAGGGTAGGGTTAATAACAGCTAACTCAATATGTCACCAAATGTAAGAACAAATACCAGTCTCACTGGGAAAATCTTGAGAAATAAACACAAACTCTACAGCTACCATCATGAAAGCAAACAACCAAAGGTCAAAGTGGTAAGCTTTTTTTTTTTTTTACGACTGTATAATTAAGCCTGTTTTTATCTTATATACCATTACTCTAAATTCAACCTTCTTTATTCAGCATAAAATGTACAGCCTAGAAGAAACATTGGAGAAGAGCATCATCATATGCATTAAGAAAATTTAAACCACAAATGAAAACTTAATTATAAATGTGAGTGAATCTTCCCTTTCAGTAATTCATGATTAGCCAATTTGCATTTGGAATCCCTCTTTTAGAAAAAGATACTCTACTTCCCTTGGCACTGGCAATGTGTGTTGTGGTATATGCTTCTAATTGCCTATTCAAAATCAATTCTCATTGTCTTTCTTATTAACTTGTTACATGTGGGTGCGGTAATGTACCCAGATAAAATTGATCATCTTCTTAATACTATTTCAGCTAGGTATGGCCATGGCAAACAATTCTGGCCAATTAGATGCAAAAACCACATGATGGGGTTTCCTGGAAAGACTTGTGGAAAGAACATTGGTGGAGAATGAATGCTTGTGTCACCTCTAATTCTAACCCCTTTGATATTGTATTTGGAGATAGAACCTTTGGATGCAAATGCCTGCTTAAGAGGCCCAAGAGAATAGCTCCCCTTTTTATTATCAGTAAGACTATAACAAGAAGTTGGCAGGATGAGATGTGGAAGAAGGCTCTCATTAGAACCCAACCATGCTGGTATCCTGATCTTGGACTTCTAGCCTCCAAAACTATGAGAAATAAATTTCTGTTTATGAGCCACCAATGTATGATAATTGGTTATAGCAGCAAACTGATGAAGTCATAAATATTAAGTTGCCATGCTCTCTTTGTTCTTCTCACCTTCTACCTTCTTCCTGCTAGGAACCCAGATATGATGCCTATGAGACTGAAAGCCACAGATATGGATAACAGAGAAAAAAGAAAACCAAGTCCTAGGTACCTGCTATTATCACTGAGACACTTCCCCAGTCCTGGACTACCAGACTCTTACATTTCTTGTTTCATGAAAAAACTAAATCTTCAATTTAAGACATTGTTGATTTTTGCTTACAGCCAAAAGTGTATATCACTAACACTGGAGTCATCTTCAGTGTTTTAGTATCAAGACATAGATGCTTTATGTTAAGTATATCTTTATACTTTATACATATAAATATAAGAAAGATAAAAAGAAAACTATAAAATATATTAAGATACATGGGTTTCAAGATATTTTTGTGAGGTAATATCAAATGTGAAAAAGGACAAGAGAGACTAGAAAACTAAGCACAACATGAAAGTAATTAAATATAGTCCATTCCATATCAGCTTGAGTAATTCTTCTTTGAATCTTCCCTCACAGAAAATAACATTAAAAGCAAAATCCTTTATATAGTTAAGGCAATATACACACATTTTATTACTTACATATATACACATGCATACACACATATATATGTGTATGTATGTATTTATAAGTCTTTGAATTATGTTACAATTTAAGGAAGCAAATAGAGAAGTTTTAAAAAATTAGGCACAAGATTTTGAAGAAAAGGAACTAAGTCACCAACTTGATTCCACAAAGATACTTACCCATTAACTTAGGATTACTTGCTAAATTTATGTCAGAACAAGTAATCCGTTACACTAAAAAAGTAATAGGAAGATAAAAGTAGAACATGTATACATCAATTTTTTTATGTTTGTTTATATTTTGAGAGAGAGAGAGAGACAGAGCATTAGTTGGGGGAGGGCAGAGAGAGAGGGAGATACAGAATCTGAAGTAGGCTCCAAATTCTGAGCTGTCAGCACAGGGCTCAACACAGGGCTTGAACTCATGAGGCATGAAATCATGACCTAAACTGAAGCCCGATATTCAACTGACTGAGACACCCAGGCACCCCACGCATTTATACTTTTGAAAAGATTAACTGATGTGTGTTCTTTATACAAAACATGGAAGCAATTATTATTTAGTCCTGCTAAATTACCTTCCTTGAGTCATCGCTTACTAGTATTTTGACGCTGAAAAAGGAATTTTAAGAGTATATTGTTCAATTAATTGTTTCTATTATGAGAAAACTGAGTCTTGGAACAATGATGTAATTATCCAATGAAGATATTCAAGTCAATTATTAAAAAGAAAACAGGAAAATAAAAAATTTGACTTCAGGGTTAATATTCCCAGTTGTTAATAAGACTTGAATTGCCTTTCCCAACTTACAATTGATGAGCACTGAGTAATATACAGATTTGTTGAATCATTATGTTGTATACCTGAAACTGATATAATCCTCTATCTTAACTATGGTGGAAACTATTAAATGAAAATAGCCACTATGTATAAAAGCAAAATAAAAATTAACCAAAAATTTATACATGAAAATTTAAATTGCACATTATAGTTATAAATCTAAGAAAATAAGATGTGTAGGCAAATAGGAAAACTTTGGAAATTCTCATTCACTTGAGTGTAGAAAGGGGCAAATTATATTGAATTATGTTGTATTTAATAATTATTTCTTCTCTTTCATCTGCCAAGCTTATTGTTAAAATAAAAATGGGCATAATTTTATTTTATAGTTTATTGTCAAGTTGGTTTCCATATTACACCCAGTGCTCATTCCAACAATTGCCCTCCTCCATGCCCATTACCCACCATCCCCTCTCCCCCACCCCAATCAGCCCCTCAGAAGTCCCATAATATATAGTGATATTATTGAAACAGATAAGGGACATTTAGGTAATGAAGAGTACTTCAGCATGGTTTTTCCAGAAGCCTTGCCATAAAATGAAAATTGCTTGGACATTTTCAGCTATGAAGAATTCGTTTGGATCTTCATGCAATGGGCTTATTTTATCTCTGCCGCCTCCCATATACCCTTCTCCAAAATCTGTTTTGTGTTTGGAAATGCTTATAGAAATGAAAATTCAAGATAGAAACTGAATATCAATGTAGATGTTATCTGGGATGTTTTGTTGGCTTACATGAACATGCAGAATTAAGTATAACCTAATTTAAATGCTTATTTTATTTTAATACTGTATCTTGGGGTGGAACCTCCAAACTGCAGGGAAACAGAAAATCACCTATCCTTTGTGTTACTGCAGCCCATACACATCTTCAACTACTCCTTTTGCTCTTCTGGTAGAATCATCTTCAGGTACCATTGTTTTCTCGTATTTAGTATATATCTGACTTAGTTTAAGATTTTTCCAGATTTGGGGCATCTGGGTAGCTCAGTGGGTTAAGTATCTGACTTTGGCTCAGGTCATGATCTCACGGTCCGTGGGTTCAAGTCCCGCATCAGGCTCTGTTCTGACAGCTCAGAGCCTGGACCCTGCTTCGGATTCTCTGTCTCCCTCCCTCTCCGCCCTCCCCAACTTATGCTCTGTCTCTCTCAAAAATGAATAACTGTTAAATTTTTTTTTGAGAAAAGAAAAAAAAGAATTTTCCAGAATCTTCTTAATACACAGTGCTCAGATTCCAATCTTCCAAATCCTGCACCAGTTACATATAACACAGAAGTCTTATTTCTCTGTATCATTCAAAACTCAGTTAAAAAACAATGCAGTGGGATCAATGATATCAAGGTTCTGATCCCACATCTGCCATAAAGTAATTGTGTCCCCTTGGGAAAATCATAGTTATTCTGGGCCCATTTCTTTTTATTTATTTTGACAGAGTTTTGCACTAGATTATTAAAAATAGCATGTGTACTCTTTGAGTACTAGTTTAAATGTTACTGGTACTCTAAAGAAATGAAGACAACTGTGCATAAAACTGTACATCGTTTCTGTGACTGGTTTTCAAGCTGCCTCCGTTTTACAGATGATAAGAAGACAGAGCACAGCAGAAGCAGATTATTTAACCAGAGGCTCCAAAGTAGATGGAACTAAACCACAAGTTTCCTTTTTTGTTTTGTTTTTTTTTTTGTTTTGTTTTGTTTTTTCCTTCTGAAGCTCATTTAGCCAAAATATAGGCTGCCGAATATTAAGCTGTGAAGCATGTTATAAGTGTGTTTAAGGGAGGCTATTCTTATGGGATTGCCAATTAATAGCAGGAGGGTTTGAATTTCTTACAAGATTATGTAATCTTGTGAGATTTACAGCTCTGTTTTCATATCAAGCAAGTTCTTCCAGTGTCAGGTAATCATATGAATTTCTGGTTGATTCTTTGAAATAAACTTCTGAACCTCGAGGTTTTCTTCTTGCTACCTGAAATTTATGCTAGAATAGCGGGGGGTTTTTTGTTGTTTTTTTTTAGAGAGTATAGCCAGCTTTCTAGATTTCACGTAAGAAAGAGACATCCAGTGAGTCAGGGTAGGGGTTAAGCCCTCCTTCTCAGAGTGGTATTTTATTTTTGAGAGAGAGAGACAGAGAGATAGAGAGAGAGAGAAGTGTGAGCGGGGGAGGAACAGAGGGAAAGGGAGACAAGGGAGACACAGAATCCGAAGAAGGCTCCAGGCTCTGAGCTGTCAGCAAAGAGCCGGACACGGGGCTCAAATCCACGAACTGCAAGGTCATGACCTGAGCTGATGTCAGATGCTTAACCGACCAAACCACCCAGGTGCCTGAGCATGTCAGAATTTAAATTGCCACTCTGAAACATCATAAGACCTTGGGACAAACTACTTCCCTAAACTTTCTTCCCTGCATCTTAAAAAAATAATACCCTTGCCCAAAATGTACATGTCCTAATCCCCAGAACCTGAGAATGTCATCTTAAAGGGCAAAAGGGATCTTGTAGATGGAATTGTTAAGGATCTTAAGATGGAGATATTATTTTGAATTATCTGGTGGGCCCAAAAGTAATCCCATGTGTTCTATGAGAAAGGTGGAAGGAGATTTTCTACAGAGATTTTCTATATTTCTAGAGAGAATGTGTTCATGAAACAAGGATTAGATTAATATGGTCTAAAGCACAGAATGGTGGCAGCCACCAGAAGCTAGAAAAGGTAAGGAAATGGAGCTTCTAGAGGTAGCACAGCCCTGTCAACTCCTGATTTCAGCCTAGCAGAAATGGTTTTGGATCTCTGACTTCGAGAATGTTTTTCACATTGTTTTAATGTTTTACTTATTTTTGAGACAGAGAGAGAGAGAGACAGCATGAGGAGGGGAGGGTCAGATAGAGAGGGAGACACAGAATTTGAAGACAGGGTCCAGGCTCTGAGCTGTCAGCAAAGAGCCTGACGTGGGGCTTGAACCCACAAACCATGAGATCATGATCTGAGCTGAGGTTGGATGCTTAATCAACTGAGCCGCCCAGGCGCACTATGACTTCAAGAATTCTAAGAGAATAAGTACGTTTTAAGCCACCAAGTTTGTGGTTACTTGTTATAGCAGCCATAGGGAACTTGTACCTCACAGAACTGTTACTCCAGATAAAATGTGTGACTGGTGGTTTGTGAGTTCAAGCCCTGCACTGGGTCCGTGGTGACAGCACAGGGTCTGCTTGGGATTCTCTGTCTCTCTATTTGCCCCACCCCACTCCCAAAATAAATAAACTTAAAAAAATGTGTACCTGGAAATACACTTAGTAATATGTCTAACACAGAGTAGGGATACTGTAAAATGTATGTCCTGACTTGAAACTGAAGTTTATTTTGAGGGATCATTGAAACCAGTAAAATGGTCACCATTTTTAAATACATATATAAAATATCATATTGTATATATTAAATTATATATATTATATATTAAATTATATACAATATATATTAAATTATACATGTTACTGTTTTAGCTATTTTTCAGAGAGAGAGAGAGTGAGAGTGGAGGAGGGAAGAGAGAGAGGGAGACACAGAATCCAAAGCAGGCTCCAGGCTCTGAGCTGTCAGCACAGAGCGTATGGTGGGGCTCAAACCCACAAACTGTGAGACCATGATCTGAGCTGAATCATAAGCTTAACCAACTGAGCCATCCACTCACCCCCATGGTCAACATTTTTGTCTGTGTTCGTCCTGGTAAAAATGCCTAGACACCTGCTGGGAAGTTCTCTCTACTACCCCACAACCCCACGCTTCTCCTAATCCTTAGAGGGGAAAGACTCCTTCTCCTCACTTAAGTCACATTATTATTTTCCTTTCTACTTTTTGTTTTCATTACCCTTCATTCAACCAGTCTTTCTGAACTTTAAAGAAAACCAAGTCAGTTCTCAATAGATTCAGGTGCTCTCTTCAATGGACATCCCAACCAGCATCTTATTATTTCTAAGCCTCACTACCAGAAACTTCTAAACTTAGCTCCCCTTTAGTTTCTGTTGTCATTCCTTTTCTCATTTCTCCCTTCTGCTTTTAGTTCATTCTTGATAACTTAGTCCTTTCCCTAAACACAGCTTTAAATAAGGTGACACAGCAAAGTGACAAAAGTCTAGATGGCCTGGTTTCAAATCTTGGGTTTTGCCATCTACATACTGTGTGACATTGGACAAGCTATTTAACCTCCCTGTTTTTCCCCCAGATGTGGCTATTAGGAGGGAAACCTACTGCTATTATGAAGAGAAGTGAGTTGATAGTTGCTAAGTCCTTAGAATAGTGCTAATCACAGTGCAAGCACTACAAATGTGTTTGCCAGCAATGATAAATGCAAAGTTCAAACATATAACTTTCTCAGCTTTCTATCATAACTTTGAGATATGTATTTGGTGAAATCAATATAAGTCTTTTCAAGGGAAATACAAAAGTATTTCTATCTAGGAAAATCGTTTTCAATGAGTGTCCATGTGGCTAGTTTAGGTGTTTCACCTCAGTGTTTCCAAATTTCTATACGACAGAACCTGGGTTTAGTCCAGTGAAAAATTAGAAACTTGAGCTTCTGTTTGAAACCTTTACCTTAAGGCCTCCACCCTCATCACTTTGCCCATTAACTTTCATTTGTCCTCCATGCTCTGAAAATCTACTTCTAAGAAAGTCTCTGATGTCCGCTTAGCATGGATTTAAGGCAAAAGCAGTTTACATGAGAGAGACGAGTTTTCAGGACTGGCTTTGTCTTGTTTTGTTTGGTTGCCCTCCTCACAATAGCAACCTTGGACCATATCCGGAGATCCATGTCATGGCTCTAATTCTTAGCACCTTTGATTATGTGAGCCTCAGTTCTCCTACCTGGAAGGGGTATCTGAGGGCAATGCTCTGTTTTCGGGGCTGCTAAAAAGAACATTTCCAGCTCAGGTGTGAACTGCTGCCAGGAAGCCTGGTTATATCACGTCAACCCGGGATCCTAGCAGGGATTGGGTCAGGAAGGGCCTGAACACACGTATCATAGTCAAGTAGTTTCTACATCTCTAAAATGAACATATTTAGGGCAAGAAAGACATGTATCCGGGAGTCTGAACTACTGAAAATTTTCACAAGCAACCTTTTGGTTCTTGAGAAATAGATGTCCTTCTTATTGCTAAGAATTTTAACCCAAAATGCTACACAAAAATTTTAATCTTATGTTTCGGGCCTTTGGTGAGCTCTCACTTAAGGCCTAGTCCAGTGTTTGGTACAACGTGCGATGTGGACTACATGGAGTACTGGCTGAAATCGTATTGCTGTTTTTCCTACAAAGCTACAAAATTAGGATGATGGGGCCAGAATTATACATTTTTTATAATCAGTCATTAGTGAGCATTTCTGGCCTAGCTTAAAGGTAGTCTGAGGAGTCCCTCTGGCCATCTTTCTCCTTGGATCATATCTTTCAGTGTTACAGCTTCCAAACTGGGGAGGAGAGGCGCAAGCATTCTAGAAAAGGAAGGGATCCAGCCAACTAAATAAAATAATATCAAGTTTGAAATAATATATTTTAATGTGCAAATAGTGCAACAATTAAAAGAGGAACATAGTTTAAATTTTAGGAAAAATGATTTAAAATATGTGAGAAGCATAAATCCAACTAAAATGTAGCATGATTTGGAACAACAGATGTTAAAGACAAGAAGAAGGAGCACTATACTTTCAGAGTAGGAAATATAATCTGATCACACTATTTTCCCCAGGACTAAGTGATACTTTATCATTACAGATTATTGGTTTTCAACCCTTAGAGCCAAGCTGTGGATAAAACACAGAACACTTTGCTAAAATTGTATGGCAAAATGTAAATGCTAACAACACAAATAAAAGCAGGCATGTATACACATGTATACACAGAAGGTGATTTGTACAAGGGGAAAGGAAACGCAGAGGAGCTACAGAGCACAGCCTCATGCTCTGAAAGAATCATGAGATTAAGGTGAAAGTTAATAACACAATATATAAATAGTAATAGCTAATGTATCTTGAGCTCTTCAGTGTGTCAGACACTAACGGCTACAGCATTCTTAGTTGCATTATCACAAGCAACCCCCTAAGGTAGAGGGGAATCCTCTCCCCTGGTATATGGATGAGAAAAAAATGGTCACAGGTAGGATGTGGAAATTTCGCAGGAGAACAGAGCTAATAAAAGTTGAACAAGGATTCTAATTCAAGCAGTCCATCTCCAGGACCAGTGCTTTTAGCCCTGTGCTACCACTTCCCTCACCAATAGAGTCAGCAAAATTCCATGAAGTTACAAGAGAGAAGCAGCCAAATTATTTAAATATGATGTATTGGAAAGGAAGAGGGAGGGAAAACAGGGGGAGTGGAGTTTGTCTTCCTCTATCATGGCAGAGTGGCAAAAATATGGTTTAAAATGAGTATGTCATGATACACCAAGATAAGCATCATATTTAGAATTAAGGGGATGACATTAAAGCAGCAAAAAGCTGTCTTTGGAGAGCAGAACTCACGAGAAAAGGGCCACATTTCAATATGATTCAAGTTGCTATTATGCTTATGTATTATTTTCATACCAATAAAATATTTCTGCTTATTTAGAAATTGCTTCTAGGGCATGCCTGGGTGGCTCAGTAGCTTAGCGTCCAACTTCAGCTAAGGTCATGAGGTCGTGGTTCATGGGTTCAAGCCCCATTTCGGGCTCTAAGTTGATGTGGACCTTCTTCACATTTTGTGCCCCCCCCGCACCTACCCCCCCAAAATAAACATTAAAACAAATTTAAAAAATGGAAACTGCTTCTACTGTGTAAGTACATCAAAACAGGAAATTCAAGTGGCACTTGGGTGGCTCAGTCGGTTGAGTGTCCAGCTTCGGCTCAGGTCATGATCTCACAGTTTGAGTTCAAGCTCCGCACCAGGCTCTCTGCTGTCAGCTACGAGCCCACTTCAGATCCTCTGTGTCCCTGTCTCTCGGCCCCTCCCAACTCGTGCTCTCTCTCAAAAATAAATATTTAAACAAACATGATACTCAAAATATTCTTTATATATACCACATACTTGTTAAATGTTTGTCTTATCAGGATATTACTTTTAGCTTGAAGGCTTAAAAAAAATCAGCAGGTATGAATGTTTAAAAGTTGTCTCTGGTAATATTACCAGGCATGGCTGAGAGAGGGTGCAGGACTATTAGAAGCAAATTGGATTTCAAACCTGCCTCTGAGAGGCAGTTCTGACTACCAATGGCAGGCTATTTTCTGCAGCCACAGAGTAGGAGCAATACCGTCCATTTTTAGGCTCAGTTATCATAGTTTTCCATGTGTTAACTTCATAAAAGTAGGCACTTTTATGCTCCTGTTAAAATGGGATCTCCTATTCGAATTGCCTGGTGAAGGCAACTGAAGCATTATTGCCTAAGGAACTCATTAAGTGTAGATATATAGACCTCCTCTCTCCATCCATGTATGTAAATATGTATGTATGTAAGTATGTATGTATGTATCTATCCACTCTGCATCTATCCTTATAGAACAAAACAACAATGACTTAAATTAATTCCTTACCTTATTTTATTTTAGCCTTTCCAAAATCTTACAAGATAAATAGGCGATGGAAAAAGTATTGAGTTCACCTAAATACTTGAAAGATGGCTTTACTGTTTGTCATCGTGCAACCAATAAATGGTGCAGGGAATTCAACCCACATGTTCTCTGTCCTCTTCTCTTACCTCCCTTTGCTGACTCTATTCCAGGCACATTAGTTTATAATTTCTCCCTGAGAATATCAGGTACCTTTCCTCTGAACTTTTGCAGTGATTATTCCCATTATCTGAAATGCTCTTCCATCAGACATTTGTTTCATTCACCTCCCTCTAGCCTCTTCAAATCCCACCTTCCTAGTGAGGCTTATCATGTCCACCATTTAAATTGAACGCTGTGATTCTGCCTATAATCTCAATGCTCCCTATGCTGCTTTATTCTCCATAACAGTATTACTGGCTAACCTATTAGGTAATTTGCATGTTTGTATTTCTGCTCCTCTGCACCTAGAATGTAGGCTCCACACAGTCAAGAACTTTCCCTTTTTAAAGTCCAGTGGAGATCCAGCAAAAAAAGTCTAGGGTCAACCAGAACTGGGCACAATTCTACCTGTGTGATTTGATACTTTAGTGATTTAGATAAGAGTCAGGCCAGTTACTGAAGAGGATCTCTTTTCTGCATTTAAGCAGCACAATAAATTCAAAGAAACTGAAATTTCCAGCAATTACAGAGCAGGTATGTACTCTTTGTCCCTTCATTCCTCCAGGCACAAATCTATCCTCCCTGGGTGATAAGGGAATGTGTAAGAATGACTAGCCTAAGTCTATATTAAATATGAAGACATACAAGAAAACATTTAAACATTTCTTTTAAAAAATCATTGAGTGTTTTCCTTTGACTCATCAGGGGTTATCTAGCCTCTAGTAAGGTCAGAGTGGAGTGAGAGAAGAACAAAACACAGAAGGAAGAGGTAAGGGTGAGTCACCTCATCTCTCCCTCCTTTGTACCTTACTTCCTCCTGGACTGTCATCCCTTACATTCAAAATGCAGACTGCAGAATTCAGCGCATGCAGGTAGAACATGTAGCCACTTCCACACCCCAGTCACTGTGACATGGAAAATTCTGCGTCCTTAAGTCTGGCTCAACCCATCACCATTCACACAGGTTAATTCTTTCTCTACTGCTGAGTCAACAAGACAGACAAGTGAAGGCAGAGTAATAAGAACAAAGTTTTATACACATATGTGTATATGTACACAATGTGGGAAGGATAAAAGCCCATCGAGGCAAACAGGTTGGGGAACCACTGCAGACAGCAGGGGTGTCCTGCCGGTTCCAAGACTGGAGAAAACTGGCCAGGAGCTTGGGTCAGCCGCGTTCACGGTCATGCCAGGGCTGGCACAGTTGATGATTTATGCAGCTGTCTTCTATTTTCCACCATTGGAACTTCTTGAAACTGGTATTATTCTGGAGTGGTTCTAAACTGGGTCTCATGTGCCTCTCGCCCCTCAAAACACAGACATGCACGGAAATAACAAAAATACACATGTGTATGCAATGTACACACTTGCTGTATGAAGAGATCAGGTTAAATTTCACTTAAAGGGGTTGGGCCCCTTTCTGGTGCAACAAAGTCCATTTCCAGTTATATACAATTTGCAGAGGAATATTTGGTCCTTATTTGTTGAGATTCATGACAAGAGAAAGGAATTGTTTGGTGGCTCTGATAAAGCCCCAGGCAGGTTATGAAGGTGTCTAGTCATGCCCAAAGCACAGGCACAGGTGACCAGGATAAACACAGTGCTTGCTCCTCCTGAGAAGTACCTGACTAAGGCAAGCACCGAAAGCACCAAGTTCTGTTTAAAATTTCATGGTGCTATCCCTCATCACACAACCAGCACTGTGCTTGGTGGGGAGAGGGGGGCACATGTGCTGTGTTGAGAGACTGTAAATGTATCCAGTCATACCAGGCGTGGGGTTCTTCCCTGGAGCACCACCTGTGTTAGAGGTAAGTAAGCTCCCAGTGTTCTTTGGCAAGGTGCTGACATAGAGGCCTGCCATCATAGATATGATAGTGTCTACATCTGCGACAGTTCTTGCTAGATCTGCCTTGGGTCCCCCACAATTATTCTACTGTGAAGCAAGAGTACCAGGACCTACCATCGTGAGAATGATCTTGTCCCATTCATGCTTACTGACTGCCTGCTGGGCAGGTGGACCGCTCTTACTGGGAAGGAACGTGAAACTACAAGTGGATCCAAGTGCTGCCACTTGCAGCTGCGACAGAGGCATTGTGTCCTGGCAAGCTGCAGGGGCTCTGTGGGGAGTGAACACACAAGTCTCTTCACATGCGTGTCTTCTCCAAGATAGTGTCTCTTCCACATGGAACAATTTGTTTTTGTGTGATGCGTCCCTGGAGCGCTTACAGGTACCAGGAACAGCTGAGTCTCCTTCTCTGGAATCAGCCTGGCCATTTCCCACTACTCCACCACCTGCATTGTTGACAGTTGGCCCCTGCTGCTTGGATTTGAAGAGGCGATTGCCATGTCTCCTGAAACACCTTTTTTTTTTTTTTCCAGAGTAGTGGCTCTTTCATGTGCGTCAAGTTTACCTTGTGTAGAAGGGCTGCAGGTATGTTTATGAGTATGAGGAACAGCTGAGTCTCTCTTCCTGGGAACAACATGGCTGACTCCCACTACTCCACCACCTGAGTTGTTGACAGTTGGCCCCCTACTGCTTGGATTTGAGGAGAAGACTGCCATGTCTCTTGACACACCTCTCTTGTCCAGAGTGGTGGCTCATTCACATGGGTCGTTTACTTTATGTAGATGGGTCCCAGGCAGGTTTATGGGTATCAGGAATAGCCGAGTCTCCATCTTTGGGAACAGCATAGCCCTTTCCCACTACTCCACAACCTGGGTTTTTGACGGTTGGCCCCTTGCTGCTCAGATTAAAGGGGGATGGCAACACTTTCACATGGGGGAACTCACAGGTTTTCTCTGCCTGGATGAGCCCCCAGTACACTTACAGGTCATGGAGACTATAGAGTCTCCACCTGTGGGCATGCTGCAGTCTCGGCCCACTGCTCCACTAACTGGATATATGGGTGGGGCCCCAATGCCTGGATTCAAGCTGGAACCAGCATTGTTTCCAAATGCTACCTGGGCCACAACAGTAATGCTTACCTGGTGGTGTCTTCTCAGAACCAGGAAGCACTATGTAAAGTGGCACATGGTTGTGCCTGGACACAGGGGAGGAATAGATGATGGAAGCCTGAGATGGAGACGTAGTGTCCATGGCTTCACTGTCAGAAGCTGAGTGGCAGTTTGCAGGGGGCTTCCCTACTGGAGTGGAGGTGACACCAGAACCCCTAAGGGGCAAGCTAGAGGAAACTGCAACACGTGGAGGTAAAGATGGAGGAAGAGATAGGATTGGGAGGGGGGGCTGGCAGGTTGGTCAGCCAAGTCCGCTGTAGCAATAGGGACTTGCACAGCGTTAATGCTGGACAGGAGACAGTTAGCAGTCTCTGTTGCAAGTATAGAGAATGCAGGGGCAGGCAGAGGGTCCGAGTAGTCTGGTTTGATGTCTCTTCTATCCCCCAAGATCGTATTCCTCTGACATTCAATATACTTCAGGGTGTCCGGGTTTTGGTCAATAGCTATGCAAGGAAGCTTAGGAGGTAGGAGCAACTCACCACGGCCCCACAACTGTGGCTGTGGTGGTGGCAGCTGCAGAGAAGAAGGCATGGATCTTTTCTGTTTGCAGGGCCATTTCCGGTTCCATTTGCTGTTAGATACAGGGGGGGAAAGAGCTCCTTGATGAGATGCCTGAAGGCTATTTAACCTGTTTCTCTTTCCTGCAAACAGGCTGATGCTTTTCACCAGACACTTCCTTTTTTGATGTCATGCCTGAAGGCTCACCACCCTGTATCTCCTTCCTGGATATGTCTGATGTGCTCTCAGAAGACTGATGGTTTTCACCTGACTCTTTCTTGATGTCTCCTGCAGTAAGGGGCAGCATGAGGCTGGGTCCAAGAGCATGGCTGCCTCTGTATGAGGCATAACTCTCTGGCAGGATCATGTAAGAGGTGACTACATGGCCTTCAGGGGAGGAGTTAATCAGAGCCTTTTGGGTGTCCTTCCCCAAACTGTCTACTGGAGGATTAGGATGGAGGTCCAAAGGTTCAGAGCTGCACTGCCAGGAGCTAACAAGTTCACTGGCCTCCAGGGGACTAGATGTTAACTGCATATCCCCACAGCTATGGGGGACCCTGTTCCCACCATCCAGCCCTTGATCTCGACAGGATCCTCCATCTTTTTTCTGAGATCCTTTTGGGCCTTCTCCTCCAACCCATTTGGGCACAAAAATGGATGGAACTGGCTCTGTAGCCCCCTGGACAGTCTCAGAGAAAGAACGCTGGAGAGTTAATTTGTGCCCAGGAAGTGGGATTCTTATGGCTCTGGAGTGCCCAAACATTATTGGATTAGGAGAAGACAGCACAGGATTTTTTTCGGAGGGTTACTCCAGTTCACCAAGGGGAGGATGCCCAGAAAGATACACGCAACCTGCGGGATGCGGTACCGCCTCCGGGACTCCACATGAAGGCTAGCTGGTAAAGGCCTACGATCCCGGTGGAAGAGCCTGCACCCAGGGTCCAGGGCAGGTGAAGGAGCAGCGGGGTGGCCTCTGCCAGGTGGTGGATGCGGATCATGGGGGGTGCGGACCAGGGGCCAATCCTGGCCAGGCCGGGACCACAGCGGCAGAGTGGGAAACGTAGACACTTACTAAGGAGATTGCCCATATTGAGCTGGTTGTGCGCCAAACGATGCGAAGTTGGAGTCTAAAAGCTGGAAAGCACCTCCAGAGCTTCTGACTCCTTTCAATGTCGAACAGGCACTGAGCCTGAATGGCCCAGCTTGGCACCAGTGACGCATCCCTGGAACACGTCACAAAGAAGGGCACGCACGCACAGCGTGGCAAGAGACCACAATACAGGGAAAAGGGGAGGCTCCAGAGTCCTGCCCGTTAGGCTCTAGCGCCTGGGACTTCCGGTTGATGGTGGCTGTGTATAAACTGCCTGTTGCCCTTGGCCGGTGTGCTAGTTGGCATGTGTGGACAACCAGCAAGGCCACTGCTTGGGGACTGTAGAGAATGGAATGATTGTTGGGCCCCTCAGCGCCTCGGTATGTGTCATCAGCCTTTCCCCCAAGAAAGAGGAGCGCTGGGGAAGGGGCGCTCCCAACGCTGTGAGGGAGTGGCCCATCGCCCCGAGTTCCAGCCAGCGGCATCTTCGCTGAGGCTGCCCAGGCTTTCATCATCACCCTCCAGACAGCGGCAGTTTCCAAGCAGTCGCCAAACCCTGACCTTACTGGATGCTGCGCCCCAAGACCTCCCTTCCTGGCAGGAAGGTTCTTGCTTTCTTCCTTTTGACGAATTTGGTAAAACAACATTTACAATCTAGACCGCCCCTCAGGTCACACAGGTGGTGGTGGCTTAGCTGAGATTCAAGCCCTGGGTAGTGACTCCCAGAGCACTTACTCTGGACTGTGGTGCCTCCTTACCATATCATCTTTTCTTTTTCTTCTTCCTAGTTCTTAGGGTACTTAGCACAGTGCCATAGTTACAATGAACACAGGCACTGCCCAGGACAGGCCTTTGTTGAACAAAAGCTCAATTCATAAATTAATCAGAGACCATAATGGATTCTGGTCTCAGAAGATGTAGGTCATGGACTGCCAGTGGTAAGTACAGTACCATTCCACATTTGTAACTGAGCCTTGCAGCCCAGATTTTCTCTTTGGTCTACTCTGAAGAATCTAAATACGTAAGATTATATGTAAAGACTATATATAAATATATAAAGATTATATTCTAGATACGTTGTGGTCTACCTGGAAGCAATTCACCTGTGGGTATTGCATATGGATTAGAAACCAGTTTCTCTGGCCTTCTAGGAATATGTCTAGTAAGGCATCTCACTAATATCTAGAAAGCAAATAAACTTACAATGTTTATTGTAAGTTAAGAGTGGAGTAATATACTGGATTAAAGAAAGGTCAACACAATTTGATCATTGTGAGCATGCCAGCCGGGTTCATTCCTTACCTCACATTATTGGCACTTAAACAGAATTCTAGAGATTCTTATGACCAAGAGGGGAGAGATATGCTTAGGTGTCTGGTAAGAGAAACATGTATTATTGTTTAAGAGCTGGAAGCTTCAGTTTGAGGAAAAAGGTTTGAAAAATCTTGGCCTACATGTGGCTTTACCTAGTTTGAATCTCGTTTCTGTGGCTTACTTCATTGAAATGTTTTCTGTCTCATTGGACTGATGTTGAATATCCAGGACATGATATGCAAAAGTTTCAGAACCAAGAATAGATCAGTAAAAAATATATATTAAAATTTTTATATATTTTAAAAATTTTATATATAATATATATTATATTATACATCTATACACACACAGTAAAATCTTGGATTGTGAGTAACTTGTTCTGCAAGTGTTCCATAAGATGATAAATTTTAACTTGACAAGTGAGTGATGTCTTGCAGTACAAGGAGTACATGATGCCAAACGTCACATGACAATTGAGCCAATGGTTCTCACTCTCTCTGTCTCTGTGAGTCTCTCTCTCTACTTCTCTGTGAAGTTGTGGGTGATTGTCTCCCATGCCCCGATGCTCTGTCTTAGGCCATGGTGTTTGGCAGAAATCAGTGATTTTTCAGAACATTGGAAGGTGTCCACTACTGGCACTGGTGTATATTTTGTCACTGCAAAGCACCTATGGTCAGTCCTTTGCTTCTGCATACAAGAGTAAGCTTAGGAATGCTCTGCTTCATTCTAGATCAGGCTGCCTGCAGATATAAACACTTTCCTCTGCTGCCTTATTGCCAGTTACATTAAATAGAGCATATGACAAGAGCTTATTAATACTGTAATGTAGTCAACATCCGTTAGCGATAATGAAACTTATCCTTTTCTCTTTTCTCCTTCACACCAGCCACAAAGGTTTTCAAAGGTAAGTACAGATTAATTTGTTTATTTTTCTTTATTATTTTGTATTATAGTGCAGTATTGTAATGATTTTCATATGAACACTTTTCAGTTTGGAACAAATCATCTGAGTTTCTATTACTTATTATGGAGAAATTGGCTTTGATAGACAAATGCTTTGGATGACAAGCATGTTTCTGGAACAAATTATGCTCATGAACCAAGGCTTAATGTATTTATTTTGTCACATTTAAAATAGCCCTGGGAATAATTCATATATTACAAAATTAGCTTTAGTACTCTGGTTATGAGAGCTTTTATAGTATGTTAGACTATAACAATACAGCAAATTTGGACTTCCAACACCAACAAACTTGGGGGTTGGTAGGACACAAAAGGTTTTGCTCAGACCCTAATTCTGTTTGAAAAAAAGGAGAAATATTATAATCACTTTCGAATCTCTCTAATAACAAAAAAAAGATATCCAGATAAGACAGTTAATCCCAAGTCCTTTGATATCTTTTGAGTTCAGTAAGGAACAGTTTCTTGGCAGTGTATGTTTGAACAGAAATAGCAAGCTTGTACAAATTTTGGGCAAAAATTTCTTATTAGAGCTTTAAAAGAGATGATGATGTCAGATATACTTGAAAACAATAAATGACAATCATGTTATTTCCATCATTTTATTTCCCAGGGAAGAAAAATTAAGCATATAATTTATGTTGGGTCTTCAGAACAATACAAGGAAATTTGGGTAAGGATAGCCCAGAAAAATCTCCCTCTTGACTTCTCTTGTCAAATGGGAATAGATAGACACGATGCTTTTTAGAAATATAGGCCATTCTCTTACTTGTCCTTACAGGCAAAATATATTAAATGGCAAGTGGTTACTCCAAGATACTTTGCGTTGGCAGAAGCAAACATATTGAGACAGAATTTGTTAAGACAAAATATTTTAAATGATTAATTTAATTATTAATAAAACTATTTTGATAATAACCACAAATTATAGTTGCCAGGAAGATTCCTTCTCATTTGACAATTTATAAAGCAACAATCTCCAGTTATAGCCCATGAAGCCATGGGTGTGTAGTCTTGGATGGAGTTGGTAGTAGTGACAATGAACCAGAGCTGACACCCTGTGGTTCAACACTCCCTCCGTATTTCCTTGTCTTGCTCACAAATAAGCTGTTGTAATTTGTACAGAATTACTATGGAGGGAAGACAGAGTGGCCCATGGAACTCATTAAATGGACATTTTTTCCCTAAAATATTTTTTGTCTCCTTGTTTTCAACCCCCTATTCTCTCTTCTCTTGACTATAAACAGGGCTCAGCAGAAGCAGACTGGCCTTACACAGCCCCTTCTTTGGACAGTCTTTTCTTGATTATTCTGTTCATCAGTCCTTCATTTCACTTTTCACCTTCTCGAAATGTATCAAAATCTTTGTGTGGTTGATGACTTCCACAACTATTGGCTTTGATTGGTATTAATTTTGGTATTTCTACACTTGTATTAAATATGGTTTCAGGAGGAACAGAAAGTAAACCTGTTTTTCTAGTCTGCCACCTTGAACTGAAAATACCTGTTGATATTAGCATCCAACATTCCCATATAAAAAAAAAAAAACCAACCTCAGCATTCACATTTAACTTTTCTTGAGAAATGACTAAAGATTTAGGATGTGTTCATTTCTAATGGGAAAATCATACCTATCTCATGGAGTTGATTTGAGGACGAAATGAGATAATGAACATGAAAATTATTTGTTAAGTTTAATTTTTTAATGTTTATTTCTGAGAGACAGAGACAGAGCTGGATCAGGGGAGGAGCAGAGAAAGTGACACAGAATCTGAAGTAAGCTCCAGGCTCTGAGCTGTCTGATTGGTACTCAAACCCACGAACTGTGAGATCATGACCTGAGCCGAGGTCAGATGCTCAAGGTTGGTTGACCCACCCAGGCACCCCATGATTTAAAGTTTAAAAATGTATAAGAGACTTGTGTGAGAGGCAAGATGGCAGAGAAGTAGAGAGCTCTGTACTTTTTGCCTACCCACATCTCTCAAACAAAGAAGGCCTGAAGCCATAGGACATTGAACCACAAGAATCTGAGAGGAAAAGAGACAGTCCACTAAGAAGACAGCCTCATAGGTGTGTGATTGTGAACTGGGGAAGATGAAAACAGGCCAGTGCCCAGAGGTATGGAGGGGAAGGAGCCCCCTTGGTGGAGAGCTACAGAGAGATGAGGGGGAGGGAAGGAGCAGCAGAAACTGCTCATAGAATTGTCCCTGGAGAAGAGAAAAACCTCAGCCCAGGAAGGAGAGGGTTTCTATCATCCCATCTCTAACTGCAGGGTGCTTGGGGAGATCTTATCTCTAGCTATGGTGCTGTCTTTGATCTGGGTGCCCTGGTCCCAGATGGTGCCAGGAGAAACTGCTCCCCTACTCCCCCTACTCGATCCATGGCTAGGAAGCAGCCCAGCCTATGGGATTAGATTTTGGGCAGTATCATTAAAGCACACGGAAAAAGATTTGGAAATGAGGAGGGGCTTGGGACATATTACATGGCCCATCTTGGCCCAAGGAACAGGGAGATCGGACTCAAAAGAGTGATTTACAATGCCTGGTTTGAGAAGGGATGGGAGCGCCACCATTTTTCTCTCCACAACCACCAAGGCAGGGCCTCAGAGAGCAGCCCTCAGTACCACAGGGGAGGCTAAGTCCTGCCTATACCAAAACATGCCCATCCGTGCTGGAGAACTGTTTTTTTTGTTTGTTTGTTTGTTTGTTTGTTTACCAGAGCCCAGGGCAAGTCTAACATTAATGAATTGCCATGATTACTTCTAGATTAATTCTTGCTATTCAGATATATTTTCCCTTATCTAATTTTTATCTCTCCCCTCCCCTGGACTGGGCACTCTGGTCATTGGTTTGCTTAAACAATCACATTTAATCCATTCTCTTGATGCATATCTTACACCTCCATCATTACCTTCCTTTCTCCCTCTCTCTGGAATAATCAGACTATATAGTTTCTTTGAGTAATATTATCTTCATTTCTTTCTCCTTGCTTCCTACCATATTCTCCTCTTTCTCTCTCTAATTATGCCTTTTAGTATGTCTACCTGGTCAATGTTCAATTTCTCTTTGTCCCCACCCCTGTCATTTCACTCTTTATATATGCTCTTCCATCATCACTGCCTCCACCGTGCTCTTTATTTGTAGCTGGGATTACTGGTTTTATGCTTTTAGACTGTCCTTTGTCTTTTGTTGTTGTTGTTTAGAGTATTGTTTTATTTTTCCTTCTTATGGTTTGCATGTTTGTTTGTGCCTTTGCGTGCTTTTGTTCCTAGTGTGTTTGTTTTACTCTTCAGGGCTACCTCAAGAAACAAGCCAAAGTACACATGGTGGAGAATCCCAAATATAACCATGAGTAAGGAAATAAAATAACCAAATGGACATCAAGAGAGACCAAGGGACACCATTAAAAGAACACTTTCTGAATGCACAGGCCGTGGACAGTCATTGAGCGTCCTTTAATATAGCAGAACTCACAGGTGCAGAACATATAAGCTTTTAAAACTTACAAGAGACAGAATGCTAGCTCAAATGAAGAAACAGAGGAACTCTCCTCTAAAGAAATTCCAGGAAGAAAGGACAGTGAAAGAATTGCTCAAAACACATATAAGCAACATAACTATCCAAGAATTTAGAACAATAGTCATAAAATTAATCGGTGAGCTTGAAAAAGGCATGGAAGGCACCATAGAAGCTATTGATACAAAGATTATGGAACTTAAAAATAGTTGTGATGAATTGAAAAATGCTATAAATGAGGTGCATAATAAAATGGAGGCAGCCACTGCACGGATTAAAGAGGCAGAGATGAGAATCGGTGAATTAGAAGACACAATTAGAGAAAAAGGGGAAGCCGAAAAAAAGAGAGATCAATTGATCCAGGAACACAAAAGGCTCGAGAACTGAGTGATGCAATCAAATGGAACACTTTCCTTGAATTCCAGAAGGAGAGAGAAAAAGGAGCTGAAAGAGTCCTTGAACAAATTATAGCTGAAAACTTCCCCAATCTGGGGAAGGAAACAGAAATTGAAATCCAAGAGGCACAGACAGCACCCCTCAGACATAACTTGAATCAATCTTCTGCATGACATATAGTGAAACTGGCAAAATATAAGGACAAAGAGAGAATTCTGAGAGCAGCTAGGGATAAAAGGGTTTTAACATACAAAGGGAGACCTATCAGAGTAGTTGCAGAACTATCTGCTAAAACCCCATAGGCCAGAAAGGAATGGCAGGAAATCTTCAATGTGATCAACAGAAAAAATATGCAGCCAAGAATCCTCTATCCAGCAAGCCTGTCATTCAGAATAGAAGGAGATATCAAGGTTTTCCCAAACAAACAAAAATTGAAAGAATTCATCACCACTAAACCAGCCCTACAAGAAATCCTAAGGGGGACTCTATGAGAGAAATGTTGCAAAGAACACAGGGTACCAGAGACACCACTACAAGCAGGAATCCTACAGAGAACACATAGACTCTAAATCCATATTTTTTAATAATAACACCGAATCTAAATGGACTAAAAGCTCCGATCAAAAGACATAGGGTATCAGAATGGGTAAAAAAAAAAAAAAAAAAAATCCACCTATTTACTGTCTACAAGAGACTCATTTTAGACCTGAGGCCACTTTCAGATTGAAAGTAAGGGGATGGAAAAATATCTATCATGCTACTGGAAGTAAAAAAAAAAATCTGGAGTAGCTATACTTATATTGGACAAACTGGACTTTAAGGTAAAGGCAGTAACAAGATATGAAGAAGGGCATTCTAATAATTACAGGGTCTATCCATCAGGAAGAAATAACAGTTATAAAAGTCTACGCACTGAATTTGGAAGCACCCAAAATCATAAAACAATTAATCAGAAACAGAAACAATCTTATGGATAAGAATGTGCTAATAGCAGGGGACTTTAATACTCCACTTACAGCAATGGATAGATCACCTAGACAGAAAGTCACTAAAGAAACAATGGACTGGGGCGCCTGGGTGGCTCAGTGGTTAAGCATCCGACTTGGGCTCAGGTCATGATCTCACAATTAGCGGGTTTGAGCCCTGCATTGGGCTCTGTGCTGACAGCCAGCTTGGAGCCTGGAGCCTGTTTCAGATTCCATGTCTCCCTCTCTCTCTGACCCTCCCCTGCTCACTCTCTCTCTCTCAAAAATAAATAAAACATTAAAAAAAAAAAAAAAAGAAACAATGGACCTGACCAACACATTGGAACAGATGGATTTAGGTTTGATGGATTTAGAACTCTACATCCCGAGGCTATTGAATTCACTTTCTTTTCAAGTATGCATGTCACATTCTCCAAGATAGATAACACAGTGTGTCATAAAGCAGCCATCAATAACTCAAAGAATTGAGATCATACATGCACACTTTTAGATCACAATGCTATGAAACTTGAAATCAATCACAGGGAAAAAGTCTGGAAAACCTCCAAAACATGGAGGTTAAAGAACACCCTACTAAAGGACAAATAGGCCAATCAGGCTATTAGAGAAGAAATTAAAAAATATATGGAAACAAATGAAAACAAAAATACAACATCCCAAACTCTATGAGATGCAGCAAAGGCAGTCTGAAGATGAAAGTACATTGCATTCCAGGCCTATTTCAAGAAACTAGAAAAAGCACAAACAGAAAATCTAACAATGCACCTAAAGTAACTAGAAGCAGAGCAGTAACAGCACCCCAAACCCTGCAGAAGAAGAGAAATAATAAAAATCAGGGGATAAATAAACAGTATAGAATTAAAAAAAAAAAGTGACAGATCAATGAAGCCAATATTTGGTTTTTTGAAAAAATAAAATTGATAAACCTCTAGCCAGATTTCTCAAAAAGAGAGAGCACCAAAATAGACAAAATCATGAATGAAAGTGGATCTATTACAACAAATCCCTCAGAAATACAAGCATTTATCATGGAATACAATGAAAAATTATATGCCAACAAACTGGACAACCTAGGAGAAATGAACAAATTCCTAAACACTCACACACTACCAAAATTCAAAAAGGAAGAGATAGAGGGGCACCTGGGTGGCTTAGTCGGTTAAGCATCTGACTTTTGCTTAGTTCATGATCTCACGGTTCGTGGGTTCAAGCCCCACGTTGGGCTCTGTGCTGACTGCCAGCTCAGAGCCTGGAGCCTGTTTCAGTCTGTGACTCCCTCTCTCTCTGACCCTCCCCTGCTCATGCTGTCTCTCTCTCTCCTAGAAATAAATGAAATATTAAATAAAAAAAAAAGGAAGAGATAGAAAATCTGAACAGACCCTTAGGTAGTGAAGAAATTGAATCAGTTATCAAAAATCTCTCAACACGTAAGAGCCCTGGGCCAGAAGGCTTTCCTAAAGAATTCTACCAAACATTTAAATCAGAGTTAATACCCATCCTTCTCAAGCTATTCCAAAAATAGAAATGGAAGGAAAACTTCCGAACTCATTCTGTGAAGCCAGCATCACTTTGATTCCCAAACTAGACTGAGACACAGCAAAAAAAGAGAACTACAGGCCAATATTCTAACTGAATATGGCAAAAATCCTCAACAAGATACTTGCAAATTAAATTCAACAGCACATAAAAAGAATTATCCATCATGATTAAGTGAGATTCATTCCCGGGTTAGAGGGCTGGTTCAATACTCACAAATCAATCAATGTGATACATCACATTAACAAAAGAAAAGATAAAAATCATATGATCCTGTCGATAGATCCAGAAGAAGCATTTGACAAAATACAGCATCCCTTCTTCATAAAGACCCTCAAGTGCTGGAGGCCAAGCCGACTCTGGCAGGTCCAGGGGTCCCTGAAGGATGGACAGTGTCAGCGAGAGAGTGAGAGAGCCCCGAGATTCTTTCTGATCACCAGGCAAGCATCTCTCTCCTGTCGGTTTTTGTCTCTTTATTTAAAGGTTCAGCAACAAGATGAAGTCAGAGAAAGGAATTTCTTACAATAGGAGGCCTTTTGTGATATCAATTGCAGAATTATTCCGACCAAGGAAATAACAGAATGTTCTTAGTGAAAAACAGGATAACATATAGGTCAAATTGTATATAGATAAGCTAGAAATATTTTGTCTGGCTCTCAAGAGGATGAATGTTTCTAAATTGTTTGTGGAAACTATCATGGGGGCCCTGAATGGGTCAGTCTTTTGCCCCTGGGTTATGTTTTAGTTACTCTTATCTATCCTCATCCCAGCTGCCAGTGTAAGGGAGGGTGTTTGTGGAATGTAGGCCTTGAGGAAGGGACTGTTATGTTTCACCAATTAGCAAAGATATATGTAGTAACTATGTTTCGCTCTTAACCCCAAAATAGGCCCTTTGTCTCAGGACCAGGCTCAGTTGTAATTCTTATGTTCTTAACCCCCTAAGTCTCAGAACTGCAAGGCCCATAGGAAGAGCCTTTTGACAATCGCCCACAGAGCTTTCATCTAAAATCTCTTTTGTAAAGGCAGGAATATGCTTTTCCTTATGAGGTATCTGTATTCAGAATATGGGTCTGATATGGAATATTGTGAGGCCTGGTCAATACCAGCAGGCTTATATCCAACATGAGCCAGTAGTAGCAGAAGGAGATACCGGTTTTCATTTCTCATGGCAGGAGCTGCAAACATTGCCATTTCCTTGCTGTGACTGCCATCCAGAGAGGCCGGTGTGGCTCCTGGCACTCAAGAAAGTCGGGATAGAAGGAACTTAAACATCATAAAGCCATCTATGAGAAGCCTTCAGCTAACATCATCCTCAATGGGGAAAATGAGAGTTTTCCCCCTGAGATCAGGAACATGACAGGGATGTCCACTCTCACCACTGTTGTTTAACAAAGTGCTGGAAGTCCTAGCATCAGCCATCAGACAACAAAAGGAAATCCAAGGCATCAGAATTGGCAAAGAAGTCAAACTCTCACTTTTCTCAGATAACGTGGTATTCTACATAGAAAACCCGACAATCCACCTGAGGCCTACTAGGGCTGATCCATGAGTTCAGCAAAGTTGTAGGATACAGAATCAATCTACAGAAATCGGTTGCATTTTTGTACACCAACAATGAAGCAACAGAAAGAGAAATCAAGAAACTGATCCCATTCACAATTACAGAAAAAAAACATAAAATACCTAGGAATAAACGTAACCAAAGATATAAGAGACCTGTATGATGAAAACTATAGAAAACTTATGAAGGAAATTGAAGAAGATGCAAAGAAATGGAAAAACATTCCATGCTCGTGGATCAGAAGAATAAATATTGTTAATGTGTCATTACTACCCAAAGCATTCTACACATTCCATGCAATCCCAATCAAAATTGCACCAGCATTCTTCTCAAAACTAGAACAAACTATCCTAAAATTTGTATGGACCACAAAAGACCCTGAATAGCCAAAGTAATATTGAAGAACAAAACCAAACAGGAGGCATCACCAACCCAGACTTTAGCCTCTACTACAAAGCTGTCATCATCCAGACAGTATGGTATTGGCACAAAAACAGACACATAGACCAAAGGAATAGAATAAAGAACTCAGAATTGGACCCACAAATGTATGGCCAATTAATCTTTGACAAAGCAGGAAAGAGCATCCAATGGAAAAAACACAACCTTTTTAACAGATGTTGCTGGGAGAACTGGACAGCAACATGCAAAAGAATGAAACTAGATCACTTTCTTACATCATACACAAAAATAAACTCAAAATGGATGAAAGACCCACAATGGGCATTAATGACAGTCTCCTTTGGTGTATTAAAGAAAATATTTATTGGTGTATTAAATAAATTATTCTAATTATTTATTTTTATTTGTATATCTGTCAAATTATGTTGAAAGATGCATTTTATATCACTGTTACCTTGGCTCGCCCTGGATGCATGAGATCAGTGAAATTTATGAGGTTCTTAATGTCTTTCCAGTAAGAGTCTGTCTTTGTCTTTTCTAGGAGTTCCTGGAACACTGTAACTGCTGGACAAAGATTCTTCTCTGTAACACATTGAAAACTAAAGAGAAATGAAAACTGCAGACACTTTGTTTGGCATATAATGATTGCTTCTCATGGGAACATCATGCAAAACATCATCAACTTGACTAGTTTTGTTTTTTCCTATAGATTGTACATTGACCAAAAAAAAAAAAAACCCAAGTAACCGTACAGTGCTCAGTCCAGTTTCTAAGAGAATTTGAGTGGTGTTACTCTCAACACTTTATCCTCCCTTACCCCACTGTTCATGCCCAACTCTATCGACAGAAAGACTCTAGTTTCTAATATAAAATGTAGCTAAGGATACATACATGGATAAAAAATAATCAGTTCAAAATAAGTATCATAGTGAAGGATAAACATGACAGTCCATGACTGAAGATGTTAGGAGACATAAAGAATACTGTTTCTTCCTAAGCGGACAAACATAGTACCTAGAAGAGACAAAAAACAAATTAGGCAATCACTAATCACTCTATGAGAGTGGTTCATATCCTGGGTATGAGTGGTTTATATCCTGGTTTATATGATGAGTTTCAATGATTCTGAAGAATGCCTTGAAATTTTATGTAAGTTTATGTATTTGCACATATCTATGTAATACAGGACTATTTGAAAGGAAGAGAAATGCAATTCAAAATTGCTTATGAAAGGGTCAGATGTATTGACTCATTAACAAAGCACACACAAGGACACAGGAGAAATTCCCATTGCAATTCCAATGGAAACAATTAAGGAACTTGGATGTAATTAAAATATCTGTCCATGTTTCTCCCCTTCTCTGACCACTCCCAGGATTTTTCTTATATCAGTTTCGTTATATCCCACACATTCCAGGGCAAATTGTGAAACATTGAGATATGGCCAGATTCAAGACTGATTCACAACACTAAAAGCCTAGCAACTAGAAAGATTCCTCCACAATTTTCAGTTACAAAATGCTGGGCAAGTGCTCTTGTTGATAAAGTTTGGGTAAAAAAAAGTTCCATCTTTCAATTGCTGTATCTAAATTAGATTATTATTGTTGTCTGGGTTCAAAGCATGTACATAAGCAATTAATTGATCGTGGTGGTAGGAGCAATAATTAGCTTAGTACATTTGAAGCAAATGGCTTGAGAAAGTACTTCCCAAATAAGGGAGGGGCTATCTTGGTTCTACAATAATCTTTGAAAATTTTGTAATTGGTCAACCAGGCACAAGCAGAGACACACAAAAATATATAGGAAAGATGGGAAATCCGTTGCTAAGAATTTTGGTCACAGAATCTGTGTCTTATTTTAACTTACAACTACATCACTAATTCCTTATTAGATTTTGAGTTTCCATTCTTACAGTGATGTAGAAATATAGAATTCTAGAATTCTAAACATATTAAGCCTGGGAGTGATAAAACACAAATCAGAACCAAACATACAATTCCTTTCTAAAAGATAACAAATGTGTAAATGATACTACAGCTAACACATTTTTTATTGACATTTTTAGTTTTAGAACTTATTTTTTTGCATTATTTTGTGTATTATTGGAATATTATTGATTTTATTCATTTTTTCTTAATTTCATAAATAAAAAGATATGTGCTCCTTAAAAACTACAAGTCGAAATACACGATTTTATTTAATAGTGAAAACGCCCACCTTTAACCTCTTCTCATGCCGCAGAATGCATCACTGTTAACAGTTTATATGCTATCTGTTCAGCTATTTTTATGTATAGTTGCACACATACTCATACTTTTAAGTCTTATTTTTACTAAAATATCACATTTATATTGGCAGAGAATATTAGTATGCTCTTTTTCAGCAAATAAAAATCAAGAATTCCTTTTCAGTAATTTGAATTATAGGGACTAAAAAAAAAACCTTAAAAGCATAGAATTACTGGAAGAAAAAATAAAGAAATTCAATTTGTCTAATCAGTAATATATGCTTATTTGTCTAGTTGTTCTAATAATATAATATCTCCCCATGTGAAAGAGTACTATCAAATATTGAGTACATAATATATGTTGGTTCATATTCTGAGCCCTGTAAATGTCATGTCTAAATCTTCACAAACCAAAAAATCTGTGAGGTAGAAATTATAGCTACTTTATTGAGGACAAACTGAGGCAGAGTTACCCAATGACTGACCTAACCATTCTTCTAATGGGGGACTTTTAGGACACCTCAAATGTTTTCACCATTATAAATAACACTGTACTAGAAAACCGGAAGTGACTCACTTGTTCACTAAAATAAACTGCAAGTTTAAGTTTTAGAGTTATGACTCAGTGTTCCTTCAAAATTGCTTACTGCCATGGGGCAACTGGGTGGTTCAGTAGGTTAAGCTTCTGACTTCAGCTCAAGTCATGACCTCATGGTCTATAGGTTGGACCTCCGAGAGGGATTCTGTAGTGACAGCTAAGAGCCTGGATCCTGCTTCCGATCCTGTGTCTCCCTCTATCTCTGCTCCTCCCCCCACCACACTTACGCCCTGTTTTTTCTCTCAATAAATAAATAAATAAATAAAATTTAAAAACTTTCTTGTGACATATATTATAGTGAAAATGTAAATATTTTGACGGTTTTGCCAATCCAATACATGAAAATTTATATTTGTCACTTGAGTTCTTTCTTTGATGAAAAAAGTTAAGTATATTTTCACAGGTTTTATGATATAAATAAATTATTTACATATAGATAGGTTTGCTGATATCATACCCTTTTCTATCAGGTTACAATATTCTCTATTGGGTTCCTTTATTAATAATAATTTATTTTTTTCATGTCTTTTGGAATAGAACGAAAATATGCTACTCAGATCTCCCTCTGCAGGGACCAATATTGTTTCATGGTCCTCAGTGCTTCCTTTCTGGATCAGCTGCCAGGTTCCCTCACATAAGACACTTAGCAACTCCCATAGAGCTGCTCCCACCAGTGACTGAGCAGGAAGGATATGAAGCAGGCCCATTCCAGTGATAATAGGTGGTCTTTACATGTGACTTTTGATTGAGGACTCTATTGGAATAGCAAAGATTATCTTTTAACTGTGAAACCTGGAAGTTAAGACTCTCCCTACCCAGTCTCCTTTCTTTGCTTGCTCCACATTGTTTCCTGAATCCAGATCCAAAGCCCCACCACCACTTCTGACTGGGGGTTTGCTTCTAGATAGATCTGAACTAATGCACTCTCTAACTGTTTATGTGAATCTTATACTACACAGAGGTTCTGTAGTTGTGTTGTCTTTTTGTTTTTGTTTTTTGATAATTTTATCTTTATTACTGTGGTTTCTAAGTTTAATTTCTGAGAAAGATTTTTCAACTCCTATATTACAACATTGAATTTCTTTATGTTTTCTTCCAGTACTTCTATGCTTTTAAGGATTTTTTAATCCCTGTAAATCAATTGAATTTTAAATGGTGAGGTGCGCCGGGGTGGCTCAGTCGGTTTAAGTGTCCAGCTTCAGCTCAGGTCATGATCTCACGGTTCATGGGTTCAGGCCCACATAGGCTCTGTGCTGACAGCTACCTCAGAGCCTGGAGCCTGTTTCTGATTCTGTATCTCCTTCCCTCTCTGACTCTCCCCTGCTCACACACACACACACACACACACACACACACACACACACACACACTCTCTCTCTCTCTCTCTCTCTCAGAAATATATAAAACATTAAAAAATGAATTTTAAATGGTGAGAAGTAAAGATATAATATCAAATTTGTTTCCAGATATATTATTATTTGCCACAATAACATTTGTGCAATCAGCTATCTGTTCCCTGTCAGCTTTAATCACAAAATTTCCACAGAAATATATGTCTATTTCTTGCTGTTTTAATAAGTTCCACTTATTTATAAATACTTTGCGATATCTTTGAAATAAAGTTTGGTGATCTGGTATAACTTATTTTCCTCATTTTCAAACAGTTGTTTGTTTTTTGTTATGTTCTCTATTTTTATATATGTATTTTACCAGCTGAACATGAGAATCAGCTTAAGGTAACAAATAATTTGGACATATTATTAAAATCAAATTGAGTATATCAATTTTTTTTTATTTTTTTTTTAAATTTATTTCTAGGAGAGAGAGAGGGACGGCGTGAGCAGGGGAGGGTCAGAGAGAGAGGGAGCCACAGACTGAAACAGGCTCCAGGCTCTGAGTTGGCAGCCAGCACAGAGCCTGACGAGGGGCTCGAACCCACGAACCACAAGATCATGACCTAAGTGAAAGTCGGACGCTTAACCGACTAAGCCACCCAGGCGCCCCCCCCTTTTTTTTAAATATTTTTAAAAATTTATTTCTAGGAGAGAGAGAGACAGCGTGAGCAGGGGAGGGTCAGAGAGAGAGGGAGTCACAGACTGAAACAGGCTCAAAGTGAGTATATCAATTAATTGGATTATAGAAATCATGTATTTTAAATATTAGGTCCGCCCCTTAAGGTACATGATTGACTTCCCAGTTATTCCAGTATTCTTTGTGTCCTTCTATGAAGTTTTATGGTTTCTAGCATATAGCTTTTGTTGATTTCTTGTTAAATTTATTCCCAGGTATTTTATATGTTTTGTTGTACTGTTTATATTACTTTAATTTATTTTTTTTTGGTTACAAACTGTTGAACTATAATATATTTTGTAGATATTAGTAGTACTAGTTTATAAGAAACAACAATAAAAAGGACTGTATACAAATGGTGTATGAACTATAAATAAATTCAACAAATAAAGACAAATATATTTTCTGGACCTGATATTTTCTATTTATAAGCAGAAATAACAAATATTAATTTTCAAAAATATGAAAAACAAAATTAAAATTATTTTAAATTAATCTTGCTGCATGACTACTTGGATTTTTTTTCTAATCTTGTTTTTAGCTCTAGCTATAAAAATTGGTAGTTCCAGAGGCATCTGGGTGGCTCAGTTAGTTAAGCTTTGAAATCTTTATTTCAGCTGACAGGAGAAAGCCTGGTTGGGATGCTCTCCGTCTCTCTCTCTCTGCTCCTCCCCTGCTCACAGCTTCTTTCTCTCTCTCTCAAATTAAGTAAATAAACTTTTAAAAACACTGGTAGTTCCTATTTGCCCCTTATTTTCATTATCTTTAAAAAATCATAAAAACTAATTTTTTCAGGGACTAAGACTAATTTTATATCTTCCTTATCTTAGCTTGATCCCTCATTGAATTAGCATATTTCTAAAATATAGAAATAGCTGGCTCTTCTGCATGCTGTTGAAGATAGGATTATTGGAAGCAAGCAAGAGCAAAATAAAATGCAAAGTTTACAACTTCGCATCAGCTCTTATATAAGAAACCTTGATAGAACCCCGGGTTATATTTCAAGCAACTGTATTTATTGTGAAACATTTTTGGGAGGCTTTCCAAATTCTAGCCCAAGTGAACTTCTTGTTTTATTATTAAGTGAAATATGTCCACAATATGTTTATCAATTAAATTTTGGGCTTTGAAACTCAGACCAGTGAAACTTATTGATATCTCTGACACTGTAATTGCTGTTATCTAATAAAGCCACTTTGTTACTTTTCTTTATAAAAACAAATCAAAGCAAAAATTTACTTGACTAGTTACAACTTAGAAATATTTGCTGTGAATGGTTAACAAAGGCAGAGACTGTTGTTTTACAATTAAATCATTATTGGGTGCATTTGAAAATAAATTTTGTGAAATAAGGCCAAATAGCTAAGGAACAATTTATTTTAAACATTGTGCCTATCATAAAGGCATACAATATAGAAATAGTGAAATATGTGGTTCAGGTATATGCCTACAGAACACAGTCTAATATCTGTTTGGGTCTGGTTCTGCTGAGGTCACTTGCAGCTTAGTGGGGTCTAGTTCTGCTGAGGTCACTTGCAGCTCAGTGGCAGTGAACTAGTCACTTGACTTTTCTGTTAAGTGAAGAGAGTTGAATCCTTCTGCCTCTCTCACAGGGACTTTTTGAAGATTAAATGACAATTTGCAAATGAACATTCTTTTTATAAAATACTATGCAAATGTCAATGATGATCATTCTACAAAACATCATAATCCAAGCACTTTATTTTTAAATAATTTAAACATTAAGCAAAAGCCACTAAAATAGCTGTTTGTTTCTCAGCTGTCACAACCCCCCATTTATAAAATTAGATGAAATCAGGGAAATGTAGTTTACCACTGATTATTAGTAGCTGTGTCAAGTAAGAAAAAATAACTTGTTCAATAAGTATTTTGTCTGCCCTATCTCCATTTAACTAGAGCTGAGCTACTGGTGCATTTTATAGTAATAGATGAATGTATACTTAACTAGGGCCTAAAACTAGTTTCTTGATTTGACTTTTTTTCACTTACCTGATTCCGTTTTCTCTGATTTCCTGTTCCCAAGTCCATGGTTATAAGATAGAACATATTCCTTCTACTCTTTCCTCTTGGGATGAAATAAAATAAGGCAATTAAAAATTTTAGATTAAAAATTCTATATACACCCTGCAAATGTTATCTCCTTTTACATTTCTTCTTCAACACTATACGTTTGGAATACTCACTTCTTTCACAATTTTTCTGGAATATCAAGCATGTTGATCTATGAACTTTTGTCAGACTATATACTTCTACCTCAGATGCTTATCCTCAGCTATGTATGTCGGTATTGCTTCCTTCAGATTTTTGTATAAGCATATTTTTAGTCATGAAGTTATCCCTGACCACACTATTTGCATTTTCACTTTCCATCCTTGATCACACTATTTGCAGATTCCAATTTTCATCTCTTTCCTTTCTTTCTTTACTGCTCTTAATTGTTTCATTACCATCTGCATATATTTTAACTTATTTGCTTATTGTCTATTCCCCAAGAGAACAGAAACTCCAAGAGTTTTTTTTGTTTTTTGTTTTTTTTGGTTTGTTTCCTTCTCTACTATGCTCACACAAAAGAGGTGTTCAACAAATATTAATTGAATGGATCATATTATCCTAACAAAGACCTTTTTTATTAGAAAAAGTTTTTTTTTATTTTAATTCAAGTATTGTTAACATATAGCGTTATATTAGTTTCAGGCATACAATAGAGTGATTCAATAATTCTATACATGATAAGTGTACTCTTTAATCCCCATCACCTATTTCAACTGTCCCCCATTCCACTTCCTCAGGTAACCATCAGTTTTTTCTGTAAGTTAACAGTCTGTTTCTTGGTTTGTCTCTCTCTTTTTTCCTTTGTTTTTTCTTAAATTCCACATGTGATTGAAACCATCTTTCGCTCACTGACTTATGTTGCATAGCATTATACTCTCAAGCTCCATCCATGTTATTGCAAATAACAAGATTCCATTACTTTTTATGACTGAAAAATATTCCATTATATGTATATTCCATTGTCCATCAACTGATGAATGATAAAGATGTGGTGTATATATGTATACGTTTATGGGTATAGCAGCAAACCGGAGGTCCTTGTTTCAGTTTGTTCTAAGGTACCTCGACATAGTTTTCTCTAGTTATGTCATAACCTTTCGCTTTTGCTAGAGTTAAGTGTGAAGAAAATACAAATTATATCAAGGTATCAGAACAGATGGATTCTATCAGCTGCTATGTTGGGTTGATTTTGCTTCTTTTTTTTTTTTTAATGTTTTTTCATTTATTTCTAGGAGAGAGAGAGAGAGACAGCGTGAGCAGGGGAGGGTCAGAGAGAGAGGGAGTCACAGACTGAAACAGGCTCCAGGCTCTGAGCTGGCAGTCAGCACAGAGCCCGACGCGGGGCTCGAACCCACGAACCGCGAGATCATGACCTAAGCGAAAGTCGGACGCTTAACCGACTAAGCCACCCAGGCGCCCCAATTTTGCTTCATTTTTTGCATTTTTCAAGATGAATTATGGAGCTAGCCCCAATAACTATATGACAACAGCAAAGATTTGTGTAAATCTTTATAATTTGCAAAGTAGCATTTTATAAGTTTTTTTTTTTTTTTTGCTTACCCTCTGCAAAGACCTGCAAGGTAGGTACTAGCCTCATTTTACAGATGATGAAAATAAGAGGTTAGGTAATTTGTCCATTCAGTATATTGTAAATGGCAAAGAATATTTAAATATATATTTTATGAATCTACATCAATGGCACCACATATAAGAGATGGTATTTTGTTTGATTTGTTAAAATTTTCACAACAGAAAAAAAATATGTATTTGTAGTACATTTCTGTTGCATTCTCTGCTTCTCCATTACAGAGCAACAAATTTTTAACTGCACAAGGATTAAGTGTGCATATTAAATTCAATTTCATAACCAATTACTGCCAGAGAAAAAGGACTCATTATTCATGATAATATCATTCATATTTACCCTACCAATATACTCATCAAATACCAATAAATATTTATTGAAGATGAGAAAGGAAGCATCACTTTGCAAAACAAAAAAGAAATAAATAGAAAAGAAAACTATTTGCCATAGATACATAGATGCAAACTTTGTACAGAGAGTACAAATTTTTAATATAGCACATATTAGATTAATTTTGAACTAGTTTTTTAAAAAGAACTAAAATTGTAAGGATTTTAAAGTATAATTCACTTTGGGAGATAGAATTATTGACTCCTATATCAGTCCATCTAACCCAGAAATCTAAATTTCCTCTGAGATGTTTTTTGTTTAGAATTTAGTAAAGTAAATCTTTAAACTTCACTAACCTGAAGCAAAACAACTAGGAAGAAAACTATATAAATAAAATTTCCAGAAACATGTTAGACTTTAAATTATACTTTGAACAAGAAACATTTTCAAAAAAATATCTTACCAGTATTATTTCCAAATCTGAAATTTGCTTTCTGTTTATAACTTTAGATTCATAATCTGTTTAAATATGTAGGATTTTGAGCTATATTCCAAATTTAAGAAGGGTTACATTGTTATTTAATGTATTCATCTTGTTCCTTATAATGCTGATTATCTTTCTATATATCACTCAATTTAAATGGGATCTCTCTATTTTTTCACTATTTTTCCTAATAACTATAGTTTCTTAAGAGTGGAGTACTTCCAATATTTCAATACTTTCATCTTAACATATTATTAATGCCAAATGAATGCAGTACAAAAATTGTTATAGTAATAGTCTTTAAAAGACAGGGGCCTACATGAAGAAACACACATCTAATGTGAATAAACTTTAAAAATTATTTTTATACATAAAATCTGTAGGAATACCAGGTACCTATTTTGACAAATATAAGTTTTATTCACACTTAACTCCTCCACTCTCATTTAAATGTCACTTTTAACTTGTTCAATGTTGCTCAACTAACATGAATAAAACATTTTATATTATATAATAATCAAATGCCTGTTTTCTCAGGTAACCTTAAATACTCTCTTAAACTTTTCACATGCCCAAAATTAATTCAGAATCAGTGTCAACATTGTGAATTATCGTTTTATCTGTTCTCACTAATAGCTTTTTATCACCTCTAGTGACATGTCAGCATTGCCTTTTTATTAAAAACATGTAAAAATAAACAAAAGAAGAGCTATAATAATAACATTAACAGTACTGTTTTAATTTTGACAGTGTTTCAATATCCTTTATATCTTTTGACCTTTCCAATAATCTGGTTATTATACCTCTTTTATAGAGACGGAAACCAGGACTCATAAAGTTTTAAGTGACACACCCAAGGTCACTTTGCTAATATGTGGAAGGACATTCATGGGGGTCAGTGCTAAAATTAGAATTCCAAGGTCTGTGCTTTTTCTATTCTATAAAATAGCAGCATTGCTTTGATACAACTTTGAACTTTAATAAAGAAAGGGCATTTTATTGTTGCTATATATATATATGTGGAGCAAAACGTGCAGCATTTTCACTGTATCTCTGAGATGAATTAATTGTCTTTGTGCATTTTGATGATTAGAGTAGTATATTTTATTTATGAGGTTAAAAAAGTAAATTTAGATGCCAACAGTTCTGAAAATAAATACCAAATAATACTGAAAGAGAATATAAAAGAATTCATGACATTCTGGCATTTTTTTCCTATTTTTGAACTAAATTTTAAAAGATGAAAATTATCCAGATGGCTTTGCTGCATGAAAAGTGTCTGGAAATGATGTTTATTTAAAATCCTTATAGATTTATATTCTTATGGTACACTCAAATATCAAGGAAGACAGTACACAATACAAAACCAATATTTTTATTCTTAAAACAATGAACAATTATTATTTTGCTAGAATAATAAAATTTTATTATTTTTAAATAATAGAATAGAATAAATTCTTTAATTGGTGTATAAAATTCAAATGTTGAACAATTTTTTTTAATATTTTTATTTATTTCTAGGAGAGAGAGAGAGAAAGACAGCGTGAGCAGGGGAGGGTCAGAGAGAGAGGGAGTCACAGACTGAAACAGGCTCCAGGCTCTGAGCTGGCAGTCAGCACAGAGCCCGACGCGGGGCTCGAACCACGAACCGCGAGATCATGACCTAAGCGAAAGTCGGACGCTTAACCGACTAAGCCACCCAGGCGCCCCGAAATGTTGAACAATTTTTGACACTCATTTTCAACATTAGCTATCTGAACTTGGTAATCATTTGCCCAGAAAACTATTTTCAACACACTCCTGAAAAGAGTCGCTGTAATTCTAGCAAAACTCTCATCAACATCACCAGGTTAGCAATGTATCTTCTTTCTCAGAACCTAATAAAACACATTAAATCCAAAAGTCCAATATCCAAATGTACTATTTGTCAGGGTTGTGTTACCCTGCAATAAAATAAGGGAAAGATCACATCTTCATGCCAAATTTAAATCATTACAATTATTGAAATAAATTTTTCAATAAAAGTCACTAACCTAATTTAGAAAAGTACATTAGTTATCTTCTGTTATAGATCAAATTACTTCCAAATTGAGCAGCTTAAAACAACAAACTATTATTATCTAAAACAGTTTCTGAGCGTTTAAAATCCAGGTGTGGGTTTACTAGGTGGTTTTGGCTCAAGGTCTCTCATGTAGTTCCAGTCACATCTGAGACAACATTATCTGAATGCTTGACTGGGGCTGGAGCAGCCACTTCCAAGATGACTCACCCTCATGCCTGGGGTGAGGGAGGGGGAGGGGCGAAGTTTTCTGTTTAATGTTTTTATTTATTTCTGAAAGTTTCTGACACTTAGATATTTAGGTTAACTTAAGCTGACATGAGAAACCTAAGAACACTTCACTTATGTCTTTCCCTTATGTAATTCTAAAAATATTAAATAATCTATATACCGTAATTTACATTTTAAGTAGTGTCGTACGCTATCAATATTTAATGTGTTAAGTGATTATACCCTCATAGCAAGAGAAATTTATAAGGTACCAAAATTTCAATTTTTTAGATTAATAAAGATCATATATTCTCATCACCCGGAATGTTGGCATATGACCTTCTTTTATATTAATCTTCCTTACTGTAATGAAAGACTTTGACATTTCAGGCTATGAAAGAGTGGCTCACTACCTCTATAGTATGGACAGTCATATTGCATCTTTGAAAATATTCCTTCTCATTGTACTCAAATTAAGGTCATTTTGAGAACTAAATATCTTCTACTCAATCTATTCACTTATGGAGCTCCAGGTATGCTGGAGATTGTAATCAGGTTGTAGCAAAAGAATCTTCCAGATATTGAAATGTTATAGTTGAGAGAGAGAGAGAGAGAGAGAACAAGATAAAATAGGGTTAAAAAGGCTTTCATTTGGACAGGACAGTAAATAATAACTTTAAGTAGTATTAGATATTTTGAAATCTACATTTTCCTACACAGAAGAAAATATACACTCAGAAGAAGCAAATTAACAGGCCATATATCAGAGTTGTACTTTCTCCAAAGACAAACAAACCCATTTCTTCACTTTAGTAAACTTTAGTTACTATGTGTGGGGCCTTACCATAAGGACACACAATATACGAGAAAAGCAGTTATAGATATCATTACCTTCATTTTGTTCATTAGAAAAGTAAACTCAGTCAGATCAATTAACTTGCCCAAATATGCTGGTCTCAGGATTCACACTGAGGGTTGTTTAATTGTGATATAAATGTTTTTACTAATGTATTCTTTAAAATAGAATTCTAAAAGTGACTGTTTGTCAATATCTAAATAGAACTATAGTCTACACATTCATTTTTCCTCGTGTATCAAAAACTACAGTGAATATATTTGACCTAATTTGATATTGTTTGCTCTTCTCTCAATTGCTATTGCAGAAAATATAAATATTCAACAAAAACATGAGCCTTCCTTTTTTCTTATAATTCTGTACTTTATAAGCATATTATAGATAGTCATGACTGATGAAATACTTTTTAAAAGAAATAAAGGTAGCAAATAATCCAGATCCTTGTCAAAAAGTAATGTGGAATAAGGAAGGAAACCAATAACAATATGAAGTACATTAGGATGGTGACATACGACTTGAAACAAAGCCAGATACCCACAACACACTCCAATGTGATTGAAGGCGATTAATTTACATAGCTTGGTGACCCCAGTGATTGAAGAGAGGAGGAGGGGGCAGTCAGATGGCTGGATGGCTCAGTCAGTTAAGCATCCAACTCTTGAGTTCAGCTCAGATCATGATACTATAGTTGTGGGATTGAGCCCTGCATCGGGCTCTGCTCTGACAGCCCAGAGCCTACTTGGGATTCTCTCTCTTCCTCTGTGTATGCCCCTACCCTGCTTACACACACACACACTCTCTCTCAAAATAAATAAAATTTTAAAAATAATAAAGAGAGGAGAAGGCAATAGCTCATGGAGATTGAACCAATTCCATTTCAACCAGTTTCCTCTTCCTGTGTCAAAAACTCAGAACAGGGAGAACCTGATAGGCATTCATTTTTCATATTTGTATATATATACACAAACTGTATAAGGATAAACATACATTTAAATGTTTAAAAAAAGGTACTCAAATAATCAATCATTAAAAAGTTGTGTCTCTTCTGGCTATTTCTGGATAACATTCAGATACATTTCACTATACAGCTAAAAGTGACAACAAAAAGTTCTTCAGATTCTTTCTAGTATTGGAAACAGCATGGGATGTGGTCATAGCAGAGCTGGCTGACTGCCTGACATATGCACATGTTGATTCTTCTGTAGAACAAAAAGGATCACATCATATATGTGACATCACATAACTATAAAATGGGGTCCAATTAGGCTACCTGAATCTAGACCCAGCAGTTAATCCATATTAACTTGGAATCAATCTCAGATTTTTTGTCTCTAAAATCAAAGTACTGCTTGTTCATCATTCATACGGGCACTTAAAGATTTAAATGAAACAATATAAGTTATACACTCAAGGTTTCCTGGACTATAGTAAGGATTCAATAAACATCAGCAAATGATAATACAGTGTTTGTGGTTAGCACTCCAAAGAACCAAAAACAAACAAACAAAAAAACCAAACCAAACCAAACCAACCAAACAAACAAAAAACACCGAACCTGTAAACAGTAATTGTTCTCAGGTATATTTGGAAAATTTTAACCAAGGAAAAAATATAAAAAGAAGGTTGACACCTATGTTTACACTCATTATTTTTGAATAGTATTACAATTTTTACTAAGAACATTCGTATTTATACACTGCCTAGAATATAATTGTCAAAACCCCAAGCATGTTAATAAATTCATATTTGGTTAATAAATGTATATGTTTATTTAATATTGTTGATGAGTCTTTTCAAAAGCCATTGAACAGTGCAGTTAATTTTCAAGAATAATCAGTCAAAAACATCAATATTTTTCATAAAAAAGAGTTTAGTTCATTTGCCTACAAAAAAAGATTAAAAATACCTCCTTCAAAAATTAGATTATAGTTCCAAAGGGCATCTAAATATGGAGAAACTTATCTTGCCTGAACTTTTGAACCTGTTGAAAAATTCCTTAAGAGGATTTATGTTTCTCTATTTCTCAATCTTTGAAATACTGATACTTGCTGTCCCCGTTTTCATTCATTTTATTTCATCAAGGATTGCGTACTTCATTTTCCTCTTATATGAACTTCAAATATATTTGTTATTTATTCTTCAATAGCATGGCTCATCTGCTTCACTACAGTGACAGTAACCCTGTAGGATTACTGAAGAAATATGCCCTATTTCAAAATAAAATGAGCTCTTCACCCATAAGCCCCTGATTTTATCTCTTCTTACAATTTTTACAAAAATTTTCCTCTTATCCACTTTAATGAAGCACATTTGCCCTTGGAATACCTTTTTACCTTTTATCATTAGCTTTAGTATATATAAAATATGGTAGTTGGAGTTTGAAATGACTAAGAAATTTAAAATATATGCATGTAGAAAAATAGTTATGTTATTAAATCACTTTATCAATTTGTTTCATGAAAGTTATGTCTTTTCAACTTTCCTTAAAATTATTCAGTGATGATTAGGGAGGTAGAAAACAGAGGTTGATGGCAGAAATTAATAGCATTTTAAACAGATGCTAAAACCTGACCTACTGGATATTTGAACCAAATTGAAATGCTTCTAAAAGAAGGGGATGATTCTACTCCCTGCTTGGCTGGGCAGGTGGATCCTTTTCTCTGATGTGTTTTTTGTTTGTTTGTTATTTGTTTGTTTTAGATTTTCCTGTTCAGTCAAAAATGTCTATCTTCTCTGATATAATATGTATATATATATATATGTATATATATATATATATGACAAAAATATATATATATATAAGACAAAATATATATATATAAGACAAAAAAAAGCATCAGGTATTTATACCAGCAGATGAGACCAAGTAAGTTAGTCACATTCTGTTATAAAAGAGCCTAAGATATTAAGGAGTCTGTACCTACATTTCTAACATTGTGTGTGTACATTTTCAATGAAAGAGCTGAGCCAGAATATGACACTTTCTGTGACACCAGAAATAAATTATTTAACTTTTTTTTAAATATTTTTTATTTATTTCTAGGAGAGAGAGAGAGACAGCGTGAGCAGGGGAGGGTCAGAGAGAGAGGGAGTCACAGACTGAAACAGTTTCCAGGCTCTGAGCTGGCAGTCAGCACAGAGCCCGACGCGGGGCTTGAACCCACCAACCGCGAGATCATGACCTAAGCGAAAGTCGGACGCTTAACCGACTAAGCCACCCAGGCGCCCCTATTTAACTTTTTTTTGAAAGTTCAGTCTTTGACATTATATGGGTTGCCCTCTACCCCCAATTTAAGATTATGAAATAAAAGCCTAGGAATATTCACTATAAGTGAAAGAGGGTAGAATTTAATTTTTCATCTTTGAGAAACAGTATAAAATTTCATCTATTAAAAAGTATTCGAATGCTTTACTAATAAACATTTCACTCATTCAACTGTTATCCTACTATTACTAAAAACTACTTTCCCTATAGCCTCATTGTTAAATATTTGGTAGGTGCCTAAGAAATTAGGATCTTCTTAACAATATCTGCCATTGTTGAAAATTTACCAAATTTACCAAATATCCAGCATTATGCTAAAAGCTACAGGTAAATCAATAATACAAAAGCAAACTCCTTGAAAGAAGGTGTAATTTATCATCCAAATCTGTATACTTTTGATAACAAAATGAGCATTATTAATAATCACAGTAGGAAAACAATCTTAATCTGAGATTATCCTGGACAAACCAGGGCATAAATTCACCTATATATTCCTTGTAAATATTTCTATGAGCAAGGAGTAAAAGATATAAAAAATGCAGGAAGGCATGAAAACTAACATAGTTAGATGGAATCAGAGACAGTGGAGGGAAGATAATTATAAGCTTTTCATTGGTTGCAGTAAATAAATTCATTATATTTGGAATTTGAAGTAATATCAAAAAATTAAAAAGAGCAATGATTTTTAAAATGTGTCCCAGCAATCTTAAGATGTAAATAGTAAATGTTTCACTACTTAGCTGAGAAAAATTAAAGTAAAAATGTTGATAAACATTGCCCAAAAACACACAGTGAATAAGATATAAAGCTGAAACCAAATTATCTGCACCACATTGTCTCCTAATTGTATTTCTTAAGAAAAAAATTATTGTTTGAGCATCTTGGGAATTCATGCTCCGCCATTAGTTAGGGCTTTCTTGATAATTTCAATTATTATCAGCGTTGTGCCCTTAGGGAATTCATAAATTAAGTAAGAAAAGCATTCTACACATCCATTACCAGAACCATCCTTGTGACATCAATCTCATAAATATCATGCAACTGCTGTTCCCAGTTGGAATACAACAATATCTAGTATATGAAAGTGATAAATATTTTACCATTCTCAAATCCAAAGTTTTCACTGAAGTGCATAGAAATATGACAGTAGAACATATACAAATAAACTTCCAAAAAGAAAATATGTGTAAACTATAAACTATTCCTAAGCTATGATTTGTATTATCTTTATGATCAAGAGATCATTGGGACCATGTAAAAACAATGAAATGGTGAATTAGAATGAGTTTTCTCTATTCTTTATCAATCACATGGTTGGACAATACGTATAATTTGGAAGAAAATTTAAAAGTAGCAGTTATCACAATATCTTATAACAAGTATTTAATACATTGATCAATCGGCATCAGGTCATTTAACATGTTTGATTGATCATGTTAAGCAACACAAGTGCAATCCAGTCATTGGTAGTTGTTAATTTCCATCTATCATTTAACATATCACTAAAAGTTTTTAAACTTGTTTTTGAAATAACTTCTAAAAATTAATGTATTGGCCAACTACAATGTGTCTCATATTCTAATTATGGAGAAATATGTTTATTGGTAGGTATGTAAAACAAATAGATACAATAATAAACAATTATTTATTTATTCAGTCAGTCATCAAATATTTGTTTAGTTCCTTTTATGTCCCAAGCATTTTATTAAGCACCAGAATACAGTGGTGAGTAAAATATGCAGTTTTTCTTTATAGGGCTTACACTTTGTTGAGAAATTAAATATTTAACAATTAAGATGTTTTATGAAAAAAAGTACAGGTTACTAAAGGGATGTGTGACCTTTTGCCTGTAACTAATGAACTGTGATTGAGTGTGACAGGTCAGAGAAAGCGTTTTAATATTTCACAAGTTCCTAGAAATTAGCCAATCAGCCTTAAAAGTATGCTTGACAAATAAGAAAGTAAAAAATTAAAAACTGTGGAAATGCCCTGATGTAATAAATGACCTTTCAGAGGAGTTGAATTAATAATGGGAATGTAGGTGGCACTGTTTTGTTAACAGAAATTTCCATGTTGCAGATTTTTAGGGGGCAGTAATCTGACTGAGGAGTGTTTTGCAGCCAAGGATGTTTCTTGATACTTCCTCAGCATAGGAAGCACTCTGCTTTTAACAAAATAACTATATAGTTTTTGGGTATCACTGAGGATAAAATTCCCCAAGTCAGCATTTTGTGCTGTTGATCTCAACTAGAAGAAACAATGAGGAAAGAGTGGTTTATTTTTTTTTTTTGGGGGGCAGTGACTAGTTAGGTACTGAATTAGTTTCTTTTAACTCCATTGTTTTCTGCATTGTTACATGATTGTATGGTTTTAGGAGTTAGCTATTTCTGAAGAGCATCTATCATTTTATTAAGAGTATGAGTATAAAACTAAGATTCTAAACACAGGTGAAATAACATGGGTTAGAGAGACATGTGATGTCTGGCTATCTCCCTATTAGTGAATCCATTACTGATTATTGGATTGAAGGCTTTTGTCTTATGCTTCCATTGTAAAATTACACTTTTATTCTAGTATTGAGAAAACAATTTGAATCTTGAAATTATGGAATCACGAGAATATACATTTTGCCTAAGGATTAATCCAAAATTAAGGAAAATATGTTCCTTTAGATTGAAACTATACATAAGGCTCCAAGCAGGATTTACAAAATAAAGATATATCTTTGTCCATATTAATATAACTCCAGATGATCAAATATAAACAGTATCTTGAGAAAGAAACAGTAAAAGAAAAGAAACAATGGGAGAACAATTTTAACAGTCAAACTCAAGCGCCAAATTCTCATCAGATTCAATAGACTCCAGAAGAAGGTGAAGTAGTATCTTCTAAGTTGTAAAGAAAAAGAATTTATCAATCTAAAATTGTACTGCAGCTAAGATGTAATTTAAGAGTAAGGTCAAAATCAATTTATCATCCACATGTTTCATGAATAGAAAAATTTACATGTACTGTTCATTAGAAACGTTACACAACAGAAACTACTTTAAAGCAGAAAACATAAAATTGAATTATAGTTCTGGCTTTTGTAAGAATGAGAGAAAGCTATCTTTCCACTCAAAATCAAAGGGAAAGAATAACTGAACCTGGGGACACCGTGACTCGTTTGAGAGGGTCCTCTACAATGCTGTTAAGTTTTGGTAGAGGGACTAAGCTAGTCCTTGGAGGCATCTCTGCTGGGTAGGAACTGGAAATCAAGAATTGTGACCTTAATTTCCTTATTCCAAGCTGGAGGACATAGGGACCCAATGAGGGAGTTGCATAGTTCAGCCTCCAGGGTCAAAGGGGTGAAAATGATGGGGAGTGGATTAGGAATGCCGAAAAAAAGAAGCCCATCTCTTAAGAACAAAGCCTTGCTTTTGACATCCAGTTCTAATATTTATATGTTCAATAACATCTATCACTCAACTCTTTGTAAACATATATTCACACTGTTTCATATATCAAACGGTAAAAAAAATAAAAATAAATTTAAAAGGTCTAAATAGAGAACTCGGGACACCTGGGTGGCTCAGTCGGTTGAGCGTTCGGCTTCAGCTCTGGTCATGATCTCATGGTTCATGGGTTCGAGCCCCGCGATGGGCTCTGTGCTGACAGCTCAGAGCCTGGAGTCTGTCATCAGATTCTGCGTGTGTGTCTCTCTCTCTCTGACCCTCCCCTGCTCATGCCATCTCCCTGTCTCTCAAAATTAAATTTAAAAAAAAAAGACATTAAAAAATAGAGAACTCAAAGAGAAAATGAAAAAAGAAATAACAGAAAATGTAAATGCGTATAAAACAACATTCAACTTCAGGGTGCCTGGGTGAGTTGGTTCGTTAAATATCTGACTATTGATTTTGGCTCAGGTCATGGTCTTGCAGTTACTGAGATCCAGCCCAGTGTCAGGCTCTGAGCTGACAATGCCCAGAGCCTACCTGCCTACTTGGGATTTTTTCTCTGCCCATCACCACCCCTCTCTCTCAAAATATATAAGTAAACTTAAAAAAAAACCCACAGCTTTCAACTTCTTCCATGGAAACATATTTGTAAATAAAATTTTAAAAATTAAGTAAACACATGGTTTTAGAAAATTCAAAAACATGTGAAATAATTGTCAAAATCATTATTACTAAATTATACTAAATAATAATTAGATACAATTTTTATTTCAAGCTTATATTGCTAAATATGTTATTGATAAATAGTTAAATATGTATAAAGTGAATGCTGCTCAATTTGCAATACTAGCTATCTTATACACTTCTCTCATGTATACATATGACAGAAATAATATGGAAATCTATATAGACAGCTACACAAAATAGGTAATTATTTAAGAAACTATTTAAATGAATCTATACCAATATATAAACATTCACTTTTCAGTGTACCTGTATTAAGATGAACAAGACTAAGTTATGAAACTATTGTTATAAAGGACTATAAATCTTGCTAACAAAAAGTTTTAAATGAAATCTAAACATTCTTATGTAAAGTGTAAAGAGCAAAATTAAAAGTATCCATTATGCAGAGAAGAAAGGAAATATAGCAGAGAGGTATATTGTTTGAATAAATTAGAAAATCAGAAAAATCTGTGTAGTCAAAAGGTCTACCTAGAAGTCCGAATTAAAATGTTTTTGCATAGGGGCGTCTGGGTGGCTCAGTGGGTTGAGCGTCCGACTTCGGCTCAGGTGGTGAGGTCGCGGTTCGTGGGTTCGAGCCCTGCATCGGGCTCTGTGCTGACAGCTAGCTCAGAGCCTGGAGCTTGTTTCAGATTCTGTGTCTCCGTCTCTCTCTGACCCTCCCCTGCTCACGCTGTCTCTCTCTCTCTCTCAGAAATAAATAAAACATTTTAAAAAATAAAAAAAAAATGTTTTTGCATACACACAAGTACACATTCATATATAACATATATGTGTAACTATACAGCATATAAACAACCCTATCTATACAAGAAAAATGAGCTTGCTCATTTATAGTCACACCTTGTATGTGAATGTATGTATGTTCACAGGCACTGTGCAATTTTGTGTATATTTAAGGGAGTTTGTCTAGGTAAAGACATAGGTCAATTTTTCTATATATCATTTAGAAATTGCTTGGGATTTTGTTTATTTTTTTTCCATAATGATCAAAATAAACTTTGTGAACAAAGAAACACACACCTTTCACTGTAATGTGAAAAAAAGAAAAGATAGCTGTCCTTCATGTGTTCTATCTCCTTTTAAAAATCAATTACAAGCCAAAATACCATTTGGTAACAGTTCCATTGCATCAAGCATCTGATACTTGTGGTGGACATGGTATAATGATGACTAGGAAACCATCCATCTTCCTCTTGACACATGACCTATTTTAGAATCAGAAAGGCCATCATCCAAGGGAAGTTACTTTACCCATGTTTGTTACTTTAATGATAACTTACAATTTACTTAGATGATTTGTAGGATAAGGGCTGTTTTGTTTTCCTTTTCTAATTATATTCACATATATGAAAATATATATTCTTATATATTTAAGATTTAACAATGTAAACAATGTAACTGAACAAATTGTTCAGTTTTTATAACTAACCAATTTGGGGTGTATAACAAGCAGCTAATAATTTTAATGATCTTATGAGCGTATATTATTTTCTCTAATGTTATTTTTATTTAGAGTTTATCAATCTTTTTGGTTTTTTGTTTGAAGTTCACATACACAGAACTAGAGAGGAAATACATTTTTAAAATATCTGGGGCACCTGGGTGGCTTAGTCCGTTAAGCGCCGACTTTCGCTTAGGTAATGATCTTGCGGTTTGTGGGTTCGAGCCCCGCGTCGGGCTCTGTGCTGACTGCCAGCTAAGAGCCTGGAGCCTGTTTCAGAGTCTGTGTCTCCCTCTCTCTCTGACCCTCCCCTGCTCACGCTGTCTCTCTCTCTCTCCTAGAAATAAAGAAAAAAAATATTTAAAAAAATATCTAATCACTTGTCAAAGTTCTGTAACAGCTTTATTTTCTAGCTATTTCTTATCCACTGAGTTTCTAGAAATTTTCATCAATCTGTTTCATGATAAACGATTAGTCAGCAAACCCTTCTCTTTTCAGATCTATATTTACATTAATATCCACAAAGCAAATGTAATTGAAAATCAGAAAGGCCCTTGGTGTTCTGTTATTGATGTCTTAGCTCCAACATGAAGGTAGCAATTTAGCATCATGCTATAAATAGAAAAACATAGTGGATAACATTGGCTCATCTTGTGTTTTTAATATTCCCTTCAGGGTAAAGTATGACATAACCTAATTACAGTGGTAGAGCTTTCACTGTAGGGGAAACTGTTGTTATTTTATTTGACAATCAAGTAATTAGCTTTTCTACTGGATGGTTTATTGCATGTTACTAATTAAGCTATCCACAGGAATAAAAGCTTACTTAAAAATTAGAGAAGTCATGGCTGCTATCACATTAAAGAAGGCAACACAATATAATGCAAATCCATATTATGTGAATTGTCAACATAAGTATGTATACATTTCCCTCTCTAAAAAACGTTATCACGTATTCATATGAAATTTCAAGGAAGAGCCTAATCACCCCAAGACTGGTATATGTCATAGGCTGTTGAGTATGAGGGAAAAAATGGTTTTTAACTTTAGTGTTTTAAACATTAAGGTAAATTTACAATATTTGTCTAAATAGCTGTGCATTAATATCATAGAGTTACTTCTCAATGACTAATTAATAATAAAATCCCATATTCTTTTAACTTAACTAAAATTTAGTGAATAATATAATACGTTAATATAATGCAAATGATTTTGATGTATTCTAGGTTATTGGTTTGAGGATTAAAACTCTATTTCTTCAGGATGCTAAGATTGATTTTGCAATTAACACCTGAATACCTTGTAACTTATCATATCCTGAACTGTGGAACCCAATGACCATCATTCCTGGCCTGGAGCTCTCATAGAGCTCGCAGAATAACAGATAGCCACAGAAGGCAACAAACCAAGTATTACAGTTCATTGCATAATTGTAAGTATGAAAGCTGTATGAAGGAGAGTGGGGTGGGGGGGAAGCAATGGGGATGGTGTCAAGAAAGGCCTTATTTCTTGTAGGGCTTTCTAACCTGAGAATCAAAAGATAAGAATGAGTTCGTAAATGATGCAGGAGGGAAGCATTTCATGCAGAAACAACAACAAGGGCTGAGGTCTATAAGGAGGAGACAACACCACGGGGTATGTGAACTTCAAAAAAAATTAGTATGTTCATAAAAGAGAGTGAGTAATCATTCCTTTTAAAAAAGGTTTATTTATTCATTTTGAGAGAGATAGAGAAAGCAACGATGTGTGTGCGAGCAGGGAAGGGGCAGAGAGAGGGAGCAAGAATCCCAATCAAGCTACACGCTTAGCGCAGAGCCGGAGGTCAGGCTTCATCGCGTGACAGTGAGATTATGATGTCCTGAACCGAATCAAGAATCAGGTGCTGAATTTCTTGCTAAGTGTATTCTTAAGTTGAACCACATAAATCACCCTTTATATAAGTTAAAAAAAAAAAGTCAAATGTCAGCAAATTTATATGGCTTAATCTAATCTAATTTCAAATTTGGTACCACTGATTTTATAGTCATGGAAAGGTATCAGTTTTTCGTAATTGAACCCGATCAACAGTCGAAAAGCATTTAAATCATTCCTCCTCTGTTAAAGTGGGGAATGTTTTAAAAATCATGTTTTCAAGCATTGCATTGCAAAACAGTTTACCCCTCAGAGTCACTTGTCTGACTGATATCTGTATTTAAAGCTGTAGGTAACTGACTATTGCTGTTTTTAGCACTGCTTTGGCTGTCTAAATCAAGTCAAGACAAATTATACCTGGGCTTTGTTGGCAATAGTTGGAGCACTTCAGTGAACCATCCTTTTGATAGTTAGATTATACTTGTCTTTCTATCTTCAGTGTAAATGTAATTTGAGAGGCTTGTTGCTTGTTTCTGGTAAGTATTGTGACTTGAAGATGAAAATATGTCACACCAGCTTGTTGGCTCTACTTGGAAAAGACATAGAACTGTCAGCAGCAAGAAGGAAGAAAATGTTTCATCATCTACATTAAACTCTAAGGACTTACAAGATCTGCTGTGTAAACAAAGTTGAAGTACTTTTTGTTCACTAACTTCTTGTAGCTCCAATATAAGAGTTTCTCTGGGTCCCATTTTTTCATAGCTATTGAAGATTATTGTTTAAGAGGAAAAAAGTTGCCCCCAGAGAAATGACTTACACTTTTAAGATACATCAGAAAAAAAAAAGACAAAACAAATATCTCATTTGGAACAGAAATGTTGGAAAATGTTCACTATGGGATAAAACTTTATCCTTTGAAAATACATGCTACTTGAAATAGGAGAGAAATAACAATAATACAACGAACAAATCACATCCAAGGATCTATTATTAGTCATCAAGAAATATGCACATCAATTAAATTATATTCTAGGAAAAGAAAGTTAGTTTTCCCTGTAGCCAATTAAACTATATACATTTTATATTCAGTGACATATTATTAAGGTTATTGTGTATAATGTACAAGATATCAATAAATAATGTGTGCTGATTTATGAGACATTTTCATTTCTTCACCTAATACCTAAAGCAAAAACAATGACGAAAACCTTCACTGGTGTAGGTATTCAGATTGATGTCAAAGTACAATATTTGTCATAAATTATGATTTTTTCAAGGTAGTTGGTGTTTAGTGAGATTAGAGTGCACCGCAAGCTAATATTTGGTAGGATTGTTATTTCGGTGGTGATTTTTTGTTCTTGATATTGTTTTCCTATTGGCAGTTTTTCCCATTTCATTTCAATCTGTATTTTGGATTTTAGTACTGGATTATGTGCCAGACATAGTGTTTGTCAGTGATGTGAGTTTTCATTTCTTTCTAAGCTTTCATGTTAGTGAGAAGTTAGAGGAAGTTGTATTGACATATACATGCAAATGCAAACTTTTAACAGATTTTAAATACAATCATTAACTTATATTTATATTTTAAAATTCTATGACTTAAGATTGGATGGATTTAAAGATAAAAGAAATAGAATAGTGATAGGCAAGAGGAGATAATGATGTCACATTTACAGATAGAAAATATTTTTAAGTTTAATGTATTAGGAAAGATTTATAGAATAATATAAAGAGAAGGGAAAGAGAAATGACATACAATAACATAGAGAAGGAAGGAAAAAGTGAACTCATGACAGTGCATTAATTGTCTTCGTAAACTGTTTTTGTAAATGTCTTTGTAAAATGTTAGATATGCTCACAAGTCTCTAGGCCAGACTGACCAGTGAACATATATTTGAAGTAGGTCATATTTGCTCATTTTGTGATTTTTCTTTAAAAATGCTCTTTGGCCCAAGAACTGGAGTGTCAACTGATAAATGAGGTTGGTTCAGGATTGAATCTTCAATGACAGTTTCAGTAAAACATTTGGACACAATAGAATTAAAATAAAAAGAAAACACTAAAATGGTTAAAGAAATAAAGTTAGCTTGAAACTGATCTATATGAATCCAGAAAGAGTAGGGAGAGTTAGAAAAAAAAATAACAAGACAGAAGGCCAAAGAATAGTTATATTGGTAATTGTAAAAGTGTTGTATGGTGCATTGAGACTTTGGTGGGGGTGGGAAGGGCACCACTTTTGACAATGAGGCTGTTTGTTGCCAAGTCCTTCAGGTGAATCTAGGATAAATAAAAATAAATGAAACAAAGTAAGACAAGAAACAGAGATGAATATCTCAGATGGGGCTTTGATTTGGATATTAACAATGCTAAGAATAAGAAAATGACCAGTGTTGGCAAAAAGAGACTCAAGTATTGCCTTTGCTAGGGAAGTTGTAAATGGCTCATAGGGAATAAAAGATTGTGTTGAAATGATTTGCAAAGAAGGACAGGATAGAATAACGTCCTTCCCACCACACACTGTGCAAGGCCTGAAATTCTAAAATTTTGTTCTATGCATCCAAATATTCCTAATACCTAACTCAGTACTTGAGATGAGTACATTTTCAATTAAATTTAGTTTAATGAATGATTGAAAGCCTTTTACAATAGTTCAAATAATGCTTACATAGTTTATCAGTAAATAAACTATACATTTTACATGTGGTCATTTGTGCATTTCACCAAATATTTACAAATCTCCATTTCATCTAATGCCAGTAAGGTATTTTCCTCACCTTTTGTAGTTAGGCATATTATATGATCACTATTGCCTAACGAATGTGAGAAAGTCTTAAGGAGTCAACGCATTTTTTCATTGTTTTCCGTTCTTTCCCTCTGACACAGCTACCAGTAACGTTTGAGTTGATGGAGACACCATAGACTTGCTTTTCTGATTGAGGACAACATGCAGTAAAGGTACTAGCTCCTCTGCAATGGAGAAAAGTCTGTTGTCATTCTATAAGCTTGTAAGAATGGAGCTCTCACCCAACTGTTATTGTTATATAATCTAGCCTATACTAACTAATACACATATATAATGGAATGTCTGCTTATGATGTACAAGATAGGTATAAAAACCTTCATTGCAGGTTGCCTGGGTGGCTCAGTTGGTTAAGTGTCTGATTTTTTATTTTGGCTCAGGTAATAATCTCATGGTTCATGAGTTTGAGCCGGCTCTCTGCTGTCAGCATGGAGCCTGGCTGGGATTATCTCTCTCCCTTTCTCTCTACTCCTCCCCAGCATTCTCTCCCTCTGTCTCTCACTCTCCTTCTGGAAAGAAAGAAAGAAAGAAAGAAAGAAAGAAAGAAAGAAAGAAAGAAAGAAAGAAAGAGAGAGAGAGAGAGAAGGAGGGAGGAAGGAAGGAGGGAAGAAAGGGAAGGAAGGGAGGAAGGAAGGAAGGAAGGAAGGAAGGAAGGAAGGAAGGAAGGAAGGAAGGAAGGAAGGAAAGCAAAACAAAACATTCACTGTTACAGATCAGGAGACTGAGGCTCAATGAGATTAAGGAAGGGAGAAGGAAATGTTGAGATGCTACCCTGTTCTTTGGATCCTAAAATATTGGCCATGTTGATGATACACTAGCCCAAACATAGTTGTGGAATTCAGAAGCATCTGTTCCACGAATTCCTGTGATCTAGTTAGAATATACATCAATTACTACAGCATTAATAGAAGTTCACTAACACAAATTCTGAGTTTTTCTTACCAGAATGATTTGAATTTTTTTTAAATTTGAGATTTATAAATGGTAATAAAGGACTAATACCATTATATGTGGGTGGTATGTGCAGATGAGCTTAAAATTAAATACCCAAGATGTTTAGAAGATAATAGAAAAGAATATTCAGAAAATAGAGAGGCTAACATTGGATTTCAAATCTTCATTGTTTTGTGCAGTGTTTTTAGGAAAGTTAAAGCGTTCACAGCTCATCTATTTATTATATTATAATAAGTATAATATTGAAATGTGTGATTTTAAAAGTTCTAAAAAAACTCATGCCTACATTTTCTTCACTTTATGTTAAAAAATTTAAAAATATTAAATCATGCTTTTATTTTAATTTCAGAGAGTATATTCTCAAGGTAATGGATAATATTTAAATAATCTTGCTACTCCCTCACAGGTGATTTACATGTCAGACAGTTCTATATGAATCCTTGTACCTACAAAATGTAGGTATAGATGGACCCTTGTGAGATGAATTCACAATTATTAAGACAGCAAGAATGGTTATTAAGGATGGATGTTACAAATGGATGTTGAAAATGAAGCTATAAGAACATAAAACACATACTTCATTTTTTCATAAAGTTATCTCATTTTCTGGCAAGCAGTTTCAATTAGTGACTATTCAACCAAATCCAAGTCACTCAGATATTATAGTTTATTCACTTAAAATTGACACTGGTAATGAGATTTCAATCTTCAAATGATAAATTTGATATTGTATTTATGCCATACCCCCAGTCAAAGCTTGATAAATAGATGTCAAATAACATGGGGAAAGGACAATAACTTCTATAATTTGGGAAAATTCTCTTTTTGTTTTCATATCATGCTTTCCAATCCTGTAAATTAAGTGAATTTTCAGTTGAAACATTGAAAGTAAGCTTTAGTTTCAGGTAAAAGGATTTTGCTATATCCTTCCTTATTTTTTTTCCTACAACCCTCAGGATCTATTGTCTGGAAGGTGCTAAAACGAACCTCAGCAATCTCAATTTTCTTTGCAAATTGTCTCCCAACCAAGACAAAATTCTTTACCCTGGAAGTGACTGAATGCTGATAATGATTGCAATCCAAATGGATCCTCAATGAGATCTCATAAATTTTAGCCTCTTTCTATGACAGTTCAACGTAGTTGCTAGAATTTCTGCTTCAAAGTTAACCTAGTAAAATTTAATATAATAATATATAAAATGTGATAATAATATAAATAAATTTCAATAACATACTTTAAACTATTCTTTGGTCTAATGTTGGTAGTCATATAAAAATATTTATATATTTTCTTGCATTTGTAAACGGCAAACACAGGCATATTTACATTTTTAAATAATACAAGACTTCACCATCAGTCATGTCCAAAGGAAGACCATTTTTTTTTGTAAAGAAAAATATCATTCTAATATTGTATTATGATTTTCATCTCTGCACATAAAAAAGTTCCAGATTTGGAAAATTAGCAAATGCTATGAGGCAAGATAATAGCATATTGAAGTGCTTATTATGTCAAGAAGAGTAGAGAAAACCAGGCTAAAAGGAACAGGGAGAGGAATATCTATCTAACTGTTGAAAAGAAGCCCTGGTGATTTTTCAAGCATGTAGGTTTTATAAAGGCTATTTTTTTTTTTTGGTCATGTTTTTAAGAGCATAAAAATTGCTTGTGGTAAGACCAGCTTAAAAAAAAAAAAAAAAACAAGCTTTCTTATGTTTTCCCTAATTTAAAAATATAAATATATTAGATATATTTTTTATATTTTCAAATCCATAACACAAGCTAATTTAATCAAACTCAAAACGCAATCATATAGTGAAGTCTAGTAAAATAACACCACCTAATCTGTTTGACCTACTTTGCTCATTACCCACACGTTATGATATCAATTAGATTACAAAGATTTTTTTTTCCCCGTAAAGACTACTGAAGACAAAGTAGACAGAAACTAATAATATTTAAAGTGTGAAAGACGGGGCGCCTGGGTGGCTTAGTCGGTTAAGCGTCCGACTTTCGCTTAGGTCATGATCTCGCGGTTCGTGGGTTCGAGCCCCGCGTCGGGCTCTGTGCTGACTGCCAGCTCAGAGCCTGGAGCCTGTTTCAGTCTGTGACTCCCTCTCTCTCTGACCCTCCCCTGCTCACGCTGTCTCTCTCTCTCTCTCTCTCTCCTAGAAATAAATAAAACATTTAAAAAAAATAAAAAATAAAGTGTGAAAGACAAAAGCATATGTCCTGGTTAATAGATACCTGTATATGCAAATGAGCTAGGCCTCTTCAGGTATTATATTTGTTGTATTAGCCCTTTACTTAATTATCGCCACCGCATTGCTTCCCTGTTTTATTATTGTTATTTTCTTTCTAAGGTTTAAAATTCAAAATGGAAAGAGAGAGAGAGACAATCCTGTACATTAGTATCAAATCAATGTTGCAGGTTAAGGGAAAACAACAAAGCTAGAAAGAATCAGTGGTATAAAATTTATCCCAGTTACTAACAATACTTTCTTTTCTTTGGAACTAGGTCACTTAGGTGAACTAGGGGGGTGGGGACTGTGGTAGAAAGAAAGGACTTTGACCTAAATAAGATGCTTTATGCTTTTGCTTATTTTTATTTATGTATTCATTAACCATTTAAGAATATCTCATAACAATTGCTATTGGTTGTTGAGAACTTACTATGTGTCAGATGTTTTATCTCTAAGTGTCATGATTAAGGAGAATGATAGCTACAGTCAGTCTCATTTGTCAGTTTCACTTGACTGATAAAGAACTGGAAGTTTACAATGCTAAATGACTTATCCCAGCTCTTGCAATTGGTATGTGGGGCAACTAGGGTTTGGGTGCAGGTTTGTCTGATTTTAATTCTGTACTTTTGCCTACTGTGTTGTGCTAGGCACTAGGTATAAGGAAATTCTGCTGAATTTCTAATAAGAAGGAAAGCATAAAAAGTTCTTTTTAAAATGTGTATTGGTATGGAAAAGAAGAGAAGACCTCTTAAGTCTGACCTGTAAATCATGGGGACTGGATATTAGATATGATTCTCATGTTATACACAACTTCATCATAATTTGTATTCATAATTCTAGTTCAAATTCACAGATATGTGCATAAAAAGAAATACAAACCAATGGATCACTGTATACATGAATCAAAGTCTTGCAATCAATCAAAGTAAAAAGAAGTAATCTAGAATAACAATTCCTGGTCATTTTTACCACTACTAAAACATTTAAAGCCTCAAAAAGAATAACTGGTCGTATTTTTGAAACTGTACTCACTGATCCAAAAATAAAATCTTATTTCTCCTTTATTTAGTTGTTAATCTCTTACATGTCCTAATACAAGTTGAGTATTCTAAGGGAGGTGGCAATGACCTTGATTCTGAGCAGGTGACTTTATGATAGTAGTCATAAATCCTGGTATTACAAAGAGGGAGACATAAAGCAGTATATTTGGTTTCTAATTTATGCTTATATTAAAAAGATAGTCCAATTTTATTTTTATACTTGGAGAAGTTGAGGCACAGAGATAAAGCTAATGATATACTTAAGGTCATGTAACATTAAATGTGTGAATCTAGCAAGTCCATATCTACCTAACTGAAAAGAATAAGCTATTTTTAATACACTGTAGAGCCCCTTCAAAAGGGATAACATCCTCAGCACCTTCAGTAAGAGTGAAACAAACTAATAGATTAATAGGCAAAGAATAAAATATATGTGACACAGGGTGTCTGGGTGCCTCAGGTGATTAAGTGTCCAACTCTTGGGCTGACTGGGTCTCTCAGTCAGTTAAGCATCTCACTTTGGCTTAGGTCATGATTTCACAATTCATGGGTTCCAGCCCCACATCCAGCTCTGTGCTGACAGCTAGCTCAGAGCCTGGAGCCTGTTTCGGATTCTGTATCTCCCTCTCTCTCTAACCCTCCCCTGTTCATGCTGTCTCTCTCTCAGAAATAAGTGTCCAACTTATTATTATTATTTTTTTATTAAGTGTCCAACTCTTGATTTCCACTCTGATCATGAACTCATGGTTCATGAGATTCAGCCCCATGTCAGACTCTGTTCTAACAGCAGGAGCCTGCTTGGCATTCTCTCCCTCTCTCGGCTCCCTCACCCCCAACTCGTGCTCTCTCTTTCTCTCAAAATAAATAAATAAACTTAAAAGAAGAGAGAAATATGTGACAGATCACTTTCCTCTTCGGTGGTCCTCTCTGGATCTCTATATTTGTTCTGTGAAATTCAATTTCAGAAGTGACCGCCAACATCAGAAATATATTTTAAATAATGATGATTTAAATTAGCTTAAAGAAAGTATATCACAAAGATTATTTCTACTTTTGACTTCAAACATTAATTCCCCAGTGTAAGAAAGCAATGAGTAGATTTCGAAGATATCTTTGAATTCTTTTTATTTTATTTTTTTTAAATTTTTTTAATGTTTTATTTATTTTTAGGAGAGAGAGAGAGACAGCGTGAGCAGGGGTGGGTCAGAGACAGAGGGAGTCACAGGCTGAAACAGGCTCCAGGCTCTGAGCTGGCAGTCAGCACAGAGCCCGATGCGGGGCCCGAACCCACGAACTGTGAAATCATGACCCAAGCGAAAGTCGGATGCTTAACAGACTAAGCCACCCAGGCACCCCACTTTGACTTCTTTTTAAAATAGCTGTTGATTTGTAAATAGTCACCAAAAATCTGCATTTTTTTGCTTAAAGTCTTTTACATTAAATTTTTGTATGTATCCTTTATTAAGCATATGATCTGGGGAAGAAAAAGAATAAATTTTCTCTTTTATCTTAGCTTCCTTGACAGTAGACAAGAAATACACTTTCCATTTTGTCCTGATTACTAGGAATCTTAGAACTAACTGTTGGGTTTTTATCTTTTATTATCTTTGTTGATGTGTATTTATGTGGCTACATGCATTTTTATTCTAATGGACTACAAATAATTTTCAGCACTTAGTTTGGTACAAACAAAAATACAAAATAAAATGTGAGAAATATTTTGGTTTTTCAACAGATACTCATTTTTTAAACATTCTTTGCTAATATACTTTATTAAAAATGCCTTAAGACAGCTCCCTTTTCCTTTCTTGGCAATTAATAAGACTAATTCAAGGTTATAGTAATTGCTTTCTGTATCACTTTTCTTTCTTTCTCCTTTTAAGAAACTTTCTCCTTTTTAGAAACTTTGTTTATTTAAAAAAATTTAGAGATATTTTACGATGTCACCCTAAGGGATATTTTAGTGCCATCACTACTACTGACAATGAACTAAGTTTGCATGGGACTAAGGCACCATACTTGCAATTAATCTTAAGTAGAATGTATATGGTGGTTTCAGTTTAATCTTTAATGGGCTATACAGTACATAATAAAATTACCACAGAGAATTGATGAGTAGCATTTAATTAGCAGATGCCAGCCTAATCTTAAAGACTGCAGTATCTATTTTCTCAAAGACATAATGATTCTTGTGAAAAATATTCAAAGCATAAGGAAATATAAAGTTGTATACTTATGTAGACTATTTAAGCACAGACCACAAAGGCAAATGAGGGGAGGTTATTGATATTTGAAGTATTCATGGATAGTAGTAGTTAAAAACAAATTAAGGATCTGGCTGTCTGGTCTCAATTCCAGTCCGCTCTGTCTTAGCTGTTTTGCCCTCACAGCAGAATCTGAAACAAAGTTTTCAGCACCATCCACTACTTTACTAAAAAACAGAAATGAGAGAAAAAGAAATAAAAGAGGGAGAGCAAATATAACAATGTGTTGCCAAGCTCGCCATCACTTAGTGTCAAGGATGACTTGAACTCATGAGTTTATTACCCAAAAGATAAACAAACTTTTCTTAGGGCATTTATTTTCAGGTTTTCAATAGAATTTATCCCTGGCTCTGATCTTTTAATGATCAAATTTCACGTTCTAGACTGTGACTTCATTTGCATTTCTAGGTTGCATGTGTAGTGGCCCTGAAGAGACCTGCAACTCTTTCTTCAGGGAACAGGAGAGCTCTACAATAAGAGATAAATGGTTTTCAGAATGTCCATGGGACGAGACCTGTTGGCTTATTTCTGATGAAGATGGCTAGAGTCCACACAGAGTGGGTGATCAGAATAGTGACATAGTCTGGAACAAATAGTAGTTTCCAGAGACAATGAGGTTAAGACAATCTCCAATAACACATGAGAAATGTCTGTCTGACCAATCCTCAGATCTACTGATTTTTCCTCAAAATCCAGCTACTGGACGAATGGATCAAGAAGATGTGGTTTATCTATATGATGGAATACTACATGGCAATGAGAAATGATTGAAATTTGGCCATATGTAGCAACATGAATGAACCTTGAGAGTGTTATGCTGAGTGAAATAAGTCAGGCAGAGACAGACAGATACCATATGTTTGCACACACAGGAGGATTAGGAGGACTTTAACGGAGAACCATGGGGGAGAAGAAGGGAGGAAATAGTGGGGAAGAGGGAGAGAGGCAAACCATGAGAGACTCTTGAATGCTGAGAACAAACTAAGGACTGATGGGTGTGTGGGGGAGGGGGGAGATGGGCATGGAGGAGGGCACTTGTGGGGATGAGCACTGGGTGTTATATGGAAACCAACTTGACAATAAACTATTTGTAAAAAAAAAAAAATATCAAAGATCTAAGGGCTCTATTTATTAACTTTGTAAAGAACTTTGAAAACAAAATCATATATCACTTTTATGTAAAAAATTAAAAATTAAAAAATATACACCTACTGAATATAGTATGATACCTCCATTTTTGTAGGATGTCCTCACTTCTTCCCCAAGAGGTAAAGTACAGTTCCAATCAGGGACAACATCTCATTTAAGCCAGTTCATCTGTGAAGCAGGCTTCATTTTATTTTTATTCTGTATCAATTGTTGACAAGAAATAGTCCCAGAAGGCCCTAGTTATGACCTTGAAAGAGGTTGATGACATGGGAGTTTTGGCCACTTGTTCACCGATTTGCTCATACTTTCTAGGTCTGTGCAGCTCAGATCTCACATACCATTTTTATTGTACAATGGTATTTGCATTCCCAAACCTATGACTCAATAGGTCTAATAATACCCAAGTTAGGATGAGAAACTGTGGTTGCACAGGCATCTGGTATCTAATGGTCAAGATCTTTCTGCACTAGCACCTGCTCGTATATTAGAAGTTACTATTTTCAATGAAAACTAATTTCTTGGTGGTAGAAAGTTTGACTTTGCTCTGCATTCTAAGTTTCTACACATCAATTTTTCTTACTGGGGTTTTCCAGAGACTTAATATAGCATTTTAAACATACCATAGATACATTTAGCACTAGGAGATCTTCTGAGTTACATTACTTTGAGTGATAAAGCAGCTTGCACATCAGTCTTGACTTTGCAGAATACTTTCTTGCCGTTAGTCCTGCTAAAAACTGGTGATTTTTTAGTCATTCAATAAGTAAACCATAACAGTGTTTTAAAGAATGTTAACTGTGGCCTCAAGAAATCCATAGAGGCACACCAAATTCTATGAGTAAGAAATATAAGGTAAATTAAATTTTTATTGATCTAGAAAAAATGTTCTGATATGCTCTAGTTACTTGAACCCTTAAAATATTCACTGATAAGGCAGGTCCCTGCATTTTCAACAGGATTTTTCTTCATTCTCTGGCATTCTGATATCTTCCAAGGGCACATAAAACAGTTGTTAGTTCATGATTATTGGGTCCAATTAGCACGATTCATAATTATAATAGCCCGACATGATGTTTTGCAGAATAAGAGGATTAATGTTCCTGTATGTGGTGACAGGCTGGCTCAGTTGGTTACCCCTGACTTTTGATTTCAGCTCAGGTCACCATATCATGGTTCATGGGATGGAGCCCTGCATCTGGCTCTGTGCAGACAGAACAGAGCCTGCTTGGAATTCTCTCTCCCTCTCTCTCTACCCCTCCTATGCTCATGTACCTGCTCTCTCTCTCTCAAAATAAGTAAAAAAAAAACTTTAAAAAGGAAGATCAATGTTCTTGCATAGCATATAATGAGCATTAGAATTATTTAACATCATCCTCAGAAGACTGGTGAATCCTGTTCCAACTATGTTGTTCCTGCTATGTGATGACAAACTGGTTTTGGTCCTCTATTCTGTTGGAATCAAGAAGAATGTAACTGCCAAATAAATTCTTGTGTGCCAAGTTCCAGAGAATTGTGGCATTTCTTCAATAAATATATTAAGCATGCAGTTGCACTTGGGGCTATATCCTAGATAAGTGTAATGCAGTCCTCCCATAGCCATATATCAATCAGGATCAATTATTTTTACAGTTTATTTAATTATTTTAAGAAAGAGATAAAGACAGAAGCAGAGAGGGAGAGAGATCAGCCTAAAGTGAGACTCCATCTCATGGATGGTGAGATCATGACCTAAGGCAAAATCAGGAGTTGGGTGCTTAACTGATCTAGCCACTCAGGTGCCTTAGGTTCAGTTTTTTAATTCACTTTTTTCTAGAAGCCCAGGAAATTAATTGAATGTGGGTATCACAGGAACCACTACTGCTCTTTTCCTTAAGTACCTGATGGGGATGATTATCATTATAATTCCTGCAATATAGTGGTTTTATATATATTGCTTTTATATATTCTCCAGGATAGAGAACTTCTATTTTGCTTTTTGTTGGTGGGGGAAAAGGTTGTTTGCATTTTCACCATAATAGTTCTTAGGCCATAGGTCATACAGCTATGTGAGATTCTGTCAGGTGTTAAGTGTGTCAGATTTATTTATTCACTTGGGGACCAGAGAAATAACTGCAGGGTAGTTGTATGGACATATTAGGTACATTGCATTTTTATATAGATGGGCCAAAACTCTGGCTATTATCTGAATACTCATGGTATTTTAGTTCCTCCATTATCAGTCTCAACTCAGAATCTTTATTTATCAATCCTTAAACGATCAGTCATTCTTGTTTCCAACTATACAGTTATACTGGTATTGTTCACAAATCCATTTGTAAATGATCAGGGGTGTATTTAACTAATTTACTTGCAGTAATGTTGCAGAGGTCATTCTCAAGGGGACCCAAATTCTCCTTCAACCAATGGTTGTTTGGTCTGTGACCTGGCTTAAGTCTGGAATTTTTGTGAGGGACCACAGCTTTCCATTTTGATGGTTGATGCTAGTTTTCAGTTCACAAGCTATCATCTTATTATTATTTTTAATTATATTAGTCAAGCGACACACTATCCACTTATCTATCTTTGCTTTACAATCTGTTTGCATCATCACAGATATGTATATCAAGACACCCTGATTTCTACCATGTTAACCATTAGAAAAAATTAAATCTATCTTGCCTCTGAATACTAAGTGCTTCCACCTATATATTTTCCATTTCATAAACTAATCATTATTACTAACCCTGGAAAGCACGCATTCATGCCATCATTTTCCACTACCATTCAATCTTGTAGAGGACAGGGAACACTAAGTTGGTTTCTCCTTTGTGCCCTACTAATGCATTCCAGATTGCACTGCTCCAATGAAGGAAATGGCTTCTGAGAAAACTGTGGTAAAATAGTTTGTTGGTACATTCTCAAGTTGTACATGTCAATCCATCCTAACACCTCTACTCCATTGACTTTCTCCCTTCCCATTTTGGTAAGGAAGTGCTGACATCCCTACTTTGTTTAGTGTAGGCTAAGATGATGTCCAAGGTTCAAAGAATCATCTCAACAGATTCTGAGGACTGACACTACTCCTTGACAGAGTATTGACTTTCATTTTAGAAGTGAGTGGTTCAAATTTAATAAATTTTCCCATATTATTGTGTTTGTTGTGGTGTACTTCCCAGTTCTGCATTCAGGACTGAGGTATGATTTTTCCAGGCTTTTTGCAGTGCTGGTTAATGCCTCACTGCTCTGTCTAGTTCTGAGCATTGACTTCAGCCACAAAGAGCAGCCTCAACAAGTTATTCTCCCCCCAGGTATCAATTCACATCAAATAACTGCTCTATGAAGTAATTCAAAGGCCCTTTCCCTTGATTCAACTTCAGACAACTTAGGTGGTCCAGAACTCTTTGTCGGATTGAGTGAGACCCCTTCTTCAACTGTATCACAGCAGTTCAGTTTCTCTCTTTGCCCAGTCCTCACTAACTAATAAGTGATGTTTCCAAGAGCACTCCTCAGGAAAAGTTTGCATGCAAATCTCCATCTTAGAGTCAGATTCCCAGGGAAGTCAACCAACATCAAACTTAATATTTTACAACTATGTTCTGACACTTTGAGGATCTACTACCACAATTATCCCACAGTTCCCATCTTGTAAATGTTAATCATGCCTTACCATTCCAACTGGTGATTGAATGGCTTTGTCCTGGAGGGGGAACTGAATTCTTTTGCTTTGTAAAGGGCTTGGAAATAATAAATGTTGACTCAGAAGCTCCTAAAGAGCACAAGCAATATTTTGGGAGGCATCTGCCTCCATGAGGTCTTCACATTTGTTCCAAGCTAGAAAACTGCTATTTTCTGTCGAGGGGGAGAGATTGTTTCTGCATTTGTTCAGGGGAATATGGAGTTCAAAATTTTCAGTTCTGTCCTCAAAAAAATTGTCCCCATCTCGATTCTTAAAATCTTGTTCTTTTCCACCTGAAATTCTGAACTAAATAGATGAGATCTCTCAAGACAACATATTTGGTCTCCTTTGTATTTCTTTCACACTTAAAAATAAACCTTGGGTTTGATTTTATGCAAAGTGCCCTGTATCTGTAGATGTTAAGGCTCTGCATAAATGAAGCCATAGAAGAGAGGGCCTCTGGCTTTCATAAAATGCCTCAAATTGGCAATTGACTGCTCTAAGCCTATACTTTTCTCTTTCAAAGATTTCAGTATCATTAACAAAAGCCAGAGCAGCCCACAGTCCCTATAATTATTATTGTTCCACACCATATAAGCATACAGCCACTGCATATCCTAAGGTCTTATCTTCTACCTGCACCCTATCCCAGTTAATCACAAGGGAAACCTTAGTAATTGTGATGTCATGGTATGCCAGGGCTAATCACCAGCCCCTTTTAACACTAGCAAAGGAATCCTTATTGCAATGAGACTGGTCAGTAATGCAGATTTAATAAATTATCCTAAGGGTCCACTTTCTAGAGTCATTGTTGATATCAACTATCTTAACTGAGTTTCTTAGAAACAGAGCTTGAAGCAAAGGCTTTGTGTGCTTTATTAAATAGTACACTCTTTGGGAACAAGGGTGAAGGTAAAGGAAAGTGAGACAGGAAAAATGGATAGCTGATACAGTGGTGCAATTACAAACTAACGACTACATAGTATTCAGTGTGACTGCTTTATCTCATGTGAATATCTCTGAAAATGGCTTAATAATAACTGCTTTTCAGGAAAGACTGTGTGGGAGTAGAATGGAGAAGAACTTATTCTTGCTGGTAGGTCCTGTTGGTCAAAGATTCACCATTGGGGTTATAATTTGTTCTCTAGATGGCCTTAGTGTAGGCGCCAAATGCTCCCATAGTGTCTTATGCCTTAGCATCATCAAGAAGTCTGCAAAAAGGGCAAAAGTTGTGCATTGGGTCAATGAGGAGAAGAACAATAATCCTGTAGCCAAGTGAAGTTGGTCAGAATCCACACAAAGAGAATCTCTGTGGCTGTGTCTGAGGTTGCAAAATTACTCAAATGCCTTTGAAACAGGTAAAACAAAGAAGATATGAAGAGAAATTTAAAAGGCATCTGATAAAATTACTTAACAGTTGTAACCCTTTATTTTGTCCCTTTGACTCTTGTGTTTCCTCTGTAACATGAAACTAAGTGATAATTGTACAATCTTAACTGGATCCTCTATGAATTATGAGATACCTTGCTTGTAAATAATTTTTATAGTTCTTGAGCTATACATTAAGTATTAACTACTGTTACTATTTCTGTGTGGGGAAATTCTGGCAATCAAAATGAAAATTTGAAATATCTCTAGTTATAATTTAACCTTTTTGTAAAACACGTATGTATATAGAGCTTCAGAAAAATATTTGCTAGATGAATTTGGGATATTTTATGTCATGAAGCAGTGAGGGAAATAGTTATTAAATGATGATTCTAAATTGTGTTTCTTATTTTTACTTAAAATAGACATAACTAACTTGCAAGATAACCTATACAAAAGAAAAGAAGAACATCTCCTCCAACACCATATCCATAGAAACAGACTAAAACAACAATATAATTTTCTACATGCAATCTAGATATTATTGTAGACTAGAATGTTTGGAGACTCTTTCAAGGTTAGGACACCTACTCACATGCACATCATAGTAGAGATCAGATGGCTTTACCTTCTTGATATTTGATATGTATTCCCTCTCTTATCAACAACTTTATTCTTAAGAAACATCTATTCCATAACTGGGTTAAATCATTCAGGAAAACAAACTTCTTCCTTGGATCCAGGTATGGGACATGATGCTCGTCTGGTCAATCCACATGTTCAATTTCTCATGGTGATTGACTATAGCTTCTGGGACTTTTGGCTAAGAACAAATGGCATCTCATGGTAATTAACTCAGAAAGGATCACATGACCTGAGCCAGTCCAAAAAAGATCAATCTCAATATCTGTGGAGACATTATTATCAGGGTTATTGAAAACATAAATGTGAGCTTGAAGATGCTATGCATATACTTCCTCTGTGTTGGGAATTTATGACTGAATGATGCTAACAAAAGGAATGCAGAGTGAAATTATGGAAAAAAGGGGAAAAAATGAAGGGATGGATTTTTATGACAATGTTTGAAGCTGAGTTCCAAACATACCTAAAGCTTGCATTATCCTTAGACCATTTAGTTTTCACCACTACTACTATCAACATCTCATACTACTTTGATTTAGTCTTCTATTACTTGCAATCAAATGTACATTGGTTCATTACTTGTATATTTTAGTTCATTAGTTGTAATGAGCATAGCTATGGTTATAGAAGATATTAACATTGGGAGACATTAGGTATGGGAAATATAGGAATCTCTGTACTATCTTTACAACATTTCTGTAAATCTAGAACTACTGTCAAATAGAAAGTTTATTTAAAAAAATATCTTGCATCGTACAAATCTCCTATGTTATGTCATACTACCCAAGGGTAAGTAGATCCTCTTGCTAATAAATCTGCACTTAAGTCAAGAAGGTGAAGGACATATATTTCTCTGATATTCATATTTGGGGAATCTGTGTTCCCTGAACCTACAGATTGAAAAATTTAAAAACACACTCTATATGGTTAGTTTAGACAAAAACTTTCCAGTGAAAAGGAGATGAAAGAGAATATAAAGCACAACATTTAAATCAATCATTCTGATTTATGACCTGGCAGTATTTAGTTTTCTATTTTGATTTTCTAGCCATTGTAATGTCTGCTCTATTTACACTACAGAATACTATAACTAGACGTAGGCTTCTTATTTTTATTTTCCCTGTCAATCTTGTATCAATCAAGACACTATTTTTAATGTGGCATTTTCTTTCTTTCTTTCTTTTTTTTAATGTTTTATTTTATTTCTAGGAGAAAGAGAGACAGGCAGTGCGAGCAGGGGAGGGTCAGAGAGAGAGGGAGTCACAGACTGAAACAGCCTCCAGGCTCTGAGCTGGCAGTCAGCACAGAGCCCGACGCGGGGCTCGAACCCACGAACCGCGAGATCATGACCTAAGCGAAAGTCGGACGCTTAACCGACTAAGCCACCCAGGCGCCCCTAATGTGGCATTTTCTTATTTGTACTGAAAATGTATATTCTTTTTCCCTCAGATTATTTTTTCAGAATATTATATAAATCATAAAATAACACCTCATATTCAAATAACAGTATTTTTTTAAATTATTAATTCAGTTATGTACTTTCCAGTCTACCTTTAGTATACAACCTGAAAGTGTTCAATGACTTCAATTTCAAATCAACATCAATGTCATTGAACAGAATGCAGGTTTTTTTTTTAATTAACGTGTATTTATTTTTGAGAGAGAGAGAGACAGAGCATGATAGAGGGGAGAGGCAGAGAGAGGGTGAGACACAGAATCCAAAGTAGGCTCAAGACTCTGAGCTGTCAGCACAGAGCCCCATGTGGGTCTTGAACCTATGAACTGCGAGATCATGATCTGAGCCGAAGTTGAACACAGCCAACTGAGCCACACAGGCACCCCCAGAATACACTTAATTAAAACAATCTTAGGCCCTAGTCTTCTATTATGTGTAATGTGACTTTTATTTAGCCTTCTTTGATTTCCTTATTAGTTTTTTTTTTTTAATAGAAAGGATCTGGTTTATTTCACGTAGGGATAGGAAGTATATCTTAAAATTTTTTGAGGCCCTCCATGCTGCCAAAGCACCTCCCATGGTACTTACATCAATAATATCAGTATGATTTAGAAGGAATGCAAAGAAAATGAGAGATAGAGTTTATAACCTGATATTCAAAATAAAATGTTGAAGTCTATGGATTTAAAACCAGGCATTGCCATGAAAGAAATGGCTACCTTTCCATTTTCCTATTGAAGGTATTAGTGTCTGGGTTTGGGAACTTAAATGATAGAGTTTGATGTGATAGAAGTTCTAGGAAGACAAGTAGTGGAAATGAAAATCTTGAGGTACTTGGGTGGCTCAGTGGGTTAATGTCTGACTTTGGCTCAGGTCATGATCTCGCAGTTCATGACTCTGAGCCCCACAATGGGTTCTGTGCTGACAGCTCAGAGCCTGGAGCTTGCTTCAGATTCTGTGTCCCCCTTTCTCTCTGTCCCTTCCCTGCTTGCACTCTGTATCTCTCTCTCTCTCTCAAAAATAAATAAACACTAAAAAAAAAAAAAAAAAAAAAAAAAAAAGAAATCTTACCATTTCTCTTTCCATAGGATTTTAGAAGATCAAATAAGTAGAGGTACAAGGAGACTAAAGATTTTCGAGGCCTGGAATTACAATGCATGCAGTGGTCAGAGAGACAAGATTCAGTCTGAGTCTGAGGCCAATTCTGTGTGGGGTTTGCCCAGCCAATCATTTGGGATTCAGGGAACAGACTTTTGGACAGAATGCTCCTAAGCTAACATTGAAGACTCACATATTTGGGAAATGGGACAGTGTTGTCAGGCAAAATACTGACTTATACTGCCAAATGATTCTCTGTATCTGTATGTCCTGACACACAGAGAATCAGAGGGCAATGTGGTAAAGATTTAGGTAATCTCACAATAGATGCTACCAATAGACCATGATCCAGACAGTTCAAGCAGCAAAAAGTAACACAGTCAGTGTTAACCTGGAGGATCCCTAGAAACTAAGAAACAAGAAAAAAAAAGGAATAAATTGCTACAGAAATCAGCAAATCAGCAAATGCCAATAAAATCAGGCAAAACAGCAGTTCAGGTAAACCACACACTAGGATATCACCTAAGGAAGGACACATTTGACCTTTTACCCAGTGTCACAAAATCAGAACATAAGCATCAATATACTCTTTTATACGCAGATGGCATCTTAGAGAATACAAAAGAAGATTGCTGCATTTGAGTCACCCAAGAAGATACATTTTCTGATGAAAAAAAATTTAATAATTATTTTTTTACTGAGATTAACAAATAAAAGTAAGCTTTATTTTGGCCTAGCCATTGGAGAAGGTGAGAAAGAAGGGGTAGTTGTAGAAAACCTACAGAATCTATATTTCCTACGTACATCTGAGTGTAATATGTATCATTCTGCAACCCTGAAAAACACATATTTTTTGACTTCTCAATTTCAGACTACTTTATCTTCAGGTCAGCTGAGCTTCTCTTAATCTTCAATTTTGCAGTCAATTTCTAGATGCAATCGCCAAATTCAGATTGAATTTTGGCACCAAATCTAACCATGTTTTTTTTCTGTTGCTATGTTACAGACATCTTGAAACAGCCTCGAATAGTTATTGTCCTAGATTCTGTCATTCTAGTTGCTGTATCATACCAGTTCTATCATGATTGAGTCAAATCTTAGTTTCAACAGATTTTCTGTCCAACAGCTTCCACAAAATCATTCATATTAGTTTTCTTGAATTCTCCCAATATTTCCTACCATAGTTCTCATTGCTGGACTCGAAACCATATTTAATACTGAGATATATCACACTGTTCTATCTCCTCTCAATCAACTGTTACTCATGAAACTGGCATTTCTGAGAAACGTGTGGATATAATCATACTAAAATACTTTCCTACATCCAAAAGGCACAGATGGAAGATATAACTGGGTAAGTGGTTATTACTTACCAGGAAACACACACAGAGCCAATAACACAAATTTGTATACGAGAGTCAATTAACCAATGTTTAGGAATACTCAAAAGTCTGAAAAGTGCCACACCTTCTGATCTCCCTTAGGGTCAAAAATAATCTTTCTCAACTGCTTGCTCTCGTGGCACACTAATACACCTTAACCGTACACAGATGTCATACATCCACCCATTACTGCTTGTGCTTTGTCTTCTTTGTCAACATTCCCATGTCTTATTCATCTTTCTTTAACATACTTTTAGGGTATTACTTTGCAAGATGTCTCAGTGTATGTGTGTGTGTGTGTGTGTGTGTGTGTGTGTGCACGCACAGACACACACATTGTAAGCAAGACCTTTACATATTAAATTCCTCTACAATAACCATTTTGGGGGTGATGAGGGAGGGTGGGGCAAGTTAAGGGCAAAGTATAGGCTAACAGCACCCTGCCCCAGGTGGAATACGTGTGATATTCCTCAGACACTTTTGACTACCAAAGAACAAAGGGAAGGAGTGAAAGTGCTTGCCGTGGTGATGGGGGAAACTAAGGCAAATGAAAAATTAACTTTCCTTACTGCCTACATCCCATTGACAAGTCCTTGATACAGGCAGAGTGACCTTGCTCTAGGAGCTCAGCTCTCTGGATGATGACACTTTGCTAGGGGCAAACGGGAATCTTGGCTCAACATTATCCTGACCACCCAGGATCCTTTAAGTCTTTTAACATACAAAAATTCCTTTGGAAACTTCCTTTATCTCAACACACCCAAGATATATACTGGTAATCATACTCCAATCGTATGGCCCCCTAATATATATCTGAAGGGTCTCATGACTGAGGCTTTACGAAATAATAATAAAGTGGAATGTTCCTAACAAAGCTAGGTCCTGGAAACCTTGCTTCCTAAATTTCTTAGAGACTTACTCTATCCCTAATCCAGTTCCAACCTGAGGGTATAAAATCAGTTACCAGTTACAACCGCAGTGTAGCTCTTCCTGCCTGTGGTTCCTGTCCCCAGTCTTCAATAAAACCACATTTTTGCACCAAAGATGTCTTCAAGAATTGTTTCTGGGTCATCAGCTCTGAAACTCCCACCATCACCCCAAAACTTCATCAGGGGTATGTGGATGGCTCAGTATGCTATGTGTCTGACTCTTGATTTGGGCTTTGGTCATGATCTCACAGTTCATGCGATTGAACTCCATGTCTGACTTTGCACTGACAGGATGGAGCCTGCTTGGGATTCTCACTCTCCTTCTCTCTTTGCCCCTCCCTCCCTCTTTCTCTGTCTCTCAAAATAAACATTTTTAAATGATCATTTTAGCTATATGCTTTTTGGCAGATCGAAGAGGGAGCAAAGCAAAAAGTAAGGAACAAGAAATCTACCCATATAGGAAAAGAGATATCCTTTTCATTTTCTGAAGTCTCAGGCTGAGCGATGTATGTGACCACAGCCTCTTGTGAGAGACACCATTTGGCCAATAGAGGATTCCCTAAATATCATAACTATGGGGTTTAGACATGTTTAAAATGAAAAGTTAGGCTGAACTAAAATCTTACCTTTATGGGAAGGAGGTGACAAACAAACATTTATTGTGAGCCTACAATGTGACAGGTCTGTGAAGGGTGTGCCACTCACAATTTTTTTTTCCTCAGGGAGACATGTCAGTCTGTATACCAACTAAAACATCAATATATTTTACCAAAATAATCACTCAAATACTTGAGGATTTATTTTCATCACAGCAGTGGTTTTGATCTGTAACCATGAACTCGGTTGATTCCAAATATTTTTCTTTTCTTTTCTTTTTAATGTTTTACTTATTTTTGAGAGAGAGATAGAGACAGTATGAGCAGAGGAGGGTCAGAGAGAGAAGGAGACACAGAATCCTAAGACAGGCTGCAGGCTCTGAGCTACCTGTCAGCACAGGGCCCGATGTGGGGCTCAAACCCAGGAACCATGAGATCGTGACCTGAGCTGAAGTTGGATACTTAACTGACTGAGCCACCCAGTGGCCCTGATTCCAAATATTTTTCAATAATTTATCCCTTGGTCCGTATCTCATTCCAGTTTTCCCCAGTCAATATTCAAATATTTCTCTTAAATACATAATTCTTTCAGGACTTTCATTTTTTTCATTAGTCAATGGTTATTCATTTTATTGACAAATCAATTCCAAACACAAGTGAGAGGATTATCTCTGAGGTCTTAATGGAAATAGCCCCAGAAGAATCTGAGACCAAATGCCTTCCTTGGGTGAAGGGGGAAATTATGTTGTTTATTTTTCCAAAGCATCTTGGTCTGGATTCTAGTCAGAGTACACTGAAAAATTAATGGTGAGAGGTTTGTTTTTCATTCTTTCATATGTTTATCTCACACTTTCCTTATCCATTCATCTATCAATAAATAGTCTGCTTCCATAGTTGGCTATTATAAATAATGCTGCAAGAAATATAGGGGTTTTTTGACTTCTAATTGATGATAACTCATTGTGCCTCTGAAATGTTTTGGTTTTTTTTGTCCATTGTGAAAGGTCTCTTTACAAACCAAACTTCTTCTCAGCATACCCGTTACCTCCTTGAAAGTGGTTTAACTAAATAGCAATGCAAATTAAAACTCTTGTTTTTAAATGGCATAAGCTATACACATTTTACAAGGTAACATAAAGCATCAGGTATTGTTATTCCAGGTGTAGGATTTTATTTTATTCTTTTGTGAATTAACTTTTGTTGGATGTATTCATTTGTTCCTTTTAAAAGCCTCCATCATGCCAGGCACTATACTGCAAACTGGATGGCTCCTGAAGCTATAAAGGCAGTCACGGGAGAGATAAAACCATGATAAAGAATTAAAGTATGAGTGTAATGTTGCATGTGTTGGGAGAGAGGCTTCCACCAAAAATCTTGGACTTGCAGTCCCCACTATGGGGCTGCAGTGGGTGCTGTGATGTGCCATCCAAGACTTTCAGATCTGAAGCCCTCATTTTCCCATTCAGGGCTTCCCACAGATCTCTGCAGAATCTTTCTTCAGGAATTATTGTCACCCAAAGATATACATTTTGGCCAAGGTTATGCTTCTTCCCCAGGGAAACCCCTTAGTCAATACTGGTCTCTGCCCAGTTTCCTTTCCTCAAGTAAGGACATCTTTGAATGTCCTTCTTGGCTATAGATCACCCAGTTGGATTGTCCAAGGACTCTGTTGCAATTGTATCACTTTTCAACCTCTCTGACCAATATTTTTTTTTCATTTATTACATGAATTTTTGTGTAAAGCATCCCAAATAAGCAACCTACAAATAAATCTCAGTCACGGAGTGACAAAATATACTACAATGGGGTTAGATCAGGGAAAGCCCATAAGTCATTTTGAGAGCAGTCCAAACAAATAGAACTGACATGACCTGGTGTTGTGTTTAAGGGGTAATGAGAGGTTTGCTATTGCAGAAAAAAAAAAAAAACATATGGAGTCTTTTTATATGATTTTACTAAAGCATGGGACAGGGTGGTAGTGTGAGGTTGGCTAACATTGAGGTTCAAGATGAGGCAAGATTTCTATTGTGAAGACCCACAGAAACCTAGCCCAGTAGTTAATAGAGGCTTCAAAGCAGAGGAATCTATATATATATTCTCTAAGGAGATGATTGTCGCAGCTACATGGAGAAAGTATTGAAGGCAGAGAGATCTGTTATGGAGAGTTAGTTTAACAGCTTTTAAGGTAGGCCATACTGAAGAGAAAAAAATACAAAAAGAATGGCAATTATATTAAGAATGATTTCTAGAATGATTTCTACAGGATTTGATGTCTTGCCAAGTGAAAGGGTTAATAGAGGATTGGTGTGAAAATAACTTTAGAAATTCCAGGTTGTGATACTGGCCAGCCCATTGACATTTAGGAAAGGATTTGGATTATATGCTTACATAATTATTTTCTATAATCTTTGGAACCCAATGCTAAAAATATTGGGAAAAATTAGGAAATCATAAAATGGGATAAAATAATTTTATGTGAAGGCTTTAGAACAATGCTTGGCATTACATTTATTACTTTGATACTTAGGTGGGTCTTCACACTATCCACTTACAGATAGACAGGCATGCTACATGCTACTAATTATCCCATCTCCTCTCTCTTTGAGAAGTTTTAAAATGTCTTACAAATGTATCCTTGACATATTTTGTAAACTAATACCCAAACACAAATTTCAAAAGCAATTTAACTTTATATATTTTTTAAACCATTGTTACCTATCCTCTTCTTTCCAAGCGCTTGTGTCATACTTGTGAAATCAATAGCAAGAAGCAAGTACTTGAGTAAGCAGAAAGTCAAGGACAGCCTCTAATTCTGCTCTGCAAAGTGTCTAGTGCTCTAGAGGCACTCAAACATAAAATGATGTCTTTACTTTTCCTAAACCTAAAAATATTTTAAGTTTTTAAGTATCATCATCAAACTTGAGTCTTCAATACATGTATGTTTTTTTAAATAATAGTAGCCATTTTTTCACTGAATGCCCCATGTGTGTTAGGCACTAAGTTAAAGACATTATAAACATTGTCTCTAATCTTATTAGTAATCCTAAAGCATTTTATTCACATCTTTGATTTCCATCTCAGGCTTTAGGATGTTGAATAATTGGTTTGAAGTCAATGCAGACCTCAGATTGCAGAGTAGGGTTTCACCTGAGGTTCTATGCTTTTACAGCCGACTAGCTAAGTCATTCCTGAAAATTATCCTGTTAATCCAAGGTGCAGGACAAACAGGAAAGATGTCTGCAGTCTTTGATATTAATTCACTGGACTCCTTTTAGGTTACACAAAAACACAGTGAAAAGTAAGTCAGGGAGGTAGAAATGGGCAATTTTTAAGGTCAGACAAAAGACTTTGCCTACTGAAGGATACTGAGCATGCTCAGTCATAACTAATTATATGTCTCCATGCAGACCAAGAAAAGGAGAGGGTAGTTGTTAGACTTGAAATGAATGGTAGAAATCTAAAAGGAATAAGGAAGAAAAGGAATAAGTCAGGAAAGAAAAACCATCCTCCATGTAGATAATTCACTCTCTATCTCATGTGTGTTGTGTGTATGTCCAAGTATATGATTCTTTTACTTCATTTTATCCCAGATTTTTAGTACTTTTTTTCTCCCATGCCCAGAAGGTGTGTTAGACTTAGTATGATTGATTTAAATGTGGCTGTTACTGCTGTACCTGTCATTTAACTGTTAACAAAAGTATGGTCATACAACATTTCTGCTGGCCCTTTCACCTTTCTTCATATAAGAACTGTCCTTCAAGTATGACAACAGTGGCCAGTGTGAGTTGGAAAATAAATTTGATTGTCAATCGTCTACTCATGGTGATTTTATTGAGCCATATGAATTTTTATAGCTTCTTACAGGTACTGGAGGCATTAAAGGTAATCAGGAAACAGTATCACAGTTTTTAAGGATCTCATGGAAATTTAGAAATATTTATTAAGGGTGATAATTTTTACTTCATCAATAAAATGTTGCTAATTGAATTTCTTTGCCAAATAGATAAAATTAATAGATATAGAAAAATATAATGACATATATTTACTTCATATGTTTTTGCTGCATATAGCACCTGTAATAACAGGAAAATATTTTAAAAGATTATCAACAATAGTAATAACCACCTATAACCCTTCTATTAGGTATAACTTAGAACAGTCATTTTCAGATACAATCATCAAGACTTATTTTCCACTAAACCCACATAAGCTGAAAAATAATTTTAAAAATTTTAAGGAGAAACATTAACTTAGGGTCAATAAGGATATATTCATTGTTATCAGGTGCTCTACCTATTTTGTTACTTCCATACACAATTTGTATTATGTTTATGTTATCATGCAAAAGTTCAGCTGCTTGATGATTTTGAGATCAGTCATTCCAACATAAGTTATCTGTTACTTACAATTAAACAATTATCTGTTACCTTCTAGTCAATTAGGGTAATACTAAGAAAGTTCCATGATTATCATCATTATTGCTTTTACAGACTAAATTAAGTTGTACTTAGACTTTTCTTACACAAACAATTAACAGGAATGTAGGAAACACAAGGGAAAAACGCTGTTGGTTGCATTGCATGCTTTTCAGCCTACTTGGAGAAGTATGTTAATACGGGGGCACCTTGGTGGCTCAGTTGGTTAAATGTCCAACTTCATCTCAGGTCATGATCTCACGGTTCGTGGATTTGAGCCACGTGTCGGGCTCTGTGCTGACTGCCAACTCAGAGCTTGGAGCCTGTTTCAGATTCTGTGACTCCCTCTCTCTCTGACCCTCCCCTGCTCACGTTCCTTCTCTCTCTCTTTCTCTCAAAAATAAATAAAACATTAAAATGTGTGTTAATACTGTGACTTTTTTTATTTACAACTTTACAGAATAAAGTGGATTTTGTTGCTTAAGAGCTCAAAATGACAGTTGCCTTTCTAATCCATTAGTAAAATGTAAAATGCAGCGCTGAATGTCACTATTGCCCTCTTAAACTTTGCTAAGTATGGTTTTAATATTGATTTTTGCACATGTCTTATATATTCCCCAGTGCTCAGTGCTTCTGATGACAGGATGTACTACAAATCACTCATATCTTTCATCCTGATCTTTAGCTATACATTTTTTATACATTTTTATTACATTGTCTGTCTTCCCTCAGTCAGGAATACAAATGTATTTACCTGTTGTGAAAAGATAGCTTTATTGGAGTAATGCACCAGGAGAAATAGAAAGAATGAAAAAAGAAAAGGTGAGGAATATAGATATTTCATGGCTTAAGTGCAAGTATTAAAAAATAATAACACGAAGAGAAAAAAGCTACACCTGAAACATAATCCATTAAGGTGATTTCAGAAACAATAATAATACCTAAAATTGTGTATCAATTTAGTTTCAAACTATCATAAAAGTATACATTTGATCTTCAGAACCCCTTCTGTGATATCCAAAGATTAGTTACTATTCCTTTTATCCATATCCAGTCACTAACCAGTAATTATGAGAGATTATTGACCTGTCCAAGGTTCTAAGGCTAGTAAATGATGGGGTCAGGATGTGAAAGACTATTCTGATACCTGGGGCAGTGGCTTTACATTCAACTAAGGATATCTTCTGTTCATATAGATATAAAAGTTAAGAAAAGATACGAGACAAGAAATGTAAGCTCTCCTAATATAAATTGTGTATGGAACAGTGCTTAGTATTCATGAGAACTCATGCAATGGTTTTGAATAAATACAAAAAGAAGGAAAAAATGAATCCACACCCTTGAATACAGTACCTAAAGAATTTCTGATTCCGGGTCATTTTCAAGAGCACTACGAAACTAGTTTATTTTTATTTTTATTTTCTTTTTACAAATAGTTTATTGTCAGGTTGGTTTCCATACAACACCCAGTGCTCATACCCACAAGTGCCCTCCTCCATGCCTATCTTCCCCCTCCTCCCCACACCAATCAGTCCTCAGTTTGTTCTCAGTATCCAAGAGTCTTTTATGGTTTGCCTCTCTCCCTCTCCCCCGCTATTTCTCCCCTTCTTCTCCCCCTTGAGGGTGTTATGCTTAGCGAAATAAGTCAGGCAGAGAAGGACAAATACCATATGTTTGCATGTATAGGTGGATTAAGAGGAACTTAACAGAGGACCAAGGGGGAGAAACTAGTTTATTTTTGCTTGTCTAGTAACTGTAATTAGTTTTTTGTTTGTTTGTTTTAATTTTTTAAATGTTTTATTTATTTCTGAGAGAGAGAGACAACGTGAGCAGGGGAGGGTCAGAGAGAGAGGGAGATACAGAATCTGAAGCAGGCTCCAGGGTCTGAGTTAGCTGTCAGCACAGAGCCTAACGTGGGGCTCGAACCCATGAACCATGAGATGATGACCTGAGCCGAAGTCGGCCGTTTAACCGACTGAGCCACCCAGGCACCCTTTTTTGTTTGTTTACATGTAAGGTATTATACAGGGATTGGCTAAATTATCCTTGACCTTGCATATTGCTGCTTATGTTAAATAGTACATAATGAACATTCATGGAATATAATATGGCTTTATAATCCTACAGCTAGGGCATTTTCTTCTTCTTGATTTTAATTCCTTCTACTATCTTAGAAACAACATCCATAATTGATTATATTTTCTTAAAATTTCCATGAAAGGAGGATTTGATTCATTATTCTTGCAATTCTGATAGGAAGGCTAGCAATGCCCACCAGATTAACCTAAGAGTCATTTGCTTCATATTAAATATGCCCATTAGGATACCAAAAAGTTCAAATGGCATGTAATCATATAGGCTATATAAGTGTTTCATCTAATTTTGTATAAAAACTTGATTTGTTTGTTATGCATTAATATTTCTTAAATGAATATGCATTACCAATTATCAGAAAACATACAGAAATCTAACAAATCATAAATTTGTTAGAATGTGTGCATTGTTTTTACAGTGCATACTGATAATTCTTTGGTCCTCATGTCGGCTTCAAAGAACCCAGTATTGGGGTTTTGTAGTGGTGTGGGGGGGGGCAAAATGAACATGATTTTCAACAAACTCATTTCATCTTGCTGCTTCTATAAAATGACTAAACTTCCCATCTTTATTTGAAGTGATCATGTTACATTAGACCATATAACTGGGTCTAAGCCAATGTGGGTAGAATGGTGTCTATATCTATGCATAAGGGTTGCTCTAAGAGTCTCCAATCTCTTTCTCTTCTACTTCAATCATGATCAGAGCAGATATATCAAAGACATTTAATATAGAAACAACTTAGTTTTTTAATTAAGCTTTTTTTTTTTTTTACATTTTAATTCCAGTATAGTTAAGATACAGTGGTATATTAGTTTCAGTTGTCCAATATGGTGATTCAACAACTCTACACATTACCCAGTGCTCATCATGGTTAAGAGTACTCTTTAATCCCCATCACCTATTTCCCCATACTTCCCACTCACCTCCCTTCTGATAACCAACAGTTTGTTCTCTACGTTTAGGAGTCTGAGAAACAGCTTAGTTTTTAAAATCATTTTTGGAAGGAAGCCTCCAAGAGAATCTCTGACACACATTGGAATTTGAATGGATAAGAAACATCCTTGTTAATTAAAGCTATTAAGTTGTATGATTTACTCATTAATACGACATAGCTTAGGTTACACTAACTAATAAGGATATTGGTAATTTGAATCATTGCTATCAAACAATAAGAAAAAGGAAATTTGTAGACTTAGAAGTCAGAAAATGAAGAAGAAACTGAAATCGAAAGCTAGAAAGCTGGTGAATTGTGTCATACAGTAGCAAAATATTTGATTACCTCCCATAACTCTGAAAGCAGACTGTGGGCCTATTAAGATTGTGAGTCTAGGGGTCCCTGGGTAGATCAGTTGGTTGAGTGTCTGACTCTTTATTTCAGCTCATATCATGATCCCAGGGCCCTGGGATCAAGCCCTGGGTCCTATGCCATGCTGAGAGTGGACCCTGCTTGGTGTTCTTTCTGTCTCAGTTTCTTCTTTCCCTCTGCCCCTCTCCCCTCCTTGTACTCTGTAAAATAAAGTAAACAAATTGAAAAAATTGTGGGTCTAGAGAAAGAAGTTGAAAATCATCATTTTGGCACAGATTGTTATTTATTACTGATTTAAATAGATAAGGAATTATAAGAAAGAATGATATTAGGGAATAATTGGAAAGATTGTGAACAAAACTGAATACAAAAACAACAGAGTTTGAGACTTTCCATTTTTAGAAAATCCAACTATTTCTAGATCCCAGAGAGTAAGAAATTAAGAAATATATTTTTTAGCAAAAATAATCAGCTAAATAAAGTGACCCATGGAAATAAAGTGACTGTATTAAGTTGTAGTTTTCATATTTAGGTCTGAAAGCTTCAAGGTTGCCACCAATAAATTGTGTGAGACAGACATGGGACAGAAAGAAAAATAAAAGTGGATTTGAGAACTATGTCTTTTAAAGAACTTTTAAGTGTGAAACAAACTGTAAGCAAATAAATCTGAAGCCTACTAAGTTCTGAGAAAAATTAGGATCATAAAAAGTTAAGACTGAGAGGGGGCAAGATGGCGAAGAAGTAAGGAGCTCCGTACTTGCACTCACGCCCATACATCACATGGAAAAGATGTGAAGCCATTGGAAACCTTACAAAACCTGAGAGATTGGGAGAAAAAGGACACAGAATCGACTGAGAAAGACTTCTAATGACTACCTCAAGAAACAAGACAGAATACACAAGATTGAAAGTCCCAAATATCACTACAAATATGAAAATAAAATAACCAAGGTCCCAATAAGAGAGACCAAGAGATACCATTCAAATAACACTCTCTGAAAGGATAGGCCCTGGGCAGTCAAAGTGTCTTCTTGGATACAGCAGCGCTCATAGATACAGAGAGCATTAACTGGTCTTTAAAACGAACAAGAACCAGAAAGGTAACTAAAATGACGAAACGAAAGAGCTCTCCTCCAAAGAAACTCCAAGAAGAAATGACAGCTAATGAACTGCTCAAAACAGATATCAGCAGCATAACTGAACAAGATTTTAGAATAATAATGGTAAAATTAATAGCTGGGCTTGAAAAAAACATAGGGGGCATCAAAGAAACTATGGCTACAGACAGAATGGAAAATAAAATTAGGCATGAAGAATTTAAAAATGCAATAAATGAGATACATAATAAATTGGAGGACTCCAATGTACGGATTGAAGAGGCAGAAAGGAGAATAAGTGATTTAGAAGACACCATGATAGAAAAACAAGAAGCTGACAAAAAAAGAGGCAAACTGATCCAGGAACAGGAAAGAAGAATTCGAGAGCTCAGCGATACAGTCAAACGCAACAATACCCGTATCATAGGAATCCCAGAAGAGGAAGAGAGAGGGAAAGGTGCTGAAGGAGTCCTGGAACAAATTATAAGAGAGAACTCCCCCGACCTGGGGAAGTAAGTAAATGTGGAAATACAAGAGGCTCAGAGAACTCCCTTCAGATGTAACTTGAATCGATCTTCTGCACAGCATATCATAGTAAAAATGGCAAAATACAAGGACATAGAGAGAAGTTTGAAAGCAACTAGGGAGAAAAGGGCCCTCACATACAAAGGGAAACCCATCAGAGTGGTGACAGACCTATCTACTGAAACTTGGCAGGCCAGAAAGGAGTGGCAGGAGATCTTCAATGAGTTGAACAGTAAAAATATGCAGCCAAGAATCTTCTATCCAGCAAGCCTGTCATTCAAAATAGAAGGAGAGATAAAAACCTTTCCAAATAAACAGAAATAGAAAGAATTGGTCACCACGAAGCCAGCCCTACAAGACATCCTGAGGGGGATGCTCTGAAGGAAAGGTTGCAAGGAACAAAGATACCAGAGACACCACCACAAACATGAACCCTACAAAAGATACAAAGACTCTAAACCTACATATTTCAATAATAACACTGAATGTAAATGGGCTGAATGCTCCAATCAAAAGACATAGGGTAGCAGAATGGATAAAAAAACAAAATCCATCTACATGCTGTCTACAAGAAACTCATTTTAGACTGGAAGATACCTTCAGAATAAAAGTAAGGGGATGGAGAAATATATATCATGCTACAGGAAATCAAAAGAAAATCAAAAGAAAGCCGGAGTAGCTATACTTATATCAGACAAACTGGACTTTAAATTAAAGACAATAACAAGAGATGAAGAAGGGCACTACATAATAATTGCAGGGTCCATCCATCAGGAAGAACTAACTATCATAAATGTCTACGCACCGAATATGGAAGCACCTAAATATCTAAAACAATTCATCACAAACAGAAACAAGCTTATAGATAAGAATGTGCTAATAGCAGGGGACTTTAATACTCTGCTTACAGCAATGGAAAGGTCAACCAGACAGAAAATCACTAAAGAAATAATGGACTTGAAAGACACATAGGACCAGATGGATCTGATGGATATATTTAGAACTTTACATCCTGAGGCCAGGGAATTTACATTCTTCTCAAGTGCGCATGGCACATTCTCCAAGATAGATCACATACTGGGACATAAAGCAGCCCTGAATAAATATAAAAGAATTGAGATCATACCATGCACACTGTCAGCTCATAACGCTTTGAAACTTGAAATCAATCACAGGAAGAAGTCTGGAAAACCTCCCAAAACATGGAGGTTAAAGAACACCCTACTAAACAATGAATGTGCCAATCAGGCAATTAGAGAAGAAATTTGAAAATATATGGAAAAGAAATGAAATGAAAACACAACAATTCAAAATCTATGGGATGTGGCAAAGGCAGTCCTAAGAGGAAAATACATTGCTCTCCAAGACAGTTCCTCCCAGGGCACCTGAGTGACTCATTGATTAAATGTCCTACTCTTGATTTTGGCTCAGAACATGATCTCACTGTTCATGGGACAGAGTCTTGCATCTGTCTCTGCTCTAATAGTGTGGAGTTTCCTTGAGATTCTCTCTCTCCCTCTCTCTTTCTCTGCCCCTCCCCTGCTCTCTCTTTCTCTCTCAAAATAAATAAAATAAACATTTTTAAAAAGACAGTTTTTAAAATTTTTTTTTCCCTCCCATAAACAGATTCAGAGATAATCAAAACTCAGAGTAACCCTGGCACATCTAAGGTAGAGGAATTGCTTGAGACTGATGACTAGAAGGTCTCTTTTCAAATGGGAGTATTTATTCTTGTTATCCAGTTATTACTCCACACACTGTGTGTGAGTGTATGTATCTATAGTCACACAATTTTGTGGTCAAGAGGCGTGACCACTGAAACTTCTAGATCTTACAGGTCACTAGGACCCCACTAGGATAGGAATATATGGGGGTTAAAGATCATGGACTTTGACCTGGATGCAATAATTGGATGGGGCTCTGAATTGTCATTTTTTCAGGGAGAAAGTGTGCTCTAAGTGTAGGAAACAAAGTGGCAGATATTTGGTGACAAGGAGGGAGAATGATATCATTCCATGCCTACATATTCAATAATCCCTTTCTCTCTGGATACTGTATTTTCAAAACTGTTGTAATTACTCTGGGATCTTATGACTAGATAATGGCCATGTGACTGGTTTCTTAGTTTAGGAACAGCGATGTGTGTCACTCCCTAGCCTGGATGTGAAACTCCTTATGCAAACTTTCACCTTGTCTTTTGCTTTTGTGACAACCAGGAAGACCTTTTAAGAGATGGTGACATATGATGCTGGTAGCCTGGTTCACTTGATTATTACTCAGAGGATAGTCACCAAGAAAAAACTTCAACCTAAAACACACTCTGTGTATCCTTGGGGTTGGGGCACCTGGGTGGCTCAGTGGGTTAAGTGTCTGTTTTGGGCTTAGATCATGATCTCTCAGTTTATGAGCTCAAGCCTCGTATTGGGCTCTGTGACAGCTTGGAGCTTGCTTCAGATTCTGTGTCTCCCTCTCTCTCTGCCTCTCCTTCAATCTCTCTCTCTCTCTCTTAAAAATAAATAAATATTTAAAAATTAAATTAAATTAGGGGCGCCTGGGTGGCTTAGTCGGTTAAGCGTCCGACTTTCGCTCAGGTCATGATCTCACGGTTCGTGGGTTCGAGCCCCGCGTCGGGCTCTGTGCTGACTGCCAGCTTGGAGCCTGGAGCCTGTTTCAGTCTGTGACTCCTTCTCTCTCTGACCCTCCCCTGCTCACGCTGTCTCTCTCTCCTAGAAATAAATAAAACATTAAAAAAAATTAAATTAAATTAAAATATACTCTGTGTATCCTAGAAGTAAAATTTTATTTCATGAATCTACTAACATTATTCCCTGAGCTAAGAATAGCCTGCTCTAACCAATATATGTCTCCTTTAGCTAAATTATTTGGCAGTAGTTCACACATTTTTGTGTGTTGAGCACCTTGCAAGGTTCTTGGCATATAACGTTAAGCAATTTGTGTTCAATGGGTGTTTGTTTATGAAAGGGATCATCAATTCTGTGGAGAAGGTAGGGTAGATAATATTTTACAGAGAAAATAAAGATCACATATGTATATGGAAAATTGAATTGTTGCCCCCAATTCTTTACTTCCATGTATAGCAGGATATTTTATATGGACACCCTTTGGCCTATTAGTTTTTAGTGAGGTATCTCTTTTAGATGACAATATATTTGCCTATCCCATTGATACTGGGTTTGCCATGTGACTTGCTTTAGTCAATGGGATGCATGTGAAAGTCACAGTATGCTAGTTTCCGGCTGAGGAGTTACACAGCATTCAGGTTTTCACTTGCTTCTGAGACTCCTTTAGGTCATAAAATAGTGATTCCAGGTAGCTTCTTGCCTTAGAAGGAGAAGTGTGGGAGGACAAGAACCCATCTGTAGTCTGTAGGTTGGTCCAGTTGAATCATTTCAATCCAGCTAAGACTGGTTAAATCTCAGGAACTCAAAAAATGTGAACTATTAAAAAAAAAAAAAACTTGTTGTAGGACAATGAGAATCTGACCATAAATGCCATAGCTGGAAAGAGAATTTGGTCTTCTGACTTCAGATTGAACATCTACTACACAGAGGGAAGACTAATTTTGAATTTACATTGTAATTTAAATAATAATAACTCTTCAATTCAGCTTTTGCTAAATTTTTAATTTATAATGCCTCTAGTTTTTAAGCTATTTTATATTTGTTTATTGAAATTTATTTCGCTTTGCATAATTTGTTATTTTTAAAAAAGAACTTTTAACCTTTGTATCTTCACTCAAAAACAATTTGTTTCCACAATTATAAAAAATTGACAAGATAAAAGAAGAAATAAAAAATTACAAAAGGGTCATTTTCAAGTGTGCTATCTTTCTTTTCTTATGACAATATGCAACTCTAATGGATTTTGTTAATGCTTCTCGGGTCCTTTATGGCATTTAAGAAATAACATTCACTGGAGTTTATACACTGTAATCATGCACTTACTGTTCCATCTTCAATGTATCACATGAACAAATGTTAATCTATGTTTAATTTTTTTAGGTTTGCAACATATATTTCATAGCGAACCATTTAACAGTAAGGCCAAGAAGACTTCTAATTACTTGAGTTTATTTTTAGCACTTTCCTCATTAAATTAGGCATTAGAAAAACAGGCTTTTATAATTTATCCATGGAGTATCACTATCAATGTGTTATTGTCCCTTTGATAACCCTTCTGTGCTTCATTGTTTATTTTCCAGTAAATCTTTTAAAGTACAGATCTCATTTCCTCTTTGAGCTAGATTTAAGACCTTTTCCTTGAAGTGACCGTTAGTTCTTTCAATACAGCCAAAAAATAATAAGATAGTCTTGGCAGGAAGAATGAATTTACTACTCAATTAAACTTACTAGCATATTTAGGCAAAATAACTGTACTGGCTGGACATTTAGACCCAACCCCTGTGGTGTTAAACTTTACTGTTTCGTACACTGGGGCTAAGATTATGAGGCACTCTAAATTACATATACTACACATTTTGGTGTAGTATATATGATGTGTTGTTATAGAACATGATATAATTGCTGAAAGTGTTAGGTGTTTTAACTATCTGTGAAATCACTAATGCATTTTTTTTACCAGATCCATTTCCTATTATGTATTTACTAATTGTTTAATAATAATTAAGAAAATAGGAAAATATTACCAGAGCAAATTATATATATTATATAGTATAATTTTGATATTAATGAATATTTTTGATTATTTATTACCATGTTTTTCTTTTAGGTGATTTTCTCTAGAAAATATAGGTGATAAATTGTTCTGACAACACATACACTATTCAGAAGAGCACATATGTCTTATGAGAAAAGAAATTTCTTTAATCTTTCCATCTTGTCTTCATAATCCTATATTTAATTTACCTTAAAAGTCAGAAGGGAGTTTTACTTTTCATAGTTGTGAAAATGAATGTCAGAGAATGGTTTTCAAGTTTATTCAGCAAGGAAAACTTCTTACATTTTTACAAGTTTCCCATTTAAAAACCTCCTTTTCTTCTTCTTTTGAACTTGTGCTAGTAAGTTAGCATGACAGATTTTATTCATTCTGAAATGGTAGAGGAAACTCTGATGTTATCTTCTGGAATATTGGAGACAGCTCCCAAATTACTGTATTTTAGGTTCAAGTTGAAATGAATAGTGTCAAAGCAGTTCAACTACAAAGAAGGAATAGGAAATAGGATAACATGATCCTCAATTTTTACCCTGAATTGATTTTACTAATACCTGTTAGCCTATGCAGCAAAGTTCTTATGGCCTGGGACCTTGTATTACCTTTGTTTCACTAGTACAGGTTTTCTTAATCTTGGTACTATTCACATTTAGAAATAAATAATTATTTGTTTGAGAGGTTGTCCTGTCCATTACAGGATGCTTAACTAAATAAGTGGGCTCCAACCGTATAAATATCTCTGATTTAATGCATGTAAAGATGGAAGACGGTTCCTCATTCCTGCAAGATATTTCTTCAAATCTGGTGCTTTAGATTTTCTTCCAGCATGCCATCCTAACACTCTGTCAGGTCAGCAGCATCTGTGTGATGCATTATGTATTACAACAACTAGTGAATCATGTGATCAGATGCTGCCTGGGGATTACATGTCTGTTGATTAGGCATCCTGTAACCTCCTGAATAGTGGAGCTGTCTGAGGCCCAGTAGAAAGCAAAGACAACCTTTGACTTAGACTAGGTGTCTATTCTTATGTAAACAAATTAACATGCTTTATATAATAGAAGGACCCAACATAGATAACTCAGAACATTGGGCTACTTGAGGAATAATGCCATATTGAAGGTAAGCACCAGTCTTCATTGTAGGCATTGTGAAGACTCAGAGGTAGTGGTAACAGTAGTTGGATTAGCTTAAATAAATAGGAACCCACGCTTTTTGGCTCCTGAATAGGTTTTGTTCTTGTGATCATAACCTTGTCTTTCATAACCCATCATAGTAGTACTATGGTAGTTGCTGATAGTTCTGCACCAACTAACATCAACTTGTTGATACTGCTTCCATTTGGAGGTTTAGTGTCCTTTCTTTAATGTATCATTTCAGGTAGGCAATCACACTTTATGCTCATTCTCAGATGTCCATCCACATGTCCTTTTCACCAATCTTCCAATCTTTTTCCTCCCAAGTCCTTGACCAGTCATTTGTCACTGCCCATTAATCTGTGTATATTATGACCACAGGTTAATTTTCCTTCCATACAAAGTAAACATCCAAGTGTCCGTGCATCATGACTATGCTTAAACCTAATCTTGAGTGAGGTTCTAGCAAGGCTACATTCCTTTTGAGCTGGCTTCCATGTAATATCATAGCCAGTACGTAAAACAAGATTTGGAATTTTACTCTTTTTGGAGCTCTTGGCACATGATTCCTCCAAATGGTCAGAGGTATGAGCTGGAGGAGGAGAATTGGTGCAAGTGTAGTGGGAGATTTAGGAGCCTGGACTACTTTATCACAAAGCTTGTGTGGTACCCTCTGACCTTTCCCTGATTGTTTTTGGATACATTCTTTCTATCTCAACAATGATTTTTGACAAGTTCACTGAACTTTATGATTTGGTACATCTGACAGTAAGTACCAAGCTCATGATGGATAGTTACAGATGGTCAAGTCTTTTCTCTGTCAGTAGTGCTCAATAGCACTCTAGGAGCTATTTTTTTTTTAATAGCTTCATGTTCTTTATTGCAGATGGCATACTCTTGATCCAGAACCCCATGATCCCACTGGAAGCTGCCAAAAACTCGATACTACATATTCTTCCAACATCCAAACTTCAACATCATAAGCTCTCTTGACTCAATTGACTCACTATACAACTGATCACACTGCAGCCTGGAACTGTTGCAGACCTGTGCCCCACTCAAAACTAGCAGCTTTCATTACATTGTACATCTTGAATATAGACATTTTTTCTTGTCAATTATAGCTCAATAGAGCCTGAAAAAAAGATGTAAAAAATGATGGCAGCCATTACTTGTTTTCTGATATCTGGATAGAGCAGTATTTGTAGATGTGAAATATGTTTTATCCAGAACCTAAGGAGGCCTATAAAGCTCCTTTTTTGTAAGAGAGAATATACAATTCATCAATTTATTTTTTTGCTTGGATGTTGTGTCCTGGTATATGCCTAACCATTGGACACTCAAAAACTTTACTATAGTGACAGGTCCTGGAATTAATGTAGGTTATATTATAGCCTCTAGAATGTACATGCCCTGCCAAGGTCTTCAGGGTAGGAGCCACCTCTTGCTTATCCTTCCTGATTAACATAATGTCATCAATGTAATGGACCAAAGTGATACTCTATAGGATGTCTAAATAGTTTAGATCTCCTTTACTACATTATGACAGAGTGTGGTAGAATTAACATAGTCCTAGAGTAATCTATAAATGAAGACTCTTATTTAGTTCAAGGGAATGTGAATTGTTTCTGATCCTGTCTTAAATATCAAAGAAGATATTTACTAAGTCAGTGGACCCATGCCATGTACCTGAGATCTATTAATGTGTTTTACTAAAGATATCATATCTGGCACAGCAGCTACCATGGGAAATGCTGGCTAGTTAAGTTCACCCTGATGTATAGCTACTTGCTGGGATTCAGGATCCATTGGCATCAGGGGTCCAAACCCGTAAATTAAAGAGAGAGAAGGATGGAGACCACATTCATACATACCTTAAATCCTTCAGTGTGGTATGTACCTCAGTTATTCTCTCTGGTATGTGATAAAATTTCTTTTGGTTTATTTTATTGTCTTAGTTGAAGGAGAAGTAGTAATTTCAGAAAATTCTTCATAATCTTCTCCACTGTAATTGCCCTCATCCACACGGGTGAAAGACACAAATTCAACTGTCATTCCAATGGCCAAATATGTCAATGTCAAATATATATTCAGCAATCAGGGAGACTTCTATTGGGCATGTGTCAACTCAGTGGGCCATTTTAAGTTGCATTTTAGTCAGGAATTGACTACCTGACTCCACAGGATTCCACTTTATTGGGGGGGAATCATAAGGACACTTCAGTTCTGCAGATGTTAGTGTCACCTTAAACACTGTGCCCAAACTGCCCTCAAAACGTCTGTGTAGTCACCTTCCCCCAGTGCATATTAAATGGCCAATCAGTAATGGTTCACGTAAATGGTGGTAGGCCTCTTCAAAAGGCCTGGAGAAAACATTACAATGTGTCTTTACCAAAGTTGTAGCATCTTTCAATAAGGGGGCCCAATCAATTTTTCAAAAAAATGGTTACTGTATCCAAAAACAACTTCATGGAATATTTCTCTAAGCATTTTGATTCTATCCTCTAATGTCTGTCATGGCAATTCAGGCAAATCAACCCCTGAGTGGATTATACTGTGACTTAACTCTGATTATAGTTCTGAGGAAGTGGCTTTCCTAAGTTTCTGAGTGGGCAACTGTTATCTTATGGAGTAAATCCCATTGCATTATTTTCTGATATTGGAAGTGTGCTAGATATTAATGGGCTAATATGGGCCATTTATGAAGGTTGTTAAGAAAAATCTAGGGTGTCAAAATCTTCTAGGGTTTTCTCCCAGATATCTGTGTCATGAGTCAGAGTCCCACAGTTTCCCAACTAGGACTCTATATTTGGTATTAAAGATCTATTAAAGTTTTGGTAGAACATTCAAAGATCTTTGAAATTCAGCACCCTGTTTTTCAAATCCTGGGCTTAATCTTAGCTTTATCTGTCTGCTTAGAACAAGATAAGAGTATTTCTCTGTGAGCTACTTTTGGCTTTCAGTCAGTTTTAAATTGTTTGTTAATAGCCCTCAGCTTTTCATTATTGATCCCATCAAAGCAATAATCATCCAATTCTATTTCCCTTATATTTATACTTCTCCCTCCAATGATATATATTTTTAATTTTAATTCAAGTTAGTTAACATGCAGTGTAGAATTGGCTTCAGGAATAGAACTCAATGATTCATCTCTTACATATGACACCCAGTGCTCATCCCAACAAATGCCCTCCTTAATGCCCTCCACCCTCCTCTCCAACAACCCTGGATTTGTCTGCCATATTTAAAAGTCTCTTATAGCTTTCCTCCTTCTGTATTTTTATCTTATTTTTTCTTCTCTTCCCCTATGTTTGTATGTTGTGTTTCTTAAATTCTACAAATGAGTGAAATCATGTGATATCTTTCTCTGACTGACTTATTTCGCTTAGCATAATGCCCTCTAGTTCCATCCACGTTGTTGCAGATGAGAAGATTTCATTCTTTTTCATTGCCACATCTTCTTTATCCATTCATCAATCAATGCACATTTGGGTTCTTTCCATAACTTTACTATTGATGATAGTGCTGTTATAAACATTTGGGGTGCATATGTCTCTTCAAATCAGCATTTTTGTATCCTTTGGATAAATACCTGGTAGTTATTTTTCTGGGTTGTAAAGCAGTTCTATTTTTAATTTTCTGAAGAAACCTAATACTGTTTTCCAGAGTTCCAATGACGTTTTTCAAATGCTTCGATCATGACATTGTATTTACCTCTACTGACACACCATCCCATTTCATCATGGGTAATCATTTTAGTTCGTGGACTGCCACCATCTTGCAGGGGCTTTCTGAATTGTCAGAATACAATGATAAACAAAAGCACAGTCCTTACTTTTGAGAATGTTATGTAGTTGCAGACATGGCAGAACACAGAGTTCAAGGTAGAGATCTACATGGAGTGGCAGATGTTGTACGAAAAGGGAGACCTGTGATATCAGATTATGTCAATTCTGAACTCTTCCATCTGGCTTTCAAAGTTGTGGTTATTTGTTATGCTCTACCTACCCCAAATTTTCCAGTCACTTCCCAAACACAAATTCTCTGTTCTTGTTTGAAAAATATTTTAATTCAACTCCTATATACAAAGCTCTTGGTCACCTCTTTATCTTTGCTCATTATTCCTGCCTAACACGGCTCTCAAAAGCTCCTCCTTGTTTATCCACCTCCTTTTTTGAGCTTTTAAAAGATAAGTACCAAAGAAAAGATTTTGATTCATTCATGAAGTTTTATCAGACAATCAAAGTCCACATAGTTTGCCATCTTCTCAAAATCCATTCTGCACATAACTGATTGCAACATACTCTTGGAATTTATCTCATTTGTTGTTGAATTCAGATGACAATATCATCTTTAAAATTAGCTTATTTATAGGGTGCCTGAGTGGCTCAATCAGTTAACTGACTCTTGGTCTCTGCTCAGGTCATTACAATACAGAGCCTGCTTGGGATTTTGCCTCTCCCTTTCTCTGCCCCTCCTCTTTCTCTATCTCTCTCAAAATAAATAAATAAACTTAAAAAGAATAACTTATTTATTCATGGAATACTTACTTCATGCTAAGCAGCACAATTAAGCAGACCCCTATTGCTAATATTAATATCATAGAGAAGTAGAAATTGATGGATGGTTTAACCCATCATTGAAGCAACTACTTTCAGGACTCCTATCATTTATCTCAGCAAATAAATTTTGTGTTGCAGATATAATGGTGAATAAGGCAAAAAGAGTGTTTGTCTTCATGAAACTTCTAGATATATTATAAACAAATAAATAATAAACCAATAAAACCTGTATTAACACACTTCATCATAATGAAAATGATGTCCTAAAGAAAGAGGATATGACAGAAGCATCTGGGGATATGTATGTAGCTTCTTCAGGGTAAAATGAAAATGCCTAACCAGATTAGCTAACATCTGATATTTATATCAATGTCTCCCTCAAATGGCAAAACTCTAGTCATATGACAAGTATAAGAAAGAGCATTTCAGGCAGAAAAAAAAGGACTAATACAAAAGCCTTGAGAAACCAATGTAACTAGAGCACAGTGAACAAGCAGGGTTGCACAAAATAAGGAAGAAAAGATAGGCTATTCTTGTGAGCAAATGGTATCATTCTGTTTGAACTCCTTTTTCACCAACTCTCTGACATCAAAATGCTTTGTATTTCCTCTATATATTGCTGGCCCTGTGTTTGTTGGTTGGTTTATATACATGTCAATTGAAAATTAGGATCAATTGTGAATGGGATCAGTTTCTTGATTTCTCTTTCTATTGCATCATCATTGGTGTGTAAAAATGCAACCGATTTCTGTACGTTGATTTTGTACCCTGCAACTTGGCTGAATTCTTGGATCAGTTCTAGTAAGCTTCTGGTGGAGTCTGTCTGGTTTTCTATGTAGAGTATCATGTCATCTGCGAAGAGTGAAAGTTTGACTTCCTCTTTGCCAATTCTGATGCTTTTGATTTCCTTTTGCACGTATAGGAGGATTAGGAGGAACTTAACAGAGGACCAAGGGGGAGAAGAAGGGCGGAAATGGTGGGGGAAAGGGAGAGAGGCAAACCATGAGAGACTCTTGAATGCTGACAAAAACTGAGGACTGATGGATGTCGGGGGGGAGGAGGGGTGGGCATGGAGGAGGACACTTGTGGGGATGAGCACTGAGTGTTATGTGGAAACTAATTTGACAATAAACTATTTGTAAAAAAAAAAAAAAAAAAGAAAAGAAAAGAAAAGAAGAAAATTAGGATCAGAATTTTTTTGAAAGTTATGCCAAATCTTCCCTGAATGGCTTTTTTGCGTAGTATTTTTCAAATTTGCAAGTATCAAAAATAGAGCGTTGATACTATTCTGGCACTTTTGAGAGCAAACCGATTCCTGAATTAAGTTGTTGGTGGGATGTATTTGAATCCTTGAAAAATTGTGAAAAGTCAACCCACTGACATAATATAGAAGAAAATGTAGTTAATACGTTTGCTGTAGTTCTGGCCCTGATGTGTTCAGGTGACCTAGAATTGAAAGGATCCATCCTCTGAGTAATCTCATTTTTTTTCAGGTTTAATTAAATTAATCTATTCCCTGAAGTTCTCCTTTCTATTAGAGAAAGCCCTTGAGATAATATGGAAATTTTCCAGTTGTGAGGGTACTTTAATTAATTCAACAATTACAATAATAGTGAATACAATAATAGCTAATATTTCTTATGCATTTAGCATATATCTGGCATTTTTTGCTAAGTATCGTATATGTGGTTTTCTCATTAATTCTCTCAAAACTCTAGGAATGAATATTATGATTCTTCTTTTTTTTTTATAAGATTCATAAACAGGGGTGAAGAAAGGAAAAATAACTTGCATTAGGCTGCACAATCATTAAATGAAAAAACAGGATTTTAATCCTGGCAGCATGATTTCTGAGCTTACATATAACCACTACTCTTTCAAACCAGACCAAACCAAACTACCAAAACTGCAAATGGGATAAAAACTTATTTATTTGGGAATCTGAATTCTGTGTTTTCAATCTCTAATAATCAAATCCAATACAAAATTATAAAGACACTACACCACTTTATGTTGTATTGTAAGAGCAGAAGACCTATTGAAAAAGTAGAATCAAGGGGTGCCTGAGTGACTCAATTAAGCATCTGACTTCAGCTCAGGTCATGATCTCCCAGTTCCTAAGTTTGAGTCCCTCCCTAGGGCTCTGTGCTAACAGCTCCTCTCTCTGTCCCTCCCTTGCTTGCATTCTGATTCTCTCTCTCCCTCTCTCTCTCAGGAAATGAATAAACATTAAAAAAATTATAAGTAAGTAAATAAATAAACAATCAAGAGGCTTAAAGTAGAAAATAGTAGATTATATATGGTTTTATAAATAAAGAACATGGTAAGATAAATTCTTAATTCCAATTCTTCAAATAATTGCCCTTATGAAGTCAGTATACCTTCATCAGTCTCATGAATTTCTCTGTGTGTTACAAACAAATAAAATCATGTCCTCCCAATATCTAAAAACATATCAGTTAATTTAGAGATGATCATATATGTTTTTGTGTGCATAATTATGGGGAATGTTTAACAAACGATGCCCAGCAATGACCTTGCTATTGTGCGCAAGGAGATTTTCAACCTTCAGAGCATCATGTATGTGCTTCCTTCATCACACAATTGTGTTAATTGTTACAGAATGATTTTCTAACACGTTGATCTAACAACAACAACAACAACAACAAAAATACTCTTATGCAACTGTTGGAAGACATTTCAATTAAAGAAGAGTAATCAGAAAATAAAATTTAAACTTACATTGTTTTTAACCTTATATCAATCCAATATACTCAGGATCCTTTTTAATATTCTTCAACTTTCCCTTGATCTTATTTTCAGTCTGCTTTATATATCATGTTTGTATTTGTGAATGTGTAAAGTCATGTGAATTAGCTCATGTTTTCTTTTTCTTTCTTCCATGTTTTTCCAAGTCTTTTTTTTTCTTTTTTAGCAGAGGTCTAGCCTCGGGGCCAGCGAGTAATGTAAATACATAAATTGTTTCAGGGATCTGTAGGTGCATATGATTGCATGGTAATGAGGACTTGGCCAACATGAAGGACATTCTTCTTATTGGGGCCACTGCTACCTAGATTCTGTAGGTCAGCCCAATATTGAATAATATCTGATTAAAAAAATTTTAACTCCATATTTTAAAAACATTGATCACAAATTTAAAGTTTTAAAAAAGTGGGATGGGGAGCACCTAGGTGGCTCAATAGGTTAAGTGACCGACTCCTGGTTTAGGTTCAGGTCGTGATCTCACAGCTCATGACTTTGAGACCCACCACTGGCTCCACACCGTCAATGTGGAGTCTGCTTGGGATTCTCTCCCTCCTCTCACTCTGTCCCTCTCCCACTCACATGCTCAGTCTCTCTCTCTCTGTCTCTCTCTCTCCCTCAAAAATAAATAAACTTTAAAAATAAAATTAAAAAAAAAATTAAAAAGTCTATACCAAGAGGCGCTTGGGTAGCTTAGCTGGTTAAGCATTGGACTCTTGATTTCAGCTCAGGTGATGATTTTAGGATCCTGATATCAAGCCCCATGTTGGGCTCTGCAGTGAGCATGGAGTCTGCTCAAAATGTTCACCCCCTCTCTCTCCCCCCCATTCTCTCTCTCAAAAAAAGGAAAAAAAAGGTGAAGAAAGAAAAGAAAAGAAAATCTATGCCAAAAAATATATATGCACAGCTTGTCATTTGTAGTTACAAAGCAGAATGAGATTGACTGATATAAACTCTGAAGTTTGCTAAGAGTGACCACGTGAGTTACTTTTGTTATCCTAGTCTCAAATGTTCTCACGTTTAAAATATTATACTATATTAACCTGGTTGTTTTGAGTGTTAAAAATGTAATGCAGATGAAAATTCCTAGCACATTTTTGACACAAATAAAGATTTAGCTAAATTGTAACCAACTTCCCTTTACGTTTTTTCTTCTTGTCACATCTTTATTTGGCTAAATGTGTGTTACTTAATCTGTTCCATGAAACCTCCCTAACTTCCTCTTTTTCCTCCAATTTATCCAGCCTTTATTAATTGCTTACTGTTATTTTATGATGGATTATTGTCATTAAATACATCCTCACTTTTTTTAAAAAAATGTGGTTTCTTACTTTGCTGATATTGTCATTCCAACACTGAAAATAAATGTGCAAAACATTAGATGGGCTACTGTTCTGATCTAAAACTACATATGATCCATGGCAGTTTTCTGAAAAATTGATCTTCTTAACTTGCACTTGAAGAAAGTAACTATATAAATTCAATGTGTTATTAACAAAACTTTTTGATTGTATGTCGATGTGCATTTTGCTGCATCTTTTGTCATTCTCAATACCAACCCTCACTTGCTCCTATTTCTGTTAAATTCCTCCAGACCTATTATCGCCTTGTAGTTACCATTTTTCTTTGTTTTCCAGACTAAAATTATTATCTTTCCATCTGACTTAATATTTCCATAGACTGTAAAACTAGTGTTCATAATTGGCATGGCCAGGGTGTTCTTCAATATTTTGTAATGTTCTATGTTCATACATCAGATACTCAGTCTTTGGGCAATGCAAAGTAAAAGCTTATGTATATCCTAGAGAAAGCAAAACTTTGACAAATATATTAACTATCTCTTTATACTTATTTTCATGATTTAGTTATAAAACATGTGTTTAACTTATAGTATTTTAATGAAAAATGACATATTTCATAGTTTTAATGAAAGAATTAACAAATGTGTGGCTATGAAATGCTTCAACCAAAATAGTTTGTGTAGCCCATTGTCACAAGCCCAGATAATAATATGCAGTCCTCGTGATTTGTATGCCTATAAGTGAATAGACTTTTATAAGCTCATATGCTTGGAAATATATGTTTCTCTAAATGTGCAACTAAGATCCTTACATAGTTCTATCCTAAGAGTGCATCAAGGAAGACACATGCTTTATTTCTTTATTTTATTTTTACCAATCAAGTTCCATTTTGTATTCACGGACTCAACTTTCTTTTTCTTAAATGTAATTGAAAGAATGATTTTGCTTTTTCATTTTTATAGACAGAGGCAGACATAGAAAGCATATTTTCAAATGAACTGAGGCATCTCACATTTCAGGTGAAACTATTTCATAAACACTGTATATTACAAAAAATCTCCCCATATAGCAATGGTCTCTTTTTTGTTGGTAGATTTCAAGCAACATATTAAAACAATTTTAAAAATTGTTTTCATTTTATGGTTTTGTTTTTCTGATATCACCTATAGAAATTGATATTAGACCTTGAAATACACAACAAAGAAAGATAAAATTAATTTGCTAACTATTTCACATAGAAACATATTAAAAACTTAGTTAGAAGCATATAAAATTAATTAATAAAAATAAAAAAGATAGCTTAGTATTAGGATATCTATTAACACAGCACATCATATTCATAGGTCAAGGGAGAAAAACAATATGGTCAAACTGGTAGATGTTCCCCAAAATAATACTCAGCAAGTATTTCTAATTTTAAAAATCTTCATTAACTAGGAATAAAAGGATAAAAATAAATACATTGCAAAGTAAAAGATGCTGATATACTTAATGATCAAATACCAGAAGCAAATTAAAAAGAAAAAAAGCTGAAGTAATTTAAAGGAAAAAACAAAACTAGCAATGACAAGATGAAATCACAATTTTATTTTCTTAACATGCGTTTTCTCCAGGCTGAGGTAAGCCTTATACGAAATGGCTGGGCACGGAGATATTTCCATGAAACATTGGGGAAGACAAATTTGCCATCATGACTATTCTTTTTTAACATCTTTATGGAAGTTCTAATATAATGCTTCAGAAAAAAATGAAAGATAAATTTATAATTAGAAGAGGAAAACTAAATATTAATTGCTGATGATGTGATTTTCTACTTTGGAAATCCAAGAAAATTAGCTAAAAACTGATACATAGAACTAATCTGTACATCATTAAGCTGGATTGAAAATAATAAAAAAATCAAATTTCCATACACAAAAATGATCATCTGTAAAAATAAAATGGATAACAAAGAGCCATAGATGGTAGCAAGAAGAAAAATTTCTAAGCAATTAACTAGAATAAATTTTCCAGACCTTTGTGAATTAAGCTACATACATTACTATAGAACTTAAAGGAAAGATGGAAATAAAGAGGCAAACTCTATTCTTCAACAGAAAGACTGAATGAGAGAGCAACATTTACTAAATTAATATTCACATATGATATCATTCTTATCCAAAGTGTAACTTTGGAAGGCATAAGAAACTTGATAAGTAATTCAAAACCTCATTTGGATACATAAACACATAGAATAAAAATAGTAAATATGGGAGGAGCTTTCTCTCAAACCATTGAAAAGTTCATAAACGTGCCATTAATAAAAAAGTTTAGCAACAGCAACAGAATATATGTACAGGTCAGTGCAAGAGTGATGAAAAGTCAGAAGCAAAGAGAATTAGACATAATTACTTAGTTAGTGAATCTTCAATCAGCATTTTAGATCGGTAGGATGACCAAATGGATTAATCAATAAATGGCAGGAGAATAATTAGCTAACAGTGTGCACACACGCACACACACACACACACACACACACACGCAAATACAAATACACATCCCTACATCATATATTATGCCCAAATAAATGCCTGATGCATTAGAGATTTATGGTTATTTTCATTTCATTTAATCTTTAATCTTGTGGAATTTATTTTTCTAATACCTAGTTAGTGTTGGTGAGTCCACTTTAATACACTGTCAATTGAGTGTGAATTTGTATTTTTAAAAAAATTTATTTTTAAATTTTATTTTATTTTTATTTATTTTTAAATAATCTTTTAAAAAATCTCAAAGAAGGCCTGGAGTTTACAGCCTTGAGATCAAGAGCTGTGTGCCTTACCCACTAAGCCAGCCAAGTACCCCTGAGTGTGACTTCTTACAAAATTTCTGGAAAGCAATTTGTCAATGCAATGTCAAGTATCTCAAAAATGTTCATAATATGTGACTTAGCAAATTCATGACTAGTTTAAATATTTGATAACATTTTTTAAAAAATTAATGTTTTATTTATTTCTGAGAGAGAGAGAGAGACAGAGAGACAGAGAGAGACAGCATGAGCAGGGGAGGGTCAGAGAAAGAGGGAGATACAGAATCTGAAGCAGGCTCCAGGCTCTGAGCTGGCTGTCAGCAGAGCCCGACCTGTGGCTCGAACCCACGAAGCATCTGATCATGACCTGAGCTGAAGTCGGATGCTTAACCAACTAAGCCACCCAGGCACCTTTATTGAATAACCTTTATTTATTTATTTTTTTAATGTTTTATTTATTTCTAGGAGAGAGAGACAGCGTGAGCAGGGGAGGGTCAGAGAGAGAGGGAGTCACAGACTGAAACAGGCTCCAGGCTCCGAGCTTGCAGTCAGCACAGAGCCCGACACGAGGCTCGAACCCACAAACCGAACCCACAAACCGGGAGATCATGACCTAAGCGAAAGTCGGAAAGCCGGATGCTTAACCAACTAAGCCACCCAGGCGCCCCTGAATAACCTTTAAAAAGGTCTTTATTATTATATTATACCAAGAGTAAAAAACTGCAAACACTGAAAATGTTTATTAATATGGGATTAAGTAAATTAGATAATATTAAAAATTGGCCTGTGGCCATTAAAATAATTATGCATTTTTATTTATGGATAAAGAGATATTCAAAATCACTTTTCTGTGTCTTTCTCTGCTTCTCTTTATTATACATATTATATACATATATATATATTATAAACATACACACATGCATATTCATATATACCAAACACAAATTGAGTGTATATATAATGAGGCCAATAATAGTTAGCAAATAGTATCTATTAAAATGTAGTTTTGTGTTACATGTATTTTCTAGATTTTTTTCTTCTTTTCTATAGATTACTTTTAAAATACATTATCTTTAACATATACAGTCAAATATATGCTTTATTATAATTTTAATTATAATTATTTTATATAGTTTTAATTCTTAATGTTTTATTTATTTCTGAGAGAGAGAGAAGGAGAAACAGCGTGAGCAGGAGAGGCTCAGAGAGAGAGACACAGAATCTGAAACAAGCGCCAGGCTCTGAGCTGGCCGTCAACACAGAGCCCAACGGGAGGCTCGAACCCAGGAACTAGGAGATCATGACCTGAGCCAAAGTCGGGCGCTTAACGGACTGAGCCACCAGGTGCCCCTATGTATATATATTTTTTAATTTTAAAAATATTTATTTTTAGAGAGAGTGTGCAGAGTGCAAGTGGGGGAGAATGGCAGAGAGAGAGAGAGAGAGAAAGAATCTCACGCAGGCTCCACGCAGGTGGCAAAGCCTGATATGGGGCTTGATCCCATGTCCCTGGGATCCTGACCTGAGCTGAAATCAGGAGTTGGGTGTTCATCCCACTGAGCCACCCAGATGCTCCGTGAATAATGTTTTTTAACACACTTGTTTTGATTATTAATTTATTCTATATTAATTCTATTTAAAACAGAGTCATAATGTTTTAAACATCTTTGTATTTCTCAATGTGCCTATAATTCTAAATGCTATAATGCTAAATGATTAATAAATATTGGCTTTTACCATTATCTTAAAAGTGTTCTCTTTGTGCTGAAAATACTGAGATTAATAAATATAGATATATGTTCTCTGCCTTTAAAAATCACATCAAGCATATTTATTAAAAGATAAAAGATACAGGATCAATTAACATGGTATAAGTAAGCAAACTGTGCTAGGGACAGAAGGCCATACAAGGTTTTCTGGAGGAAAGAGTATCGGAAGTTTAGTGTAAAAAAAGACTTAAGACTTAACGGTGAAGAAAGTTTGAGAAATGGGTCTGTTATTAAGATGAGGCAGGATGTGAACAGGCCCAGAGACAAGAAAAATCAACCTTAAAATTTCTTTTGAAAAGTTGATTTATTGGATGCTAGTTGGAATAGAAATTTCTAAAGGATAAATAAGTGTGGGTAGTGGAGGGGGATAGATGTTGAAAAGCCCTCAGTGAATGAGCTATGAAATTTAAATTTTAAACTAATGGAAGCTTTTGATGTAAGTTAACTAGAAAAATAAAAGGAAATGTTGACATAGCATCAAAAAAACATTTTGAGGTATATTTCATGTGCCCAAGTTGTTGTAGTTTTTCGGACACTTTGGTAGTCTACTCTTGCCTTATATACTAGAGTTTTCGGTTTGATCTAATCTACTCATTTTAAGTGATATACAGAGTTCCATGAAGAGTATATGAATATACTATAATTTTATTTTCAAACGGCAGAAAGAGACACCAAATAGGATTTTTTGTTGTTTTTGTTTTGTTTTTCACAAAAGTTTTCTCTAATACACTTGGCTCTCTGTAATTTAATATGCATTAGCTTTTCAGCATATTTTATATACAAAATTTAAAAGACGCATATTAATAAACAGAAAATAATAGAGTGAAATTGTTATGATAAATACTCAAAAATGGTATAGTATAAACATGATTCACTTGCAGTTTTCCTGAGTGATTAAACCTCAAAGACTAGTCTTAATAGTAACTATATAGGCAATTTCACTCTAATGAACAGGTGGTGCTAATGTAATACAATACATACAAGTTGGATAACAGGAACTGACTGGTGTGTGGAGTCTTGATACAAGATGGAGACTCTTTACAGATGAGGAAGGAAAAGGCTAAAACAATCACCTTTCCATTTGGAAGCAGAAAACTATACATGAATTAAATATATAAGTGTTAGAAATCAGCACATTACAAAATGATGGGATAGAATAATAGATAAATATCCTTCTGGCCTCTATAGAAAGAAAAATGTGAAAGACACATATTTGGAAATAATTAAAGAATAGTGAAACTATCAAAATTAAAATCTTTATTAGAAAAGTCATATAAATCAGACTGGGAGAAAATATATGTAATGTCTATAAAATTTTATTAAGTGTGATACATAAATAAATCTTTCATATACAAAGAAGGCAAATAAAAAACAAAACAACAACAAAAGAAATATAAATGGACATAAATGACTCAAAGAAGAAGACCCAAATGGGCAAGAAATACATATTCTCAATCTCCCCAGCAATCAGTAAAAACATTTTCAAGTAATAATCAAATAACATTTCACATTCATCAGTCAGGAAATGTCCCAAAGCTTGACCATATCAATTGACAAAGAAAGTAGGGAAGAAACACTGTATACAAATCCAGTAGAAGTATAAGTTAGAATAATTTCTTTAAAGAGCAACTAAACATATACCAAAATAAGGTAAAATAAAATAAAATAAAATAAAATAATAAACTGTATACATGCCATGTAACCCAGAAATCTCATTCCTAAGGAAATTTTAAGACAACTTAAATAGGGATAGGTATAAAGATGTTCAGTAAATCATTTGAAATATGTGAGACACAAGAGGATGGATAATAAAGAGGAAAGTGAAAAGATAAGATTATACTATATTTGTATGCTATAATTGGGATACATCACTTAAATGGAGTAGATCTTATAAATCTCAAAATGGAGAAGAAAGAAGTCATATGAATTTTCATGTGTGTAATCTATGAGCTCAGGGTTTTTCTAAATATAAAGCCATTTACATACAAGTAATAAGAGTATGTAAACAAGGACAAGCTACAGATACAATTCATGGTCATTGTGTCTGGGGATAGAGAGGAATGGAACTTGGTAGGTAACATAAAGATTTCAAATTCAATATCTGAAAAATAAATACATTGAAAATAAATATATCAAAATAATAGCCTTTTTTATTTGTTTACTTGAAGGAATGAATACATGAATGCTTGTTATATTGGTCTTTGTATTTTAATGTTTTTTTAAAAGTAATTATGTTGAAAATATGGTTGGACTGGGTTTATCTGGAGAGTGGGATATGTTAAAAAAACATTGAGATTTAAGTTCAAACTTGATATAACACAGTATAAAGTCATAACTTGTGATCATGTTACTAGAGTGATATAAAATATGCATTTAAACTCTTCTGGCACCCGCATATGAGAAAGAAGAACTAAAGTGATAACTGAAGAAATATATGGACTATGCCTAAATGTTCACCTTATCAAAGGTGCTGCAAACAGATATTATTCCTTTGTGTTAATTACTGAAACAGTTGCTACATAGGAATAATTCGAAAATGATACACGCTTCTTGCAGATGTGTAACATGGTGTGCCTCCCTCTGGCTGATGCAATACCAGGTCTAGAAAACAGCCTTACAAACTAGAATTCAGCTCTCACTGATACCACTTGCCAAGAACTTCTGTATGGAACAAAATTTGGGCTTTTTTTAGCCATGCTACTTTGGAAATTTTTGACACAAGAAAGGATAATTAAATTTTGCATTTTTTGGCTTGGTCCTATGCTTTATGTCTTATGAAATGCATTCTCTGATCTGCGGGTATATAAGTTAGGAGTTTATACTGATGAACAATCCAAATTTCAGTCATGTTATTGTAGTTTCTGTCAGGCTCTATTCATGTATTAGTTATAATTTTTCTAAACCAGGAAAATTATAAGAACTTAAAACCTCTTGTTTCTATGACACTTAGTATATTACAGTTAACCTACAGGTATATCATGGCCCTTACCTTTGAGGGATATGTCAAATAGCCAAAAAAAAAAAATTATATACCCATGTAATAACACTGGTAATGTGGATAAGATAAGCAACTTCGGAAGAAGTCAAGCAAAGATGTCACCTCTGAGCCCACTTTTGAGCCTGTGACATCTTTTATTTACTTATACTTTTGTACAAAGTTGTAACTGTTTAAGCTGACAATAATTGATGTACTTAGTACTTCTACTGCCTGTAATGAGCACAATTATATATCGTACAAGAACATGTCCTTTGTGTATGAACACAATCAACAATACTTGAAATGTAGAGACCCACAGCCTTTAAAAAAATGTTTATTTTTTAGAGTGAGAGGAGAGAGAGAAAGAGAGAGAGAGAGCACAAGCAGGCGAGGGGCAGAGAGAGAGGGAGACACAGAATCTGAAGCAGGCAGCAGGCTCTGAGCTGTCAGCACAAACCGCGAGATTATGACCTAAGCTAAAGTCATCCTCTTAACCAACTGAGCCACCCAAGCGCCCCTAGACACGCACAGCTTTTTAATAAGTCTTAGTTACATGTAACATAGTGTGGCTTGTTGTTCATTTCCAAATACAAAAAGTCCCGGGGCATCTGTGTGGCTCAGTCAGTTAAGCGACCAGCATCGGCTCAGGTCATGATCTCAGGGTTCGTGGGTTTGAGCCCTACCTTGGGCTCTGTGCTTACAGCTAGCTCAGAGCCTGGAGCCTGCTTCAGATTCTGTGTCTCCCTCTCTCTCTCTCTGACCCTCCCCTGCTCATGCTGTCTCTCTCTCAGAAATAAATAAAACATTTTTTAAAAATTATAAAAAATAAATAAATAAATCCACACTTATTTGGAGGAGAAATTTATATATGTGTCTAACTGCTCACTCTTACTTCTTTTTAAATTTTGTTAATGTCTTGCTCTCTCTCTGACCCTCCCCTGCTCATGTGCTCTCTCTCTCTTTCAGAAAAAAAAATACAAAAAGCCCCTAATGATATTGTGTGCAATATATGTTTACACAGACATACATGCACACACACAGACACACACACATACAAACATACAAACGAACTTGGCTATAGTCAACATTTGACTGTTTAATCCACCAACAGGGCCATAAATAACACAATTATACTTCAAGTTCTTGGGGCCAAAATGTAAGGAAAGCAAACCGAATCCTGGAAACCCATGAACAGATGTCACAGAAGGTTGGTAGTCGGGTTTTAAGACTTCAGTGCTCAGAGAAGTTGAATTGGATATAGTAAAATGACAAGGAAGCAGAAGGAATGGATTGCAGAATGGAAGAAAAAATTGAGAGGTGGGAAGCAAAACACTGGAATGTGCCTTTCCTTAGGAATACCTCTAAGGTAACTTAACAGCGGTACCAAGACAAGAACAAGAGATTAGAAAAAACACTGTTCTGGAAGTCAAGAAACAAGGATTCTAAATCTGTCTATACCATTACCAAGTTGTTGATAGTGGGAAAGCAATCTCCCTTTTCTAAGTCTTGGTTTTTCCGTCTCACTGTCCCTGAATCTCTATGTTCCTCCATATACTGTGAACCCTTGTAACCTCTTCCCATGGTACTCAGGGATTACTATTAATAAGCTGCCACATCCTGCAATTGCATCTATGCTACATCAGCTCTCCTTGTTTGCATAAATTGTTTTTAACAGCATTACTAAAAGAAGGTCATTGCAAAAGTTAAGAATCTATCAGTGGATCAGACTCCCAGGATTTCAGTGTAGGGACCTCATGGTCCCCTGACCAACTCGACTTCATTTAATACATTTCAAGAACTTAGTCATCTCCAACCTCAGAGTCAGTAAAGCAATATTGGCATCATTGAACCATCATCTTCTCCCTCATTATCCGAGAACTTTCCCTACAGAAATGATAATGGTTTCTAGAACTTTCCCTCAGAAGGATAATGGTTCTGAGACTTTGCCAATCAAACCCAGTGGTAAAGTACTGTTTTGATAAATGTTAAGAATAAGCTCAAGTTAGTGAAAATACTAAAATAAGAATTACTTGGGTAAAGTACAAGATTATTTGCATAATAAAAGGGTAAAAAGTGTTCCTACCAGTCAAAATACCCGGAAGAGAGATTAGCAGCATTTTTCAAAGCAGACACAAAGATGCATCCTGTGGACCCCTGAAATCCTCATTGTGGGTTCACAGTTGAGCATATTAATGTCTGAATGAATGAATATCATCCCAAATACATAGGAAGCACAACTGTCCCCTGTAAGCCTTGTCATACAGGAGTTTAAGGCTTCTATGGATATTTGTTGAGAACCACACATTAAGACCCATGCTGTTCGTCAATCTCATAGTTATACAAAACAAAATATAACTAACATGAGATTCAGTACACTCAGACCTGAGCAAAGGCTTCAGTTAACACTTTATCCTTCGCAATATAAAATTAAAACAGTCAGGTCATGATAATCTCCTGGATGCAGAACTCTGGCATTAGCACCAGAGACAGTTTCCTAGACATCCCTGAAAGCCACGCCAACAGTCCCTCAAATCTGCTATACAGCTTATCCTTCCTAGGTTCACATTTAAATTCAGGAAGATTGGAGCATGAAACACATGGTGGTCTTTGGTCCCTACACTGGTACAGATTAAGTTGTACTGGTTTTCTCATTACAAAGCATCAACAGAGGATGATTAAAAAACATAGAAGGATAAGAACATAGGAAGTTGGTGGGGCAAGCTGGTGGGAGGGAGGAAATGGCATCCGAAGATAATACAATACAAATACATCCCCAGGAATATGAGCAGAAGTGGAGAATTCAGGCGGGTGGTCAATGGATAAATAAACTGGAAAGCCATAGCTGAAAAAAAGAATTCTAACTACACTGAATAGAAGATTGCAGTCCTTAACATATAGACAGGTAAACCTTTGGTTATACACTGCTGTCTCTGTAAATCATCTGTAAAACTGTGATTATAAAGCTCATTATATGCTCCATCCAGCAAGAGTAGTTAGATAGGTAGATATTATGGGATAACATACAAAATACTTTCTTTTTATGTGTAAATCATGAGTTGCTTTTATTGTCTGAACTACATCAAAAAGCATAAACATGAGACATTTTTAGTCATGGAGTTCTGCCAAATGTTTGCATTGTTAATGGCATGGCCAGTGAGGTGGTTAAAAATTCAAGTTCTATGGAGTCAGGGAGAAATCTCAGAAGATTTGAAATGAACTGTGTGGTATGTTTTAATATATGAATGCTTCTAAATAAGTTTTCAAAGTTCATATGGATTGATTACCTCTCTAACTCCTTAGGGTAATTTTTAGTGTTGCAATAGAAGTGTTGACTTTGGATTTAGATAGATCTGATTTTAAACCTTGTATTGATATTTTCTAGGTGTTTGAACTTGGGCTGCTATCTTAACATCTTCAAATGTAAGTTTACCTCATCTACAAAATGAAAACACTAACGTCTCACAGAATTTTTATGGAAATTAATAGGATGATTCATGTAATACATCTACTGTATGTTTGACACATAAAGATGCTCTATGAATTTAATTCTTATTATTTAACTTATGAAATTCCAGAAAAGGTAGATGGCATTTATAAATGGACAATAGGATGAGAATTAGAGAATCAAAGCACTAAAATTTTAAGTCAGGTTAATGGAAAATGGAATTTGATATATTAAGATATCAGACACATTCAAAAGATTAAAAATTCTTTAACCAGTATATTCCATGACATAGCTATAGTTTTAATGCAAATGATATAAGATTTAAAGAACTTGTGACTCTCTATTAGTTATATATTACTAAGTAAAACAATTCTTTAAAATTGTTTTAATTACAACCATGTTATGTACATTATCTACCTTTTGTTATTTCTCTATTATAAAGCAATAAATGTAATTTTAAAAATGTGATGAGTAGGGGCACCTGAGTGGCTCAGTCGGTTAGGCATCCAACTTCGGCCAGGTCATGATCTCGCGATTCGTGGGTTCGAGCCCCCCGTTGGACTCTGTGACGACAGCCAGCTCAGAGCCTGGAGCCTGTTTCAGATTTTGTGTCTCTCTCTCTGACCCTCCCCTGCTCATGCTGTCTCTCTCTTTCTCTCATAAATAAATAAAAACATTAAGCATTTTTTAAAAATGTGATGAGTAGAGGTATATTTTCTTAACTCACCTGTCATTCTACTACTCAGAGAACTACTGTAAACATGAATAAATTTCTACACCATATGTGCATGCATTTATGTATATGCATATACACATATGGATGTAATTTAAAGAAAAATTAGATGGAGCACCTGGGTGGCTCAGTCGGTTAAACAGCCGACTTCAGCTCAGGTCATGATCTCACAATTTGTGAGTTTAAGCCGCATATCGGGCTCTGTGCTGACAGCTCAGAGCCTGGAGCCTGCTTCAGATTCTGTGTCTTCCTCTCTCTCTGACTGTCCCTCGCTCACAGTCTGTGTCTCTGTCTCTCCCAAAAATAAATAAATATTTTTTAAAATTAAACAAAATAGATCCTATAATCATGCAATAAATACTCTTTTGTATCCTTCTTATTCAACTACACATCAATTTTTAATATATTTATTAAATTTCTAAATAAAATATGCTATAATATTCTGTGCAATATAGTGACTTAACAAAAGTTAACTATTTCAAATACAGTTATAAAGAAACTGTTCTAGGGACTGGATGCTTCTGGGACCTGGGTTATAGCTTTATAAGATAGTATATCTTATTCTATTTAGGTTTTTCACTTTATCATGAATCCATGTTTTTATTCCATTTTGAGACCATGACATACTGGTTTGTAAAATACCTTGCGAAATTTGGTTGAAAGTGCCGAATATTATTATAACCATTTATCTTCACATGGTAGAAACCCTTGACTGGAACAGGCATTGTTTTATTTTCCTGATGCACTAGGGGAAGTTGTTACAGTTTTGGTTCTAGCTATTGCTATTAATTCCCCAACTTTGATGACCATGAACCACTGCCCTCAAATTCTTTTCTTCCCATTTTCATCAATATAGCTATATAATCTTGCTTTTGCAATGAGAAAACAGAGACCAACAGTGCATTACAATTGGTAGGCTTATGCAAAATTAAATATTACCTGTTGACTTGAGCAGACCTTTACACCAGCTCTGAATTTATAATCATTGTTCATATGAACATCATCCATTTATTTAGTTACTTGAGTACAATCAGGAACCAACAATATTAGCATCATCCATTTTCTTTATTAATAAATAATAGGAACAATGGAGTTTTCCATTCTTTAGCAATCAAAGTCACCAAAATTTAATTAACAATGTCTTTAGATATGCCTGGGATAGGCACCAAAGCAATTCTTTAATTTGATAATACTTTTTTAAAAAACCCTCTGAGAGTGTTTTTTTCTTTAGTATTTCAATTATAAACAAGTCTGAGAATTTAAAAGTCTCAGGGTATAGATAAAAGTCATCATTTAGTCATGTAAATATAAACTACCCTCTCCTCTGCACTAAGGAATTTGCATCATATCATCTATTTGTACTTTGACCCATCACCTTACCCAATAAGTAGCTTTTCTATAACCACTCCCACTATACTGATGTTTTTCTTTATTCCAACATAAGTTTCATTGTTTCCCATGGCCATTACATCAACTACCTATTAGTTTTAAGATATCAGACTTAGGCTGAAATCTTAGGAATTTTAAGAGGAAAAAAGGCAGTAAATACTGCATGGGCTCGGAAAGTAGCAGAGAATACCGCCTATACGGAGATGACATTTTGTAGCAGACAAGAAGAGAGAGAGTGATAATTTTGTTTACATCATGGCTGCTAATCCTATCCTTATATTTTCTGAATGGCAGTGGCATTGATCAGCATGTTGTAACAGAAAAGGAAAAAAAAATAAACCATGGTAATGTAATGTAAGAGATTCAAATCTCCTTCTGCTACTGCTGTGTGGATTGATCAACTGGCAGAGGCAGTAAGACCTTAATTCAAAGGTTGACTCTTATTTATTTGTCTTGTGCTCTGGAAAAGCTACTTTTCCTTTTTGAGCATTAGTTTCCTCATGTCTAACATGGGGATGATAACACTTTTCTTGCAAAGCTGTTGGGAAGATTACCATTGCTGCATATACTGTCTGGATGAGCCCCCAATACCTACTTGCTGCTCAAGGGTAAGAAGGATAGCTGTAATTATGGTAGTTGTTATCAATCATGACTCTCCAGACTTGCTTGCAAAAAAAGGCTAGAGAATCTGTATGTTTCTTTTGCAGCCAGCCCTTTACAGATCCCATCTGCATTTTAGGATGGAAGAATTTATTACACTTGTGGAAAGTCATTGAGTGCAGTGGAAGAAAACAGTACAGTAAAATATTTCCTATAGAAAGTACCTTGATTGAACATCCTTAATAAGAACCCACAGATGCATACACATGCTTCCTAACCCTCCCTCTCTTCTTTCTCTGAATTTTATTTTTCTTTCACTTTCTACACACACACACTCTCTCTCCTTCTCTCTGTCTTTCTCACCATTTACTCCAAACCTATCTTCTCATTCTTTTTGTATTTATAGATATTCTTAAAGTTCTTTGGAATATGAGTGTTTAGTAGAAAGAATATCATTAATGTCCCTGACTTAAATTTTTGAAAGAATAGTGCTCTTTGCTTCTTAGACATTTGTGTATATAAAATCTCATATATTAGTCATGATAAGCAATTGTATGGGCTTTTAATGTAAAGCATGTACACGAATGCTTTAGTTAACGCCTGATAAATTCTGAGCATAATTTATTTCACGCATTATTTAGGAAGCATTTTAAAGCTACTATAATGGTGTGCAGAGCATACTTTTAAATCAATGTATATATGTTTAAATCCCAAGGGTCTGTATAATTGTTTTTCCTTAAAGATCCTCTTGCCTATATGAAAAGATCTATTTTCATCTGTATGTGTGTGTTTGCATGTGTGTGTATGTGTGTGTGTTTGTCGGTCTGTCTGTCTGTCTCTGTCTCTTCCATCCCTTCTTAATGCAAAATATGGCATTTCTAAGCTAAACATACCATATTTTTGCATGAAGGAAGACTTATAAATCTATTTGTGGAACCCAAGTGTTTTGCTGTGGTCCCTTCTCTAGTTACACAAGATTTCCGAAATAGTTAGGTTACAAATCTGGTGCTTAGATTTTTAAAACTATGATTAAATAATTGGCTGTGATGATTAAGTAATGGAGGCCCTTTTCTGCCTTATGATCTCTTATCAGATGTTAGCTTTAAAAGGTATTATGAAGCCTTGGAATTGGGGAGGGGGCAGTTACCCTCATGAATGTTCAGTATTTAGATGTAGCATGAACTAAAAGAAACTGTGAAGAATGAACTCTTCAACTAATATGCCTCCAAAGTTGCAACGTCAGGATTCACAAAATAAGATGGAAGAATGTGGCAGTATCACATTGTTCAGCAGCATCTCAAACTGTCTGAATTGTAAGTGATATTCAGTGACCTCAGCTTGTCCTTGAGGCTCACTAGCGAAAAGATAGTGCTGCAGTTAGAGCCCTGGCAGTGACCAGAGCCAAGTTTAAAATGGAGAATTCTGTTATTTTCTACCTCTACAAACCAGGCTTGGAGAACTAATATATTAAAATTATTTTTAGTAGTTTCCTTCTCTTTTATGTACCTAAGTGAATTATTGTCTCACAAGGAAATAGCCTAATATGCCTGTGTAGTTTTATGTATTCAAGAAGCCTTACAAGGAAAACTTCACCTTTCGGGATGCAGTTTTCTTGTGAGGAGACTGGTTAATGCAAGAAATCATTGAGAAAATGGAAAATTCTAAATGAACCCTTAAAAACAATAGTTTGGACCTGCTTTTCATTCCTGATGTGACGGAATTCATTCTTGCTTTTTCTAAGAAGTGAAAGAAGAAAATCTGTTTGCATCCTTTAGAGATTTATGTGAGTGTGTTATTTTTTTCCCTTTTAAGTCTCAAGTACAATGAGTTGCTGTGAAGAAGAAAATGTGTTGGAATAAACGCCCTTGCTGCTGTTGTAGGAGTTGAAGATCCACAACCCTGCTAACATAAATTTATCATAATATCTACTGATTATATTCTTTAATGAAGTTAGAGATAAGATGTATGTATTTATATATTTTTAAATTGATATTATTAAATTGATATTATTTATATTATGTATTATATTCATATATGAGAAATATGTCATATATGAAACATGGAAGATATGATTCCTTTTTATTATTACACTTTAATAATGGAGTTGATCAAAATATTTTAACCGGTCACTCAAAAGACTCCCAAGTTAAACATTGTATGCAAACTACATACAAAGCTTTTGTAAACATAACTCTACAATTAAATACATTGAAAATATTAATTAATGTCTCTATCCACCCTGAAGTTACTCTCAGCTTAGCCAGAGACTTGAAAAGACGAAGCTACCTATGGAAATTGATCTGGCAATGTATATGCATTTTTAGGTGTGAGGTAATAACTCAGTAAGATACATGTTATTGACAGAGTTCCTCGAAACTATTGTTTCTTAGCTTTGTTTATGGATTCAAATGTTATTGTTCAATATGTGCAAAAGCCGCATAAATTATTGTAGTGCACAGGCAGTATGAAACCACCAATTTACTTTACCTCACCACAGCATTAAATGTCAAGGTGTCAAGTTGTCCCTTCAGGTTTCATTGGCAAACATAAATTATTGCTAATAGAATGCACCAGTGAAATTTCTAAATAACAAATGACTTTGGAAAGCATCACTACAAGAAGAAACTATAGGACACTTGAGATAATTTATGACACAAATAATTTCAAAAGCTGGTCTGCTTGGAAGGTTGATTTCTAAATGTAAAATAAATAACTGACTGAGTTCCCTGTGTTCAACTCATCCTGAAATTTCTGTCAAATACATTCTTGAAGAAGTTGTAGTTCTGACTGCAAATCTGCAGTGTCCTTGGAACACCGTGGTACAGGGTAGAAGAGTCAGCTTCAAATTAATACTCAAGTTTCTCAAAGTAACTTTTTTTTATGGATTCAAATGTTATTGTTTCATAGAATGTATAGTATCTATTCACACCCTGAAAGACTCTGAGATTCCATAGTGTAGAATACCCGAGGCTCTGACATCCAAGCTATAGTCTCTTTGCTATTCTGGTTTTGTCATTTTCAAGAGGGGCATATTGAAAGACAGAAAATATACTTCTCCCTATATATAAATTTTATTTTACTTGAATGTCTAGCAAACTCATTAACCTTTGTAGGAAATTCTTAATGTAGATATTTCAAAAATACTTACAGAGAAAATAATCAGTAGAAAAAAATCTATGATGGAAAGGAAAAACAGATATCCATCATTTGCAAAAAAACTTATGGATTCTATCATTTGGGCTCAGACAAGACAAGACTCGAGCAGGTCGAAGACAGATACACTAAGATATTCTCAGGGGCTTGCACATTTCCTGTGTAATTTGATTTTCCCTTCTCAGAACTTTATATCATGTAGAAAATGAACCTAATAGCTAACATGCCAAAAGTGATATAAATCTCAATATTTTAAAACATTAAATGTAGAAATATATCACAATGGTCACATCTATGTATCCAGATGGGACACTGGAAGAGAAGAGAATTGTATAGGAAAAAAATTGAATTTCTCAAGATCTATTTATCCTTTATTATATAACTTCTGCTTTTGCAATGTTTCTCATCTATTTAGCACATTCATACACTAACAAAATCAGCATTACTTAGTAATCTTCAGAACAGCTGTTTTAATGGGGAAAAAAAGGAAACTAAATCAAATGGATTATCTGGCGTAAGAGGCTAAATTTTTGGTAAACTTCAATATAGAAAATATTTATTTATTTTCAATATAGACACACATTCTAAAGATGTTTACTTCTCAGACTTTAATTTGCTGCCATTTAATTTATTTTAATATCTTCCATTATTCCTACCAACCCTTTTAAACATGAGAAAAGTAAAATACCAATATTGCGATATGTGACTTTAAGTTTGTTTGCAAAACATAAATTATTTTTGCCTATACCTTTTCTTCTGTACAGGTAAACTTGCTTAAATATATTTTCTAAATCTTACAACAGGTTTTTCAACATTCATTAAGCATAAAAATCATCTGGAGCCTTAGTTAGAATGAAAATTATCACCCCAATCTCCAAAGATTCTGAACCATGCCCTCAAGTCAGCATGGGGCTCAGAAACCTGGCTCAATAAACAGCATATGTGATTTAGACTCTGACATTTTGGGACGCCTGGGTGGCTCAGGAGGTTAAGTGTCCAACTTCGGCTCAGGTCATGATCTCACACCTCGTGGATTCGAGCCTTGCATCAGGCTCTGTGCTGACAGCTCAGACCTGGAGCCTCCTGATTCTGTGTCTGTCTCTCTCTGACCTTCTCACTCATGATCTCTCTCTATCAAATAAAAATACAACACAAAAGAAAATTTTAGACGCTGGTGTTTCATGGACCACACTTAGAGTAAAAGTAGCCTGAGGGATCACTTGGCAAGATTTCCATTAGAAGACCCATGCAACAGATAAACTCAAATTTTTCTCAACCTGAAGCTTTATGATTAATCTATCCATTAATGGATATATCTTATCTTTAATCTGTTCATCAGTATTGGGACAGATATATTTGGGGGCAGTTAAAAATTACCCTTCTAATTTCTCAGTATTAGGCAATTATTGTATTGAAATTAAGAATAAGGGGTTGCTACAAGGCATAGGAAAAAGGTTGAACTTGGGAATAACACTCTTGGATCAGAATCCAGCTTTGTCACTTACTAGATGTGTAATTTTAGGCAGTTTTTCAAATGATAAAACTAATAGCTAAGTTGAAGGGTAATTATGAAGAAAAAATTAAATTTTTGTCTGTGTATATAACCAATAGTATGGCATCACTAAGTGCTTCTTAAAAATCTATAAGTATCTTACTTTGCCATCTTGTAGGAAACTATGCAATGGTTATTTGGCTTTCCTAATGAATAAGCCTACTGATCTACTGGCTAAAATAAATTCCTTTTGCTTCTTTCTAAGGTCAGACCACCATTATTTCTTAGCAGGATTACTCCAAAAGACTCCTAATCATTACCCTTGACTCTGCTATCAATTCATTTTCTGCAGTGCATCCAGGCTGATTTTACTAAGATCCAAGTCTGGTGAGTCTTAACTCTTTATTAAGCTACCAATGGCTCCCTATAGTACCCAGAAAAAAGTCAGGCTACAGAGTATTCCATGATATGGATAATACTTATTTCTCGTGCATCATTTCTGTCATTGCTAATTTACTCTCTACACTCTAGATATATAGAAATAGAAAATTCCATTAAAAAAAATAATTTCTCTCTTACTTACTCCTACTTTACTCTGCCCTTCACCTGATGAAGCTGTACATGCATTTTGGACTTCACATTAGATATGTTGGGTTTTTTCTTCTTAGATGCTTTTTTGTTTTCCCAAAATTTCTGGTTTTATTTTCCAGAAATCTTTCTATGGCATTTGTAGTAAGATGCTGCTTTGTAGTTGTTGAATTTGCCATTCTGTCCCAACAGATCATGAACCCTTTGAGAACTGGTAATATCTGTCTTCAGTTCTCTCGCTGCAGTGCCTAACACAGTGTGTGTGGCTCATAACATTTCCCCACAAAATATACATATATATGAGAGAATGAAATCATGTATGTAATCATTTTACCAAGTACTGCAATGTTAGAGAAGCAGTTCCTAACTCTGGATTTGTCTTCTTAACTCGACAAACATGGTAAAGAGGGAAGTGTGGCAAGGTTAAAAGCCAATAGGAAACAGCAAGACAATCAAGCTTCCAGGTAACCTAAAAGGGATTTCAGAAAAAGCCTAGTCCTAAAAGCTTTGGAGCAATCCTCTCGTGACTGTAGCTGGGTGTGTTTTGCTGCAGCATATCAACATATTCTCTGTCACTCAATGTATTTCCCAGTGTCTCTAGCTCTGCAGTGACAGGGGCTAGCGTCTTCATTATTCTTCACTCCCTCTTGCAAATATTCACATGAAAAGAAAAAAAATGCTAAAAAATCATAAAATAGAGGACTATTAGCCTTTTATTAATTGGGTCATATATATATATAGTCCTTTTTAAAAATAAAAATCACCTTTGGTTAAACCAAGTTTTTTTTTTCTTAATCTATTAAAGACATCACTGAATTTGGTAAGAAATAACTTTAAGTTTCACACATCTGTATAATGTGCACCTAAAGGTTTTGTTTTACCTATTTTACCAAATGTCCCTAATTGCTTTATGACTTTTATTTTGTCATTAAGATATTAATTTCACAAAATTGTGTTAAGTGCCTACAAGTTGGTTGGCAGTCCATATGCTAGACAACCAATGAAGGTAAAATGCAAACTATCTAGGCACATGTGATCATGATACACAAATTTCCTTTCAGTACAAGTTGTGTTTTCAACAATTATTTTGAAGCATTCTTTAAACTTTTTGTTGAATTTTTAAGGCAACTTTTCAGGACTTTGTAAATTGACCCTAATAAATTTTTTGTTAATATTCTAAGCATAAAATTGGCCAAATTTATATTTGGAAATATTTTAGGCCTTGCTGAAAAACTAAACAGATTAGCAGTTGAGAAGGAACTTTTTGAATAGTTCAAATTCTTAATGTTAAAATTAATGTTGTCATGTAACTAATCATTATTGTAATGCAAATCAGTAAGATTACATTACTATTATTATTATTTTAATTTAGTGAGCAATACAGCATGCTGATTGACAGAATGCCTGGAGTTCAGAATAGGTTTTTTCTATAATTTTAACATAAAGATAATGGAGAAGCCATAAACATACATTAAATGAATTTTGTATGTAAGACTCAGTGCTAAGACTTTTACATATGCTATTTTAGATGCATAAGTGTTATGAATATTAAATTAAAATTTAAGATATACACAAATTATTTCTACAGTGTTTGAAATGCAATATGCAAAGAATAAATCAAAATATTTTTTTAATTCTTTACAACCAACTGAAAAAAATTATCCTTATTTTACAGATGAGGAAAATGAGCTTCTAAAACATTAGTTATTGCCCAAAGTCACTTAACTTGCAAGTGAAAAACAAAAAATTCTTTTTGTCTTATGCCAAATTATTTCACTGAATCTATATATTTTGGACTATGGGTCTTGTTAACACCTTTCATAAAATTTAGTAAATGGTATATAATTCCTCATGTAACACTTTGTTTTATTTTGTTTTGTTTTCTGCAGCATTGTTCAGTTTGTTTGCACAGTTTTAGCACCCTGATTTTCAAGGCTATTTACAATTTGCTGAAAGAAAGATTTGTGGACCTATTACAAACATCTCAGCAATGGATGTACTATAACAGAGGAAATGAGGAAGGAGAGTCAGAAAGTAGAGTGTCAGTGACAGGAAGAGGAATCTTCTCATAGGTGGGAAGGAGGATTAAAGAAGTCAATCATGGTAAAGCTGCTTTGTAGACTAAAATAGGAATTTGGATCTTGGAGGATATCCCAAGTTAGGCTGAAAGGTAAATACACACACACACATTTTCCAAGTAGATAGCAACTGAAAATATCATTTCTCACCATTTTCAACAACAAAAATTAAAGAACAATATTCAATTTTTGCTTGTTTTAATTTCATAAGTCACAGGATATGTGACATTGTTCAGCAGCAGTTAATTTGAAAAAGCCTTGGAAAATATGTGTGTGTGTGTGTGTGTGTGTGTGTGTGCGCACGTGCATGTGAGCGCACATATGTATATATACTTAAATATACACATGCACATACCATTAGCAAAAACAATCACACTTCAGTAGAATTACACTTCAGTGTTACTCTTAACCGAGCAGCAAAAAGTAATACAGCAAGGCAACTAAAAACATAACTGTGCTTGTAATCTGCCTTAATCTGGACAAGCAAAGCAACCATTTTCCTGAACCTGATACAGTATTCAATTTTGCCCAATATTAAGGTGGATATTAGTTCAAGACTTGAAAAACTGAGAAATTCTTGGCTTTGGAAAGACAAATTTGGGGAGTCTGGGATCATGACATATTTTAAGTACTGGCAGAGTTACCTCTGGTAACTTCACTGAAGCATGTGACCGGCCAGCACTAACAGGTGGTATTTGGAAGCATGTTTTTGCTCCAAGATGAAAAAGTCAATGTGGTGCCTGGGTGGGTCAGTCAGTTAAGCATCGACTTTGGCTTAGGTCATGATGTCACGGTATGTGAGTTCGAGCCCTGTGTAGGGCTCTGTGCTGACAGCTCAGAGCCTGGAGCCTGCTTCAGATACTATTTCTCCTTCTCTCTCTGCCCCTCCCCTGCTTGTGCTCTGTCTGTATTAGAAAAAAAAAATTAAGCCATTGATAAAATGTTAAGTAATAATAGGATGGGTTATTTCAGGAATTATAAAGACTTTTATTTGTGCACATTTTCAAGGGAAGGCTGGATGATTTTCTGTCAGGGACCCATAAAAGACATTGTTATATCTGGGTAGATTAAGTAAACAAATTCCTTTGCAACTTTGAGATGTATGTTTAAATGTAGCTCTTGCCTTTAATTGTCCTTATACTTGAGAAAGTGAAATTGTGTTTCACCCATTGTTAAGTAGCAGGGTTTTTTTTTTTTCCCTTCCAAAATATAGGTCTTGGCTTTACTTCAATATTTGCTTGTAAGCAACAAAACACTATCCATGGACAATATTTCATTCCAGGGACATTATCTCTTAAATATATATTTGAGAACAAGTCTTAAAAAGATATCGCTGGAACAATTTTGATCCCAGTGCCCTACTTATTTATGTCCTTCCTTTCAAATTCATTAATGCAGTATTTTTCTATGGATAAGGCTATATACCATTTATTTAGCTAGTTTAATGATGACGTGAACCATTGGCTATAAAAGATGTTTTGATCAAAAAATCTCCACTAGCAGCTTAGAAAAGAAAAGTCTTCAAAACTAAGAGTTAAAAGATGTTGAGCTTCTTCAGGGAAAATATCCTATCTGGGGAAAGAAGATTGTGGCCATTTATTGCAGCAATCATAAATACAGTAAAGACTTGGAAAAAAGTTATCATTCAGTTTTAATCAGGTTACTCAAATAGAACAGCTGCAAGCAGAGATTGCTGTTTAGACTGAAAATGGGAAAGACTCTTTCTTATAAAGCATAATGCTGTAGGGTCATATATATAAAATGGAACCTTCTTTGCTCTTTCCATAACAAAGCATAAAAGCATGCTTTAACCAGTTTGGGGTCTAACTTGGTATTGATTAATATCACCATATAATGGTACAGATGTACTTTCAAGGACAAAGGTGGATTAAAAAATCAATTTCATCTCTAAATTCATTATTTTTATTTATTTTATTTCCTTGAAATTATGATTTCCAACTTATTAAAGATCATGAAAATCAGTAGTTTGAATGAAAGATTCTTTAAAATTCTAAAATATCACCTTGGAGTGAGGTTCTCAGCTGCCAACAAAACAAAAACAATAAAACCTGTTTATAAAGTGAATTGCTTATTAATTTAAGTACTGAAGTTTTTAAAAAATCATTTTTTGGGGTAAGTTAAGATGGATTAATTGACTCATGATGTTTTCTTTTTTCTCCTAAAGGAAGAACTGAGAAAATAAAAAGGCATGAAAAATCACCATCATGATTTAATTAACATAAGTCTAATGAAGTGATATGTAAAATGTCAATATTCTTTCATAAATCAAAGCAACACATAAGTTTACTGACATGTTTATAACTGGGAGCTGTGATCGGCTAAGATCTCTTTTTAAGAAACTGAAATAAAAGACATTTCCTTTACCTTTACCTTATCATCTTTGTGAAGCATGAGAGAAATCAAATTAACTGCTCTGGGCCATAATTGGCATTCATAACTAACCTTCTGTCTAAAGGCACTGCCCTTCTTGTTTAGTGGATTCTCCCTGTCTTCCTAAGGGTAAAAGAAAGAAACATCTTGTAGAAGGGATATTTTCAGTGCATAGTAATCTTTACCTCAAGAGTTCTTCTTTTCACTTCAGAAATTACTATTTGGCTGTATTTTTCTGCCCTTTTCTAGACAGAACTTGATCACCATTCTGGCTGGGATGTGTTCATTAATGGCATCCTGTTTTCTCTCCAATACTTTTTTCACACATTATTTGTCATTTTGGTAACAACTCTTTGAGATTTTCTTTTCTTTTTTTTTTTTTTATTTCTGAGAGAGAGAGAGAGAGAGAGAGAGCAGGGGAGGGTCAGAGAGAGGGAGACACAGAATCCGAAACAGGGTCCAGGCTCTGAGCTGGCAGTCAACACAGAGCCAAATGCAGGGCTCGAACCCAGAAACTGTGAGATCATGACCTGAGCTGAAGTTATACACTTAACTGACTGAGCCACCCAGGTGCCCACAACTCTTTGAGCTTTTCAAGTTTGAATATAAGTTCTGATAATTTTTAGTGTATCTTAATAGGCTTTAAAGGACTGAAATAACCAAGTTTCTTTTATTTTAAGATCATCCTATTGACATTCAGGTGAACTTGGGTTGTAGAATGTAGGATAGGCAGAAAGAAGAATTTAGGTCAGTCAAAAACGTATGTGTGGTGTAGCTTAAGATGTGAAATGTCCTATGCTTTCAAGGGTACAGAGCAACAGGCATACTCAAGCAATATTGGGTGCAAGTAGAGGTATGTGTAGATACTTATCCTTTGGGGTCATTTCAACTAAGAAAAATTGTTGCTTTTCCCTTCTTAAAGCCTTCCCAATTTGCTTCACTGAGAGGCTTAGTACCATCCCTAATTCTTACGATTTAGTGTTATTTTACAAGAATGATATATGAACTAGCTCAACATTTAGAAACCATTAGTGCAATATTGTCATACAATAATATGGTAGGTTTGCAATATAAGACTCTAAGGAAGACACAAGAGGAGGACAATTGACATCCCAAATGTTTCAGAGACACAGCATGTAAGCAGCTTGAAGTTCTTTCCAACTGGTTGTCACGACAAAAATTGGACGTATTGGCAAGATGGTAGCAGAAGAGGTGGTGAAAGAAGAGAAGGCCCACAGATCAATTTAGCCCTTCTAAATGAATTATTTGGCCACTGGATTTGTATGTTCATAAAATAAGAAATAAAATAATGATTTTCAGCATGCATTAACCATGAATTTATTTATTTAAATGATATGTGAGTTAAAAGTATGAAACATACAAGAGAGGAAAGAATCTGGTTGATGCTAGCACACTTTAATGGTTCATGATAGGAACAATGTATAAGGAGCCTATAAAGTGCACATAATTAGAAACTCGTTGGTCATAAAACATAAAAGCCTGTAAGACAAGCTACCTGAAGATGGTGCGTTGAGAATTGAGAACCCTGAATCCAATTGTTAGGTCTTGATTTACTGTCTTACATGGTAATAAAAGTTGTTCTGGGATATTTTAAGACCCTCATGGCAGGGAAGGGTATCAAAGCAAGGAAGTCTTGTTTGGGATGCCTAAGATACAGCTTCAGTGTTGTCTATTGATGTTACTTTGTCTACTACTCTCCAAGGAACAAAAGATGAATAGTGGGACTTTCAACTGTAGCATTTGGCTTATATCATTTTTATGCAAAATAAATCTTGTCAGCTGAACAGATTTATTCTGTCAAGTATTGAAGTTAGTGTCATTCTTTCAGACTTGGACTTAAGACTGGCACCATAAAACCACTAAGTTTGCAAACTTCATTGCTAGCAAGTCATTGCTGATATAAGAACTAGGAAATTTCTGGAAATTACATTCATATTTTAAGAGGAATGTGCCTGATATAAATGCTCAGATTTTTAAAATTTCAAAGTTATATAACAAATTTGTTCTGTAAATGGTATAAGCTAAGGCAACAGCAGCAGTGACTGATGGAGGCTGGAACTCATGAGCAGAACAGTCATCCGGGTCATGCATCCCCAGATCACTCAGCCTCATACAGATTGATGTTCATGCGTACATATAGCTATTGTACCCCAGGGCTCTGTCATATCAGAGAGACTCTGTCCCTTATTCCTCTTCTTTTGGTTAAGCACCCAACAGATCTTCTGAGCTGAGGAACAAGTGTCTAATCTTGGCAGCTTTTTGGAGAGGGAGGGCAGGATACTTAATCTCAATCTTAGTCCCTGTCTTCTCCTTCTCCTCCTCCTTTCCTTTCCTTTCCTTTCCTTTCCTTTCTTTTGTTTCCTTTCTTTTCTTTTCTTTTGTTTCCTTTCCTTTCCTTTCGTTCTTCTTCTTTTTTTTTTTAAATTGAGTTGGGGAGAGACAGAGGGAGACGGAGAGCAAAAATCTTAAGCAGACTCTGTGCTGCTTAAGCAGGTTCAATCCCACAACCCTAAGATGATGACCTGAGCCAAAATCAAGAGTTGGACACTCAATTAACAAACCCGGGTGGCCCAAACTTAGTCTTCTTTTGATCTAATAATATCTCAAGTTGGGGAATCAGTCTTATGTTACTTTTTATTCAATGGTGAAAGTATTAACAAATCATTATGTCTTTGTCTCCCCTCTTCTCCTGAATCCCTCTCCAAGGCATATGGAAACTACAATGGGATGGAAAGCAGTTAAAAATCATCCTTGGAAAGGAATCCCACTCGGGAGTCTTTCCACATTCAGCGTTCTAGATGTTCCTAGTTTTTTTGTTTTTTTTTTCTTTTTCAACCGGTCAAATACCCCCATTTTTCTCCTTGCAGAGTCTTCTGAATAATGCCCCCTTTTTTTAAGTTTATTAATTGATTTTCAAAGAGATAGAGAGACAGAGAGACAGAGATGGACAGAAATGAGAAGGGCAGAGAGAGAGAATCCCAAGCAGCACAGAGCCTGACTCAGGGCTCAATCTCATGTGATCATGGCTTGAGCCAAAATCAAGAGTCAGATGCTTAACTGACTCACCCACTCAGGCTCCCCAATCCTCCCTTTTTCTAATAATGATTCTTATCTTCCTATCCCATTTCCTATGGGGAAATGAGTGGTCTGTATGGAGTCTCTATGGATGGGAAATTTTGAGGATCCCAGTTCATATGGGAAGATGAGTGGTCTGTATGGAGTCTCTACGGATGAGAAGGTATGGGGGCTGAGTCTTTGGTTCTGGCTGGTTTGTTAACAGGCAAGGCAGACATTCACCAATGTCATTTTTCTCTACATTCCATTTTTTTAAATGTTTTATTTATTTCTAGGAGAGAGAGAGAGAGAGACAGCGGGAGCAGGGGAGGGTCAGAGAGAGAGGGAGTCACAGACTGAAACAGGCTCCAGGCTCCGAGCTGGCAGTCAGCACAGAGCCCGATGCTGGGCTCGAACCCACGAACTGCAAGATCATGACCTAAGCGAAAGGCGGACGCTTAACCGACTAAGCCACCTAGGCGCCCCTCTCTACATTCCAAAGTAAATGTGTAAACTGGTAAAAATGGAACCCATGTTTCCAAAGGTAAGAAATTGAAGGTAGAATGTTTACAGAATAGGGCAGGATTTGTATTTTAACAGTCACTGTAAATTAGAGTTGTGTTTCTCTTTGGTTTAGCAATATATTCATAAGAATAATAAATTTAATGAATTTAAATTACATTTTAATTTAATTTCCTCGTTACCTGTATGTCCAAGAAAATAAAGAATCTTCTGTTAAATAAGTATTTGATATTCACATTTTATAGTTCTTAGGGAAACAGAATTTTAGATCTGTAGTTTCTATACTGTGCATCTAATGTAAATATGTGACTTTTAAATATTAATTGCCCTAAATATTATGTATATTTCCTGAGCCAAAGGATTACTGTAAAAATATGAAGGTTTTTATACTATTAAAGTAAAAAGTAAAATTTACTTCACACATATTCATTACTTAATATATGTGTTACAAATTCATAATTGAAAAAATAAAAAAAAATTTAAAGGAAACATCTCCTGTTGATAACATATACTTAATTTTTTAAACAAAATTGCTTTATAACACAATTATAAGAAGAAAATAACTCATTATTCATACCAGCCCCTAAAGGTTCAACTTATTTTTACATAATGGACAATTAGTATTCTAATAATTCTAGATAGCTAATCAAGGAATAATTTACTGGATTATTATAAATCATTTTTTTTTCTTGTGAGTTATTCCTAATACAATGTGCTCTTCTGGCATTTTCTACTGGGAAACATTAGTGAAGCACTCATAATAGTATCTGCTCCTACAAATTCTTGAACTTGTCTTTATTGAGGCAAATATGGTAGCACCTACCATGCAGGAAAGCTTAGGACACCCTCTTAAATTGGAATGTGGTGGCCTAGACTCCAATGCCCAGCTCTCACTTGGTCTCTCAATTTTTTTAATGCAAATCGAAAGAGGTTTCAAGTCTGTTAAGGGTCTTTCTCTATCATGAATACTGGCATCTACGTGGTGTGGTGTAGTGGTTAAGAGCTAGGATTCTGGGGAAAAATGACTCAAATCAAGAACTAGTCCTAGGATGTACTATCAACTCCTCGTCCCCCAACAAATCTGAGCACAGCGCTGGGCACATAGAATACATATGTAGAAGTATTTTGAGTCAACAAAGTATTATTATATTGCAGACTGGTTGTTAGGTTCACTGACCTTAACTGTCAAAACAGTTCACTCTTCCTCATCTTTCTGTAGTTTAATGAAACTAAATGAACTTTGGAGTAGGATATCCATAGGTTGTTGACTAAATTTCTCAAACAGGTTGTTTTCTATTCTTGCAGAGCCTTACTTCTTGCTCTTTTGAAACAAAGATAATATGAAAGTATATTTTGACAATTAAATGAGATTATTTATGTAAAACAATGCCCTTTTGTATTAGGCACTCAGCAGGGTTACAAGATCCAACCTAGCAGCTCTTTCCCTGGACCCATCCACTCAGCTCAAGCGTGCAGAGTTCCGGTTAAGTATTTTATTCATCCTTACTGGAGCCTGGGAACTTCAGAAATCTAAAAATTTATATTTTATCTTCCCAATTAAATTGGGAAGTCATGCATGAAATCTAAAACTTACAAATGTTAAATACCAACATTTAGTAAATAATAGCTGCTCTATTTTTCTTTTACCATAGGCAAATTTTAATCTTTTCATCACAATAATGAATGAAAATGTTTAGCTTCTTTATTCACTTACCAATTTTGGAAAAAGATTTAAAGGGTTTTGCTTATATTTTCTTCCCAGGCCACAAAACTTTTTCACTATACTGAAGTCAAATCTGTAACTTACAAGTAAGATGTGAAAAAACCTTATTTAGTGAGGTGCTAAATATTGGCCTAATTCAAAAACTGCTGCTAGTCACTATTAACATTAGAGATCTACAATAGCTTAATATGTTACATATAATTAGTACTAATCTTCAATCATTTGGCATTTAAAGACATTAAAAGGTACTCAAACTATCTAGCTAAGAAACAGCTGGTAATTGATAGTATGTACCTCTAGCCTTAGAAAATTGTAATCTCAGCTGGAAGTCTCCAGATGGGGTTACTGAAAAGAAAGAAAAAAAGTTCCTCATTGCTCTTAGTATAGACTGTACTTCAGATCAAACACAGAAAGAATACGGAATGCTGAGAATTAAAAATGGAATTTGTCCATCCTTTTGTTAATCTGATATTTTTGTTAAATTGGCTGAAAAGAAAAAGTGAATGGTACTATATCTGGAGGAGAAATAAATGAATTAATCTCTTTAATTTTCCTAGACAAATACTTGCTTTTCCAATTCCATAACTGGTAATTCAACCTCATTATGTCCTGTCATAACAACAAATAACGCTCAAGGTAAAGGACTACAGATTCAGAGAACTAGAAAATTCCTTGTAAATACACGTGCAATCAACGAAATTCAAAGACTAATCAAGATGCTACCCTGCCAATAAGTCATAAAAAGTCTGAGATAAACTCAGATTTTATGTTCCTTACAGATATCTTTTCACTGACCTCTGATATACAGATGGAATCTAAATAAAGAAACCCCTAATTTCTCTACCACAAAGCAGGTAATAATCAGTATACTGAGTAAGTGTGATGAAGTGAAAATTGGTAATTCTTTAATTTTCATTCTGAGGTAAGATAAGCTTTGGAAGCTGAGAAGAAGAGACTCTAAGAAGGGACAAACCAAATCCATCTTTCACTTGTGTCCTTCAGGCCTCCTGTGCACTCAGCAAACAATTTCAGAATGACTCAGATCATTGTTTTGTGGTAATCTCAAACACTTTAATGGGAGATTAGTTATGAAACAAATAAAAGATTCTCCTGTGTATTTGTATCCCAGGAAATACGTAAAAATACTTGGCAACTGGGGAAAGGAGGAAAAAAGAAAGAAACACAGTGGGATGTTTCAGAATTGTTTTTCTCACATGCATGAAGATCAAAGTAAAATAAAAAGGGAAGTCCTCTAAAGAATAGGACTACCCTGTTCTGCTTGCCCCCTGCTCCAGTTTTTCTTAAGCCCTTCATCTGAGAGGTCTGGAGATAAAAAGAGTTGGTTATCTTAGTAGATAAAGGATGTCACTGGAGAAAAACTTAAATAAAGGTTTAGAGATGGTCAAAATTGTGTGGAATGGCAAAGGGACACCTTGACAGAATAAAATCCTATAAAAAGTGTCAATGAATTTAGTGAGAAAGAAAGGCAATAAGAGACTTAAAGATTATTTACTTACACAAAGCTCTAAAACTTCATTTTTCAGAAGAAAATTTTCACATTAGTTATTATAAATGCTTTCATTTAACAAAATGATTTTTTTGTATCATGTCTTTGGAAACATTTCACATGAAAAATGCAATATTCAAATGTAAATTAATACTAGCTCTGTTACTAAAGTTCTTACATAACATACCTTATTATTTTCTGCTATCATCTTATCCACCCTTCAAAGACTGCCAAGCAGAATTAGTCAATGAACTAATAAGTATTTGAAAAGTATGAAAATTTCATCTGATACTGTGTAGGAAACAACTCATCACTTACCAGTAATGCACAGATGCTGAGACCATAACTAAAACCCAGAAGAGAAAAAGGACTCAATAAACAACAAAGATCACACACGTTCTGTATTTTATTCTAAAGAGAGTTTTCCAGAATCTTAGACGTTTTTATATTATACACAATTCAAAGATACATGATTGTCTTGTTCCTTACTTTATAGGAAATAGGACATAACAAAATTTAAATTTGAAGAAGACATTTTCATTTCAAATCTCTTAGCCCTTGACCCAGCAATACCATATCTAAGAACTCATTATGCAGATGTACTTATATGCTTTACAATTTGGTAAGTATAAAGCTATTTCCCACTTCTCCTCCATCCATTTTTCATGTAGGAAAAAAATTGTAACCAAATCAATATCCATTTTGAGGCTTAAAAAGGATGGTTCATCCATACAATAGATTAATAACCCATTTAAAACAATGATTGCATTCTATAATACTAATATGGAGATATTTTTAATTCCTTTCTAAAAAACACAAAGGTATATCACAATCTCATTTGTGTCAAAAAAAGTAGTTTAATATTTGAAATCCATAAATATTTCTGAAAATTCAAACAAGAAATTTTTAAATTGATTTTGACTGAAAAATGAGTATGGGTGAAAAAAGTGTAGTATGCCAATCACACCCATTTTACAGAAGACACAGAGACACGAAGAGGCTAAATCGCTTTGCCCAAACCCTACTGTCTGAATCCTGTATTCAAGTCTAGAAGTCTAGCTTCTGAGTAGGTGCATTTAATCATTTCACAATGTTGCTTTTTGTGAAAATAAATGCAAGCATGCATGTCAGCTATTAAAATGCCAATTTGGGGGGAGGTTGGGTGGCTCAGTCTGTTAAGCATCTGACTCTTCATTTTGTCTCAAGTTATGATCTCACAATTTGTGGGTTTGAGCTCCTTGTTAGGCACTGAGCTGACAGTGTAGAACCTGCTTGGGATTCTCTCTCTCCCTCTCTCTGCCTCTCCCCTATACATATGTGCATGAGAGCAAACACACACACTTTCTTTCTCAAAATAAATAAATAAGCTTAAAAAATGGGTGGCTGTTGCTTTTATCCATTTGATCACTTATTTAATTTTTTCAAGCTTTATCTTAAAACAACATTTTTAAAATACTAAACATATTTCTCTTCTATCTGTGTGTGTGTGTGTGTGTGTGTGTGTGTGTGTGTGTGTGTGTATTTACAAATATTCCAAGGTTCGCTAGTCTTTCACAGAATAACTTTGCCCCCTAGAATTCCCAGGCAGACTGTCTCTAAACTCCTGCTGGTGGAAAATGTAGTGATCTATGTTTAAAAGCAGGTTTAGAGGCCATTCACCAGAGCTCTGCAATCAACACTAACTACCATAAGCTTCAGAGTGAAATTCACATATTGATTTTAATTTATAAATCCCCTTTTGGTGGCCTTCCCTGTTGCCTTATAGATTACCTCTGCACCTATAAATCATCCCACAGCCGGGATTGGGTTGTACCACTCATAAACTTGATTCTTTGATTTAAATGTTAGGGGACTGGTGCTAGATATTTTCATGAATCTTTTAAGTATTTTTTGCTTACACATTTTTCTTCAGGATAGTATGAAGATAATTATATAATTTTAACCCTCCTTGATTTATAATTTAAAGTATTTGGCTTATAGATAGTACAATGTGAGAAAGGTTAGCCCTGGGCAAATTCATGAAATAGGTATTTTTAGAAATCTCAACTTCCTTATCTGACTTTTTCTTTCACCTTCTAAGACTCTTTTTCCATTCCCCCAGGCACCTACTGCTTTGACTGATTTCTTCTCTTAACATTTTTATATCCACTTACATTGCTATAAATTACATGCATGCAGCTATCACTAGTTTTTAAATGTTACTTCCACCCTAATGTTTAAACAAGGATAAGGATCAGCCCCCCTTTTTAAAATAGTTTATTGTCAAATTGGTTTCCATATAACACCAATGCTCATCCCAAGTGCCCTCCTCAATGTCCATCATCACCCTTCACTTCCCCCCCACCCCCATCAGCCCTCAGTTTGTTCTTATTGTTCAAGAGTCTCTCATGGTTTGCCTCCGTCCCTCTCCCCCAAGATTTTTACCCTTCTTCTCCACATGGTCCTCCATTAAGTTCCTCCTAATCCTCCTATACTTGCAAACATATGGTATCTGTCCTCTGCCTGACTTATTTCACTCAACATAACACCCTCAAGTTCCATCCATGTTGCTACACATGGCCAGATTTCATTCTTTCTCATAAGATCAACCCCTTTAAAGGAAGCTTTAAAGCTACCTTAGGTTGGCAGTGCTTAATATGAGGTAGCCAATCTTTGGACTATCCATCAAGCTCATTGTAATGCCTTTAACGATCCTTTTTACTTATGAAACGCCCAGAATTCGAGAGAACCCCAAAAACAGACCACCAGAGACCAGAGTCAAAGCCAAGAGGCAAGAGTTGTTTATTTGCAGGTTCGAACCCGGTCCTCCGCGCACTCGTTGCCGGTGACGCTAGGAGGCCCTGAACAAAGCCTCTGCAGCCTTTTTATAGACAAAAGTAAACAAGTCATGGGGAGGGACAGGAGATTTCCATGGTTACAAGTTTGCCATTGGTTAACATTCAAATATGAACATTTACCGTATTTGATTGGTTCCCGCCATCAGGTTTTTTGTGGGATCCAATTATAACATTTGGGATACCTTTGAATTCAGTCTATCATAGAGCGAGTTTAAAGTCTTGTTTGGCGACTAACAGGTTAACATCTCTCTCTCCAGGCCCTTCCCTCAGCAAGGTGGGGGGTAGCTGCTGGCCTTTTGGGAGTGGCTGCCGCCCTGAGGCTAGTCCCTTGGGCAATCCGGCAGCGGGAAAGCAAGCTTTAAGCATTGTTACAGAAGCAGAGAGAGCTGGCTAGGTAATGGCTTCCCCGTAGCGCAGGCATTTGCCCAGAAGCGGAAAAGCTGGTTAAGTTTATTTAGGCCTCTCACTTACAAAGGTATGACAGCCATATTTATTCTGTCCAACCTTGCCCTTGGTTGCAGCTAATTGGATGAGGCATGACCATTTTACACAGGCTGGTCCAATGAATCCCTCCTACTTAAATATATCAATTTGGGGGACACCTGGGTGGCTCATTCGGTTGAGCATCTGACTTCGGCTCAGGTCATGATCTCATGGTTCGTGGGTTCAAGCTCTGCGTGGTGCTCTGTGCTGACAGCTAGCTCAGAGCCTGGAGCCTGTTTCAGATTCTTTACCCCCCTCTCTCTCTGACTCTCCCCTGTTCATGCTGTCTCTCTCTCTTCCTCTCAGAAATAAATAAAACATTAAATAAATAAATAAATAAACATTTCAATTTGGGAATAAGAGTTTCTAATTGAGATTTGAATAATGATGCAAAATCTCTGGAGTTGTGGCTTTGCATTCAACTGTCCATAACAAAGTATAAGAGAAATCAGGACTGCAGAAGCAAAGAATGAGGATTTTAAGTGAGAACAAGAAACCAGAGATGGACAAACACGAACTGTTCATGAGTCCTTGTTCCTATCTTGCTTTTGAATTCAATGAGAGAGTTTTATTGTCTTGTGAAAATTAGCCTATTTCAATTAAATTAGACCAAATTGGTTTTTGCTACATGCAAACCAAATGCCGTAACTGATGTGTAATGATACCTGCCCTCCGCTTTTCCTTTTAGGATAAGCTTATTTAATATTTGTTGAAGAAATAAACTTGTTTATCTACAGTCTATGGGCTTAGTAGTTATATTGTTTTCATTTCTAGCTTCAGAATTCAGCTTTTGATCTAAGGTAACCAGAACATCACATTTTAAACAAATGTGATTGACATAGGAATGAACACATGGTGCATTGAAACCCAGTGGAATGAAGGGAAATTTTGTTGAAATCGCTCTGATATCTTTACTTTTCCTTTGGAACTTGGACCTGCAAGCTTGCCATCTAGGACAATTGGAACTCTTTTGCTAGCAAGAAGAACTGTTTTATATGAGGAAAGAGTCAACCTAAAAAAGTGGCAACTGTCAAAAGAAAAAAAGAATAGGGTTCTAGCGGCATTACTTGAACCCCAGGTTTAAACACTATCTCACAACCAAAAGACTCCGAACTGTTATAAAGCCCCCAAAATACCCCTAGGCTAATGTTGCCTTTGTTATATAATTCATGTCTTCATATTTGAAATAAAGTAAAAGTTTCAGATGGTAGAAACATATTTTTTATTTCTGCTTTCTATATGCAAAAATACAGCATTTGTTAGTTGCTCATTAATTTACATGACAAAAGCAATTTATTAATTATGTTCTCCATCTTTTAAAATACAATGATTCAGTAAAGGATAGGTATTGCCTAGAGAAAAAGCAACAGATGGGAGATAAGAAAAGCTTGGTTTGCCTTTAATTTAGCTACTTACTGTTATTTAAAGACCATGAATTCTCTCTCTCTTGCTTTCAAGAAATAGATAACATGTCTGCCAAGCCAATTCATGTTTCTTATGCGAATAAAAGTGACACATTGTACACTTGAAGCTCTTTGGAAATATTTGCAGTAGTGCAATATGTACCTGTGTATTCTTTGGAATTAAAACATAATTCCCTAAATTTTTAGACTTGTGATTTTCTTCTGTAATTAACACCTAGAAGATAATATCAAGTTTCATGTAATCTCTTATTTTTATCCCAAATCTTAGAGTTAAGGTACAGCTTATTGTCTGCTTGAATATTGCCCTAGTTCAGTGTTAGTGAGCACAGAAATGGAAAAGATTAGAAGAGAATATTATGAAAAATTGTATGCCAACAAATCGGACAACCTAGAAAAAATTGATAAATTCCTACAAACATATAACATCTCAAAATTGAATCCAGAAGAAAAAGAAAATTTGAACAGACTTATTAATAGCAATGAAGTCAAATCAATAATCAAAACACTCAAGAGTCCAGGACCAGATGGTTGCACAAGTGAATTCTACCAAATATTTGAAGCTGAGTTAATACCTATTCTCCTCAAACAATTCCAAAAAAATAGAAAAGGAAGGAAAACTTACAAATTCATTCTAGAAGGTCAACATTACCCTGATGCCAAAACCAGATAGAAACATCACAAAATGAGACCCAGAGGCCAATATCCCTTATGATGCAAAAATCCTCAACAAAGCATTAGCAAACAAAATCCAACAAAACCAAAAATCATTCACCACAATAAAATGGGATTTATTCCTCAGACATAAGGGTGGTTCAATATTCATAAATCAACCAATGTGAAACATCACATCAATAACAGAAAGGATAAGAACCATATGATCATTTCAATAGACACATAAAAAGCATTTGACAACATTCATTTATGATAAAAACACTCAGCAAAGTAGGTCTAGAGAAAACAGATCTCAACATAATAAAGGCAATATGAGAAAAATCCACAGCTAACATCATACTCAATGGGGGAAAAAAAACCTGAGTTTTTTCCCTAAGGAATAAGACAAGAATGGGCACTCTCACTGCTTCTATTGAGCAAAATACTGGAAGTCCTAGCCTCAGCAATTAGACAACAAAAAGAAATAAAAGGCATCCATATTGGTAAAGAAGAAGTAAAACTGTCACTATTTGCAGATGACATGATACTATATACAGTAAAGTCTAACGACTCCACCAAAAAACAAAAACAAAAACAAAAACCAAGAACTGATAAATGAACTCAGTGAGCAAAATCAATGTACAAAAATCTATTGCATTCCTATACACTAATAATGAAGCAGCAGAAAGTAAAATTAAGAAAACAATCCCATTTACAATTGCATCAAAAATAATAAAAATATCTAGGAATAAATTTCACAAAAGATTTGAAATACCTGTACTCATAAACTATAAAACATGGATGAAAGAAATTGAAGACAACACAAAGAAATGGAAAGAAATACCATGCTCACTGATTAGAAGAAAAAATAATGCTAAAATGTCTGTACCACCGTAAGCAATTTACACACTTAATGCAATCCCTATCAAAATATCACTAGAATAAATAATCCTAAAATTTGTGTGGAATTGCAAAAGACCCCAAATGCCCAAAATAGTATTGAAAAAGAAACACAAAGCTGTAGGTATCACAATTCCAGATTTCAAGTTATACTACAAAGCTGTAGTAAACAAAACTTTATAGTACCACCACAAATAATAGACATATATCTGCTCAGTAGAACAGAATAGAAAGCCCAGAAACAAACCCATAATTATATGGTAAATTAGTCTTTGACAAAAGAGACAAGAACATGCAATGGGAAAAAGGCATTTTCTTCAACAAATGGTGTTGGGAAAACTGGACAGCTACATGCAAAAGAAACAACCTGGACCACTTTCTTGCACAATACACAAACTTACTTACTTACCATACACAAACATGAACACAAATGGATTAAAGACCTAATTATGAGACCTGAAGCTATCAAAAGCCCAGAAGGTAACACAGGCAGTTATTTGGCTGACATTGATTGTAGCAAGATTTTTTTCTAGATGTATCTTCTGAGGCAAGAGAAACAAAGGCAAAAATAAACAATTGGGACTACATCAAAACATAATAGTGACAGTGAGACCTGAAGCCATAAAAGCAAAAATAAACTATTGGAACTACTACACTTTTGCACAATGAAGGAGTTTGGTAGGGGGATGGTCAAAGTAGCTGATGGGGATTAAAGAGTACACTTATCATGATAAGCACTGAATGATGTATAGAATTTTTGAATCACTATATTGCATACTAGAAACTAATATAGCACTGTATGTTAGCTATACTGGTATTAGAATTAAATCTTTAAAAATATATATTAATGAAGACACAGAGTATTGGAGTTAGTACAATAAAGTTCTGGTCCAAGGAAATGAGCAGTATAAAATATAGCCTCAGATTACTGGCAAGAGATTTTCTGTCCCTAGCAGGTTTTTATTTTATCTTTCATTTTTTAATGTGTCTTGTTTTTTTGTTTTGTTTTGTTTTGTTTTGAGAGAAAGAGTGAGAGCGAGCCTGAACAGGGAGGGGCAGATAGAGAGAGGGAGACACAGAATCCAAAGCAAGATCCAGGCTCCGAGCTCTCAGCACAGAGCCTGATGCGGGGCTCAAACTCACAAACCATGAGATCATGATCTGAGCCAAAGTCAGACACTTAACTGACTGAGCTACCCAGGCTCCCCTGGCCCTAGCAGGTTTTGCAATGAAATTTATTGGAGAAAATGAGGATAGATAAAGTCAAGAAAGATTTTTAAACCCTCAATCAACAGCATAGTTCTTTGAATTATTGAGACCTCTTACTTATTTGTAAAAAGTTAGACAAAGCTAAATCTTTGTGAATTAGTGAATATTTTCAAGATAATTGTTGGTTTAAGAAATTACTATAAATTTAGAATTTACTGAAGAGTCAACAATGGTTTACTTGGTTATTCATGACACAGCCATTTAGACTCCCAGGTTTCTTAAAACTCTACTAGATACAAAATAATAAAATCTGATCACTGAAAGGTAGATAAGGATTCATTTAGCATCAGAGCTCTGTGCTTGTGCTGTACTTTGCTTATACTATGACACATATTTAGAAGACCTCTTGAGGAGTGTTCTGTTTAGTGTTTTATCTATTTTTTCTAATACAAATTTAGATTCTCTTACATGACAAACCTATATTTTAATTATTTTTGTAATCATAGTGCCTAGCATGCAGTAAGTTCAATAACTTTGTTGAGTGAGTGAATGTCAAATATTGCTTATGGAGTACCTTCCTGGTTATAAAGAACATCAAGCTAGTTATTTGGTCTATGTTAATATTAGTGCCACTAATAGTCTTTGAAATTCTCAAATAAACCTTTCATAAGTTAAGAAAAAAAACTGTTAGACTTAATTTTAATGAAACATAGCAAAGAGAGTTTAAAAGGATTCTTCTGTTATTAATGTTAACAAGGAAATGGAATGGGACTGGCACTTAATTTTACTTTAAAAACTAATGATTTTTCTTCTTAATTAAACAGGAACATATATTCACCATACAAACTTTGGCAAATAGAGAAGCTGTAAGGAACAAAATTAAAATAATCCCTATGTAACCATTTCAACAATAATTGATGATATTTGTTATTTTCATACACATAGGTACATATACATACACATATGTAGTAAATATGATACTTATTGAGGGAACTGAAAATCCCACATCTCAAGAAATATTTCAGTCAGATTTTATTTTGCTCTTCTGTCTTAGGATTCTTGTAGCTAAATATATTTACTCCCAAGCATGCAGAGAAATAATTAATACTGAAGCAGAAATATTGTGACATTAATTCCAGAGATGGGAGGGACTCCACAATTTCACCCCAAATTCAGTCTTCTAGATGGAATCCTAGAGGTAGGATTTGGAGAGGAGGTTAATATTTGAGTTAGGTAACCAAGTTGCCTAATTTGCTCAAGAAACAGTGGGATCCCCAAAACTACCTTTTCTAGTGAAAGAAATAGTTGTAAAACTTCTGGCCATTATTTAGCTCGGTTTAATTCTGGTCTCACTAGACTGGTAGAAAGGTGGATGTTATTGACAATAAGAGGTTCTGTAGACAGCTGAATTTAGAAGAGTGATAGTCAGTAATCTAGGAGGTCCAGTATCTGACTACAGAGAGTATCAAAGTACCTTTCTCCTGACAGGTGGTGAGTGATGACGCAGTGATAGTCTGAATGTGGGTCAGAGTGAGTAAACATTAGGTTTTTTCAGTATCTTTGGAGATGAGAAATCCCTAAGGTAGGGAGGGTTCTCTTACTAAATTCTGTAAATGTAATATTAAAGCAAATATAACCTTAGTTTGATCTCAAATTTTCTTCATAGTGAGACTTTTAACATTTTGTCTGAAATATGTGCTGAAAATGATTTTTCCAGTTTTTCTCTTTTCAGCCATAATTATGGAACATTACACAAGTTTTTGTTTTTTGGTATAAGCCATATCAATTATTTTCTTTTATGATTTCTGACTTTGCTTTTATGCATTGAGAAACATTTCCGTATCAACTTTTTCCTCCTTTTATTCTCTTTTAAATCTCTCTCTCTCTTTTATTTGATTATTGGGTTTCCTATTTACATAAGTAATACAAGAGATCTGTTACTTAATTTTATGCATAAATAAAATGAAAACAAACATTTCTATTTCTCCCAAACCTCTGAAGATCTATCCAATACTAGTTAGTAACCAACAGAGTAAAATTATTTAAAAAAATAGATTAAGTATGCAAATTTTCTGAAAACCTTCAAATATTTCACTGATTAATCTTGATTTCTTCAAGTTGTCTTTTATAAATCTGAAGTATACTTATATCTATGCTCCAGGGTAAATTCACAATATATTGTAAATTTTTACCTCGTTTGTTAAGTAGATGAAAATCATAAGGATAGATATAAATGAGATCACAATATATCCAATAAAATCACTGGTGAAACTTAAAATTTAAGCTTAAAGAAAATAAGCATATATTGGATTTCTTGAAAACAATTAAAAATGCATTGACTAAAGAAATAAACATCAATAATTTTATTCAAGTTAAAACATTTTCATACTAATTATATAAAACCAAGTACTACATAATAATTTTCTTTAAAAAAACCTTTTTTAAATTTTTTTATTTTTTGAGAGACATAGTGTGAGTTAGGGAGGGGCAGAAAGAGAGGAAGACAGAGAATCCGAAAATGTCTCCAGGCTCTGAGCTATCAGCACAGAGCCTGAGGCAGGGCTCCAACCCACGAACCCGGTGAGATCATGACCTGAGCCAAAGTTGGAGGCTTAACTGATAGAGCCACCCAGGCTCCCCTGTATAATCATTTTCAAAGTATAGGAAGTATACCTTTCTAAAGCAAGAGGGGGAAAAAAACAAACTTACTGATAACCAATAATTTTATTAATAGCTTTTGAAATTAGCACATCTAATTTTTACACATAAGCGAATATCTTTCACCAAAAAGATAATATAAATATCAATAGATGAAGAATTGCATTTGTAACTACACTGTTAACTCGGCATAAAATATTAGTGAAGTGGTAATCTTGTTAATTAAAACTGTATACATTTTAAAGAAAAGTAATGACTTTTTGGCTTATATGGATTTAAATGAATATCATCATGGAAAGTGAAAATATTAACACAAAAGGTCTGTATTGAAAACAAATAGAAGGGGAGCTCCTGGGTGGCTCAGGCTTAGTGAGGCATCTGATTCGATTTCATCGCAGGTCATGATGTCACGGTTCATGAGTCTGATCCCTGCATTCGGCTTCACCCTGGTGGTGCAGAACCTGGTTGGAATTCTCTGTCTCTGTCTCTCTCTGCCCCTCTCCCAAATGTGCTGTCTCTGTCTCTTTCAAAATAAATAAACTTTAAAAAAATGGAAGAATCATGATCAATTCTCAGTTTGTCTTTAAATACAGATGAATCTAACTGTAACAAATGAAATGTATGCATTTGTATATTATCTTCTTTATAAATAATAAATTTTATTGTGTACTATTTATAATATGTATATTGTAAAGAAAGTTATGTTAATATTATGGGAATCTGATGGTTTGCATTCTTCTTTGACTCCTGGTGGTCATTAAATGCTGTATTATTTAATTTCCTATTACAAGTTCTCAAACTCTTTACAATTCCTCGTTCCTCAAAAATTAAAATGTCCTGTATTTTCCCTCACTATCTACATGATTGTACTTGCAAAAATATTGATTCATCATAGCAAAATGCCCCAAATCCCTGAATTAATAGTATTAATTCATTTTTCATAATTTATGTATTAATAGTATTAATTTATCCATTTCAAGTTTTCTCCTTGTTTTCACTCACTTTGTTCTAATTGTAAAAGCTTTTCATTCATGTATGTTTGCTATATTCCTTCCTAGTCACTTTTAGGGGATTCTACTTTTTAGCCTTTATCCTAATATGCATCATCAGCTTTTATTTCTCCATAGTTTTTAGAAAAATCCCTTTGTACCTACTCTAGTCCCTTTTTCCTAAATAACCTTTTCTTATACTCTTCTTATAGTCAAATTACCATGAGTCTCTTCTCTTGATTTCATCGCCAACCTTATTCAAAGATTACTCTTTACTGTTGCATCTGTTTCTTTCATATATTTTAAAAGTAATAACCCTTTTATTAAATTATAGCATATCAGCTTGATGAGTATTTATAAAAGGACAGATCTTGTAACCAGCACCCAGATGAAGAAATTGATATTTACTAGCACCCCAGAAGCTTCAAATATTCCCTGCTTCTTTCACAACTTCCACCAAAGCTAATCCTTATCCTGATTTTAATACCACAGTTTAATTTTGCCTGTTTTATAATGTTATTTAGTAAATATAATTATACAGTGTATGGTTTTTTTGGTCTGACTTCATTCACTAAGCATGTTGTAGCCAATAGTTATCTTTTTCCATTATTCTATAGAGTCTGTTAAGGGAGTATGCTGAGTGTTTTCATCCATTCTATGGTGATGGGTATTTGGGTTGTTTTGGCTTTTGGTTATTAAGAATAATGCTGCTGAGGACATTTATGAACATATTTTGGCATCATATGCCATTTCTATTGATTATATATTTAAGAGTATATTTTGCTGGGTTATAGTGCGGACATATTTTCAACTTTGGTAGAAAATTTAAAACTGTTGTTTAAAGCTGGTTACACCGTTTAACTCCCCTATTAGTAGTATAGGAGTTCTTGTTAATCCACATTGTCACCAACATTTAGAGTTGTATGTTTTATGTTAGGCTTTTGAGTGTGTTCGTCTAACCAGACATTGAGATTTTATGTTTTTAATGTATAATAACACTGTCTGCAGAAAGTGACAATTTTATTTCTTCCTTTACCATTATTATCACTTTTACTTCTTCATGGTACTGGCCAGGACCTTGGTTCAATGTGGAGTAGAGGTAGTTATATTACACACAAATTTATTTCCCTGTATGTCTGTTACATTTTCAATATCAGAGGAAAAGCTTTCAATTCATCCATATATAGGCTGTTTGATAGGCTTTTTTTCTTTCTTGGTAGATATTCTTTATCTGATTAAATACAAGGCCTTTTATTCTTAACTTTACAATACTTTTTAATCACGACTAAATGTTAAGTTTTGCCAATTGCTTTATCCATACCTATCAAAATGTTCATACACATTTTCCTTCTCTTCTTTTTTCTATATATAGTGATAAATTTCAATGGTTGGTGTTTACAATTCTGTATTTTTCAAATATTGTCAAAAAATTTTCAACAAACACAAGTAAGTTGAAATCACCTTATAGGAAATACCTATATTCCTACCACCTTACTCCATAATTGTTAAGATTTTACCAGAATTGCTTCATCACACAAATATCTATCTCTCCATGCATCAATCCATCACTTAAAAAAATTGTTCAACCAATCGTGGACTAAGTTCCCTTTGGTTTGTTATGTTGTCTCTTTTTATATTTCTGGAAAGATTTATTATTATTATGTTAGATGATACTTGCATCTATCTTTGGGAATTCTTTGTACATTTTCTTTTTTTTTTTATAATATCCTTGTTAGGTTTTAGGACTCAAGATATGTTAACCTTATAATGAATCATCAATGATTCTCTTTTCTCCTATTGTTGGGGAAAGTTTATATAAGATTGGCAGTAGATCTTTATTAAATTTGGAGATAAATTCAATGAGATAGTCAGCTGGGGCTAGAAATTTATTTTGGGGAGGTTTTAAAAAATGGAATCAATTTATTTAATAAATATGACTAGAGTTTCTATTGTTTTTTCAGTTTTAGCAGCTGTCATTTTTCAAAAAGTTTGTGCTTTTCTAAATTATCAGACTTAATGGAATGAGGTTAGTAATATCTTTCTATTGCATTTTTAATGTGTAATATCTACAGTGATAATACCTTTTATTTCTTATCACTTATAATTCATGTTTTATTTATTCATAATTGGTGTTGCTATAATTTTATCAATTGGTTTAAAGAATCAACTCTTGGTTTTATTGTTTGTCTTATTGCCTTTTGTTTTCTTTGTTTTAAATTTCTGCTGTTATCTTTAATTCCTTCTTCTAGTGATTTGATTCACTATTTTAAAACTTAGCTTCTCAAGACACTTCATTTCCAATAAATGTATTTAAAACTATAGTTTTTCCTTTATGCACTACTTTAAATTTATTATACACATTTTGACATATTTCATTATGATTATCTAGTGAAAATATTTCTTATTTCCTTTGTGATTGCTTCTTTGTTCAATAGATTATTTGATATCATATTATTTGAGGACCTGGGTGGCTCCGTCAGTTAAGATCTAACTTCGGCTCAGATCATGATCTCACGGTTTGTGTTTTCAAGCCCTGGTCGGGCTCTGTGCTGATAGCTCAGAGCCTGGAGCCTGCTTCAGTTTCTGTGTCTCTCTCTCTGCTTCTTCCTTGTTTGCACTATCTCTTTCTCTCAAAAATAAATATTTTTTAATTAACAAATAAACTATAATGTTTAATTTTCACACACTTGGGCATCATTTAGTTTTCTTTTTTGTTATTGATTTCTAGTGATTAGCAAATACTCTGAGTAATTTCATATTTGTTAGGTCCATTTTGATGAATGACCAATGTGTACTTCAAGAAAAATGTGCATTCTTTATGTTAGGTTAAAGTATTCTTTAAAATAATTAGTCATAATTTTTAAAATATCTAATTTCATTTTGGAATTTCTATAATCCCTATTTTTTCTTCTTGCCTCAGAAACTGTGTTTAAATCTGCCTCTTTGATTATGGACTTACCCTGTCTTCCTTTTAATCCTATCCATTTTTGCTTTATGTACTTTGAAGTCTAACCATTTAATAGAAACCACATTTAGAACCATTTAATTTTCTCTAGTAGAATGATCTTCTTACCATTTCAAAATATTTCCCTTTTTCTCTATTAATACTTCTTGGAGTTTATTTAATTGATATTAGCATGGTTTCAACTGCCATTTTTGTGTTGGTTAATATTTGCAAAGTGTATCTTTTTCTACCCTTTTACTTACAATAGGTCTGTGCTTTATACAATAGGGGTGTACTCATGTAAATAGAAAATAGTCAAGTTTCATTTTGTAGTCTATTAAGTCTTGTTTTCTATTAAGTTTATTATTTAGTTTTTAATGTAACTATTGAGAGGGGTCCTTGGGTGCCTCAGTCAGTTAATTGTCTGACTTCAGTTCAGGTGGTGATCTCACGGTTCACAGGTTTGAGCCATGTGTCAGACTCTGTGCTGAGATCTCGGACACTGGAGTCTGCCTCAGTCTCTGTCTCTCTTGTACTCTCTCTCAACCCTCCCACACTCTTGCTCTGTCCCTCTCTCTCAAAAATAAATAGACATTTAAATTTTTTTAAATAATGTAATTAATTGTGGGTTTGGCTTATATCTACCCTCCTTTTGTATTAAATTTGACCCACAGTTTGTTTAATTTTTTCTTCAATTTCTTCTTCTATATTAATAACTACACTTCACGTTCATATTCTTCAGTTAGATTATTAATTAAAAGTTTAATATACTTACCTTTGGGGTCACTATATACTTTCACAATTTATTACAATCTATACAAATCAATAATACTCTAGTTTTTCCATATACTAGAACATTTATATCCACTAATTCGCCACCTGTCTTTGAGATATCATTGCCAATTATACATGTTTACTTATATTTAAGTTTGCACAGCATATTACTGTTACTGTTTTTGAATTGTCATTTCTTATTTAATTTTATTCACATATTTACTCTTTCCACTAATTTTCATTTATTTCTGTATTTCTGTGTTTCCTACTGAGAGCATTTTCCTGTGCTCTTAGTATTTCTTTTAGCAAACGTTCCCAGTTTTTTTGTTTTTGTTTATGTTTTGCTTTGGCTTGAAAACATCTTTATTTCGCTACCATTATTAAAAGTTTCTTATCAGTAGCTAGGGTCTCTTGATTAGATTTTTCAGTACTTTTAATTTATCATTCAATTTGGTCTGCTCCTAGGAAAGAATACAAAACAGACAAATGGAAAAAGAGAACAGCAAAAGAAAAAACAAAAACAAAAACAAAATCAACAATAAAACTTATCCCAATTTAATTTAACTCTTTCCACCCACATTTGTACTTATTCTCCTCTTACCAAATCACTACTTAATTTCAAAAAAAAAAATATGTCTTTCATCTTTGCTGTGCACCTTTCCTCAAATTCCTACCTATACTTACAAAAATCTTTATTAATATTTCTTTTCGACTGCTTAGCTTAGTATCCCCTTCTTCTGGTAAAAACATACTTATGTTCTTTTGAGGAATCTTCTTTTCCTTTTCCAAAGGACTTGGATGAAATGACAATAAGAATGAATCATCTTCTTTTCACCAAGAATGAGTACATAATTCAATTAAGCATAAACAGATATTTTTCCTTGGAATATTAATCTTGAGACTAGATGCCCAAATACAGAAAGTAATTAGAGTTGGTTATTATTGATGATGATACATTATAGAAACATTATAATTGTTGTTGTAACCTTGAGATTCTCTACCTTTTCCCAAACTGGTATTTTTAAACAGTAACTAGAAGAGTAAAGGTAATGTATTTTGCATTGGTGAGATCTACGATATTATTTAATAAAAAGCTGAATATACTTGAGGTTTCTGTAAGAAAACAACTGAAAGGTTGAAGAGACTTTAATCTATGAAATTTGGAGACTGAACAAAAGAAGATTTAGGACACTAAGATCAGAACCAAGAACTAATGTCTTCAGAAAAGGTGTTCTTTTCTGCATGTTTATGGAGCCATTTCAAAAATGGCATATTAACACATAATTTTAATATTGATATTTATGTATTTTGACCAGAAAGCAAACATGAGGTTTTTGGATCCAAACCAGACTATTATTTACAGCAACAATGGTATTGGTTCCTCATACTCCATGCTTTCCTTTAAGTATTGCATTGAGAGCTAGATGGCTAGGCATGTGTTCATAAAGGAATGTGTACCATAGGAGAGGATCACAAAATTATGTATCTGATGTTTATACAGAAACAACTGTAGAGCTGCTTTCCCCCACTCCTGAGAGTGAAAAAGAAACCATATCTCCCTAATGTAAGCATGTACTCTGTGTGAAGGAAGAAATGAATCCCTAGCTTACAGCTCTTTTGAATATAAATGAATGACTCCTGGTTTTATTATGTGAAAGGTATACCTATGGCTCCAAGGGCCGATGGATCTCTATTTCTCTAGAGACCTCTTATCTATTTACTTTACCCTTTAATTTCCAAATCTTATCCTTTACCCCAAGTACCAGTTTTCCGTGCTCAGAAAGCTTTAACTTCACAAAACCATGAAAATACTTTCTAACAGTTGCGCAAAGAGTTACTGTTATTTTGCCATAAATAAGATATTAATTTCTGATAGAAGTTGATGAAAGAGAGAATAGGCTGTGACTACACTCAGTCAAACATATGGTCAAATTGACCATTTAGCAGAGGTGTTATAGTGAGGATTCAAGCATCCAACAAATCCACTATGTTATCAGGAGTAGTAAGAAACAGATGGCACACTCAAATAGTGATATTGGAGACACTTTAATGAATAACCTCATTGCAAAAGCATGGTTATGTTTAAGGGAAACTAACACAAGAGAATGGATCATCCTGGGGCTAAATACAATGGTGAGCCTTTGCCAACCTGGAACTGAAGGGCTAAGGGGAATGAATGGCGGCCAGAACTGAAACCCCAGTCCCATTGTCTGTGGAAAAGGGCCACACAGTAAGAACTAAGGCTTCAGTGAAGAAGATAGCCACGGCACCCTCCTGTAGCCTGGCAGACAGAAAGCTGGAACAATACATTCTTGACATCTCTCTGATACTTCCGCCCCACCCCCTCAACCTCAACTTTCTGCTGGTGACATCATTTGTCAAATCCAACAGGAGACCAGAGCACATGAGAGCCCAGCTGAGTGAATCCACAGAAATCACCCACCCGCTCAGTGCACAGATTCTATGTTGAGAAGGCAGCTGGTGGGTAAAGCAGAGAATATTTAGCTCAAACATTTCTAAGTACAAGAGAATTTCACTAAAGCCTGAAAGTCTCTGATTCTGTGAAAGGCTAGTCTTATTACATTATTTGAAGAAAAGTCTCACATACTGAGAGAAACACTTAAAGGTATGTATGAATAATTGTTGTATGTAAATGGATATTTATCTGTCAGGTATTAAATAAAAAGTCATATAACTTGATGTCAAAAGTTAAATCAACCTTATTAATGGAGAAGACTAAGTTTTACTTGCTCCTGGATTCTTTGACCTACACATATTATTCTGAAATCATCAGGATAGACTATCATCCGGTTTGCTTTCAATTCTTTCCTTATCTCAGGCAGACACTTTAAGAGTCAGAGATCTGTACCATCTGGGCCAGATGAAAGGAGACCCAGTGTTGGTTGCCAACAGCATACTGATGACACTATATTATGAAACATCTCACTCTTTCCCTGTGAGGCTTCACTGAAAAGACTTCACAGACAGTACCATATGTCAGTGAGAACTGCAACATCTAGTCAAGAGTTTGGTGAAGCAAATGTAAAAGCTACTTGTTTCTTGTGCTTTTAGTTTCAAATATATATTCTACCAGATATAAAATGCTTTTATGTGTCACATTTCGTTTCATTTCAGATTTTGACTGGCAGTCAATAGTAATGCAATCCAGATATTCAAAGCAATTTTATACTGCCTTCTGTCATAAATTAAAATGTTCCATTAACTAAACAAATCCTCAATGGCATAAATCAACCCACATTAAGTAAATCACAGTTAGTGAAAACCAAATTGTAATTCCATAAAAGTGATTAAGTGCTGACAAGATATAGTGAGATATATCAACTGCAGTGGAGAACATGATTATTCAATATCTGTATGTTGTATTTTAGATTGGTTGATTACCACATTAGGTATTTTCATTGGAGATATTTAAAGAACAAATATATATAACATAAAATTTTAAATTTTATTTTTCTTTTGGAGTTTCATCATAGCCTATTTTGAAATATGTTGATGGTAGGCTTCACAAATGTGAAAATTTATAATAGATAATATATTTACTCTAAGATGGAAATAACCTTCCTGTCAGTAAAGTCAATCATTTCTACATTACAAAATTTACTTTCTGATATTTTATGAACACTATTGGATTGACTTCAGTTATTCCTTTTTGAAACTTCATTTTTCTCGCCCTTAATAGGTTTGCCAACTGAATGAATCATGGTGATTTACATATTCATATATGAATGTGGTAAACTCATATTTAATAGCTTTTAAGAAATGTCAGTATAATTATTTTACAGGTATATAACACAGTCAGCAAATGATTCTAAACTACTTAACTGTGAAGAGCACTGAGGAAGTTTAACTGTTAATTCTGATGAACTTTAAGAAATTCATCATTTAGGCTATTTTATTTTATTTTTTATTTTTTTTAAAATTCTTTTTATGTTTTATTTATTTCTAGGAGAGAGAGACAGCGTGAGCAGGGGAGGGCCAGAGAGAGAGGGAGTCACAGACTGAAACAGGCTCCAGGCTCTGAGCTGGCAATCAGCACAGAGCCCGACGCGGGGCTCGAACCCACGAACCGCGAGATCATGACCTAAGCGAAAGTCGGACGCTTAACCGACTAAGCCACCCAGGTGCCCCTCATTTAGGCTATTTTAATAGCTTCTTAACCTCCTTGCTTCCATGTTTAATATAATGTTCGATTCTTTACAACCATGAAAGCTATCAAGTTAAATATGTAAACCAGGTCATAGAATTCTCCAGCTTAAAATCCTCTGATCGTTTTTCATCAAAAGTAACACAAACTATGGAATTCTCACAATCCTCCTGTCACTGCTCAAGCCTGATCCCCTTTTACTCTCCCAGTTGTACAGTGTGCTTATTAACTTTCTTCAGTGTTGTTCTTTAAAGCTACCAATTAATTTGACCATGAAAATCACTTCACAATGTGTGTGTATGTATTATTAAAAATGTACAAAATACAAATATATGTATATATTCATCAGTCACACGATAAAGCTGGAAAAATAATTACAAATAATAATTAAACCTACTAAAATGCCATCACCAACCTTCCTAAACCCAACTTGTACTTGATGTTCTCCCTCTCCCACTTGTAATTGATATTCACTTTACTATCTCCTTTATCTCATTAAAATTTCTTCTCAAATATCAGCTCCTCAGAGACTGTCCTGAATGATTTTATTTGAATTATTAATCTCCATCACTTACATTCTTTTTTTTTCTTTTTTTTTTGTTTAAATTTCTGAGAGAGAGAGAGAGCATGAGCAGGGGAGGGTCAGAGAGAGAGGGAGACACAGAATCTGAAGCAGGCTCCAGGCTCTCAGCTAGCTGTCAGCACAGAGTTCGACCTGAGGCTCAAACCGTGAGATCATGACTTGAGCTGAAGTTGGACGTTTATCTGACTGAACCACCCAGGTGCCTCTCTATTACGTATATTCTTAACAAGCCTAAGTTTTACATGTTTACATGCTTTTATGAGTGATTTCATTCTATAAATTGTCTAAGTAAATATTATGTGTGTATATATATATATATATTCATAAAATTTGTTTATTATTTGTCTACTCTCATGCTATAAATGTTCCATGTAGGTACATTTATTTGTATTTGCTCAGAGCATAAACAAGGTTTGTCACAAGAAGAATTCGGAAAGTTTTTGTAGAACTTATTAATAAATATGAATCAATTGAAAAATATAGTGTAATCTATTTCATTTGTTATATTCCAACAAATGTCATCCTTTAGATACTACCCCGGCAGTTAAAGTTGGCTGGAGCTTTTTCCCAGACACAGTATACAGCTCTGCTCTTCTACCTGAGCAGGTGAGGCCTTTGTTCCAAGATCCTTGTTTCAAATTTTTCTAATATTCCTCTAATGTCTGGAACTAGGGCTAGCATTGCCAGGCAAAGAACAAGTGTCCTATGGGTTTGGATCATGGGGACCCTCTGGGGCCTGGGAATAGTTGCATAGAAAGCCTAAACAGGGTTCTCATCTCTTACCGTTCATTTGCTTTCTGTCTTTTAACCACCCCCATCATTGTATGTGGCATTGACCAGATCCCTCAAGAAGCTCTGAGACTTGTCCCTGTAGGGCTGGCCCAGGGCCTAGTATCCAGGCCCCATTTCCATGTGGTGGCCTAGCAAATAGTATTACTTTTGTGGGATTGTGTGAGATTGTTCTACCAGAATGATGCTGATCTGTTGATGTTTGTTGATTTTCTTATATTTGGAACAGAACACATTCAGGGGTCTAGGCTACCAACGTTCCCCCTGCCTACCATTGGGAGTGAGCTTCTGTCTGGGTCTGTGGGTGGTTCTCATCTCTCTGTTCCAACAGTAGTGCCACCTCCATCCAGAGGAGAGTGAGGGTGGCAGCAGGCATCTCTTCCTTACCCTGTGGTGTCTTCATATTTTTAGTACTCAAGGCATCATCTGACCACCCTCCCACCCCGATCCTCACAAAACTTTTGAGACCTTAGTTCCACAACACCAGAGAATTTTTCTTACAGATGAGTGGTAGACATTTTTTTTGTTTTGCTTGAATTGTACCACTCTTCTCATGTTGTCCATGGTCTCTTTGCTTATGCTGGCCACAATGTGTGGGAGGCAGCTGCAGTTAATGTTGGAAGTAACCGCATTCCAAAATAGAGAAACAGAAAGCTGGAAAATGTCTTGGATTACTATTTTTCTATAAAATTCAAAGCAGTAAGTTAAGGTAAGGAACAAATGAATTAGCATTCATGTTTTCCTTCATTGTCTGGGAAATTGCATTTGTGATCATATAAAGGAAACATAGGAACACCTTTGAGAGGGTCATTACAAGCCAGTATTTGCAGATGTTAGGATGGATATGCATATTCATGAGTAATGAGGTAGCAAGCATTAAATTGTATCAGGTGACTTCAGAGTCAAGAAGATCTATATTGTCTTAGAGCCAGAACATTTTGAATAATAACAGCACTATGTCCATTTTCTAACTGTGGGGGATTTCTGCTTATCCAGGAATAGCATGTTTGATAATAAAGCACATGAAGAGATAGTTCCTGGATCTGAACAGGAGTAGATGCTGCCTGGACATCATAAAGTGTTCTCAGGTGCAATAATTAGATAATAAACAAATATGCAAGCACTCCCTTTCTACTCAGGATTATAAATCTTTATAGATAAATTAATATACTTCATATGAATCCATGAGTTTTATAATGCATCTTTATAAATTTGTTTATATTGACTGGATCCTTCAAAAATATTTATTCAGGGCTCTGCAAACCTTATGGGCATCCTTGATGATAAATTCTGCCTTTAAATCTAAACAGATCTATAAGTACTATGTCATTTTCTCAATGGAAAAATGAGCAAGGTACAAATAATTTGGGGTTTACCTTAAAAGGGTATTGAGTATAGCTTAAATGTGTGTGTGTGTGTGTGTGTGTGTGTGTGTGTGTGTGTGTCTGTGTGTGTGTCTGTGTATGTGGTGGACTTGGTTCTGGCACTTTCATCTTACACTTATAATAATGCATCTTCTACCATAGTTCAGAGAAACCAAATTGAGGGTTTAGTCAGCAGTTGTGTATAGCCATCCTAATTATGCATATAAGAACCAGGAAAATTACCATAAGGTGTGCCCATAAAAGCTTGTGACTCATTGCAAGATTTCCTTGTGTCAGGGCTTTCTTTATATCTTATATTCCATAAACCTCTTCTCTAATCAGCTACTCATAATGGTAGTTTGCATTCCATAGTATAAGTGAAGTTTAGACCCTAAACCTAGTAGCCTTCAAAATATCTAGGTATCTTTTTTTTCAGGATGTTGTTATTCTGCCAAATGACTACATATCCCTTTAGGAAAGAAATGGGAGAATATTTATTTTTCATATTCATGGTGATAACAAAGACTTATTTAAGGATCCTTAATCTTCTGAATCAATGACTCTTGAATCTCACTCGCTGTCTCAGATTTCATATTGGACAAAGGTCAGTGAATCTTCACTGTGGCAATATATATGAGCCTTTTGTATACCAGGTCTTGATTCTTTTTTCTGTTTATACAAGACAGTAAACAGCCTTGACCACCTGTATAATCCTGCCTAAAGAATATCATCATTAATAGCCACCTTCATAGATTCTAGCAGGACAAATGATAGCAGTTGTCAATATATGCTTGCTGTCTATTATGGTAATTACAATTCACTTTGTTCCTGATGGTTGTTGCCACCTGGCCTCTGAGAGTTCAGAATTTCACCATCTTTACTAATGCCAGTGATCCCAATTCCACGTAAAATCTCTTTTGTCAATCCTGACCTTTGAGAACAACCACCATGGAGCTCCTCAAGGAAGCTGTTCCCCCACAAATAGTGCCCATAGTGAAAGCTTCTCTGGTCTTTTCTTAGGGTGTAATTAGGTGGTAGATTCTCTGGTCATATAAGACAGACATGTTTAACTGTAATTGTTACTACTCTGATGGCAATATCAGATATCTATAACTAGATACTGTAGGCTGTCATCATGTCCAAACTTTAAAGAGCAAAGTTTTAGAATTGGCTTCAGTTTTATTCGTCAGGATATTAAATTCTGAGGAAAAACATGAGATTTCTTTTATGTTAATAAATTCATCCCAACCTAAGCTCATATTTTACCTACATCTTCCATTTCCGCACCCTCAAAATCCAAACCTACCCAAATTTCACTCTTTTTGCTATTAATTATTAACCAGGTGCCACATTTTTTTTTCATGTATGCCCCATTCAGCCCCATTCAGGCTAAGCAGAAACCTGACATTAGTTATTGTCTAGAGGCAATGAAAGAAGTTAGAAGGGGATATTTTGGAGAAAATACATCATCTTCTAAAGACATAATCATATGCGTATTTTTTGCAGTCTCCAGACAAAGAGAGGCTACCTGTTTCAGAAATGAAAAGGTGACTTTTGCTGATTTATACTGTTAGTGGAATCAAGTCTTTGGCACATCCACCTAAAGGTCCTTAGCCCTGTTCTCAGGGTTTTCACCCTTCTCTATAAAGACTATATATATATATATATATATTTTTTTTTTTACATTGTAAGGCAGTGTATTTGGTCTCCTTACCAATTTTGTCACAGTTTTAATTAAATTGGCCTGATTATCAGCATAGTCTTCGCTGCAGCTGAAGATGTTTATATTTATATTTTTATTATTTTCTATTTGTGTGTGTGTGTGTGTGTGTGTGTGTGTGTGTGTGTGTGTGTGTGTTTAATATTGTCCTGGAGCCCTTCACATTTCCACAGCATGCACAGAACAGAGAACTGGCTAACCGGTGCCTGTCAGTACTTTTTAAAGGTTTCTACAGCCATTAACAAATCTAGGTTACTGACAATCTTTAATAATTACCGTTTTCTTTTCTTTTTTTTTTCTTTTTACAAATAGTTTATTGTCAAATTAGTTTTCACATAACACCCAGTGCTCATCCCCACAAGTGTCCTCCTCCATGCCCACCCCTCCTCTCCCCCACATCCGCCAGTCCTCAGTTTTTGTCAGCATTCAAGAGTCTCTCATGGTTTGCCTCTCTCCCTTTCTCCCACCATTTCCGCCCTTCTTCTCCCTCTTGTTCCTCCGTCAAGTTCCTCCTAATCCTCCTATACGTGCAAACATATGATATTTGTCCTTCTCTGCCTGACTTATTTCCCTCAGCATAACACCCTCAAGGTCCATCCATGTTGCTACACATGGCCAGATTTCATTGTTTCTCATTGCCATGCAGTATTCCATGGTATAGATAAACCACATCTTCTTGATCCATTCATCTGTTGATGGACACTTAGGCTCTTTCCAGGTTTTAGCTATTGTGGAGAGTGCTGCTATGAACATTGGGGTACATGGGCTCCTATGCATCAACATTTCTGTATCCCTTGGGTAAATTCCTAGCAGTGCTATTGCTGGGTCATAGGGGAGTTCTATTGTCAGTTTCCTTAGGAACCTCCACACTGTTTTCCAGAGGGGCTGTACCAGTTTACATTCCCACCAACAGTGTAGGAGGGTGCCCGTTTCTCCACATCCTCGCCAGCATCTCGAGTTCTCTGATGTGCTCATTTTAGCCACTCTGACTGGCGTGAGGTGGTATCTCAGTGTGGTTTTGATTTGTATTTTCCTGATGAGGAGCGATGCTGAGCATCGTTTCATGTGTCTGTTGGCCATCTGGATGTCCTCTTTGGAGAAGTGTCTGTTCATATCTTCTGCCCATTTTCTTCACTGGGTTGTTTGTTTTTCGGGCGTGTAGTTTGGTGAGTTCCTTGTAGATTCTGGATATCAACCCTTTATCTGATATGTCATTTGCAACTATCTTTTCCCATTCCGTTGGTTGCCTATTAATTTTCTGGGTTGTTTCCTTGGTTGTGCAGAAGCTTTTAATCTTGAGGAGGTCCCAACAGTTTATTTTTGCTCTTAATTCCCTTGCTTTTGGGGATGTGTCAAGTAAGAAGTTGCTGCGGTGGAGGTCAAGGAGGTTCTTTCCTGCTTTCTCCTCTAGGGTGTTGATAGTTTCCTGTCTCACGTTCAGGTCCTTTATCTATTTTGAGTTTATTTTTGTGCATGGTGTGAGAAAATTATGTAGTTTCATTCTTCTGCATGTTGTTGTCCAGTTCTCCCAACACCATCTGTTAAAGAGGCTGTCTTTTTTCCATTGGATATTCTTTCCTGCTTTGTCAAAGATGAGTTGGCTGTATACTTTTGGGTTCACTTCTGAGTTCTCAATTCTGTTCCATTGGTCTATGTGTCTGTTTCTGTGCCAATACCATACTGTCTTGATGATGACAGCTTTGTAGTAGAGGCTAAAGTCTGGGATGGTGATCCCTCCTGTTTTGGTTTTATTTTTCAGGATTACTTTGGCTATTCGGGGTCTTTTGTGGTTCCATACAAAGTTTTGGATAGTTTGTTCTAGTTTTGAGAAGTATGCTGGTGCAATTTTGATGGGAATTGCATTGAATGTGTAGAGTGCTTTAGGTAGTAATGACATCTTAACTATATTTATTCTTCCTACCCATGAGCATGGAATGTTTTTCCATTTTTTTGTTTCTTCTTCAATTTCCTTCATAAGTTTTCTATAGTTTTCATCACACAGATCTCTTGCATCCTTGGTTAGGTTTATTCCGAGGTATTTTATGTTTTTTTTTGTGCAATAGTGAATGGGATCAGTTTCTTGATTCCTCTTTCTGTTGCTTCATTGTTGGTGTATAAAAATGCAACCGATTTCTGTACGTTGATTTTGTACCCTGCAACTTGGCTGAATTCTTGCATCAGTTCTAGTAGGCTTCTGGTGGAGTCTGTCGGGTTTTCGATGTAGAATATCATGTCATCTGCGAAGAGGGAAAGTTTGACTTCCTCTTTGCCAATTCTGATGCCTTTGATTTCCTTTTGGTGTCTGATAGCTGATGCTAGGACTTCCAGCACTATGTTAAACAACAGTGGTGAGAGTGGGCATCCCTGTCGTGTTCCTGATCTCAGGGGAAAAGCTCTCAGGTTTTCCCCGTTGAGGATGATGATAGCCGAAGGCTTCTCATAGATGGCTTTGATGATGTTTAAGTAGGTTCCTTCTATCCCAACTTTCTCGAGAGTCTTTATTAAGAAGGGATGCTGTATTTCGTCAAATGCTTTTTCTGCATCTATTGACAGGATCATATGGTTTTTATCTTTTCTTTTATTGATATGATGTATCACATTGATTGATTTGCGAATGTTGAACCAGCCCTGTAACCCAGGAATGAATCCCACTTGATCTTTGTGGATGATTCTTTTTATGGGCTGCTGGATTTGATTTGCAAGGATCTTGTTGAGGATTTTTGCATCCGTATTCATCAAGGATATTGGCCTGTAGTTCTCTTTTTTTGCTGGATCTCTGTCTGGCTTGGGAATCAGAATGATGCTGGCTTCATAAAATGAGTCAGGAAGTTTTCCTTCGATTTCTATTTTTTAGAATAGCTTGAGAAGAATTGGGATTAATTCTGTTTTAAATGTGTGGTAGAATTCCCCAGGGAAGCCATCAGGTCCAGGGCTCTTATTTGTTGGGAGACTTTTGATCACTGATTCAATTTCTTCACTCGTTATGGGTCTGTTCAGGTTTCTATTTCTTCCCGTGTGAATTTTGGTAGTGAGTGTGTGTTTAGGAATTTGTCCATTTCTTCTAAGTTGTCCAATTTGTTGGCATATAATTTTTCATAGTATTCCCTGATAATCGCTTGTATTTCTGAGGGGTTGGTTGTAATAAGTCCATTTTCATTCATAATTTTGTCTATTTGTGTGCTCTCTCTTTTCTTTTGGATAAGTCTGGCTAGAGGTTTGTCAATTTTGTTTACCCTTTCAAAAAACCAACTCTTGGTTTCATGGATCTGTTCAATTGTTTCTTTGGTCTCTATGTTGTTTATTTCTGCTCTAATTTTTACTATTTCTCTTATTCTACTGGTTTTAGGGCATTCTTGTTGCTCTGTGTCTTGTTCCTTTAGGTGAGCTGTTAGATTTTGGACTTGTGCTTTTTCTAATCTCTTGAAATAGGCCTGGAGAGCAATGTACTTTCTTCTTAGGACTGCCTTTGCCGCATCCCATAGATTTTTGAATTGTTGTGTTTTCATTTTCATTTGTTTCCATATATTTTTTAATTTCATCTCTAATTGCCTGATTGGCCAATTCATTCTTTAGTAGGGTGTTCTTTAACCTCCATGTTTTTGGAGGTTTTCCAGAGTTCTTCCTGTGATTGATTTCAAGTTTCAAAGCATTGTGATCTGACAGTGTGTATGGTATGATCTCTATTCTTTTATGTTTATTGAGGGCTGCTTTATGTCCCAGTATGTGATCTATCTTGGAGAATGTGCCATGCACACTTGAGAAGAAAGTAAATTCCCTGGACTCAGGATGTGAAGTTCTAAATATATCCATCAGGTCCATCTGGTCCAATGTGTCTTTCAAGTCCATTATTTCTTTAGTGATTTTCTGTCTGGTTGACCTATCCATTGCTGTAAGCGGAGTATTATAATTACCGTTTTCTTAATCTTTTCAAATGCTAGAGGACTTTTACAACACTCAACTTTGTCTCTTATTCTGTATCTCCGAATTCATAGCAGGTAGATAGATTAGTAATTGTTATTCTACAGCATGCCAGGAGTTAATAGTACACACTTATACTAGTAATGAGATCCTAGTCGGGAACCTGATCAGGGAGTAATCTAGTTCAAAATTTTTTCCCGTGAGTTGCCTCTTTCACAATTACATGTATTCGCTTGCAGTTCCTAAAAGCAAAGCCTTAGACAGAATTTAGATGTGGTAGTTTATTTGAGGCAATCCCTTGAAACAGAAGTGAGAGACATAGAAGAGTGAGAGAAAACTAGGGAAAGTCAATAAATTATGTCTCATTTAACTGGATGGTACTAACTGCAACTGGAGCTAACCCCCTCTGTGCATCCTCCAAATCACTGCACAGTACACCTCTGATGAACCCCTGTGAACAAGGAGCCTTCAGCATTTAACTCTGAACTCTACTCCAGTGGTGGAAGGATAACTCACCTACTCTTCCTTGTCTGAGACCCTGTATGGAATAAGAAAACTATGGTTTTGGAGATGGGAAAAAATAGAAAAGATTATATGGAAAACTGTCAAATTCAGTTGCCGCTCACATGCACTGAAAGTTGTTCATAGCAACACAAACACCTGCTACCAGACCCAAGCAGTTTTACACACAAATATTTCTAAACTTTCAAAGTATAAATAGACACTATGGTACATAAAATATTTCAAAGAAAAGAAAAAGAGAAGAGCTATTAAATTTATTTCAGAAGCTGCTATAATCTTTCAAAAATAAGGAAGAACAAGAATAGAAAATGATACATCAATTTTGCTTATGAAACAAGATACAAAATTTACAAAAAGTCAACATTGAATTGGTCATGTGTTAAGAAAGGTACTACCCAATAGTCAAATTTAAAATGTCACAGAACAGTAAAAACATTTCAACATTAAAAAATCTCTCAGTATAGTTCAACATATTAACAAAATGAGGGGTAAGTTCGTATAATCATCTTATTAATTGTGGAAAAAACATCCAATAAAATGCAATACCAAATCATGATAAAAATTCCTTATGAAATTAAAAATAGAAGATAATTTATTAACCCAGTAAAGATACATGTCAAAATTCCACAAAATATAATGTATAAAATACTACTTCAGTAAATACTTCTGTGAAGACAAATGCAAGTATTATAACTCCTATTCATTTAATATTTTATTAATAGGCATTCTAGCTCTTAAATAAATTAAAAGTAGGAGTTGCCAGATAAATTATAAAGATACACATTTTTTCTTATTTGCAAGCAATATAGTTTGGAGACAGTTCATCAAAGCTGTTTATTCTTTGTCGGTGTATAAAAAGGTATATTCACAGGAATGACTAATTAGAAAATACAATAGACAAAAAGTTTCATTATAATAGTATAAAAACTTGTATAAAGTCAAACTAACAAATATGAATACAATCTTTATAAAGACCTTATAACATATTATTGAAAAATATTATGAAGAACTTTCAGATAGACCCGAATAAATGGAACGTTAGAACATAATTTTGAAAGAGAAAATACAATTAATTACATACAGGTCAGTTCTACCCATATTATTTTTTTAATGTTTATTTATTATTGAGAGAGAAAGAAAGAATGTGAGTAGGGAAGGGGCAGAGAGAGAAGGAAACAGAATCTGATGCATGTTCCAGGCTCCGAGCTGTTAGCACAGAGCCCAATGTGGGGCTCAAACCCACAAATCGTGAGATCATGACCTGAGTTGAAGTTGGATGCTTAACTGACTGAGACACCCAGGTGCCCCTACTCATATTATTTTATAAATTTAGTGTAGTTTCAATCAATGAACAAAAATGTGCCTTGTGGAACTAAGCAAATAGTCTAAAATTCTTATGGAAATTTAAACTTAAAAAAGGTAAGGAAATACAGATAAACAGTAAGACATAAGAGGATTAAATAAAACAAACATCAGAATGAAGCATAAAACTGTAGTATGGTTGGTTTGGCCTACGGATCTATAAATACATTAATTAGGGCTAAAAGCCCAGAAATAGAACAAAGTCCGTATAGGAACTTGTACGACATGGGTAGCATGAATAATTCATGGATAATGATGAATTTGTTAAGAAATGGTGTTAGGATGATCGAACTTTCATATTAAAAAATGTCATTAGCTCTCTACTTCAGACTTTACTGAAGTGTAACTTCTAGATGAACAAAAGACAGAAATTTAAGGGAAAAAATGTAGGAGGTACCTGTTTTGACCTCAGAGCAAATAAAAAAACATTATTATAAATTTGATTAATTCATACCAATCTTTTTACAGTACACAGAATATCATACATGACTTTAAAGGCTGGTCTGAGGGGCGCCTGGGTTGCTTAGTCGGTTGAGCGTCCGACTTTCGCTTAGGTCATGATCTCACAGTTCGTGGGTTCGAGCCCCGCGTCGGGCTCTGTGCTGACTGCCAGCTCGGAGCCTGGAGCCTGTTTCAGTCTGTGACTCCCTCTCTCTCTGACCCTCCCCTGCTCACACTGTCTCTCTCTCTCTCTCTCCTAGAAATAAATAAAAAAACATAAAAAAAGAATAAAAAAATAAAAGCTGGTCTGAGATTAGAAGATATCTAATCTAATCTAATCTAATATTTGTAACACAGATAATTCACAAAGCATATGCATAGGGAATATATAAAATCTCCTGCAATTTGACAAGGAAAAGGTCACAAAAATGGGCAACATATATGAAGGCACATCATAAAAAAGAAAACTGCCAAGAGTATATGAAAAATGCTGTTTTTAATTACCAGTTTTTAAATGTTAAAAATATTAAAAACAAGCCACATAGGAACTCACATAACCCTGATGGGGATAAGCAAAATTAAACTTTACATACACTAAAGCTCCTAGATTCTTATTGTAGGTGGAAGACAGAAACTACAAAGAAACTTGGGGCACTAGGGTGGTTCAATCTGTTAAGAAACTGGCTCTTGCTTTCGGCTCAGGTCGTGCTCTCCACCCCATGTCGAGGCTTGGAATTCTCTTTTCCTCTCTTTCTGCCCCTCTCCAGCCATTCTCTCTCCACACCCCCAAATAAATAAATAAACTAAAAACAAAAGATACTTTCTTTACATACAAAAAAACACATGCAAAAAGATGACAATAAAAATATTTTTTCTATTTTTTAAGTTTATTTAGTTTAAGAGAGAGCAAGAATGAGAGGAAGTATGTGAGTAGAGGAGAGGCAGAGAGAAAGAGAAAGAAAGAATCCCAAGCAGGCTCCACATTGTCAGTGCAGAGCTGGACGTGGGGCTCGAATCCATGAACCATGACATCATGATGACCTGAGCCCAAATCAAGAGTTGAACACTTAACCAACTGAACCATCAGGGGCCCTGGAAAAAGTAGATAGATAGATAGATAGATAGATAGATAGATAGATAGATAGATAATAAATAAATAGACATACATATGTAATAGACATATATATATGCTTCTGATGGCAAGGAAGGCTTGTATCTCTTGAAGAATGAGTAGAGTTTACCTGAGCTTATGAGTGGAAGAAGGAATTCTATGAGGAGCTATGCCAGAGCAAGAGATCAGTGGATGAAAGAACATGATCAGAGTAAGGGATGTCACGTATAATTGAGTGTACAATAATATAGTAAAGCCTGAGTCATGTATTGGTACAAAAGGAAGACCAGACCTCAAATGTCCTTGAAAACATGTAGGTTTTAGATTTTAGGCAGAGAGCTTTTAAATATATTTGAGCAAGGGAGAGACATGGTCATATTGGAAATTCAAATGTAACATTGACTACAATGTGAAGGGTGGCTTTGAGAAAGAAAAAATGCCATCGTATGTGTCAGTATTATATCAGTCCAAATTTTGATATTTCTTTTTATTTCTTTTTTAATGTTTTTATTCATTTCTGAGAGAAAGAAAGCTTAAGCAGGGGAGGTTCAGAGAGAGAGGGAGATACAGAATCTGAAACAGTCTCCAGACTCTGATCTAGCTGTCAGCACAGAGCCTGACCTAGGGCTCAAACCCACGAACTGTGAGATCATGACCTGAGCCCAAGTCGGACACTTAACTGACTGAGACACCCAGGTGCCCCCAAATTTTGATATTTCTCATGCTAATATCTGGAAATACATATTAGAAACCAGCATGCATAATTGATTAAATGCAATGGGGTGGTGTCACTTGCCTGTGGAGCCTTAAAATTATGTGGTGTCAAGAAAATACCCTGAAATAGTTGTGTTAGGGCATCTTTTGTTCTGAACACATTTACTTTTTAAACTATTTGACCTTTAACATGTGACTCAAAAAAAAAAAAGTAATATAGTGACTACTGTATGCCAATCTCTAGGCCAGAGAATAGATAAAAGAAGCAAGGAGATTCAGCCAAAACCAAAATAAAATGCAAGGTATAGTTATTTCACAACTAGTGAGATTATAGCACAGATTTTTGAGTAGACATGGGTTTTCCTGTAGGTGGAGGAGGAAGTTTTGAATACATTGTTAAAAACAATGGAGAGTGACTTCAAAACTCCATTCACAGATCAATGGTTGAAACAGATATGATAATGACACAATGGAATATTATGCAGCTTTAAAAAAAAAAAAAAGAAAAAAGAAGGAAATCTTGTCATATTCTCGGTGAAACTCAAGGACAAAAGACAAATCCTGTCACATGAGGGATGAAACTCAAGGACATAAGACCAGAAAGCTAAAAGGTGGTTGCCAAAGGACTGGGAGAAGGAGATGGGTAGTTGGTGTTTAATATGCATAGTTCTGGAAATCTGTTACACAACAGTATGAATATATATAACACTACTGAGCTGTACATTTAAAATGTTTAAGATGGTAAATTTAATGTTATTTTTTTACTATATTTTAAAAAGTACAGACTGGTGTGGAGTTTGTGCCCATGCTCAGCATGGCAGACTGATTTTGAGCTCTTTCACAGAAATATTTCATTTCTAACCGTGTGGATTATTTTCATGAAAGATATTTGAGGCTCTGGATGAAATAAAACCTACAAAATGATGGGAAGAATGAGGCATGGTGGTATTTATGGAGCTGGGCAACATGGTGGGGACACAGGATCCTTATAGAGGGTAAAGCACTGGTGACTGGTGGTGGGGCACTGTCTCATACAAACAGAAATCATGAAGCCACAGGGGAAAAAGTGAATAGATTTTGAGAGACTCTTAAGGGGGTCCTTGGGAACACTGAAAGAAGGAGGTCAAACGTATGCATTTTGGACATTATTGTAATGGTGAAGAGGCTAGGCTTTGGACCCAGACAGCCTGGGTTTGAGGCCTGGTTTTTCCATGTCTGACTTTGAGGACATTTCTTAACTTTCATATACTCCTCTATTAAACATAGATTATCATTGTACCTGTGCCATAAAATTATTTTAATCATATTTAAAAAGAGATAATGTGTGGAAAGTACTGAAAACAGGGCTTGGAACATATATAAGTATCAGCTATTACTATCTTCATGTATAATCTTAATCAAGGAGTCTTGAGTTACATGGCTAATAGTAAGATTAATAAAGCAATGTTTTTTTAAGGAACTCAATTTGGAGAGAATGACATTTAACAATCAAGTCTAATACAATTAGATAAATGACATAACCAAGGTAGAGATAAGGACAATGAGAGGGTTTGTGAAGAGACTGTATTTTAAGTCTTTTTGGAACTTCACAACAAGACAGCATTTCATCAAGGATGGGAGAGATGACTAAGGATTGCCGGAAGACCAGCTGCTTAAAGGTAAAGTGGCTTTATATCTCATGTGAATTAGAGGATGTAATCAGATTTTAAACTGTAGGAATGAAGGAAAGAGTGGTGGAAATGTAAGGAAAATACTGAATGCCAAGAAACACAGAAATTCAAAAAAATTAATGTTTTTTTATTTATTTCTGAGAGATAGACAGCATGAGCTGTCAGCGGAGGGGAGGTTCAGAGAGAGAGGGAGATACAGAATCTGAAACAGACTCCAGGCTCTGAGCTAGCTGTCAGCACAGAGCCTGACGCTGGGCTTGAACCCACGAACTGTGAGATCATGACTTGAGCCGAAGTCGGATGCTTAAACGATTGAGCCACCCAGGCGCCCCAAGAAAGGCAGTAATTTTAGTTCACTGCAAACAAATTTCAGAAAGTAGACCATGATAGTGTTTCTAAAACGTTAATATGCATTAAATTCTGAGTTGCCTGGGTGGCTCAGTGGATTGAGGGTCCCACTCTTAATTTCTGCTCAGGTCATGATCTCACTGTCATGGGTTGGAGCTCTATGTCAGGCTCTGTGCTGATAACGAGGAGACTGCTTGGGATTCTCTGTATCCCCCACTCTCTGCCCTTCTCTTTCTCTGTCTCTCAATTACATAAATAAATATTTTTTTAAAAAATATATGCATTATGAGGCACCTGGATGGTTCAGTTAGTTAAACATTTGACTTCTGCTCAGGTCACGATCTCCTGATTTGTCAGTTTCAGCCCCACGCTGGTCTGGGCTGAAAGCTCAGAGCCTGGAGCCTGCTTCAGATTCTGTGTCTCCCTCTCTCTGCCCGTATCAGCTTGTGTTCTATCTCTCTCTCTTTCTCTCAAAAACAAACATTAAAAATTAATATATATAGGGGCGCCTGGGTGGCTCAGTCGGTTAAGCATCTGATTTCACTCAGGTCATGATCTCACGGTTTGTGGGTTTGAGCCCCGTGTCAGGCTCTGTGCTGACAGCTAGCTCAGAGCCTGAAGCCTGTCTTCTGATTCTGTATCTCCCTCTCTCTCTGACCCTTCCCTGCTCACACTGTCTCTATATCTCTCTAAAAAATAAATAAAACATTAAAAAAAATAATATATATGCCTTAGATTCACCTGTAGAATTTTCAAAATACTCAAAATATTTTCAAAATATCCAGTTGCAAAATTTTCTCCCTCCTGTATGAGAGGCAGCTTTTGTAGGCCTGGAAGAAACCCAGGCACTTAACATAGGTGAGCACATAGCTGTAGGACATTGTTTCTTAAACTTTGGCATGTGTCAGATTCTCCTGCAGAGCTTGTTAAAACACAGATCTCCCTGTCCCGGTCTTTCTGAGTCAGTACAGGTGGAGCCTGGAGATTTTTATTTCCAGTAAATCCCATCTGGTGACCTAGGACTGATATGGGGGCCATATTTAGAGAACTACTACTATGGGCCACTGATTTACAACTAATTTAGAAATCCATAAAGGAAATATTAGAAGATATGACTCAAAATATCCACATTTAGGCCCAAGGCCCTTTACTTGCCCTTTCTCCTAACCACCACCCTCACCTCACCTTTACCTCTACTTAAATTATGCCCTACAGTAGGACATGTGTGTTTGAAAGCATTTTTTAAGTTGAGTTGATACAAGATCAAGTGAGACACCATAACTAAAAGTGCTTTGTATCTGCAAAGTGTAATATATATATAAAATATTTCAATTTTGTTTCTAACTCAGTGCACCAAAACTGCTTAAAACAATCTCAAGTTCAGAACAATTCCTGTGTGGTCCAAGCTGTGTATTTAGAATGAGAAGAAAACACAATTTTGAGAGAGGGGCAACATAAATTCAATAGATTTTAGAAATAGTTACTGAATCTCCATTTTTTGCTCGTTTCTTTAAATGTTAGTTTGTACCTTGCATTCAGAGTTAGGCAGTGAACAGCAGTATTTGATAACTATGTGCCCGTGTATGCCTGTGTGCCTGATACTTAGAAGTACTTTAGTCCAAAACATATCAGCCTCTGAGTTTGCATAGGTACTAAATGATAAAATGTTGATAGAAAAATAGAACGAGCTTATATTCTGTAATCATTGTACAGAGTTCAATGGAAGAAAAATGGGGAAAGGCTAGCCTTTCAAATATTACCTACTGAATAAAAGCAATCTCTCTCTGTGATAAATTGAAGAAGGTAATTGTGGGGTAGCATAAGCACTTTCTTCACAAACCCCTTCCTACGAGATAACAATGTATGGTGAACTTTTACAAAAGGTGTCAGCTGGAGATGGTCGCAGTATGAGGTTATTATTATATTTTCAAGTTCTAGTAAAAAAAATAAAATAAATAAAAATGACTCCTTATAACTTGCCACAATTACATTGTATAAAAGATTAAAAAAATGAAATAGCCATCACAACAAAAACGACTGTTTAGTCAATTTTGTCATTAAAACTGTATATACGGGTGCCTGGGTGGCTCAGTTGGTTAAGCATCTGACTTCAGCTCAGGTCGTGATCTCACCATTCGTGAGTTCAAGCCCCACCTCAGACTCTGTGCTGAGAGCTCAGAGCCTGGAACTTACTTTGGATTCTCTGTCTCCCTCTCTCTCTGCCCCTTCCTTGCTCATGCTCTCTGTCTCTCTGTATCTCTCTCTCTCCCCTTCAAAAATAAATGAAGCATTATTTTCTAAAAGTATTATAAAACAACGTTCAAAATACATTCCCTAGAAATGTTTTGGATAGAAATGTAGATCTCTCAGTATTGTATCTGGCTGTTTTAGAAGGATTTTCATATCTATCTTGGAAAGCTGAGTGTCAGAAAAGAATCCATAGAAGGAAAATAGGCAAATACCCAAAGAACTGGAAGTAAGCAAGGGAAAGTATATTCCATTACTAACGAATTCTCCCTTGGTGACCCAGGCATCATGTTTTTATAAGTTTTATCTTGGATTTTGTTTCATTTTTATTTTAACCTCTAGAAAGCTAAGGCTGTAATATGTTTAATAAATATTAAACTTTATTTGAAGTTGAATGAATACATGGCCACTGGGATGGTTAAAACTAGAAAATAAATAGATGCCATTATCTTGCTTTTAAGATTAATATCAGTTCCAGTCAGATCTCACCAGAATCAACACCTTTCCAGACTTGAAGAAAGTCACGTTAAGATGGATTAAGTACAGTAATTAAGTAAATGGCTTGGCTCCTGTTTCTTAAGGAAGCAAAGAGCAGTGAACTATCAGGAAATAAGGAATCAAGAGCAGCTAGAGCATAAACCATTTGAGATTACAAATGTAAAAGTAAGCATGAGTAAATTAAATCAAGGATGACTAAATTATCAGTCAAGTCTAAGATGAGTAACTATTGGCAACTAACTCTAAGAGAAATGAGCTAAATGCTATAATGACAAATTAAAATGTCTGGCGAGCTATATTTGTTATAATCTTATGCTAAAATTATTTACCACTTTCTCTATCCCTTCTTTCATGAATAGATTACTTACATGTCTGTTATGTATAATATGACTTCATGAAGGTAGCCTCTTGCTAATTTACTTGCCAATATTTACTGGCAAATATACTTACCAAAAAAAAAAAAAAAGTTAGGGGTCATATAGTACAACTTTGACCCCATTTCCAATTTCTGTTTTATAAGGAATAAAGATTAATCATCTTTCAACAACACAGAACACAACAGTTGAAAAATTCAGAGTATATTCTTGAATGGACTGTATATCAAAAGTAGGTCTGAGACTGTGATCTTTAGGGAAATTAGTCAGAAACCAGCAATTCAACTCTGAATTCTTTCCTCAGATTGAATTAGACTAATGGAATATTGTATACTTAAATTAAAAGTTGTTAGTACCATACAGTATACAGTATACATAACTTTCTAATGTTACATCCTCTGCTTTTACTAAATTCTATTGTAAGAAATCACCATGTGAAAGAGTTTGTCATTCATCACAAAGCTATTTTAAGGAACATAGAGGACTATATTTCTTATATAGGATTCCAGGTGCAAATTTTCTTTTTGGATTTAATTCTGCCAAGAATTTTTTTTTTTCATATAAGTAACATATTTTTGAAAGAGAAATCCCTGGAGCACCTGAGTGGCTCAGTAGGTTGTGCATTTGACTTCAGCTCAGGTCATGGTCTCATAGTTCGTGGGTTCAAGCCCCATGTCAGGCTCTGTGCTGACATCTCAGAACCTGGAGCCTGCTTCAGATTCTGTGTCTCTCTCTCTCTCTCTGACCCTTCACTGCTCATGCTCTGTCTATCAAAAATAAATACTACATCTGATCTTAGCCTAAAGACTGAGAAGCGATCTGAAAAATAAAAAGTTAAAAAAATATTTTAAAAAAAGAAAGAAAAATTCCTATGTAATTCGCCCCCAAGGAAAAATAGCTGAATGGCCAAGAGAATAGATTGTAAAGACTGGCTCTATCAGAGAAAGAAAAATACTATATGATTTCACTCATATGTGGAATTTAAGAAATAAAGTAAACAGAGATAGAGGTAGAGATAGAGAGAAAGAGAGAGAGAGAGAGAAAGAGAGAGAATGAGAAACCAAAGACCAGACTCTTCACTATAGAGAACAAACCAATGGTTTCCAGAGGGGAAGTGGGTGGGGAATAGGTGAAGATTAAAGAGTCAATTATCCAAAATTATGAATGAAAATGGACTTATTACAACCAACCCCTCAGAAATACAAGCAATTATCAGGGAATACTATGAAAATTATATGCCAACAAATTGGACAATTTAGAAGAAATGGACAAATTCCTAAACACACACTCACTACCAAAATTCACACGGGAAGAAATAGAAAACCTGAACAGACCCATAATGAGTGAAGAAATTGAATCAGTGATCAAAAATCTCCCAACAAATAAGAGCCCTGGACCTGATGGCTTCCCTGGGGAATTCTACCAGACATTTAAAACAGAATTAATCCCAATTCTTCTCAAGCTATTCCAAAAAATAGAAAGCGAAGGAAAACTCCCAGACTCATTTTATGAAGCCAGCATCACTCTGATTCCCAAGCCAGACAGAGATCCAGCAAAAAAAGAGAACTACAGGCCAATATCCTTGATGAATACGGATGCAAAAATTCTCAACAAGATCCTTGCAAATCGAATCCAACAGCATATAAAAAGAATCATCCACCAAGATCAAGTGGGATTCATTCATGGGTTACAGGGCTGGTTCAACATTCGCAAATCAATCAATGTGATCCATCATATCAATAAAAGAAAAGATAAAAACCATATGATCCTGTCAATAGATGCAGAAAAAGCATTTGACAAAATACAGCATCCCTTCTTAATAAAGACTCTCGAGAAAGTTGGGATAGAAGGAACCTACTTAAACATCATCAAAGCCATCTATGAGAAGCCTTCAGCTAACATCATCCTCAACGGGGAAAAACTCAGAGCTTTTCCCCTGAGATCAGGAACACGACAGGGATGCCCACTCTCACCACTGCTGTTTAACATAGTCCTGGAAGTCCTAGCATCAGCCATCAGACACCAAAAGGAAATCAAAGGCATCAGAATGGGCAAAGAGGAAGTCAAACTTTCACTCTTCGCAGATGAGATGATACTCTACATAGAAAACCCGACAGACTCCACCAGAAGCCTACTAGAACTGATCCAAGAATTCAGCCAAGTTGCAGGGTACAAAATCAACGTACAGAAATCGGTTGCATTTTTATACACCAACAATGAAGCAACAGAAAGAGAAATCAAGAAACTGATCCCATTCACAATTGCACAAAAAACCATAAAATACCTCAGAATAAACCTAACCAAGGATACAAGAGATCTGTATGATGAAAACTATAGAAAACTTATGAAGGAAATTGAAGAAGACACAAAAAAATGGAAAAACATTCCATGCTCATGGATAGGAAGAATAAATATAGTTAAGATGTCATTACTACCTAAGGCACTCTACACATTCAATGCAATTCCAATCAAAATTGCACCAGCATACTTCTCAAAACTAGAACAAACTATCCAAAAATTTGTATGGAACCACAAAAGACCCCGAATAGCCAAAGTAATCCTGAAAATAAAACCAAAACGGGAGGGATCACCATCCCAGACTTTAGCCTCTACTACAAAGCTGTCATCATCAAGACAGTATGGTATTGGCACAAAAACAGACACATAGACCAATGGAACAGAATTGAGAACTCAGAAGTGGACCCAAAAGTATACAGCCAACTAATCTTTGACAAAGCAGGAAAGAATATCCAATGGAAAAAAGACAGCCTTTTTAACAGATGGTGTTGGGAGAACTGGACAGCAACATGCAGAAGAATGAAACTAGATCATTTTCTCACACCATGCACAAAAATAAACTCAAAATGGATAAAGGACCTGAACGTGAGACAGGAAACTATCAACACCCTAGAGGAGAAAGCAGGAAACAACCTCCTTGACCTCCACCGCAGCAACTTCTTACTTGACACATCCCCAAAAGCAAGGGAATCAAGAGCAAAAATAAACTGTTGGGACCTCATCAAGATTAAAAGCTTCTGCACAGCCAAGGAAACAACCCAGAAAATTAATAGGCAACCAACGGAATGGGAAAAGATAGTTGCAAATGACATATCAGATAAAGGGTTGATATCCAGAATCTACAAGGAACTCACCAAACTACACGCCCGAAAAACAAACAACCCAGTGAAGAAATGGGCAGAAGATATGAACAGACACTTCTCCAAAGAGGACATCCAGATGGCCAACAGACACATGAAACGATGCTCAGCATCCCTCCTCATCAGGGAAATACAAATCAAAACCACACTGAGATACCACGTCACGCCAGTCAGAGTGGCTAAAATGAGCCAATCAGAGAACTCTAGATGCTGGCGAGGATGTGGAGAAACGGGCACCCTCCTACACTGTTGGTGGGAATGTAAACTGGTACAGCCCCTCTGGAAAACAGTGTGGAGGTTCCTCAGGAAACTAACAATAGAACTCCCCTATGACCCAGCAATAGCACTGCTAGGAATTTACCCAAGGGATACAGAAATGCTGATGCATAGGAGCACATGTACCCCAATGTTCATAGCAGCACTCTCCACAATAGCTAAAACCTGGAAAGAGCCTAAGTGTCCATCAACAGATGAATGGATCAAGAAGATGTGGTTTATCTATACCATGGAATACTACATGGCAATGAGAAACAATGAAATCTGGCCATGTGTAGCAACATGGATGGACCTTGAGGGTGTGATGCTGAGCGAAATAAGTCAGGCAGAGAAAGACAAATATCATATGTGTGCACGTATAGGAGGATTAGGAGGAACTTAACAGAGGACCAAGGGGGAGAAGAAGGGCGGAAATGGTGGGGGAAAGGGAGAGAGGCAAACCATGAGAGACTCTTGAATGCTGACAAAAACTGAGGACTGATGGATGTGGGGGGGAGGAGTGGGCATGGAGGAGGACACTTGTGGGGATGAGCACTGGGTGTTATGTGGAAACTAATTTGACAATAAACTATTTGTAAAAAAAAATAATAATAAAATAAAATAAGTTTTCATCATAAAAAATAAAATAAAATAGTCAATTATCATGATGTGCACTGAATAATGTATAGAATTGTTGAATCACAATATTTTGCACCTAAAACTAATATAACACTGTATGTTAATTACACTGAAGTTAAAAGCAATTAATAAAAATTTAAAAAGTGATGGGTCTGGGGCATCTGTGTGGCTCAGTCAGTTAAGCATCGGACATCAGCTCAGGTCATAATCTCGTGGTTCTGTCGGGTTCAAGCCCTCCACTGGGCTCTATGCTGACATCTCAGAGCCAGGAGCCTGCTACTGATTCTGTATCCCCCCCTCTCTCTGCCCCTGCCCTGCTCATACTCTCTCTCTCTCTTTCTCTTTCTTTTTCTTTCTCTCTCAAAGATAAATAAACATTTAATTTTTTTTTTAATGATTGGCTTCTTGGAATCTATCCTAGATGTGACCTAGGTAAGAACATATGTTTTTAGGGGCACCTGGGCCGACTTTCGCTTAGGTCATGATCTCGCGGTTCGTGGGTTCGAGCCCCGCGTCAGGCTCTGAGCTGACTGCCAGCTCAGAGCCTGGAGCCTGTTTCAGAGTCTGTCACTCCCTCTCTCTCTGACCCTCCTCTGCTCACGCTGTCTCTCTCTCTCTCTCTCTCTTAGAAATTAAAAAAAAATTAAAAAAACACATATGGTTTTAGGCAGAGTTATCAACTTGTTCCCACCTATGCTTGCTTGTTAAGGAGGATGTTCACCTCCTTTTGAAAAAGAATATGGGTGGGATGCCCGGTGGTTCATTTGGTTAAGCATCCAACTTTAGCTTAAGTCATGATCTTGTAGATCCCAGGTTCAAGCCCCACATCAGACTTTGTGCTGATACCACAGAGCTTGGAGCCTGTTTTAGATTTGGTGTCTCCCTCTGCTCTCCACCACTCCAACCCCCCACCCCACTTGCACTCTGTCTCTCTCTGTCTCTCCAAAATAAATAAACTTTAAAAAAAATAAAGAATATGGCTTCTGGCATTTTCTTGACGCTTCTTGTTAATTTGTTAAGATCTATTTATATTATACTACAATACTAAATTAATGATATTTTCTATATTATACTCTTCTTCCCTTTCCCCCTATCTACAACACTATTCCTCGCCACAATTTCAGGGTTTTCTGACTCAGAAAGTTTGCTTCAGATATTGTCAAATCAATATAGCAATGAGGACAATAATTCATAGCATTATATAATATTAAAACCCTAGGATTATAATAAAACATAAAAGTTATTCACATCCAATCACTTGCTAGAATCCTATTCAGAACATCTATATCATGTTGGTGCCCACACTATGGGTTTTATCATCTCCTAAGTCTGGCTGCTCAATTTACTCTGTTATAACTCTGCAGTATAAACTACCTACTGTTGTAGTTATATCACTTTAGAATAGATATAAATATAACACATAGCAGTCTTTGAGATATTAGAAAGTAGTTATTTTCTACATAAGGAAGTTAATGTATGAATGGACTAGCTTGTTTTTGTTTGTTTGTTTGCTTGTTTTTCTGCTCAGAGATAGAATTCATGGATACAGTTTTGGGTTTTTTTTTGTTTTGTTTTGTTTTTTCTTTTGTTTTGTTTTTTTGTTTGTTTTTGTTTTCTTTTTTGTATTTTGTTTTGTTTTGTTTTGTTTTTTTGCTTTGGACTTCTGGGATCTTCCTGTCCCCTCTTATTTTGGATGCCTTTAGGAAATATCCCATAGCAGATATTATTTATTTTTTACTTAAAATTTTTAGTCTTTTGATAATATGTACTTAAAATCCAGAGCACCAGACCGATAATTTATATTAATCTAATAAAAAAATACATTACCTAACTTAACAAAGCAAATGAAATAGCTGTCTCCAAAAGAAACTTATTTCACACAGAAAAGATAACTAAGAGGGAACTATTGATAAGGTAAAGCATTTTAAAAATGTACATTTATTTATTTTTGAGAGACAGAGTGAAACAGAGTATGAGCAAGAGAGGGGGAGGGGCAGAGAGAGAAGGAAACAAGGAATTGGAAGCATGCTCCAGTCCCTGAGCGTTCAGCACAGAGCCCGATGGGGAAGGTGGGGTCCAACCCATGAACCCTGAGATCATGACCTTAGCTGAAGTTGGACAATTAACTGACTGAACCACCCAGACGCCCCTGAAAAGGTAAAGCATTTTTATCCTGAAATCAATAACTAAAAATATGTCTAAGTGAATTGTATATTAGTACTTTAATTTTGTTTTATACCTACATTTTTGTAAGACTTATGGCAGGATATTACTAGAATTTAGTATGATTTCCATTGCAGGAAATAAGTATGTCATATGGTAGGCATGCACCCCCAGAATACCTAAGATGGGGTATAATAACATCAACTATGACTTGAGAATATTTCAGGTAGAAGTATTTTTTAAGCTTAGAAAGCTAGACTTTCATTAGCCTTAAATCATAATATTGCATGTATTATCATTCCACCAATGTTTCCACCAGACATTTATCAACCACATTAGCTGTGAAAGGAAGCTGGCAAAAATGTCAACCATGATGATAAAGGAAGAAGAGCCAGAGAAGAAAATAATGTTTCAATTGTGATCAGACCTTTGGGCATATGGCATCTGGACTCTAAATCATATCTAAATCTTATCTACTAATGGGAAGTGGATTCCATATCAGTGAATCTGTATTTTTGTATGCTTTGGGTAAATATCTAGTAGTACAATTGCTGAATCATAGAGTAATTCTATTTTTAACTTTTTGAGGAAATCCATACTGTTTTCCAGAGCAACTGAACCAGTTTGCATTCTCACCAACACTGCAAGAGGGTTTCCCATTCTCCACATCCTCACCAAAATCTCTTGTTTCATGTGTTGTTAATTTTAGCCACTCTGGCAGGTGTGAGGTGGTATCTTATTCCAGTTTTGATTTGTATTTGCCTGAGTGATGTTGAATATCTTTTCATTTGTCTATTAGCTACCTGGATGTCTTCTTTGTAAAAATGTCTATTTATGTCTTGTGCTCATTTCTTCACTGGTTTATTTTTTTTTAGGTGTTTAGTTTGATGAGTTCTTTATAGATTTTGGATTCCAACCCCTTGTCAGATAGGCTATTCTCCCATTCCATAAGGTGCTTTTTAATTTTGTTGATGTTTCCTTTGCTGTGCATGCAGAAACTTCATTTTGATAAAGTTCCATTAGTTCATTTTTTCTTTTGTCTCCTTTGCCACCAGAGACATGTCTAGAAAAGTTGATGCATCAAAAAGATTGATGCCTGTTTTCTCCTCAAGGATTTTGATTGCTTCCTGTCTCACATTTAGGTCTTTCATCCATTTTGAGATTATTATTGTGTCTGATGTTAGAAAGTGATGCAGTTTCATTCTTCTGCATGTCGCTGTCCAGTTCTCCCAACTCCAATTGTTGAAGAGACAGTCTTTTTTCCATTGGGCATTCTTTCCTACTTTGTCAAAGATTAGTTGACCATAGACTTATGGGTCCATTTCTGGGTTTTCCATTCTGTTCCATTGATCTGTCTGGTTTTGTGCCAGCACTTAACTGTCTTGATTACTACAACTTTGTAATATAGCTTGAGGTGTGTAATTGTGTTGCCTTCAACTTTACTTTTCTTTGTCAAGAGTGCTTTGCTAGTCAGAGTTTTTTGTGGTTCATACTAATTTTAGAATTGTCTGTTCTAGTTCTGTGAAAAAATGCAGTTGTTATTTTCATTGGGATTGCATTAAATGTGTAGATTACTTTGGGTAATATAGACATTTTAATAATATTTGTTCTTCCAATACATGAGCATGGGATGTTTTTACATTTCTTTGTGTCATCTTCAATTTCTTTTATAAGTGTCCTATAGCTTTCAGAGTAGAGATCTTTTACTTCTATGGTTAGCTTGATTCTGAGGCATCTTATGAATTTTTGTGCAGTTGTAAATGGGATCAATTCATTGATTTCTCTTTCTGCTGCTTCATTATTGGTGTATTTAAACACCTTGAAATTTACATATCTTTAGCCATTTTTTTTCCTTTTCCATTTAGCTTTAGTTCTCATTTTCCCTCCTAATTTTATCCTTATTATATTCTGATTCTAATTTTGTCTACTTTTATTAACAGAGATATGATCTTTTAATATCTACATAAAATCCTACAAAGTTTCTTTATTCCTCAGTTTAAAAACACATGCAAGAGATGGACATGATAACTAGCTTGACTGTAGTAATCATTTCATTATATATGCATATCAAAATATGTTGTATACTTAAATATATTATATTTTTTATTTTAAAAATAAACATAAAATGTATTTACTCATAAACTATATTTTGTTATATTTTATTATACTATACTAATTATATGTTTGTATAAATACTTATATTTACATATTTTTAAAAGTAAATATATTTCCATATATAAAATATGTGCTTGATAAAGACTTTTATAATTAAAAAAAAGGAAAAGATAATGATCCTGATTTAAAAAATACTCCTAGGATAGCAACATTTTCTGGTCTATTCTATGTTGACTTTTCTAGCATAATATCCCACTGTTTTTTTCTGAAACTTTGTTCTGATTAAGTAACCCCTGCCTATTTGATATTTTCAAGTGCACTCACTACTCTTTCTCATACCGACTTGTTTTTACATATGTTATTACCTCTGCTAAGAAAGATATTAATCCCAATTCTTGTTCCCTTATGAATCTTCTAACCTTTCTTTCAAGTTCCAATTCATGCATCACTTTGGGTATGTGTCCTGAGTATCCCCTAACTCTCCAAACCACGTCCCCTACTAGGACCCCTGACTCATATCCACAAACAAGCAGTTAGGAACTCACCTTTCACTGTTTATTCCTTTAGTAAAGACATTGTTAAATTTGCATTTTTATAAGTGTGTTTTCTTCACAATCCTGAATTCTTTGAGGGCCGAGAACATGCCTTATTAATATTTATATACACTGGTTCTGGCACATAATGGGTTTTCAATTCCTTTCTCCTGTTTTTCTCCTCTCTAATCAATTCCTGTGGAAGTATCTTTCTAAATACAGATCTGGTCATGTTTTTTTACAACCTGAAAAGTTTCATTAAACATTCAACCATAATAGATATGTTCTAAACTCCTTAGCATGACGTGAGAGATCCTTCAAAATTTGGCCCCAATATCATCTCCCTTTACTCTCAGCACACCTAATATACTTCCCTAATATACCATCTGCTGTCTGAAACTCATATTCTCATTCATGCCATTCATTTTGTCTTATTCATTTTTACATTGTGAACATCTAAAAAGTGGCTTAGAAAATAAGGATGCCATAAAGTATTTGTTAAAAAAATAGAAATAAATGAAAGATTGAATATATTAATTTGTTCCAGACTATATACATGGTAACAATGCGTAGCTATAACAATATATTTCCACTTTGAAACTGAAAACTCACCAATTCTATGGAATTGAAATTTTGACAACACAGGCAATTCTACCTTAGAATCCTGTAGTAATGAGTGCGACACAGATAAATCATGAACTGAAAAATGCTTCTCTTTTGAATCATCTTTGAGTTTTCCGGGTGATTCAGGAGCACTTGGAGTGGCTCAAGTGTTAGATCATTTTTTAGCCTAAAAAATAATATTTAAAAAAAAATTTTATGTATTTATTTTGAAAGAGAGAGAGCGAAAAAGGGGCAGAGAGAGAGAATCACAAGAGAGTGATCAGCACAGAGTCTAATGAGGGGCTTGATCGAACTAACTGAGGATCATGACCTGAGCCAAAATCAAGAGTGGAAGGTTTAACCAACTGAGCCACCCAGGCACTCTTAAAAAATAAATATTTCTTATCAGTGATTTTTTCTGACATATTATAAGAGGAAAAAGTGGACTTGTTGATTGTTTAATTGAAATAACAAAGAAGTAAATTTTAGTGTATAAGTACAAAATGTAATGATACTTTTCTGTGTAACACATTACTATAATATTGATTTATTATTTTATTATGTAATGTCATGTATTTCTTTTTTATCAATTTTTTAAATGTGTATTTATTTTTGAAAGAGAGAAACAGACAGAGTGTGAGCAGGGGAGGGACAGAGAGAGGGAGACAAAGAGGCCGAAGCAGGCTCCAGGCTCTCAGCTCTAAACACAGAGCCCAATGTAGGGCTCAAACCCATGAATCCTGAGATCATGACCTGAGCTAAAGTTGGACACTTAACCGACTGAGCCACCCAGGTGCCTCAATAATGTCGCATAATGCTAAGTCATAAATCTCATATACACAAATTCACTACAGTGGACATCTGCTCTTTGCCACCAGCCTCCATTCTCTTTCCATGCTTGTCAAAACATCCTTTCTTCATTCATCACATCCTAATTCCATGAACAAGTCCACTACTTTTTAAGCAATGAGCCGATTACATTTCCTTGGTGACATGAATGGCTCGGGTTTAGACATTTTTCCTCATACAGTCTAAGGAGTAAATTCCATAATTTTTGTTATCTTACAGAGTTACTATTTCTATGTCTTAGTGATACTTTATATAACTGATTCCTATCTTTAATAAGCATATTTGTCAGAGCTACCATGACAAAAAATGAAAGGAATACCTCACCAAATGTTTTATATAATATCAGAATGTATGTTCACATTGGTATTTTAATAGTCTGAAATTGTTACTCTGCATTTGTTGACTTAAGAGGGTCATCTAAATTTTGAAAAACAAATTTGTTAAATTATGACGGATAATGAAAAAAAGCTTGTGTTAATATCAGTTTTGATAATGCAATAAATAAAACACTACAAAGCTCAAGGAAGAATTAATTCAGAGTATATTTAACTGAAATAATTTAGTACATTTTAAATTGGAAATAGGCATAATGCCTGTATGTGTGTACAATGAGGTTTAACTGTTCACGTATTTTTTTGGTTTTTGTTCTTACTATTAGTAATATTTAAATCATCTTCAGGTGGGTCACCTGGGTGGCTCAGTTGGTTAAGTGTCCGACTTCAGCTCAGGTAATGATCTCACAGTTTGTGAGTTTGAACCCTGCTCCAGGCTCTGTGCTGACTGCTAACTCAGAGCCTGGAGCCTGCTTCAGATTTTGTGTCTCCCTCTCTCTCTGACCCTTCCCTGCTTGCTCTCTGCCTCACTCTGTCTCTCATAAGTAAATAAACATTGAAAAGAATTTTTAAAAAATCATCCTCAGGGCATGTGAACTTTTTATTTCTAACACTGTATGTTAAGAAAGTACACAAATATGATTTAACATATTTTATATATAATGCTGGATATATTAACATATCACTAGTGAAGTTTCAGAATATAGTTAAGTTTTCCTTTCACAAATCAACAGTATATAATATAAGTTATCAAAGGAATCCCCCAACTCTTGTTTCAAATATAAATGAAGTCCAACATGTGTTCCCATTAAATGAGCAGGCTATTATTAAATCGTTGAAAAAAATTTCTTTATCTTGAAATTCAAATAGCTCCTATCAATCTCTCCCTTCCACATTTAAATTCTATTTCTGATTTTGGACTCCTGAAGATCAGTTTCACATGTCCACTGGGTGATTTTAGGGTGAAAGAATTAATTTTTATAAATTCCTACACTGTCACCTACTGGTCTTTAACTTGAATTCTGTCATTACACAATTCCCATCTAATTGTTTCCCTAGGTGTTATTATTTCTGTTGCTATTGTTTCCATATTTCCTAGACTATTCCTTGTTAGGAGGTGCCCTCTGGATATTAACTCCTGACCCTTTCCTGTTGCCAAGGGCTGAAACTGATGCTCAGATTTCTTTTTTTTTTTCTCATCAGCTTTTGCATGTAGAAATTCTGGCTCTGTCTCTCTAGTCCTACCACTTCCATTCCTAGTATAACCTAATGCTTCAGCCTTTCATAATATAATAAGACTTGAAGGACGCGTGGATAAAATGTGCTTGAAGTGCACTTCAAGTAGAACATGTAGTGTAAGTAGAGAAGAAAATAAAATGAACACTTAAAGAACATCAACATTTAAGAAATAGAGAGATGAAGAAGAGTCACTCACTAGAAAGATCTCAGAAAACTAGGTATGAAAATCAGCATAAGAATATGAATTAACCTAGAAATGAATTTTAACAAGTAAAACAAATTAAACCATACCAGACAATTCAGAACGATAAATAACATAAAATATTACCTTAAAAGTTGAACAAGTTGGATTTTGGCAATTAAGAGGTCCTTGGTAACCTCTGAGTTAGTGACTTTACTACACATTATGTAGTATCAGACTGCTTGAGTTCACCAGCTCTACCATTTACTAGTTTTGTGGCCTTGGTCAGTTCACTTAAATTCTATGATCCTCATCTATACATGCAGAATAGAATAATATCTATAGAGAATATCTATTCTCATATTTTTATGGTTTCATATGAGTTAATATATGTGAAGAACTTATAATAATATCTGGCACACAACTATATAAAAGTTGGCGTACTTGGATATACACTACTCAGTTTCCTCTTCAAGGAAGAAGTTGTTTTCCTAGTTTCTAGGAAAGCTGTTAAGGGCCAACTTTCAGCTGTTATCTCCTCCAGGAATCACTTCAGCTATAGATATTTCAGCTACAACCCCAAGGTTGTGTTTTTTGGGGGTATATCAAATGGCTGATCAAGAGAAGATATAAAGGCCCAATCATTTCAGCCTAGCACAGAAGGTCTGTGATGGCTACATTAGCTCAAACTTTCTCATGCGTTTCTTTTCTTTCCCATAGTGATGATTCAAATGGCCTTCCTTCCGTAAACATCTTGAATACTAAACTTTGCCTTAAGGTCTGCTTCCCAGTGAAACTCAACCTGGGGAATAAGTGTTTACTTGTGTAGTTTTGTTGCATGGATGAACAACATCAGATGGCAGTAATATCACTGGACTTTGTTATGCTTTATATTTAATGAAACTGTGTTATTGAAACTATTTAAGTTTGAGAGGTACCTGGGTGACACAGTCAGTTTAGCGTCAGATTTCAGATCAGGTCATGACCTCACAGTTCCTGAGTCAGAATCCTGCATAGGGATCTGTGCTGACAGCTCATAGCCTGGAGCCTGCTTCATATTCTGTGTACTCCCCTTTCTCTGTCCCTCCCCCACTCACATTCTGTCTCTCTGTCTTTCTGTCTCTCTCTCAAAAATTAATAAACATTAAAAACATTATACTAGTGTGAGTCCCAAATGAATTTTTGAAAATGAATTTATTTTCGTATTTATAACCATAGTAACTTCCAGAGAGCTTACACAATAAATAAAATCTACTTATCAAGCCAAACTCTAAAAAGACAATCTATAAAAATATTAGCTTTTAAAATATAATCCTGCTGATTTATAGATGATAGACGGTAATTTATACATAATAGATCACCTTTTATAAACTGTAATCAATATATCTATGTATCCTTGCATGCTAAAAAAGTTATTTATTTTTGGTAAATTAAAATGATGGATCCAAATGTTTGGTACAAAGTAATGTTATGCTCATTAAAAGAAACATGGCATTAAAAAATGGAATGAGAAGAAGTCATAGAAGCTGGAAATATATGAAACAATTTAAGGTTTCCATAACAATAAGAATGGGTGAGTTTGATGCAGGAAGTTTCCAGCATACAGAAAAAAATAAATAAATAAACCTATGGAAGCTGAGTTTTGTTTTCTTTTTTTAATTTTAATTCCTGAATGACAAAGTCTAACTTAAAAATCTCTCTCTGTTCTCCTAAACCTTTGTCAAGGCCATCACGTTTTTTGCAATGTTTAAGTGCATTTAGTATATGCCTGAGTTCAAATACTTGTGAGAACTACATATTAGTAAGTTATGTGTAAAGGAAAAAAAGCACCAGAAGGTGAACGGAAGATAATTTAGTGATTATGTTCTCATCGGTTAACTTTCTAAGGAGGACTGAGGACAAAACTGTAAATGGCTCTAGATCACAGCATGAGTGATTTAAGTTAACCATTGGAAGATTTCCCTGGTGGGCAATGGTTGTTAAACATTTGAATCGGTTTCTAAAAAGTGGTTGTGAAAAAGAGAAGAAAGGGGGCAACTTTAAATATGGTCTACGTGACATTGCAAAACGCTGGTTGATGAGTTCTTGCCTCCTGAAAACCTTGCATGCCTGTATGTGAGGGAGGCAGAGGCAGTACGAGCGCTGGGAGACAGCTCCAAACTCTGCCAGCCCTTATGGTGTCTATAATACAATAGCTTATGTTCAGGCTATGTTCCTTAGGGGAAAAAAAGCAGCTACATAAACACTACTGATTATGACAACTAAAGATTGATCACTTTAAAAATATTTTAACATTAGATCCAGAAATGACTTAAGTAGACTTACATTTTATTTTAAACATCTGGGCAAACTTTCAACTTCACTATTATGTAAATGAAAGCAATGCTTTCCTAAGTAATGCCTATTTATTAAAATGTTCTGTTTTCATAGAGTTAAAAAAATACATTCTCCCCCCCCCCAACCATATTAATAAAGGATTACTTAGGGCTGAAAAGTGAGCTAAAATAATAATAATGAAGAATAATAAATTATCTGAATCATATTTCCTTTAACATTGAGGTTTCCAGGTTCCACACAGAGAATAGTAGAAATGACTTTTTAACCAAGCACGTGACTATAGTCTTCTGCCTAAAAAAACTGATTGATGTTCCCTGGGGCTGAGTACAGAACAATTTAAGAAGCATATGCCATGCTATTCTAAGAAATATTAATTGTGTCCCATGCTCTTCAAGTCAGATTTCCCTTGCCAATGTGGTTTACTTGCTTGTAAATTCACCAAACTTTATGTGGTTGGGCCCTAGCAACCAAACAAGCCTATAGGTGGATGCTTTGTGGCAGGATTATTGGTTTACTAGGAGAAGCGTATGGACAAAATATTTTTTAAGTATATTCTAATGAAAAGTTTGGAAAACAATTGGATTTTAGAAGGAAAACATAAGATTCTTTAATGCCAATGCAGTAAGAATTAGCTGAGAAAACGGTGTTAGTTCTTTATATCATTTTTAGAAGGGGAATCAGAAATGAAACATCAGCAACAGAACAAATTGTCTAGTGGAAAAAAAGTACACAAAGTAGCTGTTATAATTCTTTATAGACTTCTAACCCAGCTAAAATACATCCAAATAAAGGATATCTATTCTTTTTGAATATTTATTCAAAAATAGATATTATTGCTGAAATTCTAAAATGCATTGGGCAAACAGAATATTCAGTAATGTATGTGTGAAATCTTTGTTTCCTTTGAGATAAAGGAAGTTATTAAAAACAAAAAAGAAGAAAAGAAAAGCTCTCTAATCTTTATTTAAAAATTGGAATCTGTTTAATGATTAGCAAAATACTATAAAACTGTAAGTAATAGATTCCAAAACTATATAAGATAAATTACTAAAAGATTTAAGTTACAAGTTTATTAAGATTCATTTGATGAAACTCATAGCATTCTTCTCTTATTTCTCCATCCACTTTTCCTTCACCTAACCACCACCAATGTACAACAAACACCAAATGTTTACTAGCAGATTGCCAGGCTGGATATGATTTGGTTTACATGTTTATACCAAGGACAAAACAATTAATTAAACAATCAATTTGGGCAAATTTGCTATTCTTATCACTAAAATGTAGTAAATGTGACATAAGTGAAACTTAACTAGTATAACTGAGATATCTTCCCTTCCCTGAAAATTTTTCTAAAATCAAGTTTTGTAAGATTCCTTCCCCCCGCCCCCACCCCAGACTCATTTCTTCTCAGGGATATCTTTATTTGATCATAATTTCTGCTGGATGGAAAACTTTTGTTTTTTTCCAAACCCAGCATTCTTGGGTTGTCTTTACATTGACACCTACTTTAGCCTGATTTAGTTTATCCATTTGTTTCTTCAAATTGCAGTATCAGTGAAGTGCTAGGCAATGTGCCAGTTCTAGAGTTACAATTCATGACTCTCTTTTAAAGAGCCAAGGTCTACTGTGTGGCAGGGGCATTAATATACAATAATACAGTCATAAGGGAAGACGTAAACACAAGTGGCTAGGAAACTGAAGCAAAGCCAGGTCACAGAACCTCAAAAAGGAAGTAAAGGCTGATCTCAATTTTATAGGATTATTTTAAAGGAAATTTTAAAGTTTACTGGGTCAGAAAGGAGGGTTTAAGGAGACAGGCACCAGATATCTCAGACAAAGGTGAAGGATATGTCAAAATTTAGAGTAAAACAAGATTGGAGGTTTTCTTTTGTTTTTTGTGTTTTGTTCGTCCTGAAACCACAAGTAACTAAGTAATAATGGAACTGTGCAAAGTGCACATAGCTGATGGATGGAGCAGAGAGGCAGGTAAAGACCGAATCTTGCTTTGGACTCTGATATAGGCAATAAGGAATAATGGAAGGATTTAGGCAACAATGTGATATGATCATGTGATCCCACTGCAAGTGTGACAAATGGTTTGGAAGCAACAAAAATGGGGAAGAGATTGCTCCCCATATCAATTGTAAGACCTTATTAATTTGCATAGGGGCGCCTGGGTGGCTCAGTTGGTTAAGCGTCTGACTTTGGCTCAGGACATGATCTCACAGTTTGTGGGTTCCAGCCCCGCGTCAGGCTGGTCCCGCTAGCTCAGAGCCTGGAGCCTGCTTCTGATTCTGTGTCTCCCTCCGTCTCTGACCCTGCCCTGCTCACGCTGTCCCTCTCTCTTTCTCAAAAATATAAATAAAACATTAAAATTTTAAAATAAATAATAAATAAATTGCATAACTCTTCTGAGCCTAGCTTAATGACCTGAAAAAAGATGATAATAGTGACTACATTTAAAATTTGTTATAATGATTAGAGAACACTTGTATAATGCAGCTAACATAGGACAGAAATCTATTATGCACTTATTAGATAGATTCCCTTTACCAACTCCTGGCTTCTAGAAACTTAGACTCCAATTTTATTAGAAAGATGATTTTTTTCTAGAATATAATGAACCCCACCCCCCCACCAAAGACAACCTACTCTCACATCAGCAGAAAAAGAAGAGGTAGCTCTCCCGCAGGGCACTGATTAACATGCATATTTATGTGCTTAGAAAAGGAAACCGTCATATTTAAATAGCTATCTCAAAGGCAGATCATATAGTGCATGCATTATATGAACTAAAAATCCAGGCACAAATTGTGATTTTAAAAGCACTAATACTGCCATTTTGTCATTCAGTTACAAAGGCAGTGTATTTGCTAGATCCATGCCAGTGAAGAGTGCTTGCTAGCATTAAGCAGATATAAATACATACTTTTACAGGTGGGTAGATTGTTAGTTTTCAGGTCAGCTTGTAATGGTGAATGATATTTAAGTGTGAAGATCAGCTGTGAATTTGTTCACATTACCCGTTTCCCTTTTTTGGCTATCATTTCATGAGACAAAGTCAATGAAACAGATAAGTGTAATTGTGCATGTGCATGTTTGCACGTTTGCCTTCTTTACCCTTTCTTTTCTGTATTCTATTTTCTAGTCGCTTTATTTCCCCTAATTTAATGCTAAATATAACAAAGACAGAAAAGTGCTTTCACATCAACACTTTTTGCTTGACTTCAAATTAGTCTTTGAAGGAGAAAAGATGATTTTCAAATGCTTTCAGAAAAGTAAGATTCCTATGTTGAAGTTTTAATATTTTTTTTTTCAAAGCTATGCCTAAGGAAATATTCAGAAAATTAGCAACTGGACAGACTGGTTGAAATTGTCTCCCTTGTGGAATATCATGTTAATTTCAGGCAAATTTAACTGTGTGATTGAGTGGCAATTAAGCAGTGTAGAGACTGTTAGTCGTGGGTTAAAATAATTTGTAAGGCTTAATTAATCGCTAGAGCAATTGATAGCCTTGTCAAATTGGCAAGTAAGTTCATTGATCTTAAAATTCAGCTGAGCTCAAGAGAAAGACTGACAAAATAATTTGTAGACTGTGACAGAGACAGCTGGAGATAAGTAACGTGTGTGCAGCAAGAGTAGAAGATACACCACCCAAAAGATGAAACAGAGATGGTATTTTCAAAGAAATAGTATGCCTACCTATCTCCAGAGATAAGACCCCAGGAGCCAAATAGCTCTCCTTCTCATGTATTGTACATAAAAGAGTTCTTTATACTTCTAATGACCTCTTACTTTTTGGTTTACATTGAACACATGATAAATAGGTCAGATTCTGTGCCATGTCCATTTACTCTCAAGTTTAGAAAGCAGTAATAGCTATACATCTAGCCAAGTACAGGGTAGTTAAGTGCCTTATTTTATATTAACTGCCAACTCTTAGACTTCCATGTAATCCTTCCAAGGCTGAAATGAGGTTGTTTCATTTATCTTTTTTTAAAATGTTTGTTTGTTTGTTTGTTTGTTTTTGAGGAGAGAGACAGAGAGAGGGAGAGAATCCCAAACAGGCTGTCAGCGCAGAGCCAGGCATGGGGCTGGAACCCATGAACGGTGAGACATGACCTGAGTTGAAATCAAGAGCTGGACACTAAACTGACTGAGCCACCCAGGTACCCTTCCATTCCTCTTTTTTATATTCAGAAAAAATGGGTATTTTTTTTTTTTTTTACTCTCTAGTCTGGAGATCTTTTACAAACTGCACTCATCTTTAATTGATGCAGAGAGTTACAAGGAAAATAATGGGCAATTTCCTCACTTTCTCCAGAAATTTATTAGTAAGAACTCAACCCTGAGCTAATTGACTGAATGGTGTTGCAGAAGTTCTAATCTTTTCAGCTACTCCTACAGTCAGAAGCAATCCTGACACCAAGGGAACATACCACATCATTCACAGAGAGCTAAAATAATCGTATCACCCATGCTATATCTTACAATTTTGCAAATAGCCATAGAGCATGTAAGTAGTTATGAACGTGAAAGCAGTGATTAGAAAGGAGTATAATACTGACTTTAATGAAACAGTTCCAGAAGCAAGAATCTGGTTCTGATACATTTTAAGTGTCACATCAGATTGCTTCAAAGTCATGTATCTGTCCTGTCTGGCCTACCTCTGGGACTTCTATCACTTCCTACATCCCAGCACATGGCTAATGTACACATTTCTGTGTGAGTTCTTCCTCAAATTCCGTAATCTATTCAAATAAAAAGTCGTGTCTATGGCCTTTTAGAAGATGATTAGGCAAGACTGAACAAACAGTCACATTTGATACCAGGAACTGATCCTTGAACTCTTCTTCCCTGTCTCAATCCTCCTTACTCTAGCTTCTGCTCTCTGGAATTGCACTCTATTGTGAACTAGTAGTCTACAAGCCTTTGCCTTGTACATGTTTTCCAAAAACCATTAGCGAAACACAATTCCTTTTAAAAGTAGTAAAAAGGAAAATAAATACTCATGTAAAAATGAATTAGCACGGCAACAATACGATGTAAAACTTAAAAGATTATGACTCTTTTGTATTATAGCACCAAGTCTTACAGTGCAGTAATGAGGCATTCAGGAGTTACAAATCACTTACATATTTAATTGGGGAAAACTATTTGGGGGACAAGGATGTTCATACTACTGTCAATTTCAAAAGGAAGAGTATTAAGATGTGTGAATTGCTACAGTTTGTCAGAGCCAGGGCACTTTAATTTGTCTACCATTGTGCATTGATGCCTCTTTTGCTTTAAAACTGAGAATCCTTTGTTCTAGTGAATATGTGGATAGCCGTAACTATAGTTATTAACAGCCTCAATAGTTGTAGCTGAAATAATATTTTAGAACCTACAGGCTATACTGTTATCTCTTCAATTCATTTCTCACACTCCTCCTTCAGAGTCATCTTGCCTGAAGGGCTTCTTTCCACTGGTGTGAAACCAATGTTTTTACTTTTCATTTAAACTGGCAGTGCACTACTTTTAGTCACAAATATCTTTCCAGTGGAGTGTTTTTAAATCTCCAAGGAAGAGTCCAAACCTAGTGGAAATTAGTGAACTGGAGCTTTCTGAGCTTTTGTATAAATATATGCAAAATCTATATAAAATTATAGTTTCAACAGGAACTCTAATTTTAAAGAGGCAACATGAGGGGTACTTGGGTGGATTAGTCAGTTAAGCATCTGATTCTTGATCTTGACTCAGGTTATGATCTCACAGTTTATGATCTCCAGCTCAGCATTGGGCTCTGGGCTGATAGCATGGAGCCTGCTTGGGATTCTGTCTCTTCTCTCTGCTTCTTCCATGCTTGTGTGTTCACTCTCTTTCTCTCAAAATCAAAATAAATAAACTTAAAAAGTATAAATAAGTGATTTAAAAAGGCAAGATGTGGAAACTAGAGAAAATATTAGATGTCTGCAAACATTAAAATGAATGTTATTTCCTGGTCCTTACAAAGCTATGAAGACATAGTCAAGCTCCTTAAAGAGTAATAAATTAGGACTGTATACTTGGAAGAAGACATGAACAATAAGATATGTCACTATATTTTCATGCCGTTTGTTGTATCTCTAGTAAATTATTGGATTAATTTATGTGTGCACTGGCATTTCAGTGGCAAAACAAGGAAATGTGATGCCATATATGTCATATTAAAGCTTTACTTTTAAGATATGTTTTAACAATTTGATTATTATTTTATCAGACAAACATTTATTAGGAAACTTTGAAATTCCAGAATATTCCTTGACATTATGATGCTAAGTATGATTTAAACACAGTTTCAATCCTCAGCAACCTTACAGCTAGTATCTGTAGTCATAAAAAGTAAATTAAACATGGCAATATATTAAAATCCAAATTATGATAGATCTGTATGTGGAAGATTGTTGGATCACAAGGTAGAAGCACTTACATTATGAACCTTTAGAGTGATAGTTGAGGATCAAGGGAGACTTCTCTGAGGAAATAAAAGTTCAGTGTCTAATGGAAAATTGGAGTTATTTTGACATATGTTGGGTATTGGGTTTGGAAAGAGCTTATATTCCAAATAATGTTAATAGCCATGCTGATTGTAAATGATACCCTGCAAATGGAGAAGCTGCAGTCATTGTTAATGGCTGGGTTCAATGTTGAGGACCTGGGAGATAGAATACAGTATAAAGCTAAATCAATTGAATATTATTCTGAAATCTTTAGAATGCATTGGAATAATTTTTCAAATATGGGTATATTATGATTAGGTTTATGTTTTAAGAGACCTCTTGGTCAGCATGTATATGAACACTGGAACAGAACCTCACTGGAGACAGACATCAGTTAAGCATTTATTGCTTTACCCTGAGCAAAAAGTAAGTGTCAGAAAAGAAGCATTAGAAATAGACATAGAAAGCAGGGGATGTATAATATAGATATTAGAAGGGAAATTTGATAGGTCTTGGTGATAGAATAAAGGAAGTAATTGAAATAATGTTATTCAGTGTGACAGGATGTTTCTGGCTGCCCTTAACTAAGAAAGGAAAGCCAGGTCTATAAAGATGTTGGGGCAAGGGGCAATTTTGAGTTCATTTTTTTAGAAAGTATATGGATTATACACGGGCAACCATGTTGACACAAACACAAACTGTTTTATTTTTCCCTTCTTTATCTGTATGCCATTGATTTCTTTTCTCTGTTCTGCTGACTTAGATTGGACCTACAGGAAAATGTTGAATAGCAGTGGTTAGATTAGACACCTTTGCTATTTTCCTGAGGTTAGAGAAAAAACATCCAGTCTTTCACCATTCAATGTTATGTTAGATGTAGGTCTATGCTAGATGCCCTTTCACAAATTGAAGTTATTTTCTATTCTTTGTTCCTGGAAATGTTCTATCATGAATGTATGTTGAATTTTCTCAAATATTTCTTCTGCATATTAGTATGCTCATATGGTATTCTTATTTAATCTGTTGATATGGTAAATTAACTTAATTGATTTTTAAATGTAGAACTAATCTTGTATTCCTAAATAAACTCACTTTGCCTCAGAATTATTTTTTATATATTGTTGGATTAAACATATAAAAATTATGTAAGAAATTTTGCACCTAACTGAGAGAAATTTGCAAAGAGATAAGTTTTTTTTTTCTTCCAATGTTCTCCTCTGTTTTTGGTGTAAGGGTAATAATGATGATTTCCCTGGGGATGTGTCTCTTCCTCCTCAACTTTCTGAAAGGGTTTTTATAGAATTGCTATAGTTTTTTCCTTAATGTTTGATAGATCCACTAGTGAAGACATTTGTGCTTGGCATTTTCTTTGAGGGAAAGTTTTAAACTACAAATTCAATTCCTTTAATAAATTTGAAGCTATTCAGTTTTTTTTTTTTTCTTTTCTCCTTAAGTGTCAGTGTTTTGCCTCTTTCATGGAATTGGTCCATTTAATCTAAGTTTCCAAACTGATTTTTGTAATGTTTTTATTATCTATCACCAAAGAACAAATTACCTTGATATGTAATACTTAAAATACCAAACATTTGTTATATTAGGTTCCCCTGGGTGAGGAATTCAGACGCAGCTTATCTGGATGATTCTGGTTTAAGATCATTCAATTGGTTGCAGTAATCTGAAGACTTGATACTGGAAATATATTAAAACTACCACAAAGTTATTCAAATTCTCCTTCTATTTTTCTGATTTGTAAGGATATTCACTTTCTGAATCTTGGATTTGATAATTGTGCCATCTTCTTTCTCCAACTGGGCTAAAAGTGGATTCAATTTATTGATCTCCACAAATAACCAGTTTTTATTGCATTGATTTTCTCCATTGTTTTTGTTTCCTATATTGTTACTTGTGCTTTTATCCTTATTATTTTCTTTTTTCTAGGAAAAAAAATCCTCTAATATTGGGCTTTATTTCTTTTTTTTTCCCTACTTTGTTTAGTGGAGGGCTAGGTCATTAGTGTGATATCATTCTTCTTTTCTGATTTAGGCATTTAGTATTATAAATTTTCCTCTAAGCCCTATTTTAGCTTTCGACATGTTGTATATTCATTTTCATTCTATTGAAAATAGTTTCAAATTTCCCTTTCTTCTTTGGTGATGAGATGCTTGTAAAGGTGTTATTTTTTTTTCCATATATCTGGAGATTTTCAAAATGTCTTCTTATTTCTAATTTAAGTCTACTATATTCAGAACACATACTTTTCAAATTGTTTGAATCCTTTTAAATGTATTGAGGGTAATTTTATTGCTTAGAATGTGATATATCCCAGTAAAACTTCTTTCTCCCTTAAAAATAATATGCATTCCACATTGCTGTGTATACTGTTTCATAGATCAATTAGATCAAATTTTGATAGGCTGTTCAAGTGTTCCTTATTCTTACTGACTTTATGCCATTATTTTCTCTCAGTTATTGGGAGAGGAGTGTTATTTCTAAATGTAACTGAATTTGTCTATTTCTTTTTGCAGTTTTATTAGTTTTTGCTTCATGTATTTTCTATCTTTATTACTGCATTCATAAATCCTTAAAATTGTTATGTCCTTTTTTTTTTTTTAATGTCAATTTATTCTTGAGCGAGAGAGCATAAATGGAGGAGGGACATAGAGGGGTAACACAGAATCTGAAATAGGCTTCAAGCTCTGAGCTGTCAGCACAGAGCCCAACATGGGGCTTGATCTCATAAACTGTGAGATCTTGACCTGAACTAAAATCGGGCTCTTGGGGCGCCTGGGTGGCGTAGTCGGTTAAGCGTCCGACTTTCGCTTGGGTCATGATCTCGCGGTTCGTGGGTTCGAGCCCCGCGTCGGGCTCTGTGCTGACTGCCAGCTCGGAGCCTGGAGCCTGTTTCAGTCTGTGACTCCCTCTCTCTCTGACCCTCCCCTGCTCACGCTGTCTCTCTCTCTCTCTCCTAGAAATAAATAATAAAAAAAATATATTTAAAAAAAAAATAAAATAAAATCGGGCTCTTAACAGACTGAACCATTCCAGGTGCCCCTAGGATTGTGCCCTTTTGATGACCTTATAAAATTAAAGTCTTATCTGTATAAGAATATTTTTGCTCTAAAATATAGGTCACCTAATATTAATATAACTACTTTAATTTTCCTTTTTACTTCAATTTTCTTTTGATTACTATTTGCATGGTGTATACATTCTACTTATTCCTTTAAATTTAATTCGGATTCTTATATTTTATACATAGTCAGATATAGATTTTTCTAATTTGACAATCCATACCTTTTAATTAGGGCATTTACCACTTAATCTAATGCAGTTATTGACATGGTTGGATTTGAATCTACCATCTTACTGTTTCTTATTCTCCAAATGTCTCTTTGTCTTCTTCATTTTCCTATTTTTCTGCATTCCTTTTGTTTTAATTTTTTTATGTCTTTTATTTTATTTTGAGAGACAAAGATAAGAGAGTGAGTGGAGGAGGGGCAGAGAGAAAGGGAGACACAGAATCTGAAACAGCCTCCAGGCTCCAAGCTGTCAGCACAAAGCCCGACAGGAGGCTCGAACCCATGGACTGTGAGATCTTGACCTGAGCTGAAGTCGGACGCTTAACGACTGAGACACCCAGGCGCCCCTCTATTTTTCTGCATTCTTTTTTTTTTTTTTTTTGAACAGGACAACAGTCTTATTTTTATTTTTTAAAACATTTTATTTTATTTTAATTTTTACAAATAGTTTATTGTTATTTTTCTGCATTCTGAAGAATGAGTTTTATTTTTAAATCATTTCATTTCATAAAACGTGGTTGGCTTATTAGCTGTCTCTTTTTGCTTTGTTTAATGATTAGTTAGTGTTCATAGTGCACACCTTCAACTGATCACAATCTATCTTCAGTAAAATTATACCACTTCATGTATAGCCTAAGAACCATACTTTAGCAAACTTATATTTTATTGCTCTCATACATTTTACTTGTAAGTTTTTTCTAAACCTCACAATGCATTTTTATTAGTTTGATGAAGTTATTAAGTTATATTTTAAGAAGGTTAAAAAACATTTTTTTAAATGTTTTATTTATTTCTAGAGAGAGAGAGACAGCATGAGCAGGGGAGGGTCAGAGAGAGAGGGAGTCACAGACTGAAACAGGCTCCAGGCTCTGAGCTGGCAGTCAGCACAGAGCCCGACGCGGGGCTCGAACCCACAAACCGCGAGATCATGACCCAAGCGAAAGTCAGATGCTTAACCGACTAAGCCACCCAAGCGACCCAAGAAGGTTAAAAAACATTTTATATTTACCTACATATTTGCTATCATTTTCTTTTTATTCAATAGCCTGTTTTCAATCTGGTAATTTTTTTTCTCCATGTAGGAATCCTTTAATATTTCTTACTTCCTTCTTCTGATTTTCACAATCCAGTTTCAGTATGTCTAAAAAAGTCTTTATTCTCTCTTCCATTAAAAAAATAAAAACTTGTAATTTGAGAGTAGCTTCAGATTTACAGAAAAGTTGCAAAGTTTGTATAGAAAATTCCTATATACACCATACCCATTATTCCCTATACTAATATATTAGTATACTGTATCGGTCACAGTTAACTAATATGAATACATTATTGTTAAATAATTTTCATTCTTTTTTATTTACTTAGTTTTTACTTAATGGCCTATTTCTGTACAGCATCCTATCCAGGACACCATATTACATTTAGTTGCCATGTTTCCTTAAACTCTTTTTGCTTCGACGGCTTCTCAGATATTCATTGTTTTGTTTTGTTTTTGTTTGTTTTTGGTTTTGAGAGAGAAAGAGATAGCACACAAGCAGAGTAGGGGCAGAGACAGACAGAGAAATAAAGAGAATCTCAAGCAGGCTTCATACTGCCAGCACAGAACCCTACACAGGGTTTCACCTTATGCACCATGAGACCATGACCTGAGCAGAAATCAATTCAGTCACTTAACTGCCTCAGTCACCCAGGAAACGCTCAGGTTTCCTGATGGCCTTGACAGATCAGATGTTTTTCAAACCGTCCTTTTATTGGAATGTGTCTGCTGTTTCTCTTATGACTAAACTGAAGTTATGAGGTTTTTTGGATGAAAGACCACAGAAGCCAAGTAACATTCTTATCATATTCTATCAAGTGTATGTATATACTATCCACATGTCATCACTGTGAATGTTCAATTTGATCATGCGGCTGAGGTGGTGTCTGTCTGTCAGTAACTGTAAAGTTACTCTTCCTCCCTACTTTCCGCTAAGTACTTTATCAGAAGGAAGTCACTCAGCTGCAGCAAACATTTGTTTTTAATTTTTTTAATGTTTTATTTATTGAGAGAGAGAGAGAGAGAGAGGAGAGAGAGAGGCAGCATGAACAGGAGAGGGTCAGAGAGAGAGGGAGATACAGAATCTGAAACAGGCTCCAGGCTCTGAGCTGGCTGTCAGCACAGAGCCCGACTCAGGGCTTGAACATGTGAACCGTGAGATCATGATCTGAGCTGAAGTAGGTTGCTTAACCAAATGAGCAACCCAGGCGCATCAACCGCAGCCAATATTTGTGTGGGAAATTCTACTCTACCTTTATAAGTAGAGAAGTATATGTATATATATATGTATATATATATTTGAAATAATTTCACATGGGAGATTTGCCTAGTCTCCTCCATTTGTTAATTTAATCACTTGTTAACATGAGAATGGGTTATAGATATTTATTTCATACTATGGGCTATATTACAGTACAACTTCATTTATTTTGTTGCTCATTTTGTTCCAGTTTGGTTTCTAATGATCTAGTATTGGCCATTAGGATCTTTTCAGTTGGCTCCTGTGTTGCCTTTACACACCAACATTGACTTATATTTGTTATTTTGTCTGTGTTTTTTTTAGCACTCTTTCTTCTCTGGCACTACACAAAACCAAAATAAGCATATAGGTGTACTCAGTGATAGTGGAGTGTTTTTGTTTCCAAACATTGGTGACAGAGCAAGGAAATATATATGGGTATACTAATCTGTTTTTTACACATCTATAACAATTTCTGTTCTTCACCATGTACATATTATGCTCAACATAAATTCATACTTATGTTTCCACATCTGAAACATTAGCACATGAACCATTCTAGCCTTCCTACTCCTCGTTTATTGGTAATCTTCCAGTCCTATGTTGAGCATCTGACTTCCACCAGCTACTTAATTAACTGTTCATTTCCAGTATACATGTTTAGAGGTTTCAGAATTAATAGTCCCTTCCCTATGAGAAACACCTTTATCAATTAGAATATAGCTTTTGTACAGGGCTCTTCCACTTTAGTTTTGTTTTCCATTAAGACTGTTTGATAAGACAACACATATTCTCCCTACCCTGTTTAGTGAGTTTGTTTCATATATGTGTAATAGATTTTTTTAATGTTTATTTATTTATTTTGAGAGAAAGAGAGAGAAGGAGAGAGTGCATGAGTGGGAGAGGGGCAGAGAAAGGCGAGAATCCAAAAAGGCAATATGCTGTTAATACAAAGCTGAATGCAGGACTTGATCTCATGAACCGTGAGATCAACTGAGCTGAAATCAAGAATCAGACATTTAACTAACTGAGCCACCCAGGCACACCAGTAATAGATTCTTTACACATTTTGCATTCTCTCTTTTTGTTCTCCACATCTCTAAGTGATTTTTGGAAGTTTCATTCATCAAGATTTATTCTTTGTGCTGTAAAGTTATATGGGCTTTTACTAATGTACAGTGTTACTTATACAACTTTATAGTATTATGTAGAATGACTTTTATCACCCTAATGGAATCCTCACTTTTCACCTATTTAACTCCCCCTTCCCCAAAGCCCTGTCAACCGCAGAACTACCTACCATCTCTATAGTTTTCCTTTTCCAGTATGTTATAAAGTTGTAAGCTTAAGGCATGCAGCCTTTTCAGATTTGTTATTTTCACTTGGAATATACCTTTAATATTCATCCATGTCTTTGCACTAGTTCATTTCTTTTTATTGCTTGATAGCATTCCATTGTATGGTTGTACTGCCGTTTGTTTATCTAGTCGTTTGTTGATGGACATCCTGGATGTTCAAATTGTGGTAACAATAGGGGCGCCTGGGTGGATCAGTTGGTTAAGCATCTGACTTCTGCTCAGGTCATGATCTTGCAATCTGTGGGTTCGAACCCCGCATTGGGCTCTGTGCTGACAGCTCAGTGCCTGGAGCCTATTTCAGATTCTGTGTCTCCCTCTCTCTCTGCACCTCCCCAGCTCGTGTTCTGTCTCTTTCTGTCTCAAAAATAAACATTAAAACAATTTAAAAAACAAATTTTAGTAATGATGAGTAAACATTCAAGTGCAGACTTCTGTGTAGAAATGTTTTCCAATCAGTTGGGTAAACACCTGGGAATGTAATTTTTGGATTTTGCTTAGCTTTGGACAAATTGTCTTCAAAAGTAGCTACACCATTATGCTTTAGCATCATCCCTGAATGAGGGATTTTAATGCTCAGCATCTATTTTTTTCAAGAAATTTTATTTGCTTTAAATAAATCTCTGCTCCCAATGTGAAGCTTGAACTCATGATACCTAGATCAAGAGTCAGATGCTCTGCTGACTAAGCCAGCCAGCCTCCCCTCAATATCTTCACCAGAAAATGGCATTTTTGATTTTATTTTTATGTTTGCAATTCATTACATATGTTTTGGTATTTCATTATTGTTTTAATTTGTATTTCCCTAGTGTGAAATGATGTTGAACATATTTTCATATACTTGTAATCTGTATATTGTCTCTGGTCAGGTGTCTGTGCACATCTTTTGCCTATTTTTATTTTTATTTTTTGTACTGAAGTATAGTTGACACACAATGTTCCATTAGTTTCAGGTGTAAAACATAGCAATTCAATAAGACTACACATTATGCTATGTTCACCAGAAGTGCAGCCACCATCTGTCACCACACAATGTTATTACAATACTATTAATTATATTCCCTAACCTGTACCTTTTATCCCTGTGACTTATTCATTGCATACCTGGAAGCCTAGATCTCCTACTCCCTTTGACTCATTTTGTCCATCTCCCCCACTGTCTCCATCAGCTGGTTCTCTATTTATGGACCTGTTTTTGCTTTTAGTTTGTTTTATTTTTTTAGATTGTAAATATAAGTAAAATCATATGATGTTTTCCAAACAGACACATGAAAAGATGTTTATCACCACTAATCATCAGGGAAATGCACACCAAACCACAATGAGATCTCACCTTGATCTGTCAGAATGGCAAGAATAAAAAAGACAAGAAATAACAAGTGTTGGTGAGGATGTGGAGAAAAGGGAACCTTCATGCAGTGTTGGTGGGAATGTACACTGGTACAGCCACTGTGGAAAACAATATGGGGATTCCACAAAAAATAAAAGTAGATCCCGTAATTCCACTATCAGGTATTTACCCAAAGAAAATAAAAACACTAAATTGAAAATAGACTTGTGCCCTTAAGGTTATTACAGCATTTTTTGCAATAGCCAAGATATGGAAGCAACCTATGTCCATAGACAAATGACTAAAGAAGATGTGAAATATTTATAAACACACACATATACACACAATGGAATATTATTCAGCCATAATAAGGAATAACAAAGAATAAGATCTTGCCATTTGTGAAAGCATGGATGGACTTAAAGACTAAGTGTAATAAGTCATTTGCTTTGTTTTAATTGGGTTATGTGTTTTCCTGTTACTGATTTTAAGAGTTCTTTATGTATTTGAAATATAAACCATTTTATCTGATATGTGTCTTTATCAGATATATGTCTGGAATGATGTTTTGATTCTGTTACCAGTGTCTCAGAGCAGAAATTTTTCATTTTGATAAAGCTCACATTATCTATTTTTCTTTCATACTTCTGTTTTTGGTGGTATCTAGTAAATTAATCAACAATCTGATGGTCATATAAAATTTTCTCCTACTTATTTTCCAGAAAATGTAGTTTTGAATTTTATGTTAAGGTTAATGATAGACTTTGCATTTTTGATAGGAAAGATGTAAGTGTCTAGGCTCATCTGCATTCATATGTGCATATGTGTGCATGTGTATATGGATCTCCAAATTTACCAGCATCGTTTTCTGAAAAGACAATCCTTTCTCCTTGGAATTACCTCTGCACCACTGTTAAATAACAGGTATCTATGTTTATATGGGTCAATTATGGACTTTAATTTTGTTACATTGATCTATATTTCAGTTACAATGTCATCAGTTTTTAGTTTATGTTCTGTGTTTTACATTAACTGCCCTGTGTTTACATTTTATTTATCATTCTTTTTTTTTTTCTGGTTTTCCCTTCTGCCTCAAGCTTCATTTTTTTCTTTCATAGTTTATTGTCAAGTTGGATTCCATAGAAAACCCAGTGCTTATCCCAACAAGTGCCCTCTTCCATGCCCATCACCCCCCTTCCCCTCTACCCCACCTCCATCAGCCCTCAGTTTATTCTCAGCATTCAAGTGTCTCTCATGGTTTGCCTCCCTCCCTCTCCCCAATTATTTTTCCCCTTCTCCTCCCCCATGGTCTTCTGTTAACTTTCTCCTAATCCTCCTATAAGTGGAAGCATATAGAATCTGTCTTTCTCTGTCTGACTTATTTCACTCAGCATAACACCCTCAAGTTCCATTCATGTTACTACAAATGGCCAAATTTCATTCTTTCTCATTGCCGTGTAGTATTCCATGGTATAGATAAACCACATCTTCTTGATTCATTCATCAGTTGATGAACACTTAGGCTCTTTCTATGATCTGGCTATTGTTGACAGTGCTGCTATGAACCTTGGGGTACATGTGCCCCTATGCATTGGCACTCCTGTATCCCTTGGGTAAATTCCTAGCAGTGCTATTGCTGGGTCATAGGGGAGTTCTATTGTTAATTTTTTGAGGAGCCTCCACACTGTTTTCCAGAGGAGCTGCACTCTGTATTTTAACAAATACTACAATGACTTGATTACTGTAGTTTCATAATTCTTTTTTTTTTTAATTTTTAATGTTTTATTTATTTCTGAGAGAGAGAGAGACAGCATGAGCGGGGGTGGGTCAGAGAGAGAGGGAGACACAAAATCTGAACGGGGTCCAGGCTCTGAGCTAGCTGTCAGCACAGAGCCCTATGCGGGGCTCAAATCCACAAACTGTGAGATCATGACCTGAGCTGAAGTCAGACGCTTAACCGACTGAGCCACCCAGGTGCCCCAATAATTCTTGAAATTGGGTAATGTGATGCCTCTAACTTTGTTCTTAGCATTTTATGGGCTATTGTGTATCTTCTGTCCTTCCATGTAAGTTTTAGAATCATTTTATTGATAGCCATGAAATAGCTTGCTGAGTTTTTATTGCATTTTAATTGTGTTGAATCCATATATCAAATTGGTATTACTTGAAATAATTATTTTTAGGTCAATTTAGAATAAGAAAAAGAAAGGATTTTATTTTATCTTCATTCATTCTGTCTCTAACTCTCTCCATTTCCTTCTGCAGATCCAAGTCTCTAGCCTCTGTTACTTTCTTGATACTTGAAATACCTCTTTTAATATTTATTACAGGAAGTCTGTTAATGATACATTCCTTCAGTTTTTATTTGTGGGGGAAATCTTTGTTTCTCCTTCCTTTAGAAGGATAATTTTGTTTCATGTAAAATTTTAAGTTAGGTTGTTTGTTTTTTAATTAACACTTTAAGTATCTCTTCTTCTTGCGTGGTTTGTGAAGAGAGGTCCTCAATAATTATTATTATGCTTGTTTATAGGTAAGGTATACCATCACCCCCTGGATTCTTCTGAAATCTTTTCTTTGTGCTTTGTTTTTAACAATATTGAATATGATATGTGTACACGTATTTTTGTTTTTGCTGTTATTTGTTCTTTTTGGAACTGATTATGTCATAGATGTGTGACTTATTAGTTGGATTGTCTTCTTTTTTTAATGTTTTATTTATTTATTTATTTACTTTTTTTTTTGAGAGAGACAGACAGCATGAGCAAGAGAGGGTCAGAGAGAGAGGGAGACACAGAATCTGAAACAGGCTCCAGGCTCTGAGCTGTCAGCATAGAGCCCAATGTGGGGCGCAAACCCATGAACCATGAGATCATGACCCGAGCTGAAGTCAGACGCTCAACTGACTGTGCCACCCTGGCGCCACTAGTTGGAATGTCTTCTTAGAGGAGAATCAATGAATCACACTTACTAAACCCACAATAAGTATTTTTGAACAAATTATTATCATCCTTTGAATCTTATTTCCTAATAATACTAGGACTAAGTAAGTCTTCTAATCTTTATGTATCAAAATGCTTGACTTTGAGATAAATATTAAAGTAATTTTATACTTTTTGATGGGGAGAATATTGCAAAATGACAAATACAGATATGAGATTATTTAAAAATTACAACTGAAGGTGAACCGTCTAGGATGACTGCAAATATATCATATCAAATCATAGGGAAAACACAGGCAGCTCTATGATGTGGTGTGATCCAGATAAAATAGATAATCACTTAACAAGGATTTATGAAGCTCCTTTTAGGTAACCATCATTTAGTAACACTTTTTCCTCTACTCACGTGCAAAAACATATATTTTACCTTCTTACTCCAGCAGAAAGCTGTGTATTTCTTTTTCTTTTTTATTTGTTAAAGTTTATTCATTTATTTTGAAGGAGACATAGCACAAGCAGGAGAGGGGCAGGGAAAAGAAGAGTCCGAATCCCAAGCAGGCTCTGGGCCATCAGCACAGATCCTGATGCAAGGCTCAAACTCATGAACTGTGAGATCAAGACCTAAGCTGAGATCAAGAGTCAGATGCTTAACTGAGTGCACCACCTAGGTGCCCCAGAAAACTGTGTATTTCTTGACAACCATTTGTTAAAGAAAAAACCAAAAGCGATAAAAATTATGAATGATGAAATTCACAAAGTTACAAAGCACTTTTTAGACCAGTTACTATGTTTAGAGTTAATTCTATTGTCCAGTCAGATATTTTCTTGTCAGTATTTCGGAACCATTCAAACTTTACAGAACAACTTTTTAATCTTTATCATCATCATCATCATCATCATCATCATCATCGTCATCAGTTTTAATAAACAGCTCTGTCAACACACTGTTGAAATCTTAAAACATAACTATAAATAAAAATAGTAAAACAATATGTTAGGTTATATATTTGATATTGATGGAAACAAAAATTTACTTTCTCAGTTCTTTCAATTCCTTCCTGCTAAATCTATTCATGATTATTTTCTTATCTGGAACAGATGAAGGTCTAAAACACAATTGAGAACAGGATCATATTGGAAAAGGAGTACATTTTCAGTGGCATAATTATGAATGCATTTGAAATACCTTTCTTAACTCCCATTTTAGGCCATATTTGGCAGGATTAAAGGATTTCAATCTGGATTAAAGGATTAAGTAATTCATAAACTAGTGTTTCATCTTAGAAAAAAAGGAAACATAATCATTCAGATTCTTTGTGTCAAGAGATGAATGACTACTCTTTCCAAGCATGTGTTTTTCATTTAAGCTAAGCTAACAATACATGCATGTTTTTCCCAGTCTTTTGCCATGTTGATCCCCTGTTTCCACACTGAAAGCGTGCATATGCCTTTGGGCTGCAAAAAGTACACTGCTATTGACTTAAGTATCACTAACTCTTATGGTAATGCTGTTAAGTAATGACTAAGGTAAATTAAAAAAAAAAATATGATCACAAAAGCAGGAAAAAAATCAAAATGTAAAGATAAAGAATGTTTTATTTTGATTTTGGGGAAATATAGGAAATGCTTTTTTTATATATTTGTATTTTCAGCATGGTTTAAAGATTTACCTATGGCTTAGAATTGCAAAGACTATTTCTACAACTGATACATCAAATAATATACTTGAATGGTGTTCACTCCTCCCTTTGATCTAAATGCACAAGCCTTTGATAACTGGCAAAGATAGCCTTGGTTAGCTACTTGGCTGGGACCATATGATTGAGCTGCCAAATTTCTTAGTGTAAGAGATCCTTGCAAAGTGAAGCTTCTTGATTTTGCTATCATATAGATATCAGAAACTATCTAGAAATCTAACCTGGGTTCCATGTGAGTTTTTGACTCTCCCATGGCAAAAAGCCCATAGATGGTGCTGGTTGAACAAATGCCTTATAAAACTAGATAGTGATTTATTTGTGAAAAACCATATAGACTCATAAATCTTGGGAAAGCAAAAACGGATGTATTTATTTCAAATTATTCTACCTTCTTTTTTCCTTTCCTTCTTCATTTTTAAGGGTGTCTATCTCAAAAGGATTCAAAATATTTAAAAATTTATCCATCAGTTGTCCTATCTTATATATTACTAGTCTTTTCTATTGTTTTATTCCAAATTTAAACCCCAGCAGACCATACTGGCAGCTTACCTCTGGCTTTTGCCTCCAAGAGGCACCTTGCTACTGTCTCAATTTCCTTGTGTATCCTCATATTTATCTTCTTTTTTGGAGAAAAAAATGATGTTACTATAAAAAAGAAACACTATTTCTAACTGAAGTCACAATAAAATATTCCTTGTGATTAATCTTTGCTCATCCCTTTCATTGCCATAAGAGATGCTCTTCAAGGAGCAGTAATTCAAAGCAGATAAGAACATGGATACTGGAGCCAGATAATTTGATTCACCTGGTTTGACCAATTACTATCTGTATGATTTTGACAATTTGGTTACCTTTTCTGTGCCTCAGTTTCCTTATTTGTAAAATGAGAACAAGCATAGTGTTTAAACAATAGCTCGTTCATAGTAAATGCCGTAGAAGTGCTAGTATTTTATTTACAAAGAGAAAGAAGCATTATTATTAAGGCATTACTGAGACATATCCACTGAATTATTTCCAGTTCTCAGGTAAGATCTGATTGATTAGGAAGACTCCTGGTAATGTATCTTTCATCAAAAGCAAATTCAAAAAAAGCCAATTCAATATACATAAATAACTAACTTCAATTTTGTAGACTACACAATTTTAAAGTTTCCTTAGGTATGTGTTTTGGAAATATATTATGGTAGCATTTTAAGTTGTATAAATGAGAAAACAATGCCTACTCTGTGTTTTTAAATTTTCTTCTTCTTCTTTTTTTTTAAGGTATCAGCAACTTTCCTAAAGTACTAGAAAACCACAGCAGATGTAGATCAACTGAATATAGTTTCATTTTCTTCAGAACTATACTACTTAGAAAAATGAGTTTGAAATAAATTGAATAATTATTTACTATACTAGTTTTAGATAATATTTCCTGTTTCATATATTTTGTAATATAAAATTATAAAACTGCTTGATATTTTTCTGCTCCCAAACATGTTTTTACTTTAATTTAAATAATGCCATGTTTCTTTAATTGCCAGATAACAACTATTTACTTATTTCCTATTACATATTTAGCAATTTCTTACATATCGTATGTAGTTTTCAAGACAACACACAAAAAAATTCCTACATGTAGTAAGATATAGATACATCAGGTAAACAAAATGTAATTAAGCAATTAAGTAAAATATGTAATATTTAAGGCTTATTATAATATCGAGTTTTCTTATTGCTCCCCAAAATATTTAATTTTTTAATATTTGTTTACTTTTGAGAGAGAGAGAGAGACAGAAAGTGAGCAGGGGACGGGTAGAGAGAGAGGGAGGTACAGAATCTGAAACAAGTTCCTGGTTCTGAGCTGTCATGTCTATTCAGAGCCTGTTACCAGGCTCAAATTCAGGAACTGTGAGATCATGACCTGATCTGAAGTCCGACACTTAACTGACTGGGCAGCCCATGTACCCCACTCTCCAAAATATTTTAGACTTCAAAGCAGATCCAAACATATATGTATATTTATACCTGTATCTAAAACTATTATCTGTAGAAACTTAAAATACATTTTCTTGTGAATGGTTGGAAACTGGTGATTTTTAAAAAGGGGGTCCATTCCCATTTGCTTTCCTTAAAACCACTGACCTTTGGGGGAGCTTGGGTGGCTCTGTCAGTTAAGTGCTGGACTTCAGCTCAGGTTATAAAATCACTCAGATCATGATCTCTCACTCAGGTCATGATCTCGTGGTTGGTGATCAACCAAGCTCCTGGTTGGGCTCTGTGCTGACAGCTCTGAGCCTGGAGCCTGCTTTGGACACTGCGTCTCCCTCTCTTTCTGCCCTACCCCTTGATGTGCTCTGTCTCTCTCTCTATCTCTCAAAAATAAATAAACATTTAAGAAATAAATAAACAAAAACCCACTGACTTTTAAACTTCTTGGGACAGTTTACTTGGGGTAGGGGAGGATAAAATTGGAGATGTTCATAGAACTTGCCACTCCCATAGAAAAATTATGCAATTCATACCTTCAATGGGAATAAATTTGAGTTCCTCTCAAAGAAATCATAATTTTTTTTTCTTTCTTCCACAAATTTTCAGAAAACTGTATGGAAATCCCAAGGGTATTTTTCTAAACTATATTTTAAAAATCTTAATAAGGGGTGCCTGGGTGGCTCAGTCGGTTAAACGTCAGGCTTTGGCTCAGGTCATGATCTCATAGGTCATAGGTTCGAGCCCCTCATCAGGCTCTGTGCTGACAGCTAGCTCAGAGCCTAGAGCCTGTTTCTGATTTTGTATCTCCCTCTCTCTCTGACCCTCCCTGACTGCTCATGTTGTCTCTCTGTCTCTCTCAGAAATAAATAAAAACATTTTAAAAATTTAAAGAAATAAATAAAGCATTAAAAGAAAATTAAAAATTAAAAAAATAAAAAAATTTAAATCATGGTTAGTTAGTAAGTGATGTGTGTGTGTGTGTGTGTGTGTGTGTGTGTGTGTGTATAATTCAAAGCAATTATATTTTCACTACGATTCTTACATATCTAGTTTTATAAATCTTTGGAAAACATCATTTGATAAATTTCCAATTCTGTTAACTCAAATTACTCTGCCATGTTTTGTACTTCATCTTTTTTGGTGTTTTTTTTTTTCCCGAATTATTTTTGACCAACTTGAGGAATCTAAGACAAAAAATTACAACTGTGAGTATTTTGACTAATATGATACATGTGTTTAGTAATCAATAAATATGTTTTATTCTTTCCTTTTAATATTATCCATATTATTTCCTTTTTACTTCCATTGCATAATATTGTCTTTCCTAAAAAAATGTACAATACATTAATAAAAGAAAATTCTAGTAAATGTATATGATTGACATTGGGGCTAAAATAAAGTAAAGCAAAATGTAATGACCAACAATTACTGATAAGGGATAAGAAAAACAGTAACAATTTTAACAAAAATTTACTTTTATACTTAAAAACTGTTTTATGTTTTATTCATTTCTGAGAGAGAGAGCATGAACAGGGGAGGGTCAGAGAAAGAGGGAGACACTGAATCTGAAACAGGCTCCAGGCTCTGAGCTGTCAGCACAGAGCCTGATGCGGGGCTCGAGCCCAGGAACCGTGAGATCATGACCTGAGCTGAAGTCGGTCACTTAACTGACTAAGCCACTCAGGCGCCCCCAATTTTAACAAAAATTTAAAAGTAAGTTTATGGATTGAGAAGTGGCAAACTAGTCATTGTTAGTATTGCACACATATTTGCTTTGATCTGCATTTCATGCACAGTGGCTCTATCTGACATTTCATGCCCTTTAGCCAATACTAGCATCTCTGTTAGAGATCTGTTTCCTAGGCTGAGAACCCACTCCTCATGCCTGTGTACACCAGAGAGCAGCACATAATTCTTCTCCAATGACTGGTAGGTGTGATAGTCTAGATACACCAACTTCCTTGCCTCCTGATTGTACCAACCCTGGGCCTCCTGAGATCTGAGATGGGATTGAACTAAAAATTTCTCTGAAGATTTTGCTTGATTCAACATCTTTGCTTTTCCTCCTTCTTTTCCCATTCCACTACCTCAACTGTCTACTGGTTTCCCCAGGCCTAATATACCACTTTCAAAAATTCCCCATCCCAGGATCTGCTTTGGAAAACTAAAGAAAATATAGTCATAATTATTTTAGTCCAGTCAATAAAGTCATCACCTAGGTTTGTGCAGAAAGGCATGTTAATGATTATCCATTATCGATGATATAAAATAATGAAGACAATCCATCCCGAAGAAACCCTGAAACTTTCAGCATTTAGAGACATGCTGAGACACAAATTTATGCAGTGAGCTATAAAAAAAAAAAGAGATTGGTTGAAAATCTGATCACAAAGCACTTGATTTTCATGTCTCACATCCTCACATACTTGTTCCTTGCAGGAAAACAGACTGGATTTAGAGATACCAGGAACTGTAGAAAATAGAAAGGCTAAGGATTACATAAATCTTTGCATATACATTGTGGGACCTCATCTTTTTTTCCCTATCTGGTTCCCAGAAAGTTAAAAGCCAAGTATATATCACCTATCCCAATTCTATACCTCCACCATGATTTGAAAACTATATTGATGAAATAATAATTCCAGGGAAAGTGTTTTCAGACACCAATAACTGTAAGTCTTCCACTGAAGATGTAAGATTGACATTTAAACACCACCAGGTGACCAGCTCTGTCAATACAGTTCAACTCACTCTTGATTAAGGAAGAACAGCTAGGGATCCCCAGCAAGGTAGGTAAAGTATTCATCAAAACTGGGAGAGACCAAAACAAACAAAAAAGGAAATATCTAAAAAAACAGAGGCTAAAAGAAAACTTCAAAAAATTAATTTATTTTGAAGATAAGCAAAATGTTGCATATAAGCATAAAGAATGATATGCTATACGTAAACAAGGAACAAGGAACCCCTTACAAATTACAATTTTCCATATTCTATCCCCTCCAGAATGATGAGAAGAAAAATCAAGAAAATCTCTCCAAGTGTAGGAAAATATTAAAGAATTCAGTTGGAAAATACAGCTTTAACTAGCAATTAGGACTATCAATCCAAAATCTTGAACATCTTTTTAATAGAATTTTAAAAATAGAAATAATAGGTAGAGGAAATTGGCCACAAAGCAGTAGAAAATAGTCCCCACAAAACCAAAGATCTCACTCTCTAGAATGAAAGAACACACCAAATTTCCTGCATGATAAAAAGAAAAAAGGGCCACACTAAGGCACACTAACGTGCAATTTCAGAAAAATATCTTAAAAGTATCTTAAGTATCTTAGTGTCCAGGGGCGCCTGAGTGGCTCAGTCGGTTGGACGTCTGACTTCGGCTCAGGTCATGATGTTTGAGCCCCGCATCGGGCTCTGTGCTAACTGCCAACTCAGAGACTGGAGCCTGTTTCGGATTCTGTGTCTCCGTCTCTCTCTGACTCTCCCCTCCTCATGCTCTCTCTCTCTTTCTCTCAGAAATAAATAAAACATTAAAAAAAATAGTGTCCAGAAATAAGTACAGGAAAAAAAACCTCACATGAACATTTAAAAAATGACATCATTTCCTATAAACACACTGCATTTTATAAAACAATGCCTTTGTTATTAATCCAAGGATGGGTGGATAATTTAAGAAAGTTTCTGAAACTCAAATCTTTAGATAATTACCTTTTATACCCTCTTTTTAGATATCTACTGGAAAATGGACTTTAGCAAAACAAAGGGTCAACTACAAATGATGAGTACAGTCAAGTAGTGAACTCTTTGCTCTCACTGAGTTTATATTCTACTAAAAGAGAAGCAATGAGTAAATATAAAATAGATCTTGGTCAATGTTAAGTAGAAAAGGAAACAGGGTAAAGAAATATCATGTTTAGGAACATGCTTTGATTAAGCTGCCACACAAACTTCTATGAATGAAATGCAGGAGAGCCAAATAATACATCGATAAGAAGTGTTCTGGGCAGAAGATGTAGCAATAGGTCCTTGAGAATGGAGCATGTTTGGTTTGTTCAACAACAGCAATGAGACCAGGATGGTAGAATCAGACGATGATATGGGTTGCAGGTGGAGTAACAAAGTTGCAGTAGTAACAGACTATGTTATATGGGACACTTTGGCCTTGGAAGGGACTTCAGATTTTATTCTAAGAGTGATTTCCCCTGAGAATCTTCTAGAAGATTTTGAACAAGGGAGTAGTATGACCTAATTCATATTTTAAAACCCTGTGTGATGGAGAACAGCTGGTAGGAAATCACAGAGGTAGAAAGACCAGGCAGGCTACTCTATTTGTTTTTATATCTTCTTATCTTTCAGTATTCATTATGACTCTTTTGTCCTCAAAACACATATTTTTATCAGTACCACGACTTTATCATTTCCATTTTTATTTACGACATTTTGGCACATAGGTCTTTAAGCATGGCAGGGATAAAGAAAGCCATCAAAAAAATCCTAGACATGACTTCCCTGGAAATCATTTCCCGTGTAATAGGATGATTTTCTCATTTGTAGCTGTCCGTTATGACTTTTGTCAACAAAGATTATATAAAACCGTAAAATGGCTGAAATGCATTTTTATTTAACAAGTTATCAAATGGCTGAAATATTTTAATAGCATGTGGTCAGATATGACATTTCGAAACTTCAAAACTAAATAATTAACTGAGTAGGAGGAAGAGGAAAAACAATGAGTGATTTGTTTACATGCTTCAGATTTTTAACTCTTGTGAGAAAAGGCCTGAATTATAGATAATCATCATCCTAACATATCATCATCTTTAGCACATAAAGTTAACTCGATAGTTGAATTAAATATATGAAGAGACAATTACCTACTTGATACTCATGTCAAGTTTATTTTCTTTTGTTTTTTTTCCTTCCCATTTGTCATTTGATTTTTTTTTCTCATTAGAGAGCACAGAATACTTTTAATGAAACGAAGTATCTATTTCTTAAGTGAAAGAAAGGTCTATTTTAAAACAGTCATCAGTACGTTAAGTTTACCCTGGGACATATGCTAAAAATGGAAACTGGTGTCATAGTATGCTTCTGGTCCTCTGGGAAACTTTTTTTTTTTTTAACTCAACAGGTTATGAAGATCATCATAAATCCTTATAACAGTAATCCAGAAACTGCTAGTATTGCATTCTTGCATGTTAAAGATGTGCAGGGTCAGCAAAGAGCTACTAATGACAAGCATCAAGAAGATGAAAATCATGGCCTGCCTTCACAAGGGAATCTTTACATGCAGACTATGGTTTTCAAGCTAAAAAGTTGTCTAGAAGCTCCACTGCCACAAATTCCAAATGATGCACTGATTAAGAAAGGTCAGTATGTCTTTTGAGAAGTTGACAGTCATGATATAGTAACTATGCAAAGCTGCAAGTCTCTGGAGTAGTATTTGTGTCTAATCTATATGGTCACAGGAAATATAACTGCCAAGAATGCCATATTCATCATCTTGAGTAGTTTTATCAGCACTACCTGATGTCGCACTCAAAAGAAAAATCACCAAAAATTTGCTTGGCCATTCAATCATGTATCCTTTGTGAAATATGCTTGGGGCAGACTCTGTGCCAAGTGATCAAGATACAAAGATGAAAATAAGATACTGTTCCTGCCCTCATTGTGCTCAAAAAAAAAAAAAAAAAAAAGAGGGGAAACAAAGAAAATGTTATAATGTAGTTCGGTAATTGCTATAATAGAAGTAAAATTAATATAGTAGAAATAAGACATTAGGGAAGTGCTAAATCAGCCTAGGAGACTCTTCGTAAAAAGTTTAACCATAACCTATGAATAAAAGAGAACTTACAAAAGATATAATTAAAGATAACTTGTTTATACATGAGAAAAACTACTATTTTTTGCATTCTCCAAACTGTTTATACTAAGAACTCTAATACTAAAATCTCGCAGTTGTGATTCTTACTCTACTGCTTTTCTACTAAACTACACAAGCAGAGGTCATTTCTTCATCAATTTACAGATCATACAAATATTTATTATATGCCTATATGATTACCTTCTACAGAATCAAGCAATAACAGTGCAAACAAATTTGACAAGTTGATTCTAATATATATGTGGAAAATTAGCCACCTAGAATAAACGAAGAATAACCAGGGATAAAGAAAACCACAGCAGTTATACTATGTGAATTCAGGATTTTTTTTTCTACATCTGTTTTTATCCAGTAGTGTTACTCTTGCAGAAGGATAGACATGTAGATGAATGAGAAATAGTTGAGTTCAGAGAAAGATCCGTACATATTTGGTGAACTGATTTTTTAAAAAGTACCAAGGCAATTGATGGAGGAATGAAAACTTTTTGAGATATGGTGCTGTGATAATTGGATATCCAAAAGGAAAAATAAAATGAGCATCTACTCTCCCCTCACATCAGACTTAAAAATTAACACTAAATGGATCATGAGTCTAAGTAAAAGAAAAAGTATAGTACTTTTAGGAAAAAATATACTAGAAAAGCTATGTGACTTCAGCGTAGGTAAAAATTTCTTAATTAGGGCATAAATGCATAAGTTATAAAGGAAAATAATAAATTGGGTATTGTCAATATAAAAAATAAATTGCTCTGGAAAGATCCCATTAAGAACAGAAAAAGCAAGTTACATCTTGAGAGAAAATAGTCATAATACACATAGCTGACCAAGGACTTCTATCTATAATAAATTTTAAAAAAATCTCTTATAACTAGTCATAAAGAAGATACATTCCACAGAAAGAAATGAACATATCTGAACAGATATTTCACAAAAGAATCTATGCAAATGTCTATGTGGATGTAGTGCATGTGTGACAGTTTCTCATCAGGTAAATGCAAATTTAAAATCAAAACAAGATACTACTATACTCCCATGAGAATGGTTAAAATAAAAATGCTAACAATACTTAGTATTATTGATTACACGGAACAACCTGAACTCTTCTACACTACTAATGTGAATATAAAATAGTACAATACACTTGAAAACTAAGAAACCTGTAAGTTCTTTAAGATGTTAAGCTTTCACCTACCATTTGATCCTGGATATTATTCCAAGAGACATAAATAGATACCTCAATCAGGATGATAAAGACATACAGAGGTTAGATAAGATACATACATAGGTAACTAGATGGATATGTTATTGGGAGTCAAAGTCTCAGAACTTACAGGTTAAACTACTGATTTAAAATCAATTTGTATAGGTGTGCCTGGGTGGCTCAGTCCCTTAAACATCCAACTCTTGGTTTTGGCTTGGGTCCTGATGGTTTTTGAGTTAGAGCCCCACATTGGGCTTTGCACTGAGAGGAGCCTGCTTAATTCTCTCTCTCTCTCTCTCTCTCTCTCTCTCTCAGAATAAAATAAAAATAAATAAAATCACTTATGATTAAACAAGTTAGCTGACCATCACTTCCCAATATTAAAGCAAATAGGAGAGTGCATTTGAGTTACTAAACTACTATATGACAACAAAAGTGATATATTGAATCCAAGTGATATATGGAACAAGTAACTTAAGGCCACATACTGTACACATACTAAACATAAATGTTAAGTGTCTAGGACTACAAAATGTCTGTTGATTAAGATAAGAGACAATGTCAGAAACAAGACCTGAGTTCAAAAAAAGTTGCTGTCAACTGGGAACAAAGAAATCTTGAAAGGGAAAATACCTACTTAACAATAGATCCACATATTTCTGTCTAGGAAATTAATATCTGTTGTGTCTGGCTCTAGGCTTATCTACTCAGAGAAAGAGTAAGTATAGACACATAACTGGGGTAAAAAGTGAGGAATGAAAGATAAAAAAGATGGACTGTAACAAGATTCTATTTACTCATTGAAAATGAGACTAAAAATGAGAATAGTGCAAGGCTGCAGACTGAGCTATGCGGGAGGGTGCTGGAGTAACCTGCAACACCTGTAAAGCACCTGATCACAGAGCTCAGGAACTCATTTAGCTTTTAGATTACTGAGAAACGACAAAAGCAAGGACCTAGAAGAGTGTCTATGTGTGTTTTTCTTTATCCAAAGAGATTTAAATTTTTTAATGTTAGCAGTAAAATTAATGTTTTAAATTAATAAAATAAAATAAATTAAATTAAAAAATTTAAGATTTCTTTGGATAAAGAAAAACACACACATAGAGAGAGGCAGTGAGAGAGACATAATTAAATTAAATAAATTAAATTTAAAAATTTTAATCTCTTAAGGGAGAGAGGCAAACCATGAGAGACTCTTGAATGCTGACAAAAACAGGACTGATGAATATAGGGGAGAGGGGGGATGGGCATGGAGGAGGGCACTCGTGGGGATGAGCACTGGGTGTTATGTGGAAACTAATTTGACAAACTATTTGTAAAAAAAAATAAAATAAAATAAAGGGGCGCCTGGGTGGCTTAGTCGGTTAAGCGTCCGACTTTCGCTTAGGTCATGATCTCGCGGTTCGTGGGTTCGAGCCCCGCGTCGGGCTCTGTGCTGACTGCCAGCTCAGAGCCTGGAGCCTGTTTCAGTCTGTGACTCCCTCTCTCTCTGACCCTCCCCTGCTCACGCTCTCTCTCTCTCTAAAATAAATAAAAAAACATTTTAAAAAATAATAAAAAATAAAAATAAAAAAAATAAATAAAATAAAATGAGTCTCCTATGGACAGCAAAAAAAAAAAAAAATCTCTTTGGATAAAGAAAAACAGAGAGAGAGAGAGAGAGAGAGGCAGTGAAGGAGAAAGAGAGAGAGAGGAGAGAGACAGCCTGAGTAGGGGAGGGTCAGAGAGAGAGGGAGACAGAATCCAAAACAGGCTCCAGGCTCTGAGCTACCTGTCAGCACAGAGCCCGATGCGGGGCTCGAACCCACGAACTGTGAGATCATGACCTGAGCTGAAGCCGGACACTTAACTGACTGAACCACCCAGGCACTCCTATCCAAACAGATTTAAACCCTTGTATTTCTACTAGCAAATCACAAATTACAAAAAATCTGAATGTAAAGGTAACTACACTTATCCCTTCTCTGGGGAGCCTCCGTACTATTGCAGCTACTGGGCCCATTATAAAAATACTCAGAATTCTTCCATTTGCAACCTCATGGATGGAACGAGAGGGTATTATGCTAAGCGAAATTAGTCAGTCAGAGAAAGACAAATATACAACTTCACTCATATGAGGACTTTAAGATACAAAACAGATGAACATAAGGGAAGGGAAACAAAAATAACATAGAAACAGGGATGGGACAAAACAAGACACTCAAATATGGAGAAGAAACAGAGGGTTACTGGAGGGGTTGTGGGAGGGAAGATGGGCTAAATGGGTAAGGGGCATTAAGGAATCTACTCCTGAAATCATTGTTGCACTATATGATAATTAACTTGAATGTGAATTTTAAAAATATTTAAATAAAGATAAACAAATAAAAATTATTGATATTATAGCCATCTGAAGTAAACTTCTAGAAATATTAAAAAAATACTCAGAATTCTTAAGGAATTTTAGATTCTGAAATAGGGAGGAGGGAAAAACATATGAAAAGCAGAAAGAGCGTATATAGAACATTTTGCTGAAGTGTAAATTCCAGAGAAGACCTGCCTCATCTTTTGGGATCTCTGCACAAATATGTATCTTTCTACAATACCTGAGTATTTATCTTACTTTGCTAAAAAGACTACAGGTTTTCAAGATGAAAATTCAATGAACCCAGAAAAGAACTGGGTATTATTCCCACTTAAATGTGGGAATTTTTATAGATTAATAGTGTGGAAGTTTTGATTATGTGGAGGCAAATGATTTAGAAAGAGTATTAGTAAAGAGACACAATGAAGAAATGGTAATTGAGCCAAAGGAAATAGAGAGGGGTAAAAAAGAACAATTATAGAAAATTCCTTTCTGTTTTTCCTGAATCAAAAGTGTCTGAGACGGGGGGCACCTGGGTGGCTTAGTCGGTTGAGCGTCCGACTTTCGCTTAGGTCATGATCTCGCGATTCCTGGGTTCAAGCCCCGCGTTGGGCTCTGTGCTGACTGCCAGCTCAGAGCCTGGAGCCTGTTTCAGAGTCTGTGACTCCCTCTCTCTCTGACCCTCCCCTGCTCATGCTGTCTCTCTCTCTCTCTCTCTCTCTCTCTCTCTCTCTCTCTCTCTCTCCTAGAAATAAATAAAAAAACATTTCAGGGGCGCCTGGGTGGCTTAGTCGGTTAAGTGTCCGACTTTCGCTTAGGTCATGATCTCACGGTTCATGGGTTTGAGCCCCGCGTCGGGCTCTGTGCTGACTGCCAGCTCAGCCTGGAGCCTGTTTCAATCTGTGATTCCCTCTCTCTCTGACCCTCCCCTGCTCATGCTGTCTCTGTCTCTCTCTCCTAGAAATAAAATAAAACATTAAAAAAAACAAAAACAAAAAAAAAACATTTCAAAAATTAAAAAAAAAAGTGTCTGAGAGGGGAATGCAGAGGTATCTTCCTTCTCCTTCCTATACCATGTGTCCAACTGCTCCTAGATATCAGAAAGAGGCTAGTCATAGTTCTGCATTGGAATCTCATTGCAGATTAAATGGGCTTTCATAGATTGTTTGAGGGAATCTTAGTACCTGTTATAGCATTCCTGTGTTTCTGTGAGATAAATATATATTTTGTATAAAACATAACTTGTAATTTAGGAAGGTGGAGAACAGTAACATGTTTCGAATATTAATAATGGCCTGCTATCTTTTAAGATTGTAGTCAATTAGTTCATGGTCTTTAAGTCTCTATGCTTGTAAGTTTTTATTATTTTGAGTTGAGGCTAAGAAATATCATAACTTAAAGAATATTTATACTCAAGACAATAGAAACAAAGAACATGTCATTGCTGATCTGCGATAACTCCAAAAAGGGCTTTAAGAACAATTATTGTGAGCCTGACTATCACCAGTGATTGTTGCCTTCCTATAGATTCTATACCATTGGTATCTAGAGAATATTAGAGAGTGAGATATATAATGACCTCATTTTCGTTACTATCCAGTAATATATAATCTAAGTATTCGTTAGGTAAAAATTTGACACTCAAGTGGCACATGGGTGGCTCGTGAGCCCCACGTCAGGCTCTGAGCACATAGCTCAGAACTTGGAGTCTGAATCAGATTGTGTCTCCCTCTATCTCTCTGCCCCTCCCCCCTTTCTCCTCCTCCCCCTCCCTCTCCCTCTCTCTGAAAAATAAACATTAAAAAATATAAAAATAGGGGCGCCTCAGTCAGGCAACTGTCTGACTTCAGCCCAGGTCATGATCTCATGATTCCTGAATTCAAGCCCCATATTGAGCTTTATGTTCACAGCTCAGAGCCTGGAGCCTGCTTTGGATTCTGTGTCTCCCTCTCTCTGCCCCTGCCTCGCTCATGCTCTGTCTCTTTCTCTGTCTCAAAAATAAAAATTAACTTTAAAAATATAAAAATAAATTTTGACACTCAAATTTGGTATTCAAAATATAAGAACAATGGTTGAATCTTTGTTGTAATTTCATGGGTATATTTTCAAATCTGGGGACCATCACCTAAAATCAAAGACTATTACGAGTTTTAGGTTTAGATGATTTTCCTTTCTCATCATAACCCCATTCTAACAGTTCTGTCTTGTGCAATACAGCCCAATTATTTTCTAAGCGGTGAGAACAACACTGCTCAAAACATTTGAGTGTCCTATATATCTGAACATTTTATCTAACGGTTTGACATTTTATAGTATGAGAAAGATATTCCAACAAACCACATCAAGCTGTTTGCTGTTATGGCTGAAATTCACATTGAAGAGAGTAGCTAAGCTTTTTAAAAATTTTCCAAAACAGGAATCTCCAGAGTAAATGCATCAGGCTGTTCGTATGTACAAAGATAGAAGCCTAGGGAAAGGAAGGAAATGTATGCCTCAGAGGAAAGAAAGTTATATAGCTGGCCAAAAACATACATAAAGTTTTATAAGATTTTAAGTCCTATATTAAGATCCAATTCACTTACTGTCAAAATATTAAACTGCACATTTGAGTTCCTATTAACAACTGAATTACTGACCCAAACCCTGTATCAGGAGTAAATTTCATCTTAAAACTACCTGCAGAATAAATGTCTTGAAGTTGTCACAATACCAGAGTGTTGTTTAACACCTTTGTCAAAGTGATTAATTCTTCACTAATTTGTATTTTAGATTCAGGCATCTTTTATCACAGAAAGACTAAGGGTATGAATCAAATTGTCTTTGGGCTCATGAATTAGTGAGAGGTGATACAATAAGCCAATAAGCCAGCATTAAATTGGTGAATAGCAGCAGCAGGAATTATCTATGGGAGGATCAATACTGCTAATAGACTTGATGCTACAAATATTTGCCTTTATAAGTGCTAACCATTTTTGGATTGCTTTTGTTTAACCCCAGGCCCAGATCATGAAAATCTGGTAGGACTAATACTAATTTTTTATCCAATTATTAAGTTCATCATGATATCCTGGAATGAAAATTGATTAAAGAAAATACAATTTATTGCCACATAAGAAGATATCTATATTTTATAAGGGGATACATTATTCATTATGTATACATTTATGGTACATACAGTTATACATTGATGGCATTATCAATTGTTATCAATAGAAAAAAGCCACCTATTTGCAAATATATTATTATGCATGCATACACATGCCTACATGCATATCGGTATATATATACATACATTTATATTCATATACATATGGTAGTTAAAATAGAAATATAATTTTACCAGATCCTAAATTATGCCTCGATTCAAGATCAATAAAGCTCAATGTCAAAGCGGAAAAATGCCTTGAAAGACATTTATATTTATACCAATGAAATGAATAAGTCACAGAAATCAAATGCACAGCATCAGAAAAAAATTAAATTAAATAAAATACTAAATTTACACCAAGATAATGAGAATTTTCTATATTCCACCACAGTATTACAACAGAGAATAAATGATGAGTGATAAAATAGACTAAAAATGATATTAGCATATTCAAGATAATAAATTAAAAATAAACACCTTAATGCTGAAAACAAACTGAGGACTGATGGGTGGGGGAGAAGGGGGAGAGGGACATGGGGGAGGGCACTTGGGATGAGCACTGGGTGTTGTGTGGAAACCAATTTGACAATAAACTATTTGTAGAAAAAAAAAAAGACTATCCCAAAACAGTCACAACGTTAGTGCTTATAATAGTGAAAATTAATCTACATTTCATAATTTCTGCAATAAAATGTTACTTGCCAAAAAATTAAAAATAAACACCTAACGAAAAAGATTTCGAAAAAATATTTGACATAAAAAGAACATTAAAAAAAAGAGATCTGATCTAACACCAAACAACACCTATAAGGTAAATATATACATATATAAATATGTGTAAAAACTGTCTTCTAAATGGGGCAGTAAATGCATGTTTGCTAGTTTTTTGTCCCCTTTGGATCATGGTCATCACACATCTGAGAGAAAAACACCTCATGTTTTAGTTATTATTGAGGAAGATTTGTATGGGATCCATCCAAGGTAACTAAAAATATATATAACTATGCACATTATAAAGGCAAGGGAGATTCATACACAAACTTGATTTCAACACAATGAGACTGGTGCTTATAAAGAAACCCAGTTACAGCCAAAAACAAAACAAAGAAGAATGATGAGGTTTTGTATAAAATTTAAATCCAAATATGCATTTTTGAACACATCTGTTGTTTCAGTTGTTTCTCCAATTAACCCATATTTGTGTTGTTTTAACTGATATAATCTTTTCCTATGGAGATGGATGGAAAGTCCAGTTCTTAGACTAGAGAGAAACTTGTGAAGATAATATAAGTTCACATCATTATGACTTATTCTCATCTGTTATTATGTCTATATAAAATATCTGTACTTTCATTTAGTTAGAGAAAACATTCAACAGGCTTTTCCTGAAAATTTCCTGGAGGGGTACAAGAGAAGTCAGAGGCTGTGAATCATAATCAGCATAGTGAAAACCTAGAGAGATCTGGAATATTAAATTAAGACTACAGTTGTGAGAGTGAATAATTGCTACTTTACTATATTTGGAATCATTCTATATCATGAGATAATCACTATTTGGTACATGACTCTCTCAGGATTGTAATGGATCTAGGAAAAAAATATATGTTATAGCCCCCTGCCCTGTTTATAACCTTTGGCTGATACATAAAGAACTAGAAGATTAGAACATTGTATGCACAGCAAGCTAGCTTCACCACAAGATAGGTTTCTCAAGAACTACACCAGAAAGTTAGACAGGAAGCCCGAGATTAGCACAATAACTGTGCTGTTTGCCTCTGTTGCCTACTTGCCACATAGGCAATATTTGTATCTTAGAGAAACAAGTCCTAGTCACGCAGATGCGTGGGAACCTAGTCAAGCCTGATAAGCTCAAGAATATAAGCTCTCCCCTGCTGCTATTCGGGTTGCTTGATTTGGTTGCTCCCCAAATTCATCCCAGCGCTGAATAAAGAAGTGTGTGATGCCAATCTGTGTTCCTGTATTCTGTTTACTGATCTAGGCTCTGGTGGCTACAACACACACACACACACACACACACACACACACACACTTATTTATTTATTTATTTATTTATTTATTTATTTATATATGCACATACACATATATATAAATAATATATATAAATATATAATATATAAACTATTTGTAAATATATATATATAATATATTACATATAAATATAATATATTATATATTATTCATATATAATTTATATATATATTATTCATATATATATTCATATATATATATATATATGTGCCTGTGTGGCTCAGTGGTTAAGCATCAGACTTTGGCTCATGATCTCATGGTTTGTGGGTTCGATTCCCTCATCGGACTTTGTACTGAAAGCTCAGAGCCTGGAACCTACTTCAGATTCTGTGTCCCCCTCTCTCGCTCTGCCCCTCCCCCACTCATCCTCTGCTTCTCATTCTCGCTTTCTCTCTCAAAAATAAGCATTAATTTAAAAAAATAAGTACATACAAGTATATACATGATAAAGGCTTCTTTATCTTATGGAGTGTCCCTATGATTGCAAGCTTCAGTACATGGCTTCACAGGCCTCTTTCTGTGCTGATAAAATAGATAACATAAAAAGGAATACCTTATGTGTCTCCTAAGCTTTGTTATAATACAGAGGGTAAATGCTACAATGAAATTTACCCAACTGGTATTCAGTATAATATTAGAAAAGTAGCTCTCCAGAGAGAAAAAAACAAACAAAAATATTCTGTGTTGAACTATGGTAAGAGATATTTGGATAAACAAAGGTAAAGGATTTCATCATTCTGGGACTTCTTAGAGCATATTTAGGGCTAAAACCAAGGTCTCTTGCTTTTGGAATCATTGCTTTTCACACTCCAAAATGCTGCTATTTAGTTAGGTGATCCTACAGCCTTCAGTTTGAGACCCATGTGGATCCAGCAGCTTTGAGAAATGGTCCCTCCTTACTCTGACAATTATAAAGTCAGAGAAGCTGACCAGGGAAGAATATAAGCAAGAAGCACACAAATATAGAGAAAATATAAGGGTTAGGATTACTGCCTCTGGAGTCAGAAAGTACTAGATGTTTCTCCCAGTGTCATCTTACATCAGATATGTGAATTTGGATCAATAAATTCCTTAAGGACCAGGCTCCTCATGTTTAAAGTAAAATTGTTTAGATTTTAAAAAGCAGTCCCAAAGCAATTAATATTATTTTAGAGTATGAAAATTATATGCTCTCTCCCTCTCTTTTCCCTCCCTCTTCCTGATCTTTCTCTCTCTTTTCTAACACACACACACACACACACACACACACACACACACACACTCACACACACATACATTTTCTTGTTTTAACTTTAACTGCTCAGTTGCATCATATTAATGATTGATCTTCAGAGAGTATATTGATATTAACGATGACTTCAAATATGGCTTTCTTTACGAAAATGCTCAGTACCCTGGAGAACAACACTGATGCCAATCTCTTCTTAGGATCTGAATTAATGAGCAAGATTTTATTCTTTTTTCAGCTTGATCATTTAATGAGCTGCCATGCTATTTAGTTTAAAGGGCTTATATTTTGCCCCTACCCTGAAGGTTTTATTCTGTAAAATTACAATATCAGTGTATATTTCCTAAACTCATTTATATTGGAAAACAATGATCTGAGAATAATAAGGAAAAGTAAGTCCTAAGAACTCAATAAATGTAGATAGGTGAAAAACATATTTGAGAACTATAGTTGAATATAATTGAAAACCTATGAGTTAAAGAAAACTAAAACCTAAAATTATAGTTATCCTGTCTTATGATAATAAAGCAATGAGTGTGCTATTGCTATAAAACAATATTGAAATGATCCATATCATCTCACTTAAATAATTAGTTCTCTAACTACTGTAAGTACGCATAACTATGCATTAGAATCACTTAGGGAGCATTTCAGATATGGCAATGCATGAGCCACACCAAAGACCCAATTAAAAAATTTGTGGAACCTATTAACAATATTTTCACAACTCTTTCCAGGTGTAATATATAGAAAAATATTCGAGCCATTGATCTTGTTGAATGAATTAAACAAAGAGGCCATTAGAGAAAGGTGGTTCAAATACCTTAGCAATCTACATCTACATAAGCAAACCAAAACCTAAGCTTATTAATGCCTCAATGTTAAACATTAGAATCTAACCACAACCAATCACAGACAACCCACTAACCTTTTCCAAATAAGGCAGATGCCCATCAATATAAGGTTATAACCAATCAAATTTTCAAGCCATTTTTGTGGAAATAAACTCTTAAAATGTTTAGTATACCTCAGTCTATCTTTTATTAATTTAAATCATTGCTACCTATGAAACAATGACTTGCTTATAAACATGTTTTTGTATCATGGAAACTTTTGAAAATTGGATATTTCCTTCTGTCCCTTAAAAAATAAACTCAAACACATCCACATTTGCTTATGCATCCAAATAAAAACCTACAGGGGCGCCTGGGTGGCTTAGTCGGTTAAGCGTCCGACTTTCGCTTAGGTCATGATCTCGCGGTTCGCGGTTCGAGCCCCGCGTCGGGCTCTGTGCTGACTGCCAGCTCAGAGCCTGGAGCCTGCTTCAGTCTGTGACTCCCTCTCTCTCTGACCCTCCCCTGCTCACGCTGTCTCTCTCTCTCCCCTAGAAATAAAAAAAAACCTTAAAAAAAAAAACAAATAAAAACCTACACAGAATACCAAGGTATTCTCACACTCACAACTGCATATGATTCTGCATTCAATTTTTGGGCATAGGCAAAATTCCATGAAGCCCATGTTAAGAAATCTACCTCTAAGAATAACACTTAAGCGAACTGAAGAGGAAGAGAAGTATTTGTTAGCTTCTCAGTGGATCAAGTAGTATCATTTTGGCAGTTTTTTCACTGTGTAAAAATCTCCTATGTTAATGACATTCCTTTATAGTTACAAACTAAATCCATTTTACTTATATTCTCAAGGCAAATAGAAATTAATTTTTTTTTAATGTTTTATTTATTTTTTAGGAGAGAAAGAGAGACAGCGTGAGCAGGGGAGGGTCAGAGAGAGAGGGAGTCACAGATTGAAACAGGCTCCAGGCTCTGAGCTGGCAGTCAGCACAGAGCCCGACGCGGGGCTCGAACCCACGAACCGCGAGATCATGACCTAAGCGAAAGTCGGACGCTTAACCGACTAGGCCACCCAGGCGCCCCAGAAATTAACGTGTGCATATTCATTATGACCAGGAGAAAATTCCCCTTTCCAAATTTCAGTTTTCTTGTCTGACAAAGGAGTAAATAGATAAAGTATAGGGTAATAATTCAATGAAACATATCACCATGGTATTTATAACCGTCAACAAATATTAACTGTCACTATTATTGTTCTTGTTATATTCTAATAAGAGAGTTTCATACGCTTGTAGTTTTAATTAAAATTTCTCATTCCAGAAAGTAGTAACATTGAAAAAGCCAAAAAAAAAAAAAAAAAAGGGAAGGGGGGAGGCGCACCTGGTGGCTCAGTTGGGTAAGTGTCCAACTCTTGATTTCAGCTCAAGTCATGATCTCATGGTTTGTGAGACCGAGCCCCATATCTGCATCATCATCACAGAGCCTGTTTGGGATTCTCTTTCTCCCTCTCTCTCCCTCTGCCTCTTCCTTGCTTTCTCTCTCTTTCTTTCTCTCTTTCTCTCAAACTAAATAAATCAACATAAAAGATAAGAGTCATAATCAAAACAATGTTGATTACAATCATTGCTATCTCCTTTCACCTTGATTTAATTCATGTTTAGGTAAAGTGGTTTTGAATAAAGAATATTAAGACATTGCTTGCACTTCCATTTAAAAATGTATTTCTGTTCATTTGAACATACTATGGGGGCCACTCAAGGAAAAAGAAGCAGCATTATGTGACTGGCTAATGCTAGCTTTCTGTCCCCTTTATGTCTTAGACCTGACTACTTCTAGAAGTTGTTATTTAGAGGTTGTTAGTTAAATATCATTTTCATTCATATTTTTCCATACTCAGTAGTACTTCCAGATCATACCTCTAATCAACTGCAATCAATTTGGATTTGAATATAAATATCCTGGCCCCTCTTCCATGATGCTGTTGAAATGACATGGCATATAGTATGTTCTTTCTAAAATATTTTTAACGTTTACTCATTTCTGAGGCAGAGAGTGAGTGGGGGATGGGCAGAGAGGGAGACACAGAAACTGAGGAAAAGCTACAGGCTCTGAACTGTCAGCACAGAACCTGATGTAGTGCTCAAATCTACAAACTGTGAGACCATGACCTAAGCAGGAGTTGGACACTTAGCCGACTGAGCCACCCAGGGACCCCAGTATGTTTCATTTTAAATATCTTAACCCAGATTTTTAGTTTTTTTCTTCTTAAAACCCCCATAGGCTATATACAATTTTAAACTAATCCAACACTTCCAAGATGTGAAAAACACCTTGAAACTGAAACTGACAAAGTGAATCACTTTCCTCTCCCAATTAAGATCTACAGAGGCAGAGATGCTCACACGTGTGATATATATACACAAACACAGCTGGGATGAAACCTGCTTCACCTACATGGTACATGACTTAAATTTTCTCTGAATCCCAAAGGTACATGGCCTGGTGTTCTGTGAATATCAAAAAGGATTTCTGTTACATTCTTCTGTTAAAGAATTTAAATTTACAAAACAGATATTTATTTAGTTACCCAATTGTTTAAGAAATTAACAGAATACTCTTTGAAAAGGAGAAGAATAACTTAATATAACCCAAAGTTAACAGGCATAGAAAGCAACCTACTTTATGTCAAGTCATCTATTATTTGCATTATCATTTATCCTCGCAACCACTATATGAAGCAGATATAATTGACCTCACTTTTACAGATGAGTGGCCTGTATTTTAAAGGGGTTAAGTGCCTTGCTCTAAATCACACAATGTGTAAGTAATGGAGGTGGAATTTGATCCCTCTTCTGCTGAGATTCTCTATTTCAGTATTTAATAATGACATACTACCCATTTTAGTTTAAGAGAATCAAAAAGTTCGCATTTTTTCTGTACTTAACAAGTTAAAAACTGAAAATAGAAGTACTTATGTTAAATCATGGTACTGCAAAGAAGACTAGCATAAGAAAGATTTAAAATCACTTTTGTGCTGTAATTATAAATGTGAAATAGCAATAAAAATACTAAATGAGAAATTCTGTTATACTTAATTCCTATAAGTGGCTCTATAACTTCTCATGTCTGTTCCCTGCATTTAGATGAAGCTTGAAACTATCACTTAATTCTATATCTTATACATGAAACACATTATAATAGGGTATTTTAAAATATCTACAGCGATTAATAGAAAGCCACTCTACTATAAAGAAAGTTCTAAGTAAAATTAAAAATTAAAAAAAATAAAGATCTATTTGGGATAATCTGGTACAGTAAAGTAAAAGATAGCTGTGAAAAAGTAATTATGATTGAATTCAAATTCAAAGCAAAAATTAACAACTAAGAAATAAACATTATAAATCCTTGTATTTCAACATAAATTTTAGTCCTAGTTGAAGATTATGTCTAACTATAAATAATATCACTGGATAATAAATAAATGGAAAAAAACAAATCAAAGCTGTTCATTTGGTCTCAATAATGAATTTTGATATTTCCAATAAGCAAATTAATGATATTCTCTAGGTTTTAGAAAGTATCCTTATTTTTCAACATGTTCTTATTCATGTTGTGCATCAGTAATTCTATTAACACACAAGATTTTCATTTCATAACAGTTAACTAAGTAGAAATAAGGTGAGTGATTTAAGTAATTTAAAAAACAGATTTTAGATCCTGTGTAAATGGCCTGAGATGAATACTCTTTCTTTGCCTAAAGCTGGTGATCCTTAAAGAAATCAATAATTCATGTATTTTAGCAATTTTGCTTTTATACTTATTGGATATTTCTTTAATCACTCTTCCCGTTCTTTTTCCCTTTCTAACAGAATGCTTTTATTTGCCAACTACTGTTGTTAAAGTAGTCTATCAATGTTATTTGGCTATGATGTTTATACAAAATGTTAAATTTGATTTTTCTTGTAGACTTGGTTGGGACTAGTGTATTTAAAAACTATGTTTAGGGGTACCTGGGTGGCTCAAGTGGTTAAGTGTCTGACTCTTGGTTTTGGCTCAGGTCACAATCTCACAGTCTATGAGTTCAAGCCTTGCATTGAGCTCCTTGCTGACAATGTGGAGCGTATGTGGAATTCTCTCTCTCTCTCTCTCTCTCCTTCCCTCCCCTACCCGTCTACCTCTTCCTCAACCTCTCCTCTCCCTCGCTGTCTCTCAAAATAAATAAACTGTAAAAATTTTTAAAAATTTAAAAAATTAAAAACTAGATTTAAAGGCATATTCTAGATTTTTCAAATACGTATATGTATATTTTCTCTATTAAAATATATACATTAAAAAGATATATATATATATATCCATTTAATAGAGAAAGTAATAGTTCTCCCAGACCTAGTAGTGTATTGATTTTTGTGTTCAATTAAAAATAAAAATTATGTGTGACCTAAGCTGCAAAAATGCAGTCTACTTTGGTTTAAATTTCTTTCCTGAATGATTCATGTTCTATGGATTTAGAAGAGAATGACTACACAGGGAGAAAGAGTATTGGAAATGTGCCAATCGACTATTCTCTGTGGAGTCTTAGGGGAAAAAGATGACAAGATGACAGTAGTAGGCTGGTAGAGGACATTCGTATTTGTCTTAAACTTTATAGAGTGGTGTTTGCAGGTTCCGGTGTCAGACTTTGTGTTGTTAAATACTGACTGTATCATTTATTAAGTATGTGAACTCAGAAAATTTAAGTACCTTCTTTGTGATTCAGTTTCTTCCTTGAAAAAATTAATATAATAATGATACTACATCATAAATTTGTTGTGAGAGTTTAACTGTTTAATAGAAGGGTTAGCATAGTCCCTTGCACATGTCAAGTGTATATTAAATATGTGATCATATTCTAGAACTTATCTTGACATATTTCATAAGAGTAAAGCATAACCTACTTTTAATCATCATAACACGAAAAAAAAAATTTGTCGTTAGAGACATATTTCAAGTTTAGAGAAATGCTACCTCCTCCACTAACATTTAAGTGTGAGCAAAGATTTGTTTTTTTTTTTTTCTCTATTGTTTACTGCTGTATCCTCAGTGCTTAGATTAGTGCCTGGACCATACAAAGTGTGCTGTCAGAAAATGCTTGTTGAAAGAATGAATCACTGGTCAACTTTCAGTTTCTCCAAGTCAACAAAACTCACCATAATAATTTGTAATAGACAAAATGTTTCTTTTCAGCATCCATCATGGATATACTCTAACCCATGCTAGCAGTCAATCTAATCTTTCATTTTTCTTTTATTTGCTTCCTCCAGGTTCCTAATGGATGTCTTGGATTTTCAGAAAATTCTACTAATCCCTTTAATATCTCACTTGTGGTTTTCTAATATCAGCTATCCCTTATAAAGCAAAATACTCTCTTTACCAAACTCTTATTAAAATTCTCATTCCTGGGGAATATTTTCATATTTGTATACCAAGAATAGTGGTTGATATTTATTGGGTGCTTACTCTTACTGTGTATGTGTGGGATGACATTTGTGTAATCTTGTTTAATCTTCACAACAATTTTCAATTATACATATTTTAGAAACCTTCCTAGATGAGAAAATTGAGATTCAGAAAGGTTAATTATTCATTCAAGTCAAAAATTATAAAGGGAAAAATGGATTTTTTACCAGTCTTATATCAATATCAGTGCTCTTAAGAACCAAATAAACGGGTGCCTTGGTGGCATCCAACTTCAACTGATATCATGATCTCATGATTCTTGGGTTCAAGACCCGAATCAGAGTCTCTGCTGTCAGCAGCACAGAGCCCGCTTTGGATCCTCTGTTGCCCCCTGTCTCTCCCCCTCAAAAAAGAAAAATAATAAATAAATAAAATAAACACTTAAAAATAACCAAATAAACTCTCTTCTGCTTGTGTAGTCAGTGTTCAGTATTAAAGCTATCAGGAGATCTGATGATTTCACACACTAAGGCATTAAGGACTGACAATACATCAACTACCAGTTAAAAGGTTACTCTGGATAGATATATTTTCACTCTGAAATATGTTATTTTAAACAAAAATATATTGAACTGAATGAAAGAAATTCTAATGGTGACTTTCAGAACCTGTGACAGGTAAATGAAGTAGATAATTTGGGACTGGAGACTTTCTCAGAGTTAACAACCTTAATATAACTTTGTTCCAAGTTTCATTTTCAAATTCGTCTATATTCTTGCCCTTTTAAACCCTATAAAATATTATCCTCTTTAATTGATTCAACTATTCAACTCATAAACATCCTCTGAATATCTACTGTGTGCCAGACACTGTTTTAAAATTTTAAGTAAGTGACTTCAGAAAATTCACAACTTATTGAAAGACAAAGACATTTAAACACACAGTTATAGTACTATAGCGTAAACAGCATAAGAAAGGCTGTTACTACAAAATTGAAATGAAAGATATACATAAATGGGTTAAGAGATCAGAAAAACCTTCCCTGGAACAGTAACATTTAAACAAAAGTGGGTGGTGGGAGAGTATGGGTACAGTCTAAATATATATATCTTAACTGGAATAGTTTGTGGAGAGAATTCTAGACAGAGCATATAACATATGTAAAGGCATGGAGGGTTGAAAAAATAAAATTTGTTGGGAGAATGAAGATTACCACTATACTGGCCGTGGGTGGCTCTTTAGAAGCTTCCAGAATACTGTTACTTAGATGAGCCAACCTAATTTAAAAGAGATAATTCAAAGACAGAATAAAACCAGAAATGTGAAAAGAATAAACACTAGCAGGTGGGGGACACCTGAGTGGCTCATTCAGTTGAGCATCCAACTCTTGATTTCAGCTCAGGTCATGATCTCAGGGATGTGTGATGGAGCCCATTGTCATGCTCCACGCTGAACCTGAAGCCTGTTGGAGATTCTCTCTTCCTTCCTTTGCCTCTTCCCCTCACTTATGCCCTTTCTCTTCCTAAAAAAATAATATAAATAAATAGATACATATTTGTAAATGAGAGGTGGGAGAAATTTAAACACAACTACCATCAGTAAGAACTCAGGTTTAGCTTAATATTGCTAAGATATTTATGTATTATCTATCTATCTATCTATCTATCTATCTATCTATCTATCTTTCTATCTATCTATCTATCTACCTAGCTATCTATCATCTATCTATACATTTATATGTAGAAATGTGTATGTATAGGGGTTTGTATACAAATATATATTTCTTTGGTTTGTCAAGTAAGAAAGCCTAAAAGAAATGACACCCCAGTAATAATGAGCACACCTGGGACCAAATCTTAGAGGAATATGCCTTGAAGAATGGCTGATTTAGAAGTAGGGAAGGAAATATATAAGATGAGACTGCAGAATCTTGCTGCCAAAAAGAAAGTCAGTGCTGAAAGAAAAAGGAAACAAAAACACGTTAGTGTTCACTCAGGCAGCACATGTACGAAAATTAGAATAATCTAGAGAAGGCCAGCATGACCCCTGCTCAATGATGACATGCAAATTCATGAAGTGATCCATATTAAAACAAACAAACAAACAAATATTATTGACGTTTGTCAAAAAAAGCTAACGGAAAGAGTTTCCAATGGTCAAATTTAGATAGAACAATTAGAGCAACAAAATAAAATAGCATTGGAATAAAATGCAAAATATAAAATAAGTGTCCATGAGTCCATAAATATAAATCAATAATTTAATGAATTAATAAATGAAAGAAGAAGAAATAAATCTTCCATAAAGAATTCAAATAATTTATTTAGATTTTCTGCCCTAAAAGAGGAGAAATATAACTGTCCACTCATGACATATAGACTGTGCACAGAAACTCTGTTCCAAAGAGTAAAGAATAAAAATGGGAGGAAAAGAATAACTTCACAGTGGGGAAAATTACAAACATTCATCTAGAGAATGAATGGTCGTGGTTAACATCAGCAGTCACAAGTCATGCTGGTGTGGAGTACGCTTGATATGATATAGTGAAAATGACACCTCCTCTGTGATCTTCCTCTCTAAAACCGAAGTTTACTCAGGAGAAAAACCTGAGACAAGTCCCAATAGAGGGGCATCGTACTAATCAGTACTCCTCAAGAACTTCCAACATCATTAAAGAGTAAGTTTGAGAAACTCCTCATAGCCAAGAGGAGCTTAATGAGAGATGACAAGTAGATGCATGTAGTATCCTAGATGAGATCTTAAAAAAGAATTTTAGATAAAAATTAAGGATTTAGGAATTAACTCTTCTTCTATTTCTTATTGATTTTTTTTTTTTTGAGAGAGAGAAAGAACACAAGCAAGGAAGAGGGGAAGAGGGAGAGAGATAATATTTTTAATTAATTAATTTATTTATTTTGAATATTTATTTTTGTTTGTTTGTTTATTGTCAATTTGGTTTCCATATAAAACCCAGTGCTATTCCAACAAGTGCCCTCCTTCATGCCCATCTTTCCCCCTCTCCACCAGCCCCTCAACCCTCAGTTTGTTCTCAGTATTTAAGAGTCTTTTATGGTTTGCCTCCCTCCTTCTCCTCATCTATATTTTTCCCTTTCCCTTCCCCCTGGTCCTCTGTTGTTTCTCCTGTTTCACATATGAGTTAAAACATAGGGTATCTGTCCTCCTCTGCCTGACTTATTTCACTTAGCATAACACCTTCAAGTTCCATCCATGTTGCTAAAAATGGCCAGATTTCATTCCTTCTCATTGCCATGTAGTATTCCATTGTATAGAGAAACCACATCTTCTTGATCCATCCATCAGTTGATGGACATTTAGGCTCTTTCCATGATTTGGGTATTGTTGAAAGTGTTGCTATGAATATTGGGATACATGTGCCCCTATGCCTCAACACTTCTGTATCCCTTGGGTAAATTCCTAGCAGTGCTGTTGCTGGGTCACAGGGGAGTTCTATTGTTAATTTTTTGAGGAACCTCCACAGTTTTCCAGTGGGGCTGGAGGGGCTGCATCAGTTTACATTCCCATCAACAGTGTAGGAGTGTGCCTGTTGGGAGAGAGAAAATCTTAAGAAGGATCTGTGCTCAGCCTGACATGAGGTCCCATTCCATGACCCTGAGGTCATGACTGAGCTGAAATCAGAAGTCAGACATTCAACCAACTGAGCCACCCAGGTGCTGCTTACTAATTTTATTTTCAAAGTGATCTTTATATAATTTGGTGTCAAACAATATTGGTTAATATGCTTTAAGGAAATGTTGACCAAAATTCCTGAGAAGCTGTGTGCTGCAGTAAACTGCTAATGAGTAACTTGTATTTTTGTCCTGTCTTAGGCTGTGGTAAGCCAAAGACATTGGCTGGGTAAGTCATTCTCTCCTGTCCAGACCTCAATTCCCCATGTCAACTTGAACCTTAGCTTTGCTTATTATAGTATTCATGCATATAAGAGCTCTACTGCGGGATCTGAGGGCCATGTCCAGCTATAAACAATTCATATGAGAAATTATAGAGCCTCCAAGGCAATATTCCATCACCAGGAAAAATAAACTCCAGACACACATGGTACCAAAAACTATTTCAGGGTCTAATGGGGAAGGAAGAGAAGAGGGAAATTGAACAGCCCAGTGTTAAGTATCACATTATTTATAGTCTACTGTTCACCAGTGTGTGCCTAAATTGGAGGAGATGGATTTGGTAGAAAGTACAGATATAATTATTTGCCTAAAATCTCTAAAAGTCAAAGCACTGCTTAGGGACTTATGGATTAACATAGCTAGGAAGTAAGATTTTTGCCCACATATGAGAAGAACATGTTACATTTCTTTATGCATTAAAACCTCAGAGATCTCAACTTTCTTTGCAAGTTCCAACAGTTCTGAGATGTTAACACATCACAATAGTTTTCATCCAACGAGACACAATGTGGTACTGGTTCATTGTGACTTTGGCAATTACCAGAGATGTCTCTGCAGAGATGACACAGACATGGAGGTTTGGGTGTTTTGAGTTCCATTGTTCATGCCCCTATAGAGCAGCTCAGAGAAGCCTTTCTTTGAGTTTGGGACAAATGTAGAATGAATAGAATGGATTCTGATACCTACAATGGTAAACAAAGATAGACTCAGGAAAATAATATTTGTTATTATTATGCTTGAGGAATAAAAGTTGAAAAACAAAATAGGGGATTTCAAAGTGATTAATCACAAAAAACTGGTGTTTCGTAAAATTTGAAGTAGAACTCTAATAGCAGATAAATTGAAGTTACTCTCATAAGAGTACTATGCTTTCTGATCTTAAAGTCTCAAATTTTGGTTTCTCCCATATCTCCTGAGAAAATCTAAGAATATTCTTAATGTGACATAAGGGCATTCCAGAACCCAGAATGAAAAACTCTTAACTGAATGATGGCTAAGGTTTTGCCTACCTATAAAAATTTATTGGCTCTAAGCCAGGGAGGTTTATTATAGGAATATTGTTGCTGACTCTCTATATTGTGAGGAAATGAGGAGAAAAAAAAAACTCCAGCAGACACAAATCCTTAGGAGTAGCTGAAATTATAGCTTGGCTGTTTGAAGAAGGTCATACAGCTTTTCCATCTTTAAACTAATAGAGAAATATTAATATTCTGAACCTTGGCTCCTGCCAAATTTCTATCCAAAGTTTCCCAGGTTAACTATTTACATGTCAGTCACTCATAAACAAACAAACAAACAAAATGTTTTTTTGTCTGACATTCTTGACCACATGACCAAGATTAAAAGGAACTCCAAGAGAAACAAGGAAAACAGCCTGTTTCTACTACTGGCAATCTACTTCATTCAGCTCCTCTGTAAAAATGTCAGGAAATAAGGCATTGATGTAGCTCAGTTTGGGAAGAAGTTAAAAAAATGTTGGGAAAGAATGAGTATTTTGAAACTGAATTACAGGCAGTCCAGGGAAAGAAGAGATAAGATATCAAAGACTCCCAGGGCACTTCAAATGTAAGCCCTAATAAAAGAAAAACAGACAGAAATGAGTGAAAAAACTTAAACTTTTAAAAAAGATAAACTGATTGTGGGCTACTTGTCAATCAATGGTTGCTATAAGCCAATCAGATGGAAAGAGAGTCCATAGGGTTAGAAAAAAATTGATTGTATTAAATTGGTGGCATTTGGAATATAAATAGGGACAAAAGTTACCAAGTTCATCATTTACATGTATAATGGAGAAGCTGAAATCAAATGATTTCTTTCTTAGTATTCACTAAAGCAACTTAATGGGATTCAAAGTCTATCCAATTGTGACATTTCCCATATAAGGCCACATAGAAACAAATTAATAGACAAGAGTCTCTGTAACAATTATAACTGACATAATTTTAGTTTGAAATTACTAAGTAACAAAATACAGTCTTTCACAATTCATTTAGTGACATGATACCATTTGGAGGGGTAATAAGAATAGTTTTAATCATCTAAATACTAGAAAGAGGACTATTTGTAGAAGTTTCCTGAAGAAATACTTTCTTTGGCCTCGCCTTTGATATTTATATATTTTGCAAGTTTGGTTAAGCATTGAAAAGTAAATATTTCAGCATATTACATGAATAACTCTTAGAGGTAATACAATACAACCTGTTTATATAAAATTTACTTTTTTAAAGAAGTTTAAAGAAGTAGTCAGTGTCTCTGGCTTTTATGAATCAATTCTTCCAAATACACACTCACATTCACTTAGAGAGCAAAGTGTAACAGGTTTTCTTTCTTTCTTTCTTTCTTTCTTTCTTTCTTTTTCAGATCTTTTTCAGAGCTCATCTGTGTTCTAAGTTCAGAAGGTTAACACACACACACACACACACACACACACACACACACACAAAACTAGAAAACACTGAGCAATTGTAATTTGAAAATTATGTGATTGAAAACCCAAATTAAGATGAAGAATCAAGATGGTGGAGAAGTAGGGGGACCACAATTTTCCTCGTCCTTCAAATACAGCAATATTGTCATCAAAACACTCAGAATACCTTGGAATATAGGCTGTCGAGAGACAGAAAATACCCACAGGTGGAAAGAGATAGCTTGGTGGAACAGAGTGCATGTTTGTGAATTGGGAGAGATAAAATGGGCAGTGTAAGCAAGTAGTGGTAAATCCCTTTGGTGGAGAAACACAAGGGAGAGAAAGAGAGTCTGTGGATGTGTGGTATTGTATTTGGACAAGGGAAAAACCTCTGTGGACCATGGACTAGAGAATGAGAAATACCAGGCAGCCAGTTTCTACTTTACAAATAGCTTAGGAGCAGAAGATCAGAGTTTTCAGGGTTGCTTGACTTTCTCCAGACCAGGCTTGCCCTGTATGTGTGCCTGGCAGGAAGGGAAGCCTGCCCGGGGCAGGGTAGTGATCTCAGGGGCACACTGGAGAGAGCAGACCCCTTCCTTGAGTACTGTGGAAGAGGGTATATTGCCTCCCCAAGGATAAAAGACCCTGGCAGACGTCAGCCAGAGGCCCTTTGGTGGCTGAGCCGAGTGGCACTACACCAGAAACAGGCCAAACGGAGCAGGATCCTTTAAGACTTCAGGTTTTGAAGACCAGCCTAGCAGGTATTCAAAACCTAGTTTTCAAAACCAGGTATTCAAAACCTCCACCTAGTAGGCGCAGGAGACTGTGGAGTAGGACAGACCAGCCACTCACACAGCTCTGTGAGGGCTGCCTGAACAGTGTGGTTTGAGACACCAGTTCCCAGAAGAAGAGATTAAGGTGTTGCCATTTTCCTCCCCAGCACCAACACAGTGGGACTTCAGGGAACAGGATTGCGGCCCCCAGTGGAGGCTGGACCCACTTACCACAAACCCCATACCTCATGCCTGGTAACTTCTTATCTACTCCTGTGGGACTGACACTGACAGAACCAGATGACATCTCCTCCAGACCAGCACAGCCATGGGCCCCAGGCGCCAAAAGACAACTCTCATACAGTTTTGTGTGTTCATCTGTTTTATTTTTTTAAATTATTATTCTGGGGGGTCTGGGTGGCTTAGTCGGTTAAGCGTCCAACTTTCGCTTAGGTCATGATCTCGCGGTTCGTGGGTTCGAGCCCTGCGTCGGGCTCTGTGCTGACTGCCAGCTCAGAGCCTGGAGCCTGTTTCAGAGTCTGTGACTCCCTCTCTCTCTGACCCTCCCTGCTCATGCTGTCTCTCTCTCTCTCTCCTAAAAATAAATAAAACATTTTAAAAATTTAAATTATTATTCTTTTTCTTCTCTTTTCTTTCCTTCTCTTCTATTTTCCTTTTATTTTCGTTCTACTCTCCTCTTTTTTTCTTCCCCCTTTGAAATCAGCCTTACAGTTTCTGATTTGATTTTAAGTAAATTTTTATTATATATGATATAACATATAATATATAATGTATATATTATGTATATACATATGTAATGTGTATATATGTAATTATATATTATGCATTATGCAATATACATAATATATAATCCTATATATAATATATTTTTTAATTATATCTTTCTTTCTCTGTTCTGGTTGTTTGTTTGCTTAATCAGTTATTTTTACCATATACTTTTTACACTATTTCTGTATCTTTTTTTTTATTTTCCTCACTTTCTTTCCGAATTAAGCCTTGTAGTTTCTTTGATACTTTGCCTACTCTTTTTTGTTCCACTCCTGTCATTTCTCTCTTTCTATAGTGTAAGGTTTCTTCCACCTCCCCTTTTTCTTTTTTTTCAGGGTTACTTCAGTTAACAAATCAAAGCACACATGGCGGAAGGTCAGATCCACCACTATGAGCTGTTAGATAGAGCAGCCAAAGACACAGCAAAGAGTGCATGCAACACACTCCAAAACACTTCCTGAAATGGCAGCTCTTGGACAGTGTATGATGCTTTGTATTAATATAGTTGTAGTCACAGGTGCAGGACATATAACAAGCTATTAAAACAAGTGACAAAAAACTAGTCAAAATGACAAAATGAAAGAATTCTCTCCAAAAGAAATTCTAAGAATAAATGATAGCCAGAGGATTGCTCAAAATAGATGTAAACAATATATATTTAAAAGAATTTTAGAATAATAGTCATAAAACTAATAGTTCAGCTTGATAAAAACATAGAAGACAGCAAAGAATCTATTGGTGCAGAGATCAAAGACCTAAGAAATAATCACGATGAATTAAGAAATGCTGTAAGTGAGATGCAAAATAAACTAGATGCAGTGATAGCAAGGATGGAAAAAGCAGAGGAGATAATAGGTGAAATAGAAGATAAAATTATGGAAAATGATGAACCTGAGAAAAAGAGGGAAAGGAAATTACTAGACCACAAGGGGAGAATTAGAGACCTAACTGATTCAATGAAACAAAATAATATATGTATCATGGGAGTCCTAGAAGAAGAAGAGAGATAGAAAGGAGCAGAAGCCTTATTTGAACAAATTATAGCTGAGAACTACTCTAATCTGGGAAAGGAAGCAGGCATCCAAGTCCTAGAGGGACAGAGATCTCCCTTCAAAAAACCAAAAACAAGTCCATACCACAACATATCATAGTGAAACTGGCAAAATACAAAGAGAAAGAGAGAATTCTGAAAGCAGCTGTGGACAAATGGGCCTAACCTGAAAGGGTAGACTCATAAGGGTAGTAGCAGACCTGTCCACTGAAACTTGGCAGGCCAGAAGGGAGTGCTAGAAAATATTCAATTAGTTGAACAGAAAAAATATGCAGCCAATAATTATTTTTCCAGCAAGGCTGTCATCCAGAATAGATAGAGAGATAAAGGCTTTCCCACAAACAAAAACTAAAGTAGTTCATGACCACTAAACCAGGCCTGCAGGAGATCCCAAGTGGGACTCTATGAGTGGAAAGCAGCAAAGACTACAAAGGACCCCACTACAAACACTAAAGCTACAGAGAACACAATGACCCTAAATCCATATCTTTCAAAAATTACTCTGAATATAAATGGATTAAATGCCCCAATCAAAGACATAGGGTATTAGAATGGATATACTCCCTACAAGAAACTCGTTTTAGACCTGAGGACACCTGCAGATTGAAAGTAAGAGAATGGAGAACCATGTATTATGCTCCTGGATATCTAAAGAAAGCTGAAGTAGCCATATGTATATCAGACAAACTAGATTTTAAAACAAAGACTGTAATTGGGGAGCCTGGGTGGCTTAGTCGGTTAAGAGCCCAACTTTCGCGTAGGTCATGATCTTGCAGTTCGTGGATTTGAGCCCCACGTCGGGCTCTGTGCTGACTGCCAGCTCAGAGCCTGGAGCCTGTTTCAGTCTGTGACTCCCTCTCTCTCTGACTCTCCCCTGCTCATGCTGTGTCTCTCTCTCTCTCCTAGAAATAAATAAAACATTTTAAAAAATTTAAAAAAAAAAAAACCAAAGACTGTAACAAGAGATGAAGAAGGTGATTATATCATAATTAAAGGGTCTATCTATCAAGATCTAACAATTGTAAATAATTATGACCCCAACTTTAAGAACTCAATATATAAATCAGTTAATCACAAACATAAATAAATGTATAGATAACAATATTGTGATGATATGGGACTTTAATTCTCCACTTACAGTAATGGACAGATTATATAGGCAGAAAATCACTAAGGAAACTGTAGTTCTGAATGACACTTTGGACCAGATGGACTTAACAGATATATTCAGAACTTTTCATTCAAAAGCAGCAGAATACACACTCTTCTTGAGTGCACATGGAACAGTCTATGAATTAAATTGCATACTGGGTTACAGAACAGCCCTTAACAAATAAAAAAGTATTGAGATCAAGCCATGCATATTTTCAGATCACAATACTATGAAATTTGAAATTAACCATAAGAAAAAACTTTGGAAAGTTTCCAAATACATGGATGTTAAAGAACATCTTACTAGAGAATAAATAGATCAACCAGGAAATTAAAGAAGAAAATTAAAAGTACAAATATGGAAACAAATGAAAATAAAAACACGACAGTACAATCCCTTTGAGATGCAGCAAAGGCAGTCCTAATTGAAAATACATCACAATCCAAGCCTATTTCAAGAAGCAAGAAAGGTTCCAAATACAGAACCTAACCTCACACCTAAAGTAACTAGAAATACAGCAGCAAAGAAAGCCAAGAGTCAACAGAAGAAGAGAAATAACAAAGATTAGAGAAGAAAATACAATATAGAATACAAAAATCTATTATAACAGACCAATTAATCTAATTGTTGGCTTTTTGAAAGAATAAACAAAATTGATAAACCTTAGCCAGACTTTTCAAAAAGAAAAGAGAAAAGGCTCAAATGAACAAAATAATGAATGAAAGAGGAAAGATCACAACTAGCAACACAGAAATACAAACAATTATTAGAGAATACTATGAAAAAATTATATCAACAAATTAGACAAATTCCTAAACACCCACACACTACCAAAACCCAAAAGGGAAGAAATAGACCATTTGAACAGACTCATAACCAGAATCCCAGAGGAATACTATCAGACATTTAAATCAGAGTTAATAAGTACTGATTGGAGCATCTACATGCTTATCGTTGTGCTTTGGAGGACACAAATGGGTGCTGGAGAAATGCCAGACTTCCTTCAAGTGTTCAAGGAACGTAAGTTATATTTGCCTCCACTTGAGTGGTTTGGGAAATAGAAGTACAAAATTCAAGCCAAATGAATAAACATTTATAGAGTATGTACTCTACACTACCTTGGCACAAAATGTTAGGATATAAAGATAAATACACGAATGCTTCTCTTGAACTCAGGACCCAGAAGGAATTTGCCTTAATCTTTCTCATCAGGCTGTATTATCATAGGTATTTCTACAATAGCAAGGCTTCAATTTGTCCCCACCATTAAAATTTTATATAAATAAATGTGACATTGTGAAAAGAATAAAGTCATTTCCTCTCATAAAAATAAATAAATCAGAGTTAATAAGTTAATAGCTATTCAAAAAAAGAAAGAAAGAAAGAAAGAAAAGAAAAAGAGAAAAGAAAGACAGAAAAAAAGAAACAGAAGGAAAGCTTCCAGACTCATTCTATGAAGGCAGCATTACCTTGATTCCCAACCGAGAAAAAGACCCCAATAAAAAGGATAATTATAGGCCAATATCCCTAATGAACATGGATGCAAACATTCTCAACAAGATACTAGTGAACTGAATCCAACAGTATATTAAAAGAATGATTTTCCATGACCAAGTTGGATTCGTTCCTGGGCTGCAGGTCGGCTTCATATTTGCAAATCAATCAGCATGATACATCACATTAATAGAAGGAAGGATAGGAACTTATGATCCTGTCAAGAGATGAAGGAAAAGTCTTTGACAAAATACAGCACAGTTTCTTAATAAAAATCCTCAAGAAAGTGGGAATAGAAGGAATTTACCTTAACATCATAAAGCCATATATGAAAGGCCCACAGCTAATATCATCCTCAATGGGGAAAAACTGAAAGCTTTTCCCCTGAGATCAGGAACATGAGAGGGATGTTCACTCTCACCATTGTTGGCTAACACAGTGTTGGAAGCCCTAGCCTCAGCAATCAGACAACAAAATGAAATAAATAAAAGGCATCCAAATTGGGAAAGAAGAAGTCAAGCTTTCACTTTATACAGATAACATGATATTCTCCGTGGAAAACCTGAAAGACTCTAGCAAATAACTGCTAGAACTGATACATGAATTGAGCAAAAGTCTCAGACTATAAAATATATATATAGAAATCAATTGCAGTTCCAAACACCAATAATGAAGCAACAAAAAAAGATATCAAGGAATCTTTCCCTTTTATAATTGCATCAAGGACCATAAAATACCTAGGAATAAACTTAACCAAAGAGGCAAAAGATGTGTATGCTGAAAACTACAGGAAGCTTATGAAAGAAGACACACACACAAATATTCATGCAGAGGAATGAAACTGGACCACTTTCGTATGCCATATACAAAAATAAATTCAAAATGAATGAAAGAGCTAAATGTGATAATGGAAACCATTAAAAGCCTGAAGGAGTAAATAGGCAACAACCTCTTTGACCTCAGCTGTAGAAACTTCTTACCTGACACGTCTCTGAAGGCAAGAGAAACAAAAGCAAAGCAAAAGTGAACTTTTGGGACCTCATCAAAATAAAAATATTCTGCACAACATAGGAAATAGTCAACAAAACTAAAAGGCAACCAACAGAATGGAAGAAGATATTTTCAGATGACATATTGGATAAGGGGTTAGTATCCAAAATCTATCAACTTGACCAAAGTCAACACCCAAATAATACAGTGAATAAATAGGCAGAAGACATGAATAGACATGTCTTTTCCAAAGACATGAACTTTTCCAAAGAAGACATCCAGATGACTAACAGACACATGAAAAGATGCTCAACATCACTCATCATCAGGGAAATATAAATCAAAATCACATTGAGATAACATTTCACACTGGTCAGAATGGATAAAATTAACAACTCAGGAAACAACAGATGTTGGTAAGAATGTGGAGAAATAGGAACCCTCTTGCACTGTTGGTGAAAATGCAGGGGCGCCTGGGTGGCTTAGTCAGTTAAGCGTCTGACTTTCGCTTAGGTCATGATCTCGCGGTTCATGGGTTTGGGCCCCGCATCGGGCTCTGTGCTGACTGTCAGCTCAGAGCCTGGAGCCTGTTTCGGTCTGTGACTCCCTCTCTCTCTGACCCTCCCCTGCTCACGCTGTCTCTCTCTCTCTCTCTCTCTCTCTCCTAGAAATAAATAAAACATTAAAAAAGAAAAGAAAAGAAAATGCAAACTGGTGCAGCCACTCTGGAAAACAGCGTGGAGGTTCCTCAAAAACTTACAAATAAAGTTTCCCTCTGACCCAGCAATAGCACTACTAGGAATTTATCCGAAGGGTATAGGAGTGATGAATCATGGGGGCACACATACCCCAGTGTTTATATCAGCACTATCAATAATAACCGAATTATGGAAAGAGCCCAGATGTCCATTAGCTGACGAATGGATAAAGAAGATATAGTGAATATATATACACAATGACATACTACTTGCTGACGAAAAAGACTGAAATCTTGCCTTTTGCAACAATGTGGACAGAACTGGAGGGTATTATGGAAAATAAAATAAATCAGTCAGTGAAAGACAGATATCATGTGTTTTCACTCATGTATGGAATTTTGAAACTTAACAGAAGACCATAGGGGAAGGCAAGAAAAAATACATACAAACATAGAGGGAGGCCAACCGTAAGAGACACTGAAATACCGAGAACAAACTGAAGGTTGATGGAGGTGGAGGTTTGGGGAAGCACAGAAAATGGGTAATGAGCATTGAGGAGGGCACTTGTTAGGATGAGACTTGGGAGTTGTATGTAAGTGATGAATCATGGGAATCTACTCCCAAAGCCAAGACTGCACTGTATACACTGTATGTTAGCTGACTTGACATAACTTATTTTTGTAAAATAATTTTTAAAAAAATAATAAGAAAATCCAAATTGAGATACTCAGATTTTGGCTTCACGGTTAGGAGAAATAAAAATATATTTCTCATTTATACTTCTAAAGTCTTTAGTGAGAATTTTCCTTAAAGGCAATTAGCTAACTAAAATAATTACTTCATATGACATATATAAAGAATTATTGATTTGCCTAGTCCATAATTTTGAGTTGTGCTCCATTTAAAAATACACCTTTGTCCAACATCTCTCTCCAGAGCCAATGAATGCAAATTATCTTCAATGTTCTGACACCTTTCCACGTATAGTATTTGTTTACCTACAGAATTTTCTTTTCTTTTTTTTCTTATTAAATATTTTTATTTATTTCTAGGAGAGAGAGAGAGAGACAGCATGAGCAGGGGAGGGTCAGAGAGAGAGGGAGATACAGACTCTGAAATAGGCTCCAGGCTCTGAGCTGGCAGTCAGCACAGAGCCCGACGCGGGGCTCAAACCCACGAACCGCGAGATCATGACCTAAGCGAAAGTCGGACGCTCAACCGAACAAGCCACCCAGGCAGCCCTACCTACAGAATTTTCTACAGCTCAGGCAACTTGTATTATTTATTTAAATAAACAACAACAATGACAACAAAACTCCATGTAAGAAAATAAATATCGAAATGGATTTCACCAAGTACCTTTATATTTAAAAATACACATATAGCTCAGTGGAAAATAATTTTTATCATGTACATTTTTAGTGTCTTCTTAAAATATTTGAGATATTACTTTCCTAGTTATTTTAAGTGTGATAACTATAATGTTCCTTTTAAAACTAACTATATTTGGAGAGGAGGGGGCAAGATGGCGGAGAAGTAAGGAGCTCCGTACTTGCACTCGCGCCCATACATCACACAGAAAAGACCTGAAGCCATTGGGAACCTTACAAAACCTGAGAGATATAGAGAAAAAGGACACAGAATCCACTGAGAGAGCCTTCTAATGGCTACCTCAAGAAACAAGCCAGAATACACAAGGTGGAGAGGCCCAAATATCACTACGAATATGAAAATAAAATAACCAAGGTCCGAACAAGAGAGACCAAGAGATACCATTCAAAAAACACTCTCTGAAAGGATAGGCCCTGGAAAGACAAAGAGTCTTCTTGGATATAGCAGCGTTCATAGATACAGAGACCATAACCGGTCTTTAAAACCAACAAGAGTTGGAAAGCTAAGTAAAATGATGAAACGAAAGAGCTCTCCTCCAAAGAAACTCCAAGAAATGACAGCTAATGAACTGCTCAAAACAGATATCAGCAGCATAAGTGAACAAGATTTTAGTATAATAATGGTAAAATTAATAGCTGGGCTTGAAAAAACATAGGGGACATCAAAGAAACTATGGCTACAGACAGAATGGAAAATAAAAATGGGCATGAAGAATTAAAAAATGCGATAAATGAGATACATAATAAATTAGAGGTCTCCAATGCACGGCTTGAAGAGGCAGAAAGGAGAATAAGTGATTTATAAGACACCATGATAGAAAAGAAAGAAGCTGACAAATAAAGAGGCAAATTGTACCAAGAACAGGAAAGAAGAAGTCGAGAGCTCAGCGATATTGTCAAACGCAACAATATCCGTATCATAGGAATCCCAGAATAGGAAGAGAGAGGGAAAGGTGCTGAAGGAGTCCTAGAACAAATTATAGCAGAGAATTTCTCCGACCTGGGGAAGGAAGTAAATGTGGAAATACAAGAGGCTCAGAGGACTCCCCTCAAACGTAACTTGAATCGATCTTCTGCACGACATATCATAGTAAAAAAGGCAAAATACAAGGACAAAGAGAGAATTTTGAAAGCAGCTAAGGAGAAAGGGGCCCTGACATACAAAGGGAAACCCATCAGAGTGGTGACAGACCGATCTACTGAAACTTGGCAGGCCAGAAAGGTGTGGCAGGAGATCTTCAATGTGATGAACAGTAAGAATATGCAGCCAAGAATCTCCTATCCAGCAAGCCTGTCATTCAAAATAGAAGGAGAGATAAAACCCTTTCCAAATAAACAGAAATGGAAAGAATTGGTCACCACTAAGCCAGCCCTACAAGAAATCCTGAGGGGGATGCTCTGAAGAAAGGTTGCAAGGAACAAAGATACCAGACACACCACCACAAACATGAACCCTACAAAAGATACAAAGACTCTAAACCCACATATTTCAATAATAACACTGAATGTAAATGGGCTGAATGGTCCAATCAAAAGACATAGGGTAGCAGAATGGATTAGAAAAAACGAAATCCATCTATATCCTGTTTACAAGAAACTCATTTTAGACTGGAAGATACCTTCAGATTAAAAGTAAGGAGATGGAGAAATATATATCATGCTGCAGGAAATCAAAATAAAGCCGGAGTAGCGATACTTATATTAGACAAACTGGACTTTAAATTAAAGACAATCACAAGAGATGAAGAAGGTCACTACATAATAATTACAGGGTCCATCCATCAGGAAGAACTACTATCATAAATGTCTATGCACCGAATATGGAAGCACCTAAATATCTAAAACAATTCATCACAAACAGAAACAAGCTTCTAGATAAGAAGCTGCTAATAGCAGGGTACTTTAATAATCTCCGTACGGCAATGTATAGGTCAACCAGACAGAAAATCACTAAAGAAATAATGGACTTGAAAGACACATTGGACCAGATGGATCTGACAGATATATTTAGAACTTTACGTCCTGAACCAGGGAATTTACTTTCTTTTCACGTGCACATGACACATTCTCCAAGATAGATCACATACTGGGATATAAAGCAGCCCTTAATATATATAAAAGAATAGAGATCATACCATGCACACTGTCAGATCATAATGTTTTGAAACTGGAAATCAATTACAGGAAGAAGTCTGGAAAATCTCCCAAAACATGGAGGTTAAAGAACACCTTTCTAAAGAATGAATGGGACAATCAGGCAATTAGAGAGGAAATTTAAATATATATGGAAACAAATGAAAATGAAAACACAACAATTCAAAATCTATGGGATGCGGCAAAGGCAGTCCTAAGAGGAAAGTACATTGCTCTCCAGGCCTATTTCAAGAGATTAGAAAAAGCACAAGTCCAAAATCTAACAGCTCACCTAATGGAACTAGAGGCAGAGCAACAAGAATGCCCTAAACCCAGTAGAAGAAGAGAAATAGTAAAAATTAGAGCAGAAATAAACAACATAGAGACCAAAGAAACAATTGTACAGATCCATGAAACTAAGAGTTGGTTTTTTGAAAAAATAAACAAAATTGACAAACCTCTAGCCAGAGTTATCAAAAAGAAAAGAGAGAGCACCCAAATAGACAAAATTATCAATGAAAATGGACTTATTACAACCAACCCCTCAGAAATACAAGCAATTATCAGGGAATACTATGAAAAATTATATGCCAACAAATTGGACAACTTAGAAGAAATGGACAAATTCCTAAACACACACTCACTACCAAAATTCACATGGGAAGAAATAGAAAATCTGAGCAGACCCATAACGAGTGAAGAAATAGAATCAGTTATCAAAAATCTCCCAACAAATAAGAGCATTGGACCTGACGGCTTCCCTGGGAAATTCTACCAGACATTTAAAACAGAATTAATCCCAATTCTTCTCAAGCTATTCCAGAAAATAGAAATCGAAGGAAAACTCCCGGACTCATTTTATGAAGCCAGCATCACTCTGATTCCCAAGCCAGACAGAGATCCAGCAAAAAAAGAGAACTACAGGCCAATATCCTTGATGCATACGGATGCAAAAATCCTCAATAAGATTCCCGCAAATCAAATCCAGCAGCATATAAAAAGAATCATCCAACAAGATCAAGAGGGATTCATTCCTGGGTTACAGGGCTGGTTCAACATTTACAAATCAATCAATGTGATACATCATATCAATAAGAGAAAAGATAAAAACCATATGATCCTGTCAATAGATGCAGAAAAAGCATTTGAAAAAATACAGCATTCCTTCTTAATAAAGACTCTAGAGAAAGGTGGGATAGTAGAAACCTACTTAAACGTCATCAAAGCCATCTATGAGAAGCCTTCGGCTAACATCATCCTCAACGGGGAAAAACTCAGAGCTTTCCCCCTGAGATCAGGAACACGACAGGGATGCCCACTCTCACCACTGTTGTTTAACATAGTGCTGGAAGTCTTAGCATCAGCCATCAAACACCAAAAGGAAATCAAAAGGATCAGAATGGGCAAAGAGGAAGTCAAACTTTCACTCTTCGCAGATGACATGATACTCTACATCAAAAACCCGACAGACTCCACCAGAAGCCTACTAGAATTGATCCAACAATTCAGCCAAGTTGCAGGGAACAAAATCAACGTACAGAAATCGGTTGCAATTTTATACACCAACAATGAAGCAACAGAAAGAGGAATCAAGAAACCGATACCATTCAAAATTGCAGAAAAAAACATAAAATACCTCAGAATAAACCTAACCAAGGATACAAGAGATCTGTATGATGAAAACTATAGAAAACTTATGAAGGAAATTGAAGAAGACACAAAGAAATGGAAAAACATTCCATGCTCATGGATAGGAAGAATAAATATAGTTAAGATGTCATTACTACCTAAAACACTCTATACATTCAATGCAATTCCAATCAAAATTGCACCAGCATACTTCTCAAAACTAGAACAAACTATCCAAAAATTTGTATGGAACCACAAAAGACCCCGAATAGCCAAAGTAATCCTGAAAAATAAAACCAAAACGGGAGGGATCACCATCCCAGACTTTAGCCTCTACTACAAAGCTGTCATCATCAAGACAGTATGGTATTGGCACAAAAACAGACGCATAGACCAATGGAACAGAACTGAGAACTCGGAAGTGGACCCAAAAGTATACAGCCAACTCATCTTTGACAAAGTAGGAAACAATATCCAATGGAAAAAAGACAGCCTTTTTCAAAGATGGTGTTGGGAGAACTGTACAGCAACATGCAGAAGAATGAAACTACATCATTTTCTCACACCATGCACAAAAATAAACTCAAAATGGATAAAGGACCTGAACGTGAGATAGGAAACTATCAACACCCTAGAGGAGAAAGCAGGAAACAAGCTCCTTGACCTCCACCGCAGCAACTTCTTACTTGACACATCCCCAAAAGCAAGGGAATGAAGAGCAAAAATAAACGTTTGGGATCTCATCAAGATTAAAAACTTCTGCACAGCCAAGGAAACAACCCAGAAAACTAATAGGCAACCAACGGAATGGGAAAAGATAGTTGCAAATAACATATCAGATAAAGGGTTAATATCCAGAATATATAAGGAACTCACCAAACTCCACACCTGAAAAACAAACAACCCAGTGAAGAAATGGGCATAAGATAGGAACAGACACTTCTCCAAAGAGGACATCCAGATGGCCAACAGACACATGAAACGATGCTCAGCATCCCTCCTCATCAGGCACATACAAATCAAAACCACAGTGAGATACCACCTCACGCCAGTCAGAGTGGCTAAAATGAGCCAATCAGAGGACTCTAGATGCTGGCGAGGATGTGGAGAAACGGGCACCTTCCTGCACTGTTGGTGGGAATGTAAACTGGTACAGCCCCTCTGGAAAACAGTGTGGAGTTTCCTCAGGAAACTAACAATAGAACTCCCCTAGGACCCAGCAATAGCACTGCTAAGAATTTACCCAAGCGATAGAGAAATGCTGATGCATAGGAGCACGTGTACCACAATATTCATAGCAGCACTCTCAACAATAGCTGAAACATGGAAAGAGCCTAAGTATCCATCAATGGACGAATGGATCAAGAAGATGTGGTTTATCTATACCATGGAATACTACATGGCAATGAAAAAGAATGAAATCTGGCCATGTGTAGCAACATGGATGGACCTTGAGCGAAATAAGTCAGGCAGAGAAGGACAAATATCATATATTTGCACATATAGGAGGATTAGGAGGAACTTAACTGAGGGCCATGGGGGAGAAGGAGGGGGGAAATGGTGGGGGAAAGGGAGAGAGGCAAACCATGAGAGACTCTTGAATGCTGAGAAACAAACTGAGGACTGATGGATGTGGGGGGCAGGGGGAGATGTGCATGGAAGAGGGCACTTGTGGGGATGAGCACTGGGTGTTATATGGAAACCAATTTGACAATAAACTATTTGAAAAAAAAAGAAACAATGGTTTTGAATGACACACTGCAACGGATGAAGTTCATATATATGAACAGATATATTCAGAGCATTTCATCAGTAGAATACATTTTTTTTTCTCAAGTGCACAGGGAACATTCTCCAGAATAAATTACATACTGAGTCTTAAATCAGCCCTCAAAGGGTACAAAAAGATTGAAATCATATCATGCATATTTTCAGATCACAATGCTATGAAACTTGAAATCAACCACAAGAAAAATATTTGAAAAGTCTCCAAATACATGGAATTTAAAGAACATCCTATTAAAAATGAATGGGTCACCCAGTAAATTAAAGAAGAAGAAAAAAATACATGGAAGCCAATGAAAATTAAAACACAACAGACCAAACCCCGTGGCATGCAGCAAAGGCAGTCCTAAGAGGAATGTATATCTCAATTCAGGCCTATCTTAAGAAGCAAGAAAGCTCCCACATATGTAATCTAATTTAACATCTAAAGGAGCTAGAAAAAGAACAGCAAATCAAGTTGAAAACCAACAAAGAAAGGGAAATAATTAAGATTAGAGGAAAAATAAATGATATAGGAACAAATAAAAACAATCGAGCAGATCAGTAAAACTAAGAACTAGTTCTTTGAAAGAATAAATGAAATTGATAACCCCCTACACAGATTTATCAAAAAGGAAAGAAAAAAGGGACCCAAATAGAAGAAAGAGGAGAGATCATAACAAACACCACAAAAGTACAAATAATTATAAAACAATAATATGAAAAGTTATATGCCAACAAATTGGGCAATCTGGAATAAATGGATAAATTCCTAGAAACACACACTACCAAAAATTAAACAGGAAGAAACAAACAATTTGAATAGACCCAGACAAGCAAATAAATTAAATCAGTTCTCAAAAATCTCCAACAAACAAGAGTCCTGGGCCAGATGGCTCTCCAGGGGAATTCTAACTTAATTTAAAGACATTTAAAGAATAATCTTTTCAAATTGTTCCAAAAAATAGAATTGGAAAGAAAACTTCCAAAGTCATTCTATGAACCAGCACTACCTTGATTCCAAAACCAAATGAAGATCCAACTAAAATGGATAATTACAGGCCAATATCCCTGATGAATCTGTATGCAAAATTTCTCAACAGGATACCAGCAAATTGAATACAACAGTACATGAAAAGATTTATTCATGAAGATCAAGTGGGATTTACTCCTGGGCTGCAGGGCTGATTTAATGTTTGCAAATCCATCAATGTGATACACCACGTTAATAAAATAAAGGAAAAGAACAATACAATCCTCTCAGTAGGTGCAGGAAAATCATTTGACAAAATACAGCACACTTTCTTAATAAAAAACCCTCAAGATAGTACAGATAAAAGAAACATACCTCAACATTATAAAGGGCATATAAGAAAGACCTATAGCTAATATCATCCTCAATGGAGAAAAACTGAAAGCTGTCCCACTAAGGTGAAGAACATGACAGGGATGTCCATTCACACCACTTTCTCAACATAGCACTGAAAGTCCTAACCTCAGTAATCAGATGACAAAATGAAATAAAAGACAACCAAGTCAGGCAAGGAAGAATTCAAACTTTCACTCTTCACAGATGACATAATACTCCTCATGGAAAACCTGAAACACCGGCAAATAACTGCCAGAACTGACGTAGGAAATCAGCAAAGTTGCAGGATATAAAATCAATGTACAGAAATTGGTTGCATTTATGTACATAAATAATGAAACAGCAGAAATAGAAATCAGGGAATTGATCCCTTTCACAAGTGCACCTAAAACCATAAGTTAACTAGGGATAAACCTAACCAAAAAGGTAAAATATCTGTATGTTGAAAACTATAGAAAACTTATGAAAGAAATGGGAGAAGACACAAAGAAATGAAAAAATATTCCATACTTATGGGTTAGAAGAACAAATACTGTTAAAATCTCTATGCCACCCAAAGAAATCTACACATTCAATGAAATCCCTATTAAAATAACACAGCATTCATGACAGTCCTAGAACAAAAAATTAAAAAAAAAAATTATGGAAACGAAAAGACCCTAAATAGCCATGAAATGTTGAAAAAGAAAACCGAAACTGGAGGCATCATGATTCTAGATTTCAAGCTGTGTTACACAGCTATAATAATCAAGACAGTATGGTACTGGCACAAAAACTGACACATGGATCAATAGAACAGAATAGAGAACCCAGAAATGGACCCACAAATGTATGGCCAACCAAATTTCAACAAAGCAGGAAAGAAAGACAGTCTCTTCAGCAAATGGTGCTGGGAAAAGAAGACAGCAATATGCAGAAGAATGAAACTGGGCCACTTTCTCACACCGTACACAAAAACAAATTTAAAATGAATAAAAGACCTACATGTGAGATAGGAAACTATCAAAATCCTACAGGAGAAAATGGCATAAAACTCTTTGACCTGGGCCTCAGCAACTTCTTACTAGACATGCCTTCAGAGCCAAGGGAAACAAAAGCAAAAATGAACTATTTGGACTTCATCAAGATAAAAAGCTTCAGCAGAGCAAAGAAAATTAAAAAGCAACCTATGGAATCAAGGGAGATATTTGCAAATGACATATCAAATACAGGGTAGTATTGAAAATCTATAAAGAACTTATCAAACAAACAAACAAAAACAAATAATCCAGTGAAGGAATTGGCAGGAGACATGAATAGACACTTTTCCGAGATAAGACGAGATCGGGCGCGTTCAGGGTGGTATGGCCGTAGACGAATAGACACCTTTCCAAAGAAGACATCCAGATGGCTGACACATGAAAAGATGCTCAACTTAATTCATTATCATGGAGATACAAATACAAACTACAATGTGATACCATCTCACACCTGTCAGAATGGCTAAAATTAACAATTTAGGTAACAACAGATCCTGGCAAGGATGCGCAGAAAGGAGAACTTTTTGCACTGTTGGTGTAAATGCAAACTGGTTCAGCCAGTCTGGGAAACTGTATGGAGGTTCCTCAAAAAATTAAAAATAGAACTACTTTACAACAAAGCAATCCCACTACCAGTTATCTATCCAAAGGATAAGAAATGCTTATTTGAAGGCACACATACACCCAATGTTTTTTTTTCTATTTTTAAATTTTTTTTTTCTGAGGTAGAGACAGCATGAGCAGGGGAGGATCAGAGAGACAGGGAGACACAGAATCCGAAACAGGCTCCAGGCTCTGAGCTAGCTGTCAGCACAGAGCCCGATGCAGGACTCGAACCCACGAACCATGAGATCATGACCTGAGCCTAAGTGGGATGTTTAACCTACTGAGCCACCCAGGCACCTACACCCTAATGCTTATAGCAGTGCTATCAACAATAGCCAAATTATAGTATAAACCCAAATATCCATCAACTGATGAATAGCTAAAGATGTGGTATATATATACTTCAGCAATGAAAAGGAATTAAATCTCGCCTTCATAACAATGTGGATGGAATAAGTCAGTCAGAAAAAGACAAATATCATATGATTTTACACATATATAGAATTTAAGAAACAAAACACGAATATAAGAGAAGGGAAGGAAAAATAAGGTAAAAACCGAGAAGAAGGCAAACCATAAGAGACTCTTAACCTTAGAGGACAAACTGCAGGATGTGGGAAGGGTTGTGGGTGGGGGATGGGCTAAGTGGGTGATGGGCATTAAGGAGGGCACTTTTGGGATGTGCACTGAATGTCATATGTAAGGGATGAATCACTAAATTCTACTCCTGAAACTAATACTACACAACGTGTTAACTAACTTGAATTTAAAAATAAAATAAAGACAAGAATCTCATTCCTGAGAAAGTGATAGGAAATCCTTATATTCTCCCTCCATTTCCAGCACGTAGGCCAGACATTGAGATTGAAGACTTTCCCAAGAAAGGCACCAGCTCTTTGAGTATGCAGAGTTCAGATGATGGTTTGAGAAAATGTATGTGAAGTGCCCTGCAGATAGGACTGGCCCACTTTAAGAACTCAATAAAAAAAAGTGCATATGTAACTATAATTTCTTTTCCCTCCTCCTTACATCAGCTGAGAACATCATGCATATGCCCTTTATGTTTACCTGCTTTATATGAAGCCCAGAGCTTAGTACATTTTATAAGTTTAATACATATTTTCTCATGAAAGACATTTTGGGGGTATTAATTTCTTATTAAAAATTTGTGGGTAATGACAAGGAATCAGGATATGCACCATTTAATCATTGCTGCAATATTTATGGGAAGCCATCAATAGTAATACCCATCAAGTCACTAACTTCCTGCTTGTTAGTTATGTTAGTTAGTTAATTCCCTAATTATGCTAGGGAAGTGATCATTGATTCATGCAATTAATATTCAAAGAATATATGATACCCTTCAAATGTTAAGCAAACGCCAGCTAGTTTAAGTAATGGTAGCCATTTTTTTTTAATGTTTTATTTATTTCTAGGAGAGAGAGAGAGAGCGTGAGCAGGGGAGGGTCAGAGAGAGAGAGGGAGTCACAGACTTAAACAGGCTCCAGGCTCTGAGCTGGCAGTCAGCACAGAGCCTGCCGCGGGGCTCGAACACATGAACCGCGAGATCGTGACCTAAGCGAAAGTTGGACGCTTAACCGACTAAGCCACCCAGGCACCCCTATGGTAGCCGTTATTTTTTTTTTTTTTTGGTTGTTGTTTTTTTAGTTTTTTTTTTTAATTAAAAATTTTTGTTTTGCAAATAGTTTATTGTCAAATTAGTTTCCACATAACACCCAGTGCTCATCCCCACAAATGCCCTCGTCCATGCCCATCCCCCCCACATCCATCAGTCCTCAGTTTTTGTCAGCATTCAAGAGTCTCTCATGGTTTGCCTCTCTCCCTTTCCCCCACCATTTCCGCCCTTCTTCTCCCCCTTGTTCCTCCGTCAAGTTCCTCCTAATCCTCCTATACGTACAAACATATGATATTTGTCCTTCTCTGCCTGACTTATTTCACTCAGCATAACACCCTCAAGGTCCATCCATGTTGCTACACATGGCCAGATTTCATTCTTACTCATTGCCATGTAGTATTCCATGGTATAGATAAACCACATCTTCTTGATCCATTCGTCTGTTGATGGACACTTAGGCTCTTTCCATGTTTTGGCTATTGTGGAGAGTGCTGCTATGAACATTGGGGTACATGGGCTCCTATGCATCAGCATTTCTGTATTCCTTGGGTAAATTCCTAGCAGTGCTATTGCTGGGTCATAGGGGAGTTCTATTGTTAGTTTCCTTAGGAACCTCCACACTGTTTTCCAGAGGGGCTGTACCAGTTTACATTAATGCAGTATATGCAAATCCTCAAAGTCGTATTTTCAAGAAAAGTTTCATAAAATGGGAATTGCTTCCCTTAATATTGATAGGACAAAGCATAAGAAATGGTGCAGCTAAGAATTGTCTGCAATAAGCATTTTAAGAATTTGAAATTTAATTTCTTTTCTCTTTCTCTATATCCTAAATTTTCAAAAATTAACAGGCATTTCTCTCAGTTTCTCTCAAAATAAAGTAAATATTATAAATATGGCCTTGAGGGTGTTGTTAAGCAATCAATAAACTGTTCTAAAAATTGTTTTGGCTTACTTTGTTTCACAGTAGAAAATATTTCCCATATCATGATATGGTAGTGTGAACTATAGATTTGCATGTCCTTTTTAAAAGTATATGGAATTCCATAAGATCCTGTTGATAGTGCAGAAAAAGTATTTGACAAAATACAGCATCCCTTCTTAATAAAGACCCTTGAGAAACTCAGGATAGAAGGAACTTACTTAAGCATCATAAAAGCCATCTATGAGAAGCCCTCAGCTAACATTAACTTCTATGGGAAAAGACTAAGAGCTTCCCCCTGAAATCAGGAACACGACAGGGATGCCCACTCTCACCACTGTTGTTTAACATAGTGCTGGAAGTCCTAGCATCAGCCATCAGACACCAAAAGGAAATCAAAGGCATCAGAATTGGCAAACTTTCACTTTTCACAGATGATGTGATACTCTACATAGAAAACCCGATAGACTCCCCCAGAAGCCCACTAGAACTGATCCATGAATTCAGCAAAGTCACAGTGTACAAAATCAACATATAGAAATTGGTTGCAATTCTGTACACCAACAATGAAGCAACAGAAAGAGAAATCAAAAAACTGATCCCATTCACAATTGCACAAAATAAACACAAAATACCTGGGAATAAACCTAACCAAAGATATAAGAGATATGATGAAAACTATAGAAAACTTAGGAAGGAAATAGAAGAAGACATGAAAAATGGAAAAACATTCCATGCTCAAGAATAAATATTGTTAAAATCTCATTACTACTCAAAGCAATCTACACATTCAATGCAATCCCAATCAAAATTGCAACAACATTGTCTTCTCAAAACTAGAAGAAACAATCCTAAAATTTGTATGGAACCACATTTATAAAGACCCTGATAGCCAAAGTAATACTGAAGAAGAAAAAAAAAGCGAGAGGCATCACAATCCCAGACTTTAACCTCTACTACAAAGCTGTTATCATCAAGATAGCATGGTATTGGCACAAAAACAGACACATAGACCAATGGAACAGAATTGAGAACTCAGAAGTGAACCCAAAATATACAGCCAACTAATATTTGACAAAGCCAGAAAGAGTATCCAATGGAAAAAAGACAATCTCTTTAACAGATGTTGCTGGGAGAACTGGACAGCAACATGCAGAAGAATGAAACTAGATCATTTTCTCATACCATACACAAAAATAAACTCAAAATGGATAAAAGACCTGAATGTGAGACAGGAAACCATCAAAACCCTAGAGGAGAAAGCAAGAAGCAAACTCCTTGACCTCAACCACAGCGATTTCTTACTTGACACATCCCCAAAGGCAAGGGAATCAAGAGCAAAAATGAACTATTGGGACCTCATCAAGATTAAAAGCTTCTGCATGGCAAAGGAAACAATAAATAAAACGAATAGGCAACTGATGGAATGGGAAAAGATAGTTGCAAATGACATATCAGATAAAGGGTTAGTATCCACAATCTATAAGGAACTCACCAAACCCCACACATGAAAAACAAAAAATCCAGTGAAGAAATGGACAGAAGACATGAATAGACACTTCTCCAAAGAGGACATCCAGATGGTAAACAGATACATGAAATGATGATCAGCGTCCCTCATCATCAGAGCAATACAAATCAAAACCACACTGAGATACCACTTCACGCTGGTCAGAGTGGCCACAATGAACAAATCAAGGGACTACAGATGTGGGCGAGGATGTGGAGAAACAGGCACCCTCCTACACTGTTGATGGGAATGTAAACTGGTGCAGCCCCTCTGGAAAACAGTGTGGAGGTTCCTCAAAAAATTAACACTAGAACTCCCCTATGAACCAGCAATAACACTGCTAGGATTTTACCAAAGAGACACAGGAGTGCTGATGCATAGGGGCATATGTACTCCAATGTTCACAGCAGCACTCTCAACAATAGTCAAACCATGGAAGGAGCCTAAGTGTCCATCAACTGACAAATGGATTAAGAAGATGTGGTTTATCTATACAAAGGAATACTACATGGCATTGAGAAAGAATGAATGTATATTTATTTTTGAGAGATAGAGAGAAAGCAGGGAAGAGGTAGAAAGAGAGACACAGAATCTGAAGCAGGCTCCAGGCTCTGAGCTGTCAGGACAGAGCCCAATGCAGGGCTTGAACCCACGAACCATGAAATTATGACCTGAGCTGAAGTTGGCGTTTAACTGACTGAGCCTACCAGGCGCCCCAGCAGCTATCCTTTTAAATTAATGTGTTTGATACTCTGTGTATAAATACCAGTAGTGGAATTGCTGAGTGGACAGGTAGTTCTCTTTTTAACTTTTTAAGCAAACTACATACTGTTTTCCATAGTGACTGCACCAGTTTGCATTCCCACCAACAGTGCACCAGTGAGTGTTCCTTTTTCCCTACATCTTCACCAACACCTGCTGTTTCTTGTGTTGTTGACTTTAACCATTCTGACAGGTATGAGGTCTCATTGTTGTTTTGATTTGCATTTCCCTGATGATAAGAGATGTTAAACTTCTTTACATGGGTCTGTTGGCCATCTGGCCACCTGGATGTCTTCTCTGGAGAAATGTCTGTTCATATATGATCTATATGTCTATTTTGTGCCAGTGCCATACTGTTTTGATGACTATGGCTTTGAAATATAACTTGAAGTCTGAAATGCTGATGCTTCCAGATTTGCTTTTTTTTTTTTATGATTGCTTTGGTTCTTCTAATTTTTTTGTGGTTACATACAAATTTTAGGATTACTTGTTCTAGCTCTATGAATAGTGCTATTTGTATTTTGATAGGGATTGCGTTAAATGTTTAAATTGTTTTGGATTATATAGACATTTTAACAATATTTGTTCTTCCAATTCATGAACATGGAATGTCATTTATTTTCTTTGTGTCCTCTTCAGTTTCTTTTATAAGTGTTTTATATTTTTCAGAGTACAGGTTTTTCACCTCTTTGGTTAAAATATTCCTAGGTGTCTTATTAAATTGGATGCAACTGTAAGTAAGAGTGCTTTCTTCTTTTATCTTTCTGCTGCTCCTTTGTTGGTGTATAGAAGTGCAACAGATTTCTGTATATTGATTTTGTATCTTGTTTATTGAATTAGTTTATCAATGCTAGCAGTTATTTGGTGGAGTCTTTTAGTTTCTCTACATAGAGTCATGTGATCTGCATATAGTGAAAGTTTTACTTCTTCCTTACAAATTTGGATATATTTTATTTCTTTTTGTCGTCCTGTGGCTAGGACTTATAATACTATGTTGCATAAAACTGATGAGAATGAGCATCTTTGTCTTGTTCCTGACCTTAAGGGGAAAGCTCAGTTTTCTCCCTTTAGGATGATGTTAGGATGATGTTAGCTGTGTGTTTTTCATATATGACCTATATTATGTTGAAGTATGATTCCTCTAAACCTACTTTGTTGTGAGTTTTTATTATGTATGCATGTTGTACTTTGTCAAATGCTTCTTCTGTGTCTACTGGAATGAACACACGGTCTTGTTCTTTCTCTAATTGACATGATGTATCACATTGATTAGTTTGCAAATACTGAGCCATACTTGCAACCCAGGAATACATCCCACTGGATCATGGTGGATGATTTTTTAAAAACAGTATTGAATTTGGTTTGCTAGTATTTTATTGAAAAATTTTGCATATAGGTTCATCAGGGATATTGGCCTGTAGTTCTTCTGTTATGTCTTTTTTTAAGTTTATTTATTGAGACAGAGAGAGAGAGAGAGAGAATGAAAGAGGGAAGGGAAGGGAAGAGAGAGACAGGGAGAGAGAGAATCCCAAGTAGTTCATTTTGTTCAATATGAGTATTGCTAGTCCAGCTTTCTTTTGAAATAGAAATCTTTCTTCGTCATCTCACTTTCAATCTGCAGGGGTCTTTAGGTCTAAACTGAGTATCTTATAGGGGCACCCGGGTGACTCAGTTGGTTAAGTGTCCAACTCTTAATGGGCTCAGGTCATGATCTTATAGTTCGTGAGATCGAGCCTCACATTAGATTTTATGCTGATGGCACAAAGCCTGCTTGGGATTCTCTCTCTCTCCCTCGGCCCTCCCCTACTCACCATCTCTCTTCCTAAATAAATAAATAAACATTTTAAATAAATAAATTCATCTCTTTGTAGGCAGCATATCTGTGGATCTTGGTTTTCATACATTCTGACATCCCACGTCTTTTGATTAGAGCATTTAGTCCATTTACATTCAAAGTAATTATTGATAGATATGTATCTATTGTCACTTTATTACTTATTTATTACTTATTATTTTGTTATTGTTTCCAAAGAATTTTTCCTGTCTTTTCTTGTCTTTCTTTCATGTTTTACTGATCTTTAGTGACATGTTTGGATTTCTTCCTTTTTTCAGTTTTTGCATATTTATGAGTGGGTTTTGATAAATGGTTACCATAAGATTTGTGCATAACCTCATTTGCATACAGCAGTCTATATTAAACTGATGGTCTTGGATATGTGAACTCATTCTTTTCTCCTCTCCTCATTACTCTTTCTTCTTTTTTCTTCTTCTTGGACTCCTATTATACAAATGTTATTACTTTCGATGGAATCTCTGAGTTCCCAAGTCTATTCTCATTTTGCGTAATTCTTTTCCCTTTCTTTTGTTCACCTGATTATATTACTTTGTCTTATAGATCATTAATTCTTTTTTATGCTTTTTTCAACCTGCTATTCATTCTATTAACTGTGTTTCTCATTTAGTTTATTGAGCCCTTTAAATCTGCTATATTATTCCTTATCTCCGTTAAGGGTCTCACCCATGTCTTCCACATTTTTTCTCAAATCCAGTGAGTATCCTTATGATCACTGCTTTAAATTTTCTATCACGCATATTACTTATATCTGTTTCACTCAGATCTCTGGATGTGGTCTTGTCCTATTCTTTCATGCGGGATAAACTTCTGTGTCCTCATTTTGTCTGACTGCCTATGTCTGTTTCTCTGTGTTAAGAAATTCTATTGTGTCTTCTCCTTTTGAAAGAAGTTACTTTGAAGAGGAGGTTCTGGAGTGTCCTGAAGTGCAGTGTTCCCTGTTCACCAGAACCTGACACTTCAGGAGGGTTTCCTATGTGTGTTGCTTATGCTCTGCTGTTGTGTTTGTGTCTCTTTCTTTCAGTGATGTCATATTCAGTGACTCTGCTTGTTGTGTGGCGTGTTTGCTCTCTGTGGTGTTAGCAGGGCCCAGGCAGGACAGCTGTGAGGGGGTATGACTGCTGGGAAACTTGGGGACAGGATAGTGGTGCTAGCAAAACTTGTGCTGGGCCACTAGTGTTATTCAGGATCCCCTGAAGCACTGTGGTGGCTGAGGGCATGAGACTGGCACTGCATATGAAGTTGGCTGAGGGCATGCAAGTGAGCATAGCATGCAAACGCACCTATAGGCATCCAGCTGAGGTAGGGATCCCTGGGGGTATGCAATGGCACTCAGGGGCACCTGGCTGGGTGTGATGTGTGACGTTGGCTGGGGCCACCAGGCTGAGGGAGGTGGAGGCAATGTTTGAGGAGCATGATAGCAGCTGTGCACCTGGTATTTGGACGGGGTGCCCATACAGCTATAGCAGTATTTTCCACAGTGTAGGCCAGCCCGGTGGGATTGGCCGAGTCCCCAGAACTTGTGGGCATTGTGCTCTGCTAGTAGGTCAGATAGAATCTGTGCAGTGCTGCCTCCTCCCACAGGTGTCTGTATTTATGCTGAGGGACTGGGGAGGAAAGTGACACATGTCAGCTCCCACATTTTTGTAGTTCTCCATATGCTCCAAAATCAATATGAACAGATCTGTCTCACATTTGCCTCTGGCATTGTGTAAACTGTAGTTTTTATGTTCTCTCCCTATGCAGGCTACTGTCTCTTTAAGGGCAGAGACTCAGCTATCACCCTCCAAGGTTGCCCAGGGCTGAGTCAGCTGATTTTCAAAGCTTCAGGTACCAAGTCCCATTGGTTATGCAAACTCCTGGAATTAAGCCTCTTTGGTTTTTAAAGCCAAATGTTATGTGTTTTAGCTTTCCCCATATGAGCTCCCTGGTGCCATGGCCTGTTTCTCTACCCTCTCTGTGCACACAGTTCCCTCTTTCTGTGCTGGCATCTGCCCTCTGCATTTGTTCCCTTCCTAGCTTTTCAGATGCAGCTTCCCTATATTTAGTTGTGGAGTTTGTCCTACCAGTCTTCAAATCACTCTCAGGGTTACTGACTATACATAATTAAAAACGTGGGGTTTTCCTACTCTGCCATCTTCCCAGGCTTCCCCTGCTTTACTAATTTAATCCCTGCATCTGTGTTTTGTGATCTAGATGATGGAGAAGTATTACTAATTCCCTAGTAAGACTATCACTACAAGTTTGCTTCTTTGAGGTTTGAATTTGTATGCGTCTAGGTAATGAGTTCTATCTAAACCTCCAGAACTGCTCATTGTTACCTTCATTATAGTTTCTCATTAGGAAATACAGAATTTGAATTAGGTTAATCCTATTTTTCTCTGTTTTCCATGAAATTAAATCTGTATGATTTACAAATTCTGAGATTTTTATTTTTTTTAAATCAAAGTAAGAGATAAGGCATAAGATTTCTCTCTCTCTTCATGGTTGAGTATTACATAAATAATGCATTCTCATAATAACTTTTTTTTAGGCATCGAAAAAATTTTACTTTTAAAACCATGCTTTTGGGGCGCCTGGGTGGCTTAGTCGGTTAAGCGTCCAACTTTCCCTTGGGTCATGATCTCGCGGTTCGTGGGTTCGAGCCCTGCGTCAGGCTCTGTGCTGACTGCCACCTCAGAGCCTGGAGCCTGTTTCAGTCTGTGACTCCCTCTCTCTCTGACCCTCCCCTGCTCACGCTGTCTCTCTCTCTCTCCTGGAAATAAATAAAAATATATTTTTAAAAAAGTTAAAAAAAAAAAACATGCTTTTCTGGAGCCACCGACTGGGTGGCTCAGTCAGTTGGTTAAGTGTCCAACTTTGGCTCAGGTCATGATCTCCTAGTCCATAGGTTAGTGCCCCGCCTCAGGCTCTGCTGACAGCTCAGAGCCTGGAGCCTGCTTTGGCTTCTGTGTCACCCTCTCTCTCTGCCCCTCCCCAGCTCATGCTCTCTCTGTATCAAAAATAAATAAACCTTAAAAAAAATAAACCATGCTTTTTTGAAGTGTTGTCAAGGCAGTTAATAAGATCTATAGCAATCTGGAGAATAACTATGACAATATAAGTCCTATTAGCATATATAGTAACTACCCAGACAAATCATTCACAGTTTTGCTGCTCTTAGGTCAAAGAAAAGTGACACACTAATAAAACAGAAATATCCACCCCATAATAATTGTGAGAAAAGCAATGTAGCAAAGAAAGATAGGACTCTTACTGATATTTCATTGTAGCAATTTTAGTAGATTGATTTTATTTTATATATTTCTAATGTTTATTTATTTTGAGAGAAAGAGAGGGAGGTTGGGGAAGGGGCAAAATACGAGGGAGAGAATTTCCTAAGCAGGCTCCCCCTTGTCAGCATAGAGCCTGAGGAAGGGTCCGTTCTCATGAGCTATGAATCATGACCTAAGTTGAAATCAAGAGTCAGTCACTTGGCTGACTGAGCCACGCGGTCATCCCTTAGAAGATGGATTTTACATCATTGCCAGAAACATGAGAAAACAAATAAAATAACTTCATTATGAGTGTGTCCTATATTGGAGGTGTCTGGGTGCTCAGTCGGTTAAGCAGTTGACTTCAGCTCAGGTCATGATCTCACAGTTCATGGGTTCAAGAGCCGCATCAGGCTCTGTGCTGACAGCTCAGAGCCTGTTCTGTGTCTCCCTCTCTCTGTGATTCTCCCCCACTAATGCTCTGTCTCTCTCTGCCTCAAAAAAAAAAAAATTAAAAAAAGTGTGTCCTATAAAATCTATATTCCTATTTATTCTTTACTTTTTATTCTTTATAGCCATCTCTATAAGCTTTCATAATGTGGTCATTGATAAATACCAGTTCTGGGATCATTAATGGATTCAAAGAATTTTGAAAATACTTGCTAACTATATTACGATGAAAAATCTCTCCAGGGCTTAAGAGCTGGTTCTTTTTTTTTTTTTTTTTTTTTTTTTTTTTTTTTAATGTTTTATTTATTTCGGAGAGAGAGAGAGACACCATGAGCAGGAGGGTCAGAGAGAGAGTCACAGACTGAAACAGGCTCCAGGCTCTGAGCTGTCAGTCAGCACAGAGCCCGACGCGGCTCGAACCCACGAACCACAAGATCATGACCTAAGCGAAAGTCGGACGCCCAACCGACTAAGCCACCCAGGCGCCCCCGCTTAAGAGCTGGTTCTAAAACCTGTTTATGTTTGGTTAATTACCAACCTCACAATGTCATCTTATGCTTATGATTTTCTTGATCTTATGTTAACAGTCAGTTAACAATCAAATAAATCAAATCAACAGCCAACAACAGTAAAATTCTTGGTAAAAAAAATTGAAGGTTATATTTTGGTAAAAGTAGGTCTGAATGGAAATTTGAAGACCTAGACTTGATCTAGGCTACCAATAATTGGCTAAATTTATAAATTTGTTAGACACTTTTTTTGGCCAAATAATTCTGAAGGAATCACCCCAATGGCCTCTAATTTTCCCTCGACCCCTATATTTTCCAGGAAGGTTGGATGTTTCTTTAATATGTAAAGACTCCCACAGCTTATCCATTTTTGAGGGGCAAGTGATTTTCTTATTTGAAGAATTCTGAGTTAGAAACAGATTCCACAGAGAGCTCATCATTTAAGGCATGTCTCTAATGTAAGACTATATACTTCTAGAGAAGTTTGAAGCAATCCCCAGAAGTGTGTAAAAGAGATCACATGTGTATTTTCAACTTTGAGTAATTTTGATTATGGATTATAGGCTGATCTCTTGTCTTGGTTTCTGTATCACACTGCAGGTCACATAGTAGGTTCAGTATATATTCATAAATTAAATTTATCCATTGCCTGTTAATTCAGCATTTAGCAATTAGCTTCTATGCAAGGGAACCCTAGAGGAAGTAAGGTTCTTAATTGTTATAGCCCTGCTTATCAGGAACTCAGTAGGTGTTCAGTAGCTCATTGTAATGATGGATGATGCCTATTTTTATGCAAGACTTGGCTTTATGTAGCTATTTGTCATTGCTTTTGATAATACCTTTTTTGCATAACATCTTTTAGACCTTAGAGATCAGGGGTGTTATTTTCTAAGATTATCCACTTTAATTGTATGGGAATATTCTAAGATATTTAGAGCCCTTTGTATGTCTATAATCTGGTCACCTTAATAAAAAATATTGTGTACTAGAGTAAAAATCTTAAAAAGCAATATAAAAGCAAATATCAGTAATTTTCTCAAATAGGATATCAATTTTCTTTTAAATGCACCATCAAGTGATGAATTTTGGACTTTCCCTTCCCAGAGGTAACGGTGGGTAGAGGTTACAGATAGCTGGAGACATAATTGATAGCCTGTAGGTAGTAAATGGGATGTGGATATTTAGAGCTTATATATAAAAATTTATTCAAGGCAATTTTAAAAATGTAATGACTTAAATACCCACAGTTATGCAGTGACTTGGTGCACTTAATGAAACAGTCATTTAATCAAATACCTTTTTGGACATAGAACCTATTTGTAGTATGTGCTAAAATGGTTAGCAGTTTTGGGCTTTGGATTCAAGACAGTCTGTAACTATTCACCTGTTTGATTCTCCCAAACCCTTTCACCTTAAATGTAACAAGCCATATAACTTGCTTGAAACACTGAATATCAAGCAAATGATAAGAAATATCAGCAAAAGAGTTAAATATGTACATTCACTCTGCAGCTGTTGCAGATTTAATTTAATTAATTTATTTACTTGGTTGTTTACTTCTTGTAGGTACTAGTTTTTATACCTCTAAATAATAGAAACAATGTATACCAACAGGATGCTTTTAACTAATAAGTTAATAGATTGATCCCACACTGACACTTTATCAACCTATAGTACTAGGGCCTTTTAATATATCAAAAGCATCTTGTTAAACCAAGCTAAATGATGTACATGTTATGTTTTCTCAAGACTAATTACTTTAAATACCTTTAATACATTATAAGCTCTTGAAACATTTGGAATATATTAATTAAATTAATGAATTAAATTATTGTATTGAGGAAAACAAGGGTAAATTATCACCTGCTATTTTTTTTATTTTAAATATACCAGTTGTGAAGGGATATTAACGAAGGATATACATAGGCATTAATGGGTAAACTAACTCCCTACAGACACTATATATTTCAGTGCATGACCATCACTATGATCTTCCAATATCATGTAATTCACTTAATAATTACAAATGTATAGTATTTCAGTTTAAAATAAATTTAAAAGGATCTGCTAAACAAGTATTTAAGTTTTTTACAAACTACAATTATGCTCATTTATTTCTTGATTTCCAGACTTGAAAGCGGATTATATAGTTAAAGGTTTAAAAGATAATGCAGAATAATTTTTGTGCTCATATTGGATAGCTTAAACATCTCAATGAACAACTGAAGTAAGCATAACTAATAGCTGATCATCACAACCAATATTTCTGAAAGAAATAAGATGTTGAGAGTGCAAACACTGAAGGAGGAAACCTAACAGGAGACAGAGAACGGTAAGATCCAAGGAGGTTTATTCTTCTCTGTGCATTATTTTTCTCAGCCCTTATTAGGTTCATTACTTTACAGTTTTTTTACAAGACTAGAATCTCAGTCATTGGCAAGAAGAAATATTTGGATGACTAGAAAAGATGTGTCTTATGTTGTTGGTTTTTTTTTAATTTTTTATATATACATATATATTTTTTAATATTTTTTATTTTTATTTCTAGGAGAGAGAGAGAGAGACAGCGTGAGCAGGGGAGGGTCAGAGAGAGAGGGAGTCACAGACTGAAACAGGCTCCAGGCTCTGAGCTGGCAGTCAGCACAGAGCCCGACGCGGGGCTCGAACCCACGAACCGCGAGATCATGACCTAAGGAAAGTCGGACGCTTAACCGACTAAGCCACCCAGGCGCCCCTGTTGTTGTTTAGTGATCTAATGTAATAATCTAATGTAATAATACTAAGCTTTGACAGTACAATTCACAAAAGCATAAAATACTCAATTTACTGTCAATTCCACACTTGGTACACTCAGTGCAAAAGAGTTATACTTAAAATTTAACTTACTGTCCCTCTACTATGTTGTAGGTATAGTATAGGTATTGTGGACATTTCTGTGAATAACAGATATTGTCTCTTGGAGCATGCAGTCTACTAGAAATATAAACTTAAACTTGTAATTCCAGGGGCGCCCGGGTGGTTTAGTCGGTTAAGCGTCCGACTTTCGCTTAGGTCATGATCTCGCAGTTCGTGGGTTCGGGCCCCGCGTCGGGCTCTGTGCTGACTGCCGGCTCAGAGCCTGGAGTCTGTTTCAGTCTGTAACTCCCTCTCTCTCTGACCCTCCCCTGCTCACTCTGTCTCTCTCTCTCTCTCCTAGAAATAAAAAAAATAAATAAATAAAAAAACACAAAAAAAATTAAAAAAAAAAAAAACAACTATTAATTCCAGAACTGATGATTGTGCCAAAAGAGAAACATACCCTCTTTAGGGCAAAAGCATTTGCTGACGGATTTTCATTAAGGTTTATAGAAGAGATAAAAATTCAAGATCTGTTTGGGTGACTGCAAGCTCATATGTATATCCATGAATATTTGATTTAGTATTAGCAAGTGCCACAGATTGGAAAATACCAAAAGAAACAAAGATGTCAGTGTAATAAATTGAAACATGAGACAAGCACTTTTCTCTTACACTTTTATTTTTGTTTATTTTTTAATGTTTATTTTTGAGAGACACAGAGACAGAGTGCAAATGTGGGAGTGGGAGAGAGAGAGGGAGACACAATCTTAAGCAGGCTCCAGGCTCTGAGCTGTCAGCACAGAGCCTGAGGCAGGACTCGAACCCACAAACTGTGAGTTTATGACCTGAGCCAAAGTCGGACACTTAACCAACTGAGCCACCTATATACCCCTGTTTTTTTCTTATAGTCTTAAGGTAAAAGTTAAAATATAAATCTTTGCAGGACAAAAGTGAGAAGGATTATTTTAAAATGTATGTCTATATGGGAATTTCAATGTTTAGAGATGGCTAAAACAAAGTTGAGCATTTCGATAAATAATTGAAAAGTTAATTAACTTGATAGGGCAGATTTTTAATTTTATGGATTTTTATCATTAGAGAGTGGTGCTATGTTTTACATTTGAATGTCCAGTTTTTGGAAATAAGCATGTTAATTGATAATTACCAAACTTTAATGGCTATATTGTTTTTTACCTTATATTTTAGAACACTCCTTAGAAAGTTCAATTTATTATCATTTAAAACCTATCTGCAGTTAAGGATTTCCAGGTGGTACAATAAATGAGTATACATACTTGAATATGTGACAGTAGTTGGTATTGAAATATCTGCATTTAGTTCAGGATAGTATTCTTCGTGGATGGCAATCAAAATGTGCTGCCTGATGACATGGAAATATCCATATACTCAGTTTTTCTATTGTTAGTACTTATCAGAAAATGTAGTTTAGATAAAAAGTAGCCACACTACTTGCAAAAATAGAGCTATAAGGTCTTAAAATAATTTTCTAAATTTAACTGAAAAAGTAGTTGCTATATATAGCATTTTACATTGCTACATGTTCAGACTCACTGTGTTGAAAAAATTTTCAGTTTATGCCTTTTTGTTTTTCAATTTCCCTGTTTTACATTCTGATTCTAATCCATATGTACGGCAAATGCCAGCATCAAATTAGGATACCATTAATGATAATTATGGGGTCTTAATTAAGGGAAAACTGCTACAGTTAGCAGGTTATTCTGAAAAGTGCATTATGTAGCAGAAGAAATTAGTGTAAAAATGTTGTTTCCTGTTACAGACTTGTATCCTGTTCATAATATAGAACAGACAGTCATGCAGCTGACTGGGGTATAACAGGAAAAATATTACTGTAGGAGCATTAATTTAAAATGGAATTAGATTGTTATAAATTGGGAAGGAAAATACAGTATGAAATAGAAATATTCCTTTTGCTGCACTCAAATAGGGACTACAGGGCAATTTCAGATAAGAGGATTTCCTGTTCTATTCAGCGTGAGGACATTTTATATACTTTGTGTTTCTTTTTTCTTTTTTTTTTTTATCCCTCTTCTGTATGTACTCTGGCAAGGTCAACAGTCTATCTGGAGCATTCTACAGCCACCCATTTATTTTACAGAAACAACTTTCTGTAGTGTTAAAATCCTTCCTATATCACTTATGAGATATTATCTTGCCTTTCTTCTTCTTGTCTGTTGTGTGTATGCATCCAAAAACAGATGGTCTATTTCCTCCAACTCTTAAATGAGTCAGCAGACTGTGATCAGTCTATAGATATAGTATTATTTTTGACCTTAAAATATATGCCTAATCTTCATCTTATTAATTGGAGGATTCAACTATGAAAAGTATTTCCTGACCAAGGTTAAAATAGTTTACTCTATTATATGGGTAATATATAATACAATATTTTGCTATTACTAGTATTTCTCAGTGTAAAGTAGTAAAATATTGCAAAAACTAAGAAATGCTTATTAGAATTCAGCATCTTGAATAATTTAATAAGAGATTAAGAAATAGATAATTAGTTGAAATGTGGATAAGGGGAAAGTTGACCCAAATCAAAATTTTGTTGGGAGTTAAGCACATTACGTATGAAATAGAAAAAATGAAAATTGAACAGCATGAGAAAAAATGAAAATTGAACTGAAATTTCATTAAAGAGGAACATACTCCAGAAATAAGGATAATACTCAAAAGCTAACACCATGTGGCCATTAGGCGTTATTTACCAATATTTTGTGAGGTATTTGTTTTCTAAAGAAAGATGTTTAGAGATATTTTGTCCCAATTTCTCCTTTTATTCTTAACAATGAGGTCAGCAATGTAGATTGTACTCCTTTATTTCCTTTACAGTGTTTAGTGCAATGTGATTGCTGAGAATATATGAATTGTTTGGCAAGATGGTATATTCTAAAGTATCCTGTAAAATATATGTGCCTGATTTCAAGGATGTGTAGCTTTTAGAAATATTTTCTCCTCAATAAGGTTTATGTCCTCTGGATTCCCTCAGGAGCCATGAAACTATACATGGTACGAAGTACAATTCCAAACCCTGACCATTGCTTATGACATAATTTTAGGATAGCCATAAGAGGACGTGTTAGGAACATGTGTTTTCAAGATGTAATTTCTGGATAAATATTTACTGACTAAACCAAAGAATGAAGACATTTGTTAATAACCAGATTATCCTTATCCTTAATTATCCCAAATACAGAGTGTTTTTTTTTTGTTTTTTTTTTTAAAACACAGCTCTTTCCATGTCGTTTCTCTATTTTAACCCTCTAATGACAAACCATTTCCTTCTTGGTAAAGTCAAATTCACAATTAGTGTTGATGTATTTCAGTGTTCTGTCTTTGACAGTTTTCTCTGCTACTTTCTGTTTATTTTTCCTGCACAATTATATCTGTTTCCATGACTTTGGTTAATACCCATATATATTTCCTATCTACACTTAACATTTTGAAAAACCCACTCTATAAACCTGGCACCTGCCATTTTATCACCTAACATTTAACCTCTCATATCTCTAACTAATCTCATTCTCCTACTTGCAAAGCAAGCTGTTCTTGACTCAATTTTATTCCATCATCACTGTAGTATTATCACGGCCATGCTATAGTAGAAAACAACCAAAAAAATCCCAGTGTCTTTAAAAAAACACAAGAATTTGTTTCATAATCTTAGAAGTCTATATGGCTTGGCTGGGGATTTTGTTCAGCATAGCCTTTAATTCAGGGACTTAGGTTGTTAAAGCAGAAACTATTAACAGTATTGGCAAAGGGAAAGAATGCAGAAAATCACACTCTGGCTTCTAAACCTTCCTCATGAAAGTAGAGATGTTACTTCTTGAATTTCTTTAGATAAAGCAAGTCATGTGGCTACACTTTCCCACAAATGAAAACTTCCATATTCTTGAAGAAAGAACATAAACATTGTGCTGTAAAATCACTAAATATTATTATATACACCCTCTGGCCTAAGCCATACACTAAGTGCTAATCTTTACACTTCTTCAATAGTTACTACTGTCCATATCTTATCACCAGATCTTACTAATTTCAGTTCCTAAGTATCTCTACTGTCTGTTTATTCATCTCTTACTGCTATTCAAACCAGATAATCTTTCCCATAGGCTATTGCATCATGTTCATTACTCTCTGACTCCAAATTTGCCATGCTCTAATCCATTCCCAATACTATAACTAGAGAATGTCCTAAAATATGGAGTTAATTTTATCTGTCCTATTCTTATAAATTTCCAATACTATGGCTTCAATTCAATTTATAGTTTTAAGCCTGAATTTCCTGACTTGAAATACTAGATATTTTATGGTCAGAACCTGGTCTACTTTTCTATTCTCATCTTAAACCTCTCATCTCTGATACGTTTTTATGCCTCTAACATAATGCACTACTTGTTATTCTCCCCAAGCAAATCATCCCTTCTTATATTGTTAAACATTGTACATACTCTTTTTGAAAATGCTCTTGTTCTCAAACCTCTATTTATCTTTCAAGATTAATTTCAAACATAAGCCCCTTATCACGACTTTCTTGGTTCTTCCTTTCAAATGGCAGAATTAATTTCCTGAGCCTTTGCTTTCATATACTAGAACACTACACAGCTCTATTAATCCATTTCTTAAGTTATATTCAACTATATATGTGCCTGTGAGTTCCTTCAGGACCAGGATCATATCTTACTCATAGTCTATGGCATGGGATATAGGCACTCACTAAACATTTCTGGAATTTAAAGAAATATTTTTTTATTATTCTACTCTTTTGGAGCCGTTTTACCAAGTATTACCTTAGAGTGTAAGACAAGGATTAAAAAGAAGGTGGCTGTATCTTAGGAAACCAATGTTTTACAATAATTTTATTTGGACTGTTATTCAAATTACTTCATGGAAACTGGGTTTAGGTAACACTATTCCAAAAATACTATTATATAGGCAACATTTATGAACTGCACATAAAACCTCTCATTTATAAAATGCCCAAAATTTAGCTTAAAATGCAAGTTTTAATGTTTAATCTCTTAGTTTGAATTTGACTTATAGGATTTTAGAAAATAGCATTACCATCTGCTTTTTAAGTTGGTAGTCCACTGGTATCTAAAATATTAGACCCACCATTTAATCTTCCTAATGATTAGGTACACCATGAATAAATTATTATAATCAATACTGTTTTACATATTTTACAACAAAGAAGTAGATATGAGAATGCATAGTAGAAATAAAATTTCCTGGCAAAGTTGATACACAATTGATGGTATATTTCAACCATACAGTTAAAAGAGTGGGCCAATGTATGCTTGGCTTGAAATCAATAACAAAAAATTAAGGCATCACACATTGCCGGTTGCCTCAGATATTCCTGGAAAAGGTTTTTCCTAGAAATAAAGTAACAAAAAAAAAAATAATGATTGTCCATAAGATGCTTTGAGTCTAATGAGAGTGACAAAAATGCATATAAGTGATTTCCACTGAGTAAAGTAAGAGCACATATAGAAATGATAACAATTATTATAGATTCTGCATCAAATCATTAATTCTTTATTTTTATTTTTATTTTTATTTTTGAGACGGAGAGAGATAGAGCAAGAGTGGGGAAGGAGCAGAGAGAGAGGGAGAAACAGGATCTGAAACAGGCTCCAGGCTTTGAGCTGTAGCACAGAACATGATGCAAGGCTCGAATCCACGAACTGTGAGATCATGACCTGAGCTGAAGTCGGACGCTTAACCGACTAGGCCACCCAGGCACCCCAAGTCATTAATTCTTTCAACAGCCATCAGCTTTCTATGTTATTATTCCATTTTGCAGGTAAAGAAAATCAGAGAGTAACAGTAATTTATGTGCTCTTTCATAACTAGTCACTTAAAGTGCAATCTAGGTCTGAATTTCTTCTGAGTTCATGCTCAATGCTGCCCTAGCTTTCCATAAGGATCACCGCATGATAATTAGTAGCAACTACCATTTATACAATGAGCCCTTACTACTTGCATGCTACATCCTTCTTTTATTTGTGTGACTTAAAATCAAATGAGGATGCTTTAGTCAAATACTTCTACCACCAGGAATGCTATATTAATTTTTACTCTATTTTTTCACCATTTTCCTTGAAAACAAACCAAAAAAAGTGTTGTATATTTGCCAACATTGTTTGCCAAGGAATACTCTCCATGTTGGTTGATTAGGTCATTAAGTGACCAAATTCAAAAAGGTGCATTACTCATATATGAAGTTTTCCAGGGAAAGCAGGGCAGTCAGCCCTAAGCATTTCTGAAAATGACTTGAGAGATCAAGAAAAGGAGTTTGGCCTAGGGTTTTATTGTAGTTAGAGAGTGTGACCATTTCTGCACCTGGTTTGAACTTCATAATGGTGGCAAATGAGAGAATACTGGAGTTTGCCCAACTGTGGGGTAAAAGAGGAAGTGTAAGGGGTAAGGTTTAAAAGCTGTCAGCAGTCAAATAAATATCAAAAATGAAGTCAGAGTCTTTCTTACAGATATATTTTCCACTTTACCCTACAATGTCATCCATTTTACAAATTTAAGGCAGCCTGCTTATCAGCCTATATAGAAAGGGAATGCTTACTTTCCAGGGTGGCTCAGTCAGTTAAGCATCTGACTCTTGATTTTGGCTCAGGTCATGATCTCATGCTCATCATCTTACGGTCGTGAGATTGAGTCCCATGTCAAACTCCACACTGGGCATGCAGCTTGTTTAAGATTCTCTCTCCCTCTCCCTCTACCCCTTACCTGTGGTTCTCTCTCTCTCTCTCTGTCTAAAAATGAAAAAAAAAAAAAAAAGAATGGTTATGATCCAGAATAATAACTACAGTCTGACCTCTATACAAGTGGTCACTAAAAGTTAAAACATTTCCCTCTAACTTTACCCATAAATGAAGAGAATCAGAGAAATGATATGTGAAAAGAAATAGACAATAAATTAAAAAAGTAAATCAGATTTAAGATGTGTAACTTTTTGGCACTGAGAGTAGTGAGCACAAGTAATTGCTTACGATGTACTCTTTTTTTCCTTGATCTTTCTGCTTAAATATCAGCATATTAACATTTACACATCTCTACTTAATAGCAATTTTTACTTACAGGCATAATTATAGTAAATTACAACATTGCTGTAGGTGCTTAGAAGAATTATATGTCTATAATCTAAGATCTACTGTGAAACACTTGAAACTTACTGATGAAAGGACTTCTCAGCAGGTTTTCAATTAATTTTTCCCTTCATTCCATCATTGCAATGTTACGATGAAAAAGGATAAATACAAATTTGGTGATATTCTTTTGGAATTATATATTATATTTTAGTTTCCATTGTTGAAAGTTAATATTCTTTGTAATTCTTCTGGGGCAAATCATAGATGAGACTGTGAATCAATTCACTGAAAACAAATTCTACATACAGTCATATTTTGAAGCACAGCTACAAATATAGTGATAACTCTATTGATGGTATTAAAATGGATAAGGGATATTTTATATTATTATTATGTTAATTTTAATTATAAATAATTATAATACCAGAAACTTAATTGTAGTCCATATTTTTATTACAATTAAAATATTTAGTGTACTTAAATTTAATTAAAAATTTTATTGTTCTGGGGAAAATCTAGTAGATTTTATAGGTACTACATATAATGTGAAGTTACATCTAAGTATTTACTACAAGTTATTTCACATGAGAGTAAATAATGTAAATGAGTTCCTGGATATAATTTTTTTAACATTGGAAAAACTATCTTCATTCTTACATTTCAAAGAGAATAAATATGAATATGAATACATGAGTTATTTTAACAGTTTTAATTTTTGGACACAAATATGAATTTAAGTAAAGATAAAGAAGAGGAATTAATTAGGAAGTGGGTCCTCTGTTAAGAAATTGCATTGGGTTTAAGTCACTTAAGCCAGCTGACTTCAAACTCACATAAGAGGTAAATGAAGCTTTTGTTCCCCACAACAGTTAGACCTCTATGATTGTGTTTACTTATTCCTTGAGATATGGCATTTAAAACATTTTGAGAAACAACTTTAAAGATTCTATGCCAGGATAGCTATTATATGTTTTATTAATAAATAGTCCATTGTTTATTAGAAGAACTAATTCACACAATGAATAACTTTATGAGAACTGAATTTACAACAATGATGAAACTTAGCAGACTGACTTTTTATTTCTTATTTTTATTTTTTTGGCATAATCCTCTTATTTATAGAGAACCATAGTTACCACAACTTTCTGGAATAATAGTTACATAATGGAACTACTTAAAATATTGATGAAAAAATCCTTCTGTGGTATTAATATTTTTTGTTCTAACAAACTATACTGGAAAGTTTCTAACTTTGTTTATGATAATTTAAGTCCTTATAAAGATGTCACAGATCACACTATTAATTTGCTTTTTTGTCATGAATGATGTCATTTCCATGAGAATATATGTGAATTAGCAGTCCTGGACTTATATATCTACGATTAATTAAGTCATATCGTTCTTTTATTTCCTTATATTAAGAGAGAAGAGAAACTCTTAAGAATATAAAGATAAGAAAATGTAGGAAGTTAGATAAATTTAGTATAGATTTGCTTTCATAAGATTTAGATTTTCTCAGAGAAACACAATTCTCCTTTGTAATTTTCAAAGTAATTTCATGTTCATTATACTATTTATCTTTACTAAATTTCAGTGGGGTAGATATTGCCATCATTGTACTAATTTTACATATGAGAAATTTGAGCCTCAGAAGGGTTAAGTATCTTTTTGGACATAGGAACTTAAATATTCATTCTTGAAACACTTTACTAAAAAAAAAACATCATTCTCTGGGCATGCTCTTAGCACTAAGGATACAGACATAAACAAAAAGTCTCTGACCTAATGGAGTTTGCCTTAGTAGGAAAGACAAAACAGAAACAAGACACGTTGATAAATATGTAGCTGCAAGTGTTGATAAAGAATGTTTTGGGAGACTATATTATTTTAGATAGGATGGGTAGGGAAGGTTTGACAGAGAAAGTGACATTTACGCAAAGGTTCAGTAAGCCATGTGAACCTGTGGGAGAACAGTAATCTTGTGAAAGAAAAAATAAAAACAAAAGGGCTAGAATATGGAGCATGTTTAACTTGCTGTTGGTGGATCATGAAGGTCTTATGGGCTCTAAGAACGTGTCCAGATTTTATTCTGAGAAAAATAGGAAGCCACTAGAGAAAGTTTAGCAGTGAACTGTTTATCATTTGTTAATATTCACTCTGGTTGATTGGAAGAAAGCAGAAATCTAAATGACATGTATACTGACCCATCACAGTGACTGACATCCATTAAAAGCTCCTATTTTCATCCTGATGAGTAAACAGATGAATATCAACCAAACCTCCCCAAGAAGAGGTAATAATAGATGATTTTAAATGCCTACTGATAATTAATAAGAGTTGGTAGACAATCGGCTGAAAATCAACACTACTAATCCTGTGTTCTTTTTATTATCCAGTGCTTCCTCAATTACTAATCAAAATGTTATATTCACTGCTTGAGTTTTAACTTATTTTCTATATACTAATGTTATAGTTAATAAGATAACACAAAATTTGATTTGAAAACTCCTTTCTTAGAATTTATGGAGAAAATCCTAACGATTTTTATTAAATAAACTTTTTGATGGCAAAGAGGCTTTTCTCACCTAAAGACAAGGAGAGAATTTAACTTTAAGAAATGTTTGACATTACATTGCCAATATATAATTTAAAAAACCCTCATAGTTGTGGTAGGCTTTTAATCTCTTATTCTCTTAATCAATTCTTAGCAATGTAACTCAGTGAAATAAACAGAGATGGAACATCATAAATAAACACAATAAATTTAAGTCCATTTTATTTAAAGTAGGAAGAACTTGAAATGAAGAAAAGTAAAGGAGAAAAACAGGTAATAGAACAAAATAAATTGTATTATGGTCACATGATGAAATACTATATCATCATTACGCTGTACTTTCATTGAATATTTAAAGTTATAGTAAAATGTTTAAAAGTTATTTAAACTTGAAATGGTGTCACAAAATAGTATATGAGAGAGTACATAAAATAATTTCTAGAATGTGCTTTCAAACACTGTTTGCAGGTATGAAATTATCAAAGATTAGAATAAATTATAAAATGAATATAATCTGTTGTTTATTTTATAAACATTTTCTATTTTGCATCTCTTCTATAAATATGTATTAAATTTTACCAGAATGAGAGAAAACTAAATTGAAAATAAGAAACTGAAAAATAACAGGTTTGCTATATATATATATGTATGTATATCTTATGATACCACATATTATATATATCAGTTCCCATTTTTTGAGTAATGCATCCCCATCACCACCACTTTGTTTCTAACATTTATTTAATATATACTGACAAAGTGATGAAGAAAACAAGATTAAAGAAACAAAATTCTACACAGATAGATTCATTTTACTGTTCAAATGCTTCTTATACCTTCACTCAAACTGTTGGTACTATCTTTGTTTCCTATTTTCCATTATAGTATCTTGAACTAGAAGTCGACTACTAGAAAATGAGACCATAGGACAAATAGGTAATTCATGCCTGCAAATTACTTATACTTCCAAGTAGAAGTCAAGTTTGACAGTAGTTAGGCAGATTATAGAATAAGAAAATTAAATATATATCTATTTAAACCACTGACACCAATTCTGAAAGGAAAGTTTCAGGAGCTTATTAGGAAGAGAAATACCACGTGTTGAAAGACTTTACTTATTTCCTGGTTTTCATTATTTAGAAGCATTTGTTTAGTAAACACCACATACTCTAATTTTAGACTGAAATCATGCCTAACTTTACACGTGATTCCTATAAGTTCAGTTTTCCATTATTTGACAAGAATAGAAGTATGGTTTGGATTTTATCTCTTGAAATGCATTAGTGTCGTTGTCAGTTTAAAATTGAGAGCTAAGTTTTATGTAGATTATTGTCACAAAATACATATTTAAATGTTTATTTTTGAGAGAGAGACAGAGAGAGAGGAAAGGAGAGACAGAGCACGAGCAGGGGAGGGGCAGAGAGAGAGGGAGACACAGAAGTGAGGCAGGCTTTAGGCTCCGAGCTGTCAGCACAGGGCCGGACATGGGAATTGAGCTCATGAAACGCAAGATCATGAACTGAGATGAAGTCGGATGCTTAACTGATTGAGGCACCCAGATGCTGCCCAAATTCCCTTTTTATAATAACTCTGCCTTACTGGTTGGTCATGAAATGTTTTTGTTTTTGTTTTTTTCCTTTTAAAGTTGTGTATTTAATGGGCACCTGGGTGGCTCATTCAGTTTAGCGGCCAACTTTGGATCAGGTCATGATTTCATAGCCCATGGGTTTGAGCCCTGCATCAGGCTCTGTGCTGCCAGATCAGAGCCTGGAACCTGCTTCAGAGTCTGTCTACCTCTCTCTCTGTCTGTCACTCCCCTATTCACACTCTGTCTCTCTCTCAAAAATAAATAAACATTAAAAAAAATAAGGTTGTGTATTTAAAATTTGCCATTCACCTTTAAAAAATACAACCTCATACTTTTTAAATTTTTTATTTCTTTTTATTTCCTTAATATTTATTTTTGAGAAAGAGAAATGGAAAGAGCATGAGCAGGGAAGGGTCAGAGAGTGATGAAGACATAATCTGAAGCAGGTTCCAGGCTCTGAGCTGGCAGCAGATAGCCCAACGCAGGGTTCGAACTCATGAGACATGAGATAATGATGTGAGCCAAAGTCTGATGTTAAACCAACTAAGCCCCTCCCAACACCCCTAAATTAAAAAATAAATAAATAAAGGATCCATCAATTGACTACTATATAATCTAAAAAGTTTGATAAATGAATCAATTTTTGCTCTTAATAAGTAACAATGAATCTTTCAAGCTTTATTTCTTTTTTTTATCAACAAGTATTTTCTATTTTTTATTTTGTTTAATTTATTTTTTTCCTTGTTTTTATTTTGCTATTTCTTTTTTTTTTTTCTTTACAAATAGTTTATTGTCAAATTAGTTTCCACGTAACACCCAGTGCTCATCCCAAGTGTCCTCCTCCATGCCCATCCCCCCTGCCCCCGACATCCATCAGTCCTCAGTTTTTGTCAGCATTCAAGAGTCTCTCATGGTTTGCCTCTCTCCCTTTCCCCCACCATTTCCCCACTTTTTCTCCCCCTTATTCCTCCGTTAAGTTCCTCCTAATCCTCCTATACGTGCAAACATATGATATTTGTCCTTCTTTGCCTGACTTATTTCGCTCAGCATAACACCCTCAAGGTCCATCCATGTTGCTACACATGGCCAGATTTCATTGTTTCTTATTGCCATGTAGTATTCCTAGGGATAGATAAACCACATCTTCTAGATCCATTCGTACATTGATGGATACTAAGGCTCTTTCTATGTTTTAGCTATTGTTGAAAGTGCTGCTATGAATATTGTGGTACACGTGCTCCTATGCATCAGCATTTCTCTATCGCTTGGGTAAATTCCTAGCAGTGCTATTGCTGGGTCCTAGGGGAGTTCTATTGTTAGTTTCCTGAAGAACCTCCACACTGTTTTCCAGAGGGGCTGTACCAGTTTACATTCCCACCAACAGTGTAGGAGGGTGCCCGTTTCTCCACATCCTCGCCAGCATCTAGAGTCCTCTGATTGGCTCATTTTACCCACTCTGACTGGCTTGAGGTGGTATCTCAGTGTGGTTTTGATTTGTATGTGCCTGATGAGGAGGGATGCTGAGCATCATTTCATGTGTCTGTTGGCCATCTGGATGTCCTTTTTGGAGAAATGTCTGTTCATATCTTCTGCCCGTTTCTTCACTGGGTTGTTTGTTTTTCAGGTGTGGAGTTTGGTGAGTTCCTTATAGATTCTGGATATTAACCCTTTATCTGATATGTCATTTGCAACTATCTTTTCTGATTCCATCGGTTACCTATTAGTTTTGTGGGTTGTTTCCTTTGCTGTGCAGAAGCTTTTAATCTTGATGAGGTCCTAATCATTTATTTTTGCTCTTGATTCCGTTGCTTTTGGGGATGTGTCAAGTAAGAAATTGCTGCGGTGGAGGTCAAGGAGCTTGTTTCCTGCTTTCTCCTCTAGGGTGTTGATCGTTTCCTATCTCCTATTCAGGTCCTTTATCCATTTTGAGTTTATTTTTGTGCATGGTGTGAGAAAATGATGTAGTTTCATTCTTCTGCATGTTGCTGTACAGTTCTCCCAACACCATCTGTGAAAAAGGCTGTCTTTTTTCCATTGGATATTCTTTCCTGCTTTGTCAATATTAGTTGGCTGTATACTTTTGGGTCCACTTCCGAGTTCTCAGTTCTGTTCCATTGGTCTATGCGTCTGTTTTTGTGCCAATACCATACTGTCTTGATGATGACAGCTTTGTAGTAGAGGCTAAAGTCTGGGATGGTGATACTTCCCGTTTTGGTTTCATTTTTCAGTATTACTTTGATTGATTTGTGAATGTTGAACCAACCCTGTAACCCAGGAATGAATCCCACTTGATCTGGGTGGATGATTCTTTTTATGTGCTGCTGGATTCGATTTGCACAGATCTTGTTGAGGATTTTTGCATCCGTATTCATCAAGGATACTAGCCTGTAGTTCTCTTTTTCTGCTGGATCTCTGTCTGGCTTGGGAATCAGAGTGATGCTGGCTTCATAAAATGAGTCCGGGAGTTTTCCTTTGATTTCTATTTTCTGGAATAGCTTGAGAAGAATTGGGATTAATTCTGTTTTAAATGTCTGGTAGAATTTCCCAGGGAAGCCATCAGGTCCCGGGCTCTTATTTGTTGGGAGCTTTTTGATAACTGATTCGATTTCTTCACTCGTTATGGGTCTGCTTAGATTTTCTATTTCTTCCCATGTGAATTTTGGTAGTGAGTGTGTGTTTAGGAATGTGTCCATTTCTTCTAAGTTGTCGAATTTGTTGGCATATAATTTTTCATAGTATTCCCTGATAATTGCTTATATTTCTGAGGGGTTCGTTCTAATAAGTCCATTTTCATTCATAATTTTGTCTAATTGGGTGCTCTCTCTTTTCTTTTTGATAAGTCTGGCTAGAGGCTTGTCAATTTTATTTTTTTAAAAAATAAACAAAATTTTGTTTATTTTTTCAACTCTTGGTTTCATGGATCTGTTCAATTATTTCTTTGGTCTCTACGTTGTTTATCTCTGCTCTAATTTTTACTATTTCTCTTCTTCTACTGGGTTTAGGGCATTCTTATTGCTCTGCCTCTTGTTCCATTAGGTTAGCTGTTAGATTTTGGACTTGCGCTTTTTCTAATCTCTTGAAATAGGCCTGGAGAGTAATGTACTTTCCTCTTAGGACAGCCTTTGCCGCATCCCATAGATTTTGAATTGTTGTATTTTCATTTTCATTTGTTTCCATATATTTTTAAATTTCCTCTTTAATTGCCTGATTGGCCCATTCATTGTTTAGTAGGGTGTTCTTTAACCTCCATGTTTTGGGAGGTTTTCCAGACTTCTTCCTATAATTGATTTCAAGTTTCAAAGCATTATGATTTGACGGCGTGCATGGTATAATCTCAATTATTCTATATTTATTGAGGGCTGCTTTATGTCCCAGTATGTGATGTATCTTGGAGAATGTGCCATGCGCACTTGAGAAGATCGTAAATTCCTTGGCCTCAGGATGTAAAGTTCGAAATATATCCGTCAGATCCATCTGGTCCAATGTGTCTTTCAAGTCCATTATTTCTTTAGTGATTTTCTGTCTGGTTGACCTATCCATTGCTGTAAGCGGAGTATTAAAGTCCTTTGCTATTAGCACATTCTTATCTATAAGCTTGTTTCTGTTTGTGATTGTTTTAGATATTTAGGTGTTCCCATATTTGGTGCATAGATATTTATGATAGTTAGTTCTTCCTGCTGGATGGACCCTGCAATTATTATGTAGTGCCCTTCCTCATCTCTTTTTATTGTCTTTAATTTAAAGTCCAGTTTGTCTGATATAAGTATCGCTACTCCGGCTTTATTTTGATTTCCTGAAGCATGATATATATTTCTCCATTCCCTTACTTTTATTCTGAAGGTATCTTCCAGTCTAAAATGAGTTTCTTGTGCACAGCATATAGATGGATTTTGTTTTTTTATCCATTCTGCTACCCTATGTCTTTTGGTTGGAGCATTCAGCCCATTTACATTCAGTGTTATTATTGAAATATGTGGGTTTAGAGTCTTTGTATCTTTTGTAGGGTTCATGTTTGTGGTGGTGTCTCTGGTATCTTTGTTCCTTACAACCTTTCCTTCAGAGCATCCCCCTCAGGATTTCTTGTGGGGCTGGCTTAGTGGTGACCAATTCTTTCCATTTCTGTTTATTTGGAAAGGTTTTTATTTCTCCTTCTATTTTGAATGACAGGTTTGGTGGATAGAGGATTCTTGACTGCATATTTTTACTGTTCATCACATTGAAGATCTCCTGCCACATCTCTCTGGCCTGCCAAGTTTCAGTAGACAGGTCTGTCACCACTCTGATGGGTTTCCCTTTGTATGTTAGGGCCCTTTTCTCCCTATCTGCTTTCAAAATTCTCTCTATGTTCTTGTATTTTGCCATTTTTACTGTGATCTGTCATGCAGATTGATTCAAGTTACGTCTGAGAGGAGTCCTCTGAGCCTCTTGTATTTCCACATTTACTTCCTTCCCTAGGTCGGGGAAGTTCTCTGCTATAATTTGTTCCAGGACTACTTCAGCACCTTTCCCTCTCTTTTCCTCTTCTGGGATTCCTATGATATGGATATTGTTGCGTTTGACCGTATCACTGAGCTCTCGAACTCTTCTTTCTTGTTCTTGGATCAGTTTGCCTCTTTTTTTCTCAGCTTCTTCTTTTTCTATCATCGTGTCTTCTAAACCACTTACTGTCCTTTTGCCTCTTCAATCTGTGCATTGGAGGCCTCTAATTTATTATGTATCTCATTTATCGCATTTTTTAATTCTTCATGCCTATTTTTATTTTCCATTCTGTCTGTAGCCATAGTTTCTTTGATGTCCCCTATGTTTTTTTCAAGCCCTGCTATTAATTTTACCATTATTATACTAAAATCTTGTTCAGTTATGCTGCTGATATCTGTTTTGAGCAGTTCATTAGCTGTCATTTCTTCTTGGAGTTTCTTTGGAGGAGAGCTCTTTCTTTTCGTCATTTTAGTTAGCTTTCCGGCTCTTGTTGGTTTTAAAGACCTGTTATGCTCTCTGTTTCTATGAGCACTGCTGTATCCAAGAAGACTCTTTGACTGTCCAGGGCTTATCCTTTCAGAGAGTGTTTTTTGAATGATATCTCTTGGTCTCTCTTGTTGGGCCCTTTGTTATTTTATTTTCCTATTCGTAGTATATTTGGGACTCTCCACCTTGTGGCTTGTTTCCTGATGAAGCCCAGGAAAAGAAAACAGACAGACAAACACACAGGTAACAGGAGCACACAAACGCACAGGCTAATTCAACTAACATGCAAAGCGAGAGGGAAAACGAAAAAGTTAAGAGAAAAGACGTAGGAGGGAGGGCGAATAATAGGGAGTATAAAATACATAAAAGGATCAAAAAGGAGAAAAGGAAAGGAAAAAAGAAGAAAACCGATGGACAAAGAGTGGTTTAAAGCATATAACCGGATTTCCCAGTTACAGTTAAATAGCCATAGTATGCAGTGCTTGTTGAAGAGCATAGAGAAAGTGAGAAGACAGGGCGGGGATGAGGCAAAATAGGAAATAGAATGAACAGGCAGAAGGGATAAGAAGCTTTTTTCAAAGAGGTAAAGGGTAGAATATGGTTGGGTAGGTGAAAGAAGGATGCTGGTATTATCCAGAGAAACTATATAGTCTAATTACTCCTGAGAGAGAGAGATGAAGATGTCGGTAGGTGTAGAATTTACATCTACAGAATGGACTCGTTGTGATTGTTTAAGCAAGCTGGCGACCAGAGTTAATCAGGTCAGTGTTCTGGAGAAAAAAGATGGAAAAGAGAAAGAAGAAGAAAAAAAGGAAAAAAAAAAAGGAGGAGGGTAATTCTCAAGCAGGGATGGGCGTGGTGTGATCCAATGCATCATGCGGGAGTTCTGCCTTGGCGGTTTTGGGGTGGAGAGTGAGGGTGCTCCAGTCCCTTCTTGAACCAAGTGATGCACCTCGCTTTTTGGGGCATGTAAACTACCTGTACCGGGGGCGCAGCCGAAGTTGGTTGCACTCTCCAACTCAGGCCAGTCCCAATCTCCAAATCCCAGTCTGCCTGCCCTGCTGACACAGCTTCCCAGGCAACCCCCTCGGGGGAATTCCAGGCCCCCTGCTGAGCTCTGGGGGTGGAGTCAGAATCATTGCTTCCTTCTCTGGGTCGGGCTGGTGAGCATGGGCGGGGGCTTGCCTGCTAGTGTGCAGAGCCCACTGGAGTGAGGAAAACCAGGTCCCTCTATGGCTCGTCACCCGAAACGCAAACTCACAGGCAAATTTCCCAGTTTTTAGCTCTTTGCCTTCCCTCTAGAGTTCCAGCCTGACAGGAGTGCGGACGCCCGGTGTCCGCGCGCAGCTCTTCCAGGGGCCCAAGCCCGCCGGGAGGAGCGGCAGGGGCGCTGCTACTCTGAAGTCCAGCCCGCCAGGGGCCAGCACAAAGGAGCAGTCTGTGCACTCAGCACCCGGCCCACCCCCACCCCCTCCCCGGGACCAGTTTGCGCGAGGGGACCTGGCTTGCAGGTATTTGGCAAGTACGGTCTTTCTATGCCCCGAGCGGAGGTTTTTCTCTTTTGGGCTCTCTTTTTCCCGTCTCACTCCCCATAGAGGGTAGAGGGGGATCGTCTCTGACCTTGGAGTCTCTAATCCCTGCACGATTTTATCTTTCCCAGTACGCACTCACTTTAGAAGGCTTTCTCAGTGGATTCTGCGTCCTTTTTCTCCCAATCTCTCAGATTTTGTAAGGTTTACAATGGCTTCAGACCTTTTCCGTGTGATGTATGGGCGCGAGTGCAGGTACAGAGCTCCTTACTTCTCCGCCATCTTGCCTCCTCCCCCCTCAAGCTTTATTTCTGATAATTTCATTATTTCACATTTCTGATGCCATAAAACACAGGTCATCATAAAATACAAATGCTACAGCATAAAATGTCTATTTAATATTATTATCTAGACAGAATTAATAAGCAATATAGCAGTTATAGGGTCAATGGAGCCTTTAAGATATTTTGTGAAAAAAAAGTAATTCTTAAACACATGCTCCCTCAAAATGAATTACTATTTTTAAGTATGTCTGTAACTAATTATTCTGTTAAATATTTAATAAATATAAATTATTTGATAGTTCCTCAGATTTCTCATTTTGCATTAACATTTCTAAAGCTCCACATATTTTTTTATTTTTCAATTTTTAAAATTTTTTTTAATGTTTTTATTTATTTCTAGGAGATAGAGAGACAGTGTGAGCAGGGGAAGGCCAGAAAGAGAGGGAGTCACAGACTAAAATAGGCTCCAGGCTCTGAGCTGGCTGTCAGCACAGAGCCCAACGCGGGGCTTGAACCCATGAACCGCGAGATCATGACCTAAGCGAAAGTCGGACGTTTAACTGGCTAAGCCACCCATGCGCCCCACGCTCCACATATTTTTATATGCCTCTACCATAGAAACTTATTCTTTGTTGGAATCCAAAGACTTAAGAAATTCTCTTATATACATGAAAGCTTGGAGCGAAATTTTGTAAAGAAAGTCTAATATGGACATATGTTGACCTTAATTATTTCATATAAATAAATTTGTCACTTTGGTTAACATTTTTCAAGTGAAACTGCAAAGAAGTATAATTGTATACTTATTAATACTGATGTAAACAACTTTTATTATGGAAATATAGAGGAAAATTGAAGAATAGAAGAGGAATTAGCATAAAAAAGTAGTGTGGGAAAAACAGCATTGAGAAGTCAGAAATCCCAGGAAAACAGATTAACTTATTTCTACCTCCCATCACAGGAGGAACCAGAAAATGTTTGTTGACTATGAACCACAAGCTTGTAAGAAGCCCTTAAGCTGCCTGTGGCCATAACAAGAGCCAGAGAGTCTCTGAAGGCAGAGAAGTCTCAAGCATTGCCTGGCAGCAGCTTTACAGATTAGAATGCTATAACTACTGTCCCTGTGATCCTTGCATACATATCCCTTTGCCCATCACAACTGCCCTAACAGAATCCTCCTTCTTGGTTACAAATGGACATGTGGCAAGGTTTGAGTCCATCATGGTCACAGAGATTGTGTAGATGGGTCAAATAGGATCAATTGGAGTCCTTTCCTAGGAGCTTCGCTACAAGAGGTTGATAGCAAAACTTATTTTTCTCTGTTAGCTACTCTAGAATACCTTGAGAGCTGCCTTTGGCTCTTTTTTTACCTGTATAACTCAGTAAGAGAAAAGGAGGTGAAATGCAGAGAAACAGAAAGAAAGCTTTAAAGAGAAAGAGAGGAACAGTATTGATACCCTAGTCTTAAATTTCCAGTTTCCTCAAGTCCATTTTCCTTTTAAATTCCAGATTTCTTCATGTCCATTTTTCTCTCATCTGCTGTGCCAATGAGCAGATATTCAGGGTAGGAGCTGTTAATTGTGCCCAGACTTATTATTCATAGCCAGGAAGTGGGGACCACAATTACAAGGAAGTTTAGGAGGTATTGAATACTTAGGTAGTAGAAAATGCAATATATGAAAATAAGCTGATATTTAATAAGTAAAAGTGACACATAAAAATGGTCAACTATCATCCTCTTTGATTTGTCCCTAATGTCTCATAGTATATTTATTATATGAAAATTTGATTTTAAATTACCAAGTTAAACTGATACTTAACATTCTGTGTACTCCTTGGTTACACTTACAGTACTTGTCATACTTTTCAAAAATATATTGTGTAGTGATCATGGCTTTGCTTAGAATATTTCCTTTTAACCCCAATATAAAAGCAGCTTTGGTTTATAGCCGTATGAAAAGTACAAAATCGTCCCTCTACATTTTGATAAGCAAAAATAGGATACCATGGAATACTACATGGCAATGAGAAACAATGAAATCTGGCCATGTGTAGCAACATGGATGGACCTTGAGGGTGTTATGCTGAGCGAAATAAGTCAGGCAGAGAAGGACAAATATCATATGTTTGCATGTATAGGAGGATTAGGAGGAACTTAACTGAGGAACGAGAGGGAGAAGAAGGGGGGAAATGGTGGGGGAAAGGGAGAGAGGCAAACCATGAGAGACTCTTGAATGCTGAGAAACAAACTGGGGACTGATGGATGTTGGTGGGGAGGGGGGTGATGGGCATGGAGGAGGGCACTTGTGGGAATGAGCACTGGGTGTTATATGGAAACCAACTTGACAATAAACTATTTGTAAGAAAAAAATAGGATATAAGGAATACAAATTATTACTAAGAACCACTGAGATCAGGAGTCAGCAGAGATTGTCAACAGCTACTACGGAAGGATAGATGAGTTCATAAGAAGCTAATGACTGCATATCCACCTAATTGTTACAATTTTTAGGTCAACGATTCCTAGTTGATTACATTCTTGTGAGAAAGATGATTATAGAGAGATAGATACCTAAGTTGTATATGATGCAAAGAGGACATTTAAAAACATGAAAATTGTTTTAAAAATATTTTATATGTTACAAGTTTTAGAGAATTTTGCAAGATCTGCTATATTTTGGCTACGCTGCCTGATTTACCCCATGAAAGCAGATACAATACCCTTATTAGTGGAAGTAAACATGAAAGTAAAGCAATCATTTCCTGGTAAGTTAGAGAAACTATTAAAAATAGCTAAAAGATAATAAATAAAATAGTTACTATAAAGAAGGTATCATTGCAGAAACAAATCCCCAGCATATTGTCTATTATTTTCTCTTTTAACACTGATCTACAGTTCTTCCATCTACAGTGCTTGAAGCCATTTACCCTCTACAGTTGTTCTAATTATATCTATCAAATGTGATGCATGTTTAATTGGATTTTAATAGGATTGTATCTCCTTGTTTAGCAGCCAGTTTAACAGGAGACTAATTTATTCCTGATAAGATATGGGGCATTCAGTTCCTCCTACTAAATAAGAATTGGAAATGTATTTGAAAACCAGTGTCTTGGGTGAAGTTTCTGTCCTAAATGCAAATCCCTATAAATCAAAGTGGGTGATTATTTTGTCTATGTTCTGAATGCACTGAGAACAGATATTAAAATATTTAATAATCCTACCCCTGAAAAATGTTGCTTAAAAATTGTTCCCTAAAATTTTCTTCAACTTAATTACATACTGGGTACAAATTTTCATAAAAAATATATTGTAACAACAGGTACATTTCCTGCTTGAGGGAAGGAAGTCTAAACCAGTAACAAATTAATTCTGTGAAAACATGAACAAGCTAGCTGACTAACAGTTGTTGTAGTCATCAAAAGAAAAAAACATTGACATGTAAAGAAGGTCTAGAATTTTCAAACATGAAACATGTAGTTTCATCGCAGTTAAATTCATTCCCATATGAACGGTTTTTTCCCTATTATGTACTATTAGGTTCTTAGGTATTACTTTTGGTGAGAATATATTAAAAAGTATTTAACTATATCAATCAGCATGGTGCTTTATGTGGCTGAAACTTAATCATAATACCTGATCACATACTTATCTATCTCAAGAGAGTTAGTTTCCATTTTGATAGTGATGAGAGAACAATGAGTAGGTGTTAATCATTACATTGTCAGAATAGTCACCTGGATGTTTGAATAATAATCTGAGCCATCTTTGGAACAGCAGACACTACAGGAAACAAGGGGGAATGTGGTTCCAATAATAATGTGCCTCTATCATTAATACATACAAATGCCTTTTTTAACCTAGATTAAGCAGGTGTCATTATTTTCACCCTTTCAAATTTAGAATAGTTGAAGATGACTAAAATTAATGCACATTTAGGTGAGCTGATGAACTAAACTTTGAAAATTTCAAATGAATCACAAGACCATTATATGTATCTATTTGTTACCAACATCCTGTTTCTCATACTATTTATTCCATAAAATATATATACTACTTTGAAAATACCTCATTAATACTTATCAACCTTCTGTGCTTAATTGTGTGAGGGAGGGAAACAGCAAATTCAGTAATGAAAACAAAATTAATTATGTGAGTTGCAGGTGCAGGCAAACTAAGAAAAACCAGGACACCTTTAAAAAAATCAATTAAGGATTTCAATACTTCTTTTCCTAGAAACTTTGATCATAAGGCATCAAGATCAGTACATGTCTGTTCATTTAGATTTTGATTAAAACCATGAAAATACACTCTGTATATATGAAAGTTGCCCATACCATTAGTCTTTTGAATTCTGTCATGGTTCTGAGGCCAGCAAAACATGAGTACCTGACATTCATTTTGTCTCATGGCTTCTCTATAGAGTATGGCATGAACTAATTTCTGAAACCTTCTGTAGCAAGAGTGTAAATCAAGGAGCTACATGGTAGGATGCAGAGGGGAACAAATGACCCCTGCCCTTAATTAGGCCAGATATCTCTTGCAGAGAAAGAATATATACATAAAACATAACCCGACAAGAGAGCATATGAAAATGTCAGTTGAATTTAGATCTACTTTTAGGTTCTGCAGGAATTAGATTTCTAGCCAACTTTTATATTTTTAATCTTTATTCTGAAAATTTTTCACTGTGTTACTATTCACCTTCAGGTGTTTATGAATTCCCTACATCCTTGATATGTCCAGCAAATCCTATCGTTTCCCATCTGGTTCACCAAACCATCCAGAACTAACATCCCCAGAAGTATGCATGCCAGGGTAAATATAACTATTATATAGTCATCTATCTACAAGTTTTTGTTTAAATTGAACATAAGAATGGCACACACTAACATATACATTGTAAATATGAACTTTCTTGAACAAACCTACTGTTGCTCATATGCTGATTGCTCTAATGACTTGATAAGATAAAGTAATGACAACTGTATACTCTTAATATTCAGTGCTTTCTTTTTTTGGTAATTATGGTAAATTATGGTACAGTTCAAAGGTTACTGGTAAGATGCATTTACCTAGAGTTATGGCTGATATTTCTTTGGTCTTTACAATGTGTTCTATCAGCCAATATCATCTAAATATGAGCATTGTTGTTTACTAATACAAAAATGGCCTTTAACCTTTTATTTTTGATTTTACTAATCAGCATGTCAAATCTGTATGAAAACCATCAAGGTTTAACATGATTCCAAAGTCATATATATTAATTGTCTGTGTGTGGTTTGGCAATGATATCTTGGCTATGATATCAAAAGTACAGGTAACAAAAGCAAAAGTAGACAAGTGGGACTATATCAAAATAAAAAAAAATTCTGTACAGAAAAGTGACAGAATAAAAAGGCTATTTACAGGAAGGGAGCAAATATTTTCAAGCCATGTATCTGATGTGGGACTAATATCCAAAATACATAAGGAATTCCTACAACTCAGTAGTGAAACAAACAAAAGCAAACTCAATTCAAAAACGGGCTAAGGACTTGAATAGACATTTCTACAAGGAAGACATACAAATGGTGAGCAGATGTATGAAATGGTGCTCAATATCCCCAGCTGTTAGGGAAATGCAAAGCAAAATCACTCTGAGATATCCCTCATTATTATCAATTAAACAAATACATAAATAAATAAATGTTAATAAGTATAAGGAGAAATTAGAACCCTTGTACACTTCTTTGGGAATGGAAATTGGCACGTCTATTATGGAAAACAGTTCAGGTGTTCCTCAAAATATTAAAAATAGAACTTCTACATCCTGGTCCAGCAATTATACTTCTGGGTATATATCCAAAAGATCTGAAAGCAGTAACTTGAATCCACTGAAATCAGTATCTTGAATCCACTCTTCTGTGTTCATTACATACCTATTCACAATGACCTAGGTATGGAAAAGACCTAAATTTCCATCAAAACATGAGTTTATAAGGAAAATGGGTATATTCATACAATAGAATGTTGTTCAGCCTTAAAAAACCAATGGATCTTGCAATATGTGAGAATATGGATGAACTTTGAAGACATTATATTAAGTGAAATAAGCCATCACATAAGGACAAATATTCAATGATTCCACTTCCATGAGATATCTAAAAGGGTCAAACTCAAAATCAGAGAGTGGAATGTTGGCTGGCAAGGGTTGTGGGAAGGGTAAATAGGGAGTTGTTTAATGAGTATAAATTTTTAGTTATGCAAAATGAATAAGTTATATAGATCTGCTGTACAACATAGAGTCTACACTTAATCTGTTAAGAGTATAGATACCATGTTAAGTGCTCTTACCGCATACCCTCCACAAGTAGGTATGAGATAATTTTTGGAGGTAATGGTTTTATTTATTACCTTGGTTGTAGTCGGTGGTTTCACTAGTGTATGCATATGTCCAAACTATCAAACTGCATAGATTATATATATGTACAGTTTTGTATGCCAATCATATATCACTAAAGTGGTTAATTAACAAATAAAATAAATGTATAATTTGATACTTAAATTCAGGGATTGTGAGCATGTGCTCTGAAGTCCAATATCCTGAGTTCAAATCTGATCTCCCCACTTTCTAGCTATATAATCTTGGGTGAGGTAGTTAATCTGTTTATAACTCAGTTTATTCATATTTAAAAAGGGAATATTGATAATGTCTCCCTTAGAGCATTTCATGGTTGACATGAGATTGTGGTTGTCAAGCACTTAGCATAGTGCTTGCACAGTGTAACTGTTCAATAAGTTTTTGAAAATATTATGCACAATACAAATGTCTTATGTGATGAGCATTGTACAATATGCAGGCCAGAGATGGGTACTAAGGGGATGTAAAACAGGAGGTATAACTTTGTCTAGGCAGTTAGCTAGACAAAGGTGCATTGAGGGAAGAAAGGTGACCCAGTTTGAAATACTATCTTGAGTAAGTCTTTTACCAAGACAGGAAAAAGTGGTATATTTGAAGAAATTAAGAATAATCATATAGTTGGAATATAAAGAACGCATGCGAGGATAGGAACTGGATTGTGATAAAACATGAGGCTATGGAATTAGGCAGCAGCCCAATTATACCTATTGCTATAAACCAAATACGACGTTTTAGTCTTTAACTTTTGTTTTTACTTGTTTTTTTAGTCTTGAACTTAAGTACAATAGAGGTAACTAAGTGGTATTAAACTTGGTCATCACATGATTACATGATATGCTAAAAAATAAATAAAATAAAAATAAATAAAAAGCATTCCTGGCTGCAATAAACAGAAGGCAAGCCAAGGCTGAAGTAAGGAGATATCTTAAAATGTTATCGGATTTTTTTTATTTTATTTTTTTAATTTTTTTTTCCTAGGAGAGAGAGAGAGAGACAGTGTGAGCAGGAGAGGGTCAGAGAGAGAGGGAGTCACAGACTGAAACAGGCTCCAGGCTCTGAGCTGGCAGTCAGCACAGAGCCCGACGCGGGGCTCGAACCCACGAACCGCGAGATCATGACCTAAGCGAAAGTCGGATGCTTAACCGACTAAGCCACCCAGGCGCCCCTTTTAATGTTTTATTTTTGAGCGAGAGGGACAGCATGAGCAGAGGAGGGTCAGAGAGAGAGGGAGATATAGAATTTGAAGACCGGCTTTAGGCTCTGAGCTAACTGTCAGCACAGAGCCCAGCACGGGGCTCAAACCTACTAACCGTGAGATCATGAGCTGAGCCGTAGTCAGACGCTTAACCGACTGAACTACCCAGGCTCCTCAAAATGTTATTGGATTAATCCAAATATGATACGATTGTAGCCTGTATTAGTTTGTATTAGCCTATTGAAATTTGGATTAGAGAGAAGTGAATTCATTGTAGCAGTTTTCAATAATACAATTCATATGTTATAGGTTTTAAAATTATTATTAATCTGATGTCTAGGACCTACATCAGAACAATTGAGTAAGAATTTCTGGAGACGGGACTCAGGGCCTACATTTTTTTTTTTTAAAGATTTTTATTTATTTCTGGGAGAGAGAGAGAAAGACAGCGTGAGCAGGGGAGGGTCAGAGAGAGAGGGAGTCACAGACTGAAACAGGCTCCAGGCTCTGAGCTGGTAGTCAGCACAGAGCCCGACGCGGGGCTCGAACCCACTAACTGCGAGATCATGACCTAAGCGAAAGTCGGACGCTTAACCGACTAAGCCACCCAGGAGCCCCATGGGCCTACATTTTTTAAATGCTTCCCAGCCTGTCCTAATATGCAGGACAAGATGAAAATGATGAGTTTAGAGAAATACTTAAAAAGAATAGGCAAGACTTGATTGATTGGATGTGGTAGGTTATACAGGCAGGAAAGAATGAGTACCGAGCTTTCTGATTCTTTTAAATAAGGGAATGGATAATGTAACATTTATTGAAACAGCAAATGTAGGGAGAGAACAAGTTTTTTGATAAGATGGTATATTCTGCTTGAACATGTTGAGTTTGAAGATCCTATCCAAATACAGATGCAGGGGAAGCAGTTAAGTTTGAGAACTAGGAGTCAGAAGAAATATTAGGTATGAAGGTGTCAAACTACGAAGAATTTTGTATAGAGAGTATATTATGTAGTGGATGTAGCCTACAAAAAAAAAGTTTACAGTTAGAAGGCTGAGTCTAAATCCTGAGGAATTCTAACATTGACTAGTTAGATAGAGTAGAAGGAATCTAGAAAGAAAACAGAATGAATGTTGTAATGTATTCAAAGCCAATGCAATAGATTTCAGGAAGGTGGTTGTGGGCAAATAGTTTACTTCTGCTAAGAGATACAGTAATAAAATACTGAATGTGTTAACATTTTCACCTGGAAAAATCCAAGTCAGGTGCAATTCAACGTCTCTCTATTTTTTATCTACACCAGAACAGCACAAAAAGTATCCAGAGAAAAATGAAAAACAAGAAAGAATAAAACATAACCCTACCGAATTTTCCTTGGATATTTGATTTCTCGTATTCCCACATTTTCTCTTTAAATTCACATCTTCTCTTCACCTCTCAGTCTTCCAATGTTCGTTCTCCACTTGTTATATTTAGATTAATTCATTTTACTAAGAAAATAGAAGCAAACACAAGATAACTATTGCACCCTCCCAATTCTTTCTCTTGCCTATCTGCATTAGTGCTCACAATCTTTTGTTTTCTTCCCTTTTCTTTGTTTTCTTCCCTTTACCATTCTTACCTCTACTTTATGCCAGTCCCTCCAGTTTAAACTGAAGGTTAACTTATTTTGTCAAAGTTTACTATTGCTATGAAACTCCCTCAGTCCTATGTCACCATTCCCTTCCGCAGACTCTCTCACCTTTCCCCTTAATACTTTTCTCTGGATTAATATGCAAACAAATCTCCCACCTGAAAAAGATCATTCTCCTTTGACCTCAAACTGCCTTTATCCACCTCATCATTTCCTTTTCCTCTTTAGTTCATACCAATTAAAAAAACTTCACCTTTTTAAAGTAGTTTTAAATTCACAGCAAAATTGAGGGGAGTATGCAAGGATTCCTATATGCCCCCTACCTTACCACATGCAGAGCCTCTCCCTTCATTATCTCACCTACCAGAGCAGTACATTTGTTACAACTGATGAGCCTACAATGACACATCATAATCACCAGTTTACATTATGGTTCACTTGTGCTGTAGTGCATTCTATGGGTTTGGACAAATGTGTAATGACATGCATCCATCATTATAGTATCACACACAGAATTTTTACCCTAAAAATCCTCTGTAGTCTATTTATCTCTCTCCACCTTCCTCAACCACTGATCCTTCTGTCTCCATTATTTGGCCTTTTCCAGAATTTCATATAGTTGGAAAAATACCATACCATACAGTATGTAGCTTTTTCAGATTAGCTTCTTTTACCTAGTATTATGTATCTAAAGTTCCTCCATGTTTTCATGGTTTCATAGGTAATTTCTTATTTAGTGATGAATGATATTCCATTGAATAGATATAACACAATTCACTCATTCAACTACCAAAGGACATATTGGTAGCTTCCAAGTTTTGAAAATTATGAATAAATATGATATAAAAATCTGTGTACAGATTTTTGTGTGGACATAAGATTTTAACCCTTTGCATAAATACCAAGGAACATTATAGTTGGACCATATGATATGAATATGTTTAGTTTGTAAGTAGTACCACCAAACTGTCTTCCAAAGTGACTGTACCAATTTATGTTACCATCATCAATGAAGTAAAGTTCCTATTGCTCCACATCTTCAGCAGACAATATTCTGGGTTTTATTAATTCTAAGAGGTATACAGTGGTATCTCATTATTGTTTAAATTTGCATTTCTGTGACGGCATATGATGTGGAACATATTTTCATATGCTTATTTGCCATCTGTGTATCTTCTTTGGTGAGGTGTCTGTTAAGGTCTTTAACTCTACTTTTTAAAATATTTTCAGTTTATTTACTTATTTGGAGAGAGGGAGAGTATATGTGCACACATATGGTGGAGGAGCACAGAGAAAGAATCCCAAGCAGGTTCTGCACTGTCAGCGCAGAGCCTGATACGGGGGCTTGAACTCACGAATCATGGAGGTCTTTGACTCATTTTAAATTAGTTTAAGAGGTCTTTGTATATTTTCATCATTAGCTCTTATGAGATATATATTTTGCAAATATTTACTCTGTGGGTAGTGTTCTCATTCTCATAATATTGTCTTTCACAGAGCAGAAATTTTTAATTTTAATGAAGTATAGTTTATCTATTTATTTCATGGATGCCTTTGATGGTCTATCTAGATGACCAAAGATCATTTAGGTTTTCTCCTTTATTATCTTATAGGATTTCCATAGTTTTGCGTTTTGCATTTAGACCTGTAACATTTGAAGTTTGTTTTTGAGAAGGATGTAAGGTCTATGTCTAGATTTTCATTTAATATGAATGTCCAATTATTCCAGCACCATTTGTTGAAGAGACTGTCTTTGCTCCGTTGTATTATCTTTACTCCTTTGTAAAAGACCTTTGACTATATTTATCCGGGTCTGTTTCTAGGGTCTCTATTCTGTTTGATTGATCACTTTGTCTATTTTTTTTTCCTTAAACACCACACTATCTTCATTACTGTAGCTTTATAATAGGTCTTGAAATTGCATAGTGTCTGCCCTTCAAATTTGTTCTTCTCTATTTTCTTGAGAACTATGGGTGTTTTCCTTCCCATATAAACTTTAGAAACAGTTTGTTGATATTCAGAAAATAATCTGACGAGATTTTAATTTGGATTACATTGAATCTATAGATCAAATTGGGAAACATTGGCAGTTTGAAATTTTGAGTATTCATAAATATAGGCTATCTCTCTATTTATTTAGTTCTGTGATTTTGCCATAAGTTGTATAGTTTTCCTCATACAGATATGGTACATGTTTTGTTGGATTTATATCTAGGTATATAATCTTGCGGCGTGCTAATCTAAATGGTGTTTTTTCCCCCTATTTGAAAATGTCCCCTTTTCATTGTTGGAATATAGGAAAGCAGTTGACTTCTATATATTAATCATGCATCCTGCAATTTTGCTATAATCACTTATGATTTCCAGAAGATTTTTGTTCATTCTTTCTTATTTCCTACATAGGTGACCATGTCATCTGTGAACAGACAGTCCAGTTTCCTCCTTCCCAACATGTAACTTTTACTTTTGTTGTCCTATTATTACATTAGTTAGAAATTCCAATAAAGTATTGAAAAGGAGTAGTAAGAGGGAACATCCTTACCTTGTTTTTCTTCTTAACAGAACAGCTCCAATTTCTCACCACAATGTTAATTGTAGGTTTTGGTAAATAACTATCAAGTTGAGGAATTTCCTCTATATTCTTAGTTTACCGAGCATTTTTATCATGAATTAGTGTTGAATTTTGTCAAATGAGTTTTCTGTATCTATTGATATGATCATATAATTTTTCTTCGTTAGCTTGTTGATATAACGGATTACATTAATGGACTTTGAAATATTGAGCCTATCTAGCATACCTGGGATAAATCCTATTTGCCTATGGTGTATAATTATTATACATTGTTGGATTTTGTTTGCTAATATTTTGTTGAGGATTATACAACTATGTTTATGAGAGATATTGATTTGTAGGTTTCTTTTCTTGCAACCTAACATTTTAAAGGAACTGCTATTTCTGTTATGTTCACTTGGCAAAATTTACACTTTATCTCTTTTTGTAAATCAAGCTCAGGAGATTATGTTAATTTTATTCTCCAATTAATGTCACACTATCAACACTGATGCCTATGAAGACCCTCTCTTATATTTCTTATGTAACTCCTTCATCTCCGTTCACCTCCCCTTCTCTTAGCAATCATAATGATTGAAATTTACCTTTAAGTATGATTTCTAAAAAATATTTGTACTCATGTATTATGCATGTGTTTTCGTCCACATCTATGGTATGTTTTTTAGAGTACATTGTGTTTCTTGCATTTCTCTTCTATCTGTATTATTATTAATTATCTATGTTGCTACTATACATGCAGGCTTTAGTTAAAATTGCTACATGAAACCCACAATATTTTTCCACCTCATTAGTTATGCATGTGATGCACACCTACATCTCCCTTATCTTCCAGATTATCTTCATGAATAAAAAATACCACTAATAACCATATTTTTATATGCCTTCTTTTTTGAACCTACATGAGATTTTTCCCTGCTATATGCCCAGGAAACTTACTGGGAGAAAAGTGTTTATTACTAACCAAACAACTGACTGGTTAACCAACTTATTAACATAAACATATATGCATACATGTACATGTATACAAATTGTAAGTGTGGTCAAATTTCCCTACAAAATAACTACTAGTCTACAATTTAATCATTAGTGCATGAAAAATTATATGTTCCCACACCCATATTATATTATTTATTTAAAATGTCTTCATGGGGCGCCTGGGTGGCTTGGTCGGTTAAGCGTCCGACTTTCTCTTGGGTCATGATCTCGCGGTTCGTGGGTTCGAGCCCCACGTCGGGTTCTGTGCTGACTGCCAGCTCAGAGCCTGGAGACTTTTTCAGTCTGTGACTCCCTCTCTCTCTGACCCTCCCCTGCTCACGCTGTCTCTCTCTCTCTCTCCTAGAAATAAATAAAAAATTTAAAAAATAAATAAAATATAAAATGTCTTGCATCTGTAGCTGTTCTGTCTCTTAAATGCAATAGGTTATTTATTTTGAATTTTTAACATAGCCTTTCTTTCCATGTTGGTCAATCTTTTTATGGGTGTCAAATATATTTTAGCATCTTAATTTTTTACTTGTCATTGATTTTTCTGTTTTTTTCTAACATTATTTTCTTATGTTTTGTCTTGTTCAATGAGGCTTTTGTTGTAATCACTTCAGTGAAAGTATTTTTGTCAGCATCACTAACAATCACCTTCAAGTCCAATCTAATAGCCAACTTTTATGCTTTTTTAACTTCTAAATTGCATGACATGATTATACTTGCCCACATTCTTGAGATGCTTCCTTTTCTGGATTTCTAGCATATTACTCTCACCTAATTGCATTCCTACCTCATAGTTCTCCTTCTGAGTCTCCCTTCATGGTTCTTCCTCTGCATTATCCCTAAATATTAGAGTATCTCTAATTATTTTCCTTAACCCACAATTTTTTTTTTTTGCTATTTGTTTTATGTCCCTTTATGATTTCATCCTGTCTGATTGGTTTGCATTCCATCCATAGACTGATTATTTCTAAATTTATATTTCAAGGTCTGATCTTTCCACTGAACACCAGAATCAAATATCACAGCTCCTTTTTGATATTTCCACTTGGATATCTAAAAATGTTTTCAAGCTAATAATGCCAAGCCAGAACTATTTATCCAATTCCTACGAATGCCAAAGTAACCTTGTCCTTAGTCTCCCACTTTTATAAACAGTACTTCCATTAACATGGCTCCTTATAATAAAGATTTTCTTGATCACTGTCAGTCTCATAGATAAGCTTGTTATTGTATCAGTATGGTATTTCCAAGTACTGTATTGATTGATTGATTGATTGATTGTTCCAAACAAATTCCTCAAGGTTCATTATTTCTTATCATGTGAGTCTCTTTTTAAATATAATTTTTGGAGACATTTTCCTTGACATGCATATCTGAAATAGCCCACTTTTCATTTATTTCTACATTTACACAGCTGTATTTTTTCATAGCATTTTTATCACTTGAAGTTAAATTGGTTACTGGATTATTTATTTATTCATTTTCTATCTCCACCATTAAAACACAAATATAATGGTGAAGATTTTTGTTGGTTTGTACAGTCTCAACTCTTTTATTACCTGGATACATATGTATACATCAGAGCTTATAGATATTTGTTGAACGACTGTATGATAAACAGAGCTTAAAGATAGTTGGAAAGTGACAAGGACAGGAAATATATGGGTATATAACATTGTTAATGGCAATAAACCAGGGAAGAGAAAAATAAATTATATACCTAAAAGCAAATCATTCCGATTACATATAGAACCCACTGAAGCTGCAGATACTTCCTGTGTAGGCAGTGGGCATGGAAGTAGGACGTTCACATGCCTGTTAGACATTTATATTTTGTTTAATAGAGTTGGTGTCTGAGAATGAGAGGCAGAGATTGCTGGTTAATGGAGAAAAAAGAAAACTATATTTATACACACACATATATATATACACATACACACACACAACCATATATAAATACATTTTTGTGTATGTATATGTATATATACGTATATAGTATATTAAATATATTAAATCATGTACTCATTCAGATCTAACATCTGATTTATGTTTTATTTTGTGTCATAAAGAACTTTAAATGTTCTAGTTAATATCAAAGAATCTTAGGAGGCACTATGTTGTGGAAAATAATGAATGGAGTCCAGGGTCATAAGTGTTAAATATGGATCCTGGTTTCTGTGACAACTGGCTGTATAACAGGACTCTGACTTAGTTGTTAATCTCTGCCTTCTAATGCTTCATATCTGAATAAGAAGGGATAACAACATGAAAGTTGAATCTGAGGTTGATTGAGATGATATATTCACATGTTAGTTCTCCCTTCCCTCCTTAATAATGCTTTCACTAAAATTATTCTTTTTGGATATCACTGCATGTTCTAAATAGTAACAAAATTGAAAAATGATTCTCTGTGTATAAAATAATAGCACCAGGAAACATTTGAAAATAATTATAAAAGATTTTTGAGCTCTAGTTATGCACAACTCAATGATTTTGAGGAGTCTTTTCGGTAACAAGGCCAAATGCTATTTGAAAAACTATCTTTATGCCATGTAATAGTGATTATTGTTTGTTCTTGTTCAAGTATTGTCATGTCAAGTATGTATGCTTGATAGATAATATTGGATATGCTGTCAAGTATCCTTGCTCTCTTATTCAAAACTACTTTTTTTTTTTCCTGTAGAATTCTATATAAAGCAGATCGCTTCAGGAAAGCATATTTGTTATGCAGATAGAGTTAGCAACATAAATGTCAAATGGTAAATTCAAATGTCCTTGTATTTTTTTAAATAACAAACTAGCTCATTCAAATATGCATCACATTGTTAGATGCCAGTTTAATAATTTGAAAATGATGGTAAATGGTATCTCAGGTATCTCAAGGTATTTCTCACATGCTTCTACTTCAGATAAAAGGACAAGTTAAATTGAAGCTTTTAAACTTTGTATTTAAATGTGTCTCAGCAAAGCAGTTAAACATATAGGTGACTATGGGGTCTAATGCATGATTTGCTTTACCAGGTTTACCAATTACTAACTCTGACTTTGGACAGGTTATTCAAACTATGAGTCTCCAATTTCCTCATTTTTAAAATAAATGTGAGTGGAATTATAAAACTAAGCCTATATATTTTATGTAAAAATTAAAAGAAATAATACATATGAAGTATGCAGAACTAGCATTTGATAATTATTTATTGGGGTTAGTTTTATTGTCATTGTCTTTATTATTATATCACTACTTATATTTACATCTCCATGAAATATTTACAGAAACCAGCCACTTTTATTTATTTAATATCTTTATTATTTTCTTAAATCTTTCTTTTTGAGAGAGTGAGAGAGAGAGACAGACAGACAGAGCAGGAGCCAGGGAGGAGCAGAGACAGAGGGAGACACAGAATCCAAAGCAGGCTCCACGCTCTGAGCTGTCAGCATAGAGTCCGAAGCGGGGCTTCAACTCACAACCCATGAGATCATGACTTGAACCAAAGTCAAATGTTTAACTGACTGAGCCAACCAGACACACCAGATCCCAATCACTTTTTGACAAGTCAGGTATATATAATTATTTTGCAGTTATTGCACTTAGCAACTTGTTTTTCAATCTGTTTATGTGACTGTCTCTCATGAGCATTGAGTTTTGCAAGGTTTGTGAATTTGTTTCTTACTGGTTGCCAGTGGTCAGCATATTGCCTGGCACACAGTTGTCCTGCATTCCATACAGGTTCAATAAATTGGATGATTCACTTTCATATGACATTAATTGCAAACAGTTACATAAACACTTTTTGAAAAAACCTCTTATTCGGGCAGCGATTTAAAACATTTTCTTTGGGTGCCTGGGTGGCTCAGTCAGTTAAGCATCCAACTTTGGCTCAAGTCATGATCTCATGGTTTTGGGGGTTGGACCCCCATGTGTTTGCTCTCTCTCTTTCTGTCTCTCAAAACTAAATAAACATTAAAACAACATTTAAGGAAGAAAACATTTTCTTACTTAAAAGAATCATTGTTTTCAAGAGCGCCTGAGTGGCTCAGTCAGCCAAGCATCCAACTTCAGCTCAAGTTATGATCTTGCAGTTAGTCGGTTCAAGCTCTGCAATGAGCTCTGTGCTGACAGCTCAGAGCTTGGGGCCTCTTTTGGATTCTGTATGTGTATGTCTCTCTCTCCCCCTCATCTGCTTACACTGTCTCTTTCTCTCAAAATATATAAACATTAAAAAATATTTAAAAAAAGAATCCTTGTTTTCATAAAACATACTGTGTGTTAAACTTCTAATGGTTTCTACCCATGATAGAAAGTTGGGGTAAGTAGGGGCGCCTGGGTGGCTTAGTCGGTTAAGCTTCCGACTTTCGCTTAGGTCATGATCTCGTGGTTCGTGGGTTCGAGCCCCATGTCGGGTTCTGTGCTGACTGCCATCTCAGAGCCTGGAGCCTGTTTCAGTCTGTCACTCCCTCTCTCTCAGACCCTCCCCTGCTCACACTGTCTCTCTCTCTCTCCTAGAAATAAATAAAACATAAAAAAAAAAAATTAAGAAAGTTGGGGTAAGTGAATTTCACTTCCTGATATAAAATGTAGGAAAGCTGTTATGCTGAGCGAAATAAGTCAGGCAGAGAAGGACAGATATCATATGTGTGCATGTATAGGAGGATTAGGAGGAATTTGACGGAGGAACAAGGGGGAGAGGAAGGGGGGAAATGGTGGGGGAAAGGGAGAGAGGCAAACCATAAGAGACTCTTGAATGCTGACAAAAACTGAAGACTGATGGATGTGGGGGGGAGGGGTGGATGGGCATGGAGGAGGACACTTGTGGGGATGAGCACTGAGTGTTATGTGGAAACTAATTTGACAATAAACTATTTGTAAAAAAAAATGTAGGAAAGCTGAAGTAGAGAAAAAAACTGCAGACATTATATCACAGTTTCATTACATATATCTGTTGATCTTTGTAATCTCCCTTCAATCCACCACTCCCCTCCAAAAGACTGTAAGAATAAATATCAGTGACCTTTTGAAAACCCATCAGAGTGACTGGATTATGCAAAAACTAAATATCCTATTAACATTTTCTAAAACTGAAGATATCTCCTGTAGCAAAGGCATAGTACACAACATATTCTTCAAGGCTCTCCCCCCCACCCCCACATGATGCATGGTTAATTTCATTTTGAAAATTGATTAGACTACTTGATTGATTGCAGTGATTGCTTTTCTTGTCTTGAGAAAGGAGATAGCATTTATAATTCTTATTAAAAGTTGATTAGTATTTAATACTGTTAGTCTTGTTGAATGCTGCATAATAAATTTAAAACCGAAATCTCCTAGGCCAATTACTAAATATAAATACAAAGTAAATCACATCTTCATGTGGTATAAAAAATTCAAATGCATAATCTTCAATGTTAAAACAAACCTGAAAAAAAATCTCATTAAAGGAGGCAACTTTGTGGTCCTAAAAAAGCTTCTGTTGTCTTCTTTGTGGATACGTTTGTGATTTTAGCCTGGGAATGAATAAAGTCTGCTTTGTCCCTAATGCATTTAAGAATTTGCATAACATAAAACTATACAGCTATCCAATTATTTTTGTTTTCTTAAGGATTGTTTCTGTGATTAAAGTATACCATGAATTAAAATATGCATGTCTTCCATGTACATACCGAATCTACATACTCATATGCTCTTTTGATACTTTGATGGAAATGTTGAACTGTATTTTGAAATATGTTTGCTAGTAAATGGAATCTAGATTGCTGAAACAGATTATACAAAATCCTATCACTGTGAAAATACACCTCTTTCCTACCCCTGTTGAACAGTTTTCAGTAGACATAAGATCTCACATGGTTGCGGAATGAAGGGCTTCTTGACAGTGTGGCATCAGAGAATTGTAACTCTAAGGTGGCATTTGCTTTGTGACTCTTGGCCCTGTGTTATCAGATGTTTTCAGAGAGATCAGGATATTATTCCTTCCTGCCATACATAAGGTGTTTGGCTTATGGCTCGCGTTGGGGACCATATATATTTCATATCTTTTAAATCTGATATAAAGGAACAAAAAACCTCAAAATGACTGCAGCGTACTATTGAATTTGTGAGTATATTCTGGCTAAACTTTATGCAGTAGCTGCCTGAGCCACCTTTCCTGAATCTCATGGCCCATTGTGCAAAAAGTATATCACTCTGTTGACAGCAGACAATTGAGATTAGTGGACGTGAAAACACACATGTGCAGGAGTGCCAAGTAGGCAGAAAAAATGAGCAAAAAGGAAATGAAGTGACCTCCTAGCAGCAGATGAACATGACTCAATCAGCAATGGAAATCAATGAACTGAAAGGAACTGGCTGGGAAAATCAATGAAGGAATAGTGCACTGACCAGTGAACTTTGCCTCCTTTTGTATTCTTGTCTGGCCTTAGCAAACTACATATCCAATCATATCTCTTGCAGATCATTCTAGCCTTTCCATCCCTATTTACATTTTCAGTTGCCTTCTAGCTCCCATGTTACTATACATCAGGCTTGTGCACAATTTAAAGTGTCCGAAGATGGTGCCAGTGTCATTCCCCTTATTCTCCATGGGAAATCAACCAGAGAGAAGACTTCATCTGAAACCCTGGCTATCCAAAATATGGACAAGTGGATATTAGCAGAAAATGTTTAAACTGAGTGTCGTGTCCAGGGCCTCCAAGCAAGTTTCAGCTTTGCTATGAAGTTGTAGCTCTGTGTCATTTACTTAAACTTTGAACTTTAATTATAAAAGACATCATACATAGGCAGCTTAAACAACTACAGTGTGTTAGACTCTGTGTCTCACGTCTTCCAGGATTCTAGAGTTTTCACAGTGTATATTATCAGTGGTGAATTAAGCAAATGTTGTCACTAAAGGAAGGGACATCATTTTGTTTCAAGAACTGGTAATACTTGGGGCACCTGGGTGGCTTAGTCGGTTAAGCGTCCGACTTTCGCTTAGGTCATGATCTCGCGGTTCGTGGGTTCGAGCCCCTTGTCGGGCTCTTTGCTGACTGCCAGCTCAGAGCCTGGAGTCTATTTCGGAGTCTGTGTCTCCCTCTCTCTCAGACCCTCCCCTGCTCACGCTGTCTCTCTCTCTCTCCTAGAAATAGAAAAATAAATAAATAAAAAATAAAAGAACTGGTAAGACTTGTGAAGTCAATAGAACATTTAAACAACAAGATTTCAGGGATTATGCCTGTAAACCTGTAATAATAAGCAGCCCATGGGAAAGAAGAATGCCACAGATTTAGCTAATAACCATGAGATTAAGTCCTGGAGATGTGGAATTTTGTCTTTTTTTTTTTTTTTTTTAATATTTTATTTATTTCTAGAGAGAGAGAGAGAGAGACAGCGTGAGCAGGGGAGGGTCAGAGAGAGAGGGAGACACAGACTCTGAAACAGGCTCCAGGCTCTGAGCTGGCAGTCAGCACAGAGCCCGACGCGGGGCTCGAACCCACAAACCCCGAGATCATGATCTAAGCGAAAGTCGGACGCTTAACCGACTAAGCCACCCAGGCGCCCCTGGAATTTTGTCTTCTGACTTGTACTGGGTGATCTCCTTATTCTGCTCCCTACCCTTCACAATAGATGCTGGCTGTTTCCTCAGATCCTTGTGAGACTATAGTAAGAACAATTTCCTTGAAACGATCTCAAACTCTATAATAAATTTTAAAATAAAGTGTAAAATACTATGACTGTGAAAATAGCAACAATATGTACATACAGGCACAGTTAACAAGGAAAACATAGCCTTTTTTTTCTCAGCCTACAAAAAATAAAACAAATTTGTGGGCAGACCCAATATTCTGTCATATTCTGTGATTCTAGTTGAGCTGTTTTCCTCTCATTTCTCAGCAGGAAATGTTAGGTTTCTTTTCCTGATTAGTAATGCTGTGAACACTGATTAAAAGTTTTAACCTGTTAACGTATCTGTTTGTTTTCTTTTTTTTTTTAATTTTTTTAATGTTTTATTTAATTCTAGGAGAGAGAGAGAGACAGCATGATCAGGGGAGGGTCAGAGAGAGAGGGAGTCACAGACTGAAACAGGCTCCAGGCTCTGAGCTGGCAGTCAGCACAGAGCCTGACGCGGGGCTCGAACCCACGAACCGCAAGATCATGACCTAAGTGAAAGTCGGACGCTTAACCAACTAAGCCACCCAGGCACCCCATATCTGGTTGTTTTCATGTCTTTAGCTTATTGTCTCGGTTCTTTCCCTAAGTGCATTGTATACACCTAGATGGCCTGGTTATGACACTGGTTTCTTGGTAAACTCTCATCAAATCTAGCAAAGTGGCTCATTTGAGAATAAATGCTCAAAATACAGTTTTTGTTAATGTTGATAATGAATTGTCTAACTCGTATTAAGTATTCACCAATGATAGTTATAATGTATATTTAATATGTATTTTATTTTATTTTAGTTTTTTTACAAATAGTTTATTTTCAAATTAGTTTCCACATAACACCCAGTGCTCATCCCCGCAAGTGTCCTCCTCCATGCCCATCCCTCCTCCCCCCCACATCCATCAGTCCTCAGTTTTTGTCAGCATTCAAGACTCTCTCATGGTTTGCCTCTCTCCCTTTCCCCCACCATTTCCCCCTTCTTCTCCCCTTTGGTCCTCTGTTAAGTTCCTCCTAATCCTCCTATACGTGCACACATATGATATTTGTCCTTCTCTGCCTGACTTATTTCGCTCAGCATAACACCCTCAAGGTCCATCCATGTTGCTACACATGGCCAGATTTCATTGTTTCTCATTGCCATGTAGTATTCCATGGTATAGATAAACCACATCTTCTTGATCCATTCATCTGTTGATGGACACTTAGGCTCTTTCCATGTTTTAGCTATTGTGGAGAGTGCTGCTATGAACATTGGGGTACATGTGCTCCTATGCATCTAAAACTGAAAAATCAACTCATAAAATTTAGCAAAGTTTAATATGTATTTTAATATGTATTTTAAACTTTGCTAAATTTTATGAGTTGATTTTTCAGTTTTATATATAAGAATGGCAAGATGCAGAACATGAAAGTCAATTGCCCTTGATTTCAAGATTTCTAACTGTAAGGACCAGAGCCTTTCAGCTTCTCTCTGCAGCTGGTTCTTGAGAAAAGGAAATCTTAAGTGCAGAGTTCCTATGACAATACAAGTCCTTCTTAGTGAGGCTGTTCTGAGAATAATTCCTTCTTTAGCCTCAGGAGCCTTCTTGTTTGGTCTGAGTGTCTTTCTTTAGAGAAGGGGATCCCCCTCAGATAATATTGCTGGTAAAGTTAATTTTATCCCTTGATGTCAGCTGAGGATGGCTATTCACAGAAGGAATTCTTGGCAGAGCTCAAAGTCTCTTCTCTATGACCTAACTTATTGGTTTTCAATTTTTTCAAACTCTTGTGGGTTTTGCTTATTTGGTATGTTTTTTTTTCCCCAAAATATAATTTGGAATGTCACATTACAAAACAGACAGTGTAGCTCTTTAATCTGAAGCAGTAGAGTGAAGGGACAGGAGTCCTGCTTCCTCTAAGCTTTAGACCAGGGGTCCCTTTACCGCTGGGTTTCAGCATTCTGCAAACTGATGACTTATGTGAATTGAAAATTGATTCTTTCTATGAAGTATGATTATAAAGTTTTAAAATTTTAATTCTTTTATTCAAATTAGAAAGCAAATAGAGGCTAATCAAACATCCAGACAATGGTTCCTTTTCTACTTTACTAAGGATACAATGCTGCATGATTTTATTTAACATAAATCGCTTCCTATTTTAGGTGGGGTATAGTACATGGCACAGTATCAATTTTGGCTCCAAATGTAATTAAATTCAAATCCACTATATTTATAGCTTTTGATGAGTTCTTAATCAAATTATTAGGTTTCTTTTCATAAAGGAGTGGTAAAACAATTCAGCTGACAAAGGATTGCTTGTGGCTATAACTAATAGAATGTATGTAAAATATCCAGCGTAATTAGTGCCAGTGTGTATTAGGTATGCATAATGGTTACTCACATTCTTTGTCCTAATATACTGTGCAAGACGGTAAAAATACACAGATATTACTTTTACAAAAGCAACTATAATTTGCCTTAATTCAACAAAATTTTCATCCATTTGCTTCTTATATCAATCACCATCTTTTTTTTTTTTTTACTTTTTTAGTGATTTATTTATTTTTGAGAGAGAGAGATAGAGACAGCGTGAGCAGGGGAGGGTCAGAGAGAGAGGGAGAGGGAATCACAGAATCCGAGGACAGGCTCTGGGCTCTGAACTAGCTGTCAGCACAGAGCCCGACGCGGGGCTTGAACCAACGAACTGTGAGATCATGACCTGAGCCGAAGTTGGACCCTTAACCTACTCAGCCATCCAGGCGCCCCATCAGTCACCATTTCTATACCCTGATCCCTGGACAAGTAGTCAAGAGACAATGTAAACAGAAGCAGAAGGATAACACTCTCATGAAGATAACAGTCTAGAGAGGGTAAAGAGCTACAGATCAAATAATCTCACAAATGAAGATAAAATTATAACTGGAAGAATAATCTAGGGTTAAAAGAAATCAACTGAGGAAATATCAGATGTGAAGAATGAGTAGAAGTTAATCAGTGAGAAGGAAAACAACTGTAGCTGGAATGAGATAAGTAAGACATATTAAAACAGGTGCAGCAGCAATACGAATAGAAGGCTCCAGGTAAATGAACACTTGAGCAGGTGCTCTGTCCAAGACTCAAGCAACAAAATAACTTGGAGCTAGTAAATACTGACATCATGTAAGCATAGTGTTAGAAGACTGTAGGTTACATGTAGGCTGTCGCCTTAGGAAAGTATGAAATTAGTTATTAGCATGAAATTATTTCAAAGATATCATTCTGTGGGTTAGTCTTAAAAGGAACAAGTGTATAAAGGATGGATAGGACACCTGTCAGATGGGACTAGAAGGGATATTTAAAAAGGAGCCTCTGGAGATAGAATAGTGATGATCACTGACTGGGGGCTGTTGACCAGAGTCAGACAAGGCGATTGAACAAAAGAACATCCCTGGAAGCGAATACATCATTGCTGAAAGCTGACAGAACACAAGTTCTTGGTTAATTGGAACTAGACTTTTGGGGAATGAAGCACTGTTAGGGCATGACTGCATGCATTCAGTTTTGAATACTTTTCAAAACAAACACAACCCACTATCTCCCATCCAGTGCAATCCAGCTTGTAACAGAATTTAGCTATTGGTTGGCCAGGCGAATGGAAAAAGCAGACTTTATATTTATTATCTCTCTTTTCATAGAGTGTGATGATTACTGCTGTTAAATAGAAATATTACTTGTTGATAAAATGTTGAAAAAAAGAGAAATAGCAGATAATGCTCAAAGGTAATATGTTTCTCTAAGATGTTAAAAGAATTAAGTACAATTATTTGCATTATAATGTTAGCTTTTAATTAGCAGGATATAAAATTTTATAAGCAGAAAAAACTCATCTTTGCAAAACATATATCAAAAATGATAAGAACATATAAGCAATGTCTGCCATTAAATGGTAGAAGTACACACACACATACAAACACACACACATACACATATATAATTTGTCTTTATTAACTATCTTGGATTTTGAACTTTTTCTATTTAAGGTAATACTAGGAATTACCCTTTCTAGAAAGGTAATACTTTTAAAATTGGAAAAAAAGTAATACAAATAACAGAAAATTATTAAGATGATATTAAAAGCAATTCTCTGGGAGAAAGTAAAACACATTTAGAAATCTGAAAGTATTTTATTAAATTGATTTTACTAAAATTTAATTAGGTGACTAATTCAGTTAAAGTGAGACACAATTTTATCACAATTTCAAGATTTTCAAGTGAATTTAAAGAAGCAATGATATTTGTGGGAATAGTACTGAAATGTACACTTTGCTTACTCAATGTGACGATGTTTTCAAATATCTTTAAAGTTGTTTGAATATTTGTTAACATATTTGATAAAATTTAACATGTGGGGTGTATCTGCAAAGATAATTGTCTCTTCAACTCTGTATGTGTCATGTTAATCTCCTTGTGTAAACATAGGCCAACGTCTAATTCACCATAGGATGGTAACTTTTGCACTTGAACATCTGCTGTATAAAACATAAAGATCTCTCTGAGAATACCTGGGGTCCAAGTTTTTGCAGGTAAGTTTAGTCTTAAATTTTTGCTAGCACATCTCTGCCAAAAATCTACCTAAGACAAATGTGACCAAATAAGTAATCTGAAAAACAAGCTATGTTTTGTCCTATCTTTGCATATATTTGATCACCAAGATTTGGCTTATTTGCCTGTAGATCTTCATTAACTTAGTTTACAGTAAGACTATGTTTAGAGGGTAACAGAATGATATTTGTGGTGGACAGAATTTTGGCTTCTCTTATCTTTGCCCCTTGATGCCATGCTTGTAGATATGTTAGGCTACGTGACAAGTGGGGCTTTGTATATGGAATTAGGGTTATAGATTTTAAAATAGGGATATTATTCAGGATTATCTGGATGGGTAACCACTTGAGACCTAAAAGCAGAGGAATTTCTCCAGCTCAGTCAGTCAAAAATATGTGGCAGAAAGAAAGGAAAGGCAGAGGAGGGAAAATGAGAAGTCAGAGAGAGTCAAAACAAAGGGGAAGGCCTTGTGACAAGCTGCTGGCTCTGAAGATGCAGAAAAGGCCCAGAAGCTGGGGAATGCAAGTGGTCTTTACACACTGAGAATGTCTCTTGGCCAAGAGACTGTCAATAAACAAAGATTTCATTCTAGAATCACAAGGAACTGAATTCTGTCACCAATCTTAATGAACTTGGAAGTGGATTCTCCCCAAAACCTCCAGTCCTGCCAACACCTTACTTTTCTGCCTTGAATACTCCAGATCAGCCCCACTGTACTCAGACTTGTGACCTGCAGAACTCTGTGATAATGCACTTCTGTTGTTTTAAAACACTAAGCTTGTGGTATTTTTTATACAGAGACAATAGAAAACTCATACAGTACTTGACCTCTGATTTCTATCAAGGCAAGTATAAGAATGGTCATATGAAGAATACACATTTGCTAAATATATAAGACCTTTAATTACTCTTGCACAAGAAAATATATGATATGGTCCTATTATATTTAACAGTAGTAAAAAATTATTATTTATCTATCATCAACAAAATGAAAACATAACACAAAGAATGGGAGAAAACATTTGAAAATCAGTAATTCAGTAAGGAGTTATTATCCAAAATAAACAAGGAATTCATACAACTCACTAGCAAAAAAATATAAAAACAAACAAAAGCATCAAAGCAAAACAACTCTACAAATAGTCCAATTAAAATGGGCAATGTAATATGTATATACAATGGGCTATTATTCAGCCATGAAAAAAAACCTGAATAGGTTTTTTTCCCCAAAGACAAAAAACTGAGCAATACATATATAAAAAGTGATCAACATTTACATTTCAACAGAAAAATACAAATCAAAATCACAATAAGATATCACCTCACACATGGTATACAAAACACAGAAGAAACACAAAGGTGAACATAGGGAAAGGGAAGGCAAAATGAGACAAAACCAAGAGGGAGGCAAATAATAAGAGACTCTGAAATAGAGAGAACAAGCTAAGGATTGCTGTAGGGGTGTTGGCTGGGTGGAAGGGCTCAATGGGTAATGGGCATCAAGGAGGACACTTGTCGGGATGAACACTGGATGTTATACATAAGTGACAAATCACTAAATTCTGCTCCTGAAACTATTATTACACCATATGTTAACTAAATTGGATTAAAAAGAAAAACACAAAATACGAGTTGGCTAGGATGTAGAGAAAAGGGAACACTTGTACCCTGTTGGTCGGAGTATAAATTGGTTTTCACCATGGAAATCATTATAGCGATTCCTGAAAAAATTAAACATATAACTATCATATGATTCAGCAAATTCACTTCTGAACATTTACCTGTAGAAAATGAAGATACTAACTTGAAAAGATATATGCATCCCCATGTTCACTGCAGCATTATTTACAATACACAGAACATGGCTATTATATATGTTATACACGTAATTGTATATACACTTGAATTATATACATATTAATATATAGCATCATGTATATGTGGAATGTAAAAACAAGCAGAGAAGCAAACAAACAAACAAACAAAAAACCTGAAATCATAAGTACAGAGAATAGATTGATGGTTGCAGGTGGGATGCGAGTGAAATGGGTAAAGAGAGTCAAAGGATACAAACTTCCATTAATAAAATAAACAAGTCATCGAGTTGGAGTGCAATGTAAAAACAAAACAAAACAAGACAAAACAAAAAAACCTGTCTTTTGTGGCATGGATGAACATGGAGGGCATTATGTCTACCAAGTGAAACAAACCAGACAAGACAAATACTGTGTGATATGACTTATACGTGTAATCTATAAAAACAAACACAAAAACAAAACAAAACAAAACAGAAAACAAGTAATTGCCTGTGGCTAGGGGTGAAAGAAATAGGAAGAAGTTGGAAAAAGGTATAAACTTTGAGTTATAAGATGAAAAACGTCTGAAGACCTCATGCATAATAATACATAACTGTAGTTGATAACACTGTAGTATATAACTGGAATTTGTTAAGGGAGTAGAACTTAAACATTCTCATGGTTGGGGGAAATGATGGGATATCTTAATTAACTCAATGGGGGGAATCTTTCACAATGTGTATGTATATCAAATTATCACATTGTACTCTTTAAATATTTTACGATTATATCATTTATACTTAATAAAGCAGAAAACATTCTATCACTTTTCCTATATGAAAGTAATTGACAAATAGATTAGAAATAAGTATAAAATAAAAATATTTTTATTAAAATATAGATAAAATAGAGGTGAATATTGATCAATTTTTAGAATCTGAAAGATTTTGGGGCGCCTGGTTGGCTTAGTCGGTTAAGCGTCCGACTTTCGCTTAGGTCATGATCTCGCGGTTCGTCGGTTCAAGCCCCGCGTCGGGCTCTGTGCTGACTGCCAGCTCAGAGCCTGGAGCCTATTTCAGAGTCTGTGTCTCCCTCTCTCTCTGACCCTCCCCTGCTCACGCTGTCTCTCTCTCTCTCTCCTAGAAATAAATTAAAAAAAAAAAAACAAAAAAACGTAGAATCTGAAGGATTTTCTAAACTTAAGAATGATGGAGTGTGCTGGCAGAAAAAGAAATCAATGGAAATACGTCATTTAGTGGGATAAAAACTACATCAGGAAACAAAAAAATGCCATAAAGTCAACTGGGAAAAGTAATAAAAATAGAATTGGTAGTAAAAGTATGATATCCTTATGTATAATTATCTAAAATTTGCTAAATATTTTCTATGTAATGGCACTATTCTAGGAGTTTTACACATCTAAATTGATTTAAATTGAAATTTTTTAACATGATTATCATCAATTTTCAGTTGAGAAGAAATGGAAGTAACAGAGAAATTAACTTACCTAAGATCACATTAATAGTGAGGACTATTGGAGGACACCAATGAACCCAGGTAGTTCAGCTCCATATTCCACATACTATCTTGCCACTCAGTATTTATAGGGGACAGGACTGGCTATATAATTTGGTGGACCACAATGCAAAAGGAGAATGCGAGGTCCTTTATTCAAATAGCAAAGTGAAAAGTGCCATTAAATATACTAACATAGAAAACCTTCCATTTTCTTGCATGGTTTCTGTCTCCTCATGGCATTTTGTATTTGTGTCAAATGCCATGGTAGAGAAGAAATTTTTTTAGGACAAAATTACCATCCATTGGTAATTAGGACAAAATTTACCATCCATTATTATATTGTGAAATTCTAGTTTTAAATGCAAATAGATAATTTAACTTGTATAAGGAATTACCAAACTTACACTATTAGTATTTTGGGTCTTACTACAGAGTATGGCTCAAGCTGGCTCAAAAAGTCAAACACAAACAGGACTCAACATTGGATCCACAGAGTAGACTCAGGGAGTAGTCCTTAAGACATGGGGATACTGGTGCACAATTGAAGACCATTACAACTTCCAGTTCCAATCTTCCTACTAAACCACGTGTCAGAAGAACCATGCATCTGTTGGGGCAGAGTTGAGCCATCACTCCCTTGGGCACAATACCCAAACACACTGCAACAACTCACAGTGGACAGGTGACCCTCAAGTGTATTTCAACCTCTGTGCTAAGATGCCCTAGTGACCTGGATAAGGGTGGGCAAGAGGCCTGTCCTCACAGAATTACTCACTGAATATACACACCACAGCCATTCTAGGGCAGTGATAGCCATTGTTAGCCTTGCCACCAGACCCTGACTCTTATGCCTGTGTCCAGCCGTTATCAATGGTGGAAGACAGTAACAGTCTGGGAAGGGATGTGGACACAGCCTGGGCAGACTGGGTGCCAGGAAGTAGGGGACAGAAATAAGCAAGTAAGACCCTCTATGGCAAGAGGAATGTAGTAGGAAACACACAATGCATGGCTGAAGCTTTTGATTTCTAGGACTTGACTCATTGTCCAATTGGATTTCACTTATAAAAAATAAAATTCAAATGCCAAAATATTATGACTTTTTGGTTGATGACATCAGAACATGAAACTTCTAAGAAGAAGACTCCATGCAACTTCTCTGGTCACATCCCGTAAATTTGGACCTGCATACAGTTTCCCTTCTTTTCTGGATTATATTAAAATAACAGCAATAAAATCAGCAAATAATAAAGCAGTAGTAAGAAAAAGAATGAAAAAATGTTCAGCAGATTATAATTTGCAAGTTTGCATTATCAATATATTATCTAATATAATATCTGACTTATTTCCATCTGCCAGGTATTGTATACTTGAAATTTCAAATAACCAAACAACCATTTGATGAGATGGATAGAACACTAAACTCATTTTATGAATGAGAAGATAGGCACATAAAAGTTATTTAACTTCTCAAGGACATAAAAGTTGTAAGTTAAAACTGATCAGTTGAACTCCAGAGGCTGAGCTCTTAAATACAAATGATAATGGCTCTTACGATGAAATAAAGTGGATAAAGAAAAAGAAAACTAGCACATTTCCCCACATTTAGTAGGAAAGTAAATTGCAACAAATTTCTTAAAGGACAATTTGGAAATCAGAAATCTTAAACATTTTATATACAATTGCACCTTATAATGCCATTTTTAGGAATGTATATTTAAAAAAAATCAAGGATACCATTTCAGTTTTCTATTGCTCTATAACAGAGCATCCCAAAATTCAGTGGCTATATACAAGTATATTGTCTGGTTTGCCTTAGATACAGTCATCATCATGTTTTTGGTGTTTGTAGTTTGTTGAGTTTGGATCTATGGATTTATAGTGTTCATCAAATTTGAAAAAGTTTTGCCCATTATTTCTTCAAATGTTTTTCTCTCACACTTGACCTCCCCCATTTGAAGGATACAGACACATTTATTTTAGCTCCTTGAAGTTGTCTCTCAGAATACTGATGCTGTGTTCATTTTTGTGTTTCCTTTCTGTTTCTGTTTAATTTTTGATAGTTTTAATTGCTATGGCTTAAAGTCCACTAACCATTTTTTTTCTTTTGCATTGTCTCGTATCCTATTATTCTCTTCCAAGGTATTTTTCTCTCAGACATTGTTGTTTTTAACTTAGAATTTTAATGTGAGTCTTTAAAAACTATATCTTTCATGCCTCTACATGATATAATATACCTTTTTACTATCTTCTTGAGCACAGAGAATCCAGTTATAGTAATTTTCTTATAGGCCTTTCCTACTAATTTTATCATGTGTCATTTTGGGAACTGTTTAAATTGATCAAATTTTTAAATAAATGGATTATATTATTTCACTGCATGCCTAGGATTTTTTTTTATTGGATGTCATACATTGTGTATTTTACCTTGTCAAGTGCCAGATATTTTTAAATTTCTGTATATACTCTTGAGCCTTATTCTGTTGAGAATATTGAAAACAGTTTGACACATCTGAATCTTAATTATGAGAATTATTGCGGGATGAGGTGCCTGGGTGGCAAAGTAGGTTGAGAGTTTGACTCTTGGTTTTGGCTCAGTTCATGATCTCATGGTTGGTGAGTTCAGACCCCACATCAGGCTTCATGCACTGAGGAGCCTGCTTGGGATTCTCTCTCTCTCTCTCTCTCTCTCTCTCTCTCTCTCTCTCTCTCTCTCTCCCCATTTGCCTCTCTCTAAAAATAAACAAATAAACTTTAAAAAAAAGAATTATTAGGGGATATTGGAGAGGTCTTTATTTTACATCTATTTTTTTCTCCACTATTGAAGCAAAATCTTTCTTTTTTTTTTTAATGTTTTATTTATTTCCAGGAGAGAGAGAGAGAGAGAGACAGCATGAGCAGGGGAGGGTCAGAGAGAGAGGGAGTCACAGTCTGAAACAGGCTCCAGGCTCTGAGCTGGCAGTCAGCACAGAGCCCGACGCGGGGCTCGAACCCACACCGTGAGATCATGACTTAAGCGAAAGTCGGACGCTTAACCGACTAAGCCACCCAAGCGCCCCTGAAGCAAAATCTTTCTAAGTCATCTACTCAGTATGCCATTAACTACGTGTTTTCCCCTGAATTGGTAGGGATTCAGACTATATTCACTCCTATGTGAATTCTAGATATTGTTCCTTCTAATTCTTCAGGTGATCCTTTTCCTACCTTCAGGTAGCATGCTCATATGCAGATGTTAACTTTTAACGCATGAGGAGTTTTCTGGCAGATATTTATACTTTATTTTTTCCCTGTGCAGCTCCACATCTGATATTTTGCCCAGAAAATGATAGCTCTCTTGGCCTTTTTAGACTCTCAATTTCAAATTCTCAACCCCAGGAGACCAATGGACTACACTTTGTTTCTCTTGCTCTATGCCATATCCTGAGAACTCTCTCCAGACTCTAAGCTAGGATAACTGTATGATTTCCCTTGTTTGTTTCCTCTTACTCAGGGACCATTTCCTGACATACAGTATCTTCAGAATCATTGTTTCATATATATTTTTCTTAAGATTGGTAAAAGAGTACCAACTCTCAGTTATAAGGTGAATAAGGTCTGAGAATCTAATGTGCAACATGATGCTATAACTGATGACACTGCAATGTATAATTCAAATTTTTGAAGGGAGTAGAGCTTAAGTGTTCTCACCAAATGATGATGATGATGATGATGATGATGATAAATATATGAGATGATGGGTGTATTAGCTAATTAGATGGGAAGAATTATTTTACAATGCAATTCATCACAGTGCACACTTCTTTTCACTCATAGATTAATATATAAAGAGTTTTGGGATAGCTCCAATAGGCAGTTTATCTTTCATGACACAGTGTCACAAGGGAATGCTGGGCTGAAGAATCTAATTGCAGTGTGGCTTCTTCACTAACAGGTCTAGAGCCTCAGTGTTTCCTTTTCATTCTTACTCTTTTTTCTTCCAGCATCCTTCAGTGAATTACTATATGGCTTGAGCTTTTTACATCACGCATCGTATGGGAATTGTTGAACTGCTTGGGAGGTGGTGCAAAGCCCTGTGAGTGAATGTTCTAGGAAATCAAAGTGGAACCCACGAGACTTCTTCTGACTAAGCCTTGGAACCCATACCATAGCACAAGTAGTTTGTGCCACATTCTGTTTGTTGCAAGTGAGTCACAGGGACTGCCCAAATTCAAGTGGATAGTATGACACAAGAACTTAAATATGGAAAGGTATGGCCCTTAAAGCTATAGGAAGTTATTTTCAGAGAGTAGCTACTGCAGATGCAATAAGGAGTATGTCTACAATGCCATTTACTACACAATTGCTTATATTATTAAAAAAATAGCAAAGAAAAATATTTACCAAAAAAATATCATCTGAATTATGGGTTATATATAAAGCATTACTTTAGAACACTTCAATATTGATATTATGAATAAATACATAGTTTTAATACTTAAATATATATATATTTATATAAATATACATATATATTCTCTCAATACTAAACTACTGAGCATGTGAAACAATGCTTGATAAGTGAATGAGTATCACACAAATGTAAGAATATGCTGACTTTCCTCTTCACCTGTTTTCCTGAATGTTAAGAAATTAATTTATCTCTCATCATAATAGAATTGGCCTAGATGCTTAGGATATTTACCCACTACAGCATATTTTTCATATTTTAGTTTAGTTTAATCATATAGTTCTATGTTAAATTCACTTGCATTCTTTGTCAAACATCTTTTATTGGTTGGGGTGGAGGAAGGGGAGGTAAATAATTAATTTATTAAAAAATTCAAAAAGAATCTTGACTCTTAAGAAAGATACTCAGTTTTATTTTGAGGATGATTATTAATTACCTAAAGAATCAGGCTATATGTATAATATTTTAAATAACTCAAAATCAAATAGTCACTTTTTGTAAAATACAATTGATTCCCTAATGTATGCCCCTTAGGTAATTTTTTTCCACTTGACCTAAAATGCAAATTCATGCTGCTTTTTACTTCATGTTTAGAAGAATTACACATAACATAACCAAAATATGTAGATAAGCACTCACTGTGAGGCTCACCCTCTCTTCTGCAACACAGGATTCTAGGACCTTTTAAACTCATGTACTGATAGTACTTTCACTGTTTGCAGTATTATGGTTTATAAGACTTTAATATAATAGAATCTATAGGTATTTATATTCAGTATATGAAATATACAGATATATGCACATATAATCCAACTAAGGATTAGTTCATGCTAAGAAATGATGAATGACAGCCTTGCACTGTTGCTCAAACTTTTCTGTCATTGAAGAAACAGAATTTATTGGTTGGAAATGGCTATTATCAAAATAAAACATAATTAATTATAAAGATGAAAATAAGCTGTGTTAGTCTTTTAGAAAAGAAATAATTTTACAGTAAGATACCATGTCACACTCATTAGAATGAATACTAAAAAAAATAAAAGAACACAGGAAATAAGTGTAGAAGAAATTAAAACACTTCGACGTTGTTGGTTTGAATATAAAATGTGATAGCAGCTATGGAAAACAGTATTGTGATTTCTTCAAAAATTAAAATATAATTACGATCCAACAATTCTACTTTGGGGTATGTACCCAAAAGAAATGAAAGCTGGATCTCAAAGAGATATTTTTATACCTAAATTCATAGCAGGATTATCCACAGTATGTTAAAGCAACACATCTGTCTACTGAGAAATAAATGGATACACAAAATGTGACATATACATACAATGGAATATTATTCAGCCTTAAAGAGGAAGAAAATCTGATGTGTTATGACATAGGTGAATCTTGAGGACATTATACTAAGTGACATAAGCCAATCACATAAAGACAATGACTGCATGATTCCATTTATATGAAGCATGAAAAAGTAGTCACAGTCATAAAGACAATAGAATTGAAGTTTCAAGGTGCCGGGGAAATGTGGGAATAGGGAATTATTGTTGAATGACTATACTTTCTATTTTAAGATATGAAGAGTTCTGGACTTACCAAATATGGTAACACAAAATATACAATGTATTTAATACCACTAAACTGTACCCTAAAGTGATAATGATGATAAATTTTATGCTATGTGTACTTTACCACGATAATAAAATTGGGGGGGAAGTCGCTGGGATATGTTTAATATTCATTTTTTCTGGAGGATTGGTATATTCATCATTGTACAATCTCTATTCCCAAAGCTCAAATTGATTTTTGCAAAAATAGCAGTAAAATTTAAATTATGTAATATTGATATTTACAATTTTAAATAACAGTTCATTTATTTGAAAATGGAAATAAAGCACATCTTTATATATTATATGAAGGTGGTACTTCCCAAACTCTCACAGAGTAAAATGTGTCCTGTGACCTGCATTCCATCTATATGTTCTAATAAATGTATGTATAATTTTCTTTATTTTTTTTCTTTACTTAGCAATAAAGTGCATGTTCCTGTTTATCTTCAACTAGCTGACTGGTGATCAAATATCTGCTCTATAGCCAGCAGAGCATAAAATTATTATAGTTTTTTGTCCCTTAATTGACCAAAGCTGCAACATCTGTCATTTTGTGGGAATCAAATTTCAGCTTCAAAAGCAGCATGAACAGTCTGGCACAGGCACATCAGTATCACTTTAGTTTAATCTTCTTTTTAATCTTCTTGCCCATCTTCCTCTTTTTTTTTTTTTTTTGCTAGTCACCTTTCCCTCTTCAAATCTCCCTCTCTTCCACAAAGTTCACCTTAATGGACCCAGAGTGAATCTTGTGCGGCTATTGATTAAGCAGAGTGTGCCGGCTTAGTATTTCAAGGTCATTTATAATTGCATGTAGAATTTTTGTATCTCTTCTCCATCATTTTCCCTTTCCCAAAGAATAAAATGCTTTGTCAAGTAGCCACACTGACACACTGTGAACTATGGAACTAACAGCATCATGATCATTTAAAAAGTGTGATACTAGGAATTACACAGACCTTTTTTGCATTTCAGCTTCTGTGGATTCCTTCTAGGATACGCCCTCTGGAGTTAAATCTGCCCAAATAGGTAAGGTCTGAGGTGAAATTAAAAATAATGTCAAGCTACGATAAAAGTGTGAAGCTCAAATTTATTTCTGTTTGATAAAATTCCTTTAGGGTAACGTAATGTTAGCATTATTTTCCCCTATTATCAACTTTCACTTTCTGCTATTATAGTACCATACCCTCTAATCACATTGACGCTAGAATACAAAAAAAACCACATGTCTCTTCTGTTGTCCTCATCCTTTGACAAAGTTCACCAAAAAACATGCCCCCCAACTAAAAGAACATCACAGGAACAACTCCCTATTTCTTCATTTCTGTTTCTTCTAAGATTGCACAACAGCATGAGAAAAACTAAATACACTATTGAGCAAAAGATAGCACATGAATTTTGATCTTTGGTATCAAATAAAGTAGAAAGGTTTGTTTTTTTTTTTTTACACATAAAGAGGATATAACAAGGAAAAGGAAAGAAAAGGTAATTTTAAATTAGTGTAAATAGTTCCCTGCAAAAAACTCTGCCTCACTATTATACACTAAATTTGATTTAATTCAATAGTCAAGGCAAGTGATTTTTTCTGCAGCATAATTTTCTTATTTATACTTTGATAAATACAACTATACAAATAAGGTAAAATATGTTAAAGTCTGCAATGTAGATATACTATAAAGTTTAGTTTAATAAAAACAGTTTGTGCACATTGAATTGAGTACATAAAAGTAATTTTAAAATAATCAGAAAAAAGCTGCTAGAATAAAGGCATAGTAGCTTTTTGTATATCAACTCCCCTTTGATAATGACTATGAAATACAGAAAGCAGGGTGCCTGGGTGGCTCAGTCGGTTGAGTGTCCGACTTCGGCTCAGGTCATGATCTCACAGTTCGTGGGTTCCAGCCTTATGTCAGGCTCTGTGCTGACAGCCAGCTCAGAGCCTGGAGCCTTTTTCAGATTCTGTGTCTCCCTCTCTCTGCCCCTCCCTTGCTCATGCTGTCTCTCTCTGTCTCTCAAAAATAAATAAATGATAAAAATTAGGAAAAAGAAATACAGAAAGCATCTCTTTGAAAACATCAGATGTCCACCAGAACATCCAGGGCTTCAGGGGTGTGAATCACAAAGAGAAGAATTAATAAAGCACATCCAAATTGTCCCGCGCTTTCCCCCTTAAGGCATTTGCCATTTTTAAAAGTAGCAACCATTGGGTGCCTGGGTGGCTCAATCGGTTGAGTATCCGACTTCCGCTCAGGTCGTGATCTCACGGTTCGTGGGTTCGAGCCCCCCGTTGGGCTCTGTGTGAACAGCTAGCTCAGCCTGGAGCCTGTTTCAGATTCTGTGTCTCCCTCTCTCTTTCTTTCTCTCTCTCCCTTCCCTCTTCACGCTGTCTCTCTCTCTCAGATATAAAATTTTAAAACATTAAAATTAATAAAAGTAGCAACCAAAGGAAAAGCTAATAATCTAATGAGAAGTGATGGCTGCATCTGGAAAACAGAGGAGAAATTTCCATAATCTCATAAAACTGGGAGACAAAATTTTAGTTACTGGGCTACCGTATCAGTCAGGAGAAGGACTAATTTGTTAGAGTGAAAGAAAACACTTGGAGTGAGCACAACAGTTGAAGGCACTTTTTACTGATTTCCAAGTCGTGCTACTATGACAGATTTATAACCAGAGAAGAAAATAACTGATAGGCTAAGAAGCTGATGAAAATAGCTAATAGGCTTGGAAATGTTGAGGAGGAGAAAAACTGTGCTTCAGAGCCGAGGACACATTGGAGGTCTTGGTAAATGCTTTACACACACACACACATGCACACACACACACACACACACACACACACATGACCCCATGCTACAAATTTAGAGTAAGAGCAAACTAGAAATAGACTAGACATCACAAAAAATTGTCTAAGCAGCTTTGACCAAATTTAATTTCTAACTGAAATAAACTAATCTATTCCTGCTGTAATAGCATAACAATATTTTAAGATGAGGTTGACTGTATTTGGAGTCTCATTTTATTTCTAAATCATTTTCTTATAAATGACCAGGAATACCTTTTAAAAAATTACTGGGACACCAAATGACAAAAACAAATAAAAATAGAAAAATAATAGAATCTGACCCAGAAGTGATCCAAAAAATTTATTTTCAGAGAAAAAAATAAATGACAAAAAGAATATTTCCACTTAAAAATGTAGAAACTATCAAATAACTATTAAATGAAAATTATAAAATCAATGACTACAACTGGCACTTAAAAAACACTAGAAGATTTAACACCAAAATAGACATAAAAGAAGAAAATATCACCGAATCAAAAGAAAATACCCACATGGAAAAATATCCTAATGTAAAGGATGAAGTTCAATATATATTTAAAGGGGGTACCTGGGTGGCTCAGTCAGTTGAGTGTCTGACTTCAGCTCAGGTCATGATCTCACGGTTCATGGGTTCGAGCCCCACATCTAGCTCTGTGCTGGCTGCCAGTTCAGAGCCTGGAGCCTGTTTCGGATTCTGTGTCTCCCTCTCTCTCTGACCCTCCCCTGCTCATGCTGTCTCTCTCTCTCTCTCTCACTCTCTCTCTCTCAGAAATAAATAAAACATTTAAAAAATAAATTAATTAAAAAGCATTGTTTCTGTTTGTGATTTTTTTATGTATTTAGGTACTACTGTATTCGGTGCGTAAACATGTATAATTGTTAGCTCTTCCTGATGGTTAGACCCTGTAATTATTATGTAGTGCCCTTCTTCATCCCTTGTTACTGCCTTTACTTTAAAGTCCAGTTTGTCTGATATAAGTATAGCTACTCCTGCTTTGTTTTGAATTCCAGTAGCACGATATATATTTCTCCATCCCCTTACTTTCATTCTGAAGGTGTCCTCAGGTCTAAAATGAGTTTCTTGCAGATAGCAAATAGATGGATTTTGGTTTTTTATCCATTCTGATACACTATGTGTTTTGATTGGAGCATTTAGTCCACTTACATTCAGTGTTATTCTTGAAAAATAATATTTAGAGTCATTGTGTTCTTTGTAAGATTCATGCTTGTGATGGTGTCTCTGGTACCTTGTGTTCCTTGCAATGTTTCCCTCATAGAGTCCCCCCTGGGGTTTCTTGTAGGGCTGGTTTAGGGGCAACAAATTCTTTCAATTTTTGTTTATTTGGAACGTCTTTTATCTCTCCTTCTATTCTGAATGACAGGCTTGCTGGATAGATTTTTGGCTGCATATTTTTACTGTTCATCACATTGAAGATTTCCTGCCATTCCTTTCTGGCCTGCCAAGTTTCCGTAGATAGGTCTGTCACCATTCTGATAGGTCTCCCTTTGTATGTTAGGGCCCTTTTCTCCCTAGCTGCTTTCAGAATTCTCTTTGTTCTTATAGTTTGCCAGTTTCACTATGATATGTCGTGCAGATGGTCGATTCAAGTTACGTCTGAGGGGCGTTCTCTGTGCCTCTTGGATTTTAATGTCTGTTTCCTTCCCCAGATTGGGGAAGTTCTGTGCTATAATTTGTTTAAGGACTCCTTCAGCACATTTCCCTCTCTCTCCCTCTTCTGGAATTCTTATGATATGGATATTGTTCCGTTTGATTGTATCACTCAGCTCTTAAACTCTCCTTTCGTGTTCCTGGATCAGTTTTTCTCTTTTATTCAGCTTCCTCTTTTTCTATAATTGTGTTTTCTTAATCACTTATTCTCTTTTCTGCCTCTTCATTCCGTGCATTGCACGCCTCCATTTTATTATGTATTCCATGCCTTTTTTAAGCCCATCGATTAATTTTATGACTACTGTTCTAAATTCTTGTTCAGTTTTGTTGCTTATATCTGTTTTGAGCAGTTCTTTAGCTATCATTTCTTCCTGGAATTTCTTTGGAGGAGAGTTCTTCCATTTCATCATTTTGGTTAGCTTTCTACCTCTTGTTAGTTTTAAAAGCTTGTTATGCACTCTGCCCCTGCGAGTGCTGCTGTATTAAAGAAGGCTCTATGACTGTCTAGGGCCTGTCTGTTCAGGAAGTGTTCTTTGAATGGTGTCTCTTGGTCTCTCTTGCTGAGACTTTGGTTATTTTATTTACCTACTCGTAGTGGTATTTGGGACTCTCCACTCTGTGTACTTTGGCTTGTTTCTTGAGGTATCCAAACATAGTCCAAGCAGACTGCTTTTAGTGGTGAAATGTTCCAAATATTCAAGTAACATATAATTCCAATTATATATAAATTCTGCCATAGGACAGAGTCAAAGTAAGGCTCCCAACCTATTCTATGAGAGAGATGAACCTGTGACTCGTTCTAATAAAATGAAAGAGACAACTTAAAGTCTCTTTCCTGAGATCAAAAAGGAGACTTTCTAACTTAGTTTATTTTAATATTTTTAGTATAGTTGACACAAAATGCTACATTAGTTTCAAAGGTACATTGTAGTGATTTAGTTTCTTTACAAGTTACACTATGCTCACATGGGTAGCTACCATCTGTCACTATACAACACTATTACAATACACTGTCTATATACCCTATGCTGTCCCTTTTATTCCCATGAATTTGTCACTCTATAACTCAAAGCCTGTATCTCCCACTCTCCTTCACTCATTTGGGTGGCCACCCACCTGTTCTCTGGCAACCTTTAGTTTGTTCTCTATATTTATTCTCTACTGTTTTGTTTGTTTGTTTTCATAGATTCCACATATGAATGAAATTGTATGGAATTTGTCTTTTTCAGTCTAACTTATTTCACTTAGCATAACAGCCTTTAGTTCCAACTACGTTTTTGTAAATGACATGATCTCATCCTTTTTTATGGCTGCATAGTATATACCACATGTTCCTTATTCATTCATCTACGGATGAACACCTAGGTTGCTACCATATCTTGACTATTATAAATAATGCTGCAATAAGCACAGGGGTGCATATATCATTTTGAATTAGTGCTTTATTGTGTAAATGATTACATTTCTGTTTCATTTTTGGAGGAACCTCCGTGCTGTTTTCCACAGTGCCTATGTCAGTTTATACCAAAAACGTATGAGGGCTCCTTCTTCTCCTTATCTTATCCAACACTTATTATTTCTTTTCTTTTTTAATTTAAGCCATTCTAATAGTTATGAGGTGATATCCCATTATGGGTTTGATTCACATTTCCATGACGATTAATGATGTTGGGCTTATTTTCATTTGCCTATCGATCATGTGTATGTTTTCTGTGTTAAAATGTCTATTCTGGACCTCTGCCCATTTTAATATTGTTTTAATATTAATGTTTTTAATATTAATGTTTCATTTATTTCTGAGAAAGAGAAAGACAGCATGAGCAGGGGAGGGTCATAGAGAGAAGGAGACACAGAATCTGAAGAAGGCTCCAGGCTCTGAGCAAGCTGTCATCACAGAACCCACAAACTGTGAGATCATGACCTGAGCTGAAGTTGGACACTTAACCGACTGAGCCACCCAGGCGCCCCTCTGTCCATTTTTTAAACTTGATTGTGGGTTGTTTTTGTTGAGTTCTTTAAGTTCTTTATATATTTTGATTATTAGCCCCTTATAAGTAAGAAATGCTGATAAATAAAAAAAAGCTTGAAGTGTCACAATTTCAGTTTTTTCAGTTTTTCAGTTTTCAAGATATCCTACAAAGTTGTAGTGATCAAAACAGTATGGCACTTGCACAACCATAGACACATAACATAGAACAAAACAGAGGTCCTAGCAATGAACCCACACTTGCATAATCAATTAATCTATGACAAAGGAAACAAGATTATGCAATAGGGAAAAGATAGGCTCTTCAGTAACTGGTGCTGGAAAATCTAGACAGCTACATGTAAAAGAATAAAACTGTACCACCTTGCAACATCATATACAAAAATTAACTATAAATGGGTTAAATTAAATGTGAGACTTGAGACTATAAAAACTATAAAAACCCGCAGTGAAACAGAGGTAGTAATTTCGCTGACATTGGCTGTAGCAACATTTTTCTGGATATGTCTGTTAAGACAAGGGAAACAAAAGCAAAAATAAACTATTGGGGCTATAATAAAATAAAAAAATTTTGCATGTCAAAGGAAAGTATCAACAAAACAAAACAAAACAAAGCAGCATAATGAATTGGAAAATGTATTTACAAATGATCTAGCCAACTCATCTCATTAGACCAGTATATGCTACAGTCCAAAACCTAAAAAGAATATACTGAAAGAGAAAATTCCAGAAAAACCTCTCTCATTAATTTTCATAATATAGATTATGGAAAAATATTCAGTAGCTCCAAAAAATGTTTTAAAATGTATAATACATCACAACTATGTATTTTTTAAATTTTTAAAAATGTTTTATTTATTGCTGAGAGAGAGAGAGACAGAGTGAGCAGGGGAGGGTCAGAGAGAAGGGGACACAGAATCTGCAGCAGGCTCCAGGCTCCGAGCCGTCACCACAGAGCCCGACGCGGGGCTTGAACCCATGAACTGTGAGATCATGACCTGAGCCAAAGTCGGACGCTTAACCGACTGAGCCACCCAGGCGCCCCGCAATTATGTATTTTTTAAATTCTGAGAATGTAAGGTAAGTTTAATATTTGAATATCATTGTAAGTCACCACATTGAGCGATCAGAACAGATTTTAAAGAATCATATAATAATAGATATAGAGCAAGAGGTTAAAGTAAACATTATTATTAAGGATATTGTCAATAAACTATGATTACATGGAATTTCTAGAATCTAGTGAAGAGAATATATAAAAAGCTAGCAAAAAATACTTAATAATAAACTACTTAAAGCTTACTCCTGGGGCTCCTGGGTGTCTCAGTCAGTTAAGCGTCTAGCTTCAGCTCAGCTCATGATCTCGTGGTTCGTGAGTTCAAACCCCACATTGGGTCTGTGCTGACAGCTCAGAGCCTGGAGCCTGTTTTGGATTCTGTCTCTCTCTGTCTGTCCTTCCCCTGTTTTCACTCTGTCTGTCTGTCTCTCTCTTAAAAATAAATAAACATTAACAATTTTAAAGCTTACTTCCTGAAATGGGGAAAAGAAATAAAGATATTCACTATCACATCTAGTTAACCTTATGCTAAAGCACCCAGCTGAAAAACAAGCTAACACAAATAATATATATTTTTAAAGGTGTAAAATAACTTAGAAATATAGAGTTGAAAAAAGCATCACTTGTTTTTACAGCCAGAAACAAGGTAGAAGAAACTACAAATTAATGATCTTTTTAAAAAATGTTTTAATTATTTCTGAGAGAGAGAAAGAGGCACAGTGAGCAGGGTGGGTCAGAGAGAGAGGAAGATACAGAATCTGAAACAACAGAATCTGAAACAGGCTCCAGGCTCTGAGCTGTCAGCACAAAGCCTGAAGCAGGGCTGGAAGCCACGAACTGTGAGATCATGACCTGAGCTGAAGTTGGACACTTAACCGACTGAGCCACTTAGGCGCCTCATTAATGATCTTTTTGAGCCCATGAATAAACTGAGGCCACAGGGCAAATAACTAACTGAGTATTCAGAGTAGAACAGATACCTACAGTTAGAAGTAGAATATGTATTTACTTAAGTCAGACATTGGTAAATGCCATATGAACTGACACAAATATTAATGTAAAATTTTATCTTAATGAAACTATTTGTAACTAGAAACATAAACAGGTTAAAAGTAAAAATATGTAAATAAAATAAGAAGATATACCAAGTAAACACTAGTGAAAAGCAACAGTACTAGTTGCATTATATATATATGTAAACTTCATATATATATAAACTTCATATAATGCAAAGTAGTTGCATCATATATATATATGTAAACTTCATATATATATATATGTAAACTTCAGGGAGGATAAAAAGGAATACTATCAAGGATAAAGAGAGACATTACATACTAATAAAATAATTTCTTTTTCAGAAAGACATAACAATCTTAAAAATGTATACACCTAAACAATAGAGCTTCAAATACATGACAGAAAAGTTGATAGATCTAAAAGAAAAAAAGAAAAACACCCCAACAAAACATAACCACAAGTATAGTTGAAAATTACATTTCTTTCTCAGTAGTCAATACAAGTAAACAGAAAACCAGGAAGGATGTAGATGGCCTGGATAACAATATTAACTAACTTGAACTATTCACATTTTTAGAACACTCCACTCAACAATAGCTCAATACATATTCTTCTTAAGTGCTCAAGAACACACATATAAAATCCCACTAAAACTTTGATATGTTCCCCAAAATACACAATTTGCACAAAATACACAAAATGCACAATTCCCTATTAAAGCACAATTTACCAATGACCCAATGTATTGTACAAGATAGTTTTCAATGAACTAATGTTCTCACAACAGCTCTATCAGAATGGGGAAATATTTTAAAAGTAGAAATGGGCAGAAGAGATGATAAGAAGTGGTGTGATATGCAACAAAAACTATGGATAGAGATTGTCAGTTTCACTCAGATATTATTTTTTTTTTAATGAAGCCTCTACTGTGAGCAGATCAACCAGAAAAGAAGATAGAATAGAGCTTAAACCAGGTTAGATATGAGACAGATAAAATATTGGGAATCCAGAAAAGAGTTTACATTCTTCAAAAAAGGGTTCTTTTTTTTATTTTTGCAATAAATTGAAAATGAGTAAAACTTCATATTTTGGTGAGGGCTGGCACAAAAGTCAATAATAAGAAAACAGGTGTGAGAAATCAAGAGTGAATAGAATTAAAGATATGGCTGTTACAAACTAGGCGACCAGAAAATAATAGAGATTTTATAGGAGCAGATGAACTTTTAGAAAAAAGGGAAAAGGTTCAGGTACTTTTATAGGTATCGAGTCCTCTTGAGTTGGTGGCATTGTCTACAAATCTTATAAAAACAGCTTCTTTCAAAAACAGCTTTCTTTCATTTCAAATCTAAGAAGAAATGTCAAATATGTGCTGCTGAAAAATAATTCAAAAAGAAGACAAAAATTATTTGGGCTTAAATGTTTTATTCAGGTATATCCAGTGTTCTTTTTCCCAATCTCAATCTATCCCAATGAATTGGATGTATGTTGATGTTAGATGGTTTTCCTGGTAGAAAACTTAAGGAGGAATAGGTATTTCGTCTACAGTAATGGAGGCACACACACACACACACACACACACACACACACATTCTTTAATATACATAAAATATATGTAAAATTATTTCATGAGTGATCAATATTCAGCATAACACATATAGGGAAATGACTCATTCTTTTAGTCAATAAAATATTTTTGTTTCACAATTACTTACTTTGGTAAATTATATTATTTATTCAAGGACAACATTTGTAAACAAGTGAGTGAGTGATGGCTCATTTTTTCAAATGTTGTGTTAATATTAATAATTACTTTTAAATAGTTTCATTTATATTATTGAATCTTACAGTGTCATTAAGTACATAATTTGATGTATTAAAAGGTTGCCAAAATGTTTCTATTTTTTTGCTAATTTATATTTTTTTTTCTAAAATGGTTCAGCAATAATTCATGAATCTTAGAGGGTTATTATTTGCTTTTTCTCTCACTCCAGTGAGAATTCTGGTTCCAGCAACATCATACATTAACTCATTTGCTCAGTTCTAAAAGACTTCATAGTTTTAGAATTACTTTGTGCATGCAGCTATAAAAACAAGCCACTGAACTTCCATTGCTACTTAGAATAACACAACTTCAAATAATGTTACTCTCACTTTAATAAAGAAAACTACCCTACATACACTAAAATATCATAATTTCTGCTGAACGCATCAGATACCTGAGGGCAAATAGCAAGCAACTACCTGAATTCCAAAAAGGAACAAGTCCAAGAAGAATCAGGATATACACATTGTAGCTAGGATAAAACTAGGATAAAACTAGGATAAAACACTGGAAGAAAAGGCCCAACACACTATAAAAGTGGATGAGAAGAAATCAGCAAAATTTTAATGAAAGGCCAAATATGGGAGCGCATCGTTCTGGAATAGCTGGAGACCACAGTCAAAAGCAGAACTGTTAATTCCCTCATAAGCTTTTTTCTACACACCTCTACTGGGTTCTTACATAAAAAGTCAGAGGCAGGAGTAACTATACTAGGTCATGCTTTACTTACTACCTAACTAAATTTTAACTTATTTCCTAATATTTAGCTACAAATTATATATGCCACAATTGCTTGATAAATTTATTATTTTAGAATAAAGGTTATTCATCTTAAAAACATGCATATTTTATGGGGCTCCTGGGTGCCTCAGTGGGTTGAGTGTCTAACTTCAGCTCAGGCCATGATCTCACTGTTTGTGAGTTCAAGCTCCATATCAGGCTCTGTGATGGCAACTCAGATCCTGGAACCTGATTTGGATTCTCTGTCTCCCTCTCTCTCAGCGCCTAACCTGCTCGCACTCTATCTCTGTCTCTTTCTCAAAAAGAAATATTTTTTAAAATTGTATATATTAATATTTATATTATCTTAGTTCAAATTTAATCTTATCTTTTATCTCCATTATGCTAAAACAAAAGGTAAAATAAAACCAAATTCAAGCAACAAGTTATTTCATTTATTTTATGGCAAAACTTGATGTAACTGATTTTGTTCCTCTGGACTGAATGAATTACCTGAAGAGGTCAGTATTCTAGAGTGGCCTCGTTGGAGTGAAATGTTAAGAGAAATGTTTAAATTTTAAACAGCTGAAGCTGTTAGAATCTTTAGAATAAGTATATCTATAATACTTCATGCATTTATATTTAAACTCTTTTCTTTTTATTGCCAATAAAACAGAAACGTTGAGAAGACAGAGTGTGAGCTCATAAGCCAAATGTTGACAAGAATGACATATTTTCTCTGATTCTATTTTTATCACTTAAATGTTTCTTCCCCCAAATCATGAAAAAGCATTGTGATTCATATTTATGACTGATTCTGAATCTATAGAAACTACTTTGCCATTTTGTATAGATTTAGAAGTGAAAAAAATGTAATTTTTCCAAGTATTATGAGTAGAACATTTTGTTTCTTAAAAATGCATTCTAATTTGACAAAGATTTTTTTTCTAAATCCAGAGTTAATTTTACGCTTTGAATATTATAATTAGAAATGCCATCTACAACACTAGTCATATCAATTCTTTATCAAACTTAAGATATTTATATTTTAATTTGGGCTTTTTTTATATTAGAGACACAAAAACCTTTGTATATGATGTGAATAATAATTTTAAGTAGTAGTTGAGACTTATAAATCTAATTTTATGCCTTTATTGGTTTGGATGGCTTAGGAATGCAATTATTTGTATTAATTCATTTTGCAAGTTTAATCAATTGTAACGTGATTACATTTGATTTGTATTTGTCTGGAATACTGAATTTCTGGTTGATATTTCATGGTAAGCTATGCTCAGAAATCCCAATCACTTTCCAGTGATGGCATGGTTCTGGTTTATAATCCATGTTGTAGTTTTACTATATAAAACATGTCTAGGCACTTTGATCCTCAAACTACCTTCTGAAGTACAGATAAGGTATTTCTAAGTTATTGCACAGGAAATAGTCTGAACCTGTTTATATATGTATATTTTTGGTTATTATTTCCACTTTTCAACCTTAGTTTACTTTATTTCAAAGCTTTATATATCTGTTTCTAGACCATACGCTGAACAGTATTTTTGTCAGGAAAATTCTATCATCTTCAGAAAATTACAAATACAGTTGAAGGTTTAAGGATAAGTTTAATGTTAACAAATGAATAGGTATATCTCATGACTTCAGTTTAAATTATAGCATGTGCAGTCTTTGTTAATGTCTTTTTATATTTAAATCAAAGCATTTATTTCACATTCAAAATTGGAAATGTTAATTACTAACACATTTAAGAGAAATAAAATGCAATTATTTCTTGCCCTACTGCACAAAGATTTGTTAAACGAAAGACCCTGTTAATTTAAAAGCTATTACAAGTTATTAATCTCAATACTTACAATACTTATTGAAAATAAATTGCTTAAACCTTTAATTAAAAGTTGAATAATTACTAAAACTATGTAATTTGGAAAAGAAAGGACCTTGAGTTCAAACACTTTTTAAATTTAATGCTAAATCTAGTTAAAATTTAGTTACACTAACATAACTTTCAGAATACTGGTTTTTAACTAACAGTTTGAGATGCTTACATGATATGCTTTCTCCATTTTGACACTAGAACACAGCACACCAAAATTTTTTAATCTAATGGGTCACAACATTGATGTCTATGAACTTTGTTCTTTTAAACCAGCAATTGCTAAAGTATAACCTGGTCAAACTCGACACATTCCCCATACTTCATGAATTCTTAGTCAAGTGCAAGCCAAGAAGAAATAATCATACATAAAAGATTAACCCTTGAAAATGACCAGAAATTATGATACAGTGTCATATTAAAATTGAGTGAAGTACCAATCAGAGCTTCAAAGCAAACACATTAACTAAGGGTGTGTCTATGTATGTAGGTCTATTTATACTAGGAAACTCAGAAAACAAAAAATATCTTGCAGAAAATATACTTCCTCTTAGCTTTAAATTTTACACTAACAGCAGACAGGAAAGAGGACCAGTTAACAACAATGAAAATATCAGGATCCCTGGGTGGCTCAGTTGGTTGGGCTACCGACTTCAGCTCAGGTCATGATCTCCCGGTTCATGAGTTTGAGGCCTGCATCCAGCTCTGTGCTGTCAGCTCAGAGCCCGGAACCCGCTTCTGATTCTGTGTCTCCCTCTCTCTCTGCTCCTCCCCCACTCATGCTCTGTCTCCACCTCTCAAAAGCGAATAAACGTTAAAAAAAATTAAGTAACCAGTATTGAAAATATCATTCTCATATATATGTACACTTTGAAGAAAAACTGAGATATGTTTCCTTCATAACAAAATAGTGCCTTAGTATTTACCACACACACATATACACACACGCACATGCATATATATACAGAAAAGCTTTCTTCATTTTCCATTTCGTAAGTATTAATTATAACATTTGACTCCTAGAAATAAAAATGAAGTGGACGGGTACATTCCAGCCTGGGGCTTTCCATTCTCCCTGAAAAACTACCCTACCAGGACACAACTATGTCCTATTTGAGAAAGTGCAGGATAGAAGTTGAAATATTTAAATTCAGATACTTGAAATATTCAAAGTAAACAACAACTCAACTGCCCAGTGAGTGCCTTTTCCACCTAACTGTGTTTTGGGAATTAGGAATGTTTAAGACATCTAGCTAAATGTCCCTCTTAGACCCGGAACTAAAGGCAAATGTAAAATAATTATTGAAAAATTCAGCACATTCAAGCAACCAGCTAAGTACGTGGCCTGGGACATCCACAAACTTTCTCACATCTTGGTTTCAGATTGCTGTTTTTTGGGTTTTTTAAACGTGTTACTGGGTTAATAATTTGATATTCTATTCACAGATTTTTCTTGCCAGTCGTAAATTCTCACTTAGAATTTATATGAATCTTACTTCAGAAATCTATATGAAAAACTTTCAATCTAGTAAATGTTTAATAGAGAAAGATACCACTGAGTAATACTGTAAAATGCTAGCAAATTTCAAACTTAAAAAAATAGTGCTTTCAAATGTTATTTTTAACTAATTGTATTAGAATTTGAAATGATAGCTCTATTGATGCAGTTTACAAATGATAATTATATTATAAATTTATTTTTTAATGTTTTATTTATTTCTAGGAGAGAGAGAGACAGAGAGACACAGCGTGAGCAGGAGAGGGTCAGAGAGAGAAGGAGTCACAGACTCCGAAACAGTCTCCAGGCTCTGAGCTGACAGTCAGCACAGAGCCAGACACGGGGCTCGAACCCACGAACCGCGAGATCATGACCCAAGCTAAAGTCGGACGCTTAACCGACTAAGTCACCCAGGTGCCCCATAAATTTAAACATAAGTCTCATTTTAACTCCTAATATGATGGAAGTAATTAAATTTATTCCTAATTGCTTTTACTTGTCAGTCTCAGGTAACCTTCACTTTGAATGTTATGAGGAATGTTTGGTAGTGAAACCAAACAAACAAATAAAATGGGGTGGTTCAAAATACAGGGAGTGGTTCAAGAGGCTACCCTGAAAGGTAGGTAGGAGGGTAGATGTCAAAACAGAGGTATGGAGGCTGGAGAAAATAAAGTTTCTGGAAAGCTCTTAGCTGCAGAAGAGTAATTTATGAATATATGGCTTTAAGATAGTCAAAACATTTGAATTTGAGCATAGAATCTCCTAAAAGTTTCTTTAAATTTATATCTTGCTATGATAAAACGATTAATAGACTTTATTATATAAGAAGCCCTATGATAGAAACTTCATAAAAGATAAATAATATAAAAAAGAAACTTGACTTTTTAGGAATGAAGTTTGAACACAGAGTGGTAGATATAAAAGACAAATTTTGTCCTCTTGTTTTTTTTTATAACTATGTACAAGTGTTTAAAGTAAAAATTATAGCATTACCATTTTTTCATATATGGTATGCAACACACACATAAACATGAAGTAGGTGATAGGTTATAAATACTCTTATAAAGTTGGTATTTTCTGGATTTTATACAAAGTGACACAATATTAACATCAGGTAGTCTATGAAAGAAGAGGTCTATATATGATAATTGAGTTTAAAATAAAAATAGATATATACAAGTAGCCAGGAAGTAAATGAAATGTAAATAGAAAAAAGGAAAAGTAATTTAGATAACCTAAAGGATATCAGGTAAGAGGAATAAATTCACAACCTAAAGAGGACACAAAAACTAATTGTACATAACAATAACAAAATAATAGTTAAACCCATACATATTAATAATTATGTGAAATATTAATGTCTAAACACTTCAAACCAGGTCCTGGGTGGCTCAGTTAGTTAAATGCCCATCCAACTGTTGGTTTCAGCTCAGGTCATGATCTTACAGTTGTGAGACACAAGAAATAAAAATTCTAAAGATCCTTATTTCTATTACAGAAGTATTTTATAACTGGTAAGTCTTGTCAAAGAATAAATAACATAATTGTTAAAAAATGTTTTAGAAAATACAGAGAGTAAAATCATTCTTCAAGTTACAATTATTATAGTAATGCAAGCTTTATTTAATATGTCAAAATGAATCAGTATCCATAGACATATTAACTACATAAATGTGAAAAATCATACGAATATTCTAAAGGATAGAAAATGTCATATAATGGAAAGACATAAATTTCCATATTGAACGCACAAAATGGGTGCATAGAGCAATGGTATAAAGTCAGATTCTCCATAAAATACATTATGGTAAAACAGAACATGGTCTTTCAGCAGATTCTAGAGAAAGTGTAATGTTCAAAAACAGAAAATGATTGTGGGCTTTTTTGAATAGAATAGTGAAAGAAGAAGGGCAAAGTAGCGGGGGAGAGGGAGGGAGGCAAACCATGAGAGTCTCTTGAATGCCAAGAACAAACTGAGGGCTGATGGGGGTCGGGGGAGGGAAAGGGGGGTGATGGGCATGGAAGAGGGCACTTCTGGGGATAAGCACTGGGTGTTATATGGAAACCAACTTGACAATAAACTATTAAAAACTAAATTAATTTTAAAAAGAATAGTGAAAGCAAAAAGACAGTAGAGTAATGGCTCCATGTTTTTGAAGGAACAGAACTTTTATCTAGAATTTTAAATCCAATAAAATTATCAATCAAGTTGAGAGTGGAATAAAAAGAGTTTCAGATATGCAAGAACTTAAAATAATTGCATCCTGTTATCTGTACCAAGGAAGCCTCCGAATAATATCCACTATCAAATGAAGAAGTAAACTGAAATATAGGAAATAAATAGAATGTAGGATAGAATTAGAATTACCAATTGATAGTGAAAAGAGACCCCAAGATGAAGCATATGTACAAGATTTAGAAGTAAACCATTTCAGATTGAAGCTGTTTCACTCAAGATGCAAAATGAGGGAACGGGACAAAAAGATACAAGCTTCCAGTTATGGAATGAAAGAATCATGGGTATAAAGAGATAGCATGGGGAATATAGTTAATGATATTACTATAAGGTTGTTTAGGGAGAGATGGTAGCTACCTTTGTGGAGACCAAAGCATATCATACAAAGAAGTTGAATTACTATGTTGTACACTAGAAATTAATGCAACATATTAATAAAACAAAATACACATATTTTTAGGATTGAAAACATAAAATCTTCTTCTATCAACTGTTTTTATTTATTTTTACCTTTTAAAAATATTTATTGTCAAGTTGGTTTCCATAAAATACCCAGTGCTCATCCCCACAAGTGCCCTCTTCCATGCCCATCACCCCCATCAGCCCTCAGTTTGTTCTTGGCATTCAAGAGTCTCTCATGGTTTGCCTCCCTCCCTCTCCCCCACTATTTTTCCCCTTCTTCTCACTTATGATCCTCCTAATCCTCCTATACGTGCAAACATATGATATTTGTCCTTCTCTGCCTGACTTATTTCGCTCAGCATAACACCCTCAAGTTCCATCCATGTTGCTACACATAGCCAGATTTCATTCTTTCTCATTGCCATGTAGTATTCCATTGTATAGATAAACCACATCTTCTTGATACATTCATCCATTGATAGGCACTTAGGCTTTTTCCATGCTTTGGCTATTGTTGAGAGTCCTGCTATGAACATTGGGGTCCATGTGCCCCTATGCATCAGCACTCCTGGATCCCTTGGGTAAATTCCTAGCAGTGCTATTGCTGAGTCATAGGGGAGTTCTATTGTTCATTTTTCAAGGAACCTCCACACTGATTTCCAGAGGGGCTGCACCCGTTTACATTCCCACCAACAGCATAGGAGAATCCCATTTCTCCACATCCTCCCCAGCATCTGGACTCCTCTGATTTGCTCATTTTCGCCACTCTGACTGGCGTGAGGTGGTATCTCAGTGTGGTTTTGATTTGTATTTCCCTGATGAGGAGGGATGCTGAGCATCATTTCATGTGTCTGTTGGTCATCTGGATGTCCTCTTTGGAGAAGTGTCTGTTCATATCTTCTGCCATTTGTTCACTGGATTTTTTGTTTGTTTTTTCTCGGTGTGGAGTTTGGTGAGTTCCTTATAGGTTTTGGATATTAGCCCTTTATCTGATATGTCATTTGCAACTATCTTTTCTCATTCTGTCGGTTGTCTATTAGTTTTATGGATTGTTTCCTTTACCGTGCAGAAGCTTTTAATCTTGATGAGGTCCCAATAGTTCATTTAGACTTGATTCCCTTGCCTTTGGGGATGTGTCAAGTAAGAAATTGCTGCGGTGGAGGTCAAGGAGGTTGTTTCCTGATTTCTCCCCTATGGATTTGATGGTTTCCTGCCTCACGTTCAGGTCCTTTATTCATTTTGAATTTATTTTTGTTTATAGTGTGAGAAAATGATCTAGTTTCATTCTGATGTATGTTGCTGTCCAGTACTCCCAGCACCATCTTTTAAAAAGGCTGTCTTTTTTCCATTGGATACTCTTTCCTATTTTGTCAAAGATTAGTTGGCTGTATACTTTTGGGTCCTAATATGAGTTCTCCATTCTATTCCATTGGTCTATGTGTCTGTTTTTGTGCCAATACTATACTATCTTGATGATGACAGCTTTGTAGTTGAGGCTAAAGTCTGGGATGGTGATGCTTCCCATTTTGGTTTTCTTCTTCAATATTACTTTAGCTATTTGGGGTGTTTTGTGGTTCCATACATTTTAGGATAGTTTGTTCTAGTTTTGAGAAGAATGCTGGTGCAATTTTGATTGGGATTGCCTTGAATGTGTAGATATTGCTTTCGGTATTAATGACATTTTAACTATATTTATTCTTCCAATCCATGAGCATGGAATGTTTTTCCATTTCTTTGTGTCTTCTTCAATTTCCTTCATAAGTTTTCTATAGTTTTCATCATACAGATCTCTTGTATCCTTGGTTAGGTTTATTCCTCGGCATTTTATGTTTTTTTGTGCAATTGTGAATGGGATCAGCTTCTTGATTTCTCTTTCTGTTGCTTCATTGTTGGTGACTAAAAATGCAACCGATTTCTATAAGTTGATTGCGTATCTTGAAACTTTGCTGAATTCATGGATAAGCTCTAGTAGACTTCTGGTGGAGTCTGTTGGGTTTTCTATGTAGAGTATCATGTCGTCTGCAAAAACTGAGAGTTTGACTTCTTCTTTGTCAATTCTGATGTCTTTTATTTCCTTTTGTTGTCTGATGGTTGACGCTAGGACTTCCAGCACTATGTTAAACAACAGTGGTGAGAGTGGACATCTCTGTTGTGTTCTTGATCTCAGGTGGAAAGCTCTATTTTTCCCCAATTGAGGATGATGTTAGCTAAGGGCTTCTCATAGATGGCTTTTATGATGTTTAAGTAAGTTCCTTCTATCCGTGTTTTCAAGGATCTTTATAAAGAAGGGATGCTGTACTTGGTCAAATGTTTTTTCTGCATCTATCATCAAGATCATATGGTTTTTATCTTTCTTTTGTTGATGTGATGTATCACATTGATTGATTTGTGAATATTGAACCAGCCCTGTAAACCAGGAATGAATCCCGCTTGATCTTGGTGGATACTTCTTTTTATGTGCTGTTGGATTTTATTTGCAGGTATCTTGTTGAGGATTTTTGCATCTGTATTCATCAAGAGTATTGGCCTGTAGTTCTCTTTTTTAGCTGGATGTCTGTCTGGCTTTGGAATCAGAGTGATGCTGGCTTCATAAAATGAGTCTGGAAGTTTTCCTTCGATTTCTATTTTTCAGAATAGCTTGAGAAGAATGGGTATTAATTCTGTTTTAAATGTCTGGTAGAATTCCCCAGGGAAGCCATCAGGTCCAGGGCTCTTATTTGTTGGGAGATTTTTCATAACTGATTCAATTTCTTCACTAGTTATGGGTCTGTTCAGATGTTCAATCTGTTCCTGTATGTATTTTGATAGTGAGTGTGTGTTTAGGAATTTGTCCATTTCTTCTATGTTGTCCAATTTGTTGGCTTATAATTTTCATAGTATTCCCTGATAATTGTTAGTATTTCTGAGGGGTTAGTTGTAAAAGTCCATTTTCATTCATGATTTTATCTATTTGAATGCTCTCTCTTTTGAGAAGCCTGGCTAGAAGTTTGTCAATTTTTTTAATTTTTTCAAAAGACCGACTCTTGGTTTCATTGATCGGTTCAACTGTTTCTTTGGTTTTTGTATTGTTTATTTCTCTTCTGATTTTCACTATTTCTTTTCTCGACTGGTTGTTGTCAGGCCCATCTGGTCCAATGTATCATTCAAGTCCATTGTTTCTTTAGTGATTTTCTGTCTGGTTGATGTATCCATTGCTGTAAGCAGAGTATTAAAGTCCCCTGCTCTTAGCACATTCTTATACATAAGATTGTTCCTGTTTGTGATTAATTGTTTTAAATACTTAGGTGCTCCCATATTCAGTGCATAGACATTTATAATTGTTTGTTCTTCCTGATGGATAGACCCTGTAATTATACAATGCCCTTCTTCATCCCTTGTTACTGTCTTTAATTTAAAGTCCAGTTTGTCTGTTATAAGTATAGCTACTCCAGCTTTCTTTTGACTTCCCGTAGCATGATATATATTTCTCCGTCCCCTTACTTTTAATCTGAAGGTGTCTTCCAGTCTAAAATGCATTTCTTACAGACAGCAAATAGATGGATTTTGGGTTTTTTTAATCCATTCTGCTACCCTATGTCTTTTGATTGAAGCACTCAGCCCATTTACATTCAGTGTTATTATTGAAATACATGGGTTTAGAGTCATTGTGTCCTTTGTGGGATTCATGCTTGTGGTGTGTCTCTAATATCTTGTGTTCCTTGCAACATTTCCCTGAGAGAGTACCCTTCAGGATTTCTTGTTGGGCTGGCTTAGTGGTGACAAATTCTTTCAATTTTTGTTTATTTGGAAAGACTTTTGCCTCTCCTTCTATTCTGAATGACAAACTTGCTGGATAGAGGGTTCTTGGCTGTATATTTTTTTTCTGTTCATCACATTGAAGATCTCCTGCCATTCCTTTCTGGCCTGCCAAGTTTCGGTAGATAGATCTGTCACAACTCTGATACGTTTCCCTTTGTATGTTAGGGCCCTTTTCTTCCTAGCTGCTTTCAAAATCCTCTCTTTGTTCTTATTTTTTGCCATTTTCACTATGATATGTAATGCAGAATATCTATTCAAGTTATGTCTGAGGGGAGTTCTCTGTGCCTCTTGAATTTCAACATCTACTTCCCTCTCCAGGGTGGGGAAGTTCTCTGCTATAATTTTTCCAGATCTCCTTCAGCACCTTTCCTTCTCTCTACCTCTTCTGAGATTTCTATGATATGGATATTGTTCTTTTTGATTGTATCGCTGAGCTCTAGGACTCTTTTTTGATTTTCCTGGACCAGTTTATATGTCTTTTTCTCAGTTTCTTCTTTTCCTATAATTGTGTCTTCTAAATCATTTATTCTCCTTTCTGTCTCTTCAATCCGTGCATTGGACACCTCCGTTTTATTATATATCTCATTTATAGCATTTTTTAATTCATCATAACTATTTAAGCTCCATAGTGTTTGTAGCCATAGTTTCTCTGATGTCCTCCATGCTTTTCTTCAAGCCCAGCGATTAATTTCATGATTATTGTTCTAAATTCTTATTCGGTTATGTTGCTTATATCTGATTTGAGCTGTCTTTAGCTGTCATTTCTTCCTGGAATTTGTTTGGAGGAGATTTCTTCTGTTTCATCATTTTGGTTAGCTTTCTATCTCTTGTTAATTTTAAAAGCTTGTTGTATACTCTGCCCCTGCAAGTTCTGCTGTTTTAAGGAGGGCTCTTTGACTGTTCAGGGCCTGTCTGTTCAGGAAGTGTTCTTTCAATGGTGTCTCTTGGTTTCTCTTGTTGAGCGTTTGGTTATTTTGTTCCCATACACATAGTGTTTTTTGGGACTCTCTGTCATGTGTAGTTTGGCTTGTTTCTAGATGTAGCCCTTCAAATCCTTCTGCTTATTCAGAAAATTCTGAGCATATACCATGGAAATTTTTAATAATATATGCAGTAGACTCTAATTTCCAAGTCTTTCAAGGCTGCCCAGGAGATTCCAGAAGTGGACACCAGAAATGCCTTAGAGAAGAGAAGACACCAATGCTGGAACCTCTGGTCCTTGATTATCTCTCCGTCCTGGGCGCAGTAGCTGGGTCGGGAGACCAGACCATGGGCGCGAGGGACAGGTCTCGCCGGGCCATGGGTCTCTCCCGCAGTCCTTGTGGCAGTTGGTCCAATAGTTTCAGAAGCCCTGGCTCAGGCTCGGTGGAGAGCGTGTCGGTGTGAATGGGAGCAAGCGACTGCGCTGTGCATGCGTGCGGAAGAGTAAGAGCTATCAATTGCTTTTAGAACAAACAAAAACTTCTGGAAATTATATCCCACAATTATAATTAGCTCTTATATATTTAAGAACTCCAGTCTTCCTTTATGAAGAAAAAAGAAATCTGAGAGTAGGCCAATAAAGGAGAAGCCATGGGAATTAATATTATCAGGAAACTCATGAAAGAAGCAAATGGCATTGGCATATATTAATACTGTGTGGTTCGACCAGTACTTTTGGAGATTATACAGATATTACCAGAATACTATTAAAAGTCTTGGTATATGTCTTCCTCCCAATTCTCCTCATCTGAGGTAGTCATTTTCTACTACACCGGGTACTAAAATTACCTTAATATTATATGATTTTTTAAAATTGTGAGCATGATTTGCTTTGATTAAAATGAATATTCACTGAAGACAATTTTAGATCATTCTTTAGAAGAGACTTGTTTGAATGATTTAAAAGCTGGATTTCAAGGCTAATGTAACTTTATATAACTGTATATCCTTCAGAATACCCATTCTTTATCTAATTAGGAGTTGTTGCATTTAGATGAGTCAGAAGTAATTCAGGAAGTTAGTATTTTCAACCTTGCTCTGCTGTAAATACCGTCCTACTCTTGAATGCTCAATGATGTCAAATGTCAAATGATCTTTTATAATCTGTGCTGCTCCATGTAAATGCTGGAATATCTATAATCTAAATACAGATTAAAGTATTTTCAGTGCCTTTTCCTGTTGTCTCTAGGAATTATTATGTTAACCTTGGTAATATCTTAATATTTACTTTAGTTTTCTGTTTTCTCTTTTCGATCTTTCTTCCTCCAACTGCCTCTCCCTCCCCTGGCACATACATACTTCTTTTTTGCCAATTCTGTTTGCACTTGCCTAGAATAATTTCTACTACATTCCCCACCCCCCCCAACCTTTCACCATCTCATAGCTTTTTCTTTTCATCTCCTTTTCTTCCTCTACACTGGGGATTTTACTTTAAAGTTTATTTATTTATTTTTAGAGAGAGAGAGAGAGAGAGAAACACGAGTAGGGGAGAGACAGAGAGGGTGAGAAAGAGAATCCTAAACAGGCTCTGTGCTGTTAGCACAGCATTAACTCACCAAGTGTGAGTTCCTACATGAGGATTTCTAACATGAGATCCAAAATCCCAAGGCTTGGATGGGCTTCAGGACAACACCCAGGGGCACTTTGAAAGTGAGTGCATTTTACCTGTGTTGAATGTGCTTTTTTCCCACCCCTTCAGTTACAGGTCTTTAGAGGCTTAAAGAAATACATGAATAAGGAGAAAATTATCAAGAAGATTTCTGTAATCTCTCTTGTGCTTTCCCTTCTATTTTCTCCAAGTTCCTACGCATTCTCCGGTGTACAGCAAACCACTAGTGAAGTGCTACAACCTCTCCTCTTGCTTTCGTTTTCAGACTTTCTCTTTCTACTTTCAGCTCTCTAAAGATGAAATGTTTTTCTTTTAAGAAATTTCAGTGCACTGGTTCTAGAGAAGTAGCTTCCTGGCATTGCCTTATGGGAGGAAAAGAGAACAAAACAAATAAAAAACAATCTGCAAAAGCAAAGTAGAAAATCTTGTACTTGCTGATTCTTAGCAACAGGGACTAGTAAGATGCTTCACCTCTAAACATTCTTTGCTGCATCTGTCTAATAAAAAAACTGGCTGTGTTCCAGTTGATTTAAAGGACAACACAAATCTTACCACTTTTAACCCCCGCTGTAGGCTAACATGTGAGAACATCAAAGGGAAGGCCAGTCATTTTCCCACACGTTCTCTGCAATAGACAAGCATTATGGGCATTTTTCTCCTCTCTCTTTTCTCATGCCATTTTCTCTCCCTGTATAATTTTCTTTATTGCATCTTAACCCTAGCAAACTACCATTAATTTAGTAAAAGGCAAATTATATGCAGTCTTTAGTATGAGATTATTCTTCATGTAAGTGTACTCTGACGTTTACTTTTCCAGGGATGTGAACAGTACTTCATCGTGGTTATGTGTCCCTTTGCCAGGGACTGTATTTGATTCATCTCTATAGGTGCCCATGTCCTAAGTGTGGACTGCTTGTAGGTACCCAAGGTATGTAGAAGAGATGCCTAGACAAAAATCAATAAATAAAATTTATATTAAAATGATTTATTTGAATTCTGTAGCCACTCAAATATTAGTCAATTAATTCCTTTCATAAATTGCATTATCTTAATTGCCTGATATAGATCAATCTGAAAATAAAAGTGTATCTCAAATTAGGTGCCAGATCATAGTAAGAGGTTTTCTAGAAGAAAAACAGCACAGCATATCAAAAACTTCTGATAACCCTTCAATAAATAAATCCATTTAACTTGACATTTCCACAGATCTTAATTTTCAGGATCCTTATTGTATTTTCATCTCCCCAGAAGAAAAGTATTCTATAGGCACCATTAAACCAGTTGGGAAAATCATGGACTAGATAATAAATATCCTATTTCATTTGAGCTACAGAGAAAAAATAAATAAAAATAAAATCCTGAATACCATTTCATTCCAATAGCCTCATCTTTTATCAATGCAAAATGCCAACATACTAACCACACAAAAACATTACAAAACTAAAAAAAAAATTTTTTAAAAGACTGAAAAAAACCTCTACATCTAATCCACACTTTTAGAAAAAAAAGTATTAGAAATATTTGTAATCATTTACCTTTAAAATGATTAGTAGAGGGGCACCTGGTGTCTCAGTCAATGAACATCTGACTCTTGATTTCACCTCAGGTCACGAGCACAAGGTTGTGGGATCAAGAGCCGCAATGGGCTATGCCCTGTGTGTGGAGTCTACTCAAGATTATCTCTCTCTCTCTGCCCCTGCCTCTCTCCCTGACTCATGTTCTCTCTCCCTCTTTCTCTAAAATTAAAACAATAAAATAAAATGGTTGGTAGAGAGAAGCTGCATCTCTTTTTCCTTTCAAAATTTTATTTTGACTCCAAGGTGTTAAATTGGAATGCTCAATACACAAGTAAGAACCATTTACAGGAAGAGCAATACACAGCCCATGATATTTGGGGAAACTCAAATGTCCTTGAAAATAGCATTAAACTGAATGTAATATCACAATAAGTAAATAGAAAAGGGGAAAAAAGTAGATCTATATTAGTATTGTCAAATAGTTAAGGAATCATTCCACTGAAATTCATACTTCACTGGAAAGGAATTAGAGAACTTCATCATGATACCTGGTTTCATTCATTCAATAAAGCAAAATGTAAAAATGAATTTTATTATAAAAACACTGTGTAAGGGAGCCAACCTGGAAAGTAAATGTATCACAATGTCACATACAGAATACAAAAAGCAACTTCTTTAATGTGGCCATCAGACTCTCCCCATCTATGCTTTCACATAGTTTTAGGGAATTGGCCTTATGAGGCTCCATCTGCCTTCTGCTGCTAGCTATGGGCAAACTGCTGGCAAGGCACTATCTGCGTTCCTTCTGAAAAATCAACAATGACAGTCCTTCCCCTGTCTTGCCTGTGCTCATTATCCATGTCTCCAAAACAAAACCACTTAATACAAGTAAAATGTCTTTTCATGTTTAGACCTTTAAGAAATACACATTAGCTATAGACTAGATATCATCCCAAAGGAAAATGTTTCCTCTTATAAAAATATAATAGACAATTGGGGGTGGGAGGCTCTGATTTCTGTAGAATTTGAAATGAGTGTTGCAGTGCTATCTCTTTAGATTGCAATTTATTGAAATATCAGAGTCTCTTGAGTCAGGCTCTGTTTACACCCAAGGACTACTACTCACAGGCTATGTACTTTTGGAAATTATGAAATATCTCTAAAAGGCAGTAGTTTGCCTCATTTGAAAAATCAAACTTATGATAGCTACCACATAGCAATCATTTAAGGAGTATGCATTTAAGTGTATGTGTAGTACATATCACGAAATTGAGATAGAAGAAATGGTTAAAATGTTTCCATTTTCTTCCTTTTTAATTTGATTTTTTTTATGTTTTATTTTATATTGAGAGAGAGAGAGAGAAAATGAGAGAGAGTGTGTGCGAGAGAGAGGAGTTGGAGCAGGGACAGGGCAGAGAGAGATGGAGACAGAATCCCAAGCAAGCTCCAGGCTCCTAGCTGTCACCACAGAGCTCGATGTGGGGGTTAAACTCAAGAACCACGAGCTCATGACCTGAGCCAAAGTTGGACCTGAGCTTAACCACCTGAACCACCCAAGTGTCCCACATTCTTTTCCTATTTAAAATAATCAAGGGGCGCCTGGGTGGCTTAGTCGGTTAAGCGTCTGACTTTCACTTAGGTCATGATCTCGTGGTTCGTGGCTTCGAGCCCCGCGTCGGGCTCTGTGCTGACTGCCAGCTCAGAGCCTAGAGCCTATTTCAGAGTCTATATCTCCCTCTATCTTTGACCTTCCCCTGCTCACGCTGTCTCTCTCTCTCTCTCTCTCTCTCCTAGAAATAATAAAAATATTACAAATAAAATAAAGTAATCAATACAATCTCTTTTTTGTTGAAGTCATTTGCTTCCTGATCTTCATAAATCAACCAATCTATATCCATGATTATTCTGAAGATATTCCATAGAAAATCAGATGTACGCATACACATGTACACACACATGTGCACACATACACATACATATTCACATGTTAACGCAGGAAATACAAAACTGTTAACCTCATCCTTGACCATATTATAAATGGTTAGCAACATGGACAGTACAGACAGGGGAAAAAGTGTATGTTTCCTTACAGACCGTTAGTCTGTGTCTTTGAAAAATGTGCTACCACTAGAACCACGCTACTGATCATTCAAGGAAAAGGATGTTGTTGAGCCTCAAAAATCGCTAGCATAGATCAGTGTGACCAGGAGGTAAACAGTCTCTAGAAACTTGACACATTGAACCATTTAATTAAATGAAAACAAAGTAGGATTGTTTAATAAGAACTTGGCTTACTCAACTATCAGATGCTTATAGAAAAAATAAATGTTCTTTACTGGCATCTAAAGATATGAGTATGTTTTCAGCCAATTTTCTTTGTCCTAAGTAAAGACACCTGCATAGAATAACAAACATAAAGCATTATTTAAATCACAATGGTGCTGTCAGAAGCCCTAATTTGTCGAACACGGGAAGTTTTCTGTTAGGAATATATCTTTAATGATCTTTTTTTCAGAAATATGACTAGTGAAGGGCACATTAGGCTTTTTGAATGTATATTTCAGGGTATATATGTATTTAAATCTTAATGCATTTGTCCTACACAGTATCTGAGTAAAATGAAAAGTCTGTTAGTAATGATTTCTCTGAATGAGTTTCTTCATAGAGTAAGAATGCAGACACAAGTTAAGATTCTTAATTCATTTTGTTTCTTATTAAACTTATGGCAATGTATCCAAGAAGCCATATTTACTTAGGTTTTGCTTATGAACTACTTGAGATTATAAAAGTAGAAGAAAGACAACAGCACAATTTTCTCATTTAATCTGATAAAATATCAAGTGAGTGTGGCATGGAAATATTGTCTCACAAATATAGAAAGGAACTAAAGTTGCTTTCATTTCTAACCACAGATGCTAAATGGGATTTGATAAACCTTTTATAAAACATAGAGTAATCTTATAAATGTTTGCATATTGTATGCATACAAAATATTGGAAAATTTAACTCTTAATGATGTAACTATAAGTGCACTATAAAGATATACTTTATAAAATATAACTGCTATATCATTCTTTTAAATGCAGTCTTTAACAGTTGTGTGCCATAAGGATTTTGAAGTCCACAATCTTTAGTCATAAACAGACTAAACATAACAGAAATAAACATATGTCTCAATATGTCAACAACAAAGTGACAACTTAATTAAATATACATTTTGTGTCTGAAAATCTTTAATTAGTATTGAAGGGCAATTTCTTGTAAGTTAGAACCTATCTGAATATTTTTGCAATCATAAATTCCAAGTCCAGCCAGAAGTCTCATTCTTAGAAAAAATCCACATATCCTATTGTCTGTACCATCAAAATATATCTAAAATCTTACCATGTTCATTGCTATCATCCTGGCCCAAAGCACCATTATCCTTTGGCTAAGTTATTCCACTACCCCAACCTGTATTAAGATTTGATGTGAAAACCTTCCAAATTTTTAGCAACAAAAATTCATTCTTGTTTAAATTCCACAGGGGGTCAGGGAATCCTGTAGTTTTATTAGGTTTTGCTGAATTTTGGGGGTCCTAGTGTAGCTCACTGTGATATAGTTGGGTAAGAGTATCATGTTCTTTCATTGTAGAATTAAGAAATAAGGAATAGCTACTCTCTGTGGCATGCTGACCTCATGGAGGATGACAATTGCCCGAGGGCAGAGTAAAGGGGTGGCTGGAAAAGTTTAACTCTACACAGGTGCAGTTAAAGTTCTATATGGCAAAAGTCACAGCAGCTCAGGTTTCACTGATCAAAGCAAGTCTATTTCCAAGCCCACGGTCAATGCAGTGCGGAACTATATATTCTACTTTTCGGAGGAAATTATAAAAACAGCTAGTAATCAAATAAATGTGAACAAACGATATGATCAATCATTTCTCCATAACAATAACTCTTCACTTACCTTTGTTATAGTTGAAGGGTTTTTTTCTCTTATCTCAAAATTGTATCCAAATGATCCTATTAAAGTAGAAGTCAGATTATATCACTCTTCTGCATAAAATTTCCCAGTGGCCTCTCACCTAATTACAAGTGAAATAGGAAGTCATTACAGTATTTTGTCTTATCTCCTATTTCTCTTACTCTTGCTCCTTTGTGGAAAAAAAAAAAATCCTCCTTGAGGCTTTCGGAATGCAGCAGATACATTCTAACTCTGTGCCATTGCAATTCCCCATATGTTTTCACGGCTTCTTTCCTCATCTCCTTCAGGTCTTTATTTAAACATCTACTTTTTAGTGAGAGCTGTATTCACTATTGTATTCGAAATTGTAATCTTCTCCCAGAGTTATCTTAGTTCAACTTGTAACATTTTCTTCTTCTTCTTCTTCTTCAGAAAGAAAGAAAGAAAGAGGGAGAGAGAGAAAGAGAGAAAGAAAGAAAGAGGGAGGGAGGGAGGGAGGAAGGAGATGCTTTCTGGGTTATATATCCCAAATCACTCCTCTAATGGAAGACGGAAACCTATTAACAGCCTCATCAAAAGAAGTTCAAGAGGGTAGTTGTGGCTCCCCAAAGCAAAACTGGCCTGTGCTTATCAGAGAAACATGAATGGATGTTAGGCAAAGGCAGATGCTGAAAACTCCATTAAAATGATTTTATGTCCAATCAAATAATTTCAATTCCTCTCTTACTGCAAGACAATTTTGGACAAATAAATATCTTTTGAAAATTAGAAGTATAATTAAAAAAAGAAAAATTGAGAATACATACAACTAAACCTACAGCCTCAGTGGCTTAAATTATGTGATGGCCATGGTAGCATTGGGTCAACAAAACACAAGGTCAATTCAGTTCTTTCATCAACCCAGACTCTTTTGCTACTTACTACCCTTAGCAGTATACTATGCTTAGATGTGTCACAAGTCTCAGTGAGAGTACTACATCCCTGAATCCGACCTCAATCCTCACAGGACTGATAAGTGGGAGAGAATGGTGAAGTCCGTCGGGCTAGTGTTACAATGGTGAGGAAAGAGATAAGAAAGATACAGTGAAAGCTTCCTTGTCTCAGATACAAAGCACCAAGTAAAGTGAGTACTCCAAGTTGGATGCAAACATTTTGCTGTGAAAGCAAATGTGTTGGGATACATAGGAAATTCTTTTAAAACAGATAAGCTGGTTTATGTAATTCAGTCAATCAAAATTATTTGTCTTAAATAGCACAAGTCACAACTCAGTAGCATCAAAGATGACTAGTCGCTGATGAATGATATTCCACACAGGAGTCATCAATGCCCATGACTTTGTGTATCCTTGCCTTTGTCCTTGCTTGGTTGTCTCTTATACTTAACAAAGTCAGAGCTTCCAGCTTTACCCTGACTATTCAGAATGTTTCTCACATGGCCTCTTGAAACAACATTTAGGGTCAAGATTTTTTGCATTCACAACTAAACTTTAATTTCTGAGAACACAAGGATGTTCACATTTATTTATTTATTTATTTATTCACTATTACATTCCCAGTGTTTAACAGAGAGTATTCAGTAACTCTATAATAAAATTATAAATTAAGAAAAAGAAAACACAAATAACCAAGAAAAGCATGTATTACCAGCCAGTGTGATAGGTCAAAGAATTGCTTTGAAAGCAACCAATGACCCTAATTCAGAGCTCGCCTATCAAAACAGACTACCTCGCAATGGTTTTTCAAAATATGAACCAAAGAACCCTAGTTCCTTAAAATGGTGATAGATGCAGCAAAACAAACAAACAAAAATGCTCTATGGTTGAAATGTTTAAAAGATACTAAATAAAATTCAATAAAACATGAGGGGAAAAGAACTAATGAATGAATAATGCAATGAAAAAGATAAGTGGATTTGAACTTCTTGCTAAATATTCTTTTTTTTCTTTATTCCTAGGAACCTTCTAACTAAAATGACTAAAATAATTCCAGAAGAATTGTTATGATCTTGTACATTTACAAGTGGCATCGATCACCCAGATAATATACGTACCTTCCAAGTGTCCCCTTTATTGGATTTAACCAAAAGAATGAGTAAAGAGAGAATCACATTCATGATAACATTATAAGCTCAGGGGAGACACATTTTTTAAATGCTGTGCATAACATATACTCACTGATGCTGTCAAATGTTTCAGTCAAAGAAGAGCATCATAGACAAACTCAAACACACACAAATGAAATGTAAAACAATTTGTCACTGTACTGAAATTTTGTCAATGTGTCTCACTAATATAAAGGAATGAAAAACTCCAAATGTCACCTCAAAGTGAGTCCTTGGGAAGACTACAGTGGCACCTGGGACCGTGGTCAGGGAAATGGCAATGATGTGTGTGTGCGTGTGTGTGCGTGTGGGTGTGCCTGGGTGTATTTTGTGCTTGTCTGCCCAGCCAAAACACAGCATCCTGTATCTTTTCAATTTTAAAATTAAAATCACTTATTGTGAAAGCAGAGTTTTACAATCACAGTATAATAAAAAAGAAAGACTTCTTTGTATTCTGGTCAAGATCTGCCAAGCAGAAAGCCAAGATTTTAGCAAGAATGAATATAGAAAGATATCTGTGAATTCTCAAAGATGAACTTGAAATTTATTTTGCATCCTCTAGCCTTGCTCAATAACTGTGTTTTGTTAACACACTGTCTTCTGAGTTCTGATGACTCCCGGTAACTGGAATATGTTGTTAACTGAGCTGCTGGAAGTTCTGATGCTTGCAGCTAATGCATTCTCAGAGCTGCACAGTATGAACACAGCGGGTGTAAAGTAAAAGCAATAATAAAAAATTGAACAGACCTTAAGTGCTATGATTATTACTGTAGGCCAGTTTTTATCACCCTTCTTGAAAGTCTACTTCTTGAATTTCCTGTGTCTAAAAGTATTGATAGCAATATTAGCCTGATATTTTCTTTCTTAGTGATGGGAACTACATATCATATTTTTTTTAAAAAGAAACAAGAAATGTTTGAATAGACTTTCCGTATAGGATGGACTATGAACCCTACGAATGAAATTATCTGAAGATGCATAAAAGATTCCCTCAAATAACCTAATAACTAACTAGCAAAGCTCAATACAGCAATAGCTGAGATTTGTAACATCAACTTTCCTCCAGAGAATTTGTACCCATTGATCAGTTTTGAATCCTTACATAGTAAAAATAGGAAAGAGCTCATTTTAGAGATAAAAGTCCAAGTGGCAGAAAGGTTTTGCATTGATTATTGGAGAGTAGAATGACTATAATTAAATTCTAATTTCAGCAGTGTAGTAGTTATGCAAGATTACATTTTGAAATTTAATTTATCTCTATCTCTACCTAGATAAATATAGATAGATTTAATTGTAGATGTAGAAAGTGATAGAAATAAAAACAGAGATAGAGAGATATAATATATATATACACCTTTGATATAATTTTATCTAATTATATATATCAATTATATATATATATCAATTATATATATATTATATATCAATATATATATTATATATCATTATATATATAACATATATATATATAATATATATATATATATACCTTTGATATAAAGGTGAGTTTACTTGAGTTTACTTGAGTCAAATTATTCTAAGTAAATAATATATTTTACTTACTTATAGAAAAACCATTTTCACAGATTGATGGTAGAATCTTTGTCTCATTTAGCAAGTATTAAAGATGAAAGCTTTAAAACTAGTAGGAAATAAAAATCCTATATATACCTGAAGTATTCTACAAAAGGATATATGCCCTGATGAATCATACATTCATATGACTATTTAATCCTTGTGTATGCTTTTATCTCTTTATACACTGCATCTCATCCATCAGCAATTCTGTCTGCTGTAACTTTATATTTAGACCACTTTGTAGTGTATATAGATGTTGAATTACAATGTTGTACACCTGACAGTTATATAATGTTATACACCAATTTGACCTCAATATAAAAGCTTTGTATTAAATATTATTTAAGCCAAATACATATATTTTTTAGACTAAATCACTTCTCACCCCTCTATTACTTCTACTCTAGTCCAAGTTATTATGCAGCAGCCTCTCAATGTGATCTCTCATTTGAATTACTGACAGAGCTTCCAAACTGATCACTGCTCTTGCACCATACTAGTCTATTGTAACAGATCATTCATTTTGATACCATTCGATCATGTCAGTTTTTTAAAAATATTTTATTTTTGAGAGAGAGATAGAGACAGCATGAACAGGGGAGGGCCAGAGAGGGAGGGAGACACAGAATCCGAAGCAGGCTCCAGGCTCCGAGCTAGCTATCAGCACAGAGCCCGATGTGGGGCTCGAACCCACGAACCGTGAGATCATGACCTGAGCTGAAGTCAGACACTTAACTGACTGAGCCACCCAGGTGCCCCCGATCATGTCAGTTTTGAGCTCAAAATATTCCAGTGGTTCCTATCTTACTTAAAGTGAAGGCTAGGCCTTTACTGTTCTCTAGAAAGTATTACATGATCTCTTCTCTGTCCAATTACATATCTGACCTTATTTCTAAATATTCTTTCTCTTGATCACTGTGTTTCAGGCATACTCACCTCTTTGCTATTCCTCAAATATGCCAGTCACACTCCTACCTCAAGATTTTCATACTTCTTTTTCACTCTGCCTGGAGTGTTTTTCCTTCTGATAACAGTTTTGCTGGCTTTTTAAAGGTTGTTTCTCCAATATCATTATCTAAGTGTAACTTCCCCAATTGACTCTACTTAAAAATCCACCCTTTCACTATTTCCAATTTTTCTTCATTACTTTCTTCTTAGCACTAATAAGTGCTCTGATATTGTTTATTGTCTATTCCCTCAAATAGAATGTAAGGACTATATTTTCGTATGTTCTGTTTACTTCTTTATTCCATGGTCTAGTAAAGTGTATGCCACGTGAAAAGCAGATGCTCACTAAATGTTTACTTAATATATATCTTATATGTGGAAAATAGTTTTTGTTTATTATAAGAGTTTAGAGATACATAAATGTAAGTTGTGCCTTCCTCTAACAATGTTTGTTTTTTGTTGTTGTTGTTGTTGTTGTTGTTTTTAATTTCTAGGAGAGAGAGAGACAGAGTGAGCAGGGGAGGGTCAGAGAGAGAGGGAGTCACAGACTCCGAAACAAGTTCCAGGCTCTGAGCTGGCAGTCAGCACAGAGCCTGATGCGGGGCTCGAACCCACAAACCGTGAGATCATGACCTAAGCAAAGTCGGATGCTTAACCTACTAAGCCACCCAGGCGCCCCTCTAACATTCTTATTTATGGAGAGAATACTAAAAAAATAATGTTGTTTTCTTTTCAAAATCAGCAGTTAATTAAATTAAACCTGGAGTGGAATTTAGGCTTTTTTGTTATTCTTCAAGTGATTATATTCCTCTATGTATCATTAATGCCAAGACATGAATTATAAATTTTAAAGGATAAAATGTGTATTATAAATTTTAAAGTACAAAATAATTTCAAGAAAAAAGTAAAGAAGTAATACTCCAAAAAGATTGTGAAACCTCAGTTATTGATACATTAAAGTTACCTATAATTAGAACATAGAAAAAGATCTAGAGGTCATAGCTTATCCCCAGCCAATTATGAATTAGAAAGACTGCAATGTGAGTGAATAAAATGTAGACTACAAGCACGCATTATACTGGGAAATACTGTAATTGAAAAATGATCATCTCATTATACTCAACACTAGTCAAACCCTTATTAGAAGAATATCTCCAATTCTGAGCTTAGGAGCTAAATGAAGATGTGGTCAAATTGAAGTGTGCTCAGTTAAAAGCCACAAAGATAATTAAAGTGTTGGGAAATTTGGCCTCTGAGGATAGGTTAGAATAACGTGGATAGGTTGAGAGGATACTGGATAATAGTTACCAAATGTAAAAATGGTTATATTTTAAAGAAAGGGAGACAACCATCAGTTTCTCCACTGGGTATTAAGAAAGGAGAAAATGGGGGCGCCTGGGTGGCTTAGTCGGTGAAGCATCTGACTTTCGCTTAGGTCATGATCTCGCGGATTGTGGGTTCGAGCCCCACGTCGGGCTCTGTGCTGACTGCCAGCTCAGAGCCTGGAGCCAGTTTCAGAGTCTGTGACTCCCTCTCTCTCTGACCCTCCCCTACTCACGCTGTCTCTCTCTTTCTCCTAGAAATAAATAAAAATATTTAAAAAAAAAGAAAGGAGAAAATGATATTTCTCTGCAGCATACTAAAATTAGGTTAACGGTAATGAAATTTTTCTTTATATAGAAGAATTATTAAACAGGAAGATGTTACTGAGGAAAGTATTTTCCTCTAGTAGTCTAAGATTGCCATGGCTTCTCAAAATTCAAGATTGATTAAATCTGCCCTTTGGTGTGGGTATGGATAAAGTAACAAACAAATTCTCTTTTGGTCGTTTTACATCTGGTTCTCATTAATTGTTCCATTTCTTCTTGAAATAATGTTTGATTATAATTTCCTTCTGCATAGTTATCTTGGTCACTTTTGCAGCAATCAAATTTAATATCATTGAATAATATTTGGGTACAAATGTTATGAGATTTCCATAATCACTAATACATGAAAGCTGTTTATTATTAACTAGAGTCTTGCAATATCTTCCTAAATTTCTTTATGCCCCGTCCCATCATGGAGATCTTCTTCTATTAAATAATATTCTATTTTCATGCAGAGAAATTAATTCCTTCTTCAAAAATAGCTCTGGTCATGATAATATAATTTTTTGCTAAAAAACCAAATGCACGTAGTCTATTTGATTATCTCTGTGGTTGGGCAAATGAAGTCTCGACTTATCTCTTGAAATTTAATCCTGGTATAATACATCACTTAATGTTGAACACCACTTTCCTTTGATAAACTGTCCTACAATTTATACTGACCTGTTTCTTTTTTATGAAATTTTATAGACTCCATTTTTAAAGGGCAGAATTTAATTCACCTTATGATTGATCATCTTATATTCCTTGTCTTCTCAGCCATGTGGTCTACATTTTTAAATGTCATACAGATGAGTATGTCCTCACAGAGACATCTCTGCAACTCTGGTTTGAATGATTCCCACCGACCTCTGGAAAGGAGTATGACTGACAGTATCCCATAATCTTCCACTATTTGTATTTCCCTAAATGTAGCAATTGCCTGTGCTTTCTGTCATTTGAAGTTAGAAAAAAACAGTTCGTCAACATCTTTGAAAATATTGTTTTCCCAGCAATAACAGATTGCTTTTCTTTTCTTTGTTTAATGTTTATTTGTTTTTTAATGTCTATTTATTTTTCACACACACACACACACATACACACACACACACACACACACACACAGAGTGTGAGTGGGGGAGGGGTAAAGAGAGAGGGAGGCACAGAATCCAAAGCAAGCTCCAGGCTCTGAGCTGTCAGCACAAAGCCCGATTGAGACTCAAACTCACCCACCAGGAGATCATGATCTGACTCCAAATCAGATGTTTAACAGACTGAGCCACCCCGGCATCCCAGCAGATTGCTTTTCTTTGGAGACTTTTCCATTTTTTTCTTTCCTGAATCTATTCCTTTTTTTTTTTTTATGGCTTCCTACCAAGGGGAAATATGTAAAGAGCATTGTTTTTCAGCAAAAATTCCCATTTCAGTAGTGAGATATTTAAAATCTCCTTCCACTATAATGTAGATACTGCTACCACAAAGATTCTTAAAAATGGCTTTTTATTATATAAAATGAGATAATAAAGAGTGGTTTAGAAATTATTCACAATTTTATCACTTAGAGATAGCATTAAAATATGAGATTTCTTTAATAATAACATAATATCAAATTAATTTGAAAATAAATGGTTTCAAATGTTCATTTTAACTGAAATAATTTTTCAAATGCTTTTTATAATCTTTTATCTTCAGTAATTAATATACACTGAATATCTTTCCACATCATTATGTTCAAACTTATTCTATTTTAGCATCTGCATAGTATTCCACTGTTTTGGTGTAAGGTTGCCGTGTGTGGTTGTTCAGGGTTTTTTTTTTTTCAAGTCAATTTATTTATTTTTTAGAGAGATAGAGAGAGAGTGCATGCGTGCAAGTGAGGAAGGGACAGAGAGTGAAGGAGAGACAGAGAATCCCAAGCAGTCTCTGCAACAGGTGTCAAGCCCATGAACTGTGTGAGATCATGACCTCAGCCAAAGTCATATGCTTAACTGACTGAGCCACCCAGGTGCCCCAGTTGTGCAGGTTTTTCATTAATCAAAGGTACCTGATTGAAGGCAGATATAGGACTGAAATTTAGTCCACACTGCATTCACCCAGCTCTGTTAACCACTTGCGCTAGCCCAGAGGAATTGTCCTTTTCTGGTTAACACAATGGTTATCCAGAACAGTATGTTCTCCATATAAATAACAATGACCCTGTAGTTTTAAATTAAAAGTTTGAGTGCATAGTTTAAAATATCAAATAAGTCAACAAGGCTAATAACCAAATATAACAGTATCTCTGCCCCAAACCTTCCCATCCCTAGAAGGTAACATATCTTCAAAATTCTTCAGCTACTTCTGGAACTTACATCCACATTTACCAATAAGATACTTATAATCCACATATTAATTCAGTTTCAAATATCATCTACTGAATTCCTATTATTAAAAAAATGGGTATTTCCTTTTCTCATTGCCAACTTTCACCATGCCAAATTCATGTACTCATAGTACTCCCAATGACATTACTCAAATATTTTCACAAGATCAATATTAAATATGCACATGATTATGATTACATACATCTTTTTCATTATTAAAGTAATGTTTTACATTTCTAATTAATTTCCTCTTCATACAAGTTTTTAACTGCACTTAGTAATTATTCTATCTATTTGCTTGTCTTTAGTTACATGTTACTTGTTATTGATTCATCTCATAACTCCCCTCCAGAAGTGTACCTATAATTTCATTAGGTTTATACATCACGTGATTCATTGGTTTAATTTATTTTTTAGATGATTACTTCTTGAAGCTCTCTCCTTTTCTTCTACAGTCTAGAGTCTGCTCTTCAATCCTGTGGGATAGCTGTTATTTTGTCACCTTGGGATCTCCATTCAGCTTCATCATAGGGTTTTCTATCAATTCCTTTCTGCATTGGGTCCCTATTTCTTTTCATTTTATCTTATTCTTGATTTATAACTTCAATTTTAATGTCCCTTACCTTAGAGTAGGTTTATGACAATAGATTGAAAACAAGTATATTTCATGAGGTCTTGGAGGTCTGTAAATAAAATAATAATGGTAGCTAACATTTATTAAGAACTTCCCAGATAGGGAATATACTGGATGGTATTGTAATAATATTGTATGGTGACAGATGGTGGCTATACTTACAAACATAGTAGACTGAAAAGAGCTGTCAAATCACTATGTTGTACACATGAAACTAATGTAATGTAGCATGTCAACTACACGTATTTAAAAAAAAAAAAACTCCTTCGATGCCAGATACTACTCTTTGTGGGCTGTTTGTTTTGCTTTTTGTATTTTATGCTTAATTATTTAGTCCTTAAAACAGCCCTGTAAGGTAGCTGGTTATTATTTCTGCAAAAAAGAGAAATTTAAAACATTTAAATTTAGAGGCTCTTGGGAGGCTTAGTCAGTTAAGTGTCTGACTCTTGATTTCAGCTCAAATTATGATCTCACAGTTCATGAGACAGAGCCCTGCATTCAGCTCATCACAGCATGGACCCTGCTTGGGAATTTTTCTCTCTCCCTCTATATCAGCCCCTCCCTCGTTTGTGCTCTCTGTCTCTCTCTAAATAAGTAAATACATTTAAAACTTTGTTAATGTTTATTTATTTTTGAGGACAATGGGCAGAGACAGAAGGAGACATAAAATCTGAAACAGGTTCCAGGCTCTGAGATGTCAGCACAGAGCCCAATGTGGGGTTAGAACTCAGGAGCAGTGAGATCATGACTTGAGAAGAAGTCAGGCACTTAGCCTACAGAGCCACCCATGTGCCCCAATAAATACATTTTAAAAAGAAGAAAATAAATTGAAATTTACACTTAAAGTCATAGAGAGAGTTGTGGCATCAGCATATAAATGCCTGAAATCAGGCCTTGGAGTCCATGTCTTCACTCCTGTACTACAATGACTCAATAGCATTTATTCTACCATCATGTGCAGCAATCACTGGCCTCTAGTGACACTGATATATTTCTTCTCCTTTTTCACCATTATCCTTTTCTATTTTTCACTGTTACCCTTTTCTTCTATTTGAACATTGGATAACTTTTATGGGGTCACCTAATTTTTTTCCTCATATATTTTCCATTTTTATTATGGGAGGTTTTGTTAATGAGCTTCCCAACACTTCCACTGCAGTTTTAGTTTTTCTTAACTTATTTTAATTTTCGAGAACATTCTATTTTTTTCAGCTCCTTCTTAATTCGTGAACACTCAGTCATTCCTCACTTTTATATATGTTGACTGCTAGTCTTCTGTGAATGGTGATTAAGTTGAACTATTTGTTGGGGGAAACTTCAACTGTCAAAGACTATACATTTCTCAGTTCCTCGAAAGAGGACTTTTTAGTAATAATTAGTAATAGTAAATAACAATTATGTAATAATAAAAATAATAATAAAGTCTGCTCCTTAGGCTATAAGCCAGGCAGCCAGTGTTCTCAGAGCTGAGTGTGAGAAGTGGCTTTACTATTTTCTGTTTGGGCTTCCAAAGATCCCTGGCTTACCACAGTATTGGCATCTTCACCAGGCCTGGTGAAGAATTACCTACATGGCCCATCGTCTTATATAGTTCAACCTCTTCTGTTCAAGGTAGGTAATTCTTTCTTTTATATATTTTATGAAAAATCCACCGTTTCACCAGCCCTCCGAGCACTGTACTGTCAGAGGGGCATCCAATATTTTATTTCTGTGATCCAAATGTGCTTATTGCAGAGTTCTCCCCACTCTTACATTAGAATGCCCTCTGCTCTGGTGCTAATCACTTATCATATGTTCATCTTTGTTCCATTTTTCCAAAATTTAATGCTGTTTCTATTTTCCATGTTTTGATCCATGGATGGAAGTATAAATTTTTATACCTTTTCTAACATTTTAGTGTGATTTGTGAAGCAAGTCGATGTCCTATTAGTTTGATCTGACAAGTTTACCAGAAGTTGGTCTTCATTCATAAAATAAAACCCAAGACCTCTAAGTTACCAGTGGAAAGATAACATCCTAACCTAAAGAGGCAAATCAGTCATGTGGACCTGATGTTCTTTCTCTAAAGGCATATGTCTCCTGTTCTTAATATACCACTGCCTGCATCATTCTGACATGATCCACACAACTATCTTATTAATGTTTATCAACAGCTTACTTCTCTTCTTTCCTCCTTACTAACAAATGAAACACCTTAATCATTCCATAAAATACTTTAATTAGGCTTAAGATAAGAAATGTAGTTTAAAAACTGTAATTCCTATGCATGTAGATATCCGTTGCTTGCAAGTCCTTATCTCAACCACAAGGGCAAAAGATAAAAGAAAAACAAATATACAGAAATTACTGACTCCTTATCTTATGCCCTCCCTCCTCCCATTCCACATATGTACTTCAGTTTTAGAATGCTGTCATCAACAAGCAGAGGTGACTTTCAGAATGCATATGCATATCTATGCGTTATTTGTTTACATGACATTGTTCACTTCTTCTGCTTTAAAAATCTTTGTCTTCCCTTGTCACAACATTTACTTTTTTCTTCTCATAATTTCACAGGTCTGCTTTTCCCTGATCATAATATGAACTTCTTTCCTTTTAGACTTTTCCTCTGAGTTTCCGATAACTAAGTTACTCCAACTTCTGGAGTAAAGCTCTAAAAGTGAAGATAATTCTTTCTTCCTTCAATATCAGATTTTACACAGCATGCATAATGTATATTGCATGTAACAGAGGTCAGAGATAAACTTCATCAATAAAATTATTTTTTACACTTCGCCAACAATATGTTGAGATGAAAAGCTGGTGATGCAGAAAATATTAAGACTATCAACAGTTTTCCTCATCTTCAACATAATGGCAGGTGCTTATTTAGACATTGTCTATGTCATTTTCCCTGAAGCCAATAGAATTTACCATAATTTTAAATGTTAATAAATATTATTGTTTATCAAAAATGATCAGAGGGAGAGAGACAAATTCTGAAAATATGCACATAATTTCAGAAAAAGTGTAATATAATTCAGAGGTAGCAGGAAAAATTTAAAATGTGAGAGCAGAACAGAGTAAAATAATTATCAAACTGGCAGAAGCAACTTCTGGAACAGAGAAATAACATCAAGATATCCTGAAAAGAGAGGCAAAGAAGATGACTCGGTAATGGAAAACTTACATGAGCATATGATTTACCAGGGAAATATTCGGATTAGGCAGAAAGAGATGATTATGACAGTAGTTCAAATGGGCATTTCAGCCTATTTTAGGGGGCTGTTAACTGTATAAAACATAATTACTACTCTCTTTTGTTTGGTTCTAGGCAATGTTATCAAATACCAACCAATTTCTTTATATTTTTGAGAATAAAAAGTTGAGATTCTGAAATTTCATTATTATAAGATGTACGTGTAACAGTGACTACATTGCTAAATCTAAACCTAGAATGAAATTTTTTTTTTTGTATTTTGACAGAATATTTGGTTTGCATATATGTAGGCCTGACTTCTTGAAAAGTTAGACGCTGATAAGGACTTATCTTCCTTTCTTTTAAGTTCATTTATTTATTTTTGAGAGAGAGAGAGAATGAGAGAAAGTTGGCAAGAAGGGACAGAGATAGAGGGAGAGAGAGAGAATCTCAAGCAGGCTCTGTGCTGTCAGTGCAGAGCCCAACATGGGGCTTGACCCAACACACAATGAAATTATGACCTTAGCCAAAATCAGGAGCTAGACATTTAACCTACTGAGCCATCCATGCACCCTGTGGACTTACTGCCCTAAGAGATAAATAAGTTTTCCAATCGTAGTGAATAGAAGCACCTATTTTTATTTTTTTTTTAAAATGTTTTATTTATTTCTAGGAGAGAGAGAGACAGCGCGAGCAGGGGAGGGTCAGAGAGAGAGGGAGTCACAGACTGAAACAGGCTCCAGGCTCTGAGCTGGCAGTCAGCACAGAGCCCGACGCGGGGCTCGAACCCACGAACCGCGAGATCATGACCTAAGCGAAAGTCGGACGCTTAACCGACTAAGCCACCCAGGCGCCCCAAGAAGCACCTATTTTGAAAGCACTAGAAACAATAGCATTAACCAAATTACCCATGGTATATATAAAATAGAACAAATGCTTCAGTAGTAATCTTCACTTGGGAGAATTTTGTAAGTACATATAAAGTGGAAAACTCACATCCTTCAATGCACTATGCCATTTCTTTGGAATCAGGAGAAATGTATACTCCTTTCATTCACTAAAATTCTTGGGAAATGACAAATGTTTAGTGAATGTGGTGTTTGTTTGCTTGTTAATGTTTTTGTCCTAAATTGGTAACCATAAATATTCATCACTGATTATACCTTATTTTTCCTTGTGTTATTTATGATATTTATTCTTTTTTTAAAAAAATGTTTTATTTATTTCTAGGAGAGAGAGAGAGAGAGAGATTGACAGCGTGAGCAGGGGAGGGCCAGAGAGAGAGAGGGAGTCACAGACTGAAACAGGCTCCAGGCTCTGAGCTGGCAGTCAGCACAGAGCCTGACGCGGGGCTCGAACCCACGAACCGCGAGATCACGACCTAAGCGAAAGTCGGACGCTTAACCGACTAAGCCACCCAGGCGCCCCTATGATGATATTTATTCTTAAAATTTCTGTCAAGTTTATATTTTAGTAAGAAAGTCCTAGATCTCATAGAGATATTCTAGGTTTGATGCTAGGAAGCATGACTTTTTTTTTTCTTCCACTTTTGTATCTCTGTTAACTTAGTACCTGTTGTGTTATTAAACACATAATTTTTGAATGATTGAAGAGTTAATAAACAAATCAATAAATGCTAAAAGAATGCTCTCAACCAGGGGCTCCTGAGTGGCTCAATCGGTTATGCATCCAACTCCTGGTTTTGGCTCAGGTCATGATCTCATGGTTCATGAATTTGAACCCCACGTTGGGCTCACAGAGACTGCTTGAGATTTTCATTCTCTCCCTCTCTCTCTGCCCCTCCCCATCTCCTTCTTACTCTCTCTCAAAATAAATAAACTTAAAAACAGTTTTATAAAAAGAATACTCTCAAAGCACAAAATATTCTCAAAGCACAGATATGACAATAATATTTTTTTGTATGGCTCTAGTCTTCGTATATATAAATTGTGCTTTTATTTTTATTTCTAGTTTGATATTCTAGAGTAGTTGAAATTTACAAGCACTTGGATGGCTCAGTCAGTTAAATATCTCACTCTTGTTTTCCACTCAGGTCATGATCTCATGGTTTGTGGATTTGAATCCCGCTCCTAAGCGGAGCTTTTGCTCCATGCTGATGGTGTGCAGCCTGCTTGGGATTCTCTCTCTCTTTCCTCTTCTCTTTGCCTCTTCCTTGCTTGAACTCTCTCTTTTTCTCAAAATGAATAAATTAACAAAAATAAATTTTAAAAAACCCAAGTATATGAAATTTAAAGATTCTCATGATTATTCAATGCATTTTGATGTTTTAAAGACTTAATCAAAATACATATTCTCCTTAAAATTTTAATTAAATATACTTATTTCCTTAAGTATAAAATATTTAACAAACAAATCTTATAAATCACTATAAATCTATTAAATCACTTTTCTTTCTTTATTATGTTTTTTAATTTTTTTGACCTTTTTTTTTTTTTGAGAGATACAGGATCCAAAGCAGACTCCAGGTTCTGAGCGATCAGAACAGAGCCCAATGTGGGGCTCCACATGGAGCTCAAACTCACAGAATGTGAGATCATGACCTGAGCCGAAGTTGGATGCTCAACTCACTGAGCCACCCAGGCACCCCTTAAATCACTTTTCAAGTAAAGACCTAAAAACTTGCAAATGTAAATTAGGCCAATGGTTCTCAGACTTGAGGGAGCATGGAAATAGATTCAAAATGTTTGACAGATTCAAATGGGAGCAGCTTATTGAGGCAGTGTGGTTTACACCAATAGAGAAGAGGAGAGGGGATGCAATACAGGGAAGAGATAAGAGCTAATAAAGGGAGTACTGTTAGACAGTTACTACAGTGGAGAGATGAAGCCCAATTCCCTAGAGAACGTCTGAGAAATTCTACAATATAAATACCTCAATCTTACTCCACAAACCAGAAAAGGAATCTAGGCAATTATAACTCTGGTGAGTCGTTGGTAAAGGCTGCTCCCAAAGGGCTGCCTATTTCCCATCACTTTCAGGCTGCTTTGGGAGGTGAGTTGTGCTGTCTGTGGTTCTGGTACAAGGGATCTTCAATGTAAGTGCAGACCAGTGGTGGAATCACATAGTGCCCAGTATTAATGTCTGAGCATCTCGGATCAGGCACTGACTGTCTACCACAGATAGGGTCTGTGTATTTACACTTCTCTCCTTCTAGTGCCTACATTCTAGGAGGCAATGAATACCTATTTTTGAGTAAATAAATAAGAAATGAATGAAAGATAAAAGACGAAACAAGTATTTATTTTGTTCAAATAAAATGTGGTGAGGGATTAAAGCAAAATGCTAAGTTCTGATAGCCATGGAACTTAAGGTGGTAAAATTTAAAGTTAGGAATTTTCACTCTTCGGGAATTTGTCACTGTATTAGTGAGCACTATAGAACTGTCTGCTCTGTATTGTCACCTCCTCCACTCAGCCATCTCTTTAGAAAAACCCTTCAGGGGAATTTTCTCTAGAATTACTCTTAATAGGAAGATGCAATAGGTTTTCAAAGAAAGTTTCATGTTACAATACAATGTTGGCTTCTGGTGAATTATCCTCTATCTTCCTAATTAAATATTAATCTATTTATCTGTTTTTCAATCTTACTTTTTACAAATATTGGCATTGTTTTAAATCATAACAAAAGCCAATAAGGAAGTAGACAAGACAATTTTAGTACTAGAAAATAGTTCAAATAAATCTATATCTAATTGGCAGAAGTTTGTTCCAAAAATAATTTTTCAACTCTGGTATGTGCACATTTTATTATGCACACACATATAAGGAAACACACACACACACACACACACACACACACACACACACACACACATCTCTATCTCTTGAGTAAGATGCTGGCTATGAAATCCCTTGAAAATATTGATCTAGATAGAAAGTAGGATGGTCTTTCAGATTCTCTGTCTTATCAGTGTGTCTCTGATTTCCCATTCATGTCTAAATGAATCAAGGTCACAACTTTAGAAACTGAAAAAATTCAGTATTACAAATTACTGCCTCACATCCTGCTTGGAATGGAAGGGGAAGGGGAATGTATAAGCAAGGAATTAAGTAGTCCTAAATCCGAAGGTTCTCACAACACTACCTATACCCATACCACTGTAATTACTAAATGTGAAGATTACAATTCAAAAACTTAAAAATGCCAACAAGGTAACATAGAAGTAACAATTAGTCTAGCCTCATATTGGTTCATGCAAATGGAGATGGGAGACATAAACTCAATGAACTGGATAGTGCGTGTTTTCCCCAAAGTCACTGAAATAAAATAACTCATGCATGTACAAGTACATGTACATGTATGTGTGCATACATACATAAACATAACAAATACATCTACATGTCTCCTGTAAGCTCTAATCAAGTTTCCTTCTTAACTTTGGGTAATGTGTTATTTCTCTTAAACAAAGCAGTCAAAGTTTTTGTGATTTTTTAAATTTTATTTATTTTTAAGAGACAGAGATAGAGAGCAAGCAGGGGAGGGGCAGTGAGGGAGACACAGAATCCAAAGCAGTCTCTATGCTCTGAGCTGTCAGCACAGAGCCCAAAACAGGGCTCAAACTCACAATCAGCGGATCATGACCTGAGCCGAAGTCATACACTTAGCTGACTGAGCCACTCAGGTGCTTCAGCAGTCATAAAGTTTTGATTTGATATTATGCCCTAGCAATTCATAGCCATTTTGAATTTTGTGTTAATTTTTTATTCTATCATATAGTTAGCATCTCCTTGACACATGCCAGAATGATTTAAGGAATGTTTGTGTATTTGAAAAAAATCTAAAGCTGTAAAATAGTGTGCATAAATTACTTGTAACCTAAGTATTATGCAGTGAGGTAGAAGCTGTATCAAAGGACCTTACTGTCCAGGGAGAAGCATAAGATCTTAACAGATTCTCTAGAATGTGGCCAGGCCTATTTGGAATGTAACATGCGTGACAGTAGGTACTGGCTGGGCATCACATAATCTCTTTTGGAGTAAGTATTATACATGGACCTAATCAAATTTTAACATGTCTTTCTTAGCATTATTATTTTTTCAGCTTCCTCAAATTGCTTTGCACTGCTATTGTGAGGATCAGTGGACATGATTTATTTAAAGCACTTAGGACAATGCTTGACACATAGTAAGTGCTCAATAAACACTGCTTACTGTTATTTCATTATCAACATCATTATGCTTCCCACTAGGACCTTAACTATGAGCACTATTTGAAGAGCAATTATCAAAAGATAATAATAGTAATAATAACTGACATATATTCAAGGAACAAAATGTTCCAAGAACTGTACCATGTGCATGAAGTCATTTAATCTTCTCATCAATCCTATTCTATTTCCAATTGTGCAGATGAGGAATATGAGTCTCTAAGACATAAAAAGATCTACTTGGTCAAGATCATGCAAGTAGAAATGGCAGGGCTGGCATTTAAACCCAAAGAGTCTAGTATTAGGGTCAGGCTCATAACTAATATCATAAACTGTCTCTTGATAACATAATGCCAAACATCTAGATAGGAACCATGTGGATTAAAATGCCAGGTAGAGAAGATTGGCAAGATTGGCAAATATTGATGAAAAATAAAAGAATAGGTATATTCTCCCTAGCCATAGTTGACCCATAGCTTTCACTTATAAAAAGTGAAGAGGAGCTAGAAGTGAAATACTAAGATTTTGCTATGTCGAGGGTACAAGTGCTACATTATTGAGCATGTGTCTTATTTACTGTGATATGGGGCTCCATCTTAAGACTGTCAGATCATGAGCTGAGCCAATATTGAGAGTTGCACACTTACCTGACTGAGCCACCCAGGTGCCCCTCTATCTCTTATTTTTAGAATCTCACATTATCTCACACAGTGTGGAATATGTTTATGTTTCTGTGTGTGCATTTTCTTATAGTTGTTCTGCCCTTATTTTTCCTAGATACCCTCTTTTAACGACTGACACAAAATAAATGAGCACATATGAACTCTAACAACCAAAGAATACATTTAGGGAATATGTTTTGTTGCTTTTATTCATGGTGTTCCGCTGCCCTCTGGATCCACAGAGTTAAGTCAGTTGACTAATGTGAGTCACTATAAAACCACAAAAAAACTTATATTATGTAAATAATAGTTAAACAATTTCATTCTATTTATTAACAACCACACTGAATAAATTGTTCAGAAGTCAATTTTCCTCAAAGATGGAAATTTGGTCATAGAATCTTTTAATGACCTGACCAAAGAGCAAATCTGGAGCTGAAATAGAACACAGTCCAAGTTCCCAGATGCCTGGCCTACCTCTCACTCTCTCAGGACATCAGGCTGAAAGCAGTAATGGCATTCATTACCAGGCCCAACCCACGAAAGCTTGAAACACAACATGCTCTGATGCCACAAGTCTTTTAAAGCAGTTTTACCCACACTACAACAAACAGCAAAGAGGACGTGGGTTCTGGTCCCACGGGAACCATGTTTTCTAATGTTTCTATTAGAAATAAACTTTATATTCTACTCCCCATAGCAACATTATTATGAACGTGATTTTATGTGGATAAATTACACTATATTTCAGCTACACTGTGGGTTAAACACACTTTTGTGAGCCTCAGTGCAGATGTAATGACTTCATATACTGTTGCTATTATGGAAAAATGAATTCTGAGCCCAAGCTAAAAATTTTAAAAAGAAATTTTATCAACATGGAAAATGTAGTAAATAAAGCCCTCTTAATTTCTCAAGTTTGAAAATTTTGTTGTGACTGCTTTGGGACAGAAATGGGTATTTTTCTTCCCATAATTGTCCAGTATGGTTGTTTACCCCATTTATCTATTAAAATATTGTCCCAACGGTAGACTAAAACATGAAATTGTTAGTATTTGACTATTTTGAACCTACAAAAGTGGCAGTTTCGCATTGTGTAACTTAATACACAGAGATGAACCAGCCCAATTCTCCACTCATAATACAAGCCTCTTCTTTCCTTCCCATTACACAATAGAAGCAACTAACTATATTCAGTCATGTTATGCTATTTTTTAAATCTTTTTAATGTTTTATTTATTTCTGAGAGAGAGAGAGTGAGCAGGGAGGGTCAGAGAGAGAGAGGGATACACAGAATCTGAAGCAGGCTCCAGGCTCTGAACTGTCAGCACAGAGCTTAATGCGGGGCTCAAAACCACAAACCGTGAGATCATGACCTGAGCCGAAGTCAGACGCTTAACCGGCTGAGCCACCCAGGCGCCTCATATTATGCTATTTTAAATCTCTATTTATTTGGTACATACCACATGTCAGACACATTCTTTTTGTTTTGTTTCATAGAAGTAATACACATTCATAACATGCATGTATTTCATAAAAATAACCAACATTCATAACATAGAGGTGTAAAATACAGAGAGACAAATAATAAAAGTTATGAATAATTTCAGAAATACTACTGACAATTTTATAATACATTTCTCATTTTAGAAATACTTATGTGTTTAAAATGGGAGCATGGTAAATATGTGGTTATTTTTAGATCTTTCTGTTGTTCTTTCCTATGTCAGAAACTACTCTTCACATACAGACATTTCAATGGCTGATGATGTCTCCTGGAATGGTTACACCAATACCATGTAATTCTACTCCTTCTGTTGGATATCTGGCTGTTTCTATTTTCTTTGTATTAAAGTATCACTGACATACAGCATTATGTTAGTTTCAAGTGTACAACATAATGATTTGCTATTTGTATACACTGAAAAACAAGCAACAAATCTAGCTTTTCCATCACCATGTAAAGTTACATAATATTCAATATGGTATTATTGACTATACTGTACACTGTACATTACATGCCCATAGTTAATTTATTTTGTGAGACTGTTTCTAATTTCTTTAAACAACATGACAAAATGAGTATTTTTGCATATAAAACTTGCATGCATCTCTGATTCCAAACACAAGACAATATTTTCTTGGAAATGGACTTTCAGGGTTAGAGTAAATCCATATTTTTCAAATTTTAATTTTTCTGTTATTTTTAAAAGGCATATGCAGTGCAAAACTCTTAAACAGCACAGAGGCATGTGGCAGAGATATGCAATATTGCAATATTGCTGACTTTGAAGATGGACAAAGGTGCCATGAGCCACACAGTATGTGTGCAACTCTGGAAGATAGAAAGGTAAAGTAGCATTTTCTTTCCTGTATCCTCCAGAAAGGAACCAGGTTGTGCTGACAGATCAATTTTTTAGCTCAGTGTGACCCATTAAGAGACTAATAAATTCAGAACTGCAAGATGATAAATTTACATTAAGTTACTAAGTTTGTGGTATTTTGTTATGGCACAATAATTTGTTGTAGCAATTGGGAATAAGTGCACTTGTTTATCCATTCACTTTTTGATAGGCATTTGTGTATCATTTTCTAATCCCATGTGTAATAAATAAAGTTGCTATCAACACTATTGTGTAACTTGTATGAATATATATTTTTATTTCTCTCGGTTTAATTCATAGGAGAGAGAATCACCCACTTCTATGGTAATTGAGTGTATAACCTTCTAAGAAATGACTAAAGAATGCACAAAAGCTGTAGCATTTTACAGTCCAAACAAAATATATGAAAGCTCCAATTGCTTCATATCTTCAATAACACTTGGTTTTGTCATATGCTTAAAGTTTTAGTCATTTTAATGAGTGCGAAGTGTTATCTTATTTTTCAAAAATGGTTTTAATGAGATATAATTCCATGCCATAAAACTTACCCATTTGAAATACACAATTGCATTTTTCAGTATATTCACAAAGATGTGTAACCATCACTACAACCATTTTGGAACATTTGCCTCATTCCAAAAAGAAACTGTACCTATTAGCAGTCACTCCCAATTTTGCTCCAAAACCTCCTGTCCCCACCACCACCTACCACAGACAACCCAGACATCAATTTTCTGTCTCTATAGATTTGTTTACTCTGGAAGCTGCATACTGTTGGATTCATACAGTATGTGGTCTTTTGTGACTTAGTTCACCTAGAATAATGTTTTCAGTTTTTATCCATGTTGTAGCATATATCACCACTTCATTCCTTTCTGTTGCTGAGTAACATTCCATTGTATGCATACACAATACTTATTTTATTTATGTATCCATCAGTTGAGGGACTTTTAGGTTGTTTCTGATTTTTGACCATTATGAATAATGCTTCTAGGCATATTTGTAACAAAGTTTTTGCATAGATGTATGCTTTCATTTATCTTGAATACAGGCCAGACGCAGAATTTCTATACCCTAGGAAAACTTCAAATTGAAAAGTGACTACACCATTTCACATTCCTGCAGACAATGAGTGAAAGTTCCAATTTTTCCATATCCTTTTCAATACTTGCTATTCTATATACTTTCTTAGGAGAGACAACCTAGCCTACTATCTCACTGTGGTATTTGTTTACATTACTCTATTTACTGATGATGTTCAGTATACTTAATTACTTACTCAATTAATTGAAGTTGGGGAGAGGGGAAGAGGGAAAGAGAGAAAAAATCTCAAGCAAGCTCCATACTCAGTATGAAGTCCAACATGGGACTCTATCCCATGACCCTGGGATCATGACCTGAGCCAAAATCAAGAGTCAGGCACTCACCAACTAAGCCATCTAGGTACCCCCATTCAGTTACATTTACATGCTTATTTGCTCTTTATACATCTTCTTTGAGGAAATGCATGTTTCAATTGTTTTGCCCAATTTTCAGTTGGGTTATTTGAACTAATACCGTTGAGTTGCAAAAGTTATTTATTTATTCTGGCTGCAAGTTCCTTGTCATCTATATCAATTGAGAGTGTTTTCTATCATTCACTAGGTGTGTTTTTGCTCTCTTCATTGTGGCCTTTGGGGCACAAAAGTTTTGAATTATGAGAAAGTCAAATTCATCTTCTTTTTTGTCACTTGTGCTTGTCATCACTGTAGTTCCTTATTTTTTTCTAGTTTCTTATGGTAAAAGTTAAGGCTATTGACTTGAAATTGTTCTTTTCTTTTTTTAAAGTTTTTATTTATTTATTTGAGACAGAGGTAGCATAAGCTGGATCTTTGTATACTTGCACATTTTTAATTAAAAAATTTTAACTTGGGGCACCTGGGTGGCTTAGTCGGTTAAGTGTCCGACTTTCGCTTAGGTCATGATCTTGCAGTTCGTGGGTTCGAGCCCCATGTCAGGCTCTGTGCTGACTGCCAGCTCAGAGTCTGGAGCCTGTTTCAGTCTGTGACTCCCTCTCTCTGTGACCCTCTTCTACTCACGCTGTCTTTCTCTCTCTCTCCTAGAAATTAATAAAACATTTAAAAAATTTTTAACTTAAGTATAATATAGATATAGTGTTATATTAGTTTATGGTTTCAACCATTTAAAATATATTGAAGCCTATCTTAAGACCTCTCTTTAAAAATGTTCCAAATGTCCCTGCCCTTGAGGCAAATGTGTACTGTCTTGTTTTCAGGTTAAGTGTCATTTGTGGTATGTTAGTGTTGCTAAGACTTCCATAATTTGTCGTCTTCTATCTAGATGGTATGTGCAACAGTGAAAGTGGGCTGTTAAAGACCTCAGCTATTACTCTTGAGCTATTTCTTCATTTAGTCAATCTTGCTTCATGTTTTTAGGGGCTGTTTTTAGATGAATGTATAACTATTATTTATATCTAGTGGATTCACCCTCATACCATTATAAACTATCCCTCTTTCTTGTTAGTAACGCTCGTTTTACTTATTTTCTAAAGTATGTATGTATGTATGTATGTATGTATGTATGTATGTATTTTTGAGAGAGAGAGAGAGAGAGCGCGCACACACAGGCCAAGGAGGGACAAAGAGAGAGGAGCACAGAGGATCTGAAGCAGGTTCTGCAAGTTCAGCAGACAGCACATGTGGAGCTCAAACTCACAAACTGAAGGCAGACATTTAACCGATTGAGCCTCCCTGGGGTCCCAACTTGTTTTTTCTTTTGTCTATGTTACATGATATTAGTATAATCACTCCAACGGTTTTATTGTTTTATATATATATCAATAAATATATATATAAACATATATATTTATATATATTTATATTAAATATATAATAATTAATTTATATTAAATATATATATAGAGAGAGAAAGAGAGAGCATGAGTGAGGGAGGGACAGAGAGAGAGGGAGAGAGAGAATCCCAAACTGGCTCTGTGCTAACAGGACATAGCATGATGTAGGGCTCAATCTCATGAAACTGTGAGATCATGACCTGAGCTGAAACTTAGTCAGACACTGAACTGACTGAACCACCCAAGTACCCCAGCCACTCCAATTTTGATATGGTTGCTGTTTCCATAAATATTTTTCCAATCCTTTTGTTTCCAATCTACTTGTCTCTTTGAATCGAAAGTGATCTCTAGTTGACAAAATATTGTTGGATCTTGCTTTTCTATCCAGTATGTCAATCTCTGCCTTTGATTACATTGTTTCATCCCTTCACATTCCTACCTATTTTTTCTAACATTGTTTTATTTCTGCTATTTGATCTTTTTTTTCCTTTGTGTCTTTTGTCCCTCATTTCCTTTTTTTTATGCACTGAGAGAATATTTCCTAGTGTCATATTTTAATTCCTTTCATAATTTTTCCAATGTTTTTTCCAATGTTTTTGTGTTAAATATCTTAGTGATTGCTTTAGATGTACATACAATATTCATCTTATCTATCAAAGCCAGTTCAAATTTATGCTTTTAATTTTTATTGTTTTAAATATTTATTTCTTTATATTGAGGGAGAGAGAGAGTGGGAGAGAGCCAGAGAGAGAGGGAGAAAGAGAATCTTAGGTGCTCATGGGTGGCTCAGTCAATTGGGCATCTGACTTTGGCCTAGATCATGATTTCACAGCTCGTGGGTTTGAGCCCCACATCGGGATCTGTGCTGACAACTAGCTCAGATCCTGGAGCCTGCTTCAGATTCTTTGTCTCTCTCTTTCTGACCTCCCCTGCTCACACTGTCTCTCTCTGTCTCTCGAAATAAATAAAACATTAAAAAGATTTTAGAATATTTATCTTAACACAATCCATTTCAAGTTTATATTAAACTAATTCCAAAGTTATAGAGATGTTACTCCTTTTTCATTCTATTCTCTGTTCCTCTTTTTTGGGGGGGCTATTTTTCTTATACATATAGTGTCTATATATGTTACAAACTCAACAATATCCTGCTATAATTGTTACTTTATGAAATGTTTCCTCTTTTAAAGAAGCTGAGAGAGAAAAATAGAAAGTATATATTTGCAGATTTGGTAATACTAACCTTCTAATTTACCACTTCTGGTTGTCTTCATATGTTCCTGTGGATTCAAGTTAATTATCTGGTGCCATTTCCTTACTCCAATGCAGCTTTGTTCCCACCCACCTCCTTCGTGCTATTATATAATTACATACACATTGTGTTATGCAATTGCTTTTTAATCAGTAGAGAAGGAGAAGAAATATGCAGTTACAATGTCTTTTAAAATCACCTGCTAATTACTTTTACCAAAGCTTTTAGCCTTTTTTTGTTTGTTTGTTTGGATTTAAATTATTTTCTCATATTGCTTCATGTCAGCCTAAAGAAGTCCCTTTAGTATCTTTTGCAAATACTTCTGCTAGAAACAGAGTCTCCCTTCCCGCTAAGAATCCACGGATGTCTTTACTTTACCTTCTTTTTTAAAAAATTGACATTTCATTTTGAAAGAATTAAAAATTCATATGTTGTTGTAAGGAATAATACAGGGTAGGGGGTCCTAGATCCCTCAGCTGGTTGAGCATCTAACTCTTGATTTCAGCTGAGGTTATGATCCCAGGGTTGTTGGATGGAGCCCTCCAGCAGGCTCCATGATGAATGTGGAGCTTTGAATTCTCTCTCTCTCTCTCTTTCTCTCTCCTCCTTCATTTGCCTTCCCCCCACTCATTCTTTCTCTCTCAAAATAAAAATAAATCTTTTAAAAAAAGAAATAATATAGAAAGCTTTTGTGTTCTTTTTACCTAAGTTCCCTCATGGTTGCATCTTGCAAAACCATATTAAAACTAGATGTTAATAGGGGCACCTGGGTGGCTCAGTCGGTTAGGCATCTAGCTTCAGCTTAGGTCATGATCTCGCGGTTCGTGGGTTTGAGCTCCGCATCGTGCTCTGTTCTGACAGCTAGCTCGGAGCCTAGGGCCTATTTCAGATTCTGTATCTCCCTCTCTCTCTGCTCACGTTGTCTTTCTCTCAGAAATAAATAAAACATTAAAAAAATAAAAAAATAAAAAACTAGATGTTGACATTGATACAGTCCAGTCAAGATATAGAACCATGCTTTCACAATTACATTTCCTTTTATTGTCCCAATATAGTCACTCCCACCCACCTCCTCTTCAACTTCTTACAAATACTGATCTGTTAGCCAGTTCTATAATTTTGTCATGTAAAGCAAGTTATATAAGTGGAATCACAGAGTACGTAACCTTTAGAGAACTTCTTTGATACTGGCCTTTTTCCCTCAGCAAAATTTTCTGGAGGTTACTCCAGCTTGTGTTCTATATTGATAGCTATTCCATTTATGTTACACTCTGAATAATATTCCATAGCCTGAGTACCACAATTTATTCAACTATTTACAGTCGAAAGACACATGAGTTGCTTCTAGTTTTTGGAAGCTGCTGGAAATATATGTTTACAGGTTTTTGCATAAATTTCTCAGCATATTTTGGGATAAATATTCAGAAGTCCTATTCCCAGACCTTATGATAGTATTATATATAGTTTATGCAGACATTTTCAGAGAGGTGGTACCATTTTATATTCCCATCAGAAAAGCATGAGTGATCAAATTTATCCTCATTCTTACTAGTATTTGGTGTAGTCATCATATCTATTCAAAAATTATATCTTTCCAATATTCTGCAATATACAAAAGATTGTTCACCAACTGCACTATAATCTTAAATTTGACATTTATGTTTTCATTTTCATCACTGCTCTGTTTTGATAAAATCAATTTCCTCTTTAATCATGAAAGTAAATGAGAAAAATTTTAAGTTTTCTCCTGTTATTAGTATGTTGGTAAGATATTCCAACATGAATATTCAGACTCATTGAACAGAGTTTAGCAAACTATCGCCTAAAGGACAAATCTTGCCTATCACCTGTTGGGGAGCAATAGATCCTGTCCCTCTCAAAGTCCTTCTTCTAGCTGGACCAAGAATTGACATGAGACAGATTAAGAGAAAAAAAAAAAATCAGGGGCACCTGGGTGGCTTAGTTGGTTAAGCGTCTGACTTTCACTTAGGTCATGATCTCGCTGTTCGTGGGCTCGAGCCCCGCGTCGGGCTCTGTGCTGACTGCCAGCTCAGAGCCTGGAGCCTGTTTCAGTCTGTGACACCCTCTCTCTCTGGCCCTCCCTTTCTCACGCTGTCTCTCTCTCTCCTAGAAATAAATAAAACATTAAAAAAATTAAAAAAAAAAGAAAAAAAATCAAATTTAATAAAACTTGTATGGAGAATCCATACCAACTTAGAAATTCCAAAGACAATCAAGCAAAATGAGGTATATATGTCATCTTGAACTAATGAGAAGGGAGTTAGGGGCCTGAGACTTCACAGGAAAAGAATGCAATTTACAGAAAGATTAAAAAGACTAAAGGTTTGGTAAACAGGTGTTTCCTAGATCACTCAAAAACAATGAGGCAAAGAGAGGACTTTGATCACCACAGCCTTGCTGAGTATCTCTTTGTCTACCATACCTAATTCAAATCATAATGTAGTTAGTTACCTATGGGGATAGCTCTCTTCCTGGAGCAGGCCCTCTAGTTAAATTCTTTCCAGGCAGTTAAGGGTAGGGATAAGGAGCTTTTCCTGAATCTGCTGAGTCTGTATTGCTTTTTAACTCAACATAATCCTCATGCCAAAGTTTACCCCAGGATTTATGTAGAGCAGTATCCAAATCTTTGCTAGGCTATGATTAGGAGCCAGTCACAAAATGTCACTGTTCTGTTCTAACTATGATCAAATCCAAGCTGGGAATAAATTGAAGTTTTGATTCTTATCATAAAACTAGAACATGATATATTCCTGATTCTCAAAATCCTAAATTCTGTCCTTTTCCTGATATATCTGAATTAAGATTCTTCTTCTGCCTATTTCCCCAGACACGCTTCCTTCATATTAGGCACTATGGGGATGAATTGGCAATGGATATTACCATTTTCTAGATTCTAATTCGGTCTTTGCATATTTTTTCAATTCAATTTTTAAAATATGTTAATAAGTTTAATAGGAATATTGTAGTGAGCAGGAGGATAATACATTCTTGCCAGAGGCCAAAAAAATATTCTTGAGAGAAAAGGAGAGAAAGAGAGAGAGAGAGAGAGAGTACCGTCCCTTTTGTAAAGGATAAAACATAAAAGAAGAAAGCAGTAACAAATAAGTGACTTTAGAAGTAACAGTGATATCCAGGGTCCTCTGACCACACCAAAGCGATACAGCAGCCATAGCCAAGTAGGAGTTCAACTTGGTCGTGCAGGGTGAAAATAAAACACATAAAATGTGGCATCCTCTCAGTGTTCATTTTTGTATCTCTTGTGCTTCATGTCAAAGCTCATTTGACCTCAACAGAAAAGGAAAAACACAAAGAGAAATATTTATCCCACAAGGAACACCGAGTGAAATGGAACTTAAGAAAGAAGAGGCAAATCGTTTTGTCCTCTAAAGAGTGTCTTCAACAAAGAATAAAGCATAGAGTCAGAGCTAAGCTTGACCTATGCTGTATGCTCTCTCTGTGAGGTATTTTGTTTTGTAAATCTTAATTCAATCTGATATGATTGAAATGCATATAACAGATTTGTATACTGTGATGAACATTCACACCTGAAAAATAATCTCTATAAACCTTGTTTTCAATGATTTTTGGGTCATAGGCCCTTTTGTGAATCTGTGAAAGCTATGGAGTTTTATTTTATTCCAATAGAAAAACATCACTTACAGTTTCAGGCATTCCAAACAGCTTATACTTCAATCTATGTTCTAAGAAATATGTATAAAAGCAAAACAATAATAATAATAGTATTTAGTGTTATCCATATTCTCATTGCAAAGTTTTCTTTTCTTATTTTTAAAAAATATGCCTTTGTTTTAAAACAAACCACAGAGATGTTTTTCACTGATAACAGAGAATACTTAACAGTGATGCCCTGACCTCTGTTTGCTATCATTGTTATTTTCTCCTTAAAACCAAACCAACCTGTTTCCTCCTGCAGATGTCTTAGGGAACCATACTATACTCACTTGGCCATGTGTATTATATTTATATTCTAACCACAGTGCAAAAACTACAAGGGGAAATAGATGATTAAAAATTATGTCTAAATTAGACTGCATTTTCTATTTCAGTATTTTTTATCCTAATAACTTAAGATGTTTTATAAAGACTTCAAAGAGAGTAGTTTCTATCTTAGATATGATTCATGTAGAACTGAGCTTCTATCATTAGTTTGAGTAAATCTGCTTAGCTTATTTCTCTCAAAGACTGTGATACTGAATTCAAGGGTGTCAAATTATAGAGGAATTTTATATGGATCTCATTTAATTCACATATCCAAATCTTGTTTCTTTTATTCTGTTTTTCATTTTTACCCCCAAATTTGCCTGTCTTCATTGGAATAACCATAGCACAGTCTATGGTTATCTCAAATCTGTTTTCAGATTGAGTTTCAATACCTCTACATGCTCATTAAAACCTTTCAGTGCTTTCTACTTTCTTAATTTTTAGGTTCCTACTGTTTCTCTGCTAAATCAGTTAAGGCTGTCCGTTGTCCTGATCTATTAGGAAAGTGAAAACATCAATGACGTTCTTTGTAATTATGGTGGCAGTCAACTCTTATTTCAATATAAGACTGTTTATATAATTTATATGATGTATATTATTAACCCTGCTCTTGCAGATACATATAATACCCTTAGAGTGTAAAGATAGGGAATGGGGGGAAATCGCCAATTATGATATCAACTCTCTGACAGTGGCCTAAAACAAGTCATTCAGGTGGAATTGGAGAACTGAATAACAGGTAGCAAATATTTAGCTATTATTTCATATGTTATATAATTTGTCTGGCTCATAAAACAATAGGTATCCAGAAATGTTTGCTACCCTCACATTATTCACCTTTTCAAATATAAGCTTAGACATAATGAATCATCTTCAATTCTTTAAAAGTGATGAGTTCTTTCTTATGTATGAACTACTGGACATTTGTTTTCTTTACCTGAAATACATCCCCCTTCTATTTTTCTTTGCCTGCTAAAACTTAATTATATTTTATGCATAGTTTAGATAAGGTTTTCTTGACTACACTTACATTATATCCCTAACCCCATTTTAGATCTCCTGCACTAGACTCTAAGCAATATGAAGGCAAAGGCAAATCAAAGCATCCTTTTAAAAAAGCCAAATATTTATTACAGTGCCTTACAACAGTATATGCACAATAAATATTAATTGAGTAATGGAAAAATTGAAGTAAATTCAAATATTTCTCAAATGCAAACTTAAAGATGAAAACTTAATAATAGTGAGGACCTGAGGAGTAAAGAAAAAGGAATACTATTTTTGAGTTCCTTACCTTGATAATAAGGATTTCTGTGTTTTCCATTCCCAAATTATCATCAAGGGGTTTTAACATCCTAAATTCAATATTATTATGAGTTTTTGACATTTTTCTTTTATAAACTTATTACACCTGTGATCATCTTATTATTTCTTTTATTACTAGACTCTAAGTTGTGTAAGAGCAGGGCCAACATCTTTCATGACGATTGCTACCTCCAATGCACAAGTAGCTGAGTGCTCAGCACAAAGCAGGTACTCAATAAATATTTTAAATTAATGAATGCATGAATTATCTGAGTAAAAATGGTTTTCTATCTTATGATCTCTGATCTCTGCAAGCATGGAGGTGAGTCTTAGGTAAATGGCCCCGTTCATGACACTCAGAATAACTCTGATCTCAACAAGAGGACCATTCTCTAAGCTCGTGGGTCATGTGAAAAACAAAAACCTATCTCAATACATTGTCAATAATAAGTGCTCATTAACAAAACTATATTCCAGATAATATACTGGTAACATTTTTTTCATCATAAACATAATGACACTACTTGTAAGCCACAACAAAACACTCAAACTTCACACACCACACCATGGGCATGCATGCGTGCACACACATGCACACACACTTCATCCCCAATAAATTTCCCTGAGAAACAATTACAAATGTCAAATATATGTGTTTATTTCTGGAGTATCTATTCTATGCCATCAATCTATGTGTTTGCTTTTATTACAGTGTCATATTGTTTGATTAGTATACCTTTGCAATGTAATTTGAAATCAGAAAGTCTGATGCCTCCAGTTTTGTTCTTATTGCTAAAGGTTGCTTTGGCTGTTTAGGATCTTTCGAAATTCCATAGGAATTTTAATACTTTTTTTTCTGTTTTTGTGATGATGCTATTGCAATTAAGGCAATATATTACATTGAACCTGTAGATTTCTTTAGTCATCTGGCAAATAATTAATACACAAGATATAACACATAAACTGAATAGCATAAAAAAAACAACTACAATAAAAAGCAAACTAAACAACAACCAATCTAATTGAAAATAGGAAAAGAGTCTGCATAGACATTTCTCCAAAGTAGACATACAAATGGACAACAAATATATGACAATGTTCTCAACATTCTTTTTTTTTTTTAATTTTTTATTTCTAGGAGAGAGAGAGAGAGAGAGAGAGACAGCGTGAGCAGGGGAGGGTCAGAGAGAGAGGAGTCACAGACTGAAGCAGCCTCCAGGCTCTGAGCTGGCAGTCAGCACAGAGCCCGACGCGGGGCTCGAACCCACGAACCGCGAGATCATGACCTAAGCGAAAGTCGGACGCTTAACCGACTAAGCCACCCAGGCGCCCCTCAACATTCTTAATCATCAGGGAAATGCAAATCAAAATTGAAATAAGATATCTCCTTCCATCACTCCCATCATTTAGGATGCTTATCATTAGAAAAATAAAAGACAACAAGTCCTGGTGAGAATATGGGGAAGAGGACCCCTTTTACATTGTGATGGGAATGTAAATTGGTATAGTCACTGTGAAAAACAATAGGAGGTTGCTCAAAATTTTAAAAATAGAACTACCATACAAACTAACAATCCTACTTCTGAGATTCATCTAAAAGAATTAAATGACAGTCTTATGTTCTGCATTTTCATGTTCACTGTAGTGTTATTAATAGTAATCAAGACATGGAAACTACCTAAATTATCCATCAAAGGTTGAATGGAAAGAAAATGTGGTATATAAATACAATGAAAAAAGGTGAAGGAGATCTAGAGTGCTCTTATCATGATAAGCACTGAACAATATATAGAATTATCAAATCATTATATTGTACACCTGAAACTAATATAACACTATTTATTAGCTATATTTCAATAAAAAATTAAAAACAATAACATAAAATTATTTTAGCTTACTCAAGTGTTAAAAAATAATAAATACAATTTGATCTTTAAAGAGAAATAAATTATTCCCTTTGAGACAATATAGATGAACCTGGATGACATTATGCCAAATGAAATATGCCAGACACAGAAGGACTAATGCTACATGATCACACCTTTATGTAAAATCTTAAATAGTCAAATGTATAGAAGCAGAGTGTAGGAGTGTGGTTTACAGCAGTAGTGTGGAGAGGAGAGCACAGGAAAATGGGGAGGTGACGGTCAAAAGGTATAGATAGCTTCAAGTTATACAAGATAACCTAAGTTCTAGAGATCTACTACACAGTATAGTGCTTACAGTGAACAATATTGTATTATATTCTGAAAATTTGTTAACTGCATAAATCTTATGTTGTGTTCTTACCATAAAAGTTAATAATAAAAGCAAGAAAGTTAGGTAGGTAGGGGGTATATTTATGTCCTTGATAGTGGTGCTGATTTCATAGTTGTATACTTATTCTTAAACTTACAGAGTTGTAAACATTAAAATTGCACAGTATTTTACATATCAATCATACCTCAATGAAGTGGTTTAATTAATTAACTAATTCTACACTAAAAGTTACAAAAACAAAAGTCATTGATCTTGGATTAGAAAAAATTTTTCAACAGTGAAATCCACTTCACTTTAGTTATTGAATAAGAAAGACAAAAAAAGAAAACATGCAAATGAAACAACACCAAAAACACAAGATGCAAAGCAACCAAACAAGAAATTTGTTATACAATTTTGTTGTTGTTTTTTTCAATACTTGTATTCTTCTAAAAGTCATGTAACACATTCCTAACATACTTCTCAGACATATGTCTCAGGTGCAAGACAGATGATGGCTGCAAAAGTGGATAGGTGTCTCAGAGGATCCCTTAAAAAAGGTTCAAAACCCTGACCCTTATCCATAAGTTATGCCCTTTATCTTGTCTTACTTATCTCCAAAGAATGTTCAAGCTATTATAGCGACTGAAATTAAAAAAATATATGTCTGCTCTTCTTACTTTGCCTTTCTTGCAGTGTTTCTAAGTAAACTCTTTCTATATTATATATTATATATTATATTTCATATACATATTTATCTCAGAGGCTAATATGGAATACTAGTTATAACACCACAATAAAAATAGACTACATTAATTTTGTTAACCTCTGAGCTTACAACAATAAATACATAAGTAAAATTCCTGGTGCCAGGAATTTTCTATTGCTTTCCACTTGCCATAAATTCTTGAATACTGTCTGATATTATGCCATAAAAGACAGAGCAAATATTTCCATTCTTGCCAATATCTTTCAGCCCCATCACCAGTACATCAATTACTATACTGGAAATCCAAAAATGTCATGGGGATTTCAGTTTGTGTTTTCTCAGGTGTTCTGCTCCTCATAAGCCATGACCAATACATGGCTCTGTGATTAGCTGCCATCATTACCCTTCCCTCTGTCCATCTTTACTAAACAGTCAAGAATGAGCCCAGATATTAAAAGCATTATCTTCCTGCCATGTGGATATGCTGGGCGTTTGGCTTTCTCTTCTACTGAGCTCTTTAAATCTGTAGGTGCCTTTCTTATTCCACACAGGAGAAAAGGCTAAAATTATGGTGTGTGAAACATGATTCTGTTTATGTTGGGCATAGGGGAGAACTTCAATAAAGACCTGTAGCTGATTATTTATATCATGTGCACCACTTGGGTAAACAGTCTCAGATCTTTGTTTTACCATCTCCATTCAACTTGCACTCCTTTTCAGGGTGTATTTGATACAAAAAACTTCTAGTGTCTACTTTGGAAGTGTCACACTGTGGTGACTAAATAATGGGCTTATGGTTAGTTTGCAGTGTACTTAAGAGTTATCTCTTTTTCTTCCCAGTAACCTAGGTTTGGCATGTTTCTTAACTAGATAAGACTTTTATTTTTAAATCAATCGTTCATTGTAGAAATAGCCATATCATATATTGATCTCTGTTCTACAACTATTAGCTTCCTGCCTCTAATTATAATGTGTTTTCCTCTCAGAATAAAATTTTTATGAGAACAGTATAAAGTTTGTGTTGGTTTACAAAATTTAGTATACGATAGCCAATATTCTATAATTGGTGATGATTGTCATTTAAAAATCTCTGTAGGCTCTTGGTACTTATTTTAGAAGTCATATTATATATTAAATAATGTTTTAAAATAAATTTTACTTTGGAGTGCCTGGGTAGCTCTGCCAGATAAGCATCCAACTTCGGCTCAAGTCATGATCTCATGTGTCCATGAGTTTGAGCCTAGTGTCAGGCTCTGTGCTGACAGCATAGAGTGTGGAGCCTGCTTCAGATTCTGTGTATGTGTGTCTCTCTTTGTTCATCATTCCCTGTCTCTTTCTCTCTCAAAAATAAACTCTAAAAAAATTAACAAATTTTACTTTTAAGAATAATTTGCCTATTTTATCCTTTGATTTTAATTCTATTACATTTAAGTAACTAAGTTGTTCTGTTGTTGACTCATGTTATTATAATACTGTGCATTGCAGTCATACCAGTAAGCATTTATTGATTTATATTTTTTATTTTTAATTCATATTTTTGTAACCATATAAATTTTCAGATGAATATAAATTTTCATGTAAATATCTTCTCAGGTGGTAACGAATCCCACAGACTGATAAATGACCCAGAATCCTCAAAAGATGCAATAATCCTAATATTTAAGATTAATTTTGCTCTTCCATATTGCAGTATTGTAGGTTTCAATAAATAGTAGTAGATTAAAAATTTTGATGTTTGAGAAGTAATTAGAAGTGTTGGTTTTCAAAAGACATAAAATAAAATATCAACGATATTTTGGGTGTCCAATAGATATTTGGTTAAAAAATGGAATAAATTATCTTTTCTTCATTTTCACCTCTAAATCTTTCTGTTTAATATTCTTTGCCGAAGCTCCATTTTTTCCCTTAGTTTATTTCTGCAATACTCCTAAGTAGAATGGATATATAAGCATTTCTCTAACTTACTTCTTGCTGATATGTTTTAAAATTTTATTGGCCTGTGACAGTCATTGTACTTCATGGCATTCTTAGTATATATTTAATTTAACACTAAAACAACATAATAATAAGACTAGTTTCATTATAACTAATGATTAGCTATCTTTCCAGTGATATAAAAGGATAACTTTGAAGTTTATAATCTCATTCAATGAATGGCAGAGGCTTCTAACATTTAAAAACATAATCTCCAAAGTATGTTAATTTTAATGGTATTTGATTAATCATATTATAGACTTTACAATTAGTTCTTACATTAGTATTACATACATATGTGTTAAATGAACTATTTACCCATGCTTATCATATCAGTAACTGACTTTTAATAACATAGTAATTTTTTCCTATTGAGAAATAATGTCCATTCCTAGTGCAAACAAGGAATTACCTCTAAAAGTAATTTGAAAAGTTGTTATCAGTTTTCGTATATTATTTTACTGTCCCCTTCCACTGACTTGTCAAACAAAATTGATTATTCAGTTGTAAGAATACCTGTGGTACAGCTTCATAGAGATTATGACTACATTGTACAGAATGAGCACAATCCTCTGGGTGAAAGGTCTAAGGCATACATATTTTGGTATTAATTGATGTAGAGAAAGCAGCTACAATCCACACCTTTTAACTGTTAAGTAATTTGTTTTCAGAATCATTTTTTAAAAGCTTATACTCATATTCACACATGCCCACATCTAAATCTACTCAGCTTTTTCTTATTAAATTTTAAAGCACATATTTTAGAAGCACATTTTCATGTTTTCAAAACCCCAAATATCAATAAAATAAAAATGAACAAGCCAGTCCAACTCCAATGGGAACTTGTCTTATGAAGTAGATCAATGAAAATTCCAGCTAAGCTCCTAAGAAAAGAAAAATTGTCCACTTGCTAGGGGATCTGCATTTCAATAGGCTGTTTATATATTTACTAATGTGGAAAAGGAGTGAAATGCTGTGGTTTTATACCTTTTAGCTCTCCTAAACAGGGATATTTTTTTCCTTAATAAAGATGTATTTTAAATGTAAGTTAAGTGCTGTGTATTTTTATTTTGCTTTTTCTTATTTAAGGAAAATAGTTGGTACATATGAACTATGGAGCAAAAATAAACCTAAAGTGTACTTTAAATTGCAGTAAATGATATATTTTAGCATTTTACTTTCAAGGTTGTGTAGAAATAGAATGTGACTTAAGAAATGGGAAACTAGGTCAGCTCAAGTTTTGTGTGAGCACAGTTTCCCAATGCGTATGTGGTAATAGAAGGACATCAAAATACACTGACAGAAAAGTCTTTCCTCAGCTGCTATCTCCCAGAGCATCAAAAATCAGTTGTGGGTCAATGATACAAAATGCTTTTCCAGGGCACTCAATGATGCACTGGCTTGAAGGGAATCAATAAGATAGAAAGATGAGAGTCAAATGCAATCTAGCTATGGAGTGAAACTTCTTAATCTTCTTTAAAATTCTCTTGGGACACCTGGGTGTCTCAGTTGGTTAGGTGTCCGACTTCAACTCAGGTCATGATCTCACAGTTTGTGGGTTCGAGTCCCGCGTCGGGCTCTGTGGTGACAGCCAGCACAGAGCCTGGAGCCTGCTTCAGATTCTGTGTCTCCAGCTCTCTCTCTGATCCTCCCCTGCTCATGCTGTTTCTCTCACTCTCTCTCTCAGAAATAAAAAACATTAAAAAAAAATTCTCTTGTGGTTACCTAGTAGAAGTACAGAACTTGGAATCCTCTAAGGTGCCACAGGAGAAAGATGCATGCATATGTTAACTGTGATATAAATCTCTTGACCAGGAGCACAGTCTCGTTTAAAGAAAGGATATTAAGAGTGTTAGAAATCCGAGCTTTCTTTAATACATCTCTCTGTGTTTTTCAGCAAATTACATATTATGAAACTGTTTTCTCACCTATGAAATATGCCCTGAGAAGTGCATAGGATAACTTTTGAAGTCTATAATCTCATTCAATGAATGGCAGAGTCTTCTAACATTTAAGAACATAATCTCCAAAGTATGTTAATTTTAATGGTATTTGATTAATCATATTATAGACTTTACAATTAGTTCTTACATTAGCATTACATACATATGTGACAAATTACCTAGACTTGAACTCTATGAAATGATTCTTTGTTTCAGAAAATAGTGATAATAAGATAGCTTTACACGTGAGGTTGAATTAGCCAATTTTTTTTTTTTTTTTTTTTTTTACAAATTACATCGCAAATAAACCAAGATACTATAATGAGAATTCTTATGAGTCTGGACATATTACGAGTACTTGGCTAGTAGTGTGGACTCAGTTTACCAATATCCTTAATTCTGAATGTGAGAGCTCTGAAATTATTGGTATTTTTCACTATACATTTTTATATGATCATAGGTATTTTTCTTCCTTTTTATGTATCATCTCCCATACTAACTGATCCATATGATACAAAATGATAATGCCTTCTTCTGGCAGTTACAAAAATCACATGTTTCTGGTTAAAATGATTTCCGTGTAAATATAAAAAACATATATATTGTATACTGTGACAGAAATACATTAGAAATGTCTTACTGGCCAGATTCTTGATATTTTACTTCTATAATAGAAATCCAAAAGGTAATATCATAACTAGATATTACCTAGCAGTCCTATATACCTATCAAACTTTTAACATATATATTTATATACTTTTCCTTTTCTTATCTTGTTATGATTAAACTCTCCAGGTCCCTGGCTAAGGACAACCTTCCATTTGTGCAATCGATCTCATCTGCTTTCATCTAATTAGAGCTTTTGCTTCAGCAATTTCCTCTTCATTCCTCCTGAATCATCATTTGCTTTCCTGTGTCTCTTTGGGATCATTCTCATCAGCATATGAATATCTTCTATCTCTCCCATGAAGGAGAATAAAATGTCTTCTTACACCAAATCACTCACCCCCTACTATCTTTTTAAAAAAAATTTAATGTTTTATTTATTTCTGAAAGAGAGAGAGAGAGGCAGCGTGAGCAGGGGAGGGTCAGAGAGAGAGAGGGAGACAGAATCAGAAGCAGACTCCAAGCTCTGAACTAGCTGTCAGCACAGAGCCTGACTCAGGGCTTGAACCCACAAATCGCAAGATCATGACCTGAGCTGAAGTCGGACGCTTAACAGACTGAACCACCCAGGTGCCCCTAATTTTTTTTTGTTTTATTTATTTCTGAGAGCATCTGCTACCATCTTAATTCTCTGCTCAACTTTTTACATGTTTGAAAAGAAAAATGAGTTCAGAGTATATAATTTCTTTCCACTTATTTTCTTAATCCCACTCCAGTCAGGTTTTGACCCCTCTATAACTTTACATCTCTCTTGTCTAGGTCAACCAAAACTCACACAATAATAAATGAAAAGGTCATTTTTTCATCCAACACAATTATCTCAATAGCCATTATATCCTCTTCTGGAAGCATTTGCTACACTTGGCATTCAATGCAGGTTTTCCTCTAATATTGCTGGCCACATTGTTTTAGTCTTTCTGGTCTTTACACTCTCTACTCCATTTCTAGAAAGCCTCATCAAGTCTCAAGACTTTAAACACAATCTATTCTCATCCCATTGGTTGCCTATTAGTTTTATGGATTGTTTTCTTTGCCGTGCAGAAGCTTTTAATCTTGATGAAGTCCCAGTCAGGCAGAGAAGAGACAGATACCATATGTTTGCACGTATAGGAGGGTTAGGAGGACCATGGGGGAGAAGAAGGGGAAAAATAGTGGGGAGAGGGAGGGAGGCAAACCATGAGAGAGTCTTAAATGCAGAAAACAAACTGAGGTTTGATGAGTTTGGGGAGAAGGGGAAGGGGAGTGATGGGCATGGAAGAGGGCACTTGTGCGGATGAGCACTGGGTTTTATATGGAAACCAACTTGACAATAAATTATTTAAAAAAATAAATAAATAAACACAATCTACACTGCTGATTCCCAACTTTGTGTCTCTAGCCTTGGAAATCAACCCCTGATTCCAGACAAATAATTCAAATTTCCTATGTAGCATTGTCACTTGGGGAGTAAGTGGAAGCTTCACCTGTCCCAAATGTTGCTCCCTACATAATAAATGATAATTATATTGTTCCCATCCCTCTGCCAAACAAGGTAAAGAAACAAAAATATAATCAACAAAACTAATGTATCAGGATTTCATTCTCCCATTTCCACCTCTTATTTATCAACAAGCTCTGTGCCTGTATTTTTAAGAATTATGTGGGGCACCTGGGTGGCTTAGTCGGTTAGGCGTCCGACTTTCGCTTGGGTCATGATCTCGCGGTTCGTGGGTTCGAGCCCCGCGTCGGGCTCTGTGCTGGCTGCCAGCTCAGGGCCTGGAGCCTATTTCGGAGTCTGTGTCTCCCTCTCTCTCTGACCCTCCCCTGCTCGCGCTGTCTCTCTCTCTCTCTCTCTCTCTCCTAGAAATAAAATTAAAAAAAAACAAAAAAAAAAAAACAAACAAACAAAAAAAAAAGAATTATGTGATCAGTTTTCACCATCTGTACAACTACCATCTTGACCTGATTGCCAAAATTTCTTCCCTGGTTACACAGTATCCTCCGCTTTTTTCCAACATAGCCTACTTCTATATATTTTGAAAACAGCAGCATCAGTGAGAATATCTGCTTAAAAGTCCCTTGTGAGATTATGGCATCCTATATTATCTTCTCATTTCATGTATGATCACAGAAAATGTTTTATAAATACTAGTGTTTTATTTATATTCATACATCATTATCCTAGAGGATGATTATGGTAACTGACCAATAAAAAAATCATAAGCTAAAATATTATGCTAACCTGAAATTCAGAAGTGAAAGTGTAACAAAAATATAGCAAAAGAAGAAAATACGTGAAATACCATAAAGGTACTTCATCTTGTCTGGATAAAACTAAATGAATGATATGAATTTTTATTTTTAAACGTCAATATTTATAACATACAAAAATATTTCCTTTTTAAAATTATTCAACGTTTATTTATCTTTGAGAGAGAAAGACAGAGTACAAGTGGGGGAAGGGCAGAGAGATAGGGAGATACAGAATCCTAACCAGGCTGCAGGCTCTGAGCTGCCAACACAGAGCCCAATGTGGGGCTCTAACTCATGAACCATGAGATCATGACCTTAGCTGCAGTCAGGTGCTTAACTGACTGAGCTGCTCAGGTACAAGGTGCCCCTTTCAATTCTGCTTGAATTTATAATGAAGCATGTTATATTTAAGCTTAAAATATATAAAGAAGAATTTTCTTAAAAATTTTTTGAGGCGCTTGGGTGGCTCAGTCGGTTGAGCATCTGACTTCATCTTAGGTCATGATCTCATGGTTCGTGGGTTTGAGCCCTGTGTTGGGCTCTGTGCTGACTGCCAGCTCAGAGCCTGGAGCCTGTTTCAGAGTCTGTGTCTCCTCTCTCTGACCCTCCCTTGCTCATGCTGTCTCTCTCTCAGAAATAAATGAAACATTAAAATTTTTGTTTTAATTTTTAATGTTTTTTATTTTTGAGGAAAACCCAGTGTGAACAGGGAAGGGGCAGAAAGATAAGGAGACACAAAATCCGAAGCAGGATCCAGGCTGTGAGTTGTCAGCACAGATTCCGATGCAGGACTTGAACTCACAAATTGCAAGATCATGACCTAAGCCGAAGTCAGATGCTCAACCGACTGAGTCACCCAGGTGACCCTAAAGAAGAATCTTCAATTAAGGTATGGGAAACAGTATGGAGTTTCCTCAAAAATTTAAAAAAAAAAAGTACTATCACATGATCCAGCAAGCTCACTACTAGGCATATAACAAGAGGAACTTGAGTCAAGATCTCAAAAAAATATTTGCACTTTCTGTTCATTGCAGCATTATTTACAATAACCAAGACATCAAAATACCTAAATGTCCATCTATAGATAACAAGATTAAGAAAATGTAGAACATACATACTATGGAATGTTATTCAACCTTAAAAAAAGAAGAAAATCTAACCATTTGATACAGCATAGATGAATTTTGAAGACATTATACTAAATGAAATAAACCAGACACAGAAGGATAAATGTACATAAAAGCTACAATACCGCTTTTATGAGGAGTCCAAAGTAGTCAAATTTATAGAAGCAGAAAGTAGAATGGTCATTTACCTAGTGCTGGAGGCAGGGGAAAATAGGGAAATATTTGTCAAAGTGTAAAAGTTTCAGTTATGCAAGATGAGTAAATCTTCTATATCTACAGTATAGAATAGTACCAATAGATAACAATACTGTATTATAAACTTAAAAAAATTCCTAAAAAGTAGATCTTATATTATTTGTACTTATCACAAAAAATAAATGAATAAGGGGCGCCTGGGTGGCTTAGTCGGTTAAGTGTCCGGCTTTCACTTGGGTCATGATCTCGCGGTTCGTGGGTTTGAGCTCCGCGTGGGGCTCTGTGCTGACAGCCAGCTCGGAGCCTGGAGCCTGTTTCAGAGTCTGTGTCTCCCTCTCTCTCTGACCCTCCCCTGCTCACTCTCTCTCTCTCTCCTAGAAATAAATAAAACATTAAAAAAATTTAAAAAATAAAATAAAATAAATGAATAAAAAGAGGATGGAAAAAACTTTTGGAGGTGATATACATGATTATGGCATAAATTATGGTGATGGTTTCATTGGTGTACACTTAGTTCTAGACTTAAAACGTTGTATACGTTAAGTATGTTCTTCTTATTGTATGTCTGTCTTACCTAAATGAATTGGGAAAGAAAGAAAGAAAGAAAGAAAGAAAGAAAGAAAGAAAGAAAGAAAGAAAGAAAGAAAGAAAGGCACATCACTTCTGTGGGATTCTTACCAAAAGTGTATAACTACAATAAAATAATTAGAAATATTGAACAGACTCAAAGGAGGGAAATTCTACTAAAGAGGTGAAAACTGTGACTTTGAAAATCCCAAGATTAACAAGATAAAGACTTAGGAACCAGCTCGTTGCAGTAGACTAAGGAGGCATAAATGTACTGTAAGCTCTTCAGTTGGATCCTGGAACGGAAAAGTGATATGAGCTGGAAAAACTGATGAAATTTTAAGAAAGTTTACTGATATTAATAGATTGTATCTATTAATTTCTTGGTTTTGATAATTAAACTATGGTTATTAACATGTTAATTTTAGGGGAAGCTAACTGATTAGTATATGGGAACTTTAAAATACATCTCCTGTTTCATGTATCTAAAATTTTTATGCCAAATTTTGTAAACTGAATATCAAAATAAAGAATTTGAAAAGGGACACTAACTTAACAGAAAAATGACATTTTTTCTCATTCATTTAAAAATACTGTCAATTACTTCACTCAAATGAAGACTTTAAGATATAAAACAGATGAATATAAGTGAAGGGAAGCAAAAATAATATAAAACAGAAAGGACGACAAAACATAAGAGACTCAAATATAGAGAACAAACAGAGGGTGGATGGACTAAATGGGTAAGAAGCTTAAGGAATCTAGTCTTGAAATCATTGTAGCACCATATGCTAATTAACTTGGATGTAAATTATAAAAATAAATAAATAATTAGATAAAAGAAAAAAATAAAGAAAATTAATTAATTAATTAATTACACTGCCAATGAAAATCAAATATAGATCAAGTCCTGGCCCAGGTTCTATAAATAAAGTACACTTTGGAGCTTTGCTCCCTTCACTTAAGTTTCAAGAAATCATGATTCTCAAGCTGTCCTTTGAGAATTTGGATCTAATTTACCCTTAATCTATCCTGTTATTAATAATTTAACTAATTGGTTCATTCATTAATAACGATACAATAAATTATAATTCTTGGCATAGAAAGATAAATGAACTGTGTTCCTACCACATAAGACAGTATACCTCAAAATATAGTTTCCTTCAAAGGAGAGTCTCTGTTAAAGGCTCAGATTATAGGGTTCCACCCTAAAAGCCTTAATAAGTTTTTAGGCTGGGCAACAAGCTCCTCAAATAATGTTGATAAACAGTAACATTTGAGGACCATAATGCAAAGATTACATGGATCTATAAAGTGCAAGATTTTGCTGTATTTCTATTTCTGTATATTTAAATGTACTAATTTTTTAAAAAGAGTGAGAAAAGTTACATTTGTAGAAAAAAATATTGATGTGGTCTTGAAAGTTTGAGGTAAACAGAAGAGCAAATAATTTTAGGGATAGGAACTGTCATATGAAAGCAGAAAGCACTCCAAAATGGTACTCTAAAGAAAAAAAAATCATCCTTGAAGAGCAGATTCAGAAACCAAATTTTATCTGATTTTTCTTAAAGAAATAAAATAAACATCAAATGAATGATTTCCAAGTGATCTTTCCTAAGTCAGAATTTAGGAGGATGTCTCAAAGAGATATGAAAATGAATAAAATAAATCAGAACCAGGTGTAATTCATTTTATAATATATATTTTTGGAGTGATATTAGATTTAAGAAAAGTTGAAAAAATAGAACATTTATTTCTTGAAGAATATACAATGTAATAGACAACTCTGTCATTTACATATTATTATTTTATGATGCCTCTGAGTTTAATATTTTCATATGATCTGAAAATTTATATCTCTTATTTCTGTTTTCAATGAGTCAATTTTTATTTTATTGGTTTACTTAATGTTTATAAGTCGGTTATTTTTCCAAAGAAATTGGATGATGTGGTCATTAACTAAGATGAGAAAACTACTAGTATAGGGCTTGAGAGGAATATCAAGAATTCAGTTTTAGAGAACTCCAAAATGTGTATTACAGACTGAAGTAGAAATGCTGAGTAGGTCGCTGGAAATGTAGGTCTAAATCAAGGCACAGGTTTAGGTTAGATATAAACATTGAGGAGTCATCAATTAACAGATGGTAGAGCTTGTATGAGCTCATAAAAGGATGAGTATAGTGAATATCAGGGAAGGTCCCAGGATGAGCCATAGGACATTCCAGGTGAGAGAATGAAATGAAAAGGAGCAATAGAGAACTCTGAAAAGTGTCAAGCTAGTAATGAAAAGCAAAGAAGTATGAAATCATGGAAGCCACACGAAAAAAAAAAAGTGTTTTCAAGAAAAGAAAATGACAATTTTACCAACTTTGGGGAAATATAATTAAAAACAAAATCTACTCTTAATTGAGAAGTCTTTTCCACAAAAATATTAGAGGGGGGAAAAGCACTTTTATTATGGAAAAAGTATTGTTAGAATTTGATACATGTCACAGGCAATACCCTAAGAGATTGAAAAAATAGAAACAAATCTTACTGTTTTATTTAGCCAAGCAGATACACACCACACCATTACATAAATGTTTCTTTTATTTTAAATATTTATTTATATTTGTGACAGAGAGAGAGACAGAGACAGAGAAAGCCCATGAGCAGAGGAGGGGCAGAGAGAGGGGGAACAGAGGATCCGAAGCGGGCTCTGTGGTGACCACAGACAGCCCTTTGCGGGGCTCAAACTCAGGAACTGTGAGATCATGACCTGAGCTGAAATTCGATGCTTAACTGACTGAGACAACCAGGCACCCAACAAAAATGTTCTTAAAATAAACTATAATTAGTCTTCAAGAAAAAGGACTTGACAGCACTGTTTGTGACACACACCTTATCTTTACTTGGTAACTGGAGTGACCATTTGTGTTAGCTAATTGGCTTTATCTAGAGGAGAAAAAGACTTCTCATATTGAAACGCCCAGAATTCGAGAGAACCCCAAAAACAGACCACCAGAGACCAGAGTCAAAGCCAAGCGGCAAGGGTTGTTTATTTGCAGGTTCGAACCCGGTCCTCCGCGCAGTCACTCGTTGCCGGTGACGCTGAGAGGGCCTGAACAAAGCCTCTGCAGCCTTTTTATAGACAGAAGTAAACAAGTCATGGGGAGGGACAGATTTCCATGGTTACAAGTTTGCCATTGGTTAACATTCAAATGTGAACATATACCGTATCTGATTGGTTCCCGCCATCAGGTTTGGCTGGATCTAATTACAACATTTGGGATACCTTTGAATTCAGTCTATCATAGAGCGAGTTTAAAGTCTTGTTTGGCGACTAACAGGTTAACATCTCTCTCTCCAGGCCCTTCTCTCAGCAAGGTGGGGGGTGGCTGCTGGCCTTTTGGGAGTGGCTGCCACCCAGGGGGCTAGTCCCTTGGGCAATCGGGCGGCGGGGAAGCGAGCCTTAAGCATCGTTACAGAAGCAGAGAGAGCTGGTTAGGTGTTAGCTTCCCGCAGCGCAGGCATTTGCTCAGAAGTGGAAAAACTGGTTAAGTTTATTTAGGCCTGGGGCTATGTGCAGCCCGAGGTTTCTTTTAATGGAGGACTTAATTTTTGGCTCTACATTCCCCCCTTCTCTTGTGTATTTGAAGGCCCAATCATGGGTCTTTGGTCGGGTCCCAATCATTAGGGTGGCGATACTGCAACCTAAGTATTATGGGGTGTATTGTCCCCGGACATTCTTGCATGAAGGCAAGCAATCTAGTTAAATGACAAAATCTAAATCTCAGATGGACATACATTGTTAGGGATTTGGCAAGAGTTCAGTATGATGCAATTGCCATAGAAATTTAGTTATTTTTGTGACATATAATAACTCTTATAACAAAACATTAAAACTTTAGGATTTACATATATATTTGGGCAGTAATAGCACTTACCCATGCAATATAACCTAAGGTTTACTGTTATGTATAGTGTTTTTCCAAGTAACCTAGCATTTTAGATAAAAGGGCCTAATTGGCCAAAAGACCCCCTTTTTTACTGTTTAAATCCTGGGAAGTTTGTCAAAACCTTAGGAAGCTATAAAGCGTATCCTAAATAGGATTACAGATCATTACAAACCTTAAAGCTTTTTTTATTCAACCAAAGTGACAATAATAGATCTTAAAGGCGAATGCATAACATAATATAGTAGTTAGAAACCGACATTGGTTGGGGTAACTCTTTTAACATTGAGAATATTTAACTATGCAATCAAAGACCTGATAAAGATGAAACCTAAAGCTTCGGGTTTTCTTGGCAGAAAAAAGGAGAAAACTTTTGTTTACATTGTCTTATCAAGAGCAGATTTACAATCCAAGAAAACTTTGTCTTTTGACCGGAGAGAAAAGCAGAGTTTTAACCTTATACCAGTGTACTTTGCAAATTCCATTCATTTCAACCAGTCTATCCTGAGCACATATAAAATTCCTTTTCAAAGATTTCCCTTCACAGACCTTCTACATCTTTCCTTTGCCTTTAAACTTTGTCCCAAAGCCATTTCTCTCTAAGCAACCAGTCTTATTTAGGACAAAATTACTTTCTTTTACCCTCAACAAAAATGTATTTCCATTTCTTATATCCTTTTTTATGGATCTCTCAGTTTTTTATATACAGGGTTGCTTTCCATCAGTCTTAAGTACACTTAGCAGAATTTTAACTTGGGAAACCTTAGTCTCCAATTGAGGACCTAGTAACCAATTGAGAGGTGTTTACACTAGAATTTTTAAATCACTTTTTAAAAGGTCTAAATAGTCTTACTTTTTCTGCAATAGGAAGCTGAAAATTTAAACCTATGTTTAGTAACTATGTATTTTATTTTGATAGAAGTCATGCAATTCAGGCCAGACATATTTTCAAAAGGAGTTAACCCTATATGGTAGTGGGAGTTGCATACTCCTTGGGGTGCAAAGGGGAGGAGAGCTATCCAGTCTCCGCCAGTCTCCAAGGTCAATTTAATTAAGGTCTCTTTTAGAGTTCTATTTATTTTTTTATCTGTCCTGAACTCTGGGGTCTGTATGCACAGTGTAATTTCCAATTAATCCCCAGGGCCGTGGCTAAATTCTGGCTTACTTTGGACATAAATATAGGTCCGTTGTCTGACCCTATCATCTGAGGAAAGCCATACTTTATGAAGATGTCTTTCAGGAATTTCTCACGTTTGGTTGGGAGTGCTCGGCGGGCGGTGGTTCCTCAGCTCCTTGGTAGGTGTTTTTCCTTATCAAGGGCCATTACTTTACCGTGGAGATCCCAGAGCTAGCCATCCGCAATGACGAGGAGCTTAACAAGCTGCTAGAGTCTAGGTCAAATCCCGCATATCTGGTGTCAGCAGCGTTTCAGGCAAGCCTTCAAGTGCGTGGTGGTCGGCGATGGGTGAGTGCGCCTTGCGGAGGCCACGGGTTGGGCGGGGACGCCCCCAGAGACCTTGCCCGGGCTGGGGCTGGGCGTATGGCTCCGGGGATGTGGGAGCCACGGGGGTGCAGGCGGCTGGCTTGGGGCCGGTGCCGTGGCCCTCATGCCCTGATGTCCCTACCGCGCGCTCCTCAGAATGTTGAGCCCAGTGTCCATTAGGAACTCAGTGGATCGCCCTTTTACTTTTAGGGTTACCCTGGGTTAGGGGAGGGGTGCCGAACCCCGTTTCCCCTAGTCACTGTCATTTCCCATTACTAGAATGAGAGTTTCAGATTTATTCTTGGGGCATTCTTTGGCCCAATGTTCTTTCTCTTTGCCGTAGGCGCATTGATTTTTGCTTAATTGGGGGCGCCCCTCGAGCCGCTGGGAGTTCTCCTTACCTTCTTTTCCTGGAGCCAACTGTCTGAGGCGTCTTTTCGGTCCTCCAGTTCCGCAGTTCCCGCGAGTAGCATCTCGGCTAGACCCTGGTTTTGTCTCTTTTCAGCCCTTACCTGCTTGTCCTCTGCACTGTCCCTGCTGCTGTGTACCCTCTCTGCCACGACCACTAGATCTTGGAGGCTCTTTTTCCTAGACGTTCTAGTTTCTGAAGTTTTCTCCAAATGTTGGGAGCAGACTGACAAAAGCCATGGCCACCGCAGCTAAGTTCGCTGGGGCCTCTGGATCTATAGGAGTGCACTGGCGGAATGTCTTTATTACTCTCTTAAGGAACGCTGTGGGGCTTTCCTCTGGTCCCTGACTGACAATGTAGGCTTGCGAGCTGCAGCCTTGAGACCTCCCAACAGAGTCTGGCGGTAGACGAAGAGACTCTCCTTACCTTTAGCCAAGTTGTAGTTTCACTCTGGCCATGCCAGGGGAAACCTAGCGTCATTTTGAGCCTGGTCAGGAGTGGGAACTCTAGTGGGCCCAGGAACCAATTTTCTGGGTTCAGACTGGATTATTTTCCATTTCTCAGTACTGAACATGCCGGGAGCCACACTGGCCTCTCTGGATGGCAGTCGCAGCAAGGAAATGGCAGTGTTTGCATAGCTTCAGCCATGAGAAATGAAAACTGGCATCTCCCTCTGCCACTACTGGCTCGTGCTGGAAATAAGCCTACTGGTATTGACCAGGCCTCACAATATTCCATATTAGACTCATATTCTGAACACAGACTGAACATAGATACCTCATAAGGAAAAGTATATTCCTGCCTTTACAAAAGAGACTTTAGATGAAAGCTCTGTGGGCAATTGTCAAAAGGCTCTTCCTATGGGCCTTGCAGACCCAAGACTTAAACAATAAAGGGTGTTAAGAACACAAGAGTTACAATTTAGCCTGGCCCCGAGACAAAGAGTCTAATCCAAAGTTTAGATATAGATAAGGGCAGAACATAAGTTACTACATTTATCTTTGCTAATTGCTGAAGCATAGCAGCCCCTTCCTCAAGGCCCACATTCCACGAATATTTTCCTTTATACTGGCAGCTGGGATGAGGATAGATAAGAGTAACTAAAACATAACCCAGGCGCAAAGACTGACATATTTACGGCCCCCATGGTGCTTGCACATTCAGCATCAAGGAAAAGGCTCATTCAAGCAATTTAGGAATAAGCCTAATAAACATTTTACAAATAATTAGCCCTTGTAAAAATTCTGTCTTCTGATGTTATAGTATCGTTTAACCTTAAAATAAAGACACCAAAACCAACAGGACAGAGATGACTGCCTGGTGATCAGAAAGAATCTCAGGGCTCTCTCATTCTCTTTTGCTGACACCGTCTATCCTTCAGGGACTCCTGGACCTGTCGGAGCCGGCGCGGCCTCCGACATGAACAGAACCTGCAACAATTCACGGCGGCTTCGGGTCCCTTGGGCGGGGCCCATTTCCCCAGGGCCGCTGGGTCCGGTGGGGCAGGGGGCCCCTGTGGTTCGGGTGGCGCCTTTGTTCCTCCTGCTGGGTCCTGTGGAGGAAGTTGCCTAAGGAGGGGAAGAAGTTAATTTTTCCTCCGTTTCGCCCTGTAAGAAAGGGTAGAGCGGCGCAGAGGGTTCAGTTTTCCTTTTCGGCAGCTCCAAAGCCCGGGAGGGCGGGTGCTTTTTAGTCACCGCCAGGGTGTCAGGTTTCTGTGGAGGCAAGAAACTTTTAATCTAAGGGGGTGGGTTATCAACCAGATCAGCCCAAACCATGATGTCCGGTGGCCATTTCACATTGAAAGTGGGCCATTCTGTGCAGCAGTAAGTTTAAAATGGACCCTTCCTAACAGTCACTGAGAGGTTATGGGCTAACATTAAGTCTAGGGGTTTGGGTGAAGTCTGTCTCATAACGTCAGTCTCAGTCACAAGGTAATAAACACCAACAGAGAAAATTGACAATTCGACATAGACATACACAGAGAGAGACTGATAACAGAGTCCGCTGCGCACAGACACAGACACAGAGAGACCGATAGTAGAGTTCGCTGCGCACAAACACAGAAGGCTAGCCAACAGAAGAAGGCGCCGGCCTCGAACCGGTGCGCCCCCCAGAAGAAGGCGCCGGCCTCGAACCGGTTCGCCCCCCAGAAGAAGGCGCCGGCCTCGAACCGGTGCGCCCCCAGAAGAAGGCGCCGGCCTCGAACCGGTGCGCCCCCCAGAAGAAGGCGCCGGCCTCGAACCGGTGCGCCCCCAGAAAAAGGCGCCGGCCTCGAACCGGTGCGCCCGCCGGCCTCGAACCGGCTCACCCGCCGGCCTCGAACCGGCTCGCCCGCCGACCTCGAACCGGCTCACCAGATGGGCACCGTAGGACGTCTCCTCGGTCCCTACCGACTGCTCTATAGCGCGTCCGCCAGAGCCAGTACAGTCCCCGATGCAGATTCCGCGCGGCAGAAACCGAAACAAACAGATAAGACAGAAACTGATGCTGAGACAAACAGACAGACAGAGCCGGCTCACTTACCGATCGGTCTTAGGAACAACCCGTTGACTTGGGGTCTGGTGGGTCTGGAGGGGAAATATCCCGCGCGAGCCCCCATATGAAACACCCAGAATTCGAGAGAACCCCAAAATCAGACCACCGGAGACCAGAGTCAAAGCCAAGCGGCAAGGGTTGTTTATTTGCAGGTTCGAACCCGGTCCTCCGCGCACTCGTTGCCGGTGACGCTAGGAGGCCCTGAACAAAGCCTCTGCAGCCTTTTTATAGACAAAAGTAAACAAGTCATGGGGAGGGACAGGAGATTTCCATGGTTACAAGTTTGCCATTGGTTAACATTCAAATATGAACATTTACCGTATTTGATTGGTTCCCGCCATCAGGTTTTTGGCGGGATCCAATTATAATATTTGGGGTACCTTTGAATTCAGCCTATCATAGAGCGAGTTTGAAGTCTTGTTTGGTGACTAACAGGTTAACATCTCTCTCTCCAGGCCCTTCCCTCAGCAAGGTGGGGGGTGGCTGCTGGCCTTTTGGGAGTGGCTGCCACCCTGAGGCTAGTCCCTTGGGCAATCCGGCGGCAGGGAAGCGAGCCTTAAGCTTTGTTACAGAAGCAGAGAGAGCTGGTTAGGTGTTAGCTTCCCGCAGCGCAGGCATTTGCTCAGAAGTGGAAAAGCTGGTTAAGTTTATTTAGGCCTGGGGCTATGTGCAGCCCGAGGTTTCTTTTAATGGAGGACTTAATTTTTGGCTCTACAATATCAAACTGAATTTTAGATAATTTTGACAGACATCCAATGTCACCATTCATATGTATATTCTTACTACTTAGTGTTTCAAAGAGGCCTCCATCCTGATCCTTTGGGTCAGCCCTGTGCAGTTTATATACACAGAACACATATAAGGATTGTCTAATATCTTTCAGATGTAAGTTATTTCAAAACAGCTTGAAGCCACAACAATTTTTGGGAAATTGAAATACTTCATTTTGAAATGTTAGCTATTACTGTGTTGAAATCTGGAGTCTTCTCTGCTTTTTGTTGTATTTGCTCACACCACAGCAGCAGATGGAGAAGGGCACCTCCCTGCCTAGCTTGCTTGCTAATAGCTGGGCTATCAATCAGGCTACCACGTGCCTTAGAAACTGGTAATCCAGCTACAGCTACAGTGGGACATATTGCCCAAGTCAGTATGTAAGGGAAGGAGAAACATAAACTAACTTCTTTGAGAAAGATTCCAGGAACAGGGGGAAAAAAGGGAGAGGGGGACCAAGTACCTTCACTGGGGAAATAGATTAGGAAACATATTTGGCCACATGTCTGAACCCTATTTCTTACTTTGGTAATCATATAACTTAACTATCAGTAATCAGGTTACTATTTTGGAGTCTGATGGCTTTGTCTTTTATCTCAACTACTTCTGTCTGGACTTGGGAGGGAATCAAGAGTGTTGTTTGTGGGTCCCCTCACACATCGATAAGTAGGAGATAACACCACAGGTTGGTAATTGCCTAAGAAATGGATCAAATTGTGGGCAGCTCAGGGGAAAAAAGTCGATGAGGATAGAAGATGAATCTGTGGATGCTTTTGGATGACAGTGAGTTGACTTAACACATCTCACAATGTGTGACTATATTGGGCTGATAAGAAAAGATTATGACTGAAGTGGCAAAAATTAAAGGCATACCTAGTCCAACAGTTACAGAGGCAGCTTTGACTTATTTATCCCTTCATAGGTTTAATCAGCCAAATTTCCCAAGGGTAAGGGAAATCATTTTCTAAACTTTGAATCAGAGACAGTAGTTGGTAGCTCTTTCACCAGTTTGAATAGGGATAGAATTTTTAAATTTTAGAACAGATTGGAGAAAGTACCTACTATGCAAAGAGCACTGTGTGAGGTGCACTAGAGAGATGGAGAGATGTAATTTTTATCTTAGAAAGTTTGCAGATTAGCTGAGAAAGTAGGCCATTCATTAAATTTTTCTATTTTTCTTTTTAAGTAATGTGTTTAGGGGCACCTGGGTGAGCATCTTGAAACGCCCAGAATTCGAGAGAACCCCAAAAACAGACCACCAGAGACCAGAGTCAAAGCCAAGCGGCAAGGGTTGTTTATTTGCAGGTTCGAACCCGGACCTCCGCGCACTCACTTGTTGCCGGTGACGCTGAGAGAGGCCCCGAACAAAGCCTCTGCAGCCTTTTTATAGACAGAAGTAAACAAGTCACGGGGAGGGACAGATTTCCATGGTTACAAGTTTGCCATTGGTTAACATTTAAACGTGAACATATACCGTATCTGATTGGTTCCCGCCATCAGGTTTGGCTGGATCTAATTACAACATTTGGCATACCTTTGAATTCAGCCTATTATAGAGCGAGTCCAAAGTCTTGTTTGGCGACTAACAGGTTAACATTTCTTTCTCCAGGCCCTTCCCTCAGCAAGGTGGGGGGTGGCTGCTGGCCTTTCCTGATTGGGTGTTGCCAGGGTAGTGTGGTGGAGTGACAGAGGGAACATGAAGCTAGTCGCTTGGGCAATCCGGCGGCGGAGAAGCAAGCCTTAAGCGTTGTTACAGAAGCAGAAAGAGCTGGTTAGGTAACGGCTTCCCGTAGCGCGGGCATTTGCCCAGAAGCGGAAAAGTTGGTTAAGTTTTTGGTTTAGTTTATCTAGGCCCCTCAATCTGACTCTTGATTTTCAGCTCAGGTCATGACCTCATGTTCATGGGATTGAGCCCTGCTGTCAGTGCAGAGCCTGCTTGGGATTCTCCTTCACCCCACTCTCTCCCCCCACCCATCCCATTCATGCTCTCTCACTCAAAATAAGTAAATAAATATTTTTAGGCAATGTGTTTATTACTATGAAGGTCCCTATCAACAGAGAGCCTTCTTTTCCCTAAAACACAGGACACCAGGTAAACTGGTCACCTTGGTGTGTAAAACAGTTTTAAAGTATTTTGAACAATATTAATCAAAATCCATTTTTGAAAGTGCCATTCCATTCATTGCATGGGTGTCATTTTAATTTATTTCAGAGTGCCAGCTAGGAGGAGTAATAGTGTTCAAGTTAGCCAAGTTCACCATTGCAGGAACAGAAATTGAATAATATATAATAATATATTTGGTCCTTCTTGTCTCCAGGTAAGTCCTATGGGTTTCCATTTTTGCTGGTTTTTGTTGATTTTTCTATTTTTCTTTCTTCCTCTGTCTTTATACTTAACATCTAAAGCTAGTTTTCACAGTCTGTTCTATTTTTATTCAAAGTCTTTATCCCAATCATGTATTGGGTATCTGTTCCATGTCTGTCTTCTCCAATATGTTTTGCAGTCCATAAGGACAGAGATAGTATCTATCTTGCTCACTACTCCACCCTCTTTGGATAGCACTATATAAACTACCAATACATATTTGATGTTACCCTAAAGGCTGTCCTGACTTAATTGCATTCTTGGCTAGTCACTGATTTAAATGTTAAATAATAACTTACTCAGTTTTCTCATCTATAATTTAGGAGAGTAATTATATCTGCCAAATGGAGATGCTGTTAAGATTATATTAGTTAATATGTGCAAAACATTATGTTAATGGGCAAAACATTAGAACAGTAAGTGTATATAAAAAGTGTTAGGAGCCTTCCTGAACTCATAAGTTGAAAATACTCCTTGTGAGGTTAAGGCAAGTTTGCATGGTCTCTTGCCGTCAGATGGCGAACAATATCCACCCCCACTCAGTTATTTCTGCTTAAGCACCAACCCCCAAGGTACCTTGTTAATTGATATTGGAAGAAACTGTCCCCTTATTCTGGCCCAGATATGATGATTGCACACTGTGAAAAAAGGTATTGTAAGAGTCTCTCCCTTTGTGATTATGGGAACAGACATCCGTCTGCGGCAGGTCCTATCCTCTTTGATACTTCCCTCATTCTATTACCTTTGTTTTTCCTTCTCAGGTAGCAGTGTCCTTTCTAAACGACTGCATAATTTTGTCAGTAATCATAGCTTCCTTTTCTTATAAATATTTGTCTGATCCTTGGAGCCACATTAATTGTCCTTTGTCTCTTTCCAGTTTTTTAAAAATATATAATAAAAAAGGAGGAGATGCTGGGAGCCGCACCGGCTTCTCTGGATGGTAGTCACAGCGAGGAAATGGCAGCGTTTGCACAGCTCCTGCCATGATAAACAAAAACTGGTATCTCCTCCTGCTACTACTGGCTCATGTTGGAAATGAGACTGCTGGTATTGACCAGGCCTCACAATATTCCAAATCAGACTGATATTCCCCACACAGATTCCTCATAATGAAAAGTATATTCCCGCCTTTTCAAAAGAGATTTTATATTAAACACTGTGGATGATTGTCAAAAGACTCTTCCTATGGGCCTTGCAGATCCAAGACTAAAGGGGGCTAAGAACACAAGAGTTACAATTGAGTCTGGGCAAAGAGCCTAATTTAGAGTTAAGGACAGATATCCACCCCCATCCAATTGTTTATGCTTGGAGCACCGATCCCCCAAGGCATTTGTGATCAGTATTTGGAGTGACTTATTCCAGCCTTGAATATGCTGATTGCTCCCTGTGAAGGAGCCTATTGAGGAACTTCTTTCGTGATTATGGGAGCAGAGGTGTTTCCTGAAAGACCTGTTTTCCTTAATACTTCTCCTTAAACAAGCTATTGACCTCTGCTCACAAAGAAGTAACTTCACCCTTTTTATGTTAAAAACATTGTCTTGTATGCTAAAGATACCTTCCTTCCCCACAGGATAAGCATCTAAATCACCTACCTCAATCACTGTTGATAAAGATTATGCATGAGTCTTCTACAAATCTATGTTCTGAGAAATTCTTACATATCAAAGAAGTTTGTTATCAGAAACTTCTTTGACACAGAAACGCCGACACATTGTCTAAGGCAAATGCCACTTCTGTGCCGTCCCCCAAACACTTAATTATAAAATAAAATTGAGCTCCAGTCAGAGAAGAGATGCCTGCCTGGTGACCAGAAAGATTCTTGTGGCCTCTCTCATCCCTCCCTCGCCGACACCATCCATCCTTCAGGGACCCCTGGACCCAGCCAGAGCTGGCCTCTGACAAAAAAGCAAGATATAAGGATAGCTATGACTACACAAAATTTATGATTTTTTACTTCTTCTTATAGGGCATTAAAAGTTTAGTTCTTGATTCAAATTCCCTTGTGTGAATACTTCTCTGACCATAGTTTCTTCATCTATAAAAGAAGACTATCACAGTATTCACCTGTTAGGATTTTGTGAGTTAACTTAGTCAATACATGGAAAGTGCATAGAACACCATCATACACATAGTAAGATTTAAATGTTAGCTATCGTTCTAGGTGTTTGAGTGGATGCCTCTGAACAGAATTGATAATTACTGTGAAATTCATTTAATTAAATGTTAAAATTTAAATGTTGAAAGATCAATAATAAATATTACTGGTTCCATTTCAATTAATTGCAGATATATTGTATTTTTAAGAAACAGAAAATATCTACAGTGTATAGAGGATTCTGGCTCGAAAAGGCTCTCCTCTACAAATTTAAAGGGCTCCATTCTCTTATCTTGTAAGAATAGATTCATGACCAGCTTCTTACTTGAGATATAATGAGTCTAGTCCAATGCCAGACATCTCTGAGGGTCAAAGGAATAAAGCTCCAAATGGAATTATTTTTCCAATGGGAAGATATGGTAAAAGCCCAAGTTTATATAAGCTAAGTTTAAACTTAAATTTAGCAAACTGTGCAATCTTATGTTTTAATTTATAACGTGTCAACCATAAAACCTAGTTTTGTTGAATGGCCGGAGAAAGACTATAATAGAATAGAGTAAGGCATACATTTTGGAAGGAAGGGAGGGAGCAGAGAAGGAAAGAAGGAAGCAAGAAAGGGAGGAAGAAGGGATGGAAGACAGTCCATAGCCTCTAAAAACTTGAAGCTTTATGGTAATCGGTCAAAACAGAGTTCCAATGTAGAGCCAAAAATTAAGTCCTCCATTAAAAGAAACCTCGGGCTGCACATAGCCCCAGGCCTAAATAAACTTAACCAGCTTTTCCACTTCTGAGCAAATGCCTGTGCTGCGGGAAGCTAACACCTAACCAGCTCTCTCTGCTTCTGTAACAAAGCTTAAGGCTCGCTTCCCCGCCGCCGGATTGCCCAAGGGACTAGCCCCCTGGGGGCAGCCACTCCCAAAAGGCCAGCAGCCACCCCCCACCTTGCTGAGAGAAGGGCCTGGAGAGAGAGATGTTAACCTGTTAGTCGCCAAACAAGACTTAAAACTCGCTCTATGATAGACTGAATTCAAAGGTATCCCAAATGTTGTAATTAGATCCAGCCAAACCTGATGGCGGGAACCAATCAGATACGGTATATGTTCACATTTGAATGTTAACCAATGGCAAACTTGTAACCATGGAAATCTGTCCCTCCCCATGACTTGTTTACTTCTGTCTATAAAAAGGCTGCAGAGGCTTTGTTCAGGGCCTCTCAGCGTCACCGGCAACGAGTGACTGCGCGGAGGACCGGGTTCGAACCTGCAAATAAACAACCCTTGCCGCTTGGCTTTGACTCTGGTCTCTGGTGGTCTGTTTTTGGGGTTCTCTCGAATTCTGGGCGTTTCACCAACAAGTAGAGACTGTGGGAGGTGGAAAAGATACATTGTTTTTGCAAATTAAAAAGAGTGCCCCTTTTGGCAGGGGCACCTGGGTGGCTCAGTTGGTTAAGCGGCAACTCTTAATTTTGGCTCAGGTCATGATCTTTCCACTTGTGAGTTGAAGCCCCACGTGGGGCTTGCACTGACAGTGCAGAGTCTGCCTGGGATTCTTTCTTTCTCTGTCTCTCCCCTATTCTCTTTATTTCTCTCTCTCAAAATAAATAAATAAACGTAAAAAACTTTTTTTTAAAAAGAGAAAAGGTTGGGTTAATCTGGAAAATTTCCATATGGGGCTAAGTTAAGAGGCTCAACTGACCCCTACCATGTTGACTGTCAGGCCTCCTAAGAAACAACTGGTAGTAACTTTACCCAGCTCACTATTTAGCAATAATCTTGTTCTCAGAGTAGTGGATCTGAAGCAACTCCCCAAATAATTTCGGAGAGGAATTTCCTCTATACCTTATATCCCAGAAATGTGGACCACTTGAGTGAATACCCTCCTCAAAGCCAATTTCACATCCCTGTTTCTTAAGGTATAAATCAAAGGGTTAAGAGAAGGAGTAACAATGTTATTTAACACCTGAATAACAGAGTCCAGCCAGGGGCTGGAAGCAGGCCTGAGATAGATGAGCATCACTGGCCCATAAAACAAGAAGATTGAAATCAGGTGGGCACTGCATGTTGAAAAAGCTCGGCGCCTGCCTTCAGAAGTGCTGATTTTCAATATGGAAAAGACGATGCGACCATAGGAAGTAAGGATAAGGAAGAAGCAGGTAAGAGTCACAACATCCACATTAGTAAAACTCACTGTCTGAGCTAGAGAGGTGTCTGCACAGGCCAGGGGTAGCACCACTGGGATATCACAGAAGAAATTATCCACCTCATTGGGGCCACAGAAGGGTAAATTAAAGACCAGAAATGTGAGGATACTTCCATGCAGACAGCCACCCAACCAAGTGCCCAACGTCAAGCCAGTACACACCCTGTGGTTCATGATGACTGTGTATCGCAAGGGATGGCAGATGGCAACAAAACGGTCGTAGGCCATTGCAGTGTACAGGAAGCACTCAGTGCCACCCAGGAAGTGGTAGAAGAAGAGCTGGCAGGCACAGCCCTGAAAAGAGATGGTCCGGCTTTGCCGCATTAGGTAGAGCATCATTTTGGGGGAACTCACTGAAGGGAAAAATATGTCAAACACAGACAGGTTTCCCAGGAAGAGATACATGGGGGTGTGCAGGTTGGAGGAAACCAGAATGGTGAGGAAGATGAGCAGGTTCCCCAGTAGGGTGAAGAGGTAGAAGGTCAGAAATAGGACAAACAGCATATTCTCCAGCCCTTCAGTATTCGGAATTCCCAAAAGGGTGAACTCCGTCACAGAAGTGTAGTTCTGCATGTTTATGCAACAGGGGGTCCTGGAAAAGTACAGCAATAATCATGATATAAGACCACAAATAACTGTGAATATATTTTCCTGGTAGAGTTATTTCTGAGGCAGTGGCTACAAGCAAAAGAAGGCCAGAAAGGGAAAGGAGACGCATACTAACTCTGGCCTTGGTGCTGAGTCATGTGTCATATTTGGCCTCTCAGGTTTTTCGTTTATTAGATTAAGTAGCAGAATAACTTATCTTTATAGTTAGCAAACCTCTTGCAGGAATCAACTCTTTGTAGATTTATTTATTTATATGGAGAGAGAGAGACAGAGAGACAGAGAGAATCCCAAGCAGGCTCTTTGCTGTAAGCCTGGAGCCTGACATGGGGCTCAAACCCATGAACCATGAGATCATAACTTGAGTCAAAATCAAGAGTTGGACGCTCAATGGACTGAGCCACCTAGGAGCCCCAGGAATCAACTCTTTTTACCAGTTTCTATATAATTTCTCCCAATCTGATTTATTGTTATACAAACTGACACATCTCAGAATCCTTTTCTCCATGGAAAATTTGTCATCAGGTGACAATCTTATTAGATTGTCATAATTATGTCATGTCATAATTAGTTGATGATAAATAAGCCAATGATCCAAATATATGCATATAAAAATGTGAGCCTATATATAAATGATATACACTTGTTTATTTTTACTTTCCACAATGCTCTTTCCATTCTCCATAGTTTATATTCAAGAAAAAAGTATACAATTCATATTTATACCCAAATGCATACAGAAATTGGACTGAATCTAGAAGAAGACATTAGGTAATAGAAGATAATAGAAATAAATACTGTATCCCACTAGAAATGTACCTCTCTACATAAAGACTTTATTTCTATACTACAGATCTCACAAATCTAAATCTCAATGACATTAATATCATTTAGCTTTATTAATTAATGCCAGTAGATAAACTTTAACAAAACCCTCAGTTATATTTTCAAAAGGACAGTATCTCCATCTGTTCATTTCTGTCCCATTTTATGTTAGCCTTCCATATCTGTCATTGGTATAACTGATTTCCCTCTGTGATCAATATTTGTTCATAGAAGAAATCTATTCATACCAGTTTATAAATTGCTGATCCGTTACTATTTCCTACATTATTTCCATTTTCACAAGGATAAAGCCTTATGATATGGATCAGAATCTCAGTAAGCAGAGTTCCTGGCAAGATTAGAGAAGTAGAAGAAACAGGAGCTCTTCAACCCATTCTTGAAATCCATCTATATAGCCAGGCCCCTATAGAAAGCTTGTCCTGCTCCAAATGTTTGAATGGGTTTTTATCCCAGCAAAGAGAGACAGAGAGACAAAAAGACTCTTTTGTAGCCCAGGGTGCAATTTAAATGTTGAGTTTGGGCAATGGCTATCAATTTAATCTCACAAACATTCATTGCTTTATCAACCTGTGAGAAATGTAAAGATAAATAAAATGAAGTAGTCACCCTGTAAAAGTTCACTCTAGAGTTATATAAAATTGGTTTATAACCCTCACTTTGTCTCTACCATTTGCTAATGCTGGGGTCATAAGCAATTTACTTGACATCTCTGGGCCTCATCTCCTGCAAGAGAGTAATGCATCGTAATATTGTTTGCCTTAGAAGGTGTTTGTGAGGATTTAATGAGATGATGAGCATGAAATGTTGAGCTCAGTGCTTGACACTTAGTGGTAAATGTTCAATATTAGTTGAACAACTAACTTCATGGATATAAGACTGTGATAGTACGGGTGATGCTTTGGTAATAACAAAAGCAAATGTGATGGAAATATAAGTAAAGTGGACCCCTCCAGCCAATCCAGGGGTCCCTAAAGGATGGATGGTGTTAGTGAGGGAGAGATAAGAGAGCCCCGAGATTCTTTCTGATCACCAGGCAGGCATCTCTGCTCAGCCTCGATTCTCAACTTTACTTACCTGTGAAGGTACAGAGAACAAGAAAAGTGGCATTTGCCTTAGTAGATGAATAACATAGATTTTGAGAAAGTCTCAGGTATAATCTTAGCATTAGTGAAACAACTTAGCTACAGGCACTCATGCTTATCATATGGCGATGGAAGGTATTTTTTGTGTGTGTGAGTACACGTTTTCCAACGTTTAAGCAAAAGTAAGATATACAATGTTTCCAGCATAGCCTTGAGAAAAACCTTTTACCAAGAAGCAAACAGAATTGTATATGTAAAGGTCAATCTTTTGTGAGTAACGTTCATTAGCCTGTTTATAGCTCAAGGGAAGTATCGAGGAAAACAGGATCTGCCAGAGACACAATGTCTGCTTTCACAACCTCAAAAGAAGATTTCTTTACCATTAGCCACAGAGCCTATAGTTCCCACAACGTCATCCATGCCCAGGAATAGCATGTTACTCTATATGGGAATATTATTTTATTAATTGTTAATAAAACTTTTGAAGTTATCAATTACTTAGTTCTAGTAATGATTTCCAGGCTACTGAACATTAATGTCTCTCCATATCACAATAAGTTCCTAACAAGATGCAATAATCATACCAGGGCCAGAACAAGGGGACAAGCCATTCCTAATCTCAATCAACAAAGCACTAAGGGGTATATTGCTCAAGCAGAAACAATAAGAAAAGGGGCAGCTATTGGTCGCCACCCGACAGCAGGAGACCTTGCAAGCCTGCCTTAGCCTCACAAGGAATATTCTCAACTAGTGAGTTCAGAATGGCTCCCAAAAGTGGGCTTGAAAAAGGATCTGTGAGACTTGAAAAAGCAGAGAAAACATAGATATAGTCAACTGATCTTTGAAAAATCAGCAAAGGCAATACAATGAAGAAAAGGTGGTCTTTTAAACGAATGTATCTGGAACAAGAGGGCATCCATATGCAAACAAATCTAACATAGACTTTATATTCTTCACAAAAATTAACTCAAAATGAATCACGGACATAAATGTGAAATGCAAAACTATAAAATTCTTAGAAGATAACATAAGAGAACATCTAGATAACATTGGGTGTGTATCTTTTAGATGCAAAACCAAAGGTCCCACCCATGAAAGAAAATGTGGATAAGCTGCACTTCATTATCATTTCTTAAAATTCTGCTTTTCAAAAGGATGCCGTCAAGAGAATGAGAAGACTAGCCACAAACTGGGAGACAATATTCTACAAAAGACACATCTGATAAAGGGTCATCATCCAAATTATATGAACGACTCTTAAAACTCAGTAATAAAAAAACCAACAACCCAGTTATAAATTGGGCCAAAGACCTTAATAAATACCTCACCAAAGAAAATGTATAGATGTCAAATATGCAAAGGAAAAGATGTTTTACATCATTTGCCATCAGGGAAATGCAAATTAAAGCAACAATGAAATATTATGACAAACCCATTAGAACTAGCCAGAATCCAAAACACTGGTGACACCAAACACTGGTGAGAATGTGAAGCAACAGGAACTCTCATTCTTTTCTGGTGGGCATGCAAAATGGCGCAAGCACTTTAGAAGAAAGTTTGTCAGTTTCTTACAAAACTAAATCTACTTGGGACACCTGGGTGGCTCAGTTGGTTGAGCATCCGACTTCAGCCCAGGTCATGATCCCATGGCTCGTGTGTTTGAGTCCTGTGTTGGGCTCTGTGCTGACAGCTCAGACTCTGAGCGTGCTTCAGATTCTGTGTCTCCCTCTCTCTCTGTTCCTCCCCCACTCACACTTTGTCTGTCTGTCTCTCTCTCAAATATAAACCAATATTAAAAAAAAAAAAAAACTAAACTAAATGTACTCTTACCATATGACCCAGCAACCATACTTGTTGGTATTTATTCATAGGAGTTGAAAACGTATGTCTACACAACCCCGCATGTGGTTCTTTATAGAAACTGTAGTCATAATTCCAAGCTTTAGCCAAAACTTGGAAACAACTAAGATGTCCTTCAGTAGGTGAATGAGTAAATAAACAATGGTATATCCAGAAAGAAATGAGCTATCAAGCTATGTAAAGATATGGAGGAATCTGGGGTGCCTGGTTGTCCCAGTCAGTTAAGCATCCCACTCTTGATTTCGGCTCAGGTCATGATCTCACAGTTCATGAGATGGAGCCCTGCGTTAGGCTCCATGCTGACAGTGTACAGCCTGCTTGGGATCCTCTCTCTCCCTCTCTCTCTTCCCTTCCCCTGCTCACTTGCATGCAAGCTCTCTCATTCAAAATAAACAAAATAAACTTTAAAAAAAAAAGATATGGAGAAATCTTTAAATGCATATTACTAAGTGAAAGAATCCAATTTGAAAAGGCTACATACTGTACAATTCCAACTATGCAACATTCTGAAGATAGTAAAAATAAAATCGGTGGTCTCCAAGGTTTGAGGACGGGGGGACAGGGAATGAATAGGTAGAGCACAGATTTTTAGGGCAATGAAAATACTCTGTGTAATACCATAATAGTGGATATATGTCATTATATATTTTCAAAACCCTTAGAATGTACAGAACTGAGTGTGGACCCTAATGTAAACTAGAGGCTTTGAGTAATTATGATGTGTCACTATAAAGGTTCATCACTTAACAAATGTACTCCCTGGTGGGGAATGTTTGATAACAGAGCAGGCTGTACATGTGCAGGGGACTGTGGTATATGGGAAATCTCTGTATTTTCTATGCAACTGTGCCATGGACCTAAATTTTCTCTAAAAAGTGAAGTCTTTCTTTAAAAAAAGAAGAGAGACACACAGGTCAGGAAAACGTTATTTTCATTAGACCCACAGCAGAGTTTTAGGTAAATATACTGGCAAAATTAAAAGAACTCTCTATAGGCTAGAAGTGCATAAATTCTCCCTTTAATCTGAACCTTTCTGTTTCTACGTCAGCAACCAAATTCACAAAGATATCTGGTCCAAGCTTTGCCCTAGGCAAAAGTGTAAATTTCACAAATTACCTTATATCCGCTTTCAAAATCCTTCTCAATCCTCCCCTGCAATCCGCACTCAATGCCTCTTCTCCATCCAAACCTATTCTCAAGAAAGAATGGGATATGAGTCCAAAAAAATTTTCTAAGGATAGATGTTGCATAATCTTAAAGTCGTTTGGAAAAGTACTGAATTTCCACCCCAGAAGATTTTTTAACATAATCTATAGGCACATCTCTTGGGAAAATGGATGCAGGAATTATTCTCCTACTGCAAAGGAAGGTAGACAACATGTTTTCTTCCAACTTGAGATTCTACAATTTTATATTATTAGCTTTTTATAAATTTTGTGTATCACTATCACCACACTCACTGACATTTGTGTTTTAAGCCTTTGTCTCGAAGGAATGAAAATGTGTCTGTTGAAGGAAGTTCTCATATTGCTAAAAGAGTGGATAGATACTGATAATATGTTATAAGTGGAGATAATTTCTGAATAGATTTCACAAAGACTGTCTCCCCTTCAATATCACTACCTTCCCTCCATACACCAGTCTTCTACCACACAAGCACATTTTTCTCTGCCTTTTCCCCTTCATTTCTTTGAGTGCAGACTTACTAATGGGTCGTTGAACTCAGCCAGAATATTCTTGAGTTCCATGATTTTCCTTCTTCAGTTGGCTGAGCAAGGGAAATGACCAATACAAATACAGAGTAGAAATAGGAAACATAGAACAGGAAGTCATAAAATCAGAACATATGTTAGAGAGAAGCAGGTAAAGTTTTAGACACAAGCCAGCTGATGGAAAACACATCTAACATGATAGATTTTTCTAGTCTGTAGGCAAGAAGAATGTCCCTAAAGCTAAAATTCTATTTTGGCATACGATGCCATGGCATAGAGCCAAGGTTTTGTACCTTCTGCTCTTGAACCCAAGATATCTAGATTCTACGCTCACCCCTGCTGTGTAGTCTGGTCCTGAAATTCTGCATTTATGTTTGTAAACTAGAGAGTTCCTTTTGAGACAATATCTCCAGTGGCCCAATACACAAACTTATTGAGCATGAATGAGCAAAGGGAATAATTAGAGGCCTTCCTCTCTTTCCTCATACCTCTTTCCCATTACATATCTCATTATTTCATAGTAACGTATATTCATTATAAAAGTAGCATTGCAACTTTATATGCTATTTGGTAAATATTCAAAAGAGTAAGAAAATATACCATACTTCCTCTACCTTAACATTAGCAATGTTAACAGTTCAGTGTTTTCTTTCCAATCACTGAGCCACATGGTTATAGTATTTTTAAAAAGTTTATTCATTTTTTATCACTGAGAGAAAGAGAGAGTGCAAGCAGGGGAGAGGCAGAGAGAGAGGGGGAGACACAGAATCCAAAGCAGGCTCCAGGCTCTGAGCCATCAGCACAGAGCCCAACACGAGGCTCAAGCCCATGAACCCTAAGATCATGACCTGAGCTGAAGTAGGAAGTTTAACTGACTGAGCCACCCAGGAGCCCTAGTTATGGTATATTTTTAACTACTTATAATCATACCACATATGTAGTTTTGCAAGTCTGCCTTTTGATTTCAATTTTTAAATGAACAGTTGTCCTTATATTTCTCAAAAAAGTAAAGCAGGTAGGCAGATAGATAGGTTATGCATATAAAGTACACTGTGATAAAACTCTTAATTCATACAGTTATCTATATTTGAGACCTTATTAAAAGTAAACTTACCAATGTGGCACCTGGGTGGCTCAGTCAGTTAAATGTCTGACTCTTGATTTCAGCTCAGGTCATGATCTCAGGGTTCATGAGTTCAAGCCACATGTCGGGCTCCACATCGACAACACCAAGCCTACTTGGGATCTCTCTCTCTCCCTTTCTCTCTGCCCCTCCCCTGCCCATGGTCGCTCTTTCTCTCAAAATAAATAAACTTTTTTATAAAAATAGGCTTAACTAAATAGAAATGCTATAAAAATTGTGAATATTATGTTTTTTAAGATTATTGTCAAATTATGAACTTTGTTGGCAGCAATGCTTATAAGAGCCAATTTTACCAGCATTGCATAATAACATATTTAAAAGTTGTAAAGATTATTTCATAAGCAATTGACAGTCAACTATTTTTTTAATATTCATCTCTGGTAACCCTTAAGGCTAAACATGTTTACAAACTATTTATGATTTTTCCTTAAAGCAACTGAAACAATGTGTTGGCAAACTGACAAATGGAATAGAAGAAAGAACATAAAAACATGCTTCCTGAATATATGGATAACTGACATTAAGTCAAAGGTAATATGGAAGATCATGCAGAAATTTTTTTCAGTAAATTATGTAACTCGATCAATAAGGAAAAGATCAGTTTAATCTCTTACCACATACCCTATACAAAATCAATTCCAGTCATTTGTAAATTCAAATTTGTAAAGCAAACAATGCAAGTTTTCAAGTTAAATTTTGGGGAAAGTATTTCCGAACCAGATATAGAAACTAGTAGCAACAAATTAACCATTGATCATTTTTGTTGCTTTCAAATGCAGAATAACAAAGAAAATCAAAAAGGAGAAGTGAAAGTCAGAGATGTTATTTATAGCACATATTACTAATAAGGACTAAAACTCAAAAAAAACCCTTATAGGACAGACATTTTATTTTTAGTATGTATACTGTAAAAACAAGCAATCCAATATGAAGCAGGCAAATGACTTGACCAGTCTTCACCAGAGAAGAAATACAAATAGCCAATAAACAACAAAAACTCTGCTCCATCACTAGAAGAAATAGGGAAATGAAATTTTAAATTGCAATAAAATTTGATTAAAGTAAATGTCAAAGTCATCAATTACTAGAACTTTCACATTGCACGACGGGAGTACAAATTTATAGAACCAAAAAAAATTTATAAAGCAAAAGAATCAAGAGCAAAAATAAACTATTGGGACCTCATCAAGATTAAAAGCATCTGCATGGCAAAGGAAACAATCCATAAAACTAACAGGCAACCAATGGAATGGGAAAAGATAGTTGCAAATGACATATCAGATAAAGTGTTAATATCCACAATCTATAAGGAACTCACCAAACTCCACACCTGAAAAACAAACAATCCAATGAAGAAATGGGCAGAAGATAAGAACAGACACTGCTCCAAAGAGGACATCCAGATGGCCAACAGACACATGAAACAATGCTCAGCATCCCTCCTCATCAGGAAAATACAAATCAAAACCACACTGAGATACCATCTCATGCCAGTCAGAGTGGCTAAAATGAGCGAATCAGAGAACTCTAGATGCTGGTGAGGATGTGGAGAAACGGGCACCCTCCTACACTGTTGGTGGGAATGTAAACTGGTACAGCCCCTCTGGAAAACAGTGTGAGGTTCCTCAAAAAATTAACAATAGAACTCTCCTATGACCCAGCAATAGCACTGCTAGGAATTTACCCAAAGGATATAGGATTGCTGATGCATAAGAGCACGTGTACCTCCAATGTTCATAACAGCACTCTCAACAATAGCCAAAATATGGAAAAAGCCTAAGTATGCATCAATGAACGAATGGATCAAGAAGATGTGGTTTATCTATTATGATGGAATACTACATGACAATGAGAAAGAATGAAATCTGGCCATGTGTGGCAACATGGATGGACCTTGAGGGTGTTATGCTGAGCGAAATAAGTCAGGCAGAGAAGGAAAATACCATATGTTTGCACGTATAGGAGGATTAAGAGGAACTTAATGGAGGACCATGGGGAAGAATAAGGGGGGGGACAGTGGGGGAGAGGGAGAGAGGCAAACCATGAGAGACTCTTGAATGCTGAGAACAAATTGAGGACTGATGGGTGTGGAGGGAAGGGGGAGATGGGAATGGAGGAAGGCACTTTTGGGGATGGGCACTGGGTGTTATATGAAAACCAACTTGACAATAAACTATTTGTAAAAAAAAAATTATAGACCCACTTTTAAAAGTATTTTATCAAGTTCATGTAAAGAGATATTTCTCTAGAAATCCACGCATATGTGGATCAAAACAGTGTATGAATATTCAAGGCAGAATTTTTGCCATCACTGAAATATAAACACAAAAATGTCTATGAAGAGCATGTTTTACAATGGAATAACAGACATCAATATAAGGAATAAATTTACAGTGATGTATATCTATATGTACCTGTCATTGAAATACAATTTTAAATCATAGAAACTGGACATTAAATAGTAGAGCATGATTCCACAAATATAAATTTTTAAAAAGGCAAAATTAAGTTGTTGCCTAATTGTAACTTCAAAATTAGTAAGAAATCAGAATTAGCATTAGCATAGAAGTCATGATAGTTGAATGGGAGGGGGGCTGGCTTCAAGCAAGGAGTCTGTGAAGGCTTCAAGGTTGCTGGCAACATTTAACTTCTTAACTTAGGTGGTGGTGGCATACGTGTTTGCTTGATAATAAACTTTAACTGTACATTTATGCTTAGACACTTTTATTTACCTAAGTTATATTTTATGGCACAAGCAGATGATTAAATTGGAAATTAAATAAAATTTTAAAATTGCGATTTTAAATAAATTAAAAATAAGAAGAGTTGAATTAGAAGTTTTCCATTCTGGCCTGTGATACGATAACAGGGACTGGGTTTATTCTCTTGCCATAAATATAGAACTGGACCAAATGATATAAAAATGGGTATTTCATCTATTGGGCAGAAAGCAGCACAAGACTGTAATCTCTGACAAAGGAAAAATAAATGTGAGCACTTCTGCTGGGAGGCACATTCTGGACTGTGATGTACGAAAGGGAATACTCTGGTTGAATGCCAATTTATCTTTCAGAAAATTGAAGAAGAAAGTCTCCTACACATCCTATGATTCCAGCATTAACTTTGATGCAAAAACTAGTCAAAGACATTGCAAGAACACAGCTACTGATTTATATCCTTTATAAACACAGATGCAAAACTTCTTAACAAGATTTTACCAAATCAACTCCTTTCTATATGAAAAATTACTATACCTCATGATCAGGTGGGGTTGATTCCAGGAATGTAGGTTTGGTTTAACATTTAAAACTCAAACAATATAATTTACCATATTAGCAAACTAAAAAAGGAAAACTGTATGATCAACACAATAGATGCAGAAAATGGATTAAAGAAATCCCCAAATGCATCCCAGATAAAAATTGCAGCTAATTAGGGATGGAAGGGTCAACTTATTTAAGAGGAAAGCTAAAACAAAAAACTACAAAAAACACCTACACCTACCATCATACTGAATTTTTTTAAAAAAAACATCATTTTCTGCCTAAGATCAAGACCAAAACAAGGATGTCCACACTCACCATTTCTCTTCAACATTATATTAGAGCCTCTAGAGGGCAATTAGATAAGAAAAAAAATAAAAGTCATCAGATTATAAAGAAGAAGTAAACTATATGTGTAGACAACATGATCATCTATGTATACACAAAATCTAATGGAATATCTAAAAAAGCTACAAGAACAAATAAATGAGTTTAGCCGAGCTGTAGGCTATAACGATTATTTAAAAATCTATTGTATTTCTATTTACTCACAATGAATAATTAGAAATTGAAAATGTTAAAACTACCATTTAAATTAGCGTCAAGACAAGTTGCTTGGGTGGCTCAGACGTTGAGGTTCCAACTTTGGCTCAGGTCAATGATTGGTGAATTCAAGCCCCGAGTAGGGCTCTGTGCTAACATCTCTGAGCCTGGAGCCTGCTTTGGATTCTGTGTCTCCCTCTTTCTCTACCCCTCCCCCACTCTCTCTCTCTCTCTCTCTCTCTCTCTCTCTCTCTCTCTCTCTCTCAAAAATAAACAAACATTTAAAAACTTAAAAAAAAATAGCATCAAGTAGTGCCTGGGTGTCTCGGTCAAACATCCGACTTCAACTCAGGTCATGATCTCGTAGTCCATGAGGTAAAGCCCCATGTCAGGCTCTGTGCTGACAGCTCAGAGCCTGAGCCTGCTTCAGATTCTATTTCCCTCTCTCTCTGCCCTTCCCCCACTTGCACTCTGTCTCTTTCTATCTCTCAAAAATGAATAAACATTTTAAAAAATTTTAAGTAGTGTAAAATAAAAAATAGTGATAAATCCCACAAAAGATGTGCTAGAACCTGAACATGGAAATCATACATTATTGGGAGAAAAGAGATACCCAGTATTCATGGTCAGATATTGTTAAGATGCCAAATCCCCTAAATTGATCTATAGATTTGATGCAATTCTAATGAAAATGTCAATGGCCCGTTTTGGTACACATTGACAAGATGATTCTAAGATTTACACAGACATATACAAGACCTTGAATAACAAAAACAGTTTTTTAGAAACAATGATGTCGGAGAAGGGGTTCACCGGTAGCACAGGCCCAGTGATGAACAAGGGGTGGTGAACACAAGTGCATGGGTATCCACCCTTCTCTGGTCTTTATTAAAATATTAACAGAAGTCCCAAGAATGTGGGACCAAGAATGAGTGGCCACAGCTTGCCTTTACCCATGTGCAAACGATGATTGGTGCAGAATTCTTGATGGTGTTGGAAGTTCTGGCTCATTTCTTGCCTAGAACACCTTTGGGTTTTGTGGAAATAAAAGTCTAAAAAGCTAGATCACTCCTTTCTTGTTCCTGAAGAGAGTAAAAGTTAGCAAATGTCATTATCTCCTAAAGGAAAAAGAGAGTAAGCAAGTTGTATAGTATTCTTTTTTTTTGTTAATTTTTTTAGTGTTTATTCATTTTTGAGAGAGACAGAGCATGAGTGGGGGAAGGATAGAGAGAGAGAGAGAGACACAGCATCCAAAGGCTCCAGGCTCTGAGCTGTCAGCACAGAGCTGGATGCGGGGCTCGAGCCCACAAATTGTAAGATCATGACCTGAGTTGAAGTCAGGCACTTAACCAACTGAGCCACCCAGGTACCCCAAGTTGTACAGTATTCTTAACACACCTAGCTAAGTAATCTCTGAGTAGTAAGAGCTGGGCAACAGTAGTGATTGGGCCAACACGGTAAGATAGGAAAGAAAATTAATGGGTATCTACCTTTGGAAAGGAAAAGAAAATTCATATTTTGTAAAGATAACATGATTATGTGCCTATATAACCAAAGAGAATCAAATAGAAGTTAATAGCTTTCATAAAAGTATATAAAAGGGGCGCCTGGGTGGCTTAGTCGGTTAAGCGTCCGACTTTCGCTTAGGTCATGATCTCGCGGTTCGTGGGTTCGAGCCCCACGTCGGGCTCTGTGCTGACTGCCAGCTCAGAGCCTGGAGCCTGTTTCAGTCTGTGACTCCCTCTCTCTCTGACCCTCCCCTGCTCACGCTGTCTCTCTCTCTCTCTAGAAATAAATAAAATATTTTTAAAAAATAAAAAAAATAAAAAAATAAAAGTATATAAAAGAAGTTGGATAAAAGTTTAAATTACCAAAATTATTACCATGTATTTTATAGCAACATTTTTAAATATATAAACTGGAGTTAAATTGAAACTAATTCTTGAAGTAGCCATTCAAAGTATCATTATGATTTTACATTGATTATACATATATGCCTCATTCTAAATGGATTGCCAATATGAGAAAATTATGTAATACGATAGGCTAATTGATAGAAATATTAATATGAAAAGATTCAGTTCCTCAAAATCCATCCTATAGAGAGTGATATGCTCCCCACACAGGTGAACATTTCTCTCAGCAAAAAGCTAGTAAGGCTACAATTTTCTTTCCCCAAAACCAACAGTGTTGTGGGCTTCTGCTGTGCAGATCAGGTGTTCTCGGTTTCACAAAGCCTTTTCCTGACTACTAAGACATATATTAATTCTTGAAGAAAAGTATATTTTCCCTCTCTTTAGTTACAGTAATTCAAGACTTTTAAAAAATCAACTTTCATGGAAAACCTGAATATGCTCTAAGAAGGGACAAAGGCAGGAGTCCCTGAAAAGAGAGAAAATCTCTGAATCAGACAAGGCTAGATTGCGTCCATTCTGGACTAGGAACCTGCACACATGGAGAGAGGAAGTGTAATTAGTAAGATGTTTATCTAGTGAGAGTAGAACTCGAATCATCCCTGAAGCACACACCAGAGCAGCTGTTTATACTGGCCATAATAACTAGAAAGTAAAAAATTCATGAAGGAGACTACAAGTCTCACCAGAGAATTGTCCCTTTGGGGATGGAAGCCAGTATTTTCTAACCGTAAATTTAAAGCAGGAATCAGAGAAAAGAACAAACCAAAACATTCCCAGGGCAAAGAATCCTCAAACCCAAAGTTTCATTGTTATTTATTTTGGAAATTAATTTTGGGCTAAATAAAATGCTTTCTGGAATGGTGGCCCATTATGTATAAAACCAATTTAAACAAAGGCATTTGGGAAAAAGTTCTGTGTATTTATCATAATGGGGAAGCGTTATCTTCATCCATGAGGACTCAAGGGTGAAGGCAGTATCTCCTAAGATGTCGAATCAATTTTAAATGCTGTTATTTAAAATGTTTCTCTGCCTTGGGGCGCCTGGGTGGCTTAGTCGGTTAAGCGTCCGACTTTCGCTTAGGTCATGATCTCGCGGTTCGTGGGTTCGAGCCCCGCGTGGGGCTCTGTGCTGACTGCCAGCTCAGAGCCTGGAGCCCGTTTCAGTCTGTGACTCCCTCTCTCACTGACCCTCCCCTGCTCACACTGTCTCTCTCTCTCTCCTAGAAATAAATAAAAATATTTAAAAAAAAATGTTTCTCTGCCTTATTCTTCTTGTGTTTTCATCTATGCAAGAAAAAGAAGCATCTTACTCACCAAAGACCAGACTTTCTTTTAATGTTGGATTTTGCCTTATGATCCAAACCTTAGCTGTAAATGGTAAGTAGCAAAAATTGGCAAAACCTTAGCACTTTTCATCCTTGAGAATTGTGGGGTGATTATGATGCATTTGTTTATCTTTTTGTGTTTCTTCTTCAGCTTTGGCTTATATTGACTGGTCATGGCTGTCAGGCCAGCTTTGCACAGTTTTACAAAACACTCAAAATTCTATAAAATTACAGTCAATAGAGTGCTTTCTCTATAAACCTTAGCATTACAACTCTGAGTTGAAACAGTAGAAAATTCTGTTTTTACCACATACAGCAAAATAGAAACACATTACTGACATGACTCTAGATAGCAGAAGCAACTTAGAAATCGGTAAAGAAATGGTCCTTTTCTACCAGAGAGGCCCAGATTTCTACCAGATTTCTCTTCATTTCTTCATACCTCTTTGTTTGTTTTCTCTTGGAATATGTAATTTGGAGAGTTTTCATATCACAAAAGAAACAAAGAAAAAGAGAAAGAAAGAAAGAAAGAAAGAAAGAAAGAAAGAAAGGAAGGAAGGAAGGAAGGAAGGAAGGAAGAAGGAAGGAAGGAAGGAAGGAAGGAAGGAAGGAAGGAAGGAAGGAAGGAAGGAAGGAAGGAAGGAAGGAAGGAAGGAAGGACAGCCTGAGCTCTGGAATAATAGATATCTCCGAAATAATAAAAATGATTGCAGACTACATATTTTCCTTTATTTTTCAAAGAACACTGGTGTCTGTTTTATAGTGAATATCAACATCCAGTTCTGGAACTCAAACCTCAAACATGCCATTTGGTCCTCTTTACTAAGTAGGTAGATCTAATTCTTCATGGGCACCTCAAAATATATTCTAAGATGACTTGATTACAGTTCAGAAGGAGGACGATTGATTGCCTAAAGGGAGATAAAATAAAATTTATAAATAGAAGTAAATATAGGATGAGAAGAGGTGAGAAAAGCAATAGTACTCTGACCATTACTGACTGCATTAGTTTGGTGTCAGATTTTATATCTGATCAGAAGAGTATGATCACGGCTTAGTGTAGGACAGACGAACCTGGTTCACTGCGATGCTAAATCCTTGCTGGAGTTCTCTAACACATCAGCTGCTGATGGAAGGCAGTTTTCTCAGCCATTATGGACGCAGCTTTCTTTATAAATGTATATTTATAGTGGAAATTCTCTGATGATCAGAGTCTGACTCTCATATATGTGTGTGTGTGTGTGTGTGTGTGTGTGTGTGTGTGTGTGTGTGTGTGTGTTTTGTAGGGGAGGGATGGTTGGAGGGAAAAAGAGAGAGAGAGATGCTTGGATAAAGGCTTATCCATGGGAAAGCATGCCAAAGTTGCTTGTTTGGGTATAACTTTCCTAATTCTACAGAAAACAATACACAATTTACTCCTCTTTTCTATTTGGCTGGTTTGGGTAAGATAATAAAGAAGTGGACAACCTCCCTCAAAGCCCCTGTAAAGCAAAAATGTCATGTCACACTTATATGACAATTTACATATTATGTTTTCCATTCAGTGAAAAGGAAGTTGCCACAATATGATCTCAGTAAATGTTTATCTTGCTTTCCTTCCGGTAGGGACAGGGCTCATATCTGAGAAAAAATGAGAAACATGAGTGTAGTGACAACGTTCATCCTCACGGGCCTTCCCCATGCACCAGCCCTGGACATCCCCCTCTTCGGAATCTTCTTGGTGATTTACGTACTCACGGTGGTGGGGAACCTCCTCATCCTGCTGGTGATCACGGTGGACTCCCACCTCCACACGCCCATGTACTACTTCCTGACCAACCTGTCCTTCCTTGACATGTGGTTCTCCACAGTCACTGTGCCCAAAATGCTGATGACCTTGGCCTCCCCAGGAGGCGGAGCCATCTCCTTTCACAGCTGCGTGGCCCAGCTCTACTCCTTCCACTTCCTGGGGAGCACCGAGTGTTTCGTCTACACGGTCATGTCCTATGACCGCTACCTGGCCATCAGTCGGCCGCTGAGGTACGCCAGCATGATGGGTGGGAGAACGTGTGCCCTCCTGGCCACGAGCACGTGGCTTAGTGGCTCTCTGCACTCTGCTGTCCAGACCACACTGACATTCCGCTTGCCCTACTGTGGGCCCAGCCAGATCCAGCATTATTTCTGTGATGCACCTTCCATCCTCAGACTGGCCTGTGCGGACACGTCCGTGAACGAGAGGGTGATCTTTGTCAACATCGGGGTAGTGGCCTTGGGCTGCTTTCTCCTGATAGTGCTGTCCTATGTGTCCATCGTCTGCTCCATCCTGAAGATACGCACCTCAGAGGGGAGATGCAGGGCCTTTCAGACGTGTACCTCCCACTGCATTGTGGTCCTTTGTTTCTTTGTTCCCTGTGTTTTTATTTACCTGAGGCCAGGCTCCAAGGATGCTGTGGACGGGACTGTGGCAGTTTTCTACACTGTGCTGACTCCCCTTCTAAACCCTGTCGTGTACACCCTGAGTAACAAGGAGGTGAAGAAAGCTCTGATCAAGGTGAGAAATAAGTCAGTATTCACCGAACAATGAAGAAAAGCCAGATATTACTGGCTCCTTTTTGTACCTTTTTTTTTTTTTAACATTTATTTATTCATTTTGAGAAACAGAAAGAGAGTATGCATACAGAGGAGGAGCAGAAAGAGAGGGAGAGAGAATCCCAAGCAAGCTTCACACTGTCAGCACAGAGCCCGAAGTAGGGCTCAATCTCCCAAGCTGTGAGATCATGACCTGAGCCAAAGGAAGTCTTAAGCTTAACTGACTGAGCCTCCCAGGTACTGCTTATTTTACTTATTTAGAATTAAATTAAACCACCATCATGAAGATTACACTTGTAAGAAATATTTCAATTATTCAATCTTAATTTTTTAATTAAAATTTAATGCAGTTTAATTTTACTTTCTGCACTATTTGCCAGAATCCCAATATATACAGCCATTTAATGGTGATAATCTAAGAGGAAGGATGATGGCCTATTCTTCTGTTTCATGTTCTAATAAGTAAATTATCAGAAAAGAAGTTTATTTCCCTCCCCTGTACAAATATTTTCCAAAATTGCTCTCCAGGATAATTCACTTAGATTTTATTTTGTGCAATTTAAATCAAAGCTTACTAAAGATCCCTTTATTTCCATTTTTAAACCTTTATATTGAAAAAATCATGTATAATATTTCAATTCATTAATATAGTACTTATATGATGAAATTTTTACATTACAAAAGATCACACCCAAAATACTTAATTCTTAATAGTGGCTTTATTCATATTTATGACCTAACTAAAACAGTATAAGTCTTTAATTTCTTCACTTTGTGTTACACGATTTTTTTAAAGTAAATATTTGTCTACCTACGAAAGCCATGCACTTTTTGTACTGAATTGGCCTTGAATACAACTATCTAGATTTTTGTTCTGTACTTAACAGAGCGCTTGTCTTTCATCTTAAATGCAAAGCATCTACTGTTAGCAATCTTAAAGTTATTGTTGTGAGTAAACAAGGGACAGATAACTAATACATGAACAATAAGAAAATAATCTTAGAGACACAAATATACTACCAGAAAACATTAAGAATATCTCCCAATTTGAAAACCAGATCATAGGTGGTACTTCCCACATAATTAATTTGTCTGTAGTTCACACTTGTTTGACTTAAAGTATAAAATGGACTTTGGACTCCATCTGGGAGCTAAGACTTGAGTCATGAAGCTCAAAAGCAGTCATTCAAATATATACCCTGATTGATAGCATAAATCAACCTTTCAGAAAATAAATCCTTCATTTAAATGTCACATTTATGCTGTTAATGCAATAAATGCCAACACTGCCCAGCATACCAAAAAGAGAAGAAGAGAAAACTGGTAAGCAGCTGTTAGAACTGGGGATTGCTTCTAAGACTTGAGGCACCTGTCTTCCAGGGACGCTTTAACAAGACAACCCATCTGTGCTAGTTTGTATATCTGGCTCTAAGTAAGCTATATGGCTATGCTGAGAAGAAAATCATACTATCTATAAAGACATAACTTACATAAACCATGAAACAGTGATCAATGCAAGAGGTTAATAACTAGTGTTCACTCCAATCAACCAGACCGATATGGTCTATTCTACAGCTCTACTCTCAATTTGCAAAGGAGAAAACTGATGAAGAGTTAGATCAAAATTCTTTAGCTATTGGGTTCACTTGGATTATTTCCAGTTACATATAACATCCTACTATTTTACTTAATTCACAATAACACAAAATGTTGTAGGACATTTACTGAGCATTGAGGCACATGATAAGCAACAGATATATCAAAATAACTGGCATGATGTCTGTATGGATGAAGGTCATCATCCAGTGAGAGAGAAAAATAATTGTAGCATCATCCACGGAACAGTGTAATAAATATAATGGGTGCTTCAGGAAAGACCCGTTAAGAGTTCCCTTGGGATACAGAAATGCTGATGCATAGGAGCACATGTACCCCAATGTTCATAGCAGCACTCTCCACAATAGCTAAAACATGGAAAGAGCCTAAGTGTCCATCAACGGACGAATGGATCAAGAAGATGTGGTTTATCTATACCATGGAATACTACATGGCAATGAGAAACAATGAAGTCTGGCCATGTGTAGCAACATGGATGGACCTTGAGGGTGTTATGCTGAGCGAAATAAGTCAGGCAGAGAAGGACAGATACCATATGTTTGCACGTATAGGAGGATTGGGAGGAACTTAACGGAGGACCATGGGGGAGAAGAAGGGAAGAAATGGTGGGGGAAAGGGAGAGAGGCAAACCATGAGAGACTCTTGAATGCTGACAAAAACTGAGGACTGATGGATGTGGGGGGAGGAGGGATGGGCATGGAGGAGGGCACTTGTGGGGATGAGCACTGAGTGTTATGTGGAAACTAATTTGACAATAAACTATTTGGGAAAAACAAAAAATAGTTCCCTTGGAAATATGCTGAAAGACTTAAAATTCTATAACAGGTAGTAAACACAACCATGTTGAAAGTGATTTAAACTTTTAATGATTTATAAGATAAATATCAGTGTCATTTTTTAGTTGCAATTGTTATTGAAATAATTGTAGAATCATGTAAAGTTGTATGAAATAATATGAAGAGATCTGTTGTATACCTTTGCTCAGTTTCCCTCAATGGCAACAATTTGTAAAACTACAGCATAATATCACAACCAGGATACTGATATTGATTTAATCCACAGATATGATTCCTATTTTCCCAGTTTTATTTGTATATGTGTCTGTGTGTGTGAGGAGGGGTGTGCTAATACTAAATAATTATAACACATGAGTTATTTTGAGTGTCTACAACCACAGTACTGAACAGTTCCAAGACTGTAAGGGTGTCTCATGTGAGGATTTTTAGCTAATATAAATATTGACCACTGGATAAAGTTATCAAGTATTAGTAGTCGTGGTTAGATGGTTGATAAAACAGATTTAAAAAAAAACATTTTTATGTTCTTTTTTCTCTTTCTACCTGAATCTACCTACTTATCCATTCAATACGTAAATATGTGTTAAGTGGCAATTGTATGCTATGCTCCGTGAGCCCAAAGGTTAAACAGACACAGACCTCCTTTTCAAGGAGCTTAGAGTCCCAATATAAGAGAATCATGGGTTGGGGGTTAGTGCCTGGGTGACTCAGTTGGTTAAGCGTCCAACTCTTGATTTCAACTAAGGTAATGATCTCACAGTTCCTGAGTTCGAGCCTCCCACTGGGCTCTGCGCTGATGGTGTGGAGACTGCTTAGGATTCTCACTCTCTACGTCTCTCTCTATGCCCCTCCCCTGCTCTCTCGTGCTCTTTCTCGAAAGAAAGAAAGAAAGAAAGAAAGAAAGAAAGAAAGAAAGAAAGAAAGAAAGAAAGAAAGAAACTTAAAAAGCGAACAAACTAAAAGAAGCATGGGGCATAAGAAGAGAAGTCAGAAAATTTAGACAAATCATGCAGAAACTCATACAACACCAAGAAAAAAGATTTTCATTTTGCAAATTTTGGAAAGTTATTGAAATACATCAGATGTAACAGTAATATGATATCATTTACACTAAGAGATATAATTAGTAGCAACGTGGAAAATAGTTTGAAGGAAGGCAGGCTTTAGGGGAGAAAGATTAAAGAGCCTTTTCAACTGTATCTCAGAAAAGAAAGAAAAACACATTCATGACAATCCAGGTCAGGCAGAAGCAGCAAGAATCAAGAGTGCTGCAGTGCGTGGCAAATGGTAACGGATTGTGTGAGAAGGTCAAGTCCATGGAGAAGTTAGTATGCTTTGGCAGTTGTGACATAACAAAGTAGAGAAAGTAATAAGAGTGCACTCTGAGGGTAGAATAAAGTCAAATTTTGGAAGTATTTGGGTTAAGTACCTGATGGAGTTTCAGGTAAAATTACCTGGTTGACAGTGTATCTCAGGAGACAAGGGTTAAACCTATAAGGTTAAGTAAGTAAGAGGATTGCTCACTCCCTTCTTTGGTTTCTGCTGGCTTTAAACATCCATTCCCTACCCGTGAAGAAGGAACCATCTCCCATTCAAGGGGCAGCACAAGGAGGGGCCAGATCAGGAAAGCGTAACCTCCACCTTTCTTACTTTTCCAAAGCAAGCCCAAGAAAGATAGTCTGGGAGGTCTGTACAAATCTTTTGTTGAAGCTTACAGAGTTATCCCCCACAATAATACTCAAAGACCTTTTTAGAGATTGTGAAGTTAAAGAGATCTAGAGACAGTGCTTATAAGTGCAGCTACTTCTTCATGGCATGGTCCTGGGAGATACCAAAGGATAAAGGGCCAAACTGTTGTTCTTCCAGTTCCCTAATGCTATCGAACTATTCTGCTACTGAAATTATGTTCAAATAGCATCAAGAACATATTTGAAGGAGATTAGAAGGAAATGACATCAAAAGCTGTAATTTGAATCATGAAGCTGGAGGGTTTGGGGGATTAAAGTGTACATAGTAGGCACATAGTAGCATAGTGCACATAGTGATAAGCATTGTAAATCATAGTGATCTAGAGTGTGCACAATTGGCATAAGTACTGACATATAGATCAATGGAGAAGAAAAAGACTTAGGACCCACTCATATCACTTGGTTGATTTTTTTTTAACATTTTTAAATTTAAATTTTAGATAGTTAATATACAGTGCAATATTGATTTCAGGAGTAGAAGTTCAGTGATTCATCACTTACATACAACACCCAGTGCTCATTATATCAAGTGCCCTCCTTAATACCCGTCATCCATCTAATCCATCTCCCACCCACTTCCCTCCATCAGCCCCCAGTTTGCTCTCTACCATTAAGAGTCTCTTGTGGTTTATTTCCCTCTCTTCTTTTTCCCCCATCTTTCCCATATGTTCATCTATTTTGTTTCTTAAATTCCACATATGAGTGAAATCATATAGTATCTTTCTCTGATTCATTTATTTTGCTTAACATAATATATTCCAGCTCCATCCATGTTGTTGCAAATGGCAAGATTTCATTCTTTTTTTGATGGCTGAATAATATTCCAGTGATATTCCATTATATATATATACCACATCTTCTTTATCCATTCATCAGCTGATGGACATTTGGGCTCTTCTATAGTTGGCTATTGTTGATAATGCTGCTATAAACATTGGGGTGCATGCCTCCTACACTGTTGGTAGGAACGTAAACTGGTACAGCCCTTCTGAAAAACAGTGTGGAGTTTCCTCAGGAAACTAACACTAGAACTCCCCTATGACCCAGCAATAGCACTGCTAGGAATTTACCCAAGGGATACAGAAATGCTGATGCATAGAAACACATGTACCCCAATGTTCATAGCAGCACTTTCAACAATAGCTAAAACATGGAAAAAGCCTAAGTGTCCATCAACGGATGAATGGATCAAGAAGACGTGGTTTATCTATACCATGGAATACTACATGGCAATGAGAAACAATGAAATCTGGCCATGTGTAGCAACATGGATGGACCTTGAGGGTGTTATGCTGAGCGAAATAAGTCAGGCAGAGAAGGACAAATATCATATGTTTGCACGTATAGGAGGATTAGGAGGAACTTGACGGAGGAACAAGGGGGAGAAGAAGGGGGGAAATGGTGGGAGAAAGGGAGAGAGGCAAACCATGAGAGACTCTTGAATGCTGACAAAAACTGAGGACTGGTGAATGTGGGGGGGGGAGGAGGGGTGGGCATGGAGGAGGACACTTGTGGGGATGAGCACTGGGTGTTATGTGGAATCTAATTTGACAATAAACTATTAAAAAAACAAAACAAAACATTGGGGTGCATGTACTCCTTCGAATCTGTATTTTTGTATCCTATGGATAGATTCCTAGTAGTGCAATTGCTGGATCATAGGGTAGTTCCATTTTTAGTTTTTTTGAGGAAACTCTATACTGTTCTTCAGAGCGGCTGCACCAGTTTGCATTCCCACCAGCAATGCAAGAGGATTCCCTTTCTCTGCATCCTCCCCAACACCTGCTGTTTCTTGTGATGCTCAGCATCACTCACCATAAGGGAAATACAAATCAAAACCACGATGAGATACCACCTCACATCTGTCAGAATGGCTAAATCAATATCACTCAGTTGATTTTAAATCATATCTGCCAAACCACTTCAAAGGGGATAATATAGTGCTTTCAACGAATGATGCTATCTACCTATCAAAAAATACTGATCTGTGACTCTTATTTCCCTGTATAAACAACAATTATCTTAAATGTAAAATGGCTTAAATGCAAAAACTAAAACTATTACATTTGTAGGGGAAAAATCATGAGAAAACCTTTGTAAACATGAAGTACTTATAGATTTCTTAGAAAAGACAGAAAAGCATGCACCATAAAACTAAATAAAAAATTAGATGTATTAAAATTAAATAAAAACCATGTTTTCCAAATGATATTAAAAGGACATGAGTAGGCAAGACACACACTGATATGCAAATTAGTGGTGCATATGGCAAAGAAAAAAATTATATCCAAAAGGTGTAAAGATATCTCACAAATCAATTGGCAAAAACAAATAACTCAATGAGAAACAGGCATAAGATTCAGCCACACACTTTGCAAAGGTAATATGTGAGTGGCCAATAGAAAGATTAAAAAGTACTAAATGCTATTTAATCAGCAGTGATATCTAAATTAAACGATGCTAAGATACTACCACACATAATCAAATGACTAAATTTAAAAAACTGACAATATCTGGGGCTCCAGGATGGCTCAGTCGGTTAAGCGTCTGACTTCGGCTCAGGTCATGATCTCACAGTTTGTGGGTTCGAGCCCCACATCAGGCTCTGTGCTGACAGCTAGCTCAGAGCCTGGAGCCTGTTTCAGAATCTGTGTCTCCCTGTCTCTCTGACCCTCCCCTGCTCACTCTGTCTCTCAGAAATAAAATTTTTTAAAAAACTGACAATATCAAATATCAGTAAGGATGCAAAGCAATTGGAACTCATATATTGCTAGTGGATACATAAAATGCTATAATCAGTTTGCAGAACAATCAGTTTCTTAATGTGTTAAACATCCACACTTGTAATTTGACTTAATCATTTCACTTAGCACTTCTACGATCTGACATTTACTCAAGAGAATTGAAAACGTATGTCCACACAAATATTTGCAAATGAATCTATATAACAATTTTATAAATAATATGCCCAAACTGGAAGTGTCGGAGGCCGGCTCCGGCAGGTCTAGGGCTCCCTGAAGGATGGACGGTGTCGGCGAGAGAGAGTGAGAGAGCCCCCGAGATTCTTTCTGATCACCAGGCAGGTATCTCTTCCCTGTTGGTTTTGGTGTCTTTATTTAAAGGTTCAACAACAACATGAGGTCAGAGAAAGAAATTTTTACAATGGGAAGCCTTTTGCGATAACAAGTTTTTTATATTCTGCAGAAGTATCCCAGTCATAGTGAGGTTGAGTGAATTTACAACCAAGTTAAAAACAGGATGCCCTTAGTGAAAAACAAGATGATATATAGGTTAAGTTGTATATAGATAAGCTAGGAGTCATTCTGTCTGGCTCTCAAGAGGATGAATGTTTCTGAACTGGTTTGTTTCTAGAAACCACCATGGGGGCCCTAAATGTGTCAGTCTTGCTTTTAGGTTATGTGTTAACTACTCTTATCTATCTTCATCCCAGCTGCCAGTAGAGGAGGGTGTTTGCAAGGAAAGTATGCCTTGGGGAAGGGACTGCCATACATCCCCAGTTAGAAGAAAGTGTAAGTGTTAACTTAAGTTCTGCCCCCATTTGTTCTTTAACTCTAAATTAGGCTCTTTGTCTTGGGGCCAGGCTCAATTGTCTTCGATATGCAAGGCCCATAGGAAAAGGCTTTTTACAATCATCCACAGAGCTTTTATCTAAAATCTCTTTTGCTTGGGGCGCCTGGGTGGCTTAGTCGGTTAAGCGTCCGACTTTCGCGAAGGTCATGATCTCGCGGTATGTGGGTTCGAGCCCCGCGTCGGGCTCTGTGCTGACTGCCAGCTCAGAGCCTGGAGCCTATTTCAGTCTGTCACTCCCTCTCTCTCTGACCCTTCCCTGCTCACGCTGTCTCTCTCTCTCCTAGAAATAAATAAAACATTAAAAAATAAAATAAAATCTCTTTTGTAAAGGCAGGAATATGCTTTTCCTTATGAGGTATTGAAATGCCCGGAGTTCGAGAGACCCCCAAAATCAGACCACCAGAGACCAGAGTCAAAGCCAATCGGCAAGGGTTGTTTATTTGCAGGTTCGAACCCGGACCTCCGCGCACTCGTTGCCGGTGACGCTAAGAGGCCCTGAACAAAGCCTTTGCAGCCTTTTTATAGACAAAAGTAAACAAGTCATGGGGAGGGACAGGAGATTTCCATGGTTACAAGTTTGCCATTGGTTAACATTTAAATGTGAACATATACCGTATCTGATTGGTTCCCGCCATCAGGTTTTTGGCGGGATCCAATTACAACGTTTGGGATACCTTTGAATTCAGCCTATCATAGAGCGAGTTTAAAGTCTTGTTTGGCGACTAACAGGTTAACATCTCTCTCTCCAGGCCCTTCCCTCAGCAAGGCGGGGGGTAGCCGCTGGCCTTTTCGGATTGGCTGCCGCCAAAGTGGGGTGATGGAGGGAACATGAGGCTAGTCGCTTGGGCAATCCGGTGGCCTAGGACCGTGTGTAGCCGCCCGGTAGATCCAGGGAAGCGGGAAAGCAAGCCTTAAGCATTGTTACAGAAGCAGAAAGAGCTGGTTAGGTAATAGCTTCCCATAGCGCAAGCACTTGTTCAGAAGCGGAAAAGCTGGTTAAGTTTTTGGTTTAGTTTATCTAGGCCTCTCAGTATCTGTGTCCAGAATATTGGTCTGATCTGGAATATTGTGAGGCCTGGTCAATACCAGCAGGCTCATTTCCAACATGAGCCAGTAGTAGCAGAAAGAGATACCAGTTTTCTTTCTCATGGCAGTATCTGTGCAAACACTGCCATTTCCTTGCTGTGACTGCCATCCAGAGAGGCCAGTGTGGCTCCTAGCATGGTAGCAATACAAATGTTAAACAATAAGTGATAAGTTGTGACATACTTACACAATAGACTACCATTCAGCAAAGAATGAATTATTAACAGGCACAAACACACGTGAGTGAGGAAAAGAAGGATGAGTGAAAGAAGCCAGTCACAAAAGTGTATGTACTGTATGATCACATTGTAGGAAACTAAAAACAAAAACAAAAACAAAAACAGATCTAACCTACAGTGAGAGAAAGCAGATCGGTCTGGGTCTCAGGCTGATGAAGAATAACAGAAAAGACCCAGGGATTCCACTGTGGTGAAGGGAAGGTGTTTGATATTGATTGTGGAAGTAACCAACATTTGTTAAAACATCAAACCGGGCCCCTAAAATGGATACAGTTAGCATATGCAAATTATACCTTTAAATCTTTTTTTTTTTCAAAGCAGGCAAAGAGAAAAGTTAAATTACAAATTAAAAACAAAAAAGAGAAACCATTATTTTTACACAGCCATGACAAAAGAGCTGTCAGACCCAAGCTCCCTCTATAGGAAGTATGAACCGCATAAAATACAGCCCTGCACTACAAAAATTACTAAAGGAAATCTCAAAATTGAATAAAATGATCCCAGATCGAAGTAAAAGAAGGAATAAATAACACTGGAAAAGGAAAGTATAAGTAAATATAAATCACTGCTGACTATTTAAAGCACCATAATAATACAAATCAATTAATTAATAAAGCACCAATAATAATGTCCTGTGAGGTCTATAACATATTTAGAAATAAAATATAGAACAAAATATAAAAGTATGTAAGATGCTACATGAAGTCAAATGACTGTAAGGGTCCTGGATTATTTAGGATGTGGTAAAAGTGCTAATTCAAGTAAATTATGAAATTAAATATACTGAATATCATAAAAGATAATAGAAAAAGAAAATAGTTGAATAATCAAAAAGTAAATAAAATAATGAAAAAAACTTGATTAATACATTAAATACTTTGATTTATACAAAGGAAGACAGAAAAAGTACAGGAATAAAGAAAAAAGAATTTCAGGTACAAACTGAAAACCAGTAGCAAAATGTTCAATTTAAACCTAACTATATCATGCTAATGCATAGGGGCACATGTACCCCAATGTTTATAGCAGTGGTTTCAACAATAGCCAAATTATGGAAAGAGCCTAAATGTCCATTAACTGATGAGTGGATAAAGAAGATGTGGTTTATATACACAATGGAATACTACTTGGCAATGAGAAAGAATGAAATCCTGCTATTTGCAGTAACATGGATGGAACTGGAGAGCATTATGCTAAGTCAGTCAGAGAAGGGCATAGAGCATATGTTTTCACTCATATGAGGATCTTGAGAAACTTAAAAGAAGACCATGGGGAAAGGGAAGGGGAAAATAGTTACAAACAGAGAGAGAGGGAGGCAAACCACAAGAAACTGTTAAATACAAAGAACAGATTGAGGAGGGATGAGACTGTGGAATGAGCACTGGAGGTTGCTTGTAAGCCAAGTTGACAATAAATTATATTTAGAAAAATAAAATATCTTAGGAATCATTAAAAAATTAAAAATAAACCTGTTAACAGGTACAGTAACCACTGCAAATAAAATAAAAATATTACAGACAGCCTTAAAAATTCATAATCATACCTAGTTCATAAGAAACAGCATTAAATACAAACTATGGAAATTTAAAAATGGAAAGTAACAGAGTAGAAAAAAACATAATGGATATTTTTTAAGTATTTTGTTGAATGTAGTTGACATACAATTTTAGTTATAATGACTTCATAGTGATCTGCATTAGGAAATGCTCACCAGGGTAAGTTGAGTCACCATGTGTCACTATACAAAATTATGCATATGGTGTACTTTTAATCCCCACGACTTATTATTTTCTAATTGGAAGTTTTTACTTCTTTATCCCCTTCACCCACTTTGCACATTCCCATATTCCCCAACCCCCCACCCCCCAACCGCTATCCTCTCCAGCCCCACTCTGGCACCACAGTTCTCTGAGCCAGTTTGCTATTTGTAGAGCCTGTTTTTGTTTTACTGTTTGCTTGTTGGTTTGTGCTGTTTGTTTGTTTTTTAGATTTCACATGTAAATGAAATCGCATGTTATCTGTCTGACTTGTATCACTTGGTATAATACCCTCTAGGTCCATCCATGTAGTCACGAACATCAGATTTCATTCGTTTTGTGGCTGAGTATAAAGGGCATTTTATGAAGATAAAAGAGTCAACAACAGGAAAATATTAAAATCCCAAATTCTTATGAACTTGGCAAAAGAGCTTCAAAATGATGACTTGTGAAAATTGCTATTAGTAAGCTATTCTTCAATGAAATATTTTAACAGCTGACTGACACCCAGCAATGATACAAATCAAGTGCCGGAGTCAAGCTCCAGCCAGTCCAGGGGCCCCTGAAGGATGGACAGGGTCAGCAAAAATGATGAGAGAGCCTGAGATGCTTTCTAATCACCAGGCAGCCATTTCTGTCCTGTCGGTTTGGGTGTCTTTATTTATAGGTCAAAGGATAACATGACATCAGAAAATGGAATTTTTACAATGGATAATTTTCTGTGATAAGATGCTTTGGAAAGTGTACAAAATCAGGTTTTAAGTCATAGGTTAAGTTGTATATAGATAGGCTGTCTGGCTCACAAGAGGACGAATGTATTGTGAGCTGGTTAATAAATTGCTTATGCAGGCTTTTTATTTGATGCTGAATGTGTAAATACCATGGGGCCCTAAATGTGTCAGCCTTTGTATTTGGGTTTACGTTTTAGCTACTCTTATCCATCCTCATCCCAGCCACCAGGGTAAGGGAAGGTGCTTGGAGGATGTAGGTCTTGGGGAAAGGACCACTATACATCACCAATTAGCAAAGGTATAAGTATTAACTTAAGTTCTGCCCTTATCTGTTCCTTAACTCTAAATTAGGCTCTTTGACTAAGGGCCAGGCTCAAATGTAACGCTTGTGTTTTTAACCCCCTTTATTATCTAAGTCTTGGATCTGCAAAGCCCATAGGAAGAGCCTTTTGACAATCATCCACAGTGCTTTCATCTAAAATCTCTTTTGTAGGGGCAGGAATACGCTTTTTCTTATGAGGTGTCTGTATGGGGAATATCAGTCTGATTTGGAATATTGTGAGGCCTGGTCAGTACCAGCAGGCTCATTTCCAACATGATCCAGTAGTCGCAGGAGATATCAGTTTTCGCTTCTCATGGCAGGAGCTGTGCAAACGTTGCCATTTCCTTGCTGTGACTGTGTCATCCAGCGAGGCCGGTGTGGCTCCCAGCAATCAACAAATACTGAAATAAAGTGCCAAGACTGAGAAAGTGACTGTAAAGGGTGTGAGGAAGTAACAATCAAGAAATATACGCTAAGAAATACAGAGAACAAATTGCCAGAGGGGCTGGGGGCTGGGCGAAATTGATGAAGGAGAAGGGGAGGTGCGGGCTTCCAGGGATGGAATGAGTAAGTCAGGGGGATGAAAGGTACAGCACAGGAAATATAGTCAGTGTGATATTGTAATGGCCTGTATGGTGACAGAGGGTAGCTACACTTGTGATGGGCAGAGCATAATGTATAAACATATGGAATCACTATGTTGTACACCTGAAACCAATAGAACATTGTGTCAACTATATTTCAATAAAAAATAAATATAATTGAATGCTAAGGAGTTATCAAGAATGAGTGTGAAATAACAATATTTGGAGACATTAAAAAATGGAAAACTTTTACCACTACTACAACCATAAGTAACTTAAAAATATACAATGCAATAATAACTTATCCTGAAAGGAATATTTGAGATATAGGAAGGAACAGAGAGCTTGTATTATTAATATACTATATGTAGTAATTATTATGAGTTATGTGGTTGAAGCAAGTTTTTGTTATCTGTGTAAGTAATTTTCTTTATTTTCACCTGGTATTTCAATCTAGTACCTAATCTGTGTTAGATGTCATGTAGTTTACTACAGCACCTCATATAACTTTAGGACACTGTAAGATTCATTTGTTTACCTCTGTGTTTCCCATTGGACTCTGGAGTTCTGGAGCACAGATACTGTCTTGAACTGTATTCCCTGTGCCTTAAATATAGAAGTCACTTCATTTAAATTGTCAAAGGAATTATTGCATTGACTAATTATTTGAGAAAGCATGACTGAATGAACAAATGCCAGCATTGGAATAATTTAAAAAGTCATCTGCGGCACCTGGCTGGTTCAGTTGGTTAAGTGTCTGCCTTCAGCTCAGGTCAAAATCTTGCTTTTCATGAGTCTGAGCCCCACATCGGGTTCTGCATTGACAGTGTGAAGCCCCTCTCTCTTTCTGCCCCTCCCCCACTCATGCTTTTGTTCTGTCTCTCAAAATTAATTAGCAAATTAAAAAATCACCCTGTTCATTCCGGATTTGAGCAAGATTCTTTCTCTATTAGTTATTTACTTCTTCCAATTGAGCTATTACTTCTATAGTAGAGACCATGTTCAACTACCAGTGAACTCAGAAAATATAGCTTCAAGGAATCAATCAGACACACCATGCTATTACCAAACAATATTTTAAAAATTCAGGTTAGCAGTGCAATGACACCACTAATAACGAGCTTCAATACACAAGTTCAATACTCCAGAGCTGCCATTTTGAGGAAAAACCCAAGAGGTTACATCAGAATGTGGCTCAATGTGATGAGAAATTTGCTCAGATTTCATCTTTCCCTATGTGGAACACAAACACCGATTTTCCAGTAATTTATTCTTCTTTCATTTCCTCCCTTTTAAAAATAGTCTTAATAGGGGCGCCTGGGTGGCTTAGTCGGTTAAGCGTCCGATTTTCCCTTAGGTCACGATCTCGCGGTTCATGGGTTCAAGCCCCGCGTCGGGCTCTGTGCTGACTGCCAGCTCAGAGCCTGGAGCCTGTTTCAGTCTGTGACTCCCTCTCTCTCTGACCCTCGCCTGCTCACGCTGTTTCTCTCTCTCTCCTAGAAATAAATAAAACATTAAAAAAAATAGTCCTAATAGCTCTTGGAGCATAATAACAAAACAATGAAATATTTATAAAATAAGTTTGTCCCAATTATTATTGGATAATGTAAAGGATTCATTATTGAATATTAAAATTATCCAACATTTTTCTTTATTTTCCATAACTTTCTCATGCCATCTTTCCTCCATCATCTTTCGCTATTTCTTCTCTTACCCTTTTTTCAATTTCATGAAGAAATGGATGAGCAGAGGCTATGGGAAGACCTTTGAGTTTCAGGGTGACTTTTATTTTGCCAATCATACCACAGAAAGATAAATGTTGAAGAGGGGGGAAAAAGTTTTGGTTTGGACATTCGAAGTTTGATATAATAGCTTTATCTCCAAAGGGAAATATCAAATGAACTGAAAGTTATCAGGGACTTGAACAAAGGAGATAGAATTACACGGAGAGAAAGAGGACCCATCTGTTTAGGAATGATATCTAATATTATGAGTGTGGATCGGAATCTGGGTCCCTCAAAAAGTAAATAGTTGGAAATAGAACAGGTCTGTAGCAGGAAGTGAAACGCCCAGAGTTCGAGAGAACCCCAAAATCAGACCACCAGAGACCAGAGTCAAAGCCAAGCGGCAAGGGTTGTTTATTAGCAGGTTCGAACCCGGACCTCCGCGCACTCGTTGCCGGTGACGCTAAGAGGCCCTGAACAAAGCCTTTGCAGCCTTCTTATAGACAGAAGTAAACAAGTCATGGGGAGGGACAGGAGATTTTCATGGTTACAAGTTTGCCACTGGTTAACATTCAAATGTGAACATATACCGTATCTGATTGGTTCCCGCCATCAGGTTTTTGGCGGGATCCAATTACAACGTTTGGGATACCTTTGAATTCAGCCTATCATAGAGCGAGTCTAAAGTCTTGTTTGGCGACTAACAGGTTAACATCTCTCTCTCCAGGCCCTTCCCTCTGCAAGGCAGGGGGTAGCCGCTGGCCTTTTCGGATTGGCTGCCGCCAAGGTGGGGTGATGGAGGGAACATGAGGCTAGTCGCTTGGGCAATCCGGTGGCCTAGGACCGTGTGTAGCCGCCCGGTAGATCCAGGGAAGCAGGAAAGCAAGCCTTAAGCATTGTTACAGAAGCAGAAAGAGCTGGTTAGGTAATGGCTTCCCGTAGCGCAGGCATTTGCCCAGAAGCGGAAAAGCTGGTTAAGTTTTTGGTTTAGTTTATCTAGGCCTCTCAGAAGAACATTCTAAAGAAATCAGAACAAGATTTATGTCAGTGGATTACTACAGAGCTGTGACAGTATTTTTCCTAGAGGAACCCACAGCTTAATCTGGAATACGTAAATAAACAGATGGAATGATACCAAGTGATAAAGCACATACAACCTCAGGTGGAGGTAGGGGAGATAATGCACTTTTCGTAGTCTACGAGGGAAGATGTAGTTCTTTTAAAAATCTTACATTGGATAGAGGGACCTGGGTGGCTCAGTCAGTTAAGCGTCTGGCTCAGGTCATGATTTTGTGGTTTGTGGGTTCAAACCCCGCATCAGGCTCTGTGCTGACAGCTAGCTCAGAGCCTGGATCCTGTTTCAGGTTCTGGGTCTCCCTCTCTCTCTGACCCTCCCATGCTCATGCTGTCTCTCTCAGAAATAAACAAAAACATTAAAAAAATTTTTTTAATCTTACACTGGATATAGAAAATGTACATAGCTATTCAAAAATCTGCATTTTGTTATCCCATTAATTACAGACTTACATTGATATTGCTCTGCTCCCCACAAAATGGAAAGTTCCTGAAATTAGTGATCATAACATATAGTAGAGTCTAACACCACTGGGCTTTGGTGCCAGATAGCCTGAAATTAAGCCATATTCCTTGACCATATTCCTTACTAGTGTGTGAATTTTATCAAGTAATTTAATCTTCTTTGTTTTCTCAACTTATATAATAACTGAACCTATCTCAGAGATGATGAGGATATTTTGGGGTGATAATGGGATTCATGGGATCTGGAGCCAATGGCCAAGAAAGAATTCTTGAAGATGTCATTGGTCCAAAAAGGTGATTTTATTAAAGCATGGGGACAGGACCTGTGGTCAGAAAGAGCTGCTCAGGGACCATGAGGAGAGACCCATTATATACTATGGAGTTAGGGAAGGTAAAGTCCAGGGGAAGTTTCCAATGAGATTTTTATATGCTAAAGACTCACAGGATCCCAGAGGCCTAGCTATTGTCAAACTAAGGTTGTTTTCCCCTCTAGCAAAACATTAGCATTAAGACAGCAGGGAGTTCCTGGAGAAAGTTTTGCTCTGTCTGCCTCAAGTATTTGTCAATGAGCTGCAGGTTATAAGGAAATTTAATTGTATCTGCCATTTCCTTCTGCCTTTGTTTCCCACATCAATAGAGTTCCGGTAATAAGTAGTTTATGAAGTATCTAGTATATCCCAAGTTCAATAATGTTTACTGTTTCTGCTTTTGAATTCTTCTAGAATAATTTAACTTATTATACTTTTAACATTTCAAGTATTTTCTTATAGTTAAATTTCTTGAAAACAATAAATATAGGAGTACCACATTTATCAAAATAGTTACTCAGAATGATTAAATTCTCCTTAATTAGCTAGAGTAATTTATTATGTATAATTTAAGGTGATTTAAAGAAAGCAACATTCATGCATCTTCAAAAATACTATTCCAGTGGCTGGGAATGATGGAAATAATTTTTGAAGAGAATGATTCTGAGAATCAGGCTATCTGGCTGGTGTCCCCAGGACTGAATTTGAGAACTTCAGTTAAGAATTTGTAATGAATCCCAAAATCTCTCAAAATGAATGAAAATCTCTCAAAAATGAATCTCAAAATAAGACTCTTTCTTAGGGGACATGGGTGGCTCAGTCAGTTAAGTGTCCCACTCTTGATATTGGCTCAGATCATGATATGTCACGGTTTGTGAGATCGAGCCCCACGTCAGGTTCTGTGCTTACAACTTGGAGCCTCCTTGGGATTCCCTCTCTGTCTAGACTTTGTCTCTCTCTCTCTCTCTCTCTCTATCTCTCCCACCTACCCTCCTGCTCTCTCTTTCAAAATAAACAAACATTTAAAATAGAATTTATTATGAATCAGTGTCACTCAACCACTTCTATTTAATCTCATTTAATCTTCATAACACTATTTTAAGAGTCCTTATTATTTTTTGTTTAAAGTTTATTTTATTTTGAGAGAGAAAAAGAGCACCCATGGGAAGGCTCAGAGAGAGAGGGAGAGAAAAAGTCCCACACAGGCTCCATGTTGTCAGTACAGAGCCCGACTCTAGGCTGGATAATCCCATGAACCATAAGATCATGACCTGAGCCAAAATGAAGAGTCAGACGCTTAACCAACTGAGCCACCCAGGTACCCTACGAGAGAGTCTTTTTTTGAGATGGAAAATTGGGGTACAGTGCATAAAATTATTTCTCTCTTTTTTTTTAATGTTTTATTTATTTCTAGGAGAGAGAGAGAGACACAGCGTGAGCAGGGGAGGGTCAGAGAGAGAGGGAGTCACAGACTGAAACAGGCTCCAGGCTCTGAGCTGGCAGTCAGCACAGAGCCCCACGCGGGGCTCGAACCCACGAACCGCGAGATCATGACCTAAGCGAAAGTCGGACGCTTAACCGACTAAGCCACCCAGGCGCCCCAAAATTGTTAGCACACCTGCTGTAATTATTTCTAAACTTATTTGAGCCAATATTTGTTTCTGTTTGGATGCAAGTATAGCATTTCATCCATTATATGTGGAAGTGAAACGCCCAGAGTTTGGATGAACCCCAAAAACAGACCACCAGAGACCAGAGTCAAAGCCAAGCGGCAAGGGTTGTTTATTTGTAGGTTCGAACCCGGACCTCTGCGCACTCGTTGCCGGTGACGCTAAGAGGCCCTGAACAAAGCCTTTGTAGCCTTTTTATAGACAAAAGTACACAAGTCATGGGGAGGGACGGAGATTTCCATGGTTACAAGTTTGCCATTGGTTAACATTAAAATGTGAACATATACCGTATCTGATTGGTTCCCGCCATCAGGTTTTTGGCGGGATCCAATTATAATACTTGGGGTACCTTTGAATTCAGCCCATCACAGAGCGAGTTTGAAGTCTTGTTTGGCGACTAACAGGTTAACATCTCTCTCTCCAGGCCCTTCCCTCAGCAAGGTGGGGGGCATCCGCTGGCCTTTTCGGATTGGCTGCCGCCAAGGTGGGGTGATGGGGTGACGGGAATATGAAGCTAGTCCCTTGGGCAATCCGGTGGCGGGAAAGCAAGCCTTAAGCATTGTTACAGAAGCAGAAAGAGCTGGTTAGGTAATGGCTTCCCGTAGCGCCGGCATTTGCCCAGAAGCGGAAAAGCTGGTTAAGTTTTTGGTTTAATTTATCTAGGCCTCTCAAAAGCCCACAAGTATGGGCTACGTAGCTATGCATTCGGTATTTTTAGGGTGTTTTGTCCTCACTAGGGTGTTTCCCTGATTCAGAAAAGAAATATGTTGAAATCCCATGATGACAGGTTCTTTAAATATATTTTTATTTTTCTGTCCTGTATGCAGAAAACATCATTGGCCCCAGGCTACAGTGGGAGGTGTTCCTGTCCTAAAGCAGTGTGTTGTTTGGTGCAGGTGATTTTCCAAGACGCTAGGATGGCAGGAGAAGGAGCTACCTGCGCAGATGACCAGCCATCACCAACTGTAGTAAAAGAACCCGGCATCACATGGTTTGGTGCTAACTGTATACATCTGGTCAGGTAGCACCAGAATTCAAGGTCAGAGTGTGTGACATAGGCTAGTGGTTTCTGCCCATAACTTCATCCTCATCCACCTCACCCAACCTGGGAAACTGCAGGGCTCCGGTAAGGTGAAGACTGTTGACTGTCACTGAGAGGAGCATGTCAGCACCACAGCCGATCCTGGCAGACCCGCCCAAAGAGATAACGAGCTGCTCTGAGCTTAGAACTCTTGCAGTGTGGGAGCGCTTAGCACGGTCTTGATGGGCCAGGAAGAGGGGAGGTCACCTTGGGACACCCTCACACACCACACACACACACACACACACACACACACACAGAGCTGTTAACAGACTGAAAAGGCAGTTAGTTGCACCCTTGCAACCAGGAGTCAGTGATGCTGATATTTGTTGCTGTCCTTGAATGGTATGCCTAGGGTCATAAATTGTTGTGCACATAAGCCTTAAGCAAAAAAAAAAAAAAAAAGTGTATTGTAACCTTAGGTATGTGGCTGATGCAACTCTGTGTGTCCAACATCCAACCAGAAAACTTTTTAAAGAAGGTATATGTCAATTGGATCTCAATAAAACAAAAAAAAATATATACCTTTTACAGACAAATGCATTGATAGATGAAAATTTAAGCAAGTTCATCATAAATAGAAGTGTAATTGTAATTTTTAAACATTCCTCAGACAAATCCGTGAAAAAAATATTTCTGAGTAGATGGTTATGGACAACATTTAACATTGAGAAAGACATGTGTAATAAATTTCATGTTAATGACTAAGTCATACTACTACTTTTTTAAACAGGCAAATCTACTTCCCAGTGTTTATTTGCTCTGAGACTATGTTACTTTGTCTTTAAGCTTCAGCAGAGCTTTCTTCACTTCCTTGTTCCTCAGGGTGTACACGACAGGGTTTAGAAGGGGAGTCAGCACAGTGTAGAAAACTGCCACAATCCCGTCCACAGGATCCTTAGAGCCTGGCCTCAAGTAAACAAAAACACAGGGAACAAAGAAACAAAGGACCACAATGCAGTGGGAGGTACACGTCTGAAAGGCCCTGCATCTCCCCTCTGAGGTGCGTATCTTCAGGATGGAGCAGACGATGGACACATAGGACAGCACTATCAGGAGAAAGCAGCCCAAGGCCACTACCCCGATGTTGACAAAGATCACCCTCTCGTTCACGGACGTGTCCGCACAGGCCAGTCTGAGGATGGGAGGTGCATCACAGAAATAATGCTGGATCTGGCTGGGCCCACAGTAGGGCAAGCGGAATGTCAGTGTGGTCTGGACAGCAGAGTGCAGAGAGCCACTAAGCCACGTGCTCGTGGCCAGGAGGGCACACGTTCTCCCACCCATCATGCTGGCGTACCTCAGCGGCCGACTGATGGCCAGGTAGCGGTCATAGGACATGACCGTGTAGACGAAACACTCGGTGCTCCCCAGGAAGTGGAAGGAGTAGAGCTGGGCCACGCAGCTGTGAAAGGAGATGGCTCCGCCTCCTGGGGAGGCCAAGGTCATCAGCATTTTGGGCACAGTGACTGTGGAGAACCACATGTCAAGGAAGGACAGGTTGGTCAGGAAGTAGTACATGGGCGTGTGGAGGTGGGAGTCCACCGTGATCACCAGCAGGATGAGGAGGTTCCCCACCACCGTGAGTACGTAAATCACCAAGAAGATTCCGAAGAGGGGGATGTCCAGGGCTGGTGCATGGGGAAGGCCCGTGAGGATGAACGTTGTCACTACACTCATGTTTCTCATTTTCCACGCCTTTGATGTCTCTCCCTAAGGAATACAGAGAGAGCACCCAGCATTTAATTGAAAACTGAAAACCCATTTTCATGTGGCAGCTGCAACATCCATAGTAGATAATTCTAAAGTTAACCTCAACTTTGCTTGTTACAAAACTTATTCAATAAAAATGATAGAATGATCCATCATCATCCTCTTCTCCCCCCCCACACACAAAAGCAGGTGCACACAGATACAATATGCAGTAGAAAGTCAGAGAAACTCATTGTATGCATCTCTATTTATGTATTAAATGACCACATACTTAGCAACACAAAACAATGCAAATGTCCCTTCTTACAGTGTTTCAGTCAGGTGAGGGGGGTGTTCTGCTCAAGGTTGAAATCAAGATGTCAGTTGAGTCTGGAATCTCATGTGAGGCTCCAAGCTTAATGGAGTTGTTGGCAGAATTCTGTTCCTTGCAGCTTAATGGCTGAGGTCTCTGTCTTTCTTGCTGGCTGTTAGCAGGGATCGTCACTCCCAGCCTTCGAGCCCCACCTCAAGTCCTAACCACCTGGCCATCTGATAGCCACCCGACAGCTTACCTCTTCAAAGCCAGTAGGAGAATTTCTCTCGAGTTTGCCATGACCAAAGTGTGAGGTAACAGAATGCATCAAGAATCATATACCATCACGGCCTTGGGTCTCACCTACACTCAAGGGGAGGTGATTTAGCAGGGAGTGTACACAGGGGACAGAAACCTGGGGAGGTTTTTAGAATTCTATTTCCTCTCCGGAGCTCATGGGGAAACTTAAAGAACCAAGAATTTAATATTGATAGCAGTACACACTTCAAAAGTCTACATTTGGTACAACCTGAATAAATCTCTGGGATCCTTATATGTAATCTGGCAGTAGTAATCCCATCTGAGAAATTATAAGTATAAAATAAGATGATAGATGTGAAGTCATTAGTAAAGTGTCTGGCACTTAATACCTGCTCAAAAAATGATAATGAATCATATGCAATTGTTGCCTTGCAATGCAGAATTACCTATCTCTATCTATATATCTATCATCTATCTATCTATCTATCTATCTATCTATCTATCTATTTATCTATCTATCTATCTATCATCTATCTATCTATCTATCTATCTATCTATCTATCTATCTATATCATCTATCTATCATCTATCTATCTATCTATCTATCTATCTATCTATCTATCTATCTATCTATATCATCTATCTATCTATCTATCTATCTACCTACCTATCTACCTATCTATCTACCTATCTACCTATCTATCTACCTACCTACCTATCTATCTACCTGTCTACCTATCTATCTACCTATCTATCTATCTATCTATCTATCTATCTATCTATCTATCTATCTACCTATCTATCTATCTATCTATCTATCTATCTATCTATCTATCTATCTATCTATCTATTGAGAGGGGGGAATAAGACGGATAATAAATTCTCTTTCTACTGTAGACATTTCTCAACTTCCAAATTAGATCTTTGAGGAAGATTTCATCACTGGTATTGGGGCGAGTGTGTCATTACTATCATCACCTGCTTATAAAGCGACTTTCCTCAGAGGAGGTTGAGACACTCAACTCCATGATGTGGACGTCCCTGCAATCTTCCAGATGATCCAGAAAATACCAAGTCTTGTACACTGTCAGCTCCACACGTCTCTTACACTGGGCTATCCTTTATGAGTCTCTAGAACATAAAATTCATATGTGTTCTCCCACACACAATCCACTGTCAGTTTTCTTTTTTCTTTTTCTTTTTTTTAAAATTTAAGTCCAAGTTAGTTAACATATAGTGCAACAATGGTTTCAAGAGTAGAATTTAGTGATTCATCACTTCCATATAACACCCAGTGCTCATCCCAGCAAGTGGCCTCCTTAATGTCCATCATCCATTTAGCCGATCCCCACCCACTTCTCTCCATTCTTTTTTTTTTTTAAAGATTTTTATTTATTTCTAGGAGAGAGAGAGAAAGATAGCGTGAGCAGGGGAGGGTCAGAGAGAGAGGGAGTCACAGACTGAAACGGGCTCCAGGCTCTGAGCTGGCAGTCAGCACAGAGCCTGACGCGGGGCTCAAACCCACGAATCGCGAGATCATGACCTAAGCGAAAGTCGGACGCTTAACCGACTAAGCCACCCAGGCGCCCCAACTTCTCTCCATTCTTTAGTTTGTTCTTTCTATTTAAAAGTTTCTTATGGTTTGCCTCCCTCTCTATTTTTATCTTATTTTTCCTTCCCTTCTCCTATGTTCATCTATTTTGTTTCTTAAATTCCACATATGAGTTAAATCATATGATATTTGTCTTTCTCTGACTTATTTCTCTTAGCATAATACACTCTGGTTCCATCCACGTTGTTGCAAGGGGCAACATTTCATTGTTTTTGATCGCCTAGTAATATTCTATTGTATATATGCACCACATCTTCTTAATTCATTCATCAGTCGATGGACATTTAGACTTTTTCCATAATTTAGTTATTGTTGATGGTGCTGCTTTAAACTTTGGGATACACATCCTCCTTCAAATCAGCATTTTTGTATCCTTTGGATAAATTGCTGGGTCATTGGGTAGTTTTAACTTTTTGAGGACCTCCATACTGTGCTCCAGAGTGGCTGCACTAGTTTGCATCCCCACATGAACAGTACAAAAATGTTTCCCTTTCTCCGCATTCTCGTCAACGTCTGTTGTTCCCTGAGTTGTTCAGTTCAGCCACTCTGACAGGTGTGAGGTGGTAGCTTACTGTGGTTTTGCTTTGTATTTCTCTGATGACGAATGATGCTGAGCATCTTTTCATTTGTCTGTTACCATCTGGACGTGTTCTTTGGAAAAGTGTCTCTTCATGTCTTTTGCCCCCGGCAGTTTTCTAACATATATCCTTCTATCCTAAATATCCAGATAGTTTCTAATTCAGCTTTGTTAGAGATAATATCCCTCCATCTTCCACTTCTCAAACCCATAAATTCAGGCAATACCCTTATAAGAGAAGACATCTCCATCAGGTGTGTGATTCTTATTTAAGAATTACTACCTGAGACAGGAAGAAGAGAACCAAACCAGAGGAAAAGATGAACTCGAACTTACTGTTGTGGGTTCAACCTATGTCAGCTTGATGTCAAGAAAAGTTGGGATTCTGCCTCTGTGAGGCATAAATGATATTTTTTATTTAATCCAAACTAGTGTTGAGTTTAGGACTGTTATCAATCATTCTTCAGAAAAGACTATGAGGGACACCTAGGTGGCTCAGTCAGTTAAGCTCATGTCATGGTCTCATGGTTGGTGAGTTTAAGCCTCACATGAGACTCTGTGCTGCCAGCTTGGAGCCTGCTTTAGATTCTCTGTCTCCCTCTCTCTCTGCCCCTTCCCTGCTCTCTCTCTCTCTCTCCTTCTCTCAAAAATAAATAAACAGGGGGTGCCTGGGTGGCTTAGTCGATTAACTGTCCAACTTTGTCGGTGATCGTGATCTCACAGTTGTGGGTTCAAGCCCCGCATTGGGCTTTGTGCTGACAGATCAAAGTTCTGAAGGCTGTTTCAAATTCTACGTCTCCCTCTCTCCATGCCCCTCTTCCTCTCGCACTCTGTCTCTCTTTCTCTCTCAAAAATAAACATTAAAAAAATTAAAAATAAATAAATAAACATTGTTTAAAAGACTGTGAAGCTGGCCCTACCATAAGGAAGAAGCCAGGATCTCTGTTCTCAGCAAAGCTTAGACGAAATGTATCCTGTGTCTAGACAATGTGGCTTAAACTACATCAAAGCTATATTTTCATGGATGACAGCAAGTGGAAAGGAGGTTCAGTCTTCCAGGTATGGAATGAATATGTCTCGGGAAGAAAAGGCACAGCACAGGAAACATGGTTGATGGTATTGTAATACCGTTGTTTGGTGACAGGTGGTAGCTGCACTTGTGAACGTAGCACAAAAAATAGAGAAGCTGAATCATGATGTTGTACACCTGAAAACAGTGTAACAGCATGTGTCAACTATACACACAAAACAAATTTGGAAATATGTTTTTCAAATAAGAGAATAAATAACAGGGACAGAATTATCATGGTTATCTACACGGATATCAGAATTCAAAAAATGGTACTGATATATCTGAAACCTTTACTTTACCAGTGGGATCCCATAACCTGGGGAACTCCACACTGAGATTCGATGAAATATGAACCTTTTCATCAGGTGACCTGCATCAGTAGCCTGCGATTTAAGGTGTGACTGTCTATTAAAGGTGTCAATATTGACTTGTTTGTCCATGCTGCATCAACTTGGCTCCTACTTGTAAGCCTCTAATTAATAATTGTGTGTGTGTGTGTGTGTGTGTGTGTGTGTGTGTGTGTGTATTTATAGAGACAGACAAACAGGGAAAGGGGAAACAGAGAGACAGACATAGACAGAAACTGTGACAAAGTGAGACTTGATAACCCAATGTAGAAGGATGTCTAACAATCCTCAGGCATCTATTTCTCAGTGGAAATTCACAACGGAAAGCAGGGAGTCTAAGAGAAATTTACCTTTTTAAGAACTTACTGGGGTGCCTGGGTGGCTCAGTCGGTTGAGCGTCTGACGTTGGCTCAGATTGTGATCTCACGGTTCATGGGTTCAAGCCCCGTGTCGGGCTCTGTGCTGACAGCTCAGAGCCTGGAGACTGCTTCAGATTCTGTGTAGCCCTCTCTCTCTGCCCCTCCCCCACTCGTGCTGTGTTTCTGTCTGAATAAATAAACATTAAAATTTTTTTAAAAAACCTCACCTGCAGTACGTGATTCATTTTAGTACAAAACTCATCTGTATTTTTTCTTCAAGTTTTTCACTACCTATGTCGAGAGAGTGGTTTGTAAGGTATTACTTAAAGAACAGACAATACCTGTGATTCCTTGATGAGAAAGAGTGGCTCATTTCTATCCAAGGACCCAACTGGTTCAAGCACAGGGATGGAAACTAACAAGGGTAGGGACTGGAAGGGTAGGGACATAACTAGATTTGGTGTCTCAGGGGAGGGGACTCCTCTTGGGTCTTCAGGTTCCCTTGATGAGCAGAATACAACAACAACAAAAAACTAATTAAAGGTTTTTTAATAATTGTGCATTTATTTACCACTGTGTTTGCTTTTTGAAACCTCCTGAGATGAGTGCGTGTCTTTCTTTTTTTTTTTTATTTTTTTTATTTTTTACAAACAGTTTATTGTCAAATTAGTTTCCACATAACACCCAGTGATCATCCCCACAAGTGCCCTCCTCCATGCCCACCCCTCCTCCCCCCCACATCCACCAGTCCTCAGTTTTTGTCAGCATTCAAGAGTCTCTCATGGTTTGCCTCTCCCCCTTTCCCCCACCATTTCCGCCCTTCTTCTCCCCTTGGTCCTCTGTTAAGCTCCTCCTAATCCTCCTATACGTGCACACATATGATATTTGTCTTTCTCTGCCTGACTTATTTCGCTCAGCATAACACCCTCAAGGTCCATCCATGTTGCTACAGATGGCCAGATTTCATTCTTTCTCATTGCCATGTAGTATTCCATGGTATAGATAAACCACATCTTCTTCATCCATTCATCTGTTGATGGACACTTTGGCTCTTTCCAGGTTTTAGCTATTGTGGAGAGTGCTGCTATGAACATTGGGGTACATGTGCTCCTATGCATCAGCATCTCTGTATCCCTCGGGTAAATTCCTAGCAGTGCTATTGCTGGGTCATAGGGGAGTTCTAGTGTTAGTTTCCTGAGGAACCTCCACACTGTTTTCCAGAGGGGCTGTACCAGTTTACATTCCCACCAACAGTGTAGGAGGGTGCCCGTTTCTCCACATCCTCGCCAGCATCTAGAGTTCTCTGATTTGCTCATTTTAGCCACTCTGACTGGCGTGAGGTGGTATCTCAGTGTGGTTTTGATTTGTATTTCCCTGATGAGGAGCGATGCTGAGCATCGTTTCATGTGTCTGTTGGCCATCTGGATGTCCTCTGTGGAGAAGTGTCTGTTCATATCTTCTGCCCATTTCTTCACTGGGTTGTTTGTTTTTCGGGCGTGTAGTTTGGTGAGTTCCTTGTAGATTCTGGATATCAACCCTTTATCTGATATGTCATTTGCAACTATCTTTTCCCATTCCGTTGGTTGCCTATTAATTTTCTGGGTTGTTTCCTTGGCTGTGCAGAAGCTTTTAATCTTGAGGAGGTCCCAATCAGTTTATTTTTGCTCTTGATTCCCTTGCTTTTGGGGATGTGTCAAGTAAGAAGTTGCTGCGGTGGAGGTCAAGGAGGTTGTTTCCTGCTTTCTCCTCTAGGGTGTTGATAGTTTCCTGTCTCACGTTCAGGTCCTTTATCCATTTGGAGTTTATTTTTGTGCATGGTGTGAGAAAATGATCTAGTTTCATTCTTCTGCATGTTGCTGTCCAGTTCTCCCAACACCATCTGTTAAAAAGGCTGTCTTTTTTCCATCGGATATTCTTTCCTGCTTTGTCAAAGATTAGTTGGGTGTATACTTTTGGGTCCACTTCTGAGTTCTCAATTCTGTTCCATTGGTCTATGTGTCTGTTTTTGTGCCAATACCATACTGTCTTGATGATGACAGCTTTGTAGTAGAGGCTAAAGTCTGGGATTGGTGATCCCTCCCATTTTGGTTTTATTTTTCAGGATTACTTTGGCTATTCGGGGTCTTTTGTGGTTCCATACAAATTTTTGATAGTTTGTTCTAGTTTTGAGAAGTATGCTGGTGCAATTCTGATTGGAATTGCATTGAATGTGTAGAGTGCCTTAGGTAGTAATGACATCTTAACTATATTTATTCTTCCTATCCATGAGCATGGAATGTTTTTCCACTTCTTTGTGTCTTCTTCAATTTCCTTCATAAGTTTTCTATAGTTTTCATCATACAGATCTCTTGTCTCCTTGGTTAAGTTTATTCCGAGGTATTTTATGGTTTTTTGTGCAATTGTGAATGGGATCAGTTTCTTGATTTCTCTTTCTGTTGCTTCATTGTTGGTGTATAAAAATGCAACCGATTTCTGTACGTTGATTTTGTACCCTGCAACTTGGCTGACTTCTTGGATCAGTTCTAGTAGGCTTCTGGTGGAGTCTGTCGGGTTTTCTATGTAGAGTATCATGTCATCTGCGAAGAGTGAAAGTTTGACTTCCTCTTTGCCAATTCTGATGCCTTTGATTTCCTTTTGGTGTCTGATGGCTGATGCTAGGACTTCCAGCACTATGTTAAACAGCAGTGGTGAGAGTGGGCATCCCTGTCGTGTTCCTGATCTCAGGGGGAAAGCTCTGAGTTTTTCCCCGTTGAGGATGATGTTCGCTGAAGGCTTCTCATAGATGGCTTTGATGATGTTTAAGTAGGTTCCTTCTATCCCAACTTTCTCGAGAGTCTTTATTAAGAAGGGATGCTGTATTTTGTCAAATGCTTTTTCTGCATCTATTGACAGGATCATATGGTTTTTATCTTTTCTTTTATTAATATGATGTATCACATTGATTGATTTGCGAATGTTGAACCAGCCCTGTAACCCAGGAATGAATCCCACTTGATCTTGGTGGATGATTCTTTTGATATGCTGCTGGATTCGATTTGCAAGGATCTTGTTGAGAATTTTGCATCCGTATTCATCAAGGATATTGGCCTGTAGTTCTCTTTTTTGCTGGATCTCTGTCTGGCTTGGGAATCAGTGTGATGCTGGCTTCATAAAATGAGTCCGGGAGTTTTCCTTCGCTTTCTATTTTTTGGAATAACTTGAGAAGAATTGGGATTAAATCTGTTTTAAATGTCTGGTAGAATTCCCCAGGGAAGCCATCAGGTCCAGGGCTCTTATTTGTTGGGAGATTTTGGATCACTGATTCAATTTCTTCACTTGTTATGGGTCTGTTCAGGTTTTCTATTTCTTCCCGTGTGAATTTTGGTAGTGAGTGTGTGTTTAGAAATTTGTCCATTTCTTCTAAGTTGTCCAATTTATTGGCATATAATTTTTCATAGTATTCCCTGATAATTGCTTGTATTTCTGAGGGGTTGGTTGTAATAAGTCCATTTTCATTCATAATTTTTGTCTATTTGGGTGCTCTCTCTTTTCTTTTGGATAAGTCTGGCTAGAGGTTTGTCAATTTTGTTTACCTTTTCAAAAAACCAACTCTTGGTTTCATTGATCTGTTCAATTGTTTCTTTGGTCTCTATGTTGTTTATTTCTGCTCTAATTTTACTATTTCTCTTCTTCTACTGGGTTTAGGGCGTTCTTGTTGCTCTGCCTCTAGTTCCTTTAGGTGAGCTGTTAGATTTTGGACTTGCACTTTTTCTAATCTCTTGAAATAGGCCTGGAGAGCAATGTACTTTCCTCTTAGGACTGCCTTTGCCGCATCCCATAGATTTTGAATTGTTGTGTTTTCATTTTCATTTGTTTCCATATATTTTTTAATTTCATCTCTAATTGCCTGATTGGCCCATTCATTCTTTAGAAGGGTGTTCTTTAACTTCCATGCTTTTGGAAGTTTTCCAGACTTCTTCCTGTAATTGATTTCAAGTTTCAAAGCATTGTGATCTGACAGTGTGCATGGTATGATCTCTATTCTTTATATTTATTGAGGGCTGCTTTATGTCCCAGTATGTGATCTATCTTGGAGAATGTGCCATGCGCACTTGAGAAGAAAGTAAATTCCCTGGCCTCAGGATGTAAAGTTCTAAATATGTCCGTCAGGTCCATCTGGTCCAATGTATCTTTCAAGTCCATTATTTCTTTAGTGATTTTCTGTCTGGTTGACCTATCCATTGCTGTAGGCGGAGTATTAAAGTCCCCTGCTATTAGCACATTCTTATCTATAAGCTTGTTTCTGTTTGTGATTAATTGTTTTAGTTATTTAGGTGCTCCCATATTCGGTGCGTAAACATTTATGATTGTTAGTTCTTCCTGATGGATGGACCCTGTAATTATTATGTAGTGCCCTTCTTCATCTCTTGTGATTGTCTTTAATTTAAAGTTCAGTTTGTCTGATATAAGTATCGCTACTCCGGCTTTCTTTTGATTTCCTGTAGCATGATATATATTTCTCCATCCCCTTACTTTTAATCTGAAGGTATCTTCCCGTCTAAAATGAGTTTCTTGTAGACATCAAATAGATGGATTTTGTTTTTTTTAATCCATTCTGCTACGCTATGTCTTTTGATTGGAGCATTCAGCCCATTTACATTCAGTGTTATTATTGAGATATGTGGGTTTAGAGTCTTTGTATCTTTTGTAGGGTTCATGTTTGTGGTGGTGTGTCTGGAATCTTTGTTCCTTGCAACCTTTCCTTCAGAGCATCCCCCTCAGGATTTCTTGTAGGGCTGGCTTAGTGGTGGCAAATTCTTTCAATTTCTGTTTATTTGGAAAGGTTTTATGTCTCCTTCTATTTTGAATGACAGGCTTGCTGGATAGAGGATCTTGGCTGCATATTTTTACTGTTCATCACATTGAAGATCTCCTGCCATTCCTTTCTGGCCTGCCACGTTTCAGTAGATAGGTCTGTCACCACTCTGATAGGTTTCCCTTCGTATGTGAGGGCCCTTTTCTCTCTAGCTGCTTTCAAAATTTTCTCTTTGTCCTTGTATTTTGCCATTTTTACGATGATATGTCGTGCAGAAGATCGATTCAAGTTATGTCTGAGGGGAGTCCTCTGAGCCTCTTGTATTTCCACATTTACTTCCTTCCCCAGGTCAGGGAAGTTCTCTGCTATAATTTGTTCCAGGACTCCTTCAGCACCTTTCCCTCTCTCTTCCTCTTCTGGGATTCCTATGATACGGATATTGTTGCGTTTGACTGTATCGCTGAGCTCTCGAATTCTTCTTTCCTGTTCCTGGATCAGTTTGTCTCTTTTTTTGTCAACTTCTTGTTTTTCTAGAATGGTGTCTTCTAAATCACTTATTCTCCTTTCTGCCTCTTCAAGCCGTGCATTGGAGGCCTCTAATTTATTATGGATCTCATTTATCGCATTTTTTAATTCTTCATGCCTATTTTTATTTTCCATTCTGTGTGTAGCCATAGTTTCTTTGATGTCCCCTATGTTTTTTTCAAGCCCTGCTATTAATTTCACCATTATTATTCTAAAATCTTGTTCACTTATGCTGCTGATATCTGTTTTGAGCATTTCATTAGCTGTCATTTCTTCTTGGAGTTTCTTTGGAGGAGATCTCTTTCGTTTCGTCATTTTAGTTAGCTTTCCGGCTCTTGTTGGTTTTAAAGACCTGTTATGCTCTCTGTTTCTATGAGCACTGCTATATCCAAGAAACTCTTTGACTTTCCCGGGCCTATCCTTTCAGAGATTGTTTTTTGAATGGTATCCCTCAGTCACTCTTGTTGGGACCTTAGTTATTCTATTTTCCTGTTCGTAGTGATATTTGGGACTCTTCACCTTGTGTACTCTAGCTTGTTTCTTGAGGTAGCCCTGGGAAAGAAAACAGACAGACAGACACACAGGGAGCAGGAGCACACAAACGCACAGGCTGATTCAACTAACATGCAAAGTGAGAGGGAAAACGAAAAAGTTAATAGAAAAGACGGAGGAGGGAGGGCGAATAGGGAGCATAAAATACATAAAAAAAGTCAAAAAGGGGAAAAGAAAAGGAAAAAAGAAAAAAACCGATGGACAAAGAACGGTTTAAAGCATGTACCTGGATTTCCCAGCTACAGTTAAATAGCCGTGTGTATGCAGTGCTGGTTGAAGAGTATAGAGAAAAAGAGAGAAGGCAGGGTGAGACAAGGCAGATTTGGAAATAGAATGAACAGGCAGAAGGGATAAGAAACTTTTTTCAAAGAGGTAAAGGGTAGAATATGGTTGTATAGGTGAGAGAAGGATGCTGGAATTATCCAGAGAAAGTATATAGTCTAATTACTCCTGAGAGAAATAGCTGAAAAAGTCGGTAGGTGTAGAATTTACATTTACAGAATGGACTTGTGATTGTTTAAGCAAGCTGGCGACCAGAGTTAATCAGGTCAGTGTTTTGGGGAAAAAAGCAAGAAAAGAGAAAAAAGAAGAAAAAAAAGAGAAAAGAAAGGGGGAAAAAAAAAGAAAAAAGAAAAAAAAAAGAAAAAAGAAAAAAAAAGGGAGGAGGGCACCTCTCAGGCAGGGATGGGCGTGCCGTGATCCGATGCCTCAGGCGGGGGGTTCTGCCTTGGCGATTGTGGGGAGGAGAGTGACGGTGCTCCAGTCCCTTCTTGAACCCAGCGCTGCAGCTCGCTTTCTTTTTTGGCGTGTCAACTCCCCGTTCCGGGGACACAGCCGAAGTTGGTTGCACTCTTCAACCCAGGCCAGTTCCAATCTCCAAATCCCAGTCGCGCGCCCCGCTGAAGTTGCCTTAGACACAGCTTCCCAGGCAACCCCCTCGGGCTATTCCAGGCTCCCTGCTGAGCTCTTGGGGCGGAGTCAGAATCGCTGCTTCCTTCTCTGGGTCGGGCTGGCGCGCATGCGTGGGGACTTGCCTGCCGGGTCCGCGTAGCCTGAGCCCGCTGGAGTGAGGAAAACCGGGTCTCTCTATGGCTCGTCACCCGAAACACGAACTCACAGGCAAATTTCCCAGTTTTTAGCTCTTTGCCTTCCCTTTCGAGTTCCAGCCAGCCAGGAGCGCGGACGCCCGGTGTCTGCGCGTCTCCTTCAGGGGTCCCAGCCGCCCTGGAGCTACAATGGCGGCAGGCACGCCGCAGCTGGAGTGAGGAAAACCGGGTCTCTCTATGGCTCGTCACCCGAAATACGAACTCACAGGCAAATTTCCCAGTTTTTAGCTTTTTGCCTTCCCTCTCGAGTTCCAGCCAGCCAGGAGCGCGGACGCCGGGTGTCTGCGCGTCTCTTTCAGGGATCCCAGCCGCCCTGGAGCTACAATGGCGGCAGGCGCGCCCGCTCCGCTTTAAAACCCCACCTCCAGGAGTGGCACAAAGAAGCAGTTTGTGTGCTCAGCCTCCCCCAGGACCAGTTGTCGCGAGGGGACCTGGTGTGCCGATGTTTGGCAAGTACGGTCTTTCTATGCACCGAGCGGAGATTTTTCTGTCTCGGACTCTCTCCTTTTCCCCTCTCACTCCCCGTAGAGGGTAGAGGGGGATCGCCTCCCACCCTGGAGGCTCCGATCCCGGCCTGATTTTACCTTCCCCGGTTCGCACTCACATTAGAAGGCTTTCTCAGTGGATTCTGTGTCCTTTTTTCTCCCAGTCTCTCAGGTTTTGTATGGTTTCCAATGGCTTCAGATCTTTTCTGTGTGATGTATGGGCGCGAGTGCAAGTACGGAGCTCCTTACTTCTCCGCCATCTTGCCTCTCCTCAAACACAGTGTATTTTTAAAAAACAGGCATTATGCTAAGTGAAATAAGTCAGCCAGAGAAGGACAAATACCATATGTTTGCACTTAAAGGAGGATTAGGAGGAACTTAACGGAGGACCATAGGGGAGAAGAAGGGGGGAAATAGGGGAGAGGGAGAGAGGCAAACCATGAGAGACTCTTGAATGCTGAGAACAAACTAAGGACTGATGGGTGGGGGGGGGTCGGGAATAGCGGAGATAGGCATGGAGGAGGGCACTTGTGGGGATGAGCACTGGGTGTTATATGGAAACTAACTTGACAATAAACTATTTGAAAAAAAAAACAGATTGTGAGAGTAAAACCATAGACTTATGTAATTCTTCTCCTTGTTGTATATGTTCTCTGTGATCTGAAAACGTGGTCTTAGGTGGCTTTTTATTTGCATAAAAGCAAAATTCAGTTTGTCATTCCTTTGTATTTTATAAGTAGGAAAGTTCCTAGAGATGTTTATGGGGATCTCTCATAAGAAATGACTTTCTCATCAGTCTTACTTTCTCTTACTGCTTACTTTGTTTCCTTTGAACCCTTAGAAACTTCTGCTTTAAGCAGTGTCCCTAAGTTTGTACCTAAGTTTCCATGTTGCATAGTTTATGGTAAAGTATAAGGCATTCAGTCTTTAGGGGCCAGATAACAAATCTACATCAATGAGGAATAGAGTTGTTTCTCTACCTGGACAACTGGGAAGAGGATGTCTCTCTTGGTGGGGAGTCAAAAAGGAAAAAAGAAATCTGTGGCTGATATTTGGCTTGAGAGCCATCAATTGCTGCCAATGGAAGTTGCGGAAAAATCACGCTTTGGATTCTCTAAACCTGAATTTAAATTTGGTTCTTCCAATTATTAGTTGCAACTTTATGAACAGGACCCTTATTTTTCCAAGTCCAGAAACAGTCTGGCACAAATGCCTCTTTCTGCAGTAGTTACATACAATTGAATATGTGTGCACTTATGTTAAAGCACATCATGAAACATGAGGCCATACAAAAAAAAAATTAGTAAGAAAATGATGTGTTTACTGTACATGTAAATTACTACAATTAATGATACTATATAAAACACAAAAACATACAGAAGATATGGTTCTTATTCTCAGAGATATAATAACCCATGTGAAGAATTACACTACTATATGGATACCATCTACAAATAGGTACAAATATTGTTTTTAGTAAAATTAGTGTGCTTCATTTATCCACCCAGCTAGAAAACAAATGATACTCATTTTCATGTTGAAGGTTTTGTCATTTGAATAAGTAATACTTTCTGGCTCAGGCTTAGGCTCAGTTCACATGCAGCAATGCTTTTATTTCTATCCATAGCCTCTCATGCTAAGACCCACCCAATCATGCAATGTAACTGGTTTGGAAGGAAGGACTGTAGTATCTGTCCTGCAGTGCGTGGAGCTAGGCCTCTTTTATGGTGTGAGTCACATCCCCCATCTTCAAATAACTTCCTCTTAGGTCTCATTTCATCAGAGCAACCACCAGTCCATCCAACTTGTTTCCGAGATTCAGACTTCAGAGAGAAGGAATGTATGCTCTACTCCTGATCCTTTCTGATTTCTCCTTTATCTCTAAGCAAATTTCTGGATGCAAAGATGTACAGTATGTAAGACATTGCATTAATAATATACCATCACCCCACACCCACACCTAAGCCAAAGATGTTTACCAAGATAAGACATGGATCATGATTTACTTGCTTTATTTTGAGGTAAGAACTGGGGAGTGAGTTTTGGTGAAATTTCTAAAGTTTAGAATTTGATATCTGTACCACAAGAAAGAGAAACTGCCAACAACTTTAAAGAAGTTTTTCTCCTATTAGATAAAAGTAAAATGAAATTCTGCATTCTATTTTTTTTTCATTTATTTATTTATTAAGAGAGAAAGAGAGAATGGGCAGGGGTGGGGAAGAAAAAGAGGGAAATTGTGAGAATCCCAAACAGGCTCCGCGCTGGCGGAACAGAACCCGATACAGGGCTTGAATTCCCAAAGTGTGATCATGACCTGAGCCAAAGTCAAGAGTCAGACACTTAACCAACTGAGCCACCTGGGTACCCTGAAATTCTGCATTCTAATTTACCCCAATAATGACCAAGTACTGAAAAATTCAAGTTAGGCTTATATACCAGAAAAATAATTTGGGGGGAAGTTGGGGCTATAGACTTAGTTGCTTTGCTAAGAAACAATTTAGGCATTATGAGGAAGTCATGCATGCAAATCATCTGTTTGGAAGTTTACCGCATTTTTCTGAATTCAGTATCATAAAGACTAAAGCATATATGTGAAAGAAAGTCAAAAAATACCTTTTGAGAATCATGCAGCACTAATATTTGCCTTATAGTTTTAATGATTTCCTGTTTTATAGTTCTAATATTTCCTAAATGCCAGTTTCACTTGAATTGTACTTAGATCTAAGATTTTTTTTGTTACAAATATTCATTTTACTCAGAATAACAACAAAAATGGCATTTTAATATAATCCTGGCTTGAATATAACAATAGTACTTAAATTTGTATGTAGAAACTTTCAAATATAGGTGTTACATTTGGATGATCCTCAGCCTTTACTGAAATAGAATGGACACACATTTGTAATTTAGGATTGGCTTCAAATAATCATCACTAGGTCAAAGCCACTCACTCTGCTCTAGTGTGAGTCTGTATGGACAGGGCCAAAGAAATCACTGTCCTAAAAGAAATGGCATTTCTCCCAGTATGATGCCACAAGGCCCTGCTGAGGTAATAGTGTAGGACTGATTCTGCAAGAGGGTGGCCTCTGGAATTAATTCCTATAAGTTGGTGCGTAGATGCAACACCATGCAGCAGATACATTTTTAATGTAGGAATGAACTAGAATAAATACCCATGTAATTTAATATATAGATCTAAATAACATATGCTGGCACTGAATCCAAAGTAGCTTTAAAAAAAAAAAACACCCTCCGATTATAGTTCATAATTTGTCTCAGAAAGCTATTCTTTAGATGGTCTGACAAAGGAATAGTGGTTGGCAGAGGGAGAGGATCAAAAAACATTAATAGTTCATTGTTCCCACATTTGCCATTTACTGTCTTCAAAATTAAAGATTTACTCTGGGGATTAAATCTGTAATCCATTCAGTGAATAAGCAATGCCTAGTACCTCCTGAATACTTATTTGACACTTTTTTTTGGTATGCATTTTACTGTGATTACCGACTACCTAAATTACCACAATTTGTTATGTATTTCCCCTTTTATATGTTGAATGCAAACTTAGAAAAAGCAAGGAAACCAGCCCTAGGTTCATACTATTATTTTCTTCTTTGAAACTGTTACTACTGATTCCAAGAGAGGTTTCTCTAAGCACAATAGCACAATATTAAGGAAGTAATTTAAGGGTTACTAGACATATTATCCAACATGACATATTATCCAACATGACACACTGGCTCTTCTCAATGATCCTAAATCTCTTCCTCTTAAGTTGTTTCTAGGGAGCCAATGTCCTGACAGCTGCTTCATTCTGCTTCTCCTGAATTAGGTGAAGCACTTCATCACTTTTCTTAAGTGATAAAATTAGAGACGTGGTGAAAAATGTCTTCCAGTCCACCACTAGGGTCTGACCCCAAGAGCTATTACTTAACATTACCCCAGCCCTTAACCAAGCCTTTCCCTTAAGGAAATACTCCACTAAGAAGAAGCCTCTATGTCAGGATATATTAATGAGAGTTAAGAGAGATGTTAAGAGATCACTTCTTTGAAGATAGAAGTTGATAAGGCACCATAACTTTGCAAGCAGAAACTTATGAGTTGAAATTGCCCCCCGCCCCCCTGCCGCAAACTTGTTGAAATACCGCAGAAGGTGACCTTTTTAAGAAACCGAGTCTTTACGGACATGATCAAGTTAAAATGAAGTAATTATAGGGAGCCCTAATCCAATATGAGTGGTGTCCTCATAAGGAGAAATTTAAGCATAGAGGCAGACATGCATAGAGAAAGATGATGTGAGGGGAAGCACAAACACCAGGAAAAGATGGATGTGAAAGTTGGTGAGCTGAGGAACACCAAAGACTGACACACACCCACCAACTACTACAAAGAGGCAGGAAAGAATTGCCTCCTTCAGGCTTCCAAGGGTGCATGGACTTGCTGGCACCTTGATTTGGATGTCTGGCCTCCAGAACTGTGATAAGATACATTTCTGTTATCTTAAGCCCTCCGTGATTGGTACTGTGTAACAACAACCCTAGCACACTAATACAAAAGGAGGAAATTCAAAGGAAGGATGCTGAGAAAGAATTTTAGGTGATTAATCTTTTAAAAGAGTTTCTTTTACTATTCATTAGACTATTATTTCTTGCTACAGACACTGTAGGAAATACAGAAAAAATACTTAAAAAATAAATTTATCAACTATATAAAAGCTTCCTTGATATTTTCATGAGTTTCCTCTTTGGGTTTATTCACATATTCTTTTAAGTTGAAAGCAAACTACATGCATAATTAGGCTGTGTTTTTAAAACTACTTATAAGCTTATCCCCATAAAGTAAGTTATCATAAACATCAGTTTTAATGCGTATATAATAGTCGATAATGTGTTTGAACTATGATGCACTTAACTATCCTCCTATTATTAGACATTCATTTTTCCTTCCATTATAAAGTTTATATAAAATATCCCAATTTAAATTTATTTATTTAAAAAATTTTAAACATATTTTAAAGATCTAGTCACCAATTTGGATCAAATGAATAAAAATTTGAAATGTATTGACAAATAGTTCAATTCCAATAATCAGTAGCAGTATAAAAAGTGTTTATTTTAGGGGCACCTGGGTAGCTCACTTGGTTAAGTGTCTGACTCTTGGTTTCAGCTAAGGTTATGATCTCACAGGTCGTGAGTTCAAGCCCCACATAGGATTTTCTCTTTCTCTCTCTCTCTCTCAAAATAAGTAAATATTAAAAAGTGTTTATTTTACAACAAACTTGCTAGCATTAAACATTCTTATTAAAATTCACTTTTTCTATGAATTTAGCAAATGTAAAACAGTTTTTAAATTTATATTTTATTTACTATTGAAGTTGTATCTTTATGTTCCTTCACGTTTATTTATATCATTTAAATTCTCAGGTGTTTTTTTTTTCTCTATTTATACCTTATCCCTTTTCTCATAGATTTGTATGAATTCTTTTTGTCATCTTTATTTCAAATGTCTCCCTTCTATTTCTTCCTTTAATTTTATCCAGGTATTAATTTTTTTATATAGAGCAGATTTACCTTTTCTAAAAATTCAAATCTTAGATTATTTTGTTTATAATTTCTTAAGATGGCTTTAAGCTTAGAAAAGTATTTCAGGATCACCTTAAAATGGCTGACTGAATATACACACAAGACAACACTCCCTTATGAAATGCTCAATAGCATTTTTTTTTTAATTTTTTAATGTTTTATTTATTTTTAGGAGAGAGAGAGAGACAGCGTGACCAGGGGAGGGTCAGAGAGAGAGGGAGTCACAGGCTGAAACAGGCTCCAGGCTCTGAGCTGGCAGTCAGCACAGAGCCCGACGCGGGGCCCGAACCCACGAACCGCGAGATCATGACCTAAGCGAAAGTCAGACGCTTAACCGACTAAGCCACCCAGGCGCCCCTCAATAGCATATTTTTTTAAAATGCATTAACAGAACTAGAAATAAAAATGTTACTCCCATAGCAGGCCAGAAATGAATGACTGGAAGGTGGCAGACCATGAAATCTGAGTAAAGGAGGGGTCACAGCCCAAAAGTTATAGAGAAGACAATTCCTGGGGTGGGTGGTGAGGATGACCAGTAATGGGTGGAGAAAGGTGTTCCAAGCTTGGGCATGATGCACATGTTAATGAAGAAGGGATTTCAACAGACCAGAGTATTGGTTCCCAAAAGTATGCAACTCTCCTGTCCTACCCCCACCTTAAGACTAAGAAGAGGCCTTTGTGGTCAGACAGAAGCAGCGAGGTTGAGCATGTAGACTAGAGAGGCATGGCAATGCCCTGGGTATCTAGACATAGATCTCTCTCCCACTAGAAACTTAGAAATGGATCTAGATCCATAGATCTAGAAATGGATCTCTCTCCCACCAGAAACTTATTTCCTAATTAAGTCCTTTCTACATCCTTTCTCTCACGTATGCCCAGTAAAATCAGTAAGGAAAATTCTCCAGTCATGTAAAAAAAAAAAAAAAACAATCCGATGAAAAAGAGATGCAGGTCTCAAGGAGCATAACACATCATGGAAAAGCAGGACAAGAGTATAAAGAAAAAGCATTTAGATAAAATCATTTTCCACAAAGTAACGAAGAGGAAATTTAGTCCCTCAAAAAGAACGAACAAGAAACCTTGGAGGTATAAAATTTACTAAACTAATTGAAATTCAACAGATAAAATGATGTCAGAATGGATTACTACAAAGAGTGAATTAGCAAAGTACAAGATCAAATAAAAATAAAGGTCATAGAAATGAAATATTTGGAAACAGAAGTTAGGAGACAAGATAGATCTAGAAGTTCCAACATGTGTGTAATGATAATTCAGCACAAACAAGTTTCTGGCAAATATATGGGAATTTTCTGGGCACATGATCATGTCATCTTTAAAAAGAGTAACTTCTTGCCTAATTGCTGTGGCTATGGTTTACTGTATTACATTAAACAGAAATGGTAAGAATGAGTTCCTGTGTTGTGTTGCTAATCTTAAAGATTTCAACTTTTCACTTTTAAGTGTGATACTGGTGGTGGGTTTGTAATACATGGAATATTATTTTGAGATATATTTCTTCTGTAACTCATTTATTGTTTTTATCATGAAAGGATGTTGAATTTAATCAAATACATTTTCTTTAAAAATTTTTTTTTAATGTTTTATTTATTTCTGAGAGAGAGACAGCATGAGCAGGGGAGGGTCAGAGAGAGGGAGACACAGAATTGGAAACAGGCTCCAGGCTCTGAGCTGGCTGTCAGCACAGAGCCTGACAGAGGGCTTGAACCCACAAACCGTGAGATCATGACCTGAGCCGAAGTCGCACGCTTTACCGACTGAGCCACCCAGGCACCCCACAAATGTATTTTCTGCATCTATTTAAAGGATCATGTGCTTATCTTCTTTTAATGTGGTAAGTTGCACTTACTAATTTGTATATGTGGAATCATCCTTATATCTCAGGGATAAATCCCACTTGGACATGTCATATGATCCTTTTAATATGTTGTTGAATTTGGTTTGCTAGTATTTTGTTGAGAATTTTTATATCATATAATCAGGAATATTGGCCTGTAATTTTCTTTTCTTGTAGTTAATGCTGAACTTGTAAAATGGATTTGGAAGTGTTCTCTCCTCTTTAGTTTTTTGGGAAGAATTTGGAAAGGATTGGTATTAATTTTTCTTTAAGTATTTGGTAGAAGTCACCAGTGAAGCCTTAGGCTTTTCTTGGATAGGTTTTCGATTAATGATTCAATCTCCTTCTAATTAGTGATCTGTTCAGATTTTCTGTCTCATTATGATTCAGCCTTGGAACGTTGTATGTGTCTAGGAATTTACCCCTTTCTTCTAGGTTATCCCATCTGTTGGCATATAATTGTCACAATAGTTGCTTATCTTTCATATTTCTGTGATCTTGAGGGTAATGTGTCCCCTTTCATTTATATTTTTATTTATTTCAGTTCTCTTTTTTTCTTTAAAGGGATTGCCAATTCTGTTTGTCTTTAAAGAAAACCAACTCTTAGTTTCATAGATCTTTCCTATTTTTCTATTCTGTATTTCATTTATTTTTGCTCTAATATGTATCAGTTCTTTCCTTGTGCTTAGTTCTTCCTTTTCTAGATGTTTGAGGTGTGAAATTTGTGGATTTTTTTCTGATCCATATTTTTCTTCATTGTAAGCCTTTATAGCTATAAACTTTCTTCTGAGAACTGCTTCTGATACATCCCATAAGTATATTGTGTTTCCATTTTCTTTGCATCAAGATACTTGTTGATTCCGTCTTTGATACATTAGTGTTTAGAAGCCTGTTATTTAATCTCCCCATAAAAATTTCCAAATTAAAAAATTACAGTTTTTCCACTGAAATTGATTTTTAGCTTTATACCATTGTAGTCAGAGAGATGCTTGATATGATTCCAGTCTTCCTGTATTTGTTAAGACTTGTTTTATAGCTAACATATGGGCTATTCTGGGGAACCTTCCATGTACTCTTGAGAGGTTTATGTATTGTGTTGCTATTATATGGAGTGTTCTGTGTATATATGTCATGTCTATTTGCTCTATAGCATTGTTAAAATCTGTTGTTCCTTATTTATTTTTGGTCTGGATAACCTTTTTATTGTTGTGAAGTAGTGAAGTCATCTATTATTATATTAATGTTTTATTTCTGCGTTCAGTTCTGTTCATATATGCTTTATATATCTAGGTGCTCTGGTATTGGATGCATAAATATTTACAATAGTTGTGTCTTGATGAATTGACATCTCTATCATTATATAATAAACATTTGTCTCTTCTGATCATTTTTGACATCAAGTCTTTTTTACTTGTTAGAGGCATTCCTCTCTTGTATTATTTTGGTTATCATTTGCTTGGAATATCTTTTCTGTTCCTCATTTTCAGCCTGGTGTTCCTTTAAAGCAAAAGCGAATGTGTTGTAGGCAGCAAGTCACAAGCCCCTCCCCCCCCCTTTTAATCCATTTAGTCAGTCTTTGTCCTTGGGTTGAATACTTTAATTCAATTATATTTAAAGTAGTCATTGGTAGAATAAGATGGAACTTACTTGTACCATCTTATTAAATGTTTTCTGTTTGCACTTCCTTTGTTCTTCTGCTTTTCTTAATTTAGGATTTGATAACTTTTCGAGGTGGTATGCTTCAATTCCTTTCTCTTAATCTCATGTGTTAATATACTATAGGTTGTTACTTTGTGGTTACCACAAAGCTTATATGATATATCTTACAGTTTTAACATCCTATTTTAAACTGGTAATAATTTAATCTCATAGAAGAACTTTATACATGTACTCCCCCCACACACACCCCATAGGTTATTTTTGTTATAATTTATGTATATTTTATATTGCATATCCAATAACATAGTTGTAAATTTTTTTATTATACATTTTTTAAAACTTAATGTTTACAGTAGTTTTAGGTTTATTACAAAATTGAGAAGTTGGTGCAGATTTTTCCCACATACCCCGTGACCTAGTTATCAGCATTACTCACCAGAATGGTACATTTGGTAGCAATAAGGAACCTACATTTACACGTTATCATTGCATAGTCCTTAGTTTACTTTAGGGTTCATTTTTTCAACTTTAGGGTTCATTCTGCGTGTTCTATATTCTTTGAGTTTAGACAAATGTATGATAACATATATTCATCATTAAAAGATCATTCATGGCTTCTGTTTTAGGTTAGCCTAAAAATTATCTGTGCTCTGCCTATTCGTTCTTCTTTCCTCAACCTACTACTAGTAACCACTGATTTTTTTTTTAACTGCTTCCATAGTTTTACCTTTTCCAGGATGTTGTATAGTTGAGATCATTATCGAATTGGTTTCTTTGATTCACAAACATGCATTTAAATTTTCTTCATGTCTTTTCATGTCTCATTAGCTTATTTCTTTCTAGGATTCAATTATACCCTATTGTCTGGTTGTATTGCAGATTATATTTATCCATTCACTCACTGAAGGATCTCTTGGTTGCTTCCAACTTTTGGCCATTTTGAATAAAGTTGCTCTAAACACTCATGTACAGATTTTTGTTTTGACATAGGTTTTCAACAACTTTGATTAAATAGCAAGAATCATGATTATTGAGTCATATGGTGGAACTTTGTTTAGTTTTGTAAAAAAAAAATGATAGAATTTCTCATCTTTATCATTTTCCTTCTCTATGAAGAACTTCCTGGATAATTCTATATGGTTACCGAATTCTAGGTTGGTGTGTTGTTTGTTTTGTTTTTATCTCTCGACACTTGAGATATTTGACTCCACTCTCTTCTTGTTTGCATGGTTTCTGAGAAGATAGTGGATGCAATTCTTATTTTTATTCCTCTGTAGATAAGCTGTTTTTCCCCCTCTGGCTCCTTTCAGTATTCTTCTTGGTAATCTTTGATTTTTGAAATTTAAGAATAATATGCCTTCCTGTGGTTTCATTGGCATCTACCCTGCTTAGTATTCTCTGTGCTGCCCAGATTGATGATTTGGTTTCTGGCATTAATTTGGCAAATTCTCAGTATTTATTGTTTCAAATATTTCTTTAATTTCTTTGTCTTTCTTCTTCTTTTGTGTTCCTGTTATGCTTATTTTACACTATTATAGTTGACCCACAGTGCTGGGATATTCTCTCTTATTTTCTTTGTTTTCATTACTTTTCAGTGTTTCATGAGTCTATTCATAAAACTTCTAGCTTAGAGGTTTATTTATTAGCCCTGTCCAGTCTACTAATAAGCCCATTTAAGGCCCTCTTCACTTCTGTTACAGTTATTTTTCCAGCATTTCTTTTTGATTCTTAGGAATTCTATCTCCCTGTTTACATTGCCCATCTTTTGTTACATGCTATCTATTTTATCCATTAGAGTTCTGAACATATTAATCAAAGTTGGGGGAGAGACTGCCTAGAGTATATTGGAGTTGGGTGTTTCCCTTACCCAAGTCAGCTATGCCATGATAATACCCCAGAAATTTAGGCTCTTGTTAACTAGTTTCTCCTGAAAGTGGGTCTTGTTAAGAAGATCAGATTACTCTGGTACATTTCAAAGTGATTCCTTTCCCCCTCCCCCATTAGAAGCCTGAGGGGACTTTTCTTGATATTTTCTGTGGGAATCTCTCTAAACTAGGAGAGGTAAATCTCACAATACCGTAGGGGTCCTTTTATGCCTGGGAACCCCCTTGAGGTTTTAACTCAGAGTTGTCCCTCTGAGCCCCCACCAATTCATCAATTATAGTGCAGGTTTTCCTACTCCAGCTCTTTTCCCAGGGCTTTTTTTTCTGCTCCTGAATGCCTGTTCTCACCAGCCATGACTCCCACTGTTTGCTGGTCTTTCCAATTTTGGAGGCAGTGATTTGCCCTGTGTCCTCTCCTATGGATCCAAGAGGTCCTGTTGATTTTTCACTCTGTTTTATTTGTTGTTAGGATGGAGTGGTTACTTCTGAGCTCTGTACATGAATAATCAAAAACCAATTATAGTTATTAAATATATATGTATATTTAAATTTTATGCTAGGGTAGAAATGATTTATGCACCACCATTACAATATTAGAGAATTTGGACTTTGACTATATATTTACCTTTACTGGTGATTTTTATGCATTCATATGTTTTTACTTTGTTGATTCGTGTCCTTTCATTTCAGCGTAAAGAACTTTCTTTAGCATTTCTTGTAAGGCAGATGTAATGGTGACACACTCCCTCAGCTTTTGTTTGTTTGAGAAAGTCTTTATATATTTCCTGCATTTCTGAAGAAGAGCTTTGGCAAGTTGTAGTAAGAGTGATTAATGTTCTGCCTTTGATCCAGTGTATTTATAGTATATTTTTAGTTGCTAGCAGTAAACAAACTGGTTTGTGAGTGTGTTATATAACAACATATAATTATAATGTGTATATATGTAATACATACATACATTTTATACATACATAGTTGATTCTTCCTGTTCATCATAAGGATGTTCTATAAAGTCGTGTAAACACTGAATCAGCAACTCCTGAGCTATTGCTCCAAAGGAAATACAGGGTAAGATTCTTGTGAGAATTTAGTCACATTTTTGTCAACTAAAGTGCCATTTGCATTATATAGGCTAGTTTATCAATGTCCTTGTGAAATAAGCTAGTCTTATGACTATTGGAAATCTGTTCTTCCATAATAATCTTTTTCCTTTAAAACATTTATCAAGTACTTTCTTAATTGCCTAGCTGCCAGTTTATTTTTCATGCAGTTACTACTTTTTGAATGTATAAGCCAGCCAGCACTAGCTGAGGAAGGTTTTACATTTACCTGACTCTGGATAATGTGATCATAAATTTCTTTGGCTTTCAGCCTCACACATGCTGAGCCCTCTGCCTCTCTCTCTCTCTTTTTTTTTCCTTAATCCATAATCATCTCATGAACCCCAAATTTAACTACTTTTCCATCTTTTTCATAGTCCTCATGCACTGTAGACGTTACCTTAGCACATTCTGGACTAAAGAATGTTCATGTACAGAACATTCTTTCTTTGTGTCAATGTACTGTATTATCTGCATTAACATGCACTCATGGCCAACAGCAGAATACCTTATGCCTGAACAAAACTTACCTAATACAGGCATTTTCTCCATAAAGCACATCAGATTTTTACACTTGAGAATTCTAGACAGCACTTCAACCTAATATTTGGAAGCCATTTTAAACCAAAATCAGTCCAGTAAACACAAAAATGCAAAAACATAACACTTAGATAGTCCTTGAAAAGGATACTTGTTTACAGTATGAGAGCTGAAATAAGAAGCAGAATGTAGCCTTGTTTGACCTCTCCTGAAATGTATTGGTTGAGCCACTCAAAATTTTCAGCACTCTGCAAATGTGTGTAAATGACCACAAATCGGGGAAGTACTGATTTGGGGTTACATATGTTTTAGTGGGTAGGCAAATTCACAGAAACTGAATCAACAAATAGGGAGGATTGATCCCTTGTGTGTTTAGGTAGGGGGGTAGGCAGGTAGATGGATTGGAGGGATATGAGTTTGCACTTAAAAAATGAAAGAATGCTGAAGAATGTCTTTCTTCAGGAAAGGCCAAGGCCTTTTGTTTTTAAAAAGCCTCACATGATGACATCATGCCCACCTAGGATAATATCCCTTGATGAACTCAAAAGATCTTTTTTTTTTTAAGTTTATTTATTTATTTATTTATTTGTTTTGAGAGAGAGAGCGAGAGAGAAAGAGAGAGAACGAGCACGAGTGCACCGGGAAGGGCAGAAAGGAGAGAGAGAATCTCAAGTAACCTCCATGCTGTTAGCACTGAGCCTGAGCAGCCAGGCTTGATCTATGAACTGTGAGATCCTAACCTGAGACAAAATCAAGAGTCAGATGCTCAACCAACTGAACCACCCAGGTGCCACAAGACATTTTAATTATATTTGTACAATACTCCACCTTGTTATATAAAGTACCATAATTATGAGAGTGACATTCCATTTCCTTTGCACATTCTATTGATGAGACTCTGCCCATTCTCCAGTGCAGAAGACAGTATACAACACAACACCAAGGACTAGAGACCATGGTAGGCAACTTAGAATTCTGTCTACCACTAGGGACAATTTTTAATTCTTTGAAAAATGCTCAGTATTTTAGGAAGATTCAAAGCAGCTTATAGAGTATTAAAATAGGATAAATGTTAAAGAGTAATACAAAACTAAACTAAATATAATTGTTTTTATGAGTCATAAGGATAATTTTTATTTTCTATTCCCAATTTATTTATAAATTCCATACTTTATACAGTAAACAAGCAATGCTTTTGCAATCAGAAAATTAGTATCTTGGTTAAGAGCATGGGTGCTGGAAGGAACAGCCTGGGTTTTAGTTCCAGATCTGAAATGTATTCCCATAGATAAGCTCTCTGACCAGGGTAAGCTATTTACACTGAACTTCAGTTTCTATTTGTAATAAATCAGACCCCATTTCTTTTGACTCCTCTTAGTTGCCAACCCCAACCATGCCCTATTCCCCTTCATCCCTATGTCTAGAAAGTCTCATAGTAAAGCCTGAAGACTTCCTCCTTTTGTGCTGGTGGGAAGCTCAAACCATATTCAGGAACCCTCACATCACGGTGGCCCAACCACCACAAAAGTCAGTTAGTTTCTTTTCTCTGCTGTCTCAAGTCATTTTTGGATCTACTTGGGAGTCTACCTTATTCTTCCTAAAAAGAAAATGTTGTTATGTGTTATAAACATTTTCATAACCTCTATGTTTGTGTGGTGGCAGCTCTCTTGACATCTAAACCAAAACTTGAGTGGAGAAGATCCATCCTGCCTCTTCAGAGTGACTCAAATGTTTTACTGGTGAAATCAAGTTTAAAAGGGTATCAACACATTATGTAATGGTAAGGAGTAAGTTTATTAAGGTATATAAAAACTTTTAAAACAGGACTCCTAGTAAACACCATATAAATATTAATTGTGATATTTATAAAAATTTTTAGTAATCTGATGACTTGCCTTATCTTCCTTAACTCTCTAAGCTATCATTGTTTCATAGTATTTTAAATAAAAACTTAAATCACATAGTATGTTACGGCAAAAATTTTAATGGGTTTTTAGAAAAAAAAATACCTGTTCTGTATTAACTAATTTATAGAGTAAATTGTCTTTTGGGTAGTTTTCTACCAAAAGTTTTTTTTTTTAATATTTTATTTATTTTGAGAGAGAGAGAGAAAGAGAGTGCAAGCAGGGGAGGGGCAGAGAGAGCAGGAGACAAAGAATCAGAACCAGGCTCCAGGCTATCAGCACAGAGCCTGCCCCATGCAGGGCTCAAACTCACAAGCTGTGAGATTCTGACCTGAGCCGAAGTTGGATGCTTAACTGACTGAGCCACTCAGGCGCCCCCCCCCCTTTTTTTTTAAATGTTTTATTTATTTTGAGAGAGAGACTGTGTTTATTATTTGATTTGTTTTGACTATTTTTCATCTTTAAGATGTTATAATTATATATTAAATACCCATTTTTCTGGAATTTGAGGTTACAGAGTGTTTTTATAATTCTTTTTCTTCACTCTAATGAGAGTGAAATAAAATATCTGAGAATAGGTTAACACTTTTTAGCCAGCTTCTAGGGTTTACTTATTCATGGAGATGTGTTGGGCTTCCTGTATGTGTCTCTGCTGTACTATAGAATTAAAAAAATATTAGAATGATACCTTATGGAATTAGGAATATTTATGGAAACTTTATTCATATTTGCCAAAGCTTGGAAGAATTCAAGATGTCCTTCAATAGATAAATGGATGATCAAACTGCGGTATATCTATACAATGGAAATTACTTAACAGTAGAAATAAATGGACTATTAAGACATGAAAAGACTTGAGGGGGGAAAAAGACAAGGGAGAACTTGAAATTCATACTGTTAAGTGAAAGAAGCCAATCTGAAAAGGCTACATAATAAATGATTTCAAAAAAATAACATTCTGGGAAAGGCAAAAACTACAGAAACAGTAAAAAGATCTGCAGTTGCCAACGGTTCTGGGGACAGGAGGAAGCCAGAACAGCCAGGAACCCTGGGGGCTTGAGGCCAGTAAAACTAACCTGTATAATACTCTAATGATGGATACATGTCATTTTACATCTACACATTTATTAGAACCCATAGAGTCTATGTAGAAAAAGCATACCTTAATGTAAAATAATGATGTTAAAAATTTTTTTTAATGTGTTATTTATTTCTGAGAGAGATAGAGACAGCATGAGCAGGGGAGGGTCAGAGAGAGAAGGAGACACAGAATTCAAAACAGGCTCTAGGCTCTGAGCTAGCTGTCAGCACAGAGCCTGACGCGGGGCTCGAACCCAGGAACCATGAGATCATAACCTGAGCCAAAGTCTGACGCTTAACCAAATGAGCCACCAAGGCATCCCAAATAATGATTTTAGATAATAATCATGTCAGTATTGGCTCATCATTTATAACAAATCTACCACACTAATGCAAAATGTTGATAACAGGGAAAATTAGGAAAGGAGGGCAGTGTGGATGTATGAGAACGTCTCAATTTTATGTAAGCTTAAAACTGTCCAATAATTAATACATTAATTTTTTTCATCTTTATATTTTTAATTTAAGTTTTAATTAACATACAGTGCAATATTGGTAGAATTCAGTGATTCATCACTTACATACAACACCCAGTGCTCATCACAACAAGTGCCCTCCTTAGTGCCCATCACCCATCTAGCCCATCTCCTTCCTACCCACCTTCCTATGTCAACCGACAGTTTGCTCTCTATCATTAAGAGTCTCTTGTGGCTTCTTTCTCTCTCTTCTCCTTTTTTCCTCTTCCCATATGTTTATCTGTTTTGTTTCTTTAATTCCACATATGAGTGAAATCATATGATATTTGTCTTTCAATGATTGACTTTTTTTGCTTAACATAATACATTCTAGGGGGCACCTGGGTGGTTTAGTAGGTTAAACGTCTTGATTCCAGCTCAGGTCATGATCTCACAGTTTGTGGGATGGAACTCTGCATTGGGCTCCTCACTGACAGTGTGGAGCCTGCTTGAGATGATCTCTCTCCCTCTCTCTGCTCCTTCCCCACTCATGCTCTTGCTCTCTCTCTCTCTCAAAATAAATAAATATTTTTAAAAACCATACATTCTAGCTCTATCCACATCATTGCAAATGGCATGATTCCATTCTTTTTGATGGCTGAGTCATAGTCCATTAGATACCACACCTTATTTATCTATTCATCAGTCGTTGGACATTTGGGCTCTCTCCATACTTTGACAATTATTGATAATGCCGTAAATATTGGAGTGCATGTACCCCTCTTTGAATCTGTATTTTTGTATCCTTTGGATAAATACCTAATAGTGCAATTACTGGGTCATAGGATAGTTCTATTTTTAGTATCTTGAGGAACATCCATACTGTTCACCAGAGTGGCTGGACCAGTTTGTATTTCCACCAACAGTACAAGAGGGTTCCCCTCTCTCTGCATTCTTGCCAATACCTGTTGTTTCTTGTATTATTAATTTTAGCCATTCTGACAGGTATGAGGTGGTATCTCATTGTGATTTAGAGTTGTATTTCCCTGATGGTGAGTGATGTTGAGCATCTTTTCATGTGTCTGTTAGCCATCTGGATATTTCCTTTGGAAAAATGTCTATTCATGTCTTCTGTCCATTTTTTAACTGGGTTATTTGGTTTTTGGGCTGTTGACTTTGAGTCGTTCTTTATAGATCTTGGATACTAACCCTTTATTGGATATGTTACTTGCAAATATCTTCTCCTATTCTGTAGGCTGCCTTTTAGTTTTATTGATTGTTTCCTTCACTGTGAAAAAGCTCTATCTTTATGAAATCCCAATACCTCGCATTTGTTTCACTTGTCTTCAGTGATGTGTCTAGTAAGAAGTTGTTCCAGCCAAGGTCATAGAGGTTGCTGCCTGTTTTCTCCGGTATGATTTTGATGGTTTCCTGTGTCACATTTAGGTCATTCATCTATTTTTAATTTACTTTTGTGTATGGTGTAAGAAATCATTCCAGTTTCATTCTTCTGCATGTAACCATCCAATTTTCCTAACACCTTTTGGAAGACTGTCTGTTGAAGAGACTGTTTTTTCCCAATAGAGAGTCTTTTCTTCTTTGTTGAAGATTAGTTGGCTATAGTTGTGGATTCATTTCTGGGTTTTCTATTCTGATTGATTGATCTGTGTGTCTGCTTTTGTGACAGTACTATAATATCCTGATGACTACAGCTTTGTAATATAGCTTGAAATCCAGAATTATGATGTCTCCAAGTTGTTTTTCTTTTTTAGGATTGCTTTGGATATTCAGGGTCTTTTGTGGTTCCATACAAATTTTGGAATTGTTCTAGTTCTGTGAAAAATGCTGGTGGTATTTTGATGGGGATTGCTTTGGGTAGTGGGAACATTTTAACAGTGATCTTTTAATCCATGAACATGGAATGCTTTTCCATCTCTTTGTGTCACCTTCAATATCTTTCATAAGTCTTCTATAGTATTTATAGTATTTACCTCTTTAGTTAGGTTTATTCCTAGGGATCTTACTGTTTTTCAAACGGGATCGATTCCTTGATTTTGTTTTTTCCTGCTTCATTATTGGTGTATAAAAATGCAATATCTTTCTACACATTGATTTTATATATGTGACTTTGTTGAATTCATGCGTTCTAGCAATATTTTTTTGGTAGAGTCTTTTGGGTTTTCCACATAGAGTATCATGTCAACTGCAAATAGTCAAAGTTTGACTTCTATCTACATTGCCGATTTGGATACCTTTGATTTCTTTTTGTTGTCTGATTGTTGAGGCTAAGACCTCCAGTGCTATGCTAAACAGTAATGGTGAGAGTAGATATCTTTGTCTTATTCCTGACCATAGAGGAAAGACTCAATTTTTCCCCTCGAAGATGATATTAGCTGTGGGTCTTTCATATATGGTGTTTATGATATGAGGTATGTTCCATTCATCCCTACATTGCTGAGTTTTTTTTTTTTATCAAGAATGGATGCTATATTTTGTCAAATACTTTTTCTGCATCTCTTGACAAAATCATGTAATTTTTACCCTTTCTTTTATTAATGTGTTATATCATGTTGATTGATTTGCAGATATTGAACCATCCTACAACCAAGAATAAATCCCACTTGATCATGGTGAATAATTCTTCCAGGGAACTGTTGCATTAGTATCTTTTTGAGAATTTTTGCAGCTAGATTCATCAGGGATATTGGCCTGCAATTCTCCTTTTTAGTGGGATCTTTGGTTGTGGAATCTAATGCTGTCTTTGTAGATATACGTCTATTTCTGGGTTTTTTGTTTTGTTTTGTTTTGGAACAATTTGAGAATAGGTATTAACCTTTAAATGACAGGCAGAATTCCCCTGGCAGGTCATCTGGCCCATGACTCTTGTTTATTGGGAGATTTTTGATTACTAATTCAACTTACTTGCTGATTATGGGTGTTTTCAAATTTTCTATTTCTTCCTGTTTCAGTTTTGGTAATTTGTAAGTTTCTAGGGATTTGTCCATTTCTTCCAGATTGCCCGGTTTATTGGTATATAATTTTTCACAGTATGCTCTTATAATTTTTTGTATTTATGTGGTGTTTGTTGTGATCTCTCCTCTTTCATTCATGATTTTATCTATTTGGGTCCTCTCTCTTTTTGATAAGTCTGACTATGGGTTTATCAATTTTGTTAATTCTCTTGAAGAACCAGCTCTTAGTTTTGTTAATTGTTCTACTTGTTTTCTCTTTTTTTGTTTCTGTATCATTTTTTTTTCTGCTCTAATCTTTATTATTTCCCTTGTTTTGCTTGCTTTAGGCTTTATTGGCTGCTCCTTTTCTAAACTTTTTAGGTATAAGATTAGATATTTTATTTGGAATCTTTATTCTTTCTTAAAATAGACCTGAATTATAAACTACCTTCCTCTTAGGACTACCTTTGCTACATCCCAAAGGTTTGGGACACTTACGTTTTCATTTTCATTTGCTTCCATGCATTTTTTAATTTCTTCTTTAATTTCTTTGTTAACCCATTCATTATTTAGTAGGATGTTCTTTAACTTCTTGTATTTGAGGGCTTTCCAAATTTTTTCTTGAGGTTGACTTCAAGTTTCAGAGTGTGGTGATCTGAAAATACGCATAATAAGATGTTAATCTTTTTGTACTTGTTGAAGGCTGATTTGTGACAGTAATGTGATCTATTCTGGAGAATGTTCCATGTGCATTCAATAAGAATGTGTATTCTGCTGCTTTGGGATGAAATGTTCTGAATATATCCATTAAGTCCATCTGGTCCAGTGCATCATTCAGCATCTTTGTTTCCTTGTTGATTTTCTGCTTAGAGGATCTATCTATTGCTGTAAGTGAGGTATTAAAGTCTCTACTGTTGAGGTATTATTATTAATGAGTTTCTTTATATTTGTGATTAATTGATTTATATATTTGCATGTGCTCAAATTGGGGCATAAATATTTACAATTGTTAAATATTCTTGATGGATAGACCCTTAACTATAATGTAATGCTCTTTTCATATCTTGTTACAGTCTCTGTTTTAAAATCTAGTTTGTCTGATGTAAGTATGGCTACTATGGCCTTTTTTTTTTTTGACCTCCATTAGCATGATAGATGGTTCCCTAGCCCCTCGTTTTCAATTTGCAAGTGTCTTTGGATCTATAATGAGTCTTTTATAGGCAGCATATAGATATATCTTATTTTTATTTGTCCATTGTGATACCATATGTATTTTGATTGGAACATTTAGTCCATTTACATTCTGAGTGACTGTTGAAAGATACAAATTTAGTGCCTTTGTGTTGCCTATAGAATTGGTGTTACTGGTGATGTTTGTTGGTCCTTTCTAGTCTTTGCTGCTTTTGCTCTTTTTACTTTTTTCCAGTCAAAGTTTCCCCTTTTAAAATTTCTTAATAGGGCTTGTTTAGTGGTCACAGACCTCTTTAGTTTTTGTTTGTTTAGGACACTCTTTATCTGTCCTTCTGTTTTGAATAACATCCTTGCTGGATAGAGTATTCATGGCTGCATGTTTCCCATTCAGCAAGTTGAATATATCCTGTCACTCCTTTCTGGCCTGCCAGGTTTTTGTAGACAGATTTTTTGTGAACCTGATCTTTTTTTGTAGATAAAGGGCCTTTTTCCCTTCCTGCTTTCAGGATTCTTTCCTTGTTTGTGTATTTTGTGAATTTGATTATGATATGTGTGGACAATGATCAGCTTTTATTGAATTTAATGGGAATTCTCTGTGCTTTTTGGATTTTGATGTCTGTGTCTTTCTCCAGATTAGAGACATTTTCACCTATAATTTGCTCATGTAAGCCTTCTGCCCCTTTTTCTCTCTCTTTGTCTTCTAGGACTACTAAGATATGAATGTTATTACATTTTAATAAATTGCTGAGTTTCCTATGTCTGCCTTTATGATCTGTGACCTTTGTTTCCCTCTTCTTTTAAGCTTCATCATTTCCCCCAACTTTATTTTCTATATTGCTAATTCACTCCTCTACCTAGTCCATCTTCATTTTTTGGGCTCCATTTGGATTTGTATCTTGGTTATAGCATTTTTAATTTTGGTCTGACTAGATTTTAGTTCCTGTATCTCTGCAAAAAGGAATTAGCGGGTGTCTTCTATGCTTTGTTTTTCAACCCCAGCAAGCATCCTTAATATTATTGTTTTAAATTCTAGTTGGTACTTCTTACTTCAATGTATTTTGATTAAGTCCCTGGCCATCATTTATTCCTGTTCTTTCTTTTGAGGTGAATTCCTTTGTCTTGTCATTTTGGAGGATGAAAAAATAATAGTAATAATAAAATGAAATAAAAATTAAAAAAATTTTAAAAGTCAAGTAAAGGAAGCTAGATTCTAGGTGTGTTTTTGGTCTGCTTGTTAAGAGAAGCTTGATAGAAAAAAGAGAGGGGAGGACAAAAAAATAAAAAATAAAAAAAACCTAAAGGATTGCCTGGGTGGCTTAGCTGGTTAAGCATTTGACTCTTGATATTGGTAAGTCATGATGTCAAGGTTTTGTGAGTTGAGCTCCGCGTCAGGCTCTGTGCTCTGACCTCATGGAGCCTGCTTGGGATTCTCTGTTTCCTAGTCTCTCTCTCTCTCTGCCCCTTCTCCACTCACACTCTGACTCTCTCAAAATTAAAAAAAAAAATAATTTAAAAAATCTAAAAAGCTAAAAAATATTAAAAATTAAAAAATCCTCTTTCTCTAAGAAACAAAAGAAAAAATAACAACAACAACAACAACAAAAACGAACAAAGACACCCAAATGAAGCTAGATATAGTTCCCGCAGAGCTCACACTTTGTTTATGGTCAGTAGACTAAAGGAAGGGAATTGTGCTGGTCTTCTGGCGAGGGGCCTGCTGCTCTGATTCTCAGGCTGGTTTGCCCTAGTGGAGATGTGCCTGCAGGGTACAGGGAGCAGGGACTTGATGTAGCAGCTCTGTTCTCCACGTGGTGGTGCTGTCTAGCTCACTGGGGTTGATCAGTGTTGGTGGGCTAATGGTGAAAATAGCTTCACCCCATTCTCTAGTCTCCAGAATGGGAATTTTGCACTTTCACAGCTGTATGATCAGTCACCCCTCCTGTGTCCCCTGCATCCCTCAGCTCCTCCGCCTTCCTCCTGTGTCCAAGGTGTTCTCCTACCAGGTGTCACCTTCCTTTAGAGTTTTATTTCAGACATCGCTATATTTCAAAACCCCACACTTCAGAGACCCTGATAGCTTGGACCAGCAGTGATCTTTTTAGGGACGGTCTTGCTGCACTGTGTTCAGGGCTGGTTTGTCCCAGAAAACAGTTGCACCGCTGTACAGTGGCAGTGGCTCAGAGTTTATGGTAAATCTCAACATGCAGCTGGTGCCAAGGTTTGCTGTCCTCAGCCAGCATCTTTGTTCCTGTCCTGGTGAACATGGTGGCTCGATGGTGCCTGCTGGGTCTTTTGTCCAGGGAGAGGCTGTATCACTTCTACCAAATGCACCCCAGTCAGGGGAATTGCTGGTTCCTGTATGACCCAGGGGATCCTTAGACCTCACTGCCTGCTCCTCGGACTCTACTCTGCTTCCTCGCCAGAGCACTGCCAGGAGCTGAGCTCTGAAACTTCACACTCCGTGCTCCATTCTTTATAGGAAAGCTGGTGTTACTGAATCCCTCTCAATGGTCAGTGGTTTTGAGGAGTCCCCTGTGTGTGTTTTCACTCTTCCTCTCTAGCTACTTTCAGGGCGAGTGCTTTCTTCTGAAAATTTGATGTGCTGCTCTCTCTCCAGCTCTTTCACCTCTCCATGAAAACAGCTCCCTTCCCTCTGCAGCACTGCAGCTATTCTCTCTTCCAGTTCACTTCTCTGCACTGTGAATCTGCTGTATTCTCTCCCTAAAATTACGTAGATTGCCCTGTTAATCCTCAGATCAATTTCCTATGCATTCAAAATAGTTTGAGGTTGATCTAGCTGTGTTTGAGGGAAAAGAGAAACCCAGGATCCCCTTACTATTCTGCCATCTTAGGTCCTCCTCCTAATCTATTAATTTTTTAAATAAGATGTTGAAATGATGACTTATGGCATTACTAATCCTGAATTTACTTTTAAATTATCAAAGAATGATTCAGTTATGTCCATTATTATGTAAGTGTTAAACATTTTTATTTTCCTTATACTTTAAAGAGTTTTGTGCATGATGTGCATGACTTCTATCAATGTTTTGGGACATTCAGTTAAAGAAAACATCTATTTCCTAAATAGTCTGGAGCAACGACTCACATTTGATACATTTTTTTCGATAAAAGAAAAGATTTTCCTAAAATTCTTTTTTTTTTAATTAAAAAAAAATTTTTTTTAATGTTTATTTATTTCTAGGAGAGAGAGAGAGAGACAGCGCGAGCAGGGGAGGGTCAGAGAGAGAGGGAGTCAGACTGAAACAGGCTCCAGGCTCTGAGCTGACAGTCAGCACAGGGCCCGACGCGGGGCTCGAACCCACGAACCGCGAGATCATGACCCAAGCGAAAGTCGGACGCTTAACTGAATAAGCCACCCAGGCGCCCCCTAAAATTCTTTTAATATGGTATATAGGTCCTATAATCATTTCTTAAGTAAGAAAAACAATGTGTGATGAGAGTTATTTAAGTTATAATAAAATAGCAAAGCTAGAAAAAAATTCATTCCCTAATTTAGTCACTAGTGTATGCCGTCCCCCCATGTAGAAGCAAACCATCATAACAAGAGAGTTATATTTAGATACAAAGGCACAGTAAAAGAATTAATCTGTTCCACCAAGAATATTGATTCTCCTCTTCTTTTTTTATTCCTTCAAATTGAGGTAGAGTTGACATGTAACCTTATATAACTATAAGATATGCAAAGTATTGATTTGAAATCTTTTTTAAATGTTTTATTTATTTCTGAGAGAGAGAGCGTGAGCAGGGGAGGATCAGAGAGACACACACAGAATCTGAAACAGACTCCAGGCTCTGCCAGCACAGAGCCTGACCCAGGGCTCAAACTCACAAACCGTGAGATCATGACGTGAGCCGAAGTCAGATGCTTAACTGACTGAGCCACTCAGGCACCCCTTGATTTGATACATTTATGTATTGCAAAATTATTACCATCAGTTAGCTCATATCTCCGTCATGTCACATATTATTTCTTCTTTGTGTTGAGAATACTTAAGATCTATTCTCTTAGAAACTTTGAAGTATATATTACAGTACTGTGAACTATAATCACAGTGCAACGTATTAGATTTCCAGAACTTATTCATTCTATTAAGTTGGTACCATTGGGCCAATATCTCCCATATCCTCAGTCTCTGATAAGTAAATTTTACTCTTTTCTAGGATTTCAATTCCACATGTAAGTGATACAACACAGTAGTTGTGTTTGTCTGAGTTATGATAGCATGTCTTCAGGGTCCATGTTGTAGTAAATGGAAGAATTTCCTTTTTTCTCATGAGTGAATAACATTCCATTGTCTGTCAATGCATCTTTTTTTATCCATTTATGCATTGATGTCATTTAAATTGTTTCCATATTTTGGCTAATGTGAATAATGCTGCAATGAACATAAGGGTATAGATATTTCTTTGATATCTTGTTTTCATTTCCTTTGGGTATATACCCCGAAGTGGGATTACTTGGTCATATGTTCTATTTTTTTATTTTTTTGAGCAAAAAATAATGTTTTCTGAAATGGCTGAACGCTTTTACTTTATCACCAATAGTACACGAGGGTTCCCTTTACTCCACATCCTCACCAACACTGGTATCTCTTGTCTTCTTGATGATAGTCGTTCTAACAGCTGTGAAGTGATAGATCATTTTGGTTTTGATTTGCATCTCCCTGATTATTAGTGATTTGATTCTGGTCTTGAATTTCAGCAAATGAGGTATTTTTATTCCTTTCACAACTTACCATGCAAATTATTCCCTCTTTATTCAACTAACTTCAGATAGAAATGATTTACCTCTTAATTTTCTTCCCTGCCATAAATATGTTTCTCATAATGAGAAGGTCATTCAGGGACACCGGGTTAGGGGAGCAGATAGGCATAGACATCTCAGGCTGTGTCTACATGGTGATTGGGGGATGTCAGAAAGTAGTTACAGTCAAGATCTCCAGAAACATCATTATCAAAGCTGGAAAGAGCTTTGCCTTTCACTGTTTTTGTGTACAATGTGTGTGGCTTACCTTGTGCATAGTAGATGCACATGAGATGTTAGCTTTACATACAGCAGGATAGTGAGTAGCCAGAGCTAGACGGGTCTTTGTGGGACTTTTGACTCTGCCAACCACCTTTTGCTTCATTAGCTGTTTGGATAAATCACAGCATAGCTCTGAACTCTGCTTCCTCATATGTAAATTGAGGATAAGGATTCCTATGCTTTAGAGTTGAAATACAATGGTATTAAAATATAAACTCCACAAAGGCTGGGATTTTATTTTCTATGTAGTTAACTGCTGTAATCCTAGTGCCTAAAATGTGCTTCATACACGTCTGGCATTCCATATATATTATTTGAATGAATTAAATTTGTTGATGATTACCAGATCATTATAAAGCCTTTCAAATAGTTTAATTTTTAGGCTGAGTCCTTAAACTACATGTTATTATCATCATCATCTTGTAACAGGAAATAAAGCAAATATGGTTTAAGTAATCTGCTAGCAAGTGTCATAAAGACAATTCAAAGCCAGGCACCTGAATATAGAGGTCTATGCTTCTACTCTTTTTACCATATTACATCATAAAGTATGTAAAGTCCTGAAAAAATATTAAGTGTCTAATAAATGCAAATACTTGGTATTTCAGAAGAATCATTAAAACTGGAATTTCTGATTCAATTAGGCTATATGTTCATTTAAAATAAAAGGCCAGTAACACAAAACTTGAAATTCCCCAGATGGTCAGTTCTACATTAAACCATGTGCTTTTTCTGCTTTGCATTATTTTTTGTAATGAAGGGCTAAGGAAAGTCCTGATTCATATAAGCACAACTTTTATACTTAGGGAAGGTGACCAGTTCCAAAACATTTAATAGACCTATATAGACTAAATAATGTTTTCAAATTGTGGGTCATAAGGCCAACTGCTGTGCCTATTATTTTTAAAATAGAAAACCAAATTCTATTTTGCATGTGATATAAATGCAGTTATGCACTGGGTCACATTGTAAATATTTTCCTATGATCACGTTCACTGAAGTTTTCATAGTCCCTAGGTTACGCCTATCCCAGGTTTTATTGCTGAAATTACAGTCATCCTTACCTCAACCTACTGCCATTGGCTCTGAAAATTTGTAAGCTAAACTTTACTTGTTGTCCTTGAAAAATGAAGTGAAATAAAAGTGAGTATCTAAAAATGTTTAAATATTTTACAAGAAGCACCACCATATGCAGCTTCATTTTCTAGGAGTAGGCTGAGACCCCTGCTAGGAAAAGGAGCAAACAATGAAGAGTGCAGTTGACAGCTTATATCTCGTGTCCGTTAGTATGCTCTCCTTGTTTCCTTTCTGCCCTAGACAGGTCTTTCTCCATCCTCTGGGCTAGGTATTTGTAAGTCAGTTATAATTAAAGTCCCAGCTTCCCCAACAGCTAACTGTGCCATGTGATTACGTGATTCAGCAGTGAAATATGAATACAAGTCATGTGTATAACTTCTGCTTTAAATGCTTAAATAATGCAAATACCTGCCCTTCACCTGATTTTCTTCTCTCAGGCCAGACTGTAGATGTAAAGTTGAGGCAGATTTGACTATGAACAGAAGGTTCAACACCTTGGATGATGACAGTGACAGGTTGGAAGGTACCTGGGTCCCAGAATAACCTTCATGAGGCCTAGTTTTTATTCTCTTTGGAAATACTTACCTACTTCTGGCATTGGATACTTAAGAGCAAAGCATACTTCAATCTTGTTTAAATCTTGAAGTGTAGAGATCTGTTGGTATCAACAACCTGGTTTTCAAATAATATGTTCCTGGGATTAACTGTAGATAACAACATTATCACAACTATCATCAACAGTGAGAATGGAAACCACTTTTTAAGCACGTTCTCTGTGCTTGGCATTGTACTGTTCATTGTAAACACATGATTGCATTGATAGTTGGAAATAATCCAATGATGTATGTATTATTCTGAGACTTAGCTGAAAGTTTTCTTAGTAATCTTCTTTCTGTCATTAGCTACATGGTAAGAACTAAGATTGAAACCCACGTCAGTTTGATTACAAACCTTGCAAAGTTTAATGCAAATTTATTCTGCTTTCAGCTTTCCAGCTGTTAATTTAGTCCCTTATTATAAAAGGAGGTCTTCTGTACTAACTCTCATGACACTATTAATGAATTTAAACTGAAAACAAAATGTGGTTATGTTTCCATGATGTTAAATTAATTGATGCTGATTTTATTATTTTCCATTTTGTTTCATTGTTTCACAAACTTTCTATTGAATACTTTGTAAAGGATACTTCTAGAGTTGGGTAAACAAAACCAAGAGTGCAATACCATCCTGTGAAGTAGGAAGGGAGAAATGTACAAGTGAACCATTGTAAAACTGATGACAATATACATTTAGATGGTTACAGAGTGGGGACTCCAGAGATGATCCAGGTTGACTAGAAACAACTTTCGTGAAGTATTAAAATTTGAATTGACCTTAAAAAGTAATGTATGAGGGGTACCAGGTTGGCTCAGTTGGTTAAGGATCACACTCTTGATTTCAGCTTAGGTCATGATATTATGGTAGTGAGATCGAACACCACATCTGGTTCCACACTGAGCGGGGAACTCTTTAGGATTCTCTCCCTCTCTCTCTGTCCCTCTTCCCTGCATTTGTTCTCTGTCTCCCTGTCTCTCTCTCTCTCTCTCTCTCTCTCTCAAATGAAACTTAAAACAAGAACTCAGTTTAAAAAATGTAATGTATTTATAATACATTATAAATGGGAGATAGGGAATATTTCAAGGGGGAGGTGAACAATGTAAACAAAAAGTTGGAGCTAAAAATGAACTTGATACATGAGTGAAATACTGAAGAACTGACTTACTGGGAGTGAAGATTATCACTGGGAGTAACATAATAAAGGGCCATCATACAGCTTGAGGCTAAATGGTAGAGAAACTGGTATATCAATATATAGTACTAGATTTAAAAAAAATCTTAAAGAACATTTGGATCACAGGATTAAAGAGACATTTTAGAAAGATTAATCTGATTTCTGGATTGTATTCCAAAGAGGATGAACTGAAAACAAGAAAATGAGTTACTTTGTTGAAGTAATTCAGGAGGAAAATACATAAGCGCTGATTTATAGGTAGTGTTAAAATGGAAAGAAATCGCATAACTACTAGAAAAGAATATGAAAGACTTAGAGGCTGTCCAGTAAAAGGTACATTGCAAACACTACCTCTAGATCACTATTTACTATTTCTGTTTCAAAATCACAGGTCTATGGGCAGCTATTATCAGGTTATGAATAATTGCCATGTTTTCATCCTGTTTGACTAATTTTTGAAAGGCTGGGAGGGTTGAAAATGGAGGCAGTGTTATCACAGTGCGGTGTATGAAGGAGAGTGCAAAATAGCTTTGAAAATTGGAGATGTCAGGGAATATGTAGGTTGAGTGGTCCCCTTTTCTTTGTTTTTGTTTTCATAATTTCAGAAGCAAGTGCCAGCCTAAGTTACCTAAAAATTCTAAATAACTGAGTCCTCTTAGTAACTGTGTAACTGACTAGGATTTCTTTTATGCACAAGAAAATCATTATCTTCACTACTGAAATGTCAGTTTAAACATTAGAATTCTAAATGGTTTTTGTTCAGCCCTATAGTCCTCTCTCCTTAATCCCTAAATAATCCATTAGCATCAAGATACTCAACTTTGAATTCAGTGTATGGTTGGACTGTATAATCATCTCTACTTTACACATATCTAAAATGGGGTCTTCACAGATATATGCCACCATGTATACTTTTTAGCCTCAGGTAAAAGAAATCAAAACTTCCCTTCTCAAACTAAAGTTTGGAAGCTTTCTTGTAAATTTACATTTAAATTTAAAGTTTTGACTGCAGATATATTCATATAATTTTTGATACTATTTACCAATTGACCTCATTCTAATTCTCAACCTCGTTATATCTGTAACATATACTAAGAAATTTGATTTATGTGTTAATCTTAAAGGTTTCCCCCACTGAGAAAGTGGAGTGAAAGTTTCAAAGAAATCTCTTCCAACAGGGCTCCAGTACTAGTATACCATCACACAGTCAGTACTTATTCAAATGTCTAATGTGATGGTAATTTGGTGCAAGATTTAACTCATTAAAACACACATACACACACACACACACACACACACACACACACACACATGCATACATACAGGTGCATTATACACTTTGATTTTTTTCTTACATTTAGATTATTCTTCCAATAATCTGCATTTGGTCCAGAAGTAAACAATCTCATTTTGAGAAACACATAAAGTGTAGTCATGTGTGATGAGGAGTGAAGAGGCACAGTGGGAGAATTAAAAATTAAACGTGTTGTTAATTTCCTTCTAGTTTCCTCACTTCAGATGAAGTAAAATTTAGATAACTATGCAAAGGCCCAGAATTATTCACTGTCAGTTAAACGTTCCTGGCTGAGGAGAGTTTGAAGAGAGAAGAAAACAAGGTTCACAGAGGAAAGGATATTAGTGTTTGTTGGGTCTGCCTGTTGGAATTTGTCTCTGTTGAAAATGACAAGGGCGATTTAAATAGATACTTATGATTGTAAAGACAGCATCCCAAATTATAAGCAGAGGAGAACACAATGGGTGTTTATTATCAAAATAGTGCTCGTGACTTCATGTTGATCACTGTAATAAAATTAGTAGCTCAGAAGTTAGTTGGAACAGAAGGAGTAAAGTCAGTACTGAGTATGACATTTGGGCAGTGTGTGGCACTGAATATTGTAATCACAGTTGCTGAATTGGCCCACGTGACAATAAATAAGAGGTATGAGGCAAAAAAAATAGGTGAATGTTGATGTCATCGGACCAGAAAACTGGTGCAAAGAATAAACAAAGAGCATTAAAAACCTGAAGGCGGCATTAGAGAATGCAACTCAAAACGCTTCACAGATAATTTGCACCAAAGGCTGTGTGTTGACAGTAATAGCAGGGATCATTTTATGGCGAAAACAAAACTGAGACCAAGAACAATACGTAAGAAATCTAGGAGCGCAGGATATCAGGTGCAGAAATATCTGCAAGAAACCCGAGAAATTTAAACCACAGGACACAGGGGGGAAAAAAAGCCAACACTAAGGCTGAGATTTGGTCTCACACATCTGTGAAGCAAGACCTTGTCTGGCTTTACTGTTGAAGAATTCATGATTACTAGAGACTTCACCTGTGATCCACCCATGGTAAATTAGTCCAAATATGTTTGGAAGTAATAGTGACACAAAAATTCTGTTAACTAACATTTATAAGTCCTTTGTTTCCACATAATTGTTTCTGGTTTCTCATGTTCATGGTTCAAAAATCATTTGATGTTGTAAATGAGGTGTTTAAAAGAGGCAGCTGGTCATATAATTAAGATCTTGGGTCTAGATTGGGACAATTTTGTATGTCTTCTAGGTCATCTTATGGGCAGACTGATAATATGCCATGGATGCCTGAAAACTAATTCTGTTTGGTTATGACCAAGTAACTGGCTCCTACATGTGACTCCGCAAAGGGAAAAGGGATGATTTGCTGTTTGGATGAATCCATTCTGGTACTTAATATAACCTTCCTGTCCATGATATTTCATTGATTTTTGTGCTTTTTTTCATAAGAAAATACAAATTAGCCTAAGGGTACTTAACTTTGAATGTCGCTGAATGTCAAAGATTGAAGGAAAGGCCATATGGGTAGAAAAGAATAAAGAGTATACTTATTTATTATTTTTTTAGAGCATGGCTTTTTTTCCCTACCCATTTATAGGTAAACACAATTCCATTTCAACATCTTTTCCTATCACTTTATTTTCCATACATTTTTTTTCATATGCATGGTTTTTCTAACATCCCTAAATCTTAAAATGAAGAAATACATAATTGCATATGGTCAGATAGGTGCTTTGCCTTCCTTTATATTTTAAATTCAAGTCTTAGGTTACAATTTGATGACCACACATGTTCCATTCTCTTCCTCTCTCCCCATTATTATTTGTTTAAGGGGGCTTTAAAACATGATTTATAAAAACCCATTGCTATTTATTTATTTATTTATTTATTTATTATTAATAGAGTTTCTTGTCAAGTTAGCTAACACAGCCGATACAGTGTGCTCTTAGCTTCAGGAGTAGATTTCCATGATTCATTGCTTACATACAGCACCCCGGGCTCATCCCAACAAGTGTCCTCCTCAATCCCCATCACCCATTTCCCCCTCCCCTCCACACCCCACATCCATCAACCAGTAGTTTGTTCTTTGTATTCAAGGGTCTCTTTTGGTTTGTCTCATTCCCTGAAACTACTTTTTCCCCTTCCCTCCCATGGTCTTCTGTTAATTTTCTCAGATTCCTCATATGAGTGAAAATATATCTGTCTTTCTTTGACTAACTTTTTTCACTTAGCATAATACCTCTAGTTCCATCCACGTTGTTGCAAGATTTCATTCTTTCTCATTACCAAGTAGTATTCCGTTGTATATATAAACCACATCTTCTTTATCCATTCATCAGTTGATGGACATTTGGGCTCTTTCCATAATTTGGCTATTGTTGAATACGCTGCTATAAACATAGAGGTGCATGTGCCCTTATGAATCAGCACTCCTGTATCCTTTGGATAAATTTCTAGTAGTACTATTGCTGGGTCATAGGGTAATTCTATTTTTAATTTAATTTTAAAGGACAGCTACTTCAAACAGAAGACACACTGAATCTCTTTGCAAAGTTGTAAAGGGAACTTTTTAATATACAGAAATCGGTTGGACCTTTAAAAAATTATTGAATGAGATTTTTGTCATGTCCTGTATTGTTTCACAATATGGTCAGTGCCTCCCACCTTATCTTCTCAAACTTAACCTGTAAAGCCATGACACTCCCAATTTCCAACTTGCAGGATCCATTATTATTTGCTCGTAGGTTCTCTTTGGCACAGGAACCCTCTCAGTCTAGACCTAGAATTGAGGGAAGGACTGGGATGTCAGTGGTATTTGGAGAAGCTACCAACAGAAAGTCCCTCTGCCCTGAACTACTCGTTCTATACTTCCCAGGTTTCCAGAAAGATCAAGTTCTAGTTTCCCACAGTAGTAGTTTTCTTGATGATACAGCATTTAACTACTTCTTCCCCTTTTTTGCTCACTTTCCTTTTCTTTCACATTTCTTTTATATTTAAAGAAACTTTTTATGTTTTATTTATTTCTGAGAGAGAAAGAGACAGTGTGAGCTGGAGAGGGTCAGAGAGAGGGAGACACAGAATCCGAAGCAGGCTCCAGGCTCTGAGCTGGCTGTCAGCACAGAGCCCGACGGGGGGCTCGAGCCCATGAACTGTGCGATCATGACTTGAGCCGAAATCGGATGCTTAACTAACTGAGCCACCCAGGTGCCCCTCTCATGTTTCTTGAGTGTGCCTTCCAAATAAAGGCACTTTCACTAAAATTATAGCAGAAGGTCTTCCCGGGGAAACTCTAACTAACAAGGTCTCATGTTGCCTCATCACAAGTATTTGTGGCAATGGTGACATAGTAATTTTGTAAGGAGAAACAGTCAGGCAAGGATTTTTATTCCAAAGTTCTTTATGTAAATATACTGGTATGGAGCTGAGAGCAGTGATTCAAAAAGAAAAATGTTTTTCTTTAAACTGCTCAGAAGCAGTGACGTCTTCATTATGTAAAACTATTATTTTTTCAACTAGATTTAAAAGAATAAAAAATACTTTCATTAAATCACAAAAATTCTCTGATTCTATTGACTCCTTATTTCAGTTCACTCTAATTCACTTCAATTCCAGTTTTCATTAAAACAAAGCGCAATGGACAATACTAAAATAAAGAGGCCATTTCTTTTAAAAGGTTGTATGTAATTGTAGTTGTATGTAATTATTTATACACAAAACAACATTAATCAACACTGAGTATCGAAAATAGGCCTTTGACAGAATTGGAAATAGATAAAAATCTTGAAACCATACAAATTGAGAAATCCTATTTTCTGGGTCCTCTACTGGGATCGCCCCATTTATGTCCTCCCAGCAGCAGGTCCCATGGCTTTAACTGCCAGCGAGATGCTGATGTCTTCTAAATTTAGTTCTCTAGCCTTGACTACTCTTCTGAAATCTAAAGTCTTATACCCTACCTTCTTGTTCTTGTCTCTATGTTGATACTTAATAGGTGTGTCAAACCTGTCATGGTTAAATTGGGATTCTTGGTTTTGGCCCCCACCTGTTTATCTCCTATTCTTCTCTCCAAGTTTCTAAATCACAAATTCATTCAACTAGTTGCTCAAGAACCTAGGTCTTATTAAATTCAGTGGCAAGGATGCTGTACATTTCTGTAGTATACATTGCCATTGTGTTTATTCTCTCCATCTTCATTGTTGGCTGAGAATTTAAGCCAAAACCACTTCTCCCTAGAGATCTTCTTCCATTCTTGTTTCTCTACAAGCCATTTTCTACTCAGCAGCCTGGGTAATCTTTCTAAAATCTCTAAGAGAGAAATTAGATCACGATTCCTTTCCTTTTTAAGTCCTCCAGGGACTTCTGCTGCAATTAAATAAAAGCTCCTATCTACTGCTTCTAATCTCTCACCCCATATTCTGCCCATGTTTTCTCTGGTAACTACATTCCAGCCACAGTACTGCCTTGATGTATCTCAAACATACCAAGTGACTCCTTACTTTAGGATCTTTACAGTTGACATCTGAAATACTTTGTTTCTGTATTTGCATCAGTTAGTTCCTTGTTTTTACTCATGCATCAATTCAAACATTTCCTCCTCGCTGGGACTTCCTTCCACATGCTGTCTAAAGTCAGCTATCCAGCTCCTTTCTATCAGATCACTCCGTAAGTTGAGCAGGCAAAGGGACCACATTCTGTTGCTTACTACACTATTCAGAAGCATCCGTGTCACTACCAGGCACCAAATAGGTATTCAATTAATGAATATAGAATAAAAAAATGGAATGAATGAATAAAAGGGAATGGATTGCCTGACAACAAGGTGCCGATTATCTTCAGAAACATTGAGAGAAATAAAATGCAAAGGGGAGATGGTTGTGCAACACGAGCTGGGATTCCTGAATGGGATGAGTCACATCTGTACTTGAAGAAGCATGGTCTTTGTCTTGGAGAGGAAGATCAGTTTTTGCCACATTGTAAATGCATACTTGGGTATGAGCTGAGATGTTCCAGGAAAGCCAAGAGAGAAATATGTCTGGAGAGGGAGGAGTAGCAGTGAGCAAGTGAGGTAAGTTGGCCTTAATGTTCAGTCCGAGTTTAGATTTGACCTAGAGTACAAAAAAGAAGACTGTTTGTATTGGTGGATTAATGGCATAAAGCATAATGAAAACAATACCACACCTAAGGAACTTGGAGCCTTGTCTCAGAATAAAAGCGTTATAGTGTGTAGTAACCTATGTGTTTTTCTGAATTGGTGCCTGGAACAAGATTTTAAAAACAAGAGCTTTGGAGTCCCACACAGATGTGAGGGTGCATGAAGATAACAATTTGCTAGCTGTCTGTCCTTGAACAGAAACTTAATCTCTCTTTAGCTTCAAACTATGATTTGCCAACTGCAAACTGTAGGATCAATTTCAGGAACATACAGATATCATTCCATGTTATGCCTGACATAAGAAGAGATTAATAAATGTGATCATTGCCATTACCAGTATTTTAAACCATAGTATCTGATGTGAGTTCCAGCCCTGAGGTTTAGATTGTCCCTTTTGATCAGTGGTATCAGTACCTTTTTGTCTTTCCACCCACCACCTAGGTGCTGACAAATGATGACATCAGTGTTATGATGGTAGAGTTAAGTTTAGTTAAATGCTTCATGATGAATAACAGTCAGTGGAATTACCTTGTAGGTGGCAGAAAGCATTGGTAAAAGAAAGCAATTGTGACATTTTGCATATCACAAATTGGCATATGGCTAAATCTTGGATAAAATGAAATTTTGCTAAATACTGTACTACATGAATGTATTTCTTTATGTCTGTGTACTCAATGAGCAGTGGAATGAATGCATTCTTGAAATGTTCATTTATTCACTCCCAAACACTGAGAACTGACAATACACCAATCGACATTCAATGAACTTGGCAAATGTGGTGCCTAAAAAGCAGACATGGCCTTGTTCTCATGAAGCTTGTAGTAAAATGAAAGAGACAGTTACAGAGTGGTAAGTGCTAGAAAAGAGAGATGATTTCTAGGGATTTTGTAACAAGGAAGTATTACCAGAAACCTATGTTTATATAAAAATATTTATAGGTAACATTAACTTATATTGCTTTTAGAACATAGTGTCTCCATGGTGAGTGAGAAAAGGGATCTATTAAAGACCAAGTTCAATATTATTTTAATGAGAGTTTACTAAGAGTAGAGTTGTCATTTTGAATAGAGTACAATGAATTAAATAGTAATTAGGTATTCGTCATTTACCTGTGATTCTGTATAGGTAAGTACTTCTGTATATGTGTATATTTAGTGGTGCTTTATTTACTATAGGACCTCTCAGCTCGTCTTCTCTTATCTAGCATTTCTCTGAGTAAGAAAAAAAAAACTTCACTAACTCCTCATGCTTGTACAATACATGTTGTCCCTCTTCTGACCTTTTTGAGAAATTACTTGTAAAATGGGGCTTCCTCAGACTTTACCTTCCTAAGCTAATGACTTACCATGAATCTGTGCATTTTAACAATTTTCCCCTGAGTTAAAGCTTCACTATTAACTTTATGCTAGATTGCTCCGCTTAAGTGGTATCCTTTGGAGACCTTTAAACTGAAACTACCTGAAACTGTACTTAGTATTATTCCTCAGTGCTGAGTCTCCCCATGCATCTCAGTTCTTGGTGAATGTCATTGTCATTCATCTTGATACCCAGATCAGAGTTGTGGAGGCTACGTTATAGTCCTTTCTTTTCTTCATCACTTTAGATTCAAATATTTTTTAGGTTTGTTTATTTTGCAAGAGAGGGGGAACATATAAATGCAAGCAGGGGAGGGGCAGAGAGAGAGGGAAAGAGAGAATCCCAAGCAGGCTTCATTCACACTGTCAGCATGGAGCCTAATGTAGGGTTCCATCTCACGAAACATGAGATCAAGATCTGAGCCAAAATCAAGAGTTGGACACTTGAACTGACTGAGGCACCCAGGCGCCCCTATATTCAATTTGGGAACAAGTCCTGTCAATGTCCTCTCGAACTTTATCTTGTCTCACTCCCCTATTTTCATGGCTTCTGCATTGGGTTGGCTCTAAATCTTCTCTCACCTATACTGATTCATGAAAATTCTAACTTCCCCTCCTCCAATACAGTTAGCTTTCCATGTTGTCCTCCATATTAGACAGAACTACTTCATTTTCAAAATTGATGTTGTTTTCATTCCCCAGTTTGAAGCCCTCTGAGTGACTTACCCTTGCTATTTCCAGCACTGTTTTGTCCTTCTAATTTCAGGTGTTCCCCCCCCCCCATGATCTTGGGTAATTTCTTCTCATGCATGTGCAGATGACTACTCCAGCAAGGACCCTAGAGAACCCGCTGTCCCCACTGAAATTGTCTGTGTGTATCCCTCCTGTTATTCTGCCTCATAAATTCTAGCTGCTTTGGCCCTTCTGAAATTGAATTTTTTTTAATTTTTTATTTCTTTAAATTCAAGTTAACATGTAGTAGTGACTTTAGGAGTAGAATTTAGTGATTTCTCACTTAAATACAACACCCAGTGCTCATCCCAACAAGTGCCCTCCTTTACTGCCCATCACCCATTTAGCCCATCCCCCCACCCAACACTGCGCCAGCAACCCTCAGTTTATTTTCTATATTTAAGTGTCTCTTATAAGAGTTTGCCTCCCTCTCTATTTTTATCTTACTTTTCCTTCCCTTCCCATATGTTCTGTTTTGTTTTTTAAATTCCACAAATTAGTGAAATCATTTGGCATTTTTCTTTATCTGACTGACTTATTTCACTTAACACAACACACTCTAGTTCCCTCCTGTCTCAAATCAATGAGACTGCTATACACTGGGTTTCCCTGCTCTGCGCCGTAGCCAGAAAACTGCCCCCTGGTGGAAAACGGAGGCAATCACTGGGCTCCTCTAGCTTAGCTTCTCCCAGGATCACAAGACCGCTTCCAAAGTCTAATGTCTTCCAATGTTTGCCAATGTGTAAAAATTATTATTGTCATCATATATTTTATCCAGTCTTCTAGCTATTTAAAAGCTAGGAGGATGAATACATTTTTTTGTTATTCCATCATGTTCAGAAACAGAAATTCAGAAATAGGAATTTTTAAAAGAAAAGGTAATGAGTTTATATTGATATACTGTCTTTTAAAAGTATTTTAGCTTTCATCATTGACATAATGATTTATCATTTAATATTAATATAATTTCAAAGTAACATTGGGACACAATGTATACATTTTACTTCCATTTCTTCTTTGCATGTGTCCCATTGACCACACTAGAATTTAAGTCAGATGGGATTATTCTTTACTCCTGTGCACAGACATACAGACATTTTGCAGTAGATCTGACCAAAGCTATCAAGGTGATCAGAAAGAAGAAAGTCTGAGAAACTTGCAGAGACAGGGGGATATTAAAGAGGCAGGACTACTAAATGTAATGGGATGGGATTGTGGAATAGAAAAAAGATACTAGGTTAAACTAAGGAAATCTAAATTATGGATGGTAGGTAATGCTTTCAGTGTTGGTTAACCGATTGTAACAAATGCGCCACACTCATGTAATATCTTAACAATAAGGGAAAGCATGTAAGTGGAAGGGGCATATATAAAAATTCTGATATCTGTTCAACTTTTCTGTAATTCTAAAATCTTTTTTAAAAAGTCTGTCATTGTTTTTTTAAAGCCATTTTAAAAAGTATTAGCTGTTAGCAGTCATGGATCTGGGATTATCTCTTACCTCATCAAATTAACTTGCTTAATTTGAGATAATTCAAATGAAGGTGGTACATATATTAATTTCAGATGAATTTGTTAAATATGCAAAAAAATGAATTTGTGTACATTTGTTTTTTTCAAAATATGTTAATACTGGGGTGAGGGTAGTTAAAGCATTTTAAATGGCAAAAAAATATTCCCTCCACTAATTGAAATTATTTTTTAAGTATGAAAGTTTCCATGTGTTCTTTGGTCTCCTTTTTGGACTTTCTATTTTGCTCTTTTTGCTTTGTCTGTTCATCTCAATATCATACTGTTTTAATAAGTTGGACTTTTAATATGTTTTCTTATATTTCCATGTTAGCTTTTTAACAAAATTTTCTAGCTAGGATAAAGGATGACAGAAAGACTTTAGGTAATTTTAGTGACATTACATTAAATGACTAGTTTAGGAGAACTGGCATATTTGTGATGTTGAATTATCCTATCAGGGAACATATAAATGTTATATATACACATGTAATCATTTGTTCATACCCAATGTTATGTCCTACAGGAATAATTTTTTTAATGTTTTATTTATTTCTGAGAGAGACAGATGCACAGCGTGAGCAGGTGAGGGTCAGAGAGAGAAGGAGGCACAGAACCTGAAACAGGCTCCAGGCTCTGAGCTGTCAGCACAGAGCCCGATGCGGGGCTCAAACCCCGGAAACCTGAGATCATGACCTGAGCCAAAGTCGGATGCTTAACCGACTGAGCCACCCAGGCACCCCTCCTACAGGAATAATTTAAAGTTTTACTTCATAAGTTACACTTTGGTATTTTGTCTTTCTTGTTGCTGTTATAAACTATATTACTTTTCATTAAATCTTGCTTTATAAGTATCTTAATAATTTCAATATGTTACCAGTATGTTCCTAAATTTCCCTATTATTTGAGTAGTTTTACCATTCACTGTTTTTGGATAGTTCAGATACAAAATCATATTATCAGAATGTAGAAATAGTTTTAATTTTTAAACCTCTACTTGCTGTTGTTTACCTAAATATGTTGGCTAAAACTTGATTAAGACATTAAATAGCAGTTATGGTAGTGTAGATTATGATAGTGTAGATTAACAAAAGTTTATTCCTGGTTGCCTGTTTTCTATCAGTGACATGATTTGGGGAAAGCAAGATAAAATAGCATGGCCTATGTGTTTCAGTCCGTTGGCCTTATACAGATTTATCTACATTTCTCTTTCTTAAATTCCAACCACATGAGAGCAAGGACCACGTCTATGTCTTTATGTTTCCATCATCCAACAATACTGTCAAAACAGATACATTTATGTGTTTTAGCATCTAGCAAAGTCCTTAAAATATCAGAGTTACTGAATATGTGCTAATGGAAAGCATAAAGCATAAAAGACCTAATTCTAATTTATTAAACTCAAATATTCAAGTTATTTAAAATAAGCTACATTTCTTTTCATCAATTTTACAGAATTAAAAAGAACTTATAAAGATGCAAATATTATTAAATCCTGACAATAAGCTTTGACTTCATTGTTATAATTTTATAATTTTTAAACTATAATAATGTTTCCTTTCTAATTTCCAAGACTTTAGACAATACAGTGATTCAAAGGTATTTTTAAAAATTACTTTTGGTAAATATTAACTTTGTGAAATACACACAGTGCTTGAATAGAGACACAAAATGTTGGTCATTCTGTGTTCTAATACCACAGCATAAATGTAGAATAGGTCTAAATTGTTTATAAGTAGAAAAATCAAATTTAGTTAAAAAACAAAGGGAAGTAGACTCAGTACACAATGAAAAAAATTAAATTTTAATGCTGTTAAATATACCATTTTCATTAAAGTCCAACTCTGCCCCAACATAATCTGTGTTTCTGCAATAAAGATGATTATGGTTGGGGCACCTGGGTTGCTCAGTAGGTTAAGTGAATGACTTCAGCTCAGGTCATGATCTCACAGCTTGTGAGTTCGAGCATTGTGTAGGGCTCTGTGCTGACAGCTCAGAACCTGGAACCTGCTTTGGATTTTGTGTCTCCCCCTCTCTCTGCCCCTCCCCTGCTCTTGCACTGTCTCTCTCTCTCTCAAAAATAAATAAACATTAAAATAAAAAAGATGATTATGGGAAGAAAGAGGTACATAGAAGTATAACAGAAGACATGCATTGTTCATGAGGGCCTAATATATTTACAGTATTCTTTAGGAGCTCTTGGGAATTAATGGGTACTTTGGTGTGGGTGAAATAGAAGCTGGAAAATATTTAGAATTGAATTTCAAAACCAAGAGTGACACTAACTGGCAAAAGATCATATATATCATCCTAAGGAATTCCTTTAAGGTGTGTTAGGAGAGCCATTAAAGCTTCTGAACTAGAAGCATGGAATTTTCAGATGCATAATGTGTAGAAGCAGTTTGTCTTTCACTGTGATCGGCTAGACCTACTAAATGAGAGAAATGGCTGGAAATGAAAGACCTGTTGAAAGGCAGGAATGTTAGAGGAAAGCTAACCACATGGCATTGTTAGTGGGGTAAAAAAGAAACTTCTAAAAGTGTTTTTGGTGTAAAAACAGAACAAAAACAAAGAAGGCCCTGACTAACAGCAATTTCTCATCTAGTCATGAGCTTTAAAAATACACTAATAAAATGATGAACCAGGAGAGTATGTTTCAAGTTGCATTAATGATTACAGATGCTACATTTTGCTACTTGTTGTTGCTATCTTTTTACAAGTACCATTTCCTGTAAGATTTATGTTGTTAATATCTAATAATCAAAAGGCATTTGGTGCTTGCTGTCAACAAACACAAAAACATAGATATTTAAGGACTGTGGTGTTTTTATACAAAGTTGTGTTCTTATGAGCCATAATTCTATAGACATCAGTTGATGAAACTGTCACCTTACAAAGAAGAATCCAACATTATTGGAATAAAACTTATTTCTTGAAAAACTTGGAACTTAACACATCTTCGATGGCCAATGTATTGCTGAAGGCATTTATTTTTAGTTTAATATTTACAATGGCTGATTTGAGTTTTCTACAAATTAAATTTTGTTATACATGTGAGTTTGTTTACAGATTTAGCTATTGAAATATCTTGATATCCAATCTCAGCTAGGTGGGTGTAAAATTGCAAGTCAACTTTATAAAAGCTGTCTCATTAAATGGATATCACATTTTTATATTGTGAAAGAAAGTGTTACTAGCTTGGGAAGAATTCTTCACTCATCCTTCAATTGAATAATACAAACAATATTATTAACTTAGTTTCTCATGCTGTAAGCTTGTTTGCTACAGGGCTTGAATCACATGTGATCAAATCAAGTACATTCAAGAAGATCATCTAGAGTTTGGAGGCTCAGAATTAAAAAGAAGTTGAAGGACTAACTCTCTGAGCTGAGGATAAATGGATTTGTAGCAGCTGTTGATAGCTATTAAGATGTTAGCTGTGCCTTTGGAATATTAAAGGGCAAGCATCACATTCATGATGGATATTTAAAAGTTTTTGAGTAAATTAATGGTGCAAATGTATTTAGCAATTAGCAATGCTGAACATGTATCACTGTTTCTTCTATGTTGTGTATTTTACAATAAAGGCTTAAATTTTAGTACCAAAGTTATTATTTATATTTTAACATACCTTAGGCAGACACAGCAGTATTTGGAATAAATAGCTTCGTTCTAGTTGTATAATAATCTTTCACAGATACCAGCCAGACTGGATTTTTACAAAGCTTCTGTTACTGAATTTCAGAAGTTTTAGGTCATGCTATGTTCATGTTTTCCTTTAATTTATTCATATTTGCCTTCCACTGTTCATTTAATCAAAATATAAGCCAGCTGGAAATCCTTAGTGTTTCTCTACTTAGAAAAATCATCATCACGGGTGGACTAGTATGGGAAGGAATATATTCTTCCAGAACTATTTCAGCATAACTGGAGGACATATACGTAGACTGTAATCTGGTGTAATAAATTGGCACCTGATTAAATCTATTAATAAACAGCAAGAGCCAAGTCAGTTACAGAGGGAAAGAACAAGAGGCACAAGAGTGACCCAAGATGGTTGGAGAAGAATGCGTCCAACAGACACTCCTGCCCTCATCATCTTCACTTATGCCTGAGATGTGCCTTTTCCAGCTCCCAGTGTAGGCTCCAGAATCATTATCTTGCTCTGGGTTGTAATGGGGCAGTAAGGTGACCAGACAGCAGATGGAATGAATAAACAATTACACAGCTCCTTAACAAATTTGTCCCTTATGCCTCTTGAGGAAGAATTTTAGTGGAGGTGAGATAATGCGTTAAGATGGAAAACGTTAGCTACATGCTATCCACATCATTAGCTGACCCTCCAGCCTTTGCCAGTGAGCCAAGGACGGTGACCTATCTAAGCTCTGTCCTTTTGGTCCAGCATGAAATAAAAACTTAATTCACAACATTGTACTTAATTTTGAGGTCTGGATGCACAAGTATTTTGTAGAATATTTTTAATAGTACTGATACACAGAGAAGGGCACTAAGTACTTTGTAAATATTAAATCGGACATGCTCATTGTTTAACGTGTCAGTGAGAGTACAGTCATTTGAAAGAATAGCTGTATTAAGGATAGTTAGCATCAAAGAAAAGTTGGGCTTTGTTATATTTCCTGGATTTTCCAGCCCCTTCAAAATTTGCTGTGATATCTAAAACTCCATGTTAACTTGAGAATCACTACTTAAATAAATATTTACATTGAAATATTTAAAGTTAAATATTTATGTTAATTAAATATAAAGCATTTATTAAAATATGTATAATAAATGTCTAACATATCTAATATCAAGTTTTTATTAAATAATTTAATTAAATTAAATAAGATTTATGGGGACCTGGGTGGCTCATTCAGTGAAGTGTCCAACTTCGGCTCAGGTCTTGATCTCACAGTTCATGGGTTTGAGCCCTGTGTTGGGTTCTGTGCTGACAGGTTAAAGTCTGGAACCCGTTTTCAGATTCTGTGTCTCCCTCTCTCTCTGCCCTTCCCCTACTCATGTTCTGTCTCCGTATCTTTCTAAAAAAATGAATAAATGTTAAAAACTTTTTTAAAAGACTTAAGTATATTTAAATATATAATTGATATTAAATTTAAATTGAGTAACAATTACATAGCACATTAAGTGTCTCTCAGTGATACTTGCTTCAGGGTATAGTTGGTCACATGTTGCCAGGTAACAGGAGACACTCATTGCCTTTATACTCTAAAAATTGTAGATACTAATACATTGAAAAATGCATTGCATTTTAATAAGCAGCAGATTCACAGATGCAGTTTATTGCATTAAAAATCCCAAAGCATTACATTTTCTTGTATCTGCTGTATACTTCTTTAAAATTACTTTTTATGTAGTTTTTACTCTCTCTTTTCAATGAAATATTTACATTAAATTTCCATATTTTTTTTCTTACTGCCAGATTATAACTCCATCTCACATGTAGTCCATCAGACAAGGAAGAAAATTTATATACATACAATAAAATATTTGACTCTAAATTGACTTTAATCTGTTAATAATACATATAGTCAAGTCACTGGGAAATGATTAGGAGTTTACCTTGTGTAATAAAGAAGAAATGTTCACGTTATATTTTTGAAATACATAACATATTTAAAGACTTTGCATTGATAAAAATCTGAAAGAAAAAACCAGAACTATCAGAAATAATGTATATATATTATATATATCCCCTGCATATAAATCTAGAATGCTGGAGATAAAGCCCTTTTTTTTTCTTGGTCCAGAGTGCAACAAATTTAGAGAAAATATTTCTAGACTCTTTCGGACATACCAAACTTGGAACTGGTAAATACTCATATCTACAATGGTCAGTGTGTAATTAGACTAAAAACTCTGTCTAGTTACTAAAATGGCAAAAAGAAAATTAAGACAGAGCAAGCATATTGTCATCAAACCAATTTTGTTGAGGAACAGTTGCGATACACACCTTGCATGGAGTCTGATGTGCATTTTCTGTATGCAGTGTAGATCGATGGTTACAGATGTGAGCTATAGATTTTGTGCTCAAGAAGTCAAGATCTGTTTGTGCACACACTGTCTCTCACACCTCATTGCACCATGCATGTATGGTTAGCATTCTCAATTTACCATCTCCAGTCTGGAGATCTTTCCTGAACTTTAGACTCAATATCCAGCTGTCTACTTGACACTTGAGGTTTTAATGGCCCTAATTAATGTCTTCATACTCCCTCCAAGACCTTTACCTTGAGACTTCCCCATATTGATTGGTGGCAACTACATCTTTCTAGCTGTTTCAAACCAAGAACTTTGTAGTCATTCATGACCTCTCACTTTGTCTCACACTGCACATCCAGTCCATCAGATATCCTTCAATACCACTGTCTCTCAGATTATTCCAATAGCCTCCCCAGTGTCATGACTTCTTCCATCCACACTGTCCACCCCCCGCAGACTTTTCTCAACACAACACTAAGAAGGATTCTTTAAAAATACCTATCTCGGGGCGCCTGGGTGGCTCAGTCCAGTTAAGGGTCGGACTTCGGCTCAGGTCATGATCTCGTGGTTGGAGCCCCAAGTAGGGCTCTATGTCTCCCTCTCTCTCTGACCCTCCTCTGCTCTTGCTGTCTCTCTCTCTCTCAGAAATAAATAAAATATTATAAAAAATTACAAAAATAACAATAACTATCTTAAGCTGTACTTAAACTCAGAACCCTCTAAATGCTTCCATATTACTTGGAGTAATTGCTAGATTCCTTATAATGGCCCCACATCCTACAAAATGTGTCTTCCCATTTCTTCTTTTAAAATTTAGTACGAGTCTCTCTATACACCTCCCTCCACACACAGTTTCCTTTTGTGTTAACACGTTACTATTTGTTACAACTAATTTACTAATATGGATGCAGTATTACTAGTTGGAGTCTATATTTTACTCAGATTTCCTTACTTTTTGCCTCATGTTTTTCTGTTCCAGGATCTTAACCAGCATACCATAATTACATTTATTTGCCATATCTTAAATTCTGGCTGTGAGAGTTTTTCAGAATTTCCCTACTTTTAATAACAAAATTTTCCATTTTGAACACTTTCATATATATATTTTGTGGAATGTTTCTCAATACAGATTTGTCTGATGTCTCTCTCACGATGAGGATCACAAAGGTGATTTTCAACACTTATCAATGACATGTGTTATCAGCATCACATCACTGTGATGGGAAACAATCTAAGAGGTAGTGTTTGTTGTATTTACTCATGACAAAATTAATGTTTTGAACTTATTTCAATACTATATTTTTTTGGAAGGAACCTAATATGTGCAAGCCACATATAAGAAATGAGGAGCTGTGTTTCCCTGCCATGAGGACTGAAAATCGATGTCAGTTACTTGGAATTCATCTACAAGGATCATTTATCTCTTGTCTCTCATTTATTCATTCAATAACTTATGTCTATGGATTTCTGGATGTTTTATACATTGGATTATAATTCAGTATTTATTAACTTTATTGCTTGAATTGTATCAGCTTTGTCCTTTCAGAGCTCCATTAGTTGACTCCTGTGCCTTTTTGATATACTCACTTCAGTGTGTGTCTGTGTGTGTGTCTGTGTGTGTGTGTTAGTTTTTTTGTTTGTTTTTTTTTATGTTCTGGGCACTACAAATTTCTCCAGGATCCTGTATTTATTCCCCTCTCTAGCTCTAGAATCAGCTATTTCTATAAAAATCTCTGACTCTTTTCACTGGGGAGTTGCATTAGAAAACAATATGTGGACTCTGGGTGTGCTCATTACTATTGGGGTGGCATTTCCTCTGTTCCAGTCTCAGCAGACAGAGCAAGGAAACTGTGTGTACTAACCTTTGCATATGCATGGATTTATCAACATTTCTGTAAGTATCTACATGTATTTATATTAAGCTAAACAGAAGTTCATATTAAGGTCTTAAGCTCTAATCCATCACTACATGGATCACTCTAACCTTTCCACATACTTCTCTCTAAATTCCCACTCTTAGCCCCCATCATTTACTTAACTGTTCAGTTCTAATATATATGTATAGTGGTACCAGAGTTGTTGATTTGACCTGTACTCCCCTGAGAACTTTATCAACCAGAATAAAGACTTGTGTACACTTTCATTCATATTTTGTCACATTATCAACTGAAAAAGAAAAAGGGAAACTCAAAGTAGGTTAGCAAGTGGTTTATCCAGTGTCATACTGAGATTTCTCTGAAGAACTGTTTTGAAGCTAGTTAACTATAGGAGATAATATATACAGAGAGGGTAAAAGGGTATGTATATGCTTGCAAGTAGTTCTCCAAATATTTGCACATCACAAGGTATAATCTGTTCAATTATAAAACTAAAGGTTTTCTAATTTCCACATAGACATGAGAAAGACCCTTAGGTTCTCTTAATACAGTATGTGTCTGTCATACCTGATTATTTAAAAATACTGCTTTCATGCACTCACTTAAATGGTTTTCTGGTTCTTTCTGTTCTTGATTTCTCTTTGAGTTCAGTTGAGATGGTAACATAAGGCTGGCATCAGTCACCTACTACGGTTTTAGTGCATGGCACAGACTCCACTCATTTTCTTTTTATGAAATATTTTTAATGTTTGTTTATTTTTGAAAGGGGGGCGCAGAGAGAAAGAATAAGACACAGAACCTGAAGCAGGCTCCGGTCTCTGAGCTGTCAGCATAGAGCCCAATATGGGGCTCGAGCTCACAAATCACAAGATTATCACTTGAGCTGAAGAAACTTAACCATCTGAGCCACCCCAGCACCCCCATTTTCTTTCTTTAAAAAACTTTTTTGGTTAATGTTTATTTATTTTTGAGAGAGAGATAGAGAGGGAGACACAGAATCTGATGTAGGTTCCAGGCTCTGAGCTGTCAGCACAGAGCCCAATGCAGGCTTGAGTCCACAAACTGAAATTGTGACCTGAGCCAAAGTCGGCTGCTTAACTGACTGAGCCAACCAGGCGCCCCTCCACTCATTTTTAGAGTTACTTAGGTCAGTGGCTTCCACTCCCTACCTCATCCGTTTCATTGAGGTTATTTCTATACATTTTTAATACAGCTAGATTTTTTTTTCTCACAGTCTGCCCTTCATTCTGGGATCACCAGACTTCCCAAATTATTGTTATTATTAAAACATTTTTTAAATGTTAATTTATTTTTGAGAGACTGATAGAGTGCAAGTGGGGGAGAAGCAGAGAGAGAGGGAGATACAGAATCTCAAGCAGGCTCCAGGCTCTGAGCTGTCAGCACACAGCCTGACATTGGGCTCGAACTCACAAGCTGTGAGATCATGACCTGAGACGAAGTTGGAGGCTTAGCCAACTGAGCCACCCAAGTGCCCCTCAAATTATTATTATTTTGAATTTGTCTGCTCTTTGTGCCATAAATTTCTATCAGTGTGGACAAATGCATAGGGTCAGGTATCTTGCATTATTTATAGTCTTTGATTCAATACTTTCACTACCCCGAAAATCCTCTGTGCTTCATTTGTCCCATCCTCCCAGATCTCTGGCAATCACTGATCCAGTTACTGTCACCACTATTACCATAGTTTTACCATTTCCAGATTGTCACATAAGTGGGATTATGCAGCCTTAACCATTTTTGCAGTGTATTCATTGAGCAATGTGCATTTGATACTCATCCGTGTGATCTTATAGTATAATTAGAGCTCATTCATTTTTATTGCCAAATAGTATTCCATTTTATGGATGTACCACAATTAGTCCATTCACAGCTAGAGAAAATATTTGTTACTTCTAGTTTCCCATGATGATGAGAAAAGCTGCTATGAGCATTCTTAGGCAGACTTGGTGTGAATATACATGTCTATATCTTTTGGGTAAATACCTAAGAGTGTGACTGCTTGATTGTAATGTGAGACTATTCTTACTTTTGAAAGCAACTGCCACACCACTCTGCAAATGGGCTATGGCATTTTACATTCCCACCAGCAGTGCATGAGAGTGCCTATTGTTCTATATCATGCCAGTTAGTTTTTTGCACCTTCGCCATTCCAATAGGTGTAGAGTGGAATCTTATTTTCATTTGTGTTTCCCTAATCACATATGATTTTCTTCATCTTTGCCCATGCTTATTTGCTATCTGTATATCTTCTTTGATAAGGTGCTTGTTCAAATTTTTGCCTACCCTTTAAATTGGTTTATTTTTAAGTGTTCTTTGTATTTTTTGGATACAGATCCTTTATCACATATGTGACTTGGAAATATTTTATCCCAGTCTGACCTGTCTTTCTGTTGTCGATAAAGTGTCTTTTTCAGAGGAAATGTTTTAATTTCAATGGAGTCTGCTTTATCAATTTTCTTGCACCATGTTTTTAGTCTTGTATATAAAAGCTAACCACCAAACTCATGATTTTAAAGCTTCCTTTTTAAATTTTCATGAGCTCTCTATTAAGGATATTAAGTATTTCTTTTATAGTTGATATGAACATGTTTCCAATTTTGTTACTTGCCTTTTAATTTATGATCATTTGACAAAGAGTAGTAAATTATGTCAGTCCTTTCCCCTGTAATGTCTTATACACTTTCCATTGCTTTTAAGCTTAATATGATTATATTCAACTTTAAATGTCACTTGTATTTTCTTCGCAATTCAAAAGTAGCCTATAAAATAACCTCTATAAAAATAGATTTTTATCCTTTAAATCCAAGTTTATTGTAAGTTGAAAATTAAAGTTTTTCAAGGAGTATTTAACCTTGTGTCTGAGCAGTATCTATGGAATAACTGTCAAATTGTATATATGTGTCCCCAAATGTGTCCATATGTGTATATTACTACTTGTTGTAGTCAATTAATTTGCCTCTTCCTTTTCATATTACCACTATGATGTATTAGTTACTATAACTTTATAAAATAATATATTTTAATATACGATAGGTCAAGATTCCCATTACTCCTCTTCATTTGATACATTTTAGCATTCTTAACTATTATTCACATGAATGAATATAGATGATATTTACAATTATTTAATCATCTTCTATGATGTATCTTACTGATATTTAAATTGGAAACGTATATTTTAAGTAGGAAGAAGGCTTTTTTAATTTTGCTCATTCATTTGTTTATTTATTCATAAAACACATTTATACCAAGCACCTACTGTGCCTGTATGTATGCATGGAGAACACATCAGTTGAGATGATAGATAGTTTCTGCAGTCATGAAGCTGATAGTCTAATGGGTTTATATCTTTCAATTTATTCAAGTTTTTATTTGTATTTATGAATGATATTTGTAATTTATTCTTATAGGTTTATCTTATAGGTTTATCTTATAGGTTTATCATGTTGGATAGTAATTTTTTTTTGTGCCTTTCAGGTGTAAGCTATAGTGTAATTGATAGCAATTGTAAGTTACCTTTTTTGCACTTTATTCTTACATAGTAATTATTTTCAACCTTTTCCATTATTTTCTAGTTTTTGGCATGTGAACTCTATAATAGGTTTCATTTACTTTAATTTATTATAGTGATTTAGAAATTGTTTATTTTCAATTTGTCACCTTTTTAAAAAATGCTCACTTTGCCTGGAGATGGGGATTTGCTACAGTTTTATTTCCTCCATTAATCATGACCCTGGCAGCTCATGTTTATTTTTATGCTTTCTATGAATCTTCACACTCCTGGCAATTTACCCTCAGTTTGACTTAGCTTCAGTGTGATTTATTCCCTCATTCAGTCTTTGACCAGGCAAGAAATATTTAGACTGAGTTTGCTAACAGATCGGGTTCGTGATATTTTGGAAAGATCGTCTTTGAGATATTAATTTTGTCTTTGTCTCAGTGTTGTAAATGACTTTTAAAAAGAGAAACATGTTGTCTTTTGCTCTGTTTGACTCTGGGGTTACTGATCGGTTTCTTGGTTTCATAGATAAAGCAGAACCTGCGGAGAATACAGTCTCCAAATAGAGCTGTTTAGAGTCTAGTCCTCCTTAAGAAGGCAGAGTCTATGAACTCAAGAGGAGTGTAGCCATGTCCCCAAGTGGGGAATGAATGGTATCTTGCTTTTTCATAGTTATGTAAGCATATGGTGTTTCATATATATGTAAACATATATATTCATTATTATCTAAGTTAGTTGTGACATAATATAATATTATTTGAGGAGCACCTGAGTGATTTAGTCAGTTAAGAAATCTGATCCTTGATTTCAGCTCAGGTCATAATTTCATGGTTCATGAGTTCAAGCCCTGCATCAAGTTGTGCCCTAATTGAGTGGAGCCTGCTTGGGATTCTGTCTTCCTCTCTCTCATCCCTCCCCCACTTGTGCGCTCTCTCTCTCTCAAATAAAAATGAACTTAAAATATAATATTATTTGACACAATTTTTTGCATTAAAATGGATCTGTACAGCATTCTCATGAGAAATATGATCCTAAATATTCTGAAGGCACAGTTTGAAAACACAGATATCATTTGTCTTTTCTGTGGCAAGTGGGATATTTTTCTAATTGCATGTCCAGATTCTCCTTATTCTGAGGGATTCCATTTATATGAGTGTATTGGCCACTGTATACTCTGTTCATCTAATCCTTGTTCTCTGGTCCTTGCAGGATCCTAAGGGCTGTAGAAATGTGGGTTGGTGTGGGTGAGTAGGAGGGGGAAGGAAAAAGCAAGGAAGCACAGGAGGAGTGATAAGATTTCTTCCCATTTTCCTACTGAATAAATTTATTTGGATCAATGGGTCAAGAGATAACAAATCAAATAATAACAAAAACAACTTTTCTTCTTTTTTAATAATTAAGATTTCTCTTTTTTACATGTTAATACTTAATATTTGTATTTATACGAATATTTATTTATACTCTACTATTATTTATATAGAGAATTTTCTACTTCTTTTGATGAAATAGCACTGTTTTATATATTTATCTGTTGCAATACTTACATATATAGACAGAGATGTACATATAGATGTGTCTTTCCATTCAGATATGTAGGTGTATAAATAAGAATATTTTATATTAAACATATATATTTTTATAAAGAAGAGTACATATTGGCATCTGCCAGTACAAGGTGAAGTCACACTCTTACTCTGTTACAAATAAAATTACTTTACAAAAATACTCTGATAAAGTATGGGAATAAGCTCTGAGATGTGTGGGTGTGAGAAAAGCAAAATCCCTGGGGAGACATAGTCCACTGGCCTGAAAAGTATTGAAAAAAATGAAATAGAGGCATGAATGATAAAGAATAAATGATGGAACTAAAAAAAACATTTAAATTCTATAAAATTCTGGAGGATTTTAAAAAACATTTCAAATATAATAAATAACTGCTTTACTATGGTCTTGCTTCCTGAATCTCTTGTCTACAAAGTTACATCTTCGGCTTTTGGATATTTTTTTCTTTTAAAAAGAGAACTATGCAAGTCAGCATAATGGTAGTTTACTGTAAACCAAAATACTTTTCACAATGACAATGAGTACCTTTTATATGCGCGGATATTTCTAGAAGTTGATGACACAAATATGATAAAGATACGGTGTCCACATTAAAAAATCTTACAGTTTAATTGAGAAAACAAGCACATATGAGGGAGTCAAAGCGCCATAAATGTGGCCTTCTGATCACTTTAGCTGAAACAGATGATTCCTTGGAGGCTGGAGGAAACTTTTAAAACTCAACTTTTATCAGCCTGTACTGAATATTTATACCAAAGTAACTGATGAAGTAATCCCCTTTCATGCTTCTTTCTCATTTTCTTCAGTTACTGAGTCTTGCTTTAATCTAAAATTTCCTTTCTAGTTGTTGCCATCATTTTATCTCTCTGAAGTTTCTTCCAGCCTTTCCTTCCTTATCAGGACCACATATGTCAATCTTTGCCTTCCTTTGCACTTCTTCCCCTATAAACTGGCTTTTCATATTTTCCTCTTAGTTCTGCACGTGCTTTCAAAATGAAAAGCTTTAATATGTAATTGTTGCCTGCATTTTCTTCATTTGTTTCATTTTCATTTGATATCTATTTTTCAGTTATTTCTGATAGCCCACTGGCATCCCTAATGTCAGCTGTGATCATTTGACATACATCCTTACATCAACGATTCATTTCTCTTCTCTTTGCTATGGAAGGATGAGTGACTGAGCTCTGTCTTGACCTTGCCTCCTGTGCTTGATCAGGTGTGTCTCCCTGTGTCCTGGGAGAAGACCCAGAGAAGCACAAGTCTCTCTTTCCATTAGTTTCTCTAGCTTAGATTTTTTAATATAAAAAAATTTAATGTACACTTTCTGTAGTAGTAAACTAGCATTAAGATTTATAAGAGGTAAATTAGTAATCATCTAGATTGATTTTTCATTTGTATACCCATCTGAAAATATTGTTATATTCATACAAACCTAGACACACATAAGTATACATACACAGGGCTTATTTTTTGCTTTGTTTCTCTTAATTGAAATGTCCTCTTTATTTGGAAGTAGTCCTTTTTATTAAAAAAAAAATCCTTTGATATTCCATCATGGCACTAAATATAAGTCCATTTTGCTTTAAAAAAAAAAAACTGTCCTGATTTTCTTTAGGATGTGTGCACCATGGCAGCTATTTCCATTTGATTTTGGTTGGTTTTATCTTTTTACCATCTCTCTAACGTATAATGTTTTATAGCTTCAAATATTTTCATTGTTAGAAGACAGGTAAGAATAAAAGATTTAGTATCTAATTTAATAAATTAAAACTAAGTAAAACCAAAAAAAAGTAGAAGAAATTATTTCTAATAGAACCTGAAGTAACTGAAGCAGAAAAGCAAAAAAAGTAGAATAAATGAAAGCAGAAGTGGAATTTAAAAAAAACCTGCCAACAACAATACTTAGGAAGAAGTAACAACAATGACCTAAGCTCTTCATGAAGAGCATGATAAATCAATGGGAAGCACCAGATCATTGGATGGGGAAATTTAATGGCAAAAATTAAACAGTGTCATATACATAAATTTGATAAAGTATAATTGCAATCTGAAACCGCATTTTGGAAAAAGTGAAAAACATTAACTTATAACTCTTGTGGAAAAATCAAATCAATTATGTGGTGTCTTATAAATAGATACACATACCATTGGAACAGAATAGAGAATATAGACATGGTATTCATTATACCAGGGAATCTTATGTACAACAAAATATATTATTTCAGTGAGTAAGAGATTGAAGAATACCATAATCAGATGCAGGGTTTATCTAGATCATTTGACAGCTTTGGAACCAAGAATGTCTGGTTGGAGCTGTGACTATAACATAGACTTCATGCATTTTCAGCATTATTCATGTTCTTTGGTTACTAGAATTAATGCATATGTGGAAACACAATGTTTGGGAAACTGAGATCCAGATCAGGAAAATGTTAGAGAATGAAATATTCTCTGAGATAAAACCATTTATATTGAATGGAGAAAATTAGTTAATGTGTTGCTATGGAGACTTAAGAAAAATTATTCCCTGTCAAGCTGGACTCATTATAGGGTCAGCACAAAAAGAAAATTTGCAATAGCTGTACATGAATTTTCTCACTGAAGAAAGAATTACTTGGATTTTCTGCAGAGAGTAGAGATAAAAAGGAACAAATCTTCAACTATTTGCTTTATTTCTAAGACTGTGAGAGAGAAAGGCCCTGAAAAATTATGATAACATATACAGCATGCATATGCAGAGTAGTGGCATTGAGCTAGGTGTTAGTGTGACAGATTTGAGTTTGTTTTCTTTGGTTCTTAAATCAGGTTTTAAAGGTGTAGTTTTTATACAACAAAATGTACTCATTTAAGTTTAGAATATGATGAGTCTCTTTTCTTTTAATGTTTACTTTGAGGGATAAAAGAGAGAGAGAGAGAGAGCATGTGTGCAAGCAGGGGAGGGGCAATGAGAGAGAGAGAGAGAGAGAGAGAGAGAGAGAATCCCAAGCAGGCTCCATGATGTCAGCACAGAGTCCAACACGGGGCTTGATCTCATAAACCCCGAGATCATGACCTGAGCCAAAATCAAGAGTATGGTGCTCAACAGAGCCAGCCAGCTGCCACTAGCACATGATGAGTCTTGAGGAATGTATGTGTCCTTGTAATTATTACCACAGTCAAGATATAGTATATTTTCCCTATCCTGAAAGGTACCCTCCTGGTCCTTCTCTGTCCCCACTGTCAGCCTCAGCTTTAGGTAACCATTAATCAGCTCTCTGTCACTAAATATTAGATTTGTCCTTTCTAGACATATCTGGTAACATATGGGAGATTAAAACTTTAGTGCATACTAGCTTTCCAGTAATGTATATTCATTTCTTGTTGTATTCAATGTGTTGGCATAGTAGTCTAACCACCAGTCCCTTGAGTTTGGAGAATTTGAATCAGTCCCTCTGTCCTCAGTTACTTTAAAGAAATTATATTATGAGTCTCTCAAAGAACATTGAGGAGGTCTCATTCATTCATACAGTAAATTTTTTCAACACATTTATCAAGCACCTCTATATATCAGACATTTAATTGAGATATAAAGAAATCGGAAAAAAGTTTCTGATCTTTTTTAAGCTTATGTTATAATGCAGGTAGACAAACAATAAACATAATAGAATAAAACTGTTAGATTTTAGAAGATGGTAGTCCTATTGGAAAAATGAAGCAGAATAAAAAGGAATTGGTAGTAGTGGTAGGGGAGAAAACTGGGTTTTAAATAGGGTGGTCAGGGTAATCTGCTCTGAGAAGACAACATTTGAGAAAATCCTATAGGTTAGGGAGTCATGAGAAGATCTGGGAGAAGGTTATTACAACAAAAGTTGACACAGACACAGGAATGAACAAGAAACCACAACCCCCAAACACATACTTGTAAAATGGAAGAGCATTGTAACACTGGCATACAACACAAAACTAAGTTCAGATTATTTGAACATCATTCAACTCATTCAAACTGTTATATTCCAAGATAAAATTGTAGACAAGCTGATTTAATAGGACTTATGGGTTCCAAAATCCATTAGTTTGGTCAACTCTCCTAGTTCACAAATTTTCACGAATCTCTAACTTTTGCCCTAAAATCTATCTATGACTAACTCCAGCTTCCAAATCCCTGACTCCCATTTTGAGACATTTCTGAGACTCTGCAAGGCAGTGCACATTCAGCAAGTCTAATAAATCCAGCTTCCTGAGATCAACAGATTGTATTGATGATTTTTCTAGGGAGGTGTCAAAAAGACTGAGGCAGGAAATCACTGGGAATTTTGAAGCAATAAGCTGTTTGGTGGCTGAAGCTTAGTGAGTGAAAAGGAATGTAGAGAGAAATAATGTGAGAGAGGTAAGAGGGCCACAACATGGGGAGCTAGTGGCGGTTTTGAGGATTTGATGCTACTCTAGGTGACAAGTGAGACACTAGAAACTTTGGAGCAGAGGAGTGGTAGGACCTGACTTCATTTTAAAACTTCTCACTCTCACTGCTGTGTTGGGAGTAGAGTCTAGAAGGACAACATTGGGAACAACGTGGTTGATTAGGAAGCTATCACAATAATCAAAGCAAGTGATCTTGTTAGTTTGGCCAGCCTGATAGCAGTAGAGATAGAAAAGATTGGATAATGGATATATTTTGCACACGGAGCCAATGACATTTACTAATGGATTGAATATGGAGAAAGGAGAGAAAGAAAAGTCAGGGATAATTCCAAAGATTTTGATACAGCAGTTAGAAGGATGAAATTTTTGCTTCCTAACTGATACAGACTGGCATCATACAGTCTTGTAGGGAAGTTTGAGTGCTTCAGTTTTTGAACATTGCTTATGAGCTAAATTGCATCCCCTACAAATATGACACAGACACACACAAGGGAAGACCATGAGAAGACACAGAGAGAACATGACTATCTTCATACCAAGGAAAAGAGGCCTCAGAAGAAACCAATCCTGTTAATAACCTAATCTGGACCTGTAGCATCTAGAATTGTGAGAAAATAAATTTCTGGGGTTTATTATGATAGTCCGAGCAAACTAATACAGAAATGTTGGGCTTTGTCATGTCTATTCAGTGGAGATTTAAATTTAGGCACAAAATCTACATAGGACTTATAAGCTTGGGAGTCATTGTCATGTAGATGGTACTTAAGAATATTAGGGGTAGCTGTGTGGCTCAGTCAGTTGAGCATCCAGCTTTGGGTAGGTCATGATCTCATGATCCTTGAGTTTGAGGCCTATGTTGGGCTCTGTGCTTACAGCTCAGATCCTGCGGCCTGCTTCAGCTTCTGTGTCTCCCTCTCTCTGCTCCTCCACTCCATGTGCTCTGTCTCTGTCTCTCAAAAATAAATAAACATTAAAAAATTAAAGAATATTAAACTGTGTGAGATCATCCAGAAAATGACTGTAAATAAAAATAGAAGAAATCTAATAAACAGGAAATCCCACTTTTACAAGTGGGGAGACAAAAGGAACCAAAGTCTCATTAAAAGGCTGATAAAGAGTGACCAGTAGGAAAATTACGAATGTGATATCCTGGAAGTCAAGCCAAGAAATTGTCCTAACTAAATGATAACTAAAAGCACAATAACTAAAAACTAAAAGAGTAATTAGTGATTTCAAATACCCCTGATAGGTCCAATATATTGAGAATTCAGAATTGTCCACTGTGGTCAGCAATGTGGAACTCACTGGTGACATCATCAAGAGAAGCAGATTCTATTGGGAAGGAGTTAAAAGTTTGATTGGAATAAGTTTAAGACTGGGAGTGAGGAACTGAAGCATAGACAACTTTTTCTGTGTGTGTGTGTGTCTGGCATGGAAGAAGGTACATTGGATCTATTTATTAGATATTTTTTGAATAAATAAAGGATTACATTCAATTTCCAAGTATTCAAAGTTAAAGCACAGACTTTAATGAAAATGATCTCCCAAAGCACCCTAAGAAGTTCTCTTTATTCCTCTCAGAAATCTCTTAAAATGCTAGTTACAATACAACTTTTATAGATATATGTATAGAATACCAACTCCATCAATACTATAAGAGTATGCATCTAAAATTCACATAACATAAAGCAGAAATAATTGCCTCAGAGAGCTATTTATATTTTTTGTTGGACGCTATACTGGATTTTCTCAGAACATTAAATAATTTTAACTGAATAGTTGTTTTTATAAATTACTAGTGAAATGGATTAGTATACTCTTCTACATTAAGACATAAGAACATTATTTTAGAGATATAAATTTTTTAAAAAATGTAAACACTGTCTAATGACATATAGAACTTTTCTGTAACTCATCTGATTTAACTGTATATTATATTGGAACAATTGATTATTTAGGGCATCCAAATACCAATCCTCATAGTGAAGTTTTGGTTAATACAATTTGGGGCTAATAAAAAGTAACTGTTTTTGGCTTCTTTTTGACTCTTTCTTAGAGGTTACAATAACTCAAGAGATGGATGGAAACTGAGGACTTGGTAATATTTAAGGGAGGGATGAGGCTATGTGGTAGAGGTTGCTAATTTATCTTAAGGCTTGTCCTTTTATTTAACATGTTTTAGTAGGTGATTATTTTAGGCCCTATACTGTTCTAACTATTGGACATAAATAGGTGAATCAAACAGACATGGTGCCTGCTTTGTGAAATTTAAAAAAGGCAAAAAAAAGTAAACATACCATTAAATTTTGTCATAAGCTCTACCATGGTAGTGGTATTAAGAATGTGGTTTCTAAGATCATATGATAAACATAATGATACAATTGCTATTATGAAAACATTTTATGAAAGACTATAAAGAAAATACTATAATAGTTTATAAAAAATAAAGAGGAATGCTTTAGACAGCATAATCAAGAAACAACAGAGATGATAACTAATGTGATTTTTGAGTGATAAGAGGAAGTCCTTCAAGCAAAGAGCTAGAGCAAGAATGAATGCTCCCCGCAAAACTCCTCATCAGAAAAGAGTTAGAAATAATATTTTAAAATGTTTGTTTATTTGTGAGAGAGAAAGTCATAGCATGAGTGGGGGAGGGGCAGAGAAAGAGGGAGACACAGAATCCAAAGCAGGCTCCTGGCTCCAAGCTGTCAACACAGAGCCCAATGTGGAGCTGAACTCATGAGCCTTGAGATCATGACCAGAGCCTTGAGATCATGACCAGACCATTTAACCAACTGAGCCACCCAGACACCCCAAGATTAGAGCTAAGTAAAGGATGGTGTAACTGGAGCTGACTAAGAGTGCAGGTGGTTTGAAAAAAAATTATAGAGACAGTGAGAAAGATCTGACTTGTCTGTGGAGAATTTCTTGCTGAGTTCAATGAGAGGCCCTCTAAGGACTTTAAGTAAAAGAGAATAGTGTTGCAGAAAGAGCATTCTATCTGTGTGGAAAATGAATGGGAGAGTATAGTCAAGGAGACTGGTTAGAAGTCTCCAGAAAAAGGGGCGCCTGGGTGGCTTAGTCGGTTAAGCGTCCGACTTTCGCTTAGGTCATGATCTCGCGGTTCCTGGGTTCGAGCCCCGCGTCGGGCTCTGTGCTGACTGCCAGCTCCGAGCCTGGAGCCTGTTTCAGTCTGTGACTCCCTCTCTCTGACCCTCCCCTGTTCACGCTGTCTCTCTCTCTCTCCTAGAAATAAAAAAAAAAAAAAAAAAAAAAAAGAAGTCTCCAGAAATATTCCAAAGAAAGAAATGGTTTCATGGAGGAAATGATGGTAAGGTTAAGTAATGGGATGAGTGATTTTTAGAGTTAGAATTCAAAGGACTTAGAATTAATTAAATATGGGGATTAAAGTTATATTAGGAATTACAGAATCTTCTACTGAAGATTCCCATAGTTTGTGCACCCTTCCAGTTCCTCAATCCTTGGAAATCTATCCAAATAAATGACACTTAATGAGGCCATTGTCTTGATCTTCTGCTGTCATTTGCTCACATTCAAAACCTCTTGAAACATTAAGAATTCAGTATATACCTGAGAAAGAAGCATTTATCTAATTAGTCAAAAAGGAAATAAATGCTGAAAAAAACTCTATTAAAAAAGCATAACTTTAGTATGCAACTTAAAATCTTTATTTTCACTCTTGAGAAATATCCTAATAACTCCACTTTAGAATTTATTTCATGATTCATTCAGCATAGTGTCTCAAAGTCATATTCTCTTTTTAAATAGAGTCATAACTCTCTTTCAAAAATTTCTTCCTGGATTTCACGTGTGTTCCTGAGTTTGTGTATTATCAAGAGCTTAGATCCATACTGTTAAATGCAAGAGTTAGAGGCACTGATCCCCATAACGTCAAAAATCCATGTATAACCTTTGGATTTTCAAAAGCTTAATACTAATAGCCTACTGTTGACTGGAAGCCTTACCAAGAACACATACATATTTTGCATATATGTGTTTTATATACTATATTCTTCCAATAATACTTTTTTCTTAATTTTTGTTTTGGTATTTTTAGGCTCTGCTGTTTATCTGTGAGTTTTTTCAAGTTGTCACAAGTCATCAGAATATTTTTTAATATATTTATTGAAAAAACTCCAAGTACAAGTGGACTCAAGCATATCAAACCTGTGTTTTCCAAGGGTCAATTGTTTTATGATGAGAAATATTATTCCTTAGCAACTCTGGATTTCACTTGAGTTAACAGACCACCTAGGTGAAACCTTACCAAGTTTTACTTTGTCAACAAAACCACATTTCAGCTTCTCTCTTCAGGCATTTTATTTTTACCTAAGACTGAAAATAATGAATTGAATTATCTCATTTTTCTCCATATTTGAAAGAAAATAAAAAGAAACATCCTCTTCTAAGAAAAGAATGTAGAATAGGCAGAACAAATATAACCATTGCTGTTCTCTTTTCTTTTGTCTTCAAATTTAACTCTTACCCAGTTTCAGGGGAGATAATCTCCCTAGAAATCTAAGGACTGCATTAATACTTTTTATCCCGACTTTGTGTAACTCTTTCTATATGTCTAACCCCACAGAGAATATAGTTTCTGTCTTTCTTTTTTAAAAATGGATTTTATTGAAATTAGTTTTAAATTTATTCTTAATTCTTCATTCTCTCTTCAGCCTGAACCACAATATAGATCAGTTGAAGATGCCAGATATTTACAACTATGGAGAAATAGGTGTTTGCTCTAGTAAGCTTGGTGGATATTTCAAATACCAAAAATAATTTGTGGGAGAAGTCAAGAAAAGAGGAGGAATAAAATCTTAATTCTGATTGTGGAAATAATTATTCAAATTTTCATAAAGATAGACATCATCAGGCTATAATGGCATTTGTATTCTTCCTCATTTTACCTTGGCTGGAAAATAAAACACAAAAGAATAGTTTAAAAAGGAGCTGAGGAGCAGAGAATTTGAAAGAACAGATTAGATATCCTTTCCTTTGAGAGTTTTTGAAAAGCAGCTATAGCTCTTTAGCTGAGGAAGGGTAAGTGGGAGTGGGGGGCAGGGGTAAGTTAAAGCCTGAAATAGAAGATGCACAATCAGGGCTTTTTATGTCAAATTCCTCCCAAGCTCTAAAGTCGCAATGTCATACCTCAACAATACTCCACAAGGTCACGGCAAGATGAAGTATTGTTGAGCTGTAGTGGCTGTGATCTCCAATAGGACTACCAAGATGGTGCAGGTGTCACTGAGTAGACCACAGTTTGGAAAATCAGCCTCACAATAAGAGAACCAGACACAGATCCAGGTAGGATACTGAAAGGTTTGGATTTCATCATAGTGCAAGCATACTATGTACAAATCTCCAAGCTCTGCAGGGCTCCCAAAGCACTTAGTTAAAGATTAGGCCAGCCCAGGAGCAAGTCCATCTCAATTTCAATGTTGCCTCTTATAGTAGCTCTGGTTCCCCGGTGTCAGAAGTCTGATTCTTATCTTGCAGGTTACTCAATCATCATCAGCAGCACCTGCTTGGTACATGTCAGAAATACAAATTCTTGAGCCTCAGCCCTACCTGAGTCAGAAACTCTGGGGCTATAGGGTCAAGTAACCTGTTTTAACAAATCACCATAGTGATTCTAATCAAGCTAAAATTTGAGAAATAATTACAAAGAAATTGTTTTCAACCATGGCAGCCTTAAAAAAAACAAAACAAAACAACCACTGATTCATACATCCTACCCTTAGTGATTTTTATTTCATTGTTCTTGTTTGCTACCTGTCTTGACATGTTTTAAATCTTCTGAAAAATTTCTAGTGTTCAACAGGGGTTCAGAATCATTGACTTAAGAAAGATTTGGGTTTCCCAGAGACCATATCAATTTAATGGAGCTGGCCCCCTATATCACTGTGATAACTAAAATAACCATGCTCTATCCAAACAGTGCCACACAAGCCCAGTTTTCACCACTTTGGAGACCATATTCATGCAAAGCTGAAAAATATAACTCTTTGAAATGTTCCATAGTTTTTTCAAACCCAAACAAGAAAGGTGGCTGCAAATGTCCTGGGTCTTCATGACTCTTTCTGAATCAGTGTGTTCTCTTTTCCCTGGTACCCTTTGCATTACAACTTGATGTGACTCAATGCTGAGTCTATTCTTGGTGCCAAGTTCAAGTGCGTTAATAGGTTTTCTCACATGGTGGCTTTGTGGCTTTCTGAACTATAGGGAGTCACTTTTCAGTTATATTCTATTTTGTATCTAGGAAATCTGGCACTAGATAAAATGATTCATCCTCAGTTTTTACTTAAAATATTAAATTACACCACAGTCTTTGGTATTCTGTGACACCCTTCCTCTTAGAGGTGACTGTCAGCTTTCACACCTTTTGTCTTTGTCCATACTGTACAATTTATATACATATATTTTTTTCAGCAGTTCATGGTTCTACTTATAATGTTTCTTTCCGTCAGTTGATGAAAACCACCAGGTTTTATCAACCATTTCTAACATGAATGACTCAGCTATTTATACACATGCATTTGCTTCATTTCAAAAACACTTGTGGAAATGTCACTTGGAGAGAATGATGAGGTGGCAGCAGATACTTGGAGATATGATGGGTGTAGCCTCTTCTTTCTTGTCTGAAATTTCCAATGGAGGTTTTGAGAATATATAGAGGATATAGATAGAGGTTAGCTGGGAATGACTATTTTCCTTAAAATATCACTTCACTGTAAAAGGTACATACATAATATGTATACACACACACACATATATATACACATACATATGTGTATATATGGATAGATAGATAGATAGATAGATAGATATAATTTAGCAGTTAAGAGTGTATATTGTAGAGGCAAACTGTATGAGTGGGAGTTTGAAACCCAGGTGTGTCATTTACTAGTTAAGTGACCTTGGCTAAAATACTTATATTGCCTTTTATTTTTCATTTGTAAATGACTGATGAAAATTGTATTCTTTCTTGTGGCAGTGTTATCGGTTAAACCAGTAAACATATATAAGGCACTTAGAACAAGGCTTTTCACATACTAGAATCTCAATAAATATCATAATGTGTGTAAAGATATTGCTGTCCTCATTTTCAGATTCACTAATCTAATCTTTCAAAAGTTATAATCGCTAAATAATATAGTAAGGCTAAATAAAAGGCCAAATTAGATCGTAATAATTCTGCTATCTTTGAGAATTTAAAAAATTAGTGCAATAAAAAATACAAGTTTTAAATGATGCATTCACACATGGCTTACTTGCTCTTCTGTTGGATCAGTCACTGCATGGTTTCCTCCATGCTCTTCACTAATTCCGAGACAGGAGCTCCTCCTGTGAGGCAGCAAGGAGGAGAGAGCTGATGCAAACTTACAGTTCTGCCTCTGAGTTTAAGCACTTATTATGGACAGAGTAATTACTGTAATAGAAATTTAAATACCAATGGTAACAGCTGAGAATCACCTGTTACACAAGAATAGAAATTCATAGTTGAAATTATATGCAAAGTATTAAGCTTATCTAATTATATGGAGTGCTAAAAAATGAGAACATATTTCTTGCATGGTTTATAGCTCATAAAATATTCTTCTTATAATAATAATTTTACTTTTTGATTATATTATGTTTTATAAATTATCTTCATATATTATTTCATTTAATGCCCTCAACAGCATTGTGAGGATAGAAATAAATATATCCATGGGGTGCCTGTGTGAATCCCTCAGTGTCTGACATCAGCTCAGGTCATGATCTTACAGTTTGGTTTCTGAATTCGAGCCCCATGTTAGGCTCTGTGCATTAAAGAGAAAAAGAGTAAAGGTAGAGTGATTATTTCCCTTACATCCATGTGTGAAAAAAATTAAGATAACCATAGGAAAGACTAGGAATATGTGTCATATATGATGCTATTTTTGTAATTGACTAGTCAAATCTAAGGAACCAATCACATCCATGTGTGTGGCTTTGGGAGGGGAATAGAGCTACCTGAAAAGAACAGTTGTTTTTACTTTAACTCCTACTGCAAAGAGGTTAAATGTGGGGCAGGATGAAGGTAATCAGATTTAGACTGAGAGTCAAGAAAAGAAGTGGGAAAAAATAATACATTTGGCTGAAGTAAGCATTACTCATATCAGGATCTGGAAGATCTAATGTCGTTGGTGATAGTGGTGAATTTCTCTTGGCTATGCAAGGAAGCCAGGGTACAAGGCAGAATTTGTTTAGGTTAAGAGAGCCCCTGAAACTCTTGAGTGCTAGTCAAGTAGCAGTGATGGTTATCAGGAAAAGAAGGTTTGATCAACAGAAACAAAGTTGTGCCAGCAAATGTCAAAGTGGTTCCAGAACATTCAGGGGCTTATTTCTGAGTTCCTGCAAGAACAATCTCTGGGAAATCCCAGAATAACTTAAATACATTTCGGTGGGACTAATTTTTGCAATTAAGGTATTTCCATGATAATTTTAGCATATAGAAGAATTAACTTTATTTGTGCTCATGAGTTTGTAGGCCTTGACCATAGAGGCTATGGAGGGATAGAGTTACTCTTTCCAGAAGAAACAGAGGAACAGCCCATCTCATTTCAAATGATCCTGCAAGTCTGGCAGAACACACATCATCTTTTAAGTTAGTTGCATCTTGAATACAGGGTGTGGGCTGTACATGAACATTTTCTCCACTTCTGAAGTGACTAGCAAAAAATACAGCATATATACTCCTCCTCAACTTACCTTTAGTATTTTCACATATTTGTTATAACAACAAAAGAATTTAAGAGATGAGAATTCAAAGCCCAGAAATATTACTTATTCATAGTTTCAAATTAGTTAAGATAAATGTTAACACAACTATTTTATCTTAAAGAAAGGGATATAAAGAATTTGTTATCAGATTTTTATAACATTTTACAACATTATAAAATAATTTTCAATTAGTCATTAGGATATTGTCTCATACTGAAATAGGTAATTAGTCCAGTTTACATTTTTCAGCTGCAAATGTATCCAAGGTTAAGGAAATAAATCTTCTAAATAAACCTTAGTTTAATTTTTGTAGACTTAGTATCAGGAAAGGAAATCAGGACTGTTGTTAGTTGGAGCAGGTGGGAAGATGAGCAGACAAGCTTTTGGCCTGTTACAGTCCAGAATTTTTCTAGGAGAGCCTCACCTACCCTGGGATATTTTGGCACACTAAATCCCATCTAAGTCTCATAACATATTCTCAGAAAGTCTGGGCCAAATCCAACATCCGAAGCATAGCACAAGTTAGTGAGAGAAACTTAACCACAATCTGATTGGTCTTCTGGTCTTCATTTCCTCAACACCCCAAAGCTAAAGAAATCTGTTATCTGCCAATATCACTCCTGCATGCACTGTGCTCTGTCTCTCTGGCTCCACCCCTTCCCCTCTCTCTTCTTTCCTCTCTGTTTTCTTCCCTTCCTTATTAAGAAGGAGGTTGACAAAAAGAACAACCCCAGTTGGCACTGCATCCTGGGAAGACATTTTGGTAGTTATGTGACATGGGAAACCAAACACTGTATTTACTTCTACCTAGGCTAGGTGGCCAGTCTCCTGTTCAGATCTGGTTAAAATCAGGGACTATGCCATATGCCCAGTGATTTATCCAAAAACAAGGACTGTAGCCCAAGTTCCAAATACAGGAGACTCAGTCTTCAGTCTTGCTTAAGGGAACATCTCAATCTTTGAACTTTTATTGTATTCTTATGTACTGATTGTCCATGGTTATAAAACAAGTAGCAAAACAACTTACATTTGTATTTATTTTCTATTCCAAATCTCTGCCCACCAGAAACTTGGGGGTGGATGGGGCCCAGCACCAACTTAAAATGCCAGTAATTTTACAGAACGGCTGTGTATTCTTGGAGGAAACAATTTCTTAATATCTCTCTTTCTTTTCTCTTTCCAAGATTCAACAAATATTTATTGGAAAATTTTGTACAAAAGGTATTAAATTCAGTATTTAGACTCTTCACCCAAAAGAAATAGAAAATTACTTTACACTATTATCCTGGTTCTTACCTGCCTAAACAAAGTTTGATCCATTTTGGTCGTGTTGGGTCCAAATTTGGGATGACTCCCTTTCTCCAAAATGATCTCTTCTGGAATATTCTGTCTCAAGTCACTGTATAATGCATGGATACCGTCAACTTCAGCCTTCTTCCTTTTGCCCACTGATCAACTAGATGAGTTCTTAGTTGCTATTTTTTAAGCCATTGTTTCATTTTATAGCTTTCTGAAATGAATCCTTCCCTCTGTATATCTCTTTGGGGAGAACAAATAACTTTTTTCTTTTGTTACTTCTTTTACCCTTACTGTTCACATTTTTCCTACACGCAACAGAGAAGTAAGGAAATATGCAGTTTGTTCTTTGCTGATGATTTTTCACATGTGCAGATAAAGCTTCTTTGCACATAGAGCAACTGCTACTAGCTATATGCTAATCACTCAGAACACACTAGTTGTTCCAAATGCTTTTTTATTGTAAATATTTAAAAATTTCAGGAAATCAGATAAGTCATATTCATGCTCTTAATATTTATTTTTAGTTTTTAAAAGTCTGCTTTGTCCCATGCTGAGCGTAAGTTCATTAGTTTTCTAGCACAATTTTATTTAGTGATTTCCTCACATAACACTGGTCTACAAATCCTCCCACATTCCCTTTCAGCATCTGGCTCAGAAGGAGTTGTTATCCACTGGTCACGTAGAAAAGTTAAGTATTCAAGGCAAAATATATTTGTAATTTCAGAAAGTTGTCCTGAAATATACTTCTGAGACTTTTCTATTTTAGACTCAGAAAGCAGGGCTTCTGCTCAATCTACCATATGGACATAGGACATTGTATCAACCTCCCCAGTGTGTCTTGCCAGTGCTCTTGCCTGCCATGCTTAGCATCGAACGACTGGACAAAATGTCAGATAATGAGGTCCTGGAGCTGTCAATCTGTTCGCTGGCATCTTAGGTAGGCCCGTTGGACCTTGGATTCACTTGTGCTGCTCTTGAGGGGAGAGGCAATGATGACAAACAGCAGCTGTAGACATAACTAGGGTGGAATCATCCAGAAAGAGAAAATGGAAGTGATGGTATATATAAAAACTGATGCTCAACTGCATGCACTGCTGTTGAGTGGCAGTCATGGAAAATATGTTGTCATTAGGGAAATAGAGAGGAGAAGATTAAATTTGAGTGAAACTTAGAAGCTATCTAGAGGGCAAAATTTTTTAATGAGAGAGCTGTAGCTTTACAAAGAACCAGTACAAGTTGTGTCCAAAGTTAAATAGAGGATGCTGAGACAAATGTGGAAAATGCCTCTAGACTTCAACTTGAAAAAAAAAAAAAATCAAATCCTTTCAGCACCTATAACAGTGTGTGTGTGTGTGTGTGTGTGTGTGTGTGTGTGTGTGTGAAGGAGGTTTAGTTGACTGTTTCTGGAGGTAGTCTGGGCAGTGATTGTATTCAAGGTCAACGTCATTCATCAAAGACAAATGCATAGTCATTTAATTTGACAAGTGCTTAAAATTACTCACTGGCTTTTTAGTTACATTTGTACTTGTAATGTTCAATGTAAACTACAATTGAGGAGGTTGCTATCATGGCCTCTGGCTAAATACTGCAGGTCAGTCCATGAACAATTTCAGTGGTCAGGCAAGGAAGAGAGTCCGACCAAAAGCAACACCTAATATTCTAGACTTGGCAGAGACGGGAGGACAGGTGGCAGAAATCTTTCATGCTGAAAAGCAGTCTGAAAGGTGACATTGAACATGGGTAATAGAGAAAGGTTTAACAGTCCAATTCCCCAATTTAGAAATGCCACTGAGAACCCAGTGTTCCATAGAACAAGGATCAAAATTCTCAGTTAACAGTGGTTTTCTATGAAGGAAAAAAAAAAGGTCATTGCTATAAATATCAGGTGGTTTATTGCATGTCATGCCAGAGGGAAGATAATGAGAGCAGTATCATATTCTGTAAGGGTGAAAATGAATCTGAGGTATATAACTCTACCAGAATCCCAGAAGTCTGGGTGCTAAAACATAAATGTGGGGTCTTTAGCATTTTACAAGTGTAATTACCTTTAAAATTCAGACACGCTGTGTAGTACTAATAACAGAAATGTATAATACAGGGAGAAGAATGTTCAGATTTTAGGACACTCTTAGTGACCTTCTTCTGAGCTTCTTGCAGGTGATTTTGTTACTTAAGAACTTTGTTCTTTTGTTACTTAAGAACTTTGAAGAGATAACTGAGAAGATTTACAAAGAAAGAAAACAAAAGAACCAGCAACAGTGATCTGGACTAGGAAGGAGGATTATAGAAGATTCAAAGTACAGAGTCAAATAGCCAACCGCAGTAGTTGTCACAGGGGGAAACAGAACAGACTTCTAGGATGTATAGACTAGAGAAAGGTAAGAGGGAGGAATCAGAGTCTCCCTGGGCTGGAGCTGTAAGAATCTATTCAAAATACCAGACTGGAGGCCGCCCGTGCCAGAAGAGGCAGAGACAGGAGCTTTGGATAATGTTCAAATGCTGCCAAATAGCCACTAACTGAAGTACCATTTGTTTTTCTTCAGCCTGTCTCCTTTTTATGTCTGGATTCTGTTTGATTTCCCCTATAGCTTGAGGTGATTTAGGATTTTATACCCTATCTCCCCACTGCTATTGTCACTTATTTTTCTTCTCTTCTCTTTATGGTTTCTCAGCCCTTGATCTAAATAAACCATCCTAGGACTGCTTCTGGTCCTTGATGGTCAAGCAGCTTCCAACTTTTTAGATTTCTATAATTTCTTGTTTTTCTTTTTCTTTTTTTAATGCTTATTTATTTTTGAGACAGAGAGACAGAGCATGAGCAGGGAAGGAGCAGAGAGAGGGGGAGACACAGAATCCAAAGCAGTCTCCAGGGTCCGAGCTGTCAGAACACGGTCCGATGCAGGGCTCAAACTCATGAACCAAAACTCATGAACCTGAACTAAAATTGGACACTTAACCAACGGAGCCACCCAGGTATCCCTAGATTTCCGTAATTTCTCCTGTGAGACATTGGTTTTAAAAATACTAAACGCCACTAAGTGCCCTCTTGTCTGGACCCCTGGACCTTTTCTGGCCTTCCTCCCTTCCTTCCCTATACTGTGATGCCTTCGTCACCTCACCATGGCTCTTCCTCAGCCCAAGGGCAGAATCCAGTTTGGTAACTGTCTTCTTCAGGAATTCTGTTCCAACCCTATTGATGATGTCCTTTCTTTTGGACACCTTCCCGTCCCTCTAGTGTGCAGCCATTTGGTGGTTATGAACTGCCTTCTTCCTTCCATTCACTTATTTGGAATGAAGTTTCTTAATATCAACAAATAACAGCAGTTACAAACCACATATATTGTCAAGTGGTTATGAATAACATACAGAAGAATCTCTGCTATTAGGGAATTTACCCTAAACAATAAACAACATAGATTTTACTATGTATCATCTCAGATCAAGATAACTGGTAACATGGAGAACGTATAAAGTAGGGAAGGAGGTTAATGTCCAGGAGGTTTAAATGCATGGAGTAGGTAGTGTTGGCCTCTCTGAGGAGGTTACTTTTGAATATAAATGTCAGGAAGTGAGGAGCCCGCCATGTGGCTGTCTTAGGAAACAGCATTCTAGACAGAGGACGACAAAGGCCCTGAGTTGGAGGCAAGCCTGTTCAAGGAATGGTAGAGAAGCCACTGTAACAGGCAGAACCAATTGTGAAGGTTTTGAGCAGTAGAAGAGGATCTTAGCATGATCACAAGTTGTAAGGCCTTGCTTGGTCACAGTACACACATTGGCTTTGATTCTGAAAGAAGTGGGAAGCCGTTGGTGGGTTCTGGGGAAAGTTCTCCTACATTTTAACAGAACTGGTCTTGTTGCTTTACAGAGAATATAATGTGATTTAGGGATGTGAACAGATTGCCTCAAGATTCTGAGACTTAAAACCCAAGGGCATAATCAGAAAGATATACTAAGTATACTATTCAGGTGGGTCACAAAAATGGTTTAACCCAGGCCAGTGGGTAAGACCTGTGGATTTTATAGAATAACTGTGCTCCTTAAAGTATTGGAAGATGCTTTATTTTTAAAAAATGTTATTGTTTTATTTATTTCTGAGAGAGAGACAGCATGAGCAGAGGAGGGTCCTAGAGAGAGGGAGACACAGAATCTTTAGTAGGCTCCAGGCTCTGAGCTAACTGCCAGCACAGAGCCTGACACTGGGCTCGAACCCACGAACCGCGAGATCATGACCTAAGCGAAAGTCGGATGCTTAACCGACTAAGCCACCCAGGCACCCCTAATGGCTGTATTTTCCAAATAAAAACTTGAGTGAGAAGAGAGGAATTGTTTTAGACATTCGCAAATCTCTTCAGTGTCTGGCCCCCTAGAAAACAGTTAATTTCTTGTATCTGCTTTAGAATTTCATCTGTTGAAATACCACACATGACATGGTTTCTGGAGATTATGCTGTATGATCATGAGACTATGAAGTGAAAACCATAGCATCTTTTTCTTGATGTTAAATTATTTTTGATCTTGTAAAGTTAGTGAAAATATGTCTTTATTACAATTTTAGAGCCACTGTTGCAGAAAAAAGAGACACTGTTGTTAAGGATTCCCTTACTTCCTTAAGCATAGGCCAATGACTTTAGTTACAATATACCACTTTAAATCTAAGTAAAACAGAATGAATACAGTAAGGTTATGCTTGAAAAAGTACCCGAATCATGGGCAAGGCAAAATTACCTTACAAATTATCTTTAGTTCTATGCATTCTTTTTCTCAAAGTGTGAGATTTCTGGCAGCAGATAGGGAGAGAAAGGGAAATTTTGAAAAAATCAAAAAGATTTGTGTAAAGGCCAGTTTCCTGGGGATAATCATAGTGAAAGATACATTTTTTTCCCACTTTTACCCATGACTTTAAGGTTTAGCTGAGAAGGTGGTTCTTCCTATACTTTAGTGGACATGATGGAGTCCCTAAACAATTTCAGTTACACCTTTGGGTTCAGGCTTAGTGTCATATTCTAAGGTCTCAAACCAATGACAAAAATGTGATCTTTAATTATACCTCTATGAATTTTTGAGGTAAATTTCAACAAATATCCTGTAATTAAAAATATAAATATGGTGCTATTTTAAAAATAACTTTTTATGGGGGTGCTTAGGTGACTCAGTCAGTTGAGCATTGGACTCTTCATTGCAGCTCAGGTCACGATCTCATAGTTTGAGAGATCAAGCTCCACATCGCCTTCTGTACTGACAGTGTGAAGACTGCTTGAGATTCTCTCTCTCTCTCTCTCTCTCTCTCACTCTCTCACTCTTTCTCTCCCTGTCTCTGTCTCTCTTTCTCTCTCTTTTTTTCTCTCTCTCCCTCTCCCCTTCTCTCTCTCTGCTCTTCTCCATTTGTGCACTCACCAGCTCTCTTTAACAATAGCTTTTTAAATAAGAAATATATAAGTTCTTTTCTACTTCAGAGAAAAAAACAGCTGCTATTGTAGAATGATCTTTAGTATATCAAGTTTCATGGTATGTTATATTTGGTAGCTTTTCCTTTACAAAGAGTATTTTTGTTATTTTTTTTAGTAACATTTGAACTATTGCTACTTTTTTAAATAATTGCTTTATGCTTATTTATTTATTTATTTAGAGGGCAAGTAGGGACATGGGCAGAGAGAGGAAAGAGAGGGGGCTGACAGCACAGGTCCTGACATGGACCATAAAATCACCATAAAATCATCACCATAAAATTCATCACCATAAAATCATAACATGAGTCAAAGTCAAGAGTCGGACACTTAACCTACTGAGCCACCCAGATGCCCCTATTCCTACTTTTCATTTGAAAAGTTTTAAAAGAGTAACTATTATTGTTCAAAATTATAATAGTGACTCATATTTAAGTATGTAATCAGAAGATAGTCAAGATTTGGATATCATGTTTATAATTTTTGTATCACATGATGGTTCTCCCTGCACAACTCGACTGACGTGGAAGTTACTTGAACACTTACTTTGAGTTTATAATTTTAATTCTTTGGTTTTATATTATGTATGACATATAAGTAGATTGTGCATAGTTTAATATTTAGGCAATATTATAATAAAAATAGTTGAATTAAGCATAGGAGAAAAATGTGTCCTATAATCTGACAGATCACCATAGAGCTTATTTCTTTAAGACATGCCAGCACATTACATGATGTACATATATGTAGTCTCACATGTGTAATTTTTTTTAAAAAAATTTTAATGTTTATTTTTGAGAAAGAGACAACACAAGTGAGGGAGGGACAGAGAGAGAGCAAGGCACAGAGTCTGAAGCAGGCTCCAGGCTCTGAGCTGTCCACCCAGAACCTAAAGTGGGGCTTGAACTCACAAACCACGAGATCATGATCTGAGCTGAAGTCGGCTGTGTAACTGACTGAGCCACCCAGGTGTCCCTTCGTGTATCTTTATTCATCATCCTTTCAAATCCTTGTCCCTCATCCTTCCACGCCTCATGTTGCCTTGTTCTTACATGTTAGGACAATAATAACAGCATTATTGAAGACCATGCTACTTTCTGAGAAGCCAAAAGGAAATCACAATGGCAGTTAGCAAGCATTTTAGCAAGAGGAAGGGAAGTTTGCAATAGAAATGCCTTTGTACGTCAGAGCTGGGTCTTAGGAAGAGGAGGGCAGCAGAAGAATAAACAATGAGGGCGGCTATTCAGAGTAACTGATCCTTTATCACAATAATTGTGACAGAAAGACAGTGATATTTGGCTGGCTCAGTCAGTAGAGCACGTGACTTTTGATCTTGGGATTGCAAATTCAAGTCCCATGTTAGGTGTAGAGATCACTTAAAAAAATCTTAAAAAGGAAAAAAAAAAGATTTCATTGCAGTGCTTGACTTGGATACATTTTGAGTTTATCAGGAACTGGCTTTGCTCTTCATATGTGAGTTTGCTCCCTTTACCCTATCCTCAGTCCGCAAACCCTTAGGATCTTTTCCCAGAACCCTGAAATATTGTTCTATGTTTAAGAATCCATTGCTCCTTTTTCCCTTGCTTTTTTATTTAAACATATTTCAAATATGCAATCCTTATCTATTTTTGTTTTATTATTAGTTACTATTATTATAATTTTAATTTCATTTTTAAGTACGTGTCATGGCCAGCATGGAGCCCAATGTGGGGCTTGGTCTCATGACCTTGAGATCAAAACCTGAGTTGAGATTGAGAGTTGGATGCTTAACTGAGCCACCCAGACACCCCTGTTTTTGTTTTAAAAATCCAAATGTTTAACTAAGTCAACTAGACTAATGATTTTATTTCTACTCCTTAAGATTTTAAAAAGCATGGACTTCCTGGTTTTGCTCTAGCATGTCAGGAGCTTAGAAGTCACCACTCTGTTCCAGATGACATATGTTAAAAAAACCAACAAACCAAAACCAAATCAAACAACAATATGAAAGAATCAGAAGACAACAATAAGCACCAAATAAACAAACAAAAAAACCTCTTGTAATTAGCAAGGAATTATAGCAAGATTGCAGGACACAAAAGTAGTATATAAAAATCAGTTGCTTTTACATATGCCAACAATGGACAAGTGGAATTTGAAACTAAAATTACAATACTATTTATAGTCACACCCCCTGGAATGAAATTATTAAGTATAAACTAAAGTATGTGTAAGATCTACATGAGAAAAATATGAAACTCAAGAGATAAATCAATCAAGGAGAGATATTTTATGTTCATGGCTAAGAAAATTCAGTATTGTCAAGATGTTGATTCTTTTTAACTTACAGATTCAAAGCAATACTGATCAAATTCCCAGCTAGTTCTTCTGAGAGTATTGACAAACTGATTTGAGTTTATATGGGGACAAATGACAAGGAATAGCCAACACAATACTGAAAAAGAAAAAAAAACTGGAGGACTGACTGTACCAAACATGAGGACTTACTGTAAAGCCGCAGTCAAGTATTGATAAAAGGGTAGGCAAATATATTCATACCCACTATAAAAATTGACTTAAAATTGATCATAGATATAAATATAAAATGCAAACTTATACAACTCCTAGAAGACAATAGATCAGAAAACATAGATGACCGTGGGTATGGTCCAGATACCATGTTCCTTGGTATTTATCCAAAGAGGTTGAAAACTTATGTCTACACAAAAACCAGCACATCATGCTTCTAGCAGCTTTATTCACAATTGCCAAAACTTGGAAACAATCACAGTGTCCTTCAGGGAGGTAGGACAAACAAAGTGTGGTATATCCGAACAATGGAACATTATTCAGTGCTAAAAAGAAATGAGCTTAGAGCTTTTGAAAGACATGAAAGAAACTAATACATGTATCCTAAGTGAAAGAAGCGTGTCAAAAAATCCTGTCAAAAACTACAGGATTCCAACTGCAAGGTGTTTTGGGAGAGGAAAAAACTATGGAGATAGTAAAAAGGTAAGTGGTTGCAAGGTATTAGGGAAGGGAACAGTGAATAGGCAGAGCATGGAGGAGTTTTAAGTAGTGAATCCATTTGCTTGATGCTGTGATGGTAGAATATATCCTTTTACATTTGTCCAGACCATAGAATGCACACCAACAGAAGTGAACCGACCATACAGTAAACTATGGACTTTGGCTTTTAATGATGTGTGAATGCAGGTTTATCAGTTATAACAAATGTACTAATCTGTGGGATGTGGTTAATGGGGAAGGAATATATGTGTGTGGGGGGGAGATGGGGACATGTGGGAAGCCTCTGTAGCTTCCACTCAGTTTAGCTTTGAATCTAAAATTGCTCTAAGAAATAAAATCAAATTTTTAAAAAAAATTATGGTAATTCTACATGAAAATATCCTAACAGCCTTCACTGAGCACCATGTCACACATTTCCAAGAGCCCCACAGTCCACACTGAAAACTTCCCCAAGGAAGCTGAGTTGGGAATCTGAACCTGCTATATGAGATCTGCCATGATACTATTCTGCTTTCTATCAGTTCCAAAATTAACTTTCCTATGTATTTAGTTCTATCATGTTAGGAAAGGCTTTTTTTCTAAGTATACCAGTAGAATACTTGATTGTTAGCAAAGATTCCATGGAAGGTCTCATGGAGTCTTGGCGAAGGAAACCAGATGTTTAGCTTTCTCTTGGTATGATGAGTGGGGCATTGTTGATGACGATAGAATTTGACATAGCATGTCTAGCTCATAGGTTATAGATGCACTGTTTTCCTCCTATAAAATACTGAGCACGCTCTCTCTCTCAGTTCTGTTAAGGTAGAATACATATGTGATATTCCCTTGTTTTCTCAGCATGTACATAGACACAACACATTTTTGTCAAGTTCCCAGAAATGGTTCACTCTGGAAGTCCAGTTTAAAGAGTTTAATGCAGGTCTCCAGGGCAGGTTGTTAACTGAGGGAAATTAAGATAGGCATAGAAAGCTGCATTAAAATCATACCTACTAGCCTATAAGTTGTGTAAGAACCAGAAAGATGTTTACCTTATTCTCCTGAAGTATCTGACTATCTGGAATAGTGTCAAGAACATATTAGCCCTTAGTCAGTAGGTCCTGAGTATATGCATAATTGATTAGGCAACCAATAATTATGGGGTTTTCTTTTTGTATGTGTACTTATTTACCACCCTCTTGCACAAAGCAAATAAGGCAACTAAGCATATAACACAGACTTCAGCAAATTAGAGCTTTAGTACCCTAGAACTTGGAATACTTGCTCTCATCATAGTTTCATACTCCTTGCTAGGTTGGAATAGACTAGGTCCATAGGTAATAAATGTAAATAAAGGGATCTCTAAGGAATGCCAGTAATGGTTGAATCAGACAAAGTTGCAGAAACACAGGAATCAAAAGTAGAGTAAAGAAAGTTAAATGACAGAACCTAAACATATTTGTGATGATAAGCATTTTTATTATAGCTACTCTTTGGTGGCTCTTATGGCCCATTGGCTTTATTTCTCATTACGGAATTTACATCATCTCATATCATTATTCTAAACCCAATGGGCAAAATAAGAAGATGAGTTTAAATAGTACCAAAATGTTCTGAGACAAAGAAATTAGGTAGTGGCTAGACACCTATTCAGATGTTTGTCCCTAGCAACTGATACTATATTGCATTTAAATGGCACATGAGGAAAAAAAAAAATTCGGGAATTTTAATGGCAAGTGATACCTGTTTGAAAATTTATGCAAGACACCTCTTTAAGTGAAACCTTTTCTCCAAATACAAGCATCATGTAAGTTCAGTAAATTATACAGTTTCTAAAACTAATGAAATTTAATTATAATGCTTTTCTTTGTGCGATACTTTTCAGTTTGCATATTTCCTTTTTTTTTTTTTAATTTATTTTTAGGAGAGAGAGAGAGACAGCGCGAGCAGGGGAGGGTCAGAGAGAGAGGGAGTCACAGACTGAAACAGGCTCCAGGCTCTGAGCTGGCAGTCAGCACAGAGCCCGACGCGGGGCTCGAACCCACGAACCGCGAGATCATGACCTAAGCGAAAGTCGGACGCTTAACCGACTAAGCCACCCAGGCGCCCCTGTTTTGCATATTTCCTTATTACACACTTAATAATCTTGCCAGGAAGTTGTATTTTTTATTCTGCAGCTTTATGGAGGTATAGTTAGTATACACAACACTGCACATAATTAAGGCTTACAGTTTGATAACTTTAGATATATGTCTACATTTGTGTGAATCAAGATAATAAACATCCATTACCTCCAAAAGTTTCTTTTGGCCTCCCTTTTGGTTTTTGTGTTCTTAAAGTTTATTTATTTATCTTGAGAGAGAGAGAGAGAGAGAGCCAGGGAGAGGCAGAGAGACTGGGAGAGAAAGAATCCCAAGTAGGCTTTGTACTGTTAGCACAGGGTCTGACTCAGGACTCAAACTCACAAACTGTGAGATCATGACCTGAGCCAAAGTCAAGAGTTGGATGCTTAACCGACTGAGCTACCCAGGTGCCCCTGTATTTAATATATATTAAATAATATAAATAAATATATTTCTTTTATATTTATTTTATATCTATTTATTTAATATTTAAATTTATTTAATATTTAATGTGAAAATAATAAAAGTAATTATATATGTATGTGTATATGTGTGTGTTTGTGTGTGTGTATGTATGTGTATGCATGTCCTTGGTTCCTTGTATAGAGCTTAAAAATCCTTGTAGTGATAAAGTGATCTAATGAAAATGATAAAGATCACTAGGAACATCTTTTGTTCTATGTGCTCTTTGAGCCTGTTTCCTGACACAGACCCTGAAATTTTGGGGACTTCTTAGATGATAGAAGCACCTTTTGTTAGAATGAGGTGACTCCCAGTGGGCTCTGGGACAGCTTATAGGATAGGGGCTGGTTACTAGAAAGACCAAGTCATAATTAAAAGGTTGACACTTTCAGGGGCACCTGTGTGGCTCAGTTGGTTAAGCATCCGACTTTGGCTCAGGTCATGATCTCACAGTTCGTGGGTTCGAGCCCTGTGTCAGGCTCTGTGCTGACAGCTAGCTGAGAGCCTGGATCCTGCTTCAGAGTCTGTGTCTTCCTCTCCCTCTCTCTCTGACCCTCCCCTGCTCATGCTGTGTCTCTCTTTAAAAAAAAAAAAAAAAAAAAAGGTTGAAGCTTTCAGCCCCACCCCTATTCTCTGGAAAGGGAAAGGGGGCTATATTGAGTTAATAGTCAATTGTGCTTACTTAGCAAAGGTTCCATAAATATCCCAAAATTATGGGATTCAGGGAGCTTTGGATTGGCAAACACATCCATGTGCTGGGAGAGTGGTGAGTTCCAACTGCATAGGGACAGAAGCCCCTGTGCTAGGGACCCTTCTGGCTTTGCCATATGTATCTCCTTATCTGGCTGTTCCTCTGTATCTTATATAATCAGTAAACGTAAGTGTTTCCCAGAGTTCTGTAAGCTGTTCTAGCAAATGTTCAAACCTAAGGAGGGGGTCCTGGGAATCTCCTTGGTTATAGCTGGTTGGTCACAAACACAGATGACAACCTGGAATGTGATTAGCCTTTTGGAGGCGGGGAGGGCAGTCTAATGTAACTGAGCCCTTAACCTGGGGAGTGTACACAACCAGTGTCGGAATTAAATTGAACCTTAGGTCACCCAGCTGGGATCAGAGAATTGCTTTCTATAGAAAACCCACACATGCAGTATTAAAAATATTACAAATGTGAGTCAAAGAAAAGCACAGAATTTTTCTTAGACGATGAGATCTACCCTCTTAACAAACTTTTGAGCGCTCAATATATCTTATTGTTAACTAGGCACTATATTGTATAGAAGATGTCTGGAACTTTCTCACCCTGTGTAACTAAGTTTATACCCATTGAACAACTCTCTATACCCTTTCCCCCATTGCCTGGTAATCATCATTCTGTTACCTACTTCTAGATGTCTCGTTAGGAATCACGTAGTATTTATCATTCTGTGACATATGTCACCTTTCATATCTTCCAGGCTTACCTGTGCTATCACATATTGCAGTTTTCCTTCTTTTTTCCAGACTGGATAGCTTTCCATTGTATGTACATACCACATTTTCTTTATTCACTCATCTCTTGATGGACGTCTGGGTTGTTTCCATATCTTAGCTATTGCAAATAATACTTCAAGGAACATCAAAATGAAGATATCTCATTGAGATCCTGCTTGCAAATTATTTAGACACATACTAGAAATGGTATTGCTGGATTATGTGGCAACTTTATTTTTAATTTTTTTTGAAGAACTTTTCATAGGAACTGAATTATTTTACAGTCCCATTAACAGTGTATGAATGTTCACTTTTCTTCACACCCCCACCAACACTTTTATCTTTCTTTTTAATAGATTTGCTAGCAGGTATGAGGTGGTGCCTCATTGTGGATTTGATTTGCAATTCCCTGATGATTTGCAATAATGAGCCTCTTTTCATGTATCATTTGGCTGTTTATATGTCTTATTTGGAGATATGTCTATACAAGTTCTTTATCTACTTTTAAAATTTGGGGGTTTTTTTGCTACTGATTTGTAAGAGTTTCTTATATATTTTAAAAATTAACCTCTTTTCAGATACATGATATGCAAATATTTTTCTCCCATTGTTTTGTTTTGTATCTCTTTTATAAATTTGTGCTCCTGTGACTATTTTTATAAACTTATTTATAACTATTTTTGGTGTATTTGATTTATCTTTTTGACTTATTTATGTAAAGATTTTTTCCCTCTCCCAATGTAATTGATGTTCTGCCCAACATCTTTCTTTCTCTGCATCTTTTTTTTTCCTCCTCCTCCTTTCTTTCTTCTTATACTTTATTTTTTTGTTGTTGTTCCTCTTCTATTGTGGCTATTGGCAGTTCTTGGTGTTCCTTATCTTGTAGTTGAACACCTCCCATCTTTGCTCTTTTCTTTACATGACCTCCTACCGTGTTTCCCTCTGTGTCACATTTCTCTCTTTTTTTCTCTTTAATGGCAGCAGTCACTGCATTTAGGGCCTAGTTTGGCTCACAGCCCTCCTGAGCTTCCTAGGTATAACCTGAGACTTGTCCCTGTCCTGAGAAAGCAGGGAGATGCAAGAAAAGAGGCAGATCACTACAGGTTGGTCAGTGGCAATTTAATAAGCAAAGTAAATTTACATATAAGGCTTTGTCTTGGGCAGCAGCAAGGTGAATGGACCTCCCCCCACCTACCTGCCACATCTTAAAAATTTATATATAGAGAGGCCTTAGCTGAATTCAGTCAAATATACCGTACAGATATTCTCACCACATTACTATCTCAAGGCTGTGTCCTTGGAACAGCCTCTTGAAGGAAGAAAAGCAAGAGGAATTCACATTCTAAGAATAGAGAAGGAGGTGAGGAGGCTCTGAGTGCTTGGGTCCAGTTCACCGTTCAACTGGTAGCCCATGTCTTTTTTTTTTCCCAATAGGTTTTTGTTTTGTTTGTTTGTTTGAGAGAGGAAGACAGTTAGCACTCAGAGGAAGAGCAGAGGAAGAGAGGGGATCCCAAGCAGAGTCTGAGCTGCCAGTGCAGAGCCTGACTTGGGGCTCAAACTCATGAACTGTGAGATCATGATCTGAGCCGAAATCAAGAGTCCAATGCTTAACCAATAGAGCCACCCAGGCACCCCAAGGCAGTCATATCTTACTGATAATCTTCCCCAGCACTCGATCTCCCCATCCCCTCCCTTCTTATCCCCTCATGAGCAGCTCTTACAATTTCATACACTCCTCTCTTCTGCAATGGGCCCAGAGCGGTCAGTGAGGCATTTCACCACCTTGGAAGTGGGTCCTTTGGTGGCCACCTGGAGGTAGAAGCCACAGCAACAATAAGATATATAAGGGGAACACAGATTAAGGCAATGATTCTCAAAACCAGGGGCTACTTTTTCCACTAAGAGTCCCCTGATCTAAACCACTGATTTATTAAGTTCTCTAAGCTGGAGGTTGGATCACTCAGGTTATTCATTTTTGTTTGCATGCAATTTAATAAAGATGATACTACATTAGCAGACTCATCAGGTATAAACACACAGCATTCTTTTTGGATAATGGCATATGTGCCATTCTGGCATATGGGACAACAGGTCTACTAGGTGATAACTCAAATGTATTAAAGCCTGGGGCAGTAGTTTGTCCACCTAGCCAAGGGGGTTTTATCTATATAATTTACTCTGCTGCTTTAATATTCCATTTTTCCTCTCTACCCACCCTGTTGCTTGCAGGCTATAGGGGAGATGGAATGTGGATTCCATGTCATGTTCTTTTGCCTAGGCTTGCACATCATGACTTTTAAAATGTGACCTGTGGTCACTGTCTGCTCACAAGTATATCTGTAATGATACTTAGCTTCTCCAACCCCTAATAGTGACACCCTGGTTTGCGAGATAACAGGGCAAAGCTTGGGTTAGGCCAAATGCAATATCCATGTAAATCAAAGCACATTTAGAAGCCTCATTCAGAGGGATGGGGCCAATATAATTAATATTTGAATGCCTCACTGGTTGGGAACTCCAGTGGATGGCCCCAGGAGTTTTGGCCATTTCCTCAGGCATTGTTTAGAGCACACAGGGCATGATATTACTGCTATCTGAATTACTGTACTTTATAAGGGCAATCAGGCATCCTTGGCAATATGCCATCTACTTGGGCACAGTGGTGGCCATTCTTTCTATGCACCCAATCTTCTGTATCTATTGACGGGTGTGCTAAGGCTGTACTTGAGCTAAGACATCAGATCCTTTATGGTCAGAGCATCTCTTATGAATTGATACATAAAAAAACAGTGAGTATTGCCTTACATTCCTGCAGATGGACTCAAATGTCTTTCCACATACATTTTGACCCTCGACGGGTTTATTCTTGATCATCCACCCTTCAGCTTCCCATTGTCTGAGACAAAGGACAAATCCCTTTAGAATAGCCCAGCTGTTACTGCAAAGGGTTAATGTCCAGGACTCATGAGTAATCATCAGCCATCCTGCTCTGAGCTCAGAGCATTGGCTATTACACTGGCTGCTGTGTGAGAGGCTGTCCCTGAAAGCATGCTGTATACAGTATCAGAAACTATTGCTCTATGGAAGTATGTCAAGTTTCTGCCCCCCTCCAGAGCTGGGATCAAAATCTTAGGGGATTCTCCCCTTTAGTTGACTCTGCCATGGTGCCTGACTCATGACCTTCCAGAGTCAGAGACACATCTAACCCAAATGGTAGTCCTATTTAGGAGATGCCCAGAGCTTTCATCTGCTTTACTAGTAGTTTTGCCTTCCCAAAGATGGCTTGTTGCTCTGAGTCACAGTACCACATGTGCCGTTTCTTTACCAGGCATTGTAAGGGATGCAGGCACTGAGCCAGATGAGCATTAAAAGTCTGCCCAAGCCCCAAATTCCCTACAAAGGATTGTACCTCTTTCACAATATTAGGAATTGGATAGGCTTGTACCTTCTCAGTTACAGATTTGAGGCAATAGAAATCTTACCTAACCAGACAGCCCCCAAAGCTTTGCAGTGATGCCCAGGCCTTGAATTTTCTGTGGATTCACTGTCCATCTTCTCCATCACACAGGTTTCAGTAAAGCCTGAAGCAGAGGCAAATCTTCACATTATATCATCAATGTAATGGGTCCATTTTGTCCACAGGAAGAAAGGGAAACAGCAACAGCTCTCAGACTACTACTTCAGCTCCTACTGGGGGGCTCTGCAGGTAGCCTTGGGAAAGTACTTGAAAGATTTATTAGTAGCCCTCCCACATGAAGAAACCTGTACTTGTCTTTTCTTTGAATCTCGTTGAAGATGAATCACTTTTGCAGGACCTTATTTTTTGCCAAAGCATCAGAGCAAAACAGTACCTATCTGCAAATGACAAAAGACTTAAAAATGGCCATGGTTAAGGATCTGATGAGAGTTCATTATACTGCATTTGACCAGAGAATTTGGCTATTTCTTTGAAACACATTTTCAAATGATGACTGGTACTAGACACCAGGATATAACAGGAATTTCATACAAATACAATCTAAAATAAATTTAGCATTATTTCTTATTTGACAATGCTTCCCATGAAATGTAATATATACAAAAAGTCACATAGTTGTAAAAAAATCTCAGCTCTTTTAATAGGGAAGACTCAGTTCCTTACGTATTCAAAGACCCAATGGAAACAAACACAGAATCTTTGTTTCCTAAGCAGATTACATTACAGGTAAAGAAGAGCCTTTGTTTACAATTTCTTATAAGAGCAGACCAATAATCTAAGAAAACATTGTCTTTTTAACAGAGAGAAAAACAAATTCTAATTTTGCAGCTGTGTGTTTGATATTAAAACTCTTTTTAACTTACACGAATCCATTTCCACCTTTGCTTAATGTCACATAAAATCCTTTTCTCAGTATTTCTTTCCTACAAACCTTCTATAACCTCAGTTCTTCTAACTTTATAATTTTAGCATCAGACTCTAGTTGGACATTGGTGCCTAGGTAAATGGCCCACAGTAGAGGCCAGCCCACTGTGGCCACCATGTGCTTCTCTGCTGAAGTGACTCTGAGTTGTGCACTCCAACATGTGCACTAGACTGGCTGTCTTTTTTAGGTGTTTTTGTATTCCCAAAGTGGTCCACAATATTGCACATATGGGCTACCCTCCCCATATAAACAGCCATAGCCAATTTGGGATTTCCCTTTTGAATGTCTCTTTCCCAAGGCCAACATTTTTTAAAAAATTATTTATTTTGGGGAAGAGAGAGAGAGAGAGAGAGAGAGAATATATGGATCCCAAACAGGTTTCATAGTGTCAGCACAGACTCCAATGTGGCACTCAATCTCATGGACTGTGAAATAATAACCTGAGCTGAAATCAAGAGTTGGATGCTTAACTGACTCATCCACCCAGAAGCCCTGCAAGACCAATTTTTTTAGTCTCCTGCTTGGCTCATCAATTACTGGTCTCTATAACCCTCTCAGGATATTCTTGGGCATAGGGTGTGAAACCATTCCCTGTACAGAGAGGGCAGACAGAGACAAGAATTCTTAGAGTTAGCTTACAGTCAGAATGAGGAGTGCATGGGTGCCTCAACTGATTAAGTGTTCCACTTCAGCTCAGATCATGATCTCGCTGTTCGTGTGTTTAAGCCCTGCATTGGGCTCTGTGTTGACAGCTCAGAGCCTGGAGCCTGCATCAGATTCTGTATCTCCCCCTCTCTTTACCCCTACCCCACTTGCGCTCTGTCTCTCTCTATCTAAAAAAAATAAATGAACATTAAACATTTAAAAAAAAAAAAAAGGAGACCTTAACTGGGTTCACTCACATACCACTCTGCAAGTATTCTCAACACCACATCACTGTATCCTTGGAGCAGCCTCTGGAACTGGAAAGGCCAGAGGAACCCACTCTCCAGGGAAGAGAGGTGGCACTAAAGAACCTCTGAGTACCTAAGTCCAGGTCACAGGTCAACTGGTAGCCATGCCCTATTTTGTTTTTTGTTTGCTTATTTTGAGAGGGAGAGTATGAAAAGGGAAAGGGCAGAGAGAGGGAGAGAGAGGATCCCAGGCCCCAGGCAGGCTCTGCGCTCTTAGCACAGTCTAATACAGGTCTTGATCTCATGAACCAGGAGATCATGTCCCGAGCCAATATCAAGAGTTGGACACTTAACTGACTGAGTCACCGAGGCACCCTGGTAGTCATGTCTTTTCACTGATTTTCCCGACACCCACCCCAAATCCAGAATAGTTTCATTCTATTAACCTTAATTATATCTGCAAAGGCCTATTTCCAAATAAGGTCACATCTACAGATATCAAGGTTAGGATTTGGGCCTATCATTTGGGGGAACACTATTCAGTTCACTACACGTATGTAAACCATTATTAGTGTTACTATTGTTATTATTATTATTTTATTCCCATAGGTCAGTACTAATTCAAAACATGTATCAGTCATTAGTCTATATTGGATTTTCTTGCTATATAATGTAATATCAGTCTGCATATGCTGCAGATTCTGCTTTAATCCAGAAAAACATTGTTCCATTATTGTGCTGAATATTTTTCTTATTTCTGATTGCTTTTCGAGAAAAAGTACCAATTATATGTTTGTCAGATATCTTTTCATTTGTTTTGTTTTTTCCTGTCCTCCATTTCATTGACTTCATTGCCAACTATGTATTATGTGTGTTTAGGTACTGCTAATGATGTTTTTTTTTTTCTCATTAAAATTTACTGATGTGTAGTTACATACATTAACATGGACACATTTTATGTATTTTCCCCCACAAATATACCTATATAGATATAGGACATTTCTATCAACAAAAGTTTCCCTTTTGCTACTTGCTAATCAATCCAAATCCTTCAGTGCCCATTCTTTCCCCCATAGAAACACTGGTTTGCTTTCTATTACTCTAAATTATTTACCGTTTCTAGAGTTTCATGTAAATGGAATCCTACAGAATCCTACTGTTTTGTGTTGGACTTCTTTTAGTCTGCATAATATTGTTGTTTTCATCCATGTTGTCCATCAGAAATTTGTTCTTTGAGGGACTTCTGGGTGGCTCTGTCAATTAAGTGTTCAACTCTTGGTTTTGTCTCAGGTCATGATCTCATGGGTTTGGGGGATCAATTTCTGCATTGGGCTCTGTGCAGAGTGTGGAGGCCGCTCTCTCCCTCTCTCTTTGCCCCCCTCTTAAATAAATAAGCTTAAAAAAAGTTTATTCTTGGGGTGCCTGGGTGGCTTAGTCGGTTAAGCGTCGGACTTTCGCTTAGGTCATGATCTCACGGTTCGTGGGTTCGAGCCCCGCGTCGGGCTCTGTGCTGACTGCCAGCTCAGAGCCTGAAGCCTGTTTCAGAGTCTGTGACTCTCTCTCTGACCCTCCCCAGCTCACGCTGTCTCTCTCTCCTAGAAATAAATGAAACATTTTTTAAAAATTAAAAAAAAAAAGTTTATTCTTTGATACTGGTAAATATAGTCCATTGCATTGATATGCTACATTTTAAAAACCCAGTCTAGTTTTTGGTTATTATGAATAAAGCTTTTATAGACATTTGTGTTCAAGTCTTTTCATGAGCATACTTCCTCATTTCTTTTGAGTAAAAATCTAGAAGTGAATTGCTAGGACATAAGCTAAGTAGATTTTTAATTTTATAAGTTTTTGCCTATTATAGTTATTTTATGGTTTCCTCACAAGTTTTACTTTTTAAGTTACAGCATATAGGTTTATAATCCACATGGTGTAATTTTGGCATATGGTATGTGGTAAGTGTTGTGGTTTCATTTTTCTCATTTGGAAATCCAGTTATTCTAGCATCATTTGTTGAAGACTGTCACTTGACATACAATTACCTTTGCAACTTTGTTAAAAAATTAATTGACCATATATGTGTGGGTGCATTTCTGAACTATTCTTCCCATTGTTTCCTTATGTCTAATCTTAAATCACTTTATACTGTCTTGATTACCTTAGCATTGTAATAAATCTTGAAGTCAAGTAGTTCAAATCTTCTAAGTTGATTCTTGTCAAAGTTTTTGGCTCTTCATGTCCCCCTACATTTTTATATACATTTTATAAGCAGTTTGTGTATGAGGAAACAAACAAACTGCTTGCTTTTGAATGGGTTTATACTGAATCTGGAGAGGAAATTTAACATCTTAACAGTTTGAAGTGTCTGACCCATGAATATTCATTAAGTCTTCTTTATTTTTCACAGCAGTGTTCTTTTGCTTTCAGTGGATAATAATTACATCTATCTTGTTAAATTTTCCTAAATTTTCATGAATATGAAGATTCTGTGACAGTTAAGTTCAATTTTTAACTGCTATTAGTATATATATGATTTTTTACATTATTCTTGGATCATATGACCTTTGAAACTCCACTTAATTGTAGTAGCTTTTTAAAAAATTACTTAGGATCTTCTATATACATAGTCATGTCATGTTTGAATAAAGACAGATTTTAGTTCTGTCTTTTCAAGTTATATGTGTTTCATTTCTTCTTCTTGCCTTAATGTACTGGTGAGGTCCTTCAATAAAATTTTGGATCAAAATGAGGAGACTTTATATTGCTATGCCTTGTCCACAGTCTTAAGGAAAAATGAATTCTGTGTTTCACCATGTAATGTTTTTTCTTGTAATGTCTTTGCCTGATTTTGTTATCAGGGTAATACTGGCGTAGTAAAAAGTATTGGGAAGTGTTTCTACCCTTTTGTTACTGAAAGAGTTTGTAGAGGCTCAGCATGAATTATTTCTTACATGTTTGAAAGAATTCTCCAATGGAACAGTCTGATGGTAATTAATTCATCATAGGAAGATGTTCCCATGTGAATTAAATTACCTTTACTGATGTAGATGTACAGATTTTTCTATTTTTCTTGAACTGACTTTGATAGTTTGTGTATTTCATATAATTTGCTCATCTCATCTTATATGTAAAATTTATGGCATAAAGTTCATAATATTTCTTTATTATCCCTTTAATAACTTTAGAAGGTGTAGCAATATACTGATAATTTCTTTCTTCCTTTATATTGGTAATTTGTGTTTCTGGTTTTTTTTTTTTCTCATTTTTAATGAACAATCTTTCCAACAGTTGATCAATTTTAATGATCTTTTCTGAAAACCAGTTTTCAGTTTCATTAGTTTTCTCTAGTATTTTTGTTTTCCATTTCATTGATTTCTCCTCTTAACTATATTATTTACTTCCTTCTGCATATCTTGTGTTTAGTATGCTCTGACTTCTTAACACTGAAGTTGAAGGCATTGATGTTCTTTTTGAAGTAGTTATTTGAAACTATAAATTTTTCTTTAAACACTGCTTTAGCTGTATACCACATTTTTGTATGTTTTTCATCTATATTTAAAGTATTTTCTTATTTTCCTTATGATTCCTCTTTAACCCAGTTGCTATTTTGAAGTACACTGTTTCATGTCTGTATATTTTGGGCTTTTTTCCAGATATGTTTATACTATTCATTTCTAATTTAGTTTCACTTGGGTGGCAAAAATATCAATATGATTGCAGTTGTTATTAAATTTATTAAAACTTGTTTATGGCCTAGGATATGGTATGTTTTGGTGAATGTTCTGTATGAACTAGAGCACAATGTGCATCCTTCTAGTGCTGGGCTTTGCTATAAATGTCATCTGGGTCAAGTTAGCTGAAGGAGATTACTAAGGTCTATATCCTTACAAAATTTTTGTCCACTTGTATACTAAATGCGTCTGTACACATACACATGGGTCCATACAGCTTCATGGATTTATATATTTCTCCTTTCACTTCTGGCAGTTTTTGCTTTATGTATTTAGAAGCTTTTTTATTTATTGTATACTCATTTCAGATTACTTTCTGTTAATAAATTGGTATTGCAATAATTATGAAATCTTCTTTCTTATTCTTGGTAATATTTTTTGATTTGGAAATCTATTTTGTTGATATAATCCTGCTTAGGATTAGTGTTTGCATGTTACATACTTTTCCTCAACATCTATCATTATGTTTAGAGGAGATTTCTTATAGACAGATATAGTTTTGTATCTGTGAGTTCATAAATTGTATCAAATTTGGTAAGTATTTGTTGCTTTTTCAATTTCTTTTCTACTTAAATCCTACTTTTCTTTTTTTAAATATTTATTTATTTTTGAGAGAGAGAGAGAACAAGAAGCAGAGGAATAGGAAGAGAGGGAGTGAGCAGGCTCTGCACTCCCGAGGTAGGGCTTGAAGATATGAACCACAAAATCATGACCTGAGCAGAAACCAGGAGTCAGAGCTTAACCAACTGAGCCACCCAGGTGCCGCATCACACCCTACTTTTTGATCTCCAATTACAAATACGTTAGATCACTTGAGACTGTTCTGTAAGTCACTATTACTATCTTTAAATCGTTTTTCTTGTGTTTCATTTTTAACAGTTGATATTACCATGTTTAAAGTTCTTTGGCCTTTTCTTCCCCAAGTAACATCCTATCTGTTGTTAATCTTACCCAATGAATTTTTGTGTCTGCTATTATCTGTGCCATCCTAGAAATTACATTTTTATCTTTTATATCTTTCATTTCTGTCCTCACTGTGTCCATGCTTTCTTTCTATACTTAAACATGGTTATAATAGCTGTGTTAACAACTTTCTACATTAATTTCATCACTTTTGTTATTTCTGCATCTGTTTTTATAACTTTTCTCTTGTGTATGGATCACATTTTTAAACAGTATTTATTTGTTTTAGAGAGAGAGAGAGAGAGAGCACAGGAAGGGGAGGGGCAGAGAGAGAAAGGGAGACACAAAATCCAAAGCAGGCTCCAAGCTCTGAGCTGTCAGCACAGAGCCTGACATGGGGCTTAAACTCATGTGCTATGAGATCATGATCTGATGCTTAATCAACAGGGCCACCCAGGTGCCTCTGGATCCCATTTTTATGCTTCTTACTATGCACATTCGTCTTGATTGAATTCTGGGCTTTACAGATTTTATGCTATTGTCTGGTTTTGTGATCTTATTTTCAGAGAATTGGCCTATTATCTGGTTGATTATTTGCTGTTTGGTTTGAACCTTTTGGATCCTATTTTAAACTTTTGTTCAGAGTAGGTCTAGAGTAGGTTTTTGCACCAGGAATAGGTTAGATGCACTGATTGGTGTCCTCTGAGTGATCCACAGAATTGTTTCAATTTAGCTTGATGGGAATTCAACCCGTATAGAATTAAACCCACATATGTTTATCTTTTTGATACAACAAGAATTCTGCTATGGGATTCCATGATGATTTGTGGAGTTAAATTTTTGTTTAACTCCCTCTAGTCTCTAATTCAGTTTTGTAATTTTCAGCTGCTTTATGCTTCCTGATATCTGATCTGCATCCACTCTATTTAGTGAGACCAACATGTTCTGCAGTGTGAAATTTACTTTCAGGCAGAAAGTTGGAGTGATTCTAGGTCTGTGTTTATTTTCCTTCTTTTAGAGATCACATTTCTGTATCAGTTTTTATCTAACAGATAAAAACTGTTATTTCACTGATTTTGTCTAGTTTCCTGATTAAGATGAGACAATAAATTCATTCCTTTTTATCTCATAATGGCTGGAGGTAGAAGACTCTAGTGTCTTTATTGCAGATTCTCAACTTTTATTTCTTTCTTTAACTTTTGTTGTACATTTTTCAAATTCTATAGCTGTTTAATTATGTCTTCTTTTATCTCTGAGTTTTCATCTTCTTTGAACTTCTGTTTTCTTCAGAAAATCTTTCACTGAAACATATTTATCTGTCTATTATTATTTCTTTCTATCTTTTTTTGGTGAAGAGGAAGGTAAATGGCATAGTATTTAAGTTTTTATTTTATATCAAATGTTTCTGCTTGTAATTAATAAAAGATAAAAGATTCTGTTTGGAACACCTATATTTTTAAATGCATACTTGTATAATGATGATAAGAGATATGACTTGGGATAGCAATGAACTTGGCTATTTAGTCTTGAAACAACATTTTTATTAAATTTCTCATATTCTCTGGTTTGGGGTTCACTTCTTGCTGCATGTGGCCACATTTCACTTTATGTGTTATGATGTGTGTTAGCAGATCTCGCAGGTAGTAAGTTTGCAGTGAAACTTATGTCTTACAAGGTACAGGTGTTTAATTTGCATTTTATTCATTTCTTTCCAGCCCACATTGATCATTAGTGGCAAGGCTAATTTCCTCTCATTTTGATTCTCCACCCATTTCATAGGCATCCAGCTTATCTGATTTACCTATTCAGACTGAAAAACATATTCAGCAAAATGGTAAGATAAAGACTTAACCTCCTTTTCCTGTCCTCCTTCATTCTTCCTTGTCATAGATTCTTCAATCAGGTAACTTACTCATTTTTCCAGTGGATTACTTGTTATATGTCCTTTTACCCTGAATTAAAAGATTATTGTTTGGGGTTCTCAATAACCGCTTGCTTCATTAATAAAAGCTAGATCCTATTGAGATTTGGAGAGGTAAGTACAAATTTTTCTGTCCTTTTTCATTTTATTCACATAGTTGGAAGTCTTTATTTTTGTGGCCTGTAGATATATATATGTATCTTGATATAATCCTGAGGGCTGTGTGCATGCATATATATATATATATTCTGTAGATATAGAATTAGATATTTAAAGTTAGATATTATAATTTAATACAGATATAATGATATATCTATAGAAATAAAATTTTAAATTTTTGTTTGCTTGCTTTGGATTGTATCTTTTAATCTCTGACATTTATTCCATGTTAGGACAAATGTGAGATTATATGTTTGTACCACAAACTGCAGTATATATAACATATGAGAAAAATCAAGCTAGATATAAAATATCTTTAAAATACAACTTATTTTACTTTTATCAGATAATCTTTTCTGAGTCATATAAATTGGTAGACACATGCAGAAAGTGAAATTAACTGCTTTTCTTGATTTTGCGATATTATCTTAACAAAGTTAAAGCTGTACTTTTGTTTATTTAAGATTTTTAGTGTTTATTATTGAGAGAGAGAGAGAGAGGGAGAGAGAGAGAGAGAGACAATGAGTGGGGCAGGGGCAGAGAGAGAGAGGGACACACAAAATCTGAAACAGGCTCCAGGCTCTGAGCCTTCAGCACAGAGCCCAATGCCGGGCTCGAACCCATGAACTCTGAGATCATGACCTGAGCCAAAGTTGGACATTTAACTGACTGAGCCACGCAGGTGCTCCAAAGCTGTACCTTTAAATGAAAACTGTATTTGTATGTGCACGTATAAGAATAGGAGGGGTGCCTGGGCAGATCAATCTGTTAAGCATCTGTTTCCTGGTTTTGGCTCAGGTTATGATCTTGCAGTCATGGGTTTGAGCCCCACATGGGGTTCTGCACTGACAGTGTGTTGCCTGCTTGGGATTCTAGCTCTCCTTGTCTCTCTGTCTCTTCCACACTTGTGCTCTCTCAAAATAAATAAGTAAACATTTTAAAAATGAATAGGAAGCCAGGGGTAGAAATTGCCTCAACTACATTAGGGAAGATGTGTGTAGAACCAACCTTGAAGGCTTTGTGGTTCTTATTTGTAGTATTATCACAGGCTGTGAATCCACTCTGATATGTTCTTTTGAGACATGACAGAGTCACGTTATCTGTGGTATACTGCAACTTTTTAACCTCTTTAGCATTTATTAAGAATGCTGCCTCTGGCTAGGAGGACTGAATTCCTTGAACCCTCAATTCTTGGGACCTCTTCAAAGAATATCATGTGACTCAAAGGTTATTTAGGTGTCAGGATCTTAGGACTATTTATCATCCAACAGAATATCCCCATGTCCTGGTTGTGGGGATATGTTCTGATCTGGCATTATTAACCTCCAAGGGACTGTTTTTTATTATTTCTGAAAAGGTCATGGTCAGCCACCGTGGTGACTATACGTCACATATCTCAAATCATAAATTACCTAGATTCTGTAGTTGAGGTAAGAAAAGCTTCTATTCTTCTATTCCATTTATACCTTTGTTCCCAAGAGAAGCTAAATGGTCTCTAATTGGTCTCTTCTTTAAATGGAAGTTTTGTAATGCAAGTTGTTGGGTAAACAAAGAGAACTGAAAACCAGAGAATATCCATTATGCTAATACCTAGCAGTGCATAGGTGCAGCCCACATTAAGGATCCTGAGCAAAGGCTGGAGGAAGCCAGTTGGAAAGAGATTTTGCTAGTGTTTGAGTTTGCTTCCAATTTTGTTTTAACTTTCAGTGTATTCACATTTACTATCATGCCTAGGTTTAGACTGAACAAAATTTAAATGACCTCTTACTAGTTTTCCACAGTTACATGCAAGTGATGGATTACCAATGGGTGATTTATGTTTGGATGTAAAACTGAATATAATATAGAATGTAGAAAGGGGTTCAAGGAAAGAAAGAAAACACCAAAGATGGAAATGTAGAGGGACAAGATTCTCATCTTCCACAGGAGGATTGAGCAATTACTGATTAAAGTTGATTTATTAGGGGTCCTTGGGTGGCTCAGTCATTTAAGTGTCTGACTCTTGGTCTAGGTTCAGGTCATGATCTCATGGTCATGAGATCGAGCCCCATGTGGGGTTCTGCACTGTGTGTGGAGCCTGCTTGGGATTCTTTCTCTCCGTCTCTCTCTGCACCTCCCCTGCTCATGTGCATGCATGCATGCTTTCTGTATCTCTGTGTCCCTATCTCAAAATAAATAAATATTTGGGGAAAAAAAGTTGGGACACCTGGGTGGGTCAGTTGGTTAAGTGTCAGACTTCTGCTCAGGTCATGATCTCATGGTTTGTGAGTTTGAGCTATTTATTGGGTTCTGCGTTGACAGTGTGGACCCTGTTTGGGATTCTCTCTCCCTCCCCCACTTGTGCTGTCTCTCTAAAAATAAATAAATAAACTTAAAAGAATAAAGTTGATGGAACAAAAATGGAACTATCAGAATATAATTTAAATATAGTTAAAAGAATAGCTATATACAGCACTCTCAACAATAGTCAAAACATGGAAAGAGCTTAAGTGTCCATCAATGGACGAATGGATCAAGAAGATGTGGTTTATCTGTACCATGGAATACTACATGGCAATGAGAAACAATGAAATCTGGCCATGTGTAGCAACATGGACGGACCTTGAGGGTGTTATGCTGAGCGAAATAAGTCAGGCAGAGAAGGACAAATACCATATGTTTGCACGTATAGGAAGATTGGGAGGAACTTAACTGAAGAGCAAGAGGGAGAAGAAGGGCAGAAATGGTGGGGGAAAGGGAGAGAGGCAAACCATGAGAGACTCTTGAATGCTGACAAAAACTGAGAACTGATGGATGTAGGGGGGAGGGGGGATGGGCATGGAGGAGGGCACTCGTGGGGATGAGCACTGGGTGTTATGTGGAAACTAATTTGACAATAAACTATTTGTAAAAAATAAAAAAGAATAGCTATATATATTACAGATATATAATCTCTATGTACCTGGAGAATGATAGATTAAGAATGCAGTAAAAGAAATTCCTCATCTTTTCTAATGGGGAGCCAATGACCTTTTATAATTTGATGACAAGACACACACACATACACATACGTAAATGATGGGACCAATTGTTTTGGCCTCTGAGAGTGGGGTTTTTATAAGCTTGGTGACATTTTGTTTTTTAACCTTGTTAATATATTATTTTAATAAAACTTATAAATTGTGATTTTACACTTTCAACAGTAATGTGTGCTATTTGTAAAGCTGGCATTTTAAGTCATACATGAAAATGGAAAAAGATATAGTTCCTACCTCTATATTAAGAATACGTATTTTATAAATATATGCATCAAAATATTTACCATCAAAGGTGTCAAATGTAAAGTGAGGAATTAGATGATTTTGTCAATATAATTTTACGAGATGGAGAAAAAAATAGTTTGTAAAGTTGAAAGCAAAGCAAAATAATGAGTCATTGCTGCTAATATGTTAGATTGCTGTTCTGTAAATCCATGCAAAAGGAATAAGCTAAGTCATGAAGAAGCCTTAGCAAGTCTCCAGTGTGCACTTTATTTTGAAATATTAAATATCTGTCTTTGCTTTCATGAGTACATTTATTTAAGCACAGGTTGCAGTGATTAACTTCAGCCTCACAGCTTTTGATGTAAAAGTTAGAAACTATGAGATCAGAATAGATCAAAATATATTTGCAGAATTTTATAAACCCAATGGCCCCCTTAAGAGAGAAAACATATGTAGCGCATTGCCTGGAATATGTTTCATTTATTAGGATCTAGGCTTGATGTTTAGAAATAGTGTAGGTGATGGATTAAACTGATTTGAGTTCAACTACTGATTGAAATAGTTGGTATAGATACCTCATGGTATCATCATGAGGATTAAAGGGGATGTTTCATTTAAATGTCTGGCTTGGTATCACAAAGAAGGTAGCAATTAATATTAGACCTCACTGGAATACAAAGCAGCACATAGTAAAGAAACCTCGTTGGACGAGAATCTCTCATTTAAATGCAGATAAAAATAAATTGCATAAGCTGCTGGTGATCAACTTTGGAAAATGTTGGTATATTAATATTTAGCTATGATACAAAAGCAATTATGAAAAATGCAAACACTTAAGTTAGTAAAAACAAGGTGAGAGGAAAATAAGAGGTGCATCTTTTTCTCTTTTTCTAAAATACAATATGAATGAACATGTCTACTTGAATATATTTTATTGCTTTTTATGAAAAATTTTATATAAAAATTTAAGAAAATAAAATATTGAAATATACTCCATTTTGGTTTTAGTATTCAAATTATATTTTGTGTGCATTTCACTTTATTTGAAGAATTACATCTCAAGGCACAGTTGGAAAGAAATTTGATTTTTTTTTTACTTTGAGGATGTTGAGTTTAACATGATGGATGGATATATTTGCGAGGTTTCTTTTGACAGAAATAGGAAACTGAACCAAAGTCAGGGAGAACTAGGTGGGGAGTGAAATATCCACAACTTTGAATAGAACCTGTGGCTCATAGAACCTGAAGGGGGAAAAAAATGGAGATATGAAGTGTCAGCAGTGCAAGAGAAGCAGAAAAGCTTAGGGTCGTAGAAACTGCTGGGAGGGGCTCCTGGATAGCTCAGTAGGTTGGGCTTCTGACTTGAACTCAGATCATGATCTCACAGTTGGCATCAGGCTCTGTGCTGACAGCTTGCTCAGAGCCTGGAACCTGCTTCAAATTCTGTGTCTCAGTCTCTGTCTGCTCCTTCCCCGTTTGTGCTGTCTCTCTCTGTCTCTCAATAATAAATAAATGTAAAAAAGATAAAATGAAAAGAAAGAAAGAAACTGAAGGGAGAAAATATTTCTCCAAGTGTTAGAATGTGAATGTGTGATTCAGGAGCCCAATAGCAAAGTCTATAGTTAATAGGCAGTCACAAATCCCTTAGAAAAGTTCTTTCACTGTGGAGACTGTGAGACTTAATCCAGTAAATCACACTTTACTAATGTGTTGTTCTTCTTGGAAATATCAAGCTCTAAAATAAAAGAAAATGTAAGCAGCTTCCATTGGTATGCTTACCTACTCTCCATTAGAAAAGATGAGGAATTTCTTTTACTGCATTCTTAATCTGTCATTCTCCACATACATAGAGATTATGTACCTGTAATATATATAGCTATTCTTTTAACTATATTTAAATTATATTCTGATGGCTCCATTTTTGTTCCATCAACTTTATTCTTTTAAGTTTATTTATTTTTAGAGAGACAGCACAAGTGGGGGAGGGAGAAAGAGAGAATCCCATTTCTCATGTCATCAGTCTAGTGGAAATGTACTGAAAGGAAGCATGGCATTGTTGTTGATGAAATTGACCAGATCTAGGTCCTGGTTATTCCATCTATTTTAAAATCATCCTGTGTTTAGCATGGCTTCTTGGAAAAGTGTCACAGGTCTGACAGAGTTTGGATACTCCTTAAGAATATCACTGTTACTACATAAACCCACCAACTTCATAGTTTCAGAATCAATAGAGAGTGACTGCCAAACTCAGCAAAGACCATAGCCATGTAGCAGCCTGCCGCAAGAAGGCCTGTGTATAGAATGAATCCAGAAGTGTCATTGGGTTCTGCCACCTAGGGAGCACACTACTTTAGAGAGACAGAAAAATAGAAAATAAAATTGTGAACACCATCTGTGCTTTGGAAAGGTATGGCTAGACATTTTTATACCATGTTTATGACAGAATTTTGGTGACAAAATAAACTGCTACAAATATTCTACTTTTTGTTTCTCATTGTTCATTAGGAAAAAACTCAATAAACATATTGGGTATCTTGCATGTGTAAGTCTCCTCACATGTACCTAATATCTTAGAGTCTAGCTATTTTTCACTAAATGCTAAGAACAATTTTATACTCTTTTAAAATTCAGTTTTATATAGTATATTGTTCTTTTTGTTTTTTTTTTTTTTAATTCTCTCCACTACCATGCTGATTTTAGGATTTTGTAGTTTTCAGTGACACAAATCCAAATTCCCATTTAGCTCTTCTTTCTGCTGGGTCAACTTAAAGCTGGCTCTTTTTGTGTGACAGAAAAGATGCCCCAGCTTGGACTTGCATGATCCATAGCATCAGCTTTGCCCCAGGAAGAGAGATCTTTTTCTTGGCATCAATATCAGCCCCTCATAAAGGGCTGATTTTCCATCTTTATCTAATAATATAATTAGGTACATTATTCACTCCAGGACCAATACAGTGATGAAAAAGGTGGCTAGCCTGGTCATCTAACCTCAGGTATGGAAGAATGACTTTAGCTTTAAGCATAAGATTTAGATTAGGAACAAGAATGGGACGTTCCTAAAGAGAGGAAGGACTAAATTAAAAATATACTCACTATATTTGAATCATCATGATAGTGTCTATACCAATCTCTTCACATCCCGTTTTTCTCATGGTGTATTATCTCAGAATAAAAGCAAATCCCAACAAACCTCAGAAGACAACAACAAAAATTAGTTATGACCTCATTATTCCCATATTTGAAGTCTTTTGGTGATTTCCTGTTATCTTTAATGATCGTATCTAAAACCCTGAATGTACTTAAAAGGGTTTTATGGTGTAGCCTCTGCTCTTGCCTCTTCAGCTCTTCTGTGTGCGGCTTCTCCAGTCCAGGCCTCTATGAAGCCATGCTGGCCTTATTTCTGTGGTGTCATATTCTACCAAGCATCTTAGTGTTCAGTTTCAGAAACATTCTCCTAAATCCATCTCATTCTTCCATTCCTATATCTATTCTTTTCCCTCCACTTCTCTCCCCACTGTGCCCCTTAGTCTGGTCCACATATGTTGACTTTCAGGTCTTAGAATAAACATCACTCTCTCAGGGAAGCTATATTAGTCAGCATTCTCTAAAGAAACAGAGCCAATAGGATATATACAAATATAGAAAAAAACATTTATTATGAGAGATTGGCTCACTACAATTATGGATGCTGAGAAGTCCCACCAATGTCCATCTGCAAACTAAAGGCCCCAGATAGTTGAAGGTATAGCTCCATTACAAACCTGAAGCCACAGATAATTGGGGACAGTGTAAGTTCCAGGCCCAGTCTGAAGTCTTGAAAACCAGGAACACTGATGTCTGAGGGCAGCAGGAGATGGATGTCCTGGCTCAAGCAGAGAGAGCAAAGTCACTCTTCCTCTTTATGTTCTAATGAGTCCCTCAATAGATTGGATGATATCCACCAGCAGCTGGGGAGAGCAATCTTCTTTACTCAGTCTACTGATTCAAATGCTAAGCTCTTCTGAAAACACCTTCACAGATACACTCTGGAATAATGTTTTATCAGTTATCTGTACATACCTTAGCTTTATCAAGTTGGAACATAAAATTAACTATCACAGAAAGCCCTTTCCATTCTCTGGATATATGTTACCACAGTCCTATTCATTTCTTCTTTATAATGCTTATATTTGTTAATTTTTTTTTCTAAATGTCTGTCTCTATTTCCTTTACCAGATTAGTAATCCCATGAGGTTAGGAACCATGACTAATTTTCGTCACTACAGTATCTTCATTGTCTAGCGTAGTGCCAAGTGCAGAATAGGACATGCAGAAATGTTTATTTGATAAATGAATGTGTGAACAAATTTTAATTTATTCTCCTCCTTATGGATAGTTAGTCCACACATTTTTTGAAGATGCTTTTACTTCTTTGTAGGTAGAACTTAGCTCTGTGATGAGTTTTATTTGAATGACCTTACTTTGTTTTTTTTTTTCTGAAATGCAATTCTAATAAGGTACTTGGTGTGTGCCCAGTGCTATGTATCCTCTGATAGTGTAAATGGCATGTTAAATAGGTCAATCTGCTTCATTCTTGTGACACCTTTGGGAAGTTGATATAATACCCTGAATTCTTATTTTCAGTTTATAGCTGAGGACTATGGCATTCTATCCTTAAAGAATTTGATTCTGATCTCACAATTAGGTGGTGGTAAGAATTCAAATCTTGGTCTCTCTGAATGTCTTCAAAACTTAACTGTATTTCAGCACACTCTTTCTCACCCAGTGTGTTGCTGGTTCCTTCCCCTGTTTAAAGATTCCTTATCTTGACTAAAAATTAGACTATATGAGGTTGGTATTTTGATTTATACAATTCATTTCACTTCATTTAAAAAAATGTTTAATAGGGGCACCTGGGTGGCTCAGTCGGTTAAGCGTCCGACTTTGGCTCAAGTCATGATCTCACAGTTTGTGGGTTCAAGCCCCGCGTCGGCCTCTGTGCTGACAGCCAGCTCAGATCCTGGAGTCTGTTTCAGTCTGTGTCTCCCTCCCTCTCTCTCTGACCCTCCCCTGCTCATACACACACACTCTCTCTCTCCTAGAAATAAATAAAACATTAAAAAAAATATTTAAAAAAAATATTTAATAAAATATCATGTCCTGCCCATCATGTTGCTAAATATACTGAAGAAAACATAGTTTGAACCATGGAAAGGTCTGTGATCTACGAGGAACCAGAGAATTAAGGATGGGTAAACAAAAGCTGGTAGAAATAATTAGTATTGTGTCATTAGATAATCAGTGCTAAAGGATCTTGAAAAAGAGAGAGGTCATTGGTCATAGAGGGCAAAGGAGAACCCCAGGTCTTCTGAAAGCTGTCAGTTGCAGAAGGGGGAAAAGAGACCCAAAGTATGTTATGGTTCTAAGAATACCTGACATGACTAATAGGCATGCGTAAGTAAATGAAAAGGTAAATTTAGGAAAATTACTCTAGTAAGTTAAGTTGAGGTTCAGTTATGGGAGAGAGAGAATCAGGAACTAAGCTAGGAGTCTACTCAGCAGTGTAGGCATAAAGTCTTAGGTCCTAGATGAGATCAGTGGTAGTATGTCTTACGGACATGCAGACTCTGACTAACTGGAGATAAATAAAGGATATAAATAGTTTGGGGGAAAAAGACTGCATAATTATTTGAGTTTAAATTATGGAAATATGTGTACAATGAACAGAAATATGAAAATTGGAGGGTAGGACATGAGGAAAGGCAAGAATTTTAAACTCAAATGATTGTAGGAACGAGGCAAAAAGTAGACAGAAGTAAAGCAGGCTGGGGGGAAGTAGGGAAGAAGACTGTGGGAAACTCTCAGAGGCAGTTGCTATTTAATGGCAACAGCTCAATGGGTGATCAGAGTTACCAGATCACCTGATGTGCAAAGAAAACCTGAAATATCAGAAATGTTCTTACTTTAAATGTTGATAAACAATTCCATTTTTAAAAAGGCCAACACTGTGTAGTCTAAATAAGAAACGTCCACAGGCTTCCACCACCTTTGGGGAACAGGTAATAATGTCTGGCATAAAGAATAAAGTTTTTTCTTTAGGATTCTATGGTGCTACTCTTAGCTCGGTGGTTTTTAGACATGGCTCCTGATGGGCCTCGGGAGTTCCTATTTCACAACTGAAGAAAACAAGAACAAAGGAAAACAAAACCATTTACATGCTTTTTTCTTGTCCTTTGAAGTTCCACAATGTGTTGAGTGGTTTTCCAAGCCTTTGTATATAATCTCAAATGGAATATATTATACAACCTAAGCTTCTCAGATACCTTTTTGTTTGTTTGGTTTTTTTGACACAATTTCAGTAACGGCTTTGATATGTATGGTTTGTGTTGATCTGCCATATACATTTAGTGTGCTCTCTTTAATTATCTCAAAATAATAATTTCATGGTGTGAGGAATGCTCTTCTGTTGTTGATTAAGTAGAAACTAATAAAAGCACATGCTCAGGGAGATAAAAAACTTCTTGACTAAGTAAACATTCCTTTCATAGAAAGGTGGATGAAAAGGCCATGTAGTTTTTGTGTTAAAAGAAATGGCTTATTTTTCTGTAATAATGGTACATCTGAAAGACATGCATTTGAGGGAAGGATGGCTTGTTTCTTTTCATTGTAAAACCATATTTAGGCATAAAGTATCACTCTATGTTCTTAGTACATGCTGTTACATATTTATGCTACCTTTTAAATGCAGCTCAAACTTGAGGTTCGTATGGTAAACTCACTAAGACTTGTATTTTCATATACCCAATGAAATTATCTATACTTTGATACTTTCCTCCGAATTTGGGATTAGTCAGAGTGGAAGAAAAAGATAGTTAATAATCATGCAAGTAGTAGTGCTTCTCAATATTTCTATTGAGGTTCTAGACTGCAGAGAAGAAAGAGTGCATATCACTCAATGTTTCTCTAAGGTTTCAAGTTTCACCATAGAACTTGTAGTATTTTGTAATCTCTACAATATGACTTTTAAAAAAATTAAGGAGACACCTGGGTGGCTCAGTTGGTTGAGCGTTCAACTTCAGCTCAGTTTGTGATCTCATGGTTTATGAGTTTGAGCTCCACATCCAGCTCGTTGCTGTCAGCACTTGTCAGTGCAGAGCCTGCTGCAGATCCTCTGTCCCCCTCTCTCTCCCCTCCCCTGCTTGTGCTCTCCCCCAAAATAAATATTTTATAACATTTAAAAAGTAATAAAAATTAAGAATTTGAGTAAAAATCAACTGGAATTGAATAGCACTGAACTAGAACCGGTTAGGAGTATTCTGCCATCAGGAGCTCAGGGAATTTTATAGAGAAAAGACAGAAGTAAGGACATGATTGATTGGCTATAGTGTAAAGTCTCGTTGGCTGTGATTAGTGGTTCTTGCATTTTGATTCTGAAACCTTGAGACATTTACAGGACTAGATTTTGGTTTGCTTACTTAGGCTGCCATGGCATTATAGCCACATCAGTCTAATGGATTCCTTGTTTAATTAATTTAACATTTCTCCCTTTTGGTCATCCTCTCATGGATGGCAAAACATGTGTACATAACAGGGAAGACTAAAAATTTGCTATTAGCACCACTTGCACTCATTCAAGTTAGGTTGCTCTTGTCTCATTGCAAAACTCATAGGTTATAATGTCAGATCTGTGGATGAATAGATTTTGCTCTTCATCTCGTTGTTCATCTTGTTTCTGATTCTCCTAGCACAGTGAAGCCATCTGATGTACTGCCTGTGGCTATGACAATGAATTTAAGACCTTTGAGAGGACATTGGATACTGAAGAGGCTATAGTAACTATTAAGATAATCCTAAGAGACTGAGGTAAAGTCCTTAGCCAGGGCCCCTATGAATAAAACCAGCTGGTATCAAATAAGTCAAATAACACACCTGAAGGGAGATCAACTTTTCTTTTAGCCAAATGGCTTATTTGTTACTGTGCTGTATTCACTACAATACCAGAGGTATTGTAGCACAGACTACCCCTTGTTAAGCTAATATGTAATCTTAAACAGCTCTATTATTGAAAACCACTTTAACAAGAAAGCAACTATGGTTTTAGCAGTAGATTCAGCTGATAGTTGCCAGGGTTAAGAAGCATCATCTTCCCATGCATTGAGGGAAGAAGTAAGTGGTAAAAAGGCAAAAGGAATAAAGGTTTCATGTTGGAGATGAAGATCTAGATCTGTGATCTTGAGAGAGCTGTCCACCTGAAGATGCCATCTGTTGCAGGGAAGAGCTTCCTTGGTCAGTTGTAATTTTAGATCTCCAGCTGGTAAGCAGTTCCCAGAGTCTGGATGAGTCATTTTTAATAGAGGGATGTGGATCCATGATTCAAGGCCCTGAGGTTTGGGTGCAACTAAGTAGTGTGGAAGACCCAGTGTGGTCTTTGTCAAGGAAGGTCAAGGGCATTCTTTGTTCTCAGTAATGGAAATTGGAAGAGTGGGAGAAAATTGGAAGTATCAGTCTGGAGAGTTGTAGCCTAATATTTGAGGACAATAGAAGAATTCAGCATCCAGTTCAGCTTACAGATATTTAACAAAACCACAAAGACAATGAACAGGACTAGAATCAGAATTCATAAGGTTGTGTTATAATTTTCTACTGAAACATAATTTTTTCCTCTACAATCACCCTCATTTTTATCAAAGATAATCACAGTAAGGCTAATTTGTTTGCAAAATAAGTCTAACTTCATTAAACGTGGCCTGATTACTTAAATGTGATGCCTTCAGATTGGATTGGGACTGGTGGTGTGGACAGCGAAAGAATTCACCCAAGGCAGAACAAAGGAAGCAGCAGGCAGGGAAGCAAAGACTTTCTGGCCTGAAGCAGTGGGGAGGGGCTATAAGTGTATGGTGGAATGAGGAAGTATGGAATTTTCCCTTTTTGTAAAGGTGCCTGGTTGTAAGTTGTCCACTAGTCAGTTAGGGCCTATGGCTATTTTGAGGTAGGTAGCTTAATGGGTCTATTTGCATTCAACTTGGGGGTTCTTGTGGGCCCTTTTGCCTTGTTCAAATGTCCATTGTTCAAGCCTGTTATGTAAAAGCAGCCTCTACATATCAGTGTAGCAAGATAGCGATTGACCATGTAGATTCTTTTTTTTTTTTAATTTTTTTTTTTATTTCTAGGAGAGGGAGAGAGAGAGAGACAGCGTGAGCAGGGGAGGGTCAGAGAGAGAGGGAGTCACAGACTCTGAAACAGGCTCCAGGCTCTGAGCTGGCTGTCAACACAGAGCCCGACGGGGGGCTCGAACCCACGAACCGCGAGATCATGACCCAAGCAAAAGTCGGACGCTCAACTGATTAAGTCACCCAGGCGCCCCGACCATGTAGATTCTTTTAAATCTGCTCTGCTACAACCCTTCATAAAATATCTTAGCTTGAATTTTTAAAAAACTATCCATCTCCAGGTTGAGAAGACAAGCCAAGAACTCACCATCATACTTCTCCTGCGGTACATACAGATTCCGGTGAATGTTTCTTTTCTTGAGTCATAAGACAACCTGAGGCTTCCGGGCCTACCAAGCAGTAACCTTCCTTACGTACCTGGTAAGGCTGCTGGGAACCTCTTAAGCAAGTTTCTAGGCTGTTTTCTTCCAAAGGGATTTTATTGGCTCTGTAAAATCAACCTTAGCTCCTGAAAGCTGTCTGGTCATATCTGATTTTACTCAGATTCTCAAATATGACCAGTCAAAGCGTTGGTAATATAACTAATGTTCCCATTTGTGTCCTTTTACAGGGGAACATATTTTTATTGAACTTACACAATAACTATATTGCCATGAAAAAAAAATAATATTCTGTAAGTTTCCCTATTCCAGAGGGATCAGCTAGGGAAAAAAGTAAATGTTTCAGTTCTGTTGATGGAGGTATACTTTACAAAATTACTTTAAGTCACAATAGCTTAAGAAAAAAGAAAAAAAAGTTTTCTTAAATCTGGAAAAATAAAATATTAAGGCGCTAGGAATGTTTCAAAGGAAAGATTGTAAGGAACTGTTAATCATCTTCATTAGTTCATTCAATCCCACATTAGTAATCTTTTTTCTACTTGAATCTAGTTTTTCCATTTGTTCTGGAAATTCCTACCCAGTTCAGTTTTATGTTCTTAAAATTATCAGAAATCTAAGACACAAGGTTTTTCCTCTTCAGGTAGATTACACAAAGGGTAAAGCAAACCAACAAACTGCTTTCATAATATCTTATCAAAAGAAAACTAATGGTTCAAGAAAACTTTGTCCTTTTAAGAGAGAAAATGAAATTTAAGTCTACACTACTATATTTTTAATATTAAAATCTGTTCTTTAAAAACTTAAATCCATTTCCATTTTAGGCCACTTGACTAGGCATAAAATTCCTTTTCTAAGATTCTGTTTCCACAAACCTTGTAAAACTTTTTAAATATATATCTATTCAGGTTTGTCTGATGAGAATCACCTACCTGAAGTTTGCATTTTAAGACATGGCCTTTGAGCCCTAGAAAAGATCAGGCAGAATGGCTACATCTCACAACCAAAGAGAAAGGATTTAAGTTTCTCCAGAAAGGCTTTGTTTCCAAAATCCAGATATTTTATAATACCTGTATACCTTTTGAGATGAATAGGAGAGGTTTAAGGATTGGCAAAATGGATAGGTAGACTTGGAATTGTTACTTGAGTCACATTTCTGTTCTTGTAAGGACTTCCTTTGTAAGATAAATACATTTGTTTTAGTTCCTCAAAAAATTGAGTTGCTACCTAACTGATCAGTAGACTGACCAAGCCATGCAATTACATGATTTAGTTTATTTCTTTATATCAGGGATAAGAATTACAATTAAGATGCAAATCAAAAGATCACTTTGTTCTATCTAGATTTAGAGCTGCATGTCTGACATATTTTAGCCAATTCTTCCACAATGGTTTCAGAATGTTTTTCTTTCCATCTGGGTGCATAGTTTTATTTTAGCTTAGAGGAGAAGACCTTAAAAAAAAAGTTTCTATCAGTCTCTGAATATCAGTTTCTAATTTAGCCAACTTCTGACCATAAACCTGTTAAAGAAAAATCATTTCATATATCTTGTCAGGTTTCAGCCAGGACAAACAGTAAATATTCCTGGCACCACTGAACAACCCCATGGACCTAAGAGGAATCCTCAGAGAAGATGCAAAAGATGCAACACTTCGAAAATCTAGAGCAACTCACAAAGATAACCAAAAGAAAGAAAGATCTAGAAAACTGTCCTGACAGCTGGCAAGGGTCAGTAGAACCTAGCTGTAACTAGAGTGGAACTTATATTTCTGTCTAGCCATATCTGGCCATAAATGGGATGTAACCCATAGTTCTGTTGAAGAGGCAAAATATTTTTCCCTTCTTCCCTTTTAGATTTTTTTTTGCTGGTCTCATCAGTAAATTGATATAATACAGATTAACAGAGTCAAATTTTGTAAATACAGGAGCCCCATAAATATATGAGACCCAGAGGGAAGGCAGGTAACATGACATATATAACATCTTGAGCTGAGGAAAGATGTAGAGGCCTGGGGATACAAAGGGAAGAAAGGCCATTGACAGGAAGGCAAGAAATGTTTGGAAAGCAAAGGTTGCCCCCCATTAGGCATCTAAAGGGGTAGAGATACCCCTTAGGTATCTCTAGTAATAGCTCTCTTTCTAGTATAGGCCCCCTTTCCAGTGTAATCTTAGGTAGATGAAGGTGAAGGAAAGAGCTTTTACTCAATCTGTTGGGTTTTGAGTGTGTTTAGCTCAAAATAATCCTAATGCTAAAGACACCTACCTTGAAGTAACAATATCTGTGCTCCCTTTGACTGTTTGGCCACATTCTGAGGGCCCCCAACATGACAGTTACCAAGCCAAGCTCTCAAGACAAAAATGAAACAGACAAGAAGGCATGAGCTATTCCTAGGGGAGAAAAAAAAAAAAAAAACCTCAGTAACGAATGTTTTTTTCCTGCCAGTCTGAATTTTGAAAGGGGTGTTGTAAAGTGTTACCCTTCACTATCAACTAGACACGATAGGTAGAGATCTGGGAGAGCTGACTTTGGTAAGAATTTGTACCCATTGCTGGCTTTTCCCAGGATACTGTCTGTAGGCTCCAGAGGGAGTGGGATGTGCCAAGGGTCTCACTGGTCACTAAAAACTGTAGAGGAAGAAAAATAATTTTCCATTTACCCTTTGTAGTGAGTGCCTGGCTGAGATGCTTGTTTTTCCAAAGCACTTTATAAATGCATATGATTATATAATAGGGTTAAAAGTTCTCTACCATGGCCACAGAAATTCAAGATTATCTTTGGTAAGTTTAAAGTTAACCCACCCGTTCAGTCTTAAAATTTTGTTTATCTGCAGTCTCACACTGGTCCCAGTCTAATTTCTAAGTTGGACCCCGTCTGACACAGACATAGTAGGGTTTCTAAGTCAGACCCAGGACCTAGTGGACACTGACTGGCTTCTGGATACAGTTCAGAAAAAGAAATGCTCAAATTAAGTCTGAAAGCTCATAACACAGAAGCTGGGGAGCTAGGATCCAAGATTAAATGGGGACTTACCTCCTCCAGAGGCAGCAAGAAAACAGCGAGCTTCAGCGGCCCAACAATTAATGGTTCTGGATGCTTGTTTTTCCCAGGGGTTGCTGGTGGGGGTGGAATGGTCTCATTTGGTTCTCTCTTCTGACAGAAGAAAGATAAACTGAGGCATATTTAAAATTTTAAGAACTTTTTTGATCCAAAATCAATTCCAGATGGGCAGTACCAACCAAAAGGGATTAGGAATGCTCCCAACAACTTCTTTATTAACAAATCATTGTCTTAAATTATTTATCAGAGCAAAAGAGTTTCATATCTACCTCAAGGGTTCACAGAGTTGCAGGATTTATAATGGTTGGAATAAGTAGTGAAGTTTCCTAGATTCAAATTCGACTTTATGATTTACCATCTTAGGCAAGTCACTTAGATGATTGGGGATTAAATAGTATGCATTACACATGGTTGCTTTTGCTCATGTATGGGAGGAAATGAGCACTTACTGCATAGTAAGTGTTACTTTGAACTTTTAATGGAATGCCACATGCAAATACCTAGCGAACTGCCTGGATCATTGCTGAATCCCCCTTAGAATCAGGTAATATTTCATATGCAAATAACAGAGCCTTCATCACATGTCAGATGCTATCTCTTGCAAATTCCTATTATCTGCCTTCATGTCATAGTATTTTAAGAATTCTGATGCATATAAATGTATGGATTCAAATTATACTTTCCACTGATTTATGAGTCTATCATAGTAATCACCGTTCAGAATGGCATGTACCAAAGAATAAAGCAATGGTTTTAGGCTATTGTTGAAAATGTCACTAAAAATATGCTCCTGTTGAGAATAGAGTCACATATATATAACAGAGTAAAATGGTATTTGAGCAACCAATTAGCTTTTTCTATTAGCAGAAAGAAATCTCAGTCCAAGTGTTTTTCTCAACAAAGTCACATTACGAATTATGCTGTTTTTTAGCGTGTGAATTAAAACAAATTACTTACAGCACCACAAAGAGTATTCTAGATCCAAATCTAAAGTTTCATTTTCATTGGTGTGATCTTGTTAAATGTAGATTAAAAAGAAGAGAAAAAAATTATTATAGTACCTTATAGTGTTGATGGAAATTTAATACTAAAAACAGATCTGCTGAGTTTGCCAACTCTGGGCCACTCTTTATTCTTAAACTGTATGGGGTTACTAACCCCATATGGCTCATCCCTTTTCACTGATTAATTTCCTTCAGAGAGACAGATAACAATTCAACCTTGAGTTGAAAACTCTTACCAGCACCTTCCCCCATGAAGCCATAGCAAAGAGAGGTTTCAAGGTTCCTGTTCATGTAAATTACAAAAGAGCTCATTAACTATAACAAAAGTTACTGTTAAACCATTCCTTTTGACTCACTAGGGAAAAAAAAAAGAGGTGAAGACACTGAAGTAAGGCATTCTTAGGAAAAGGGACACTGAACATTCAGGAAATGTATTTAACTCATTTATTGTATATATAGTTTTTCCTATTTTCTAAAATGTCAGTTCACCAAATAATTATTGAATAACTGTTCTGTTATAGGGATTATTCTAAGGGACTTTCTGATTTTTGAAAGATAACATCTACTTTTATTTAATATTAATTTTAATTACTTAAATTGTTATTAACTGCCACACATTTCACAAGTTTAATTTTTCTCAGATATCCTTACGGTACATATATCAAGCAAGGTTAAAACACCAGGTTAAAGTCAGGCAATCTGTTGTATTGCACACATGTCCCTTGTGTATGTTCAGATGCCCCTTTTGCTAGCATCGTTCGTTAAGGCTTTAAGAATGCCTGTGCTCAGTTTGGCGATTAAAAAGAAACTTAATTTTTCTTCCCAGTTCAAAACAGATTTGACCCTTTCCACAGCTCAAGGAGTCATCAAAGTACCTTTTATAGAACTTATTTTTCCTTCCAAGGTGATTCTGCAAGTAACTGTAAAGGGCACTTAAAATTATTGATTGTTGGCTTACTTGTTTTTGTCATTATCTTGCTTTCGGTGTAGATGTCTTGATGGTAGGTTCAAAAATACTTCTGGTAAGCTTCCTGCAAAACTTAATGGTGTTTGTTTATGTGTGTGGTTTTATTTAGTATCATTATTGAAACAGACATTAGCATGATTGCTAGAATGTTTGAACACTATAAAAGGCTATACATACAATACAGAGTCTCTTTCTTACCTGACTTGCATCCCAGTTTTCTCTCTAATGCAACTGCTGTTAGTAGCCTCTTAGTTGTTGTTGCAGAAGTAATCTATATATCTGTGAACATACAGATTTCTATCTTTGTCATTCTCTTTCTATACATAAGAGGGGTAGACATAAGTAGATACATAGATACATATGTAGATACATACATACATATATAATCTTTATGAATATATTTATTACATCTTTTCCAAGAGGTGCCAGTGCATAGTAATGTATGCTATTTTGCTTTTCACTTTTTTACACTTAAAAATATATCTTAAAAGTGCTAATTAAAAAATAAATTTATATATTAGTGTTATTGAAGAGGGATAGTTTTACCAAATGTATGCTTTGTTTCAGGTTTCTCTTTAACATCTCAAATTTTATGTGCATTTGAAATTTACAACAATGAAGCCAATATTTTAAATATTCATATTGGTATGTCCTTGACTTTCTAAATTTACTGTTGATTATTAGCAAGCACCTACTCACTGGGGTTAGGTGAGTACTTCCATCATTTTATTATGCACATGATCAGCTTCTGGAAAAATACCACGGCTATTGCAACATTTCATGGGTTTTTCTGAATCTCCCTCATGATTTTTGTGCATTTCCATTTACTCAAATCTATGTTTAAAATTTCCTATTTTGAGCCATCTATACATATTTTAGTTGAAAATATAATTTTAATTATTTTGCTCAAAACATAAATGCTAAATAACACTAAAACCAAAAGTAAAAAAAAAATAGATTGATGTAAACATTTGTCTTATTATAAAAAAATCCATGATGTTGAGAGGTAAAATTAAATGAAGTTGCATTTAAAAATATGATTTGAGGAAAATTGCTATATGAAATCACACTACTTCATGGCAGACAGTAATTTCATTTTGGGGGCAGCATTTTTAAACTGCTTTATAAAATGATAACATTATTTTTCTAAGTTTTACAAATTTTAATTCCAGCATAATTAACACAAGTGTTATATTAGTTTCAGGCATACAATATAGTGATTCAGTAATCCTGTACATTACTCATTGCTCATCATGACATGTATACCCTTTAATCCCTTTTACCTACTTCATCCATTCCCCCCCCACCCCACCAACTCCCCTCTGTAACCACCAGTTTGTTCTGTATAGTTAAGAGTCTGTGTCTTGGTTTCTCTCTCTCTTTTTTCTTTACTCATTTGTTTTATTCCTTAAATTCCACAGATGAGTGAAATCATATGGTATTTGTCTTTCTCTGAGTATTTCACTTACCATTATGCTTTCTGAACTCTCCCACATTGTTGCAAATGCTAAGATTTTAGTATTTCTTATGTCTGAATAATATTCTGTTGTATATATACCACATCTTTATCCATTTATCTATATATGGACACTTGGACCACTTCTGTAACTTGGCTATTGTAAAATAATGCTGCTATAAACATAGGAATGACTGTATCCTTTGGAATTGGTAGTTTTGCATTTTTGAGGTAAATAACCAGTAATATGATTACTGGATCATAGGGTAGTTCTATTTTTAACTTTTTGATGAACCTCTATATATTTTGCACAGTGGCTGCACCAGTTTGCATTGCCACCAAGAATGCAAGAGGCTTCCCTTTCTCCACATCCTCACCAACATTTGCTGTTTCTTGTATTTTTTCATTTGAACCACTCTGACAGATGTGAGGCGATATCTCATTGCAGGTTTGATGTCCATTTCCTTGATGAAGAGCGATGTTAAGTATCTTTTCATGTGTCTGTTGGTCATTTGGATGTCTTTGTTAGAGGAATGCCTATTCATGATTTCTGACAATTTGTGTGTTGAGTTGTATCAGTTCTTTATATATTTTGGATACCAACCTTTTATTGAAAAAGTCATTTGGAAATCTCTTCTCCCATTCAGTAGGTTTCTTTTTAGTCTTGTTGACTGTTTCCTTCGCTGTGCAGAAGCTTTTTATATTGATGTAGGATGAATTTAGTTTTTCAAAAAATGGAAATCACACCAAAATAACCAACTAGCTAGGTGCACTGCAAGGAGTCCCTCAACAAATACTCATAAATCCCTTTTTTTCCTTCACGTTAGTTATGATTTTTTGGCACATTAGCAGTACTGTCTCCTCAGTAGCGGTCCCTCTTCACTGTGACTTGACTACTGATCAGAAGATAGTGCTTTCACCATATCCCAGGTTATTCAAACATTTAGAATACACTCAACTTTTTTTACTCTCTTTATTCACAATACCCCATGAACCAACAAAAAATAATTGATGTGGAAAAACCATTGGTTTTGTTGTGCATAAATAAAATCTTTAAAATGACTCATAATTTATCTTCCTAAATCTATAAATGATAATGGGAAAGTGGTGATGTTACAAGGAGCACTCCACATTCTACTAAGGGAGACTTGATCCTTTCATACTTTGACCTGTTGGATAGTTTCAGATAAGCTGGTTGTCTAATACAGAAATACAAGACCTGCTCTGCAGAGAGTGGAAGATGCCTATCCTACTCAGGGTACAGACTCTAGGGGTCAACTCAGCTGTTCGTCTGAGAATGGTGGGTTGGGGGCATTAAGGCTTTCATGCCTAAAGGACCATCTTTTCCAATGACAGAAATGCATTTCAGAGGCAGTAGCCTTACAAATTAGAAATATGCATGTCACAGTCTTTGAACTGTAGTTAGGTGGTAGAAGTAAGAGCTGTGGGTGAGAATTCTCCACTAGTGTCTGCAGAACTAAGGATTACTCTATCAGTATACTGCTTCCTGCCTTCTAGCTCTATACTTTATCATGTAAATCTTTCTGTTGCATTTATCTATATATATTTTACTGATTTAAAAATCAGAGCCTGACACGGGACTCAAACCCACCAACCATGAGATCATGACCTGAGCCAAAGTCAGAGGCTTAACTGACTGAGCCACCCAGGCACCCCATATATTTTACTGATTTTATTGGCTTATGAATATATAACCCTCCCTGCTCAATTTTGACTATAAATGCCTTGAGCACAGGATCTAGATGCTCATCATTTCCATAGTCTTAGTTCCTGGTACGAAGTAGGGACATTTTTTGTTTAAAAGAATAATCAAACAAGCCAGTGTTCAAATCAGTTTAATCATTTTTTCTAACCTCAGCTTAATTACCTGTAGCATAAAGATAGTAACATCAAGTTCATTGTGTTGATGAAATTGTGTGTGTGTGTGTGTGTGTGTGTGTGTGTGCAAGGAGGTGGAGGAGGAGGAGTAGGTGGTGAAGTGCCTGGAATCATGCCAGGCATAATCTCTAAAATGGTAGCTATCATTTTTGTCAGTGTTATTATTATCTATAAATCTTTACTAAATTAGATGGAAAGTAATTGATATGTCAACCTAGTTTATATGTAAATTTTAGTAGACTTATATATACTTCAGCTGTTGCTGAATCTGAAAAAGATAATAACTAAAGTCAAGAGAGCATAAAACATAAACAATAAATAGATTTTGATTGAAAATATTACTCTAACTTCAAACTCACCTCTTTCCCTTTTCAATGTTGATCAATTCTGTGAGGTGTAATATATTAAATTTTCTATGTCTGTGTTCCCATAGAGCTTCAGAATGTTTCAGATACCCAAAAAGTTTTTTTTTAATGTAAACTAAAATTCTAATTTAAAGTGGTATATATTTTTTGTTTCAGGGTGTATTTCCTATATTTTTTTAGCTAGTAGAAAATGTTGACAGCATGTTTGTGCTGTGATAATGGAAATGCACTGACTTTGAAGATAAATCAAGTACATGAGGAGTTTGAGAAGCTCCAGACTCTTTCCTCCTCCATCATCTATTGTTTAAATCCACAGGTTCTTCTACTTATTTGAAATGGTCAGTGAAACAGGGAGAAGAGTATATGTACTTCATTGGTACATATGGGACTTTGATTATTTGTTGGTGAAAATTCTTTTCCTTATAAATCTGACAAATTTTAAGTCTGCATAATCTTGAAAATACTTTATGTGTTTAGATTTAATTACAGAGAGTAAATATTTTTTAATGGTTAGTCCTTTATTAAAAAAAAATAAATGGGGTTAAAGGACCTCTAAAAAGAGAAAGAAAAGAGAAGAAAGAGTGGGACAGGGGAAGAGAAAAAAAAAAGAGCAAGGGAGAAAAATGAAGAAGAGGAGAAGCAGGATGTATAGAAGAAAAAAAGATGAAGAAAAGGGAATAAAAGGGAAGTGGAGGGAAAAGGAAAGGAGAGAAGGGATAGGGAAAAAAGTTCCAATTTGTGATTACAATTGAAATTATTTCTTTTTGAAATACCCAGAATACAACTGATCTGAAAGGAATTCATAGTGCTATATTCAAGTAGGCCTGGACATCTGCTTCTAAATGATTATATCAAAAACTGCTATTATTCCAAATACTACTATAAAGAGCAAAAAATTAAGCTCTTCTTCCAGTGACACTGGTTTAGAAACTCAAAGGTCATAATTATGAAAGGTACTAACAGTCTAAGTGATATGAGTTCCAAGTAATTAAGTTGGTTCACAAACCTCTCAGAACTATAATTATGTGGAAAAAGGAAAGTGTGAAGATGTCATAGGCCATAAAGAACAGATTGCCATCACTGCTAAATGGGTTTCCCCTGCTCATGAGACATGGAGTTTTAAATAACACATCTGACAAAGACAGGAACCCTGCATCTATAATTGTACATAAAGAATAGATAGAATTAAGGAAAAAAACTACATTTATAATATGATGTAGGGTGATAACATAACAGTTGCATTGAATGCACTGAGATAAGCTAAGTCATGGTAATTCTTTGAACTTGAACACTAGATGATGTCCAGAATGTGGACATCATTGGCAGTTGTCAAACTGCCAGAGATTATAAACCAATAGAAATATGAATCTGATTAATAACATATTAAAATACAAATTTATGATCTTTTAAAAGCACTTTTGAGTACAGTGCTATATTTGATATTTAACACATTTACAAGAAATTAAACAGAAAAGTGTCACGTTAGCCATTTTTCCCCCATAGAATAATGTAATTGCTTGGAAGGGTTGAATCAAACAGATCTAAATTAGTGAACTACACATTAGAATTGGGTCTCCTGAATCTCAGATAACGGCTCTTTTCAATGATGAAGAATTTGAACCTGTCATAATCATTCTCTGCACACTCTCCATGCACAGAGGTCCAATTCCTAGTCCTTCTTGTAGAAACTGGAGCTTCTATTGGGTTTTAGCTGTGCCACTCTATGACTAGTGTCTGTTCAGTGGCATAAAGCCTGAAGAGAAAAGAAATGTAAAACTCACTCCCGTGTCAGTTGCTTCTCCAAATGTTGACTCCCCCACACAATCTGCCTGTTTTTATCTTCAAGTACTTAGGTAGTAGGTGTTTTGATGTTTTTAGCTGTAATCCACAGGATTACAGGGTAGGAGGTGGGAGGTTTACACCAGGGTAGCATACTAGAACTCCCCATCATTGCCTTAATGGCACAATATCATCATAAAAACATTCAGAAACATCCAGAATTGACAAGATACATCAGGTGCCCCTACCCATTCTTTCAAGGCCAACGCTTCTCTTCTGTATCTGACACTCTTGACCTCACATTCCTGGAAAATTTTGTTTTTCCAAGACTCTCTTCAACAGCCCCGTTTTTTTGTTTCATTTTGTTTTTATTTTGTCATCTCTTTGTTAGCCTAACCCTTAAAATCCCTAATAAATTGTCTTTGACTCATGCTCTGTTGTTACTAGTTCCGCCATTCCATCAACTCTCTTACTTTTGAAAACTGCTTATATGCTCATGACTCATGAATATGTCTCTCCAGCCCAAACCATGTCCTAAGTTTGCTCCCTCAAGTATCACAATGTTGACGACTCATTATCCCTTGATGATCCCATATTCATCTCCATATCATCATGTCCAAAATAGAAGCCCCACCCCACATGTGCCAAACTGTATAAATGGCACCATAATCCCTTAAAGACCTGCATGTCATGGTACAGTCTCTTCCTGCCACCGTCCCCATTCCCCAATACACAGTATCATGTTTCATAAGTATTTTTCAGTCTGTGTTCTCTCTATTCCAATTATCCCTTCTTTCAGTATGTTGTCCAGATGAATTCAGTAGATGCTTCTCAGGTTTTCCTCATTCCACTCTTCATCTCTTAAATACATCGTCTAGGTGCCCATCAGTGTCATGCACCTTTCTCAGCCAATATTCTTCAATTTCACCATGTCACCTGTAAGATGACGTTCAGACTCCCATGCAAGTCGTCTTTGTGAGCAAGTTCTCTCTAACTTTAACACATTAATCTACTTACCCACATCTAGTTTTAGTCCTGTTCCCTTACTTTGTATTTTCATAACGCCAACCCACATGTATTTTGCAGGACACTTCATGGAGTTTCATGCTACCATGTCTTCATTTGATTGACCCTTACAAATGTTTCAAGCCCCATTTATTTATTTTATTTATTTTTTTAAAGAATTTTAAAATGTTTATTTACTTTTGAGAGAGAGAGGGGCAGAGCATGAATTGGGGAGGGGCAAAGAGAGAGGGAGACACAGAATTTGAAGCAGGCTCCAGGATCTGAGCTGTCAGCACAGAGCCTGACATGGGGCTCAAACTCATGAACCATGATATCATGACCTGAGCCAAAGTCAGATGCTTAACCAACTGAGCCACCCAGGTGTCCCTCAAACCCCACTTAATGTGTCAAACAGTGTAGACTCAAGTAGGGCTTAATCGTAACCATCAGGATTTAACCAAGTCTAGGTAGTGAAGGCGAAACTGGAAAGGACTAATGTTAGCTCAATTTCAAAATACAAAATAAAATTCTAAGTGGTGACTTTAAACTGAGGATTAAGAAGGAGTGGGGTTATTTGAAGAAACTATCACCATACCATTAATTAACAAGGTTTAAGGAATAGCTTATAAAATATCTAATGGTATACCAGCATTTTCTGCGTTTAAAATATCTCTACTTTGATAAGATCAAGAAATCTACATCTTTATGGATGATCTGTAAGTAGTTTTACATATATTGTTATTGATAGTAAACACATAGTAAAAACCTTTTATAAGATTCTGACTTTTCAGATCTTTTCTGTTATGGAAATATATTTGGGTTGTAAAGAGAAGAGTGAATGTAATCTATTTAAAAATATTTATCTTATTAAAAATTCAACTTCTAAATACTTCTCAGAAGGTCCAAAAATGATTTAATTAATTTGAAATTGGTTTTGAACTCCTTCAAAGATACTTTCAAGTTCACATTCTTGTGTGACTTTGAGAACATTTGCAGCCTCCTATGTCAATATAATTACTTATACAGTTTAAGGATTATAGCTGTTAAATGCTAATTTCATAATTTAAACTAATTACTACCAGTAAATTGAATGTTTAAAGAATGAGCACAGGTCAGTTTATGTAGTATTGTAACAAGCAAAAAAAAGGGGGGGGTTCCTAAAGTGAAATATAAATTTGAAATTAGACATTGCACAAAATTTCACTGGGATTAGAAAGTTAAAATGCTTTTGAAGTGCTAAGAATAGAATTAATCTCACGAGAGCAAAGTAATATAAGACTATTGGTTAAAACATATATTATTCATTCAATCACTTATTTATTCTATAAGTAGTTGTCACACCAATACTGAGTGGAAAACCTGTATAGTGTGCTGACAATACAAACAGAAGTGAGGTTCTCTTGCTTCCAGAGAGCTAGTCAGTGAAACAGGAAAGGAAGCAATTAGAAAACAATGTGGTAAGTATTATAATCAAGCTAAGTACAATGCATTTGGAGAGCATAAGATAGTTTTGCCTTAAATCCATACTCTGGTAGTTTTTTCTGTAGACTGAATAAGTAACATAATTTGTACCTGTATTTATGGCTATTAAAATATTATAAGAATACATACATATATGCATTCTTAATATAATAAACATCTGTAGCATTTTCATTTCATAGTATTTTTGAGTAAACATGAACAAGAATCAATGCCTGTCATAAGGATGAACCTGTATAATTACATAGATATGTACACATATATACATATGGAGTTAATGAGGATTACTTATAAAAATAAATTTGAGATCCATCATTATTCCTCCTGAACTAATACAATACATGGGTCTTAAATGAGGATGAGTAGCCCAGGAAACAAGTAGGTTTTAGCCGTAATTGACTGCTGAAGACCATCTGAAGTTCAATGAGGGTAAGACTTCCAGACATGTCTAGACTCAGCAGGAATGTGGCTATTGATTATATGTGCTGTGGGCACAGAAAAGGAGAATGTTGTCTCACTGCATGCCATCCCTGGAGTGGGTTAACAACAGAGATACTAAATGGTGGTTAGCATTAGAATGAGGAAGAAGAGGGAGTGTAGCACATTAAAATTAAATGCAGCCAGGAAAATTAGGTGTGAACAGTCATTCAAAGATGAGGTACTCTGATAAGACACCTGTTATAGACTAGAGTCAGCTCTCCTGTCTGAACGGAGGAAGAAGTGATTGAGGGACGGTGGAAGGGGGTAGTGGAACTTTGCTGCAGACCAACTCCAGTTTTCTTTAATTTGTGTTCAGTTTGCAAATCATGAGGAAAACAAGAGTTTTGGAATGTATTGTTTTATATTTGGTTGAAGTTGATTTTCAAGAGTCATCCTTTAGGGGGGAAAAGGTTTTCACCTGGAAACAACAGATCTATTAATGACAATAACTTTTAAGGCACCGGAGACTTTTGGGCAACAGTAGGCCACAAGATAGTGTATTATGTAGTTACATTCATGCAGTTTTTAAAAAACTGTCCTGAATGACAATCACAGATTAAGAGCCTTGAAATGCTCAGCTCCAGTGAACAACAAAAGTCTTAGCTTGATAGGATAACAATCCAGATGTAATCGCTGATAGACACAACATATTTCTGCTGAATATAAAGTCAAATTAACACCAGCAGGTTAAATAGTAGGACTTATTTTTAGAGTAAATCTTTTCCCTCGGTGTAACCTATCAAGCTTGACATTTCCTCTCTCTTTGCTCCTACGTTTTCATCCCCTTCTCTCATGCATTTTTATGTATACAAAACTGAAGCTGACAAACACATTCTGCCTACTTGTTTGCTTTCCATAAGTGTGTGTGTGTGTGTGTGTGTGTGTGTGTGTGTACTGTGGAGGCCCTTATAAAATTCAGAAAGGGAATACATCAAGTCAAATAACAAATGTCCAATGTAAAAATATGATATCCATTTCAATATTTTCTTCAGATAGGTAGATCTATCAAAGCTCTCAGACAAAGAGATATCTGTCTATTGGTGAAGAAGCATTGTGCCTTCTAAGAAAGAAGACATTAAAATGTATATGTAAATTTGTGTGTGTATAGCAATGCCACAGTATTATATGTACATACATATACACACATGCATATGTATGTATATATGCATGTATGAGTGTGTGCCCAATCAATTTATATGTATTATATATAGAACGGAACATTGCTATTCTTTTAAATTTGTACATGGCTTACTATATTGGGGGAAAAAAAACCCTACCACTTCATCAATTATTTCTTCTTTAAATAATTTAATAATTTTAGTGGTACAAGAGAACCCAAATAGCTATTTTTTCAAAACAATATTGTTGAAGAGAAATATAAGACCCAGCTCTTCTATCCACTCTCTCAAGGGTGAGGTGAAACTTACTGATAGGAAAACATGTGGTAGAAAGCCCAGAGCATTAAGGCAATGGGAAGATGAGGGCCTGGATTTGTGAAATGTAACAAAAATGAGAGTGGAAGAGACTGCTTTGTGACCAGTTTTGGCTACTGGTGGGGTTTGAAAGGAGATGTAAGTACAGGATCAAAACAAAAACAAAACAATGACAACAAAAGTCACATCACATTGAGTTCTCAAGAAAAAAAAGACTTTTATCAGAAATAAGGATAATTTTTTGGTAGATTACATTTCAATTTAGATTTAAACAATAATTGGTCCATTTAAGTGTGGTGTTCCATAGAAAGAAACTCAAATTTGGACCCAAAATATTCAGGAGTGCTATAGACCTCTAGTCAATCAGAAAATCAGAAAATGTTTGTAACAGCATCTTCACTCATCTTCTTTTGTGTCAACCTGTTCATGAAAGTTGCTCATAAGCTCAGTCCTCTCTTCTCACAAACTGCCCCCATCTTTTAGAGCATCCAGTTTGACTTGTGTTAGAGTAACTCAGAGTTGGATTAAAAGGAGATAATATTGAGTATGCCATAGAGTGTTCACTAGGTCATTGGCCTTTTTCTAAACACTACATAGATGAATTCGCTAACTTTTAAAACTACTGTGTAAGTTATGTTTGATTATTATATCACATTTATAGATGAAAAAATTGAGGCATAAAGAAGTTGCATACTCAAGGTAATTCAGTAATCAGTTCAGCCAGGTTTTGAGAGCCCACTCTATCATTACCTGGAGCATCTCTCTAATAACTGCACTGTCTTTGCTTATTCAGTGAGAGATGAGGTGATAACTTGAAGTCACACCATATTCCCATCATCTCTTTCATGGGGAGGACTCAAAACGTGGTCAAATTTCATAGTGCAAAATGTAGAAAGTTACTTGTACATTGGTTTCTCTTCTCAGTAGTGCCCATTCAGTGAGTAAAGGAGATGTACAATCAATGTGTACTGGCTTTGCTGGTGTGTTTGTTTTGTTGGACTGGGCAATCAGATTTAAGAATTCAAGAAAAAGTGCTCACTTTGGCAGCACATACACTAAAACTGAAGCAATGCAGAGAAGATTAGCATGGCCTGTGAGCAAGAATGACACACAAATTCATGAAGCAGTTTATATTTTTTTGTGCTCAATAAATAATTTATTTTTTTAAATTTTAATGTTTTTTACTTATTTCTGAGAGAGTGAGACAGTATGGGCAGAGGAGGGTCAGAGATAGAGGGAGATAACAGAATCTGAAACAGGCTTCAGGCTCTGAGCTAGCTGTCAGCACGGAGCCCAACATGGGCTTTGAACCCACGAACCATGAGATCATGACCTGAGCCGAAGTCAGAGGCTTAACCAACTAAGCCATCCAGGCGCCCCCTCAATAAATAATTTAAAGCATAAAAAAGAATCTAAGAAATAATAGAAACTGGTTTGACGTTCTCTATACACATAGTTTACTTTGTACTTTACCTTGTGCTAAAAGAAATTCAAGAGAGTGTCTTGGTTTTCTGCTGCTCAAAGCTAAAGAGGAAAAATGCATAGACAAACTTAAAGCAGCTGAATGTCATGGAATTAAAAATGAATCTGGAATACCTGATTCTAAGAAATCTTGAATTTAAATGCCAGAGCCACAGTATGCCTATAATAATAGATTAATTCAAAGAATAGCACCTTGTTTACTTCTATACTCTAACTTTGGTCTTCTTATCAACTTTTTCTATGGAGTTGGAATGTCAGTGATTAGGAAAAGAAATTCCCTTAATCAGGAAATCACAATATCAAAGAAATTTAAAAAGTGGCACTGCACTTATGAATCTAGATTGCAGAGTGACTCTACCTACACTATGCAATTTGATCTTCATAGTCATTCTTTCAAATAGATAGAGAATATTTTTTATCATCTCTGTTTTAGAAAGGAAGCATAAGAAACTCAATAGATTTAAGGGACTTACCCAGGTTGACAAAGCCATTAAGTTGGATGTCATCCAAATCTTCTGAATCCAGTTCCTATGTTCTTTTGATTCTCAGGGTTTTTAATTATGATAGGCAGTAACAAAACCCCCAAATCTCAGCTTACACTCAAAAGTTTCTCATTCTTGCTTACATGGCCCACATAGTTTGGCAGGGTATCCTCCACATGGGGACCCTGACTATAAAGCTTCTCCATCTTGCAACTACACCATCTGAAACTTGATGTCTCCTTAGTTGCTGAATCTTTGGAAAGAGTACCGAAGGGTCTCACACCAACAATTAAATGTTTCATCATTTCTTCTCGCAAACCATTAACCAAAATTAGTCATGTGGAGGGAAGTCTCAGCTTTGTGTGAACTCAGAAGGGAAAGAGAATTGGATGTGACTCAGCACTGGAAGTCTTCTGATATGGTGACCTTGAATAAGTAATATTCACAGGTAGGAAAATGAGCATTAAAAACAATTGTGAAATAATTTCCCATACCAGGGGTTTCTTCAATTTCTATTTCTATAAATGACAGAATGAAAAAATAATATCCCTTTAAATTAAGTCCAAAACACATTGTGTATGCTAGCTGCATTTAAAGTGCCAACAGTCTGAAAGCCAGCCAGCTACAACATTCCTTACACTCTGTGAAAACAACAGCCTGTATTGTCCTGAGAGTACTGTCAATTCTTATTAAGGAACTTAGATTTTATGGGCATCCAACCCAATATCAAAATGAGAGAAGAAATAAATACAGCAGCAGATTTGCTTATTAATTGATTTTTTTTCTTGGTAGCAAGACATTAAAAACTTCCCAAGATCTGCTGTATTACTTCAGAGAGGTAGAGCTGTGCATATGTTTTTGTAGTCAGAGGTCTCTGACAATTATCGGGATGCATAATCATTCAATCCTGCTCTGAAGTCAGGAAGCCTAAGAGAATAGTGAGGGAAATAACCAGAACAATTTTGTATCTTAGAAATAAAAGAAATAATATAATTTAATGGAAAAAGAGTGAACTGCAGAGTCAAATGTCCTTTCTTTGGTTTTTGACTATGCCATTCATTCAGCCTCAAGCTTGTTGAATGTAAAAATAATACAAATGTTAACACCTGCCTTACTGGATAATTGCGAGGAACCAATGGGATAACTTTTCATGACAGCAGCCTCTAGACTGTAAAGCGCTGAAACCAAGCTTAGTTGTTACTGACAGTTTGTTGGGTTGATACAGAGGGAATGAAAGACCAAATTCTCTGACACCAAGGAACCAGGGTTGGGCCATTGAAAATGTAGCCAGAGGAACTTTCTGCTCTCAGGTTTCTTCCTTTGCTAGCTTTTCTTGCTGATGATCTAAGCATGGTATACTCTGTTCTTCCTTCCCCTATGCAGGTACAAGAGACTTAGATCTCATTTTATGTTTAGAAACAGTGATCATTTTCAGAACTTTTTTTTTTCTAAATCCACTTTACATTATCAGTGAAAAAGTATGTGCGTAGAAAAAATATCAAAGAAGGCTTAAATTTTCAAGCATACTGGAATGATATTTTTTTTTTTCCGAAAACATTTGCCTTTTAAGATATTCCATATGGGGGCGCCTGGGTGGCTTAGTCGGTTGAGCGTCCGACTTTCGCCTGGGTCATGATCTCGCGGTTCGTGGGTTCGAGCCCCACGTCGGGCTCTGTGCTGGCTGCCAGCTCAGAGCCTGGAAACTGTTTCAATCTGTGACTCCCTCTCTCTCTGACCCTCCCCTGCTCACGCTGTCTCTCTCTCTCTCTCTCCTAGAAATAAATTTAAAAAAAAAAAATTTAAGATATTCCATATGATTGGTATAATGAGACTTAATCCACTTTAAGGAAGATTGTGTATTTGTCTTCAAGTAACATGTGCCCTTTTGCACAAAATGTATGTGGGTGAAATGCTGCAATTTAAACTGTAGAGGTGAACTTGATCAAATAAATGAATACCTTAAATAAATGAAGAAACTAATCATTAAAATTCAGTTTCTACTGGATAAAACGTGTGACCAGTGTTGTAAAGCAATATACCTGTGCTACCATGGTACTAGTATTTCAGTTCAAGCTAGCAGGTTGAAGAATTGATGCTGAAAAACATTGCTTTTTGTTTATAAACACTACTTCATATGAACTAATTTCTTCTAAAATATAATCCTCATCTTTAATTTTTTTTTCTAGTGCCAGAATTTTAAACTGTGTCATTTTAAACTGTCTACATAAAAGGAGAGTTAGAAATCTCCTGTAAAGAAAGTGCTTGAAGGGGTGCCTGGGTGGCTGTGTCTGACTCTTGATTTCAGCTCAGATCATGGTTCCAGGGTTATGAGATCAGCTCTGATCAGGCTCTTTGCTGAATGTGGAGCCTGCTTGAGATTCATTAATTCATCACCACCACCACCCCCGTCCTCTCCCCCTCCCTCTCACCACGCGTCCCTCCCTCCCTCTGCCGTTCACCCATGCTCGCACATATAGTCTCTTCTCTCTCTAAAATAAAATTTAAAAAATTTTCACCAGCAGGTAATTCCTCATGTCTCTAGTATACTTATGAATATTTTCATATTAACAGCCTACTATGGACAAAAACCCAATCTTGGTATATTGCAAGATTCTGTTGTTTATTTAACTTATATTTGCTTGGATTTATTACTGACAGGTACTCTTCCAGGTGCCTGTAATATAGATGGTAAGGACATAGAAGATGAGTGTGGGTGAGGGGTTCTCTTTAGAGATGGTCTCTCTGAGGAGTTGAGAGTAAGCAGAGACCTAAACCAGTTAGCCATTCCTAAATTTGGAAGCACAAATTGTATTTGTGTCTAGGAGAGCACTGCATACAAAAGCATTGCATACAAAAGTGAAAAAGGGCCATTGGTGTTCTTTCTATATGGGAAAGAAGCAAATGCGGCTACTTTGGCATGAGGAATTAAAAGAAAGGTCCTTGAAGCTAGATCATGGAGAGTTTCATAAATCAGAATGAGAATTGTAGATTTGCTTTTGGCAAAATGACAGCTATTGGAGATTCTGGGTTAGGTCAGAGGGACATGACTCAGTTTATGCTGTAAGGACTTCCCTGGCCACAGTCTGGAGACTAGTTTACAAAAGGTTAGTGTGTCAAGCAGGAAAAACACTTAAGACATCTGCAGCAAGCCAGAAGCTCACCTCCATGTGCCAAACACATGTCATGATTGCCGTTTAAGGAACAAATTAAATGGACTGGAAGTCCAATTTTGATATGGCCGAATTTTGTGACTATTTGGTGACTGGTTTAATACTCCTTGATGAAGTTGACAAGTTCTGAAATCTTTAAAGTCTCAGTTCCACTTATCAGTAAAATAGAATACCTGACTTCCCCTCTGCATGCAGTGGGGCAGGATCAAAGGAGATAATATGTACTGAAAGCCCTGAGAAAACCTTGAACTTCAAAGCGTAGTACTCTACAAATGCTGGGTATTGTTATGCATAATTATTGGTCCTGATTTGATTTCAGGAAAGGACTGTTTGTTTTCTCTAAGTTGGTCAAAGAAGAACCACACATAATTTTAAACTACAGCTAAATCTAGTTGTACCCAAAGTAAGTTCAGTGGAATCTAAAGATGGTCATTTAGACTTTTTTTTTAATAAATGGAATTTTCCCTTGAAATTTAGGTGGCATAATATTGACCAACTTGGAGTACTTAAAGCTGGTAGGGTCACTTTTAAAATATATCTCCGGGGGCACCTGGGTGGCTCAGTTGGTTGAGCGTCCAACTTCAGCTCAGGTCATGATCTCATGGTTTGTGGGTTGGAGTCCCGTGTCAGGCTCTGTGCTGATGGCTGGCTCAGAGCCTGGAGCCTGCTTCAGATTATGTGTCTCGCTCTCTCTCTGACCCTACCCTGCTCACACTGTCTCTACCTCTCTTAGAAACAAATAAAACATTAAAAAAAAGTTTAAGAAAATATCTCTGGGCACCTGAGTGGCTGAGTCCGTTAAGCATCTCACTTTGGCTCAGGTCATGATCTCATAGTTCATGGGTTTGAGCCCTCTGTGGGGCTCTAGGCTGACAGCTCAGGGCCTAGAACCTGCTTCACATTCTGTCTCCCTCTCTCTCCCCCTTCCCCCCTTCAAAATAAATAAACATTAAAATAGAATTTAAAAAGTATGTCTCTGTGATGGGGCACCTGGGTATCTCAGTCGGTTAAACGGCTGACTTGGTTTCAGCTCAGGTGATTTCACGGTTCGTGAGTTCGAGCCCTACATTGGGGCAGTACTGTCAGTACTTCACCCTCTCTTTGCCTCTCTGCTCCTCCCACTTTCTCTCTCAGACTTAAATAAATAAACTTAAAAATAAAAATAAAAGAATAACTATGTGAAATGTCATTGTTATCAGTATGAAAATAAGCCATGGTGGTTTAATCAACTGTATTGAAGGTTATAGCTCTATCTCAGGACACTTAGACACCTGTCTATGCTTGGAGAAGTTAACCTTTTGTTCAGACAAACCATAAAGCATAATGAAGCAGTGCTCCTGATATTTGTAGATTTAATCTCTTTTTTTTTTTTTTTTTATGTTTTATTTATTTCTAGGAGAGAGAGACAGCGTGAGCAGGGGAGGGTCAGAGAGAGAGGGAGTCACAGACTGAAACAGGCTCCAGGCTCTGAGCTGGCAGTCAGCACAGAGCCCGACGCGGGGCTCGAACCCACGAACCGCGAGATCATGACCTAAGCGAAAGTCGGACGCTTAACCGACTAAGCCACCCAGGCGCCCCTGTAGATTTAATCTCTTTTTGAGTGACAAGAGAAGCAACGGGATGTCTCCCTCAAGTCTCTCCATCCTTTCATCCATCTTATTTGTCTATTCTTTTTTGTCATTATATTGAAAATATTAAGGCCTATAAATAAGTTACCATGTCTAGTTAAGGAGTTCAGCCTTGTTTTTGAAAAGTTCTTGTCCTCATTCTAAACTTCATCATTTGTCTACCTTGTCATATTTGACTAATTTCTACCTCCTACTTCATTTCAGTCCTTTCTCTAAACCCCTCACTCAGACCTTCTTGCCATGGTTTTCTGGGACATGATGTCACAACCAAAAGCCTTTCTTTCCAGGAAGACACAGGAGATAAAGGCGGGGAAAGGAAAAAAGAGAAAACCATTTTTTAAAATGTTGCCCTTCTTTCCTGTCAGGTCTTTTTTTGATAATGTTGCAACACATTATTTGTGATCACAACTAGTATTTATAGAGATCTAGATTTTACAAAATGCTTTTTATATATTAAGTGTGAAAAAAAACATGGGCACACATAGACACACACACACAGTGAGAGAGCTATCATCACTTTTGGGGGAAAAACTGAAGCAGATATGCAAAAGCACTTTTTGGAGCAAAAGAATTGACCAATATTTTTCCATTTTAATTCCACTTTTCTTAATTCAGAGGTGCCTAGAAAAAGTATGTGAGTGTAGTTTTGCAAGTATATACTCACAAGGAATCTGATATGTTAAACCAGATACAAGTGAAACTGTCCTGACAGGGGTTAGAAGCACAGAGGAATGGACGGTTTTAGGAGATGGACCCTTATAGGTTGCATTTCTCACTAGCTGCTTAGTAAGTGCCCATTTAGTCAGCGAGTATTTATTGATCTCTTATCAAGTGATGGGCACTGTGACAGAAATAGGAGAAAACCAGAAACGCTAAGCAGATGACCTACATTTACAAAGTGAATGTGGTTGAAAGAGGTAGTACTAAATTCCAGTTTAATTTTCTACACATTGTCATACTGTGTTCCAGTTGCTAACAAATATACTGGCTTTGTTTAAAGATTCTGACTTTTGTGAAAACGATTTCTGTAGAAGAGGTTTTTGTTTCTCTAAAGTAAGATATAATTCAAATGGATGAAATAGCATGTGAGATGTTTGGATCAAGCTGTTGGATGTTTAAAAATCTATAATATTGGGGCTTATATTAAAACGGGGTAGCTCAGTTGGTTAAGTGTCTGACTTTGGCTCAGATCATGATATCATGGTCTATAAATTCGAACCCCACATTGGGCTCTGAGCTTTCAGCTCAGAACCTGGAACCTACTTCAGATTCTGTGTCTCCCTCTCTTTCTGCCCCTCCTCCATTTGTACTCAGTCTCTCTCCTCAAAAATAAATAATTTTTTTAAAATATAAAAATATAAAAATCTATATTACCTATTCCTAAACAAACATTAGTAGACTGAAGAAATAAGTCAGGAAATTAAGAAAAAGATTTTAACAGATAATAAATTGGTGGTAACTGTGTACTTATATATACATCTTTAGAACATGGCAAATAAGAGATATGTACAAAGAAATATTGCCAAAAACAAGAGTAAAAGCTATCAAAAAACATTTAAAATACAAGAATTTTTCTTCATAACTTATAAGGAATAAAATAAGAAGAGGGAAATACATTGTAAAATTATGTCATTGAAATGTTTCACATTATAATCATCAAAGAATAGAAAAATCCAGTGTGGGTAACTAAAGAGTAAGTAGATGTAAAAACAATACATAATTTTTTTCAGTGACATGAATGGCATATTTATTTTCTTGAACAAAACCTGTATGTCAAGGACTTTTAAAAATAACAATATATAAGTAGTTTGATGGAGGATGAACATGTCATTTTTTCTTGTTTTTTTGCAGCATAATATTAGATTTTGCATTTTTAAAATTAAAGAAGTAGCACAGAGCTAAAATGGACACACTAAGATTTAATAAATATATTTTTCCAGCTGTGTATATTATCAGACACATAATTCTGAGTCATCCACATTATTCCTATTCAAGGAAGCACCTATGATTCAAGCCCATTAAAAGTGGTCAACAGAAAGAGTATTTTGAGGTATGGAGATGGTATTTTGAAATGCACATCTATTCCTACAACATCTCTGAACTTGGCATAATTTATAAACAAATAGAGGCAGATTATAGCTAAGTAGATAGGAAGGTAGGTAGGTAAATATATGAATAAAGAGATCCTTCCATTATATGTCAAATGTTACATATGAAAAATTATTAGGCAAAATGTACTACTATAAAATTATTTTTTAAGTTCATAAACTAGCAATTTTCAGTATTTATTAATTACTATCTAATTAAAGGTTGTGCTAAATAGCTTGAAAGACCATCTCTCAAATTCTCTTAAACAGCTTTATTGAGGTACTATTGATTACAAAAACTGAACATATTTAATGTGTACAATCAGATGAGTTGGGGGTTCTTGACTTATAGTATGTTGGGGACATTTGGTCTTCTAGTTTAGATCCTCTGCCATTTTTATCTACCCAGTCTTCTTCTGCATTTTTCCTTAGAAGGCAGAATAAGATTCTCTTATCCAGTTTCTGTAATTATTTCAAAAGACACAGACTCACCATTTGGGCCCTGCTATTGACACTGCTGTCTCAGATATTTCTGCCTCTTCTAATCCAAGGTTAAAAAATAATAATTAGTTCAAAAGAAGGGTTTGCCAGAAACTTACCCACTTGCTTAACAAATGCTTTCTATTTCTTTTTCATACTTTTTTCCTTCCCCTTCCCCTCCCTCTCCCTCTCCTCCTTCCCCTTCTCTTTCTGAATTTTATGTTTGACTGGATACCACCTTCAGAGATCCTAGCCAAGCTAAAGAACATTTTGTTTATGATAACAGCTAATAGTTATTTAATGCATATGCTTTGTGCCAGCTTTTTTTTTTTTTTTAATGTTTAGCATTTAGCGTCTCATTTAATCCACACAAATACATTCCCTAGTATAGGATTTGGGAATAATTGTATGGGATTTGTATCCATTAACATGGGAAAAGGGGTCATTCAGAGAGGTAGGTTCTATACTCAGATATCAAACTCGGTAGAGCCAAGCCAAGAATGCAGGTAGCCAATCTTCTCAACTAATGGCCTCACTCTACCCATCCTGTGATGTGGATTAAAGCCAAGCTTAAGCAGCACTTAAGTCATTAACACTTGAGTCAGTCATTAACAGTTTTTGTTATATATAGATTCTTGTATGGGTTTTAAGTAATTATCAGTCCCTTCAGGAAGGAATAAAACTCATATATGGGTTGTGTATCATGTTGGGAAAACTGAACAGCAACAGATCTTGAATAGAATCCATTTCCTCTTCGTTGTCTTCTAAAAATTCACTTGTGACATTACTCTGTCCTCTCTTATTTTTCAGAAGCTCTTTCTCAGTATCATCTGTAGAATCATTTTCTTCCACATGCTCTCCAAATATTGATGGTCTCCTTTCTGTCAAATTCTGAGTGATATGAGCCATTCAGCATGAGTGACCACCTGTGTGTGTGAATGACTTCTGAATCCCCTTGGCTAGACCATGTTTTCTGTGTGCTCTGGATTAATATACACCATTGTGTCATTAAGAGCTATGCTAAGACTTTTCCAAAGGGATAAAATTAAACTCACCAATGTCCTTCCTACCCCAATGCCTTTCCCCCGTATTTTTATGTATTGTTAGCCTCATCATTGGCCCCAAAGAGAAGCCACCAATGCACTTTGGTGGTTCTCCCTTTAACATTCTCCTAGTCACTAAGTCCTGTAGATTTTGTTTCCCAAATGTTGTTTAAATATGCTTCCTCCTTCCCATTCATTTTATTGCTGATGTACTTTGTGTTTATATTCTGATTTATAGGCTGTTATAATAAACCCCTAGTTGGTCTTCATTGATTTTTTTCATCATGTTCCATTTTCCACTTTAAAACCCAGTGTCCTTTCCAAAAAACACACTCTCTTACTGTTGCTTACAGGTTATAACCTTTGACAGTTCCACACACCAGTGGAAAATGGCTGGCTCCTTTATGTAGTATATAAGGTCTCATAACAATATTTTAAAAACTTGTTTAATGTTTGTTTATTTTTGAGAGAGAGTGTGTGTGAGTGGGGGAGGGACAAAGAGAGAGGGAGACACACAGTCTGAAGAAGGCTCCAGCTCTGAGCTGTCAGCACAGAGCCTGATGTGGGACTTGAACCCATGAATCGTGAAATCATGTTATGAGCTGAAGTCAGACACGTAACCACTGAGCCATCCTGGTGCCCCAAGGGCCCACTGTCTTTTCCCACCTCCTTTATTACCTACATTTTCCACTGTGCTATACTCACCCCAAACTTCTTTCTTTCCCTACACATATCTTTTTCTCATTAAAAACAAAACAAAACAAAATAAAAACTGGTATTCATTCTCTCTGAGCTCTCTCCCTTGATTACTTAAACCAGAATAATTCTACATCTTTCATCCATGGTATAAATTGCAACCCCTTCATAGAAGAATAGCCATTGGTAGGGAAATCATTCCCTTTCTTTGTTTGATAATACTCTCTTCTTACATCTACTGTTGCAGTTGGCATACTGAATTTTCTTTTCTTTTCCTTTTTTTAAGTTTATTTATTTTGAAAGAGAAGAGAGAGCACAAATGGGGGAGAGGCAGACAGAGAATCCTAAGCAGTCTCCATGCTGCCATAGCAGAGTTCCATATGAGGCTCAAACTAATGAAACTGTGAGATCAAAACCTGAGCCGAAATCAGGGGTCAGATGCTTAACTTACTGAGCCACCCAGACATCTCTAAATTTATTTTTCTTAACTTAATAGTTCTCCAACATAAATTTCTTCCTTCCTTTCTTCCTTCCTTCCTTCCTTCCTTCCTTCCTTCCTTCCTTCCTTCCTTCCTTCCTTCCTTCCTTCCTTCCTTCCTTCCTTCCTTCCTTCCTTCCTCTTTCTCTCTCCTGGATATGAACCTGTAATTTTCTTTTCTTATAGTGTCCTTTTCTGATTTTTGTATCAGGGTAATGCTAGGCTCATAAAATGAATTTGGAAGTGTTCCCTCCTCTTTGATTTGCTTTTTGTTTTTTTGTTTGTTTGTTTTTTGAAAAGTTTGGGAAGAACTGGTATTATTTATTCTTTAAATGTTTGGTAGAACTCACTAGTGAAGCCATCTGGTACTGGTCTTTTGTTTGTTGGTAGGGTTTGATCACTAATTCAGTCTTCTGACTAATAATAAGTCTATTTCTTCATGATTTAGTCTTGATAGTCTGCATATGTCTAGGAATCTGTTTATAGGTTGTCCATTTTGTTGGCCTATAATAGTTCATAAGATTATATTTCTTATGATCTGTTGTATCTATGTGCTATTCAGCATTCACAGTAGTAGGTATTTATACAGAGAATATAAAAACACTAATTCAAAGGGATTCATGCACTTCCATGTTTATAGCAGCATGATCTACAATAGCCTAATTATGGGCTATCCATAATTAATTGAGTATCCATTATTTGATGAATAGTTAAAGAAGATGGGATATAGTTATATGGTGGAATATTACTTAGCCATAAAAAAGAATGAAATCTTACCATTTGTAACTTGGATGGAACTAGAGAGTATTATGCTAAGTGAAATGAATATATATCAGAGAAAGAAAAATACTATATGCTTTCACTCATATGTGGAGCTTAAGAAACAAAACAATTCATTTCTGGTTTTATTCATTTGAGTTCTCTTTTTTTGGTGAGTCTGTCAAAATAGATTTACTCTATTTTATCTTTTAAAAAAACAGATCTTAGTTTGAGTGATCTTTCTTGTTATATTTTAGTCTCTATTTAATTTATTTTTTCTTTGAGCTTTTAATTCTTTCCCTCTAATAACTTTAGGTTTTCCTTGTTCTTTTTTCCCTAGTTCCTTGAGGTTGTTTATTTGAGATCTTTCTTGCTTCTTAATGTGGGCACTTATCACTATGAAGTTCTGTCTTAAAACTGCTTTTTCTGCATCCCATAAGTTTTAGTATATTTCCATTTTCATTTGTCTCAAGGTGTTATTAAATTTATCTTGTAATTTATTCTTCAACTCATTGGTTGCTCATTAATATGTTGTTTGATTTCTGTAATTGGTAAATTTTCCAGTTTTCTTCCTTATGATTGACTTTTAGTTCATACCATTGTGGTTGGAAAAGATGCCTGGTATGATTTCAACCTTCTTAAATTTATTAAGACTTTTCTGTGACCTAACATATATTATATCCTAGGGAGAGTTTCATGTGTGCTTGAGAAGCATATGTATTCTGCTACTTTTGAATGAAAATGCCTATAAATGTCTGTCAGATCCATCTGGTTCAATGTGTCAATTAAGTCCATTGTTTCTTTGTTGATTTTCTGTCTGGATGATGTATCCATTGATGAAAATGGGGGTACTAAAGTTCCCTACTATTACTGTATTGCTGTCTATTTCTCCTTTTCAAATCTGTTCATATTTGCTTTATATAAGGACAATTTCAAGATGAATAGTATATGGTATTAGTTGTACAGACTTTATAAAATCTTCCCCTGTAAAATGTTTTGGTCCATAATAGATGAACAGCAAATATTGCTAAGCTAATAAATGATGAGTAGAGCATAATTATGAAATTTGTTTAAAATTGAAAGTATTTAATATTTATCTTAGAAAGCATGAATACACAGTGTAAGATATCTAGTGTGAATGCCATACAACCTGAAAAGAGGATACTTGCATTAATATAAAGCAATAATTTATTCACATAATAACAAAACATCGTTATAAAATTCTTATTACTACACTGAAAAAGACTTTCAGGCATTTATTTTCACAATACAGATCGGTAACAAAACGGATATTTTAAGGTCAAAAATGCTAAGTTAGACTTGGGCAAATGTAAGATGGCTTATTGGAAAGAAGTTGGAATAATTAATCTTGCAGACAAAGTACCTGACATTTGATTAATAAAATCAGAATATCAGGTTAGGGTAAAGGTTAGTTAAAAAAAAATGAAGTCTTTTCTTTTCTCCTTAACATTACTTTACAGACAATTTTGATGCCAATAATTTTACCAATACTGTTTTCTACATATATTATTCTGCTCAGGAATTTTGTTCAATTTATCTTTTAAATTTCAAACAGTATCTTTCAAACTTCAGCATGCATATGAGATACTGGTAATAGTATAGGCTCAGATGAAGTGGGTCTGGGTAAGGTCCATGTTTCTGCAATTCTAAAAAGTTCCCTGGTGATTTCAGTACTGCTTGTCAGAGGACTACACTTTGAGTAGACAGTATTTATGGCAGTGTCTCACAATTTTGTTGACAGTGGTATTGTCAGAAAACCATTGATCATCAGGAAATACAAATAAAAGCTACAATGAAATATCACCTCACACCTGTCAGAATGGATAAAATCAATGCACAAGATACAACAGGTGTTGGTGAGGATGCAGAGAAAGGCAAACCCTCTTGCACTGCTGGTGGAAATGCAAACTGGTGCAGCCACCCTGGAAAACAATATGGAGGCTGCTTAAAAAATAGAACTACCCTACGATCCAGCAATTATAGTACTAGGTGTTTATACATGGAATACAAAAACACTAAATCAAAGGGATACATTCAGTCTGATGTTTAAGCAGCAGCATCTACAATAGCCTAATTATGGAAATAGTCCAAGTGTCCATTGATTGATGAATGGATCAAGAGATGTGGCATATTTATATCATGGGATATTACTTGGTCATAAAAAAAGAAAGAAATCTTACCATGTGTAACAATGTGGATGGAGCTAGAGAGTATTATGCTAAGTGAATTATATCAGAGAAAGACAAATATCATATGCTTTCACTCATACGTGGAGCTTAAGAAACAAAACAAATGAGCAAAGGAAAAATAAGTCAAACCAAAGGGAACATCAAAATGACCAATAAGCACATGAAAAGATGCTCAACATCACTAATCATCAGGAAAATGCAAATAATAACCTTAATGAGATATTACCTCTTACCCTATTAGAATGATTACCACCAAGAAGACAAGAGAAAATAGGAACTGGAGGTGATATGGTGAAAATTTTATACATTATTGGTGGGGATGTAAATTGGTCCAAGAAATATGGACAATAACATGGAGATTCCTTAGAAAGTTAAAAATAAAATCACCATAAAATCCAGCAGTTTCTCTATTGGGTACAGACATACATTGGTTTATTCGGCTTTACTTTACTGAACTTTAAAGATACAAATCGAAGGTTTGTGGCAATCCTCAGTTGAGTACATTGGTTATCACCATTTTTCCAAAAACATTTGTTCACTTTGTATCTTTGTGTCAAAATTTTGGTGATTTTTACAATATTTCAAACTTTAACATTATCATATATGTTAAGGTGATCTATGATCAGTGGTCTTTGATGTTATTATTGTAATTATTTTGGGGTGCCACAGACCACACCCATATAAGATGGTAAACTTAATCCATAAATGTTATGTGTGTTCTGACTGCTCTGCTGAGGGCCATTGCCTCATCTTTGTCCATTTCCTCAGGTCCCTCTATTACCAAAGAGAGGTAATTAGGCCAATTAATAATTCTAGAGTGGCCTTTAAGTGTTCAGGTGAAAGGAATGATTGTGTATCTCTCACTTAAAATCAAAAGCTAGAAATGATTAAGCTTTGTGAGGAAGGCAAGTGGAAGCCAATATAGGATGAAAACTAGGCTTCTTGTATCAAGTTTGAATGAATGCAAAGGAAAAGTTCTTGAAGGAAATTAAAAGTGCTACTCCAGTAAACACAAGCATGATAAAGCAAAGAGTCTTGTTGCTAATATAAAGTTTTTGTAGTCTGACCAGAAGATCAAACCAGTTACACCATTCCTTTAAACCAAAGTCTAATCCAGAGCAAGGTCCTAATTCTTTTCAGTTGCATGAAGATTGAGAGAGGTGAGAAAGCTTCAGAAGAAAAGTTTGAAACCAGCATAGGTTGGTTAATGAGGTTTTAGGAAAGAAGCCATCTTCATAACATAAAAGCACAAGGTGAAGCAGCAGGTGCTGATGTAGAAGCTGCAGCAAGTTACCCAGAAGATACAGCTAAGAGAATTATTGAAGGTCTAGACTAAGTAGCAGATTTTCATTGTAGACAAAACAGCTTTATGTTGGAAGGAGATTCCATCTGGGACTTTCATAGCTATAGAGGAGAAGTCAGTGCCTGGACTCAAAGCTTCCAAGGGATAGGCTGACACTCTTGTTAAGAGCTAATGGAGCTGGTGAGTTTAAGTTGAAATCAGTGTTCATTTACCCTTTCAAAATTCCTAGGGCCCTGAAGAATTATGCAAAATAGACTTTGTGTGTTCTCTATAAATAAAACTACAAAGCCTGGATGATAGCACATCTGTTTATGACATGATTTACTGCATATTTTAAAACCACAGTAGGTCTCCTGCTGAAAAAATAAATTCCTTGAAAATATTACTGCTCATTGACAGCACACCTGGTCTCCCAAGAGCTCGGATAGAGACTGACAAGGTTAATATTGTTTTCATGTCTGCTAATACAGCATCCATTCCTTAGTCCATGGATCAAGGAGTAATTTTGACTTATGAGTCTTACTTATTATGTAAGAAATACATTTCTTAAGGTTATGACTGCCATAAAGAGTGATTCCTCTGATGGAACTGGCTAAAGTTAAAAACCTTCTGAAAGTGTTCATTATTCTAGATGCCTTCAGAATATCTGTGATTTATGGGAAGAGGTCAAAATATCAACATTAACAGGAGTTTGAAAGAAATTGAATCTAAGTTCATGGATAACTTTTAGAGGTCCAAGACTTCATGGAGGCAAGATGCAGTAGACATAGTGAGAGATTTAGAATTAGAAGTAGAACCTGAAGATGTGACTGAATTGCTGCAATTTCATGATCAAAGTTACTGGGATGAGGAGTTGCTTCTTATGGATGAACACAGAATGTGGTTTCTTGAGATGAATATACTCCTGGTGAAGATGCTAGAAAGATTGTTGAAATGACAACAGAAGATTTAGAATATTACATAACTTAGTTGAGAAAGCAGTGGCAGGATTTGAGAGCATTGACTCCATTTTTGAAAGAAGTTCTACTGTGGGTAAAGTGCTATCAAATAACATCACATGCTACAAATTGTCCATGAAGGATAGAACAAATTGTCATGGCAAATTACAGTGTTGTCCCATTTTAAGAAATTGCCACAGCCACCTCAGCCTTCAGCAACCACCACCTTGATTAGTCAGCCACCATCAGTATCAAGTCAAGACCCTTCACTGGCCAGAATATTATTACTTATTAAAGCGCAGATGATGCTTAGCATTAAGCATTTTTAATTACTGCATGTACAGTTTTTTAAGACTTAATGTTTGGATATGAGTATACTGCAATCAACCACCTAGTCTTTTAATAGCACATCCAGTAAGCTTATATTTCATGATGCATTTGCTTCTCAGATTAAAACTCTCTAAGAACATACAAAAGTAGCAGATAGCTATCTGTGGAAAAATTTTTTTAACTTGAAGTATATTCTAAAATAGGCATCCTCATCTGAGTATATAAAACCTCCTTCATTGTTGTGTGCACCCCAATTTGCAGTTTGGAAAACTTGCTGTATTAAAATTCTGTCAGGACATATTTCTTTGAATACGGATGTCCTCTCCCAAACACTGGTTATTGCAATAGCATTTATCAAGTATAAAAGAAGAAAAGCCACTAAGGCCTGAGGTTTTAAAAAATTCTCGAAGCTTAGTTTAATTTAACATACTGTTTTCTCTTCAATATGTGATGGCACAGGAATGTCATTAAATGAAGGTGTAGTAATACAGGGAAGCATTTAAATTGCAGAAGTAAAAAAAAGTTATATTTATAATTTTGATGGGTTTATTTATAGGGAAGATTTTTCTTCCCTACAATTATTTCTGGAATGTCAAATTGCTTCCATTATTAAAAGTTGAAACTGTTAGTTTAAAAAACCCTTAATGCCCTTGCACACTTAATTAAAAGACTATAGTAGATAATATGAACAGAACTTTCATATATGCTAGAAAACTGAAAAATTCACTTGATTTGCTTTATTGCAATATTTGCTATATACTTCAGTGGTCTGGAATCAAGCCCACAATATATCTGAAGTACTCTTGTACCATATTCATTTAGAAAATGAGGGAAAGTGAGAGCATTGGGATGCCTGGGTGGCTCAATTGGTTAAGCGTCTGATTCTTGATTCCAGCTCAGGTCATGATCTCATGGTTTGTGAGTTCAAGCCCTGTGTTGGGGTCTGTGCTGACATTACAGAGCCTGCTTTGGATTCTCCTTCCCTCCCTCCCTCTCTCTCTGCCTCTCTCCTGCTCATCCTTTCTCTTTCTCTCAAAATAAATAAAAACAATAATAGCATTTTCATTGTGATGTAATGAGGAGTAAGTAAGTTAATAAAAATCAGGCAATATGCATTCATATGTACACTATTAGTAATATATAATTTTGTTACTATAGTTATATTATTAATATTATAAATGTAGTTATCATAACACAAATAGAATAAGTGTAGCTTATCTTATGGATGCTGTGATGAAAACCAATAGAACTAATCAGTATATAATCCTAGTAAAGCTACATATGTTTCTAGTTCTACCCTTGCACTCACTGCTGTTATTCTTAATTCCTACACCAACACTTCTTATACAATTTGTATTCTTACAGTATTTATATTGTCATTGACAGTTTACAAAGAACAATAATAAGCTCATTTAACTCTCATAACAATTTTTGTGGAGTAATTATTAACCTAGAGATGAGGATTCTAAAGCTTGAAGTTGTTTAGAAACTACCTCAGTTTCAAACAGCTAGTAAATAGTAAAACTGTAGTCAAAACCAGAGTCTCTCTGTGAAGCTGGTACTACTCTGATATCCAGACAAAAATATCACAAGAAAGAAAACTATAGACCAATATCTATTGTAAATGTATATGCAAAAATCCTCAAGAAAATGGCAGCAATTTATAAAGAGTATTATATACTGTGAACAAATGAGGTTTATGCCATGAACACATGATAGGCTAAACTTAATCAACCAATACAGTACACCATAGTAATAGCATAAAGGGGAAACATAACAAAAAGCATGACATATGATTATCTTAATACATGTAAAAATAAGTTGACAAAATCTGACATATTTTCATGACAAGAATACTCTGTGATCTAGGAATAGAAGGGAACTTCCTCAATTTGACAAAGAGAATCTTTGAAAACCCACAGCTAACATACTTAACGGTGAAAGACTAAAAGCTTTCCCTATAAGGTCAGAAAAAAGACAAGGAGGTAGACTCTCACTCTATTCACCATTGTACAGGAAGTTCTAGACAATTTGGCAAGAAAAATAAAAAGTGATCCAAATTTGAAAGGAGAAAGCAAAATTATATTGCAGATATTATCTTATATATAGAAAAATGCCAAGTTTCCACACACACAAAACTACCAGAGTTAAAAGAGTTCTAAAAAGTTTTAGGCTATAAATCAATATGCAAAAAGTAGCTGATTTCTATATACTAGCAATGAAAAATTCAAATATGGAATTAGCAAAACAATTTTTGGTATTATTTACAATAACACCAGAAAAAATAAAATGCTTAAGAATGCAAATTATATACACTGAAAAAAAAAATTGTTGAAAGCAATTCAACCTAAACAAGTTGAAAGACATGCCGTGTTTGTAGATTGGAAGACAATATTAAGATAGTAACACTCTGCAAATTGATCTACAAATTCAATACAGTCTCTATCAAAATTCCAAAACTGCCCCTTTTTAGGTCTTTTTTTTCAAAAATGGACAAATTGATCCTAAAATTCACGTGGACTACAAAGGATTCCAAATAGCCAAAATAATCTTTTTAAAAAAAACAGAATTTGTGGACTTACTCTTCTCAATCTCAAAACATACTTGAGAGCTACAGTAATCAAAACACTGCTATACTGGTATGAGGATAGATTTATAAATCAAAGAAAGAGAATTCTGAGTCCAAAAATGAGCCCATACATCTATGGCTAATTGATTTTCAATGTTACCTAGACCATACAACAGGGAAAAAAGTTGTTGTTTTTTTTTTAACTGATGATACTGGGACAACCAGATATGCATATTTAAAGAAATGACTTTGAACCTCTTTTTCACACTGCATTAAAAATTAACTCTAAACAGACCAGACCTAAATGTAAATGCTAATACAATAAAATCTTAAAAAGAAACATGGGTGTAAATCTTTGTGACCTTCGATTAGGCAATGGCTTCTTAAATATAATACCAAAAGCAAAAATAACAAAACCTAGATAAATTGACTTCATTAAAATTAAATTTTTTTTTAAATTTTACATCAAAGGACACTGTTAAGAATGTGAAAATACAATAGATAAACAGTTGCAAATCAGGTGTCTGATAAAGTTCTAGTGACCAGCCTATATTTTTAAAAATGCTTACAAGCCAACAAATATATATATATTTAAAAGGTAAACAATTTGAATAACTATTTCTCTAAAGAAGTGGCCAATAAGAATGTGAAAGGGTGTTCAGCATCATTGGTTATTAGAGGGATGGAAAGTTAACCCACAGTGAGATACCACTTAACATCCATGAGGACAGTGACAATAATAAAAACAATGGAAATAACAAATATTGGTAAGAATGTGGAGAAATTGGAAAATTTGTCCATTGCTAGTGGTAATGTACAAGGGTATAGCCATTTTGGAAACCAGTTTGGCAGTTTCTTAAAAAAAGGGAGGGTTACCATATGAAACAGTAATTCTGCTAGGTATATAGCTAATATAACTGAAAACATAAGTTCACACCAAAACTTACAGATGGATGTTTATAACAGCATTATTTAAACTAGTCAAAAAGTGGAAACAACCCCATAATCCATCAACTTCTGAACTGATAAAATAAAAGTGATATGTCCATACAGTAGAATATATTCAGTAAAAGAAAAAAAAATACTGGTATATGCTGTAACATAGATGAACCTTAAAAATACTATGTTTAATACAAGAAGCCAGAAACAAAAGCCCACACATATCCTATGATTTCATTTATGGGAAATTTCCAGATTATTTAAATCCAGTTTCAAGCACGTGGGAACGTAGAGGAATGGGAAGGTATGGAGTTTTTCTTTTGGGTGATGGAAATATTCTCAAATTAGGTTAATATTGTAAATAAATTTAAAACCACTGAGTTTTGTACTATAAAAAATTTTAACTGGTGTCCTTTATGTTACGTGAATTTTATCCCAGTTAGAAAATATAAACAATAAAACAAAGGAGATTCTCACTCAATGCAAATTTTCACAGTGGCACTGTGTAGTTCAATGACTGCATTTTTTACCTAATTAAAAGCTTGAAGAGTTGCTTTTAACATTGGAATTCATACATGAATATCTTTTACCATAACCATATAGAGTGCATACTAAGTATGTTTGTAGAAATAGCATTCTCTACAATCTCTTTCAGAGAATAAAAGCATAGAAAACATGTCCTAACTCATTCTTTGAGGCCAGCATTCCCTAAAATACAAAACTGGACAAACATGTTACTAAGAAAGAAAATGACAGACTAATGTTTCTCATGAACTTAGATGCAAAAATACTAACATAATTAGTGAATTAAATCCAACAAGTATGAAAAAAAACTTATGCTACAAATAAGTGGGATTTGTCCCAGGTATGCAAGGCTGGTTCAACTTTCCAAAATTTAATTAATGTAAACCACCACATCAATAGTCTAAAAACAAATAAAAATCATATGATCATATCAATAGTTGCAGAAAAAGCATTTGATAAAATCTCACATCCATTCATGATCAAAACTCTCAGTAAACTAGGAATAGAGAAAAACTACTTTAAGGATGTCTATTAAAAAAAAAAACTTAGCAGCTACCATCATACTCAGTGGTGAGAAACTGAAGTTTTTCTCTAAGATCATGTACAAGGCAAGGATATCCTCTCTCATCTCTCCTTTTCCACATTATAATACAAGTCCTTGCTAATGTAATTAGGCAAGGCAAGGAAATAGAATGTATACAGACTGGGAAGGAAGAAATAAACTGTTATTGTTCATTAATGTTCATAGATGACTTTGTCTACCTAGAAAATGCAAAAGAATCAACAACAACAAAAAAAACTCCTGAAGCTAATTAGCAACTACAGCACATTTTCAGTATATGAGTTTAATATTCAAAAGTGATTGCTTTCCTATAGGTCAAAAATAAGCAATGGAAATTGAAATTAAAAACATAATTACATTTACATTATTTCTCAAAAAATTAAATACTTGGATATAAATATAACAAAATATGTACAAGATTTATATAAGGAAAACTACAAAATGGAATCAGAGAACTAAATAAATAGACATTCCCCGTTCATGGATAGGAAAGTCCAATATTGTCAAGATGCCAGTTCTGCTTACTTGATCTCTACATTCAGTGCAATCCCAATTAAAATCCTGACAAACTGTTTTATGGATGTCAAGAAAACTGATTCTAAAGTTTATATTGAGAGGCATAAGGGGAAGAATAGCCAATACAGTATTGAATGAAAGAACAAAGTTGGACTGACAGTACTTGACTTTAAGAATTACTCTAAAGCCACAGTCATTAAGACAGTCTGCTATTGAAATAATAAGAGTCACGGAACAAAACAGCCCAGAAACATCCTTTGATCTTTGACAAAGGAGCCAAGGTGAAGCAATGAAGCAAAGACAGTCTCTTCAACAAATGATGCTGGAACAACTGGACATTCACATGCAACACAAGACCAAAAAAAAAATAAAATATGGATCTAGACACAGGCCTTACACTTTGCATTTAAAATTAACTCAGAAATCTATCACAGATATAAATATAAAACTCAGATTTGTTATACTTGTAGCAGATAACATAGCAGAAAACCTAGATGACTTTGGTCATGTCTGTGACTTTTTAGGTATAGTACCAAAGGCATGATCCATGAAAGAAATAATTGATAGATTGCATTTATTAAAATTAGTTACTTCTACCCTGTGAAAGACAATATCAAAATAATAAGATGAGCCACAGATGGGGAAAAACTATTTGCAAAAGACACATTTGATAGAAGACTGTTATCCAAAATATACACATTTCTAAACCTCAACAAGGTGTAATAAATAACATATGAAGACAGATGGTGACTGCATTTATTGTGGTGAGGATTGAGTAATGTATAGAATTGTCAAATTGCTATACTCCTAAAACTAATAGAATTTCATATGCCAACTATACTTCAATAATACAATTTATAAAAACACAAAAACCTGGTGAGGGGGGTGGGGATTACAGGAAAACAAAAGAAAACAAAACTCAACAAAACAACATACAACCTGATTTAAAAATGGCCCAAACACCTTAGCAGACACTACACCAAAGAAGATACACAGATGGCAAAAAAAAAAAAAAAAAAAAAGTATATGAAAGGATGGTCACATCATATATTATTAGTGAATTACATATTAAAATAATTAAATACCACTACCCACCTATTAGAATGGCCAAATTCTAGAACACTGATAACACCTAGTCCTGGTGAAAGTGTGGAACAAAGGAACTCTCATTCATTGTTTGTGGGAATACAGAATGGTATAGCCACTTTGGAAGAGAGTTTAGTGGTTTCTTGTAAAACTAAACATAGTCCTACTATATGATTCATTAATTTGCTACTTGGTTCTTACCTAAAGAAGTTGAAAACATATGTCCATAAAAACACCTGCATACAGATTTTTATAGCAACTTTATTCAAAATTGCCCAAACTTGGGGCACCTGGGTGGCTCAGTCAGTTGAGCGTCTGACTTTGGCTTAGGTTACAATTTCACAGTTCATGGGTTTGAGCCCTGCATTGGGCTCTGTGCTGACATTTAGCTCAGAGCCTGGAGCCTGTCTTAAGATTCTGTGTCTCCCTCTCTCTCTGACCCTCCCTTCTTCATGTTGCCTCTCTCTCTCTGTCTCAAAAATAAATAAAACATTTTTGAAAAAGTGCCCAAACTTGAAAGGCAACCAAGATGTCCTTCAATAGGTAAATAGGTAAGTAAACTGTGGTACATCTAGACAATTGAATATTTTTCAGTGCTGTCAAGTTATCAAGGCATAAAAAGACATGAAAGAATCTTAAATGAATATTCCCAAATGAAAAAAGGTCATAATATATGATTCCAACAATATAGTATTCTTAAAACCACAAAACTATGAAGAAAGAAACTGAATTAAAGAATATATGTGCTTTCCAGGAGTTAGGGGATAGAGAAGGATGAACAGGTAGAGCACAGAAGATATTTAAGGCAGTGCAAATACTCTATATTATAGTATAATGATAGACACATGTCATTATACATTTGTCCAAACTCATAGGATTTGCCATACTGAGAGTGAGCCCTAATGTAAGCTATAGATTTTGGATGATTATGATATATCAATGTAGGTTTCTCAATTGTAAATAATGTACCTCTTTGGTGGAGGATGTTGATGATAGGAGAGGATGTGTGTGTGTGAGGGCAGGGAGTATGGAAAGTTGTATACTTTCCTTTCAGTCATGCTGTACACTTGAAACTACTCTCAAAAAATGAAGTCTTTAAAAATAAATAAAATTAATTTTGTGACACAGTAAAGTGGATAATGTATTTTATATAGGAAATCAGATCATGTGCCTTAATGATTACATGCCAAGTCCACTGCTTACCGAAGAGTGAATTGCCACTATTTCAGCCAAGTATTATTTTTAAGGAAGAGAGACCCAGTAAAATGAGCTCAAGAAAAAAAATAACATTCAATAAAGAACATAGGGGTATCTCAATGAACTCAAGCCCAAAAGTATAGCAGGATCTCATGCAGCCAGAGACTGATGTTTGGAAAGGCAGGTATTGCACTAGTACTCTCCTTCTTCATAGGCCATCTTTCAGTGTGGCTGAGAGTAATGTGTAGTTCTCCCCAGAAGTTACAGTCTGTACTTTTTATAGGATTGCTCTGAAACTCATTATCTTTCTCTGCTCCCTGCTATTTTTCTATTTTAGCCATTTGCTACTGTAAACAGGAAAACGAACCTTTACATTATGGAAAGAAATGAATTAATAGAGTAGTACAATAGACAAAAGATTATGTCCTTTCTAAGCTAAAGATTTAGTAACAGGCAACAATATGCTTATGTCTTCAGGAATTTCTGAGGTTTTACATAAACCAAGATGACACATGTATAGTTTTTCATAAAAATCACTTTTTTGTAAAGGACTCTTCTGCATTCAGTTCAGTCTATCAACAGGTAGTGATTCACCAATAGCTACATGCCAGTACTAGGTTCTAGGTACAAAAAAAATCAGGCACATTTATGCCTTAAAGCATATAATAAGAATATTATGTATAGCATTTACACCTAAGAGCACATAGAAGGATATTTATTTGCTTTGGGAAATAATATCACCTTGAGGGTATAACAATTTCCCTTCAATTCTGCTCTTCAGCACAGCTTAAAAGTATAATCAGAATTTTTTAAATATATGAAATGTATACAATTTTATAATTGTGTTCTTTAAGAATCCAAATTTTATTACATTATTACTACTAATAAAGGAAAGAGCTGGCCATACTGAAAACTTTTGGTTCTTTACTGTGGGGAAAAAATAGAGTAATGGTAAAAAAAAAAATGCATATTTCTAGAATTGGATCATGACCACTCTGCTCAAGGATTCTGCCATTTTCTAGTTTGGGAAAATTACCTAACTAACTTCTACATGTCTCACTTTCTCCATCTGAAAAAATGGTGTGATAACTAATAAGACCTACCTCATAGAGTTGTCAACATCAACTGAGTTAATAAACATAATGTGCTTGGCACAGGACTTAGATCATGTAAGCACTCATCGAATGTTGACTCTTCATGTTGTCTCACAAACAAGTGAGACATTCTGTTATCAACTTGCTTCCATTCTGTTATCAACTCTCACAACCTTTCCACTGGAGGCTATCAGTCTCTATTCTTCAGTTCAGAACTTAGATAACATCCTCCTCCATTGACCCCACTTTGTCCTAGTAGATGTCTCTTCCTGCACTTTCAGACCATTTTAGATGTACATATACGGGCATTTGCTTTATTGAATTGAATCACTTACTTACTCCTCTATGCTTCATGTGACAAAAATTGAATGAGAGAACACTGTTTGTCTGTGTTCAACATGGGAGAGCAATAGAGCATGACTTCTAGAGACTGTGGAATAAAAGAACCATTCAGGGAACGTATCAGATCTGATCATACAGGATAGGAGGCAAGAAGGGACAGAGAGAACCTAGTCTGAAATAAGACGTAAGTAAATAAAGGAGGGAGTAAAAGAAGAATGGGAAGAAAAAGAGTCAGAAATGATATAGAGTAATTTGCATCATGCAGTTTTGATTATTAACATCTGAGTCTTCTAGGCATGAGGTTATTTCACCTCAGTAACCCACTCCAGAGTTTCTCCTAAGAGGAACAAGTTATCGGAAGTAACTTCCCCCTTTTTTCCTGAAAAATAGATTTCTAGCCCCTCCCATGATTCAGAGACTTTTCCAAAAAGATTTAGCAAGGCTGTCTTATAAGAAAATGTAGTGTTTGGAGTCAGATAACTTTCTGCAAAACTAATGCATTTATTTGGGGAATATGTAAGCTCAGCACAGTCATTACCAAGAGTGCTCAGACTTGATTTTATTTTCATTCCAACAGAAAAGAAGGAAGGAAAACAACTTCTTTTCAAAACCTGAAAAGTCACCTCTCTGTTCCTTGCTTCAATTTATTCTTCAAACTACACAGCAAAACAGAGAAATAAGCTTTAAACATACTATTACCATGTAGTCAGCCTTCTTCAAGAAAGTAATAAGATTGCTGCCTTCTGGATGATGTCTATTCAAACCACCTTTTTTGTTTTGTTTTGTTTTCTTTTCTTTTAATATCACCCATCTCCTCTCAATCCCCAGAACCGCTGCTTTTCTTATGACAAAAGGATCTTTATACTAGTCTCCCACCTAGTACCCTGTCCTCAGTCTTATTGTTCTGTAATCCATCTTCCACACCATTGCCAGAGATGTTGTGAAAGCCTGACCTTGTTCACTTCACCTTGCTTTTGTCTATGCACTCCCATGTTTTCTCCTGTTTCCAAGTTCACAAAATGCTGCCCACCCCTCCCCCCTACCTGAATACCTCCCATTCCTAACCACCTAGTAATCTTCTCTTTCTATTCAAGGAGTCAGCAAAAGAGTGCCTTTCCCTGTGGGGAGCCATTCATTTTGGTTTTCTCCAGCCTGAATTAGGTGTTGTTTCATGTTCTTGTGATACTCTGCATCCTTCTACCCAGAAACTCACAGGGTGATTCTATAATCATAACACTTCTAATCCACTGGTGTACTGTATGATCATTGGTCTGGACTATGTCTTATTGATCTTTTTGCCCCCAGCTCTTACTAAACTCCTGGGAACATAGGGAATACTCAGAAATATTTAATGAAATAGGTTCATAAAGTTATTATAGGCTGCAAAAAGTATGGTCTGGCATCAGGAATAAGAATATAAAAACTGGGACAGCCCATATAATCTGAGATCTCTGAGTAAGTAACTTAACTACAACTACTGAGGGGGCAAAATCTGGTTTGGGGTTTTATTTTCCTTTTCTTTCAAATTGTTAATATTTTCAGGTTAGAGAGTTAAAAGTGACAGAAAAAAAACTTAAGATGGGTAGTTAAACAGAATTACTTAGACTATTGTGAGTTACATTTCTTTAAAAATATGTATTAACACTTAGAGGAATTGATATGTAAAGCAAATAATATTCACACCAGGAAATCACATAGTTCTAAATCTTATTCAACAATGTTTTCAAATCTCTCCTATATACCAGACACTGTTCTAAAAATATTAATTCATTTAATTCTTATAACAACCTTAAGAGGTCATCACTAGACAAATTTGGAACTTTCTGTACTGTCTTGTTATACTGGGCTGACTCCTTTCCTCTCCATCCAGAAGAAAGATTCTGAATTGAAGGAAACAATATCTACCGATCTAAAAAATTATGTCTAAAATGATATCTAAAAGATATCAAAGCATCTAAGGAAAGAGATTACATCAAAATGAGTACTGCAATATTTATCCTCTCTAACATGCTTACAAAAAATAAAATAATACTTTGAAGTCTGAGTGAAATTTTTGTATGGTAATGGAGTACCACATACAAAATAAATCACCTATAAATTATGGACAAAAAGAAATGGAACACTCTTCAAGATAAATCCAGGCTTGTCACAACATAAAACACATATCAGAAAGATATATATTCTCATTTCTCCTTATTTACACTTCTAGTAAAGAGTGATGATTAGTTGCAGGTAGAAGATTTAAAGAGTGGACTGAAGTATAGGTGACTTGAAGTGTCACACACACACAAAAACACTGAGTACTTAGAAAATAGCCTCCTGGGTCCATATTTGTATTTTGTCAATAACAAGAAATGTAAAGACATCAGGGAATATAGATTGCAACTAAAGTAGCAACCGACTTTCCTGTGTTGAAAATAACAGCACATGGAAGAGGAAAAAACAGACATTAATAAATCAGAGGGACACATTATACCATAGGATAAAGTTAGCAGATTTGTATCAGTGAACTTGAATGAAACCACAGAAGGCCTGCTTGTCAAATTTACTGATGACAATAGGTCTGGTGAAATGGCTCATGCTTTGGATAATAGCATCAGGATTTAAGATCTGGTTAAACTTCAAATTAGAAAAATTAAACTAATGTGTGCATATATCATGGGAGCATCCTACTTACATGTCATCTCTTCACACGGACCTTTTGATCATGTTTCTAACATGGCCTTTATGATTCTTCCCTCCCCATCACTTCACTGGATTTTGTTTTAAAACATAAAATTTATCCCCTCTTAATATTTTCTTATGTATTTATTAGTTGATTTGTTCCCTTTCTGTCTTCCCTAGAAAGTAAAGTACATGAAAGCAGTAACCTTGTTTAACTTGTATCACTGAGAGTGGAATAGAAACATTAAGTAAATATTTGTCAAAGAAATCAAATGCCTATTTATTTTCCTTCTCTTAAATGACTAGTGCAGACTGGAAAAATAGAACAATAGTATTTCTTGTGAAATATGACATCTGTAGAATAATGGAAATCCCAAGCTGGGATGTGAAGAACAAAATAGTCTTGTCACAGATTAGTCACTCAACCTTTGGTAAATCGTTTAATTAACTCTAGAACCATTTCCTCATCTGTAAAACAGGGATAATCACAGTCAACTCCTCAGTGGTTTTAAAATAATGAGTATGAAAGAATTTTGCCCAATGTAAAGTGCAAAACAAATGGTTAATATAACTATCGTAGGGTTAGGGAGATTGACCTAACATTAAATGGGAACCAGGAGTGTCTTGTGACAGTTGAAGAAAGTAATTAGTCATAGGCATTGGTTGCATCCACATGATAATGTATATTTTGTACCAGCAAGACCCAGACAAAATTACCATATCTCCAAATTTCATATTATGCAAGACATTGACAAGTATCTAAAGGAAGACCCAATGAGTAGAGGTCATGGGGATAGTGTCATTTGAGAAACAGTGGAAATGTAGAGGAAAATGGGAAGAAAGGAAACAGGGCTGTGATACTCATTTTGAGTATGTGAAGGATTGTCATGTGGAAGATTTATTCCATTTAGGACCAAGATGCAAACTAGGAATTGAAAATAAAAGACTAAAAAAGTTATATGTTGGTTTAATATCTTACTTTGATGTAAAGAGCAGTTCTCTAAACCTTAGAGCAGCCCCGTGATGGTGGAAATCAGAAATTGAGGTGGTCCATCCAAACTAGGTGGGGAGAACATCAGCGAAGTTATGAGAAGGCTTCTGATATTCAGCTAAAGTTCAGGCTAAGTGATGTCTGAGATCCTTCCCCTGTACAATAGTATAATCAAATGCAATATTCCTATCACGGTTATTGATAATGAAAGGATCCTGAATTCATACTATGACATATCCCAAAATACCATTTTTAGAGACAAAATCAATTTCATTAGAGAGCGTCAGGTGACACCAGTCCTGAGTCAATAAGAAGAAAGACCAGTGGGGTGTGGTATTCATCAGAGAGCGCTTCTGCGTATACCACTACAACCCTACATCTTGCTAAGAATCTTGTTTCACCCTGTTTGATATGTAGATGTCTCCTTTGCTTGACAACATTAACTAGGAGCACATTTATGACCCTAGTGTCCTTCAAGGAATTGCTGTTGTATTTCCTATGCCACTTGGTAGTGCAAGTGCAATTCCAGCTAAGCATATCCTTCATTTCAAAAATGGTCTCATTTCCCAGTTTGGAGAAGGGGGAGAGGAGGTGCTATCCTTAAAATTCAGCAAGTGCTAAGTTGGCAAAGCCAAAGAAACCTTACAGTGTTTGCCTGAAATGACTTTTGCATGGTCCTCCTCGAGGAACCCAGTGGCCTCTCCTCATTACTTTTATGTTTACATTAAAAAGAAAAAGGCATCAACAGATCCTGTATTAACCATGTGTTGACATGAGTGTCATGTCCACAGACCTACACACGTCTGTGCATGGGTTATGGGAACTGCGCGTGAGAAATGGAGGAGAAAAGTAAAAAAGAGTGAGAAACAGGAGAAAATAATTTTCGTAACTCGCCTCCACCCCACCCCCCTCGCCCCCACCCCCACCCCCACCCCACCCCTAGCTCCAGCTCTCCCTCAGCACAGGCGGAGGCTGTGGGCTGTGGACTCCGTGCTGGAATGAGGAGTAATTGAGCCTGAGCGGAGCCCGAGGTAGCTTTCTCCCTCGGTGTCATTGCTGCAGCCTCCAGTGCCCTGTCCCTAGGTCCTCAGCCGCCTCTCTTGAAAAATCATCTGCAAAGACAGCGAAGCCGCCGCAGAAGTTGCCGGGCACAAGACTCCGGAGGCATTGGCTCAGGAACTTTTCACGTCATTTTCTGCTCGGAGCCCCTTCTCGCGTCTCCGCGCCGCCTTTCCCACCGCAAATCACAGCGCTCATGGGGCAGGGGAAGAGCGGCTTGCGGCACTGAGCGGAACCGGACTCGAGCCCGTGATGTCCGGTACCAAACTGGAGGACTCCCCCCCTTGTCGCAACTGGTCATCTGCTTTGGAGCTGAATGAAACTCAAGAGCCCTTTTTAAACCCCACTGACTATGACGACGAGGAATTCCTGCGGTACCTGTGGAGGGAATACCTACACCCGAAAGAATATGAGTGGGTCCTGATCGCCGGGTACATCATCGTGTTCGTGGTGGCTCTCATTGGGAATGTCCTGGGTGAGTGTCGTCCCGGGCAGCCCTCCAGAGGGCTGTCAAGTCCCCTCCGCCCCTGGCTGCAAAGGCTCAGAAGACCCCTCCCTCCCCTTGGGATGCAAACAAAGAGGTCGCTGCTCTCGGGGTGGGGTTTCCTATTAAAAAAAGGAAAAAAAGTTTTCTGATTTTTGGAACCAGGACCCAGCCCCTGGAGTGGTAATTCCTTTTTGCATTTGCAGGGAGAAGCAGGGAAGCGCGTTTCTTTTGCGATCACCTCGGTTACAAGAGCCAAGACAGGGGGCAGTGACGGGGTCTCAGGTGGATTGTGTTGAGTATGGGGAAATTAGTCATCCTTTTGTGTAAAGTAGCCGGTGTTTCGGGGGGTTTTCCCCGAGAGGTAAAGCTGACAAAATGCAAAGCTGTGCTCCTGAGTAGCAAGCTCTCTTTGGCCACTGGAATCATAAAGCATTTGTGAGCTAGGTAGAGTGCCCTTTGGCGAGGAGATTTAGGCTCTGTCTAGAGGTGGTAATGAAAGGGCAGCGAGTGAAGACAGAGGCAAAGCACAGAGATGCACTCACGCACTGAAACAGAAACCATGCCAGGAGCAAGCAAGAAGGAGGGGCATCTGAGAAAAGTACCAAAGAGATCGCAATCATTCATCCAGCCATCCATTCATTCATTCATTTATCCACTCAACAAATATATATATTTTTTCCAGAAAATGCTTGTTTCCAGGCTAGGGAGAATTTTGTAATATTCTTTCCCCCTCCAAGAGGGGACGGCAAGCTTAGTGCTAAGCTCTCTATTTGTTCCTGTCTGTGTTCCTATGCAAACATAGATTTCCTCGTCCATTTCCCACCTTGGCATAATTTCTGAATGTTGGGGAGGGGGTGCAGTGTGGTATGATGGTGGAGTGTATTAGGGCAGCTGGGGAATCCACTTAAAGAAAAGGAGCTTTGGAAGGGAGGGATGGACTTAACATGAATTGTGAATGGAAGGAGCATGTACCTTGATGAATGGAGAGTGGGAGGTGTTTCAGATGCAGAGGGCAGTGTAGAGGCAATCTCTGTTGAAAATGACAGTAGGAGATGAGGGAGGCTACAAGATAGATGCTCTTGATTTTTAGTTATAAAAAGGGAAGAAGATGGGTGAGGTGAGGATAGGCTGAATGGTTTTGAAGTCCAAAGCAAAGAATTGGTAGCTGCAAGGGAAGATGATAAGGAACTTACTAGGCTTTCAGCATGAATCTGATTTTTACCTTTTCTCCCCAAGTGTGTCAGTCTGGGTAGGAAGCACTCAAAGTAGTCTTTTACCAATTCATCAGGCAGAGTAGTTGCTAAGTATGTGACTGAGAAGCATTCCAGAGAGAGCTGGTAAAATATTATTTTTGAAGAGAGGTAAGAATCCTCTGAAAACTTTGTTGTTGTTTTTTAATTCTTGACGTATTATTTTCAGGATACTTTCCTTTTGTTGATTTTTTAAAGGTAGTCATAAAGGGAATCTTCGGGCGATGCAAATAAGGTGGATGAAGGTGAAAATACACATGCTTAGGGGACTTTGCTATAAACATTGTCTGTTAATAACGATCCCTTTCTTGTTTCCCTTCTTGGACTCCATTCTTAGAGTTTACACTTATTAAAACACATGGCCACTAGCATAGAAACCTATCACTGTATTATTCCAGCACTTAATGAGAAGTAAATAATCTAAATTGAACATCCATTGAGTACCTACCAGTATGCCAGATCTCTTTGCATATACCCTCACTTAAACCTCAAAGTAACCCACATTTGACAGAAGACACAGGACTTAGGGAAATGAAATGGCTTATTAAAGAACATGATTCAGATTCCACTCCATTTCTTCTGACCTCAGATCCAGAATTCTCCATTGATATTCCACTCTAGAGCTAGAAAGCATAGAGAGAATGAATTCTTTGCTCCTTGTTGTCTGCAAGCTTATTAAATGTACTTCCTGTTCTCTCTTGCATCTATGTCCTCTGTTAATAAATTAACATGAAGGGTTAATGGCTCTGTCATTGTCTCAAGAAAAATCCTATCCAGAGAGGAATGTTAATGCATTGCAGTAAAAATTTGACCTGTTTTGCAGGAATAGCTACTAATCATAACTACTTCCCTTCCCTAATATTTATTTCATACTTAATCTCTGTGATAAAATTTGTTTCCCTTTGCTTTCACTTCATCCAGTCCTTACACAGGATGTTGATGCATAGTCTCCATATTCTAACTGCATAGTTTAGGGATATAGGTTTGTTAGCCTGGAGAGTGTTACAGTTTCCGAAAGGAAACACCTCTACAGTAAGACTACGTGTTTCATAATATGGGGAAGAGAGCACTGTCCACAGCGCCAAGTGCTGAAATGGCCAATTCCATTCAGCTTAAAAAGAAAAATTTACTCAAAGCATTATGCTCTCAAGCTAACAGCTATTTTCTTCAGGACTAAATGACACTGAAATCCTCTCTGGCTGAACGGAAACCTATTCTTTACTGACATATTCTCTGAAAGTTGATGAAGTTTAAGTTTGACATTTAAACAAATGATCAGTGTCATTACTCACAGACAACTTCCTGCTCTTTAATGTCACTGTCAAATTTGCAAAATGGATTAGATTAAGAATTGCCTTTTTGCCCCTTTAGTGTAAGTAATTTTATGCATAGAGTAGCAGGACAAGGAATCACATTATTCATGTAGGATAAAGAGGCAACATTAGGCATGAAGGTGAAAGACCACAGTGTAGGCAGCAGATGTAATCCCTGACCCTTTGGGTCCATTCACCATTTGCACTTTTATGTAACTGACTACTTGGAAAAATCTCAAACTTGTTGAACTTACAAATATAATGTGATCAGTTAGAAGTCATTTCCCCCACACTGTCATTTTGTAAAGTGATGTAACAGGATATGCCCTGAGCAGAATGACAAATTCTTCATCATATCTATGTTTTTTTCTTCTTTCCACAGTTCAACTCTTTCATTGCGTACCTTCTCCCATATGTATCAGATATTTCTTCCCAATGATGGAAAGCAGTTTTCTGAGGAAAAAACAACTGCAACACAAGTCATTCAAACTAAGACAAAAGTTACTTTACATGAAACTTAATGAGTATATGCATTCTAATAAAAGACTATAGGCATGTCTGCTTATAGAATTTTAGGTCATGGGAAGAAAGGACAGAGTTCTTTTTGGAAACAGTGTTTTTCCAATATCTTCAAAATTATTCCATATCTAACCTATTCCTAAGTATGTCTTGTACTATAGCCAAGTAGATGCATTCAATTATTTGACCAGTGCATTTTGAGCAATGTTTTTAAAATTAATGTGCATTGAGGGGAGGGCTTTTGGGGAAACTAAAAGTAACATATTTGATGTTATACCTATTTCTTTTCCCTTGAGTTGAAACTGTGTGGAGTGATGGTTTCTGGTCAATTCAAACATTAAACATCTGGAGGAGATGGGCGAGTCTCTGCCTCTCTTACTTCTGCATTCAAAGATATCATGATTTTTCACCTGGAGTGCTTCTAGCTTCCCTATTGCTATCCCCATGTGAAAAATGAGGAGAACATTCACCAAATGACATCAGTCCAGCTGTGCTTCTTGCTTCTTGTGTGACTATTAGCAAGTTATTGAACTCTCCAAATCTCTCTTTTTCTAATTGAAAATTAAGGTTAATAACCCCTGCCTTGTAGAAATCTTATAAGAATATAATATATTCAGGAGTATATACACATACATATGTGTGTGTGTATTTTACCTGGCATATAGTAGACATTAAACGCCAATTTCTGTCTCTTCATTCCCATTATTGAAATCTCCCCCTGATGTAGTTTGCAGCCATCTTCTGCCTACACAGCCAGTCTGTAGCTCTTTGTGACCTCTGTCCTAGCCTTTTTATCATTTCAGAGGTTTCCTAAAAGCTATTAGTAAAATAGAGTTGGCACATGTTGTTCTCCTTTTCCATACCAGCTCCACCTACTGGCCCACTAACAGGTGTTTAGTGCCCTCATACTAACTACTTAATATTACCTTCTCACCTCTCAGTGAAAGACATTGCTAACTATCATGATAATACTCTGTCCTTCAGTTTAAATTTGCCTGCATAGGGTTCCATATACTGAGTTATGGATTGTTGTTGGGTTGTTGTTTGGTCTCTTAATGTTTTATATAGAATGTGTGCATGCACTTGTGCTTGCGGGCGTGCACGCGCGTGAGCGCACACACACACACACACACACACACACACACACACAATATGTTGGTTTAACTCAGTTGAAGCACAGAGCCTATTAAGAAATTTACCCTGGAATGGTTAAGCTAAATTGGATGGATGAGATGGAGAATATCTGTAATGGGTTGCTTCTTACAGAGCTAATCATATGTCACAGATATGGAACTGGCAGAGTTACAAGTTCCCACTACTCTTAACCCTACAAAACATTTCTTTCCTGCTTATCCTAATGCCCAGTTCACAGTTGTGGGTGTTTCTAAACCCACCCTTTCCTTCACAGGCAACAGAAAGAGGTTAGAGATAATACATTACTCATTTCTACCAAGACCTGATAGAAGTCATGAATGATGCCTAGAAAAGCTTATATTAACCATTGAGCTTTAAATTTGTGTGTTTTCATTACAGAACGTCAAATATACTTATCTGAATACGAATTAAACAGATGCCTCCACACTTTTACTAAACTCATAACCACCTAGTTTTATTGGGTAAAATAAATCATGTTTTTGATTTGAACAAAATCTCATTGGTCACTTTTTAAATGCTTGTTTCATAGATAACAGCAACATTTATCATGTTCAGAAAGAATGAGATAACATGTCTTACTGATAATATAAATGTAATGAATTCTTCCTATATTTGAAAAAAATGAGGAAAATTGAATAATGAAAATACAAACTTTCAAAAGAGGAAAAATCTAGCACTCAAATACAAATACAATATTCTAGTTTTTAAAATTGTATTGATTTCATTAGGACATATATATTTTTTATATGTTTACATTAATATTCGTCCTTTTGTATTGTAGAATATATTTGCAAATCCTCATGTACTCCAGCTATATTAGCATTCCAAAGTTCCTGAATCCTCATTCAGCTCCCCAGAGTATCCGTTACTGGTGTTATTTTACAGGCGAAAGAAGATTTTGCCATCTTTCTTCTTATAACATTGAGACATAGCCTGCTCCCTTAGAGATTCAGATTCTGTTAAGTACGGGCTCACTAAGAGGAGTCAGTCAGTGACCTGTGATGGGGGAAGCTGAAGATTCATCTCTAGTTCCTTTTCTCACTGCAAAGGAAAATGAAGAATATTTATTTAGTACTATATGCCAAGATCTGAATACTAAGCTCCACAATGAATGTATGTATTTTATTGATGCCTCATAACAAACCTATAAGGAGGAGATTAATATCTTTGCTTTACAAATAAGTAAAATGAAATTCAAAGCTATTTTAACTTGTTCCAAAGTTTAGTCAGACAATAAGTGACACCACTAAGTTTCAAATATGGATTGAGCAGTTCCCATGGCCCACCTGCTTTCCATTACTTCATCCTGTCTCCTTGACTTCTAATCCTGACTCAGAAACACAGACGAAAGAAGAGTAGAAATGATGCTTAGATGTGCCCTCGAGACGATTTACAGAGTTGTTCTGGCATGTTGCCATGCTATATCTCTGGTAGACTACAGTTCTTCAGCTATGGGGATGAGCTCATTTGATAAGCTAATCAAGGGCAGGCTAGGGTTACTTTACAAGAGAAAATTTCAAGGTAAAATAGGTGCTGCCAAAAATGCTTTTGCCTGTTCAGGTTGTGTGTGGTGGGGGTGACTCGTTGGATAAATGCTAGATAATTGTGGCCCAGGATTATTTTGTTATTGAATGTGCTATCTTTAGACACACCTTAAGACTAAGAACCTAAACATTTAATATGTCAAATATTCTAAAAATCTTTTTTATTTCTTTTTGGTTTTCAAAAAGAAATATGTATTTTGTTTTTTTCTTTTTTCAATTATTTAAAGTTAATAATTGTTAACTTTAAAAAATATCTTATGTTTCTACTGATTTGAGTGAGTAGGTCAATCTTTATGTCAAATAATTATGTTCCTGGAGCATAATGGTGTTATATATATCCAAAAAACATTGCTCTTCACACCAGACATAAAATGACCTTTAAACACAGACAAGAGAACACTTTGAGATGCTATTGGATGAGATATATGGCATATATGACCAGTGTTGAATTGCTGACTCTTTGAGCTGAATTTATTCATTTTAATTTTGTTCTCAATGAGAGATTATCTTTTAGCCAGGTAAATGGATATAGGTTATATATTTTAAATAACATTAAGTTTGTTTCCAACAGAATATGTACTTTATTCTTAAAAATATTTTGATATTTCTTCACTGAGTTTTTTCTAGTAATTTTCTTTCAATATAAAATACATATGAACAGTATTTAATAACTGTATAGTATTTTACTCTTCAGAAGACACTGTTACGTTTATACTGTCTCCTTTATTCTCTGCAACAGTATTATGAGGTAGGTATTACTTAGTGGATCAAGTACTTGAAGTGAGTTAAAATTACTTTGAAAGAAAAGTTTGAGTACATGGAAATATCAAGGGGTTATGTTTCAGCTTGGGAACAGCTTTCCAGTCATGTATTCCAAGAGTCCAGGATGAGGGATGCTAACTCCTTTTGTCTGGCCTTCAGCTGTGATGTGTTTGATACCTGATTTTGTCAGTTTTCCGAGTAAAGATTAACCAAATTCATGATCCTGACACAAAAGAAAGAATGGGAAAGATTCCAGTGTTTTGATTTAAAATAAGAACTTACTTTTTATAAATCTTAGAATATTTGAAGTTCTTTCAGTCATCATATCTCTTTCAATAGTCATAGGTACAGGAAGAGCTTTATTGCCTAGAATAGCTAAGCTATGCTATGGTAGCAAATAAACCCTGAATTTTCATTGGCTTAATGTCATACAAGTTTATTTATTGTTTATTTAACATTTAATATGGATGGGAGAGTCTGTTTCATACAATGACTCCTGGTTGAGCGGTCCTTCATGTTTCATGCACCACCTCAACATGTGGCCTCTGTCATGACCAGCCTCTAAAATGGTTCCCAGGGATTCCCCATCAACTCATCAACCGCAACACTGTGTAACTTCCTTTCACATTGTGCCGGAATTGGTCTGGGTGGCCAACAACATACAGCAGAAGTGATAGTATATCAGTTTCAAGATTACATTATAAAATGTTACAGATTCTGCCTTGAGTTCCCATTCTCTCTCTCATTCTTGGATATCTTGCCTCGGAGAAAGTAAACTGCCTTGTTATAAGCAACCCACATGGTGGGAAATTAAAATATCCATCCAAAAGCCAAACAGAAAATATGCTCTACTAACAACCACATGTATGATTTTGGAGACAAATCCTTCAACCAGAGTCTGAGATAATATAATAGCATCCTCCCCCAAACCCCTAGCTTAACTGAAACCTAATGACATACTCTGAGACAGATCTCACTAAATTCCCTATAGATCCTTTAGAAGCTGTGAGATAATAAGATTATCTTGTTTTAAATTTTTAAATTCAGGTATGAGTTATTAAGCAGCCTATAAAGTGTCAAGCATCCTAGTTGTAGGTGAAGAGTGAACTGGAAACATATACTGGCTCTAAACTACTTTTGCCAAATATCAACACATGTTAGTTATGTCGGTGATCACTTAGCCAAAACCAATCACATTTTGTCACCTTAACTCCAAGCAGGATTGGAAGGTGTAAGGGAACACTGTCTCTGTTGCAGAGACCATGCAGTGGATAAAAATATTTTTAACATTCGTAGGCTGAGAATAAGGAAAGTTAGAGGAATCAAATACCTAATGGCATAAGCCTAAGAGAAGCTGATAGATATATCCATTTCACATTTTGGATCTCTGCCAATGGAAATAACATGATAGTGGGAGACTTTGTGCCAATTACTGTGCTAAGAATCTAGGGTACAAAGATAATAGAAACCAAGGAACCTACACTTCAGTTGCAGACAGGCATATTAACAGATAATCTCAATATAATGTGGCAAGTGCTTGATAAATGGGTTACAGGATGCAGTGGAAGCATAAAGAAGGACACTTAGTTCCATTTGGGGGATTAGAGAAAGTTTCAGGAGGAGATGACACCCACGCTGAGTATTAATGCATGGATTCAAGTTCCACAGGTGAAAAAAACTGGGTAAGGATGTTCTAAGCAGAGGAAACAACACGAGGGAAATCAAAGAGGCGTGAAATAGCATGGGCTATGAAGAGAATGCTAAGCAATTGAGTAACTTCAGTGTACGTGCAGAAGAGGAGAATGTAGAGATGAAGTTGGCACAGTCGATGAGGATTGGGTTAGGAAAGAAAGGCCTGTGTATCATCCTGAAGATTTGAACTTGCTTTGACACTGCAGTTTAGAGTGAGCCCTTTGAAGATTTAGGGAGAACACCATCATGAGTTTGCATTTTTCATGAGACCTTGGTAGGGCTAATGTATAGAATAAAACCAAAGGGAGAAATATTTGTGAAGGTTTTCACACTGGGTTTTGTGTCCTTTTTGGGGTTCATTTAATCAAGTTTAATGAAAACAAAAGTGATAGTAAAAGACATAATCAATATTTTCTAGATAGTTACTACTAGGAGGCTAGAAATGTCACTTTCAATATCCCGTTCCAAAACATTATAGCTTCCATATTGCATTACCATTCTCTCTCTCTTACTCTTGAATTTCTTTCTGTTATGTTGCATATGGAAGAAAAAGAGAAAAGGAGAAAGTGAGAAATGAAGAAGAAACAAATTAAGGAAGGGAAAAGGAAGCTGACTAAAATATAGCAACTGTTGCTATGTTTGCTTTGTAGAATGTTTCAATTTGAGAAGTAATTTATCTTTAAAATAAGTTTCACGTCTTTCCTGAAATATGTACTTATGATTCTTTTTTTTGTACTTTATGATTCTTACATGCCATAGTTCTAATAGCATTTCCAATATTACGTATAGTTTTTCACTAAAATAATTTTTGTAACAACTTAGTTTTGAGATTTTGATAGGTTGCTGTACTCTTAGCTATCCATCTTTCTTTCTTTTTCTTTTTTTTTTTTTTACAAACAGTTTATTGTCAAATTAGTTTCCACATAACACCCAGTGCTCATCCCCACAAGTGTCCTCCTCCATGCCCATCCCTCCTCCCCCACATCCATCAGTCCTCAGTTTTTGTCAGCATTCAAGAGTCTCTAGCTATCTATCTTTCTGGTCTTTCAATTATGCTTTGATCTCACACTGAGGTCAAAACATTTTTAAAAATTGGAAATCTAAAGAACATTTTTTTATATTTTCCAACCAAAGCCCCCAATTTTTACTCCAAATTAGTTGCATCTTTCTAAATATGTTCATTTGAAATTTTACCTTAAATGGACATTTTTGTCATTCAAATAATCAAAGATGGTAATACACTGACCCCAGGGCAGCCCTTAGGGAATTACCCGGAATAGTTCTTCACAAGCTGACATGGTAACACTTCAAAATTTCTAAAACTGTAGTTAGTTTAAAACATTTTATTTCCTCTTCCTAGCTCACAATGGGAATTCAGCAGTATTATAGATTGTAATATCCTTTCCTAGATTTTCAGTGAGTTTTTATTCCTACTCAGTGACTATAAGATGTATTTATAAAACACATGGTTTACAAACCATGTAGGGCTTTGATATTATCATTACATTGCTAGAAATGGGGTTAGAAAGCCATTGTCTATAATAATTTATTTTATCAATTTAGAATGAATTTAATGAGTCATCCACTTTGGTAGAGAACCATATTCCTCATAAATATCATTTTGAAGCCAATTTGTCTTTCTTAAAATGTGCAGATTGTGCTAATCTTTTAGAGACAGAAGTAGAGAGATATGGTTAAATAGTTATGAAACAGTTTTGTCAGTGGATGAAACTAAGTCAACTTTTGGTTCTAAAAGAATAGCTAAAACCTAGTCTCTCCAATGAAAATACTTACTATAAAGTTTCCCAGTCTTAGAAAGCTCAAAAAAAAAAATACATTAACAAATTTCACCAGCTGGTGCAGGAAAAAAGACTTCATAATTATTGGAACATTTATGTACTTGGGGTTGATTTATATTTTAGACATAGGAAAGCCTAGAAAGACCTTGTTCTTTGAAGTCATCAGAGATGATGATGGTGACTCATAGATTCCTGAAAGTCAATAAGATTACCTAGTGTATAAATCTATGTTTTTTTTTCTCCCCCAGATGTAATGTCCTTTGCAACTGGTCACTGACGGGAAGCAAAACTATCTCAGTGGAAAAGGGGAATATAAGAATTTAAGAACTTAAAAATGCATAAAAATAAAAACACACAAATCAAAAATAAAAACACATGTGCGTGTGTGTGTGCGCGCGTGCGCACATGCACGCACACACACAGTCACACAGGTATTTGCATTACATGACTAATATGATTTCAATACATCCTAGTTTTTTCATGCAGGATTAAGAAGCTACCTTTGAAACTTGAAAAAATCTAAAAACTCGATATAAGACCTTGACTTTGACAAAGTAAAGAGATATTTTCAACTATCCCTTGAATAATTGAACTAGCCTTTAGGGAAGCAAAAAGAATAAATATACAGAGATGAGTAAGTCCTTGAATGAACACTCATATAAGTAAGATTATCCCTTGGGTGATTGATCATTGTAGCATAATTTCTTTTCCTTGACCTGATTCAGTGTATTCTTGCTTTAGAGTCTTCACAACTTCCAACTCCCTATGACCCTCTCACAGCTGGCTCCTACTCGGTTCACCTGTTTGTTCATTTTTTCTCAAGGTAGTTTTACTAAGATCCTTCCAAATAACATGGTATATTTCCAAAATATCGAGAAGAACATGTAATATACAAAATCCTTACTTAAGCTGTGTTTGCTTCAAAGTCATTTTAGTTGTTTTTATATTTAATGAAAGTCTAAGGAAACATTTGACCATTCGTGTCCCAGATGAAGTAAGAGAGCTGTGACTGAATATTACTTTGATTCTATACTTTCTGAAATTAAAAGGACTAAACATATCCCCATCTGAGCCCAGAATACTTCGGAAATGCCCACCAAGTCTCATGTATAGGAATTCTTTGTCATTTTCTTCCATTGCCAGAGATTTTTGCCAGTTCTGGTGCACTAGCCACACCCAGACAATTGAAAAAAGTAATTTCTAGTTCAGATGGAGTGTAAGAATAATGTTGGGAATAGCTGGATAGTTCCAGATATTTCATTTAATGGGGAATAAGGGCAACAATAAACCCTTTTGACTAACTTCAGTCTTCAGTTTCCTGAAATATCAATCAAATTATACATTTCAGAAGATTGAAGTTCAGTCATTCCCAGAGTTGGGAGGTATTGCTAATTCTAGAAGACCCTTGACCTTTTGAACCAATTTTATTAATATTTCTCATGAATGAAGTGAATTACAGTAGAATTTACATTTTAGGCTTTTTGTAATTGTTATAGTACCCTAATTAGGTAGCTCTTTAACAAAAGTATTTGCTATTCATTCCCTTAGTTAATCCTACAACAATTTGTGTGATAGGGTTATTATTTTCTCCTTTTCCCCAGATACTGAAATTTTGTATTAGAGAGCTGCTATCATGTTAGTTGTTTGAATAGCTTTACACATTATCATTTGGCTTGCCCATTTCTGAACAGCAGCTAAATACAAATCTGTTCTCCATTTCTATTCCTCCTTTGATAGCACAGCTATGCTAGTATGCATACCAAGTCGAAAAATATGTGTGTAATATAAGGAAAATGCAAATTCTCATGTACATTATTTTGTAAAGTCTATTGAAGCTTCATTGTCTAATTGCCACTGCCTTAGCGATCTTTAACTCATTGTCAGCACCTGGCCACAGAGACTAGAGGGGAAGAACAGCAATAGCAAGTCAAGCTTGGCATAGATTTTCTTTCTTGGTAAACAGAAGTTCATTTCACCTCTCTGAATGCTGAGTCACTATCAGGAACAATGGCAGTGTCTACGGACTGTTAGTTTGAAGTCATGCACACACTTCTTTATCATTTGGAGGTAAAAGCAACATAAGAAAATCAGTGGTCTCAGTCCAACTGTAGCTGCAAAAGGTACATACACCAAAAAATAAAACAGCCTGAGCCAACACACTGGTTTTCTAAGGCTTATTTAATTTGAAGCTATTTCCTTTTCTTATTTCATTCAGCAAATATTTATTGAACATCCACAATGTGTACTCTGTTCTATTACATTCTGTGGAGGAAATACAGAAGTGAATGAGACATGGTCCTTACCTACAAGGAATTCCTAATCTTGTAGGAGAGACTAACATGTAAGCAATAGACTATAATACGAGTGCTACTGAAGAGGCATATGTTAAATGTTAAAACACAGATACATAAAAGTTGGATCTGGCTTGGGATAAGAGGTACACCTTCACTGAGGAGGTAGCATTTGAGGTGTATTTGACATGAGAGTACAATTTTAGAGAGTTCCAAATGATGAAAAGATGTACACCTAAGTTGATGAAGTAGGAAGAGTAAATTTATGATTGCTTGCAGATATATAAATAGCTGTGATGACATATCATTCAGGGAATTGCATTAAAACAGGATTTCATGAACTTTTCTGGGTGGTTTCAAAAAATAGAAACTTTAAGTCATCTCCTTTGATGCTTTACATTACTCACATGGTCTTTTTTGGTGGGTATCTGCCACAGTCTTACCTGCAGTGTTATATCATGATGGATTAGATTTTAAAAGTTTGAAAGCTCCAAAGTTATTTGAAAACGAGTTCTAATATGTCACAGCTTCCTGAAGGAAAAGTAACCTGAGCAATGGTAAGAATGGATTGAAGTTATGAGAGACCAGATACTGGGAAGATAGAAGTCTTTTGAGACTTTTCAGGAAAGTAATTATGAGGGTAAAACCAAGGCAGTAGAATTGAATATGGGGAAAAAAGGAAAAAAATATAAAAGACATTCTGGATATAGAAATTAGCAACTCATCAGAGGCAGAGGTTGATAGTAACAAAAAAGAATCTTCTGATTAATAGAAGTTTTTAGGTTAAAGAGAGTACAGTGACTGGGGCACATGGGTGACTCAGTGAGTTAAGCATCCGACTTCCGCTCAGGTCGTGATTGCAGTTTGTGGGTTCAATCCCCACGTTGAGCTCTCTGATGACAGCTTGTAAGCTTGAGCCTGCTTTGGATTCTGTGTCTCCCTCTCTATCTGCCCCTCCCCCACTTGCACTCTGTCTCTCAAAAGTAAACAAACATTTTTAAAAAAGTACAGTGATTATCTTATTTGTCTTTTTCTTAACTTAGAACATGTAGAAAGAAACAGTGTCATTAGTAGAGGGGTCATGATGAATTTGGCCAAGGAAGTTTTAGTTTGAATTGCTAGAAGAGTATTCATGTATAACTGTTCACTGGGAAGTAAGGCTTCCTCCCCCATGTGCCATTCATAATTAATTTACTACTCTGAGTGATGTCTTTCTTTGTGCTGTACAAGCAGTGTATACAGTTTATGTGAGAATTTCTTAGACATTGTCTTCTGGAATAATAAAAGTAATAATATGATTTTAATAAAATATGTTTTTAAATAAATGACTTTAAAAATAATAATATGCTTTTAAGAAAAGCATACACAGACTATAAACTTCTGAATGGGTACATTGGGTGGTAAGACCTTTTTTGCAACACTCATTAAATTCATTGGTTCAAAAAAATATTTATTGTGTGCCTACAGCAGCAAACAAAATAGACAAAGCTTCTTCTCTTAGGAAACTTATATTCTAATGGTGATATTTAGGATATATATTGATAATATAATCAATAGGATTTGCTGAGGGACTGCATATCAGTGAAAGAGAGAAGTCAACATTTTCATATCAGGATGGATGATGGTACTATTTATTGAGATATGGGACCCTAGGTGAAGGGCGGGTTTGAAGCAGGGAAGGAGAATCAAAAGTTTGGTGCCATCCATTCTAAATTTGACGTAATAAAATTAGGTATATGATGAGCACTTGAATATGAAGTCAGGTTAAGTAAGTCAAGCCAGGTGAGATAAACCTGAGATTTATAACAAATATCATTTTTTATGCCCGTATCTTTTTACATAGTCCCCATATATATGGAAGACTATGGCAGGAAATTCATTAGGGAATTAAAAAAAAAATGTCTTACAGATTATTTTACTCTTGGCTTCCTCCTATTTGGAATCATCACAGCTTTATTTCCTTAAATCTTGAAAATTATAACCTTGAACCATGCATTAAAAAATAAAACCAACAAACAAAAATGGGTACATGGTAAAAATCTTGATTTTAGAACCTGTGTCTGACTTATTGAGTCAGAATTTCAGGGGGTGGAGACTCTAGAATCTACATTTTAAATAGGATTCCAGTACACTCAATGTGAGAATCTTTGCCATTGGAAAAAGTGAAGGTAAACCTCCTATTATTTGAGGCTTCCTGTTTTTGGAAGCCAACTTGAAAGCCAGGTGTGTATACAATTGACACAAATATCTCAATAAAGAGATATCAGAGGAGAGAAGATTAAAAGACCTGCCTTGAAATGGGATTAAGCAGAAAGACAAGAAACTATAGCTTGATGCCTATTGGAGAAGTTAGAAAAGAAAAGGAAGGGTTAAATATGCCAGAGCCTTCCAAATTCTGTCAGTGATAACTTTGAAATTATAGGGATGGAAAAAAATTCCCTTCTTTCTCTCTTAAGTTCTTTGGCTGATCTAATAATTAAATTCACATAAAACAGATTAATTAGACAAAAGCAAATTTAATTTCTTATGCATGAGAGCCCCAAATATACTTGACCCAAAGGCATGTTGTGCAATTGAGGCTTGTATGCTGTCCTGAACTAAGGAATGGGATAGAGGCCTGGGACTTCACAGGGGGAAAGGGTGATTCACAGTGCAATAAGAAGAGCAGATGTTTGGTAATTAGATGTTTGTGCTGCCATAAAGATAGACCTTTCAAATAAAAATTTATCTCCGTAATAGATCTCTTTCTGAGAGAGGCCCCCTATTCAAATTCTTTTAGGTAGTTAAGGAAGAGGTGAAAGGTTTTCATGAGTCTTCTGTGTCTTGATTGTCTTTAACTCAAAATAATCCACATACTAGTAGTATATTTTGGGACCACATATCCTTCTCCTCCTCAAAGTGATATTTAGTTATGTAACAATTTAAGCAGAGATATTAGTGTGTCTATTGTCTTAATTTATTATTATAGTAGTTAGTACATAGTTTTTGTTCTACAGCCTTTCCAAAAAAGAACATTTTAGAAATATGGCATGATAAGGAGAATCCACTACATATAGAATTAGTGTTGAAAAGTTCTGGAAAAAATCTAAAGAAAGAATTAGTAATGCAAATTCTTTTCTGTGCTCTCTAATTTATAATGTTTCTATATGAAGTCATTGCTTCTGAGTTAAAGTGAAATTTACTTTCTTCTGCTGTGTGTCCCTTGAGTTATTAAACAAAATCCTCACAAATATTGTTAAATATAATAAAGGTAGTTAATCACTTATACAGTGGAAAGTATCGGAGGGTTGCTATGAGAATAAAAGCTGTTTGACCATGCAAATGCATGCAAAGAATGGGCTCTGATTTAGATCTAGTGGTGCTGATTTTTAAATAATAAATATCAGGAATTGCTGGTCACTGAATAGATACTAGGATTATGTGAAATTCTAAATCATCAAAAACATTTTGGCAATAATATCAAAGATATGGAAATATTGGATGGGTATGGATTAAGTCAAGGAAGAAAAACTCTACTCCAAGGACTCGTCCAAACTATGATTTTAGAAATACAAATTTTCAGTGAGATATCCTTAATCCTCTGTATGCAGACAAGGAGGAAACAAACATAAGACTCTAGCAAGCTCTATGTAGTCAATTGCAGGCAGATGATTACCTACATTTTCCTTCAATATACTGGAGTTTACAGAGACTCTACCTCCAAAGGATAAGTGTCACAAAAATATTAGAAAAAATTTAGAAGACTTGAGACATATTTGACTATAGCAGGTTAGAAAAGAGACACTTTTATTTTGGACTATAATAATATGGATTTGGACTATGTAAGTCTAATATTTTTCATATAATTGCATGTATATTGTATACACACATAAAAACTTATGTATGCTAATATCTATTTTGAAGAGTGTTGATGTTGTTACTTACAGATAATTTGATTCTCCCTTATATTTAGCTCAAGTGACTCAAATTTAAAGCTTCCACTTTCATTTCAAGAAAAATATTTAGGACCTTTTTCAAAAAACTATCTTAGGTTTATCAAAAAAAAATAAAAGAAAAAGAGAAAAAAAGAAAAAAGTTATTATCTTCGACTTTCCTGCAACTGGGTTCCAAGTTATTATTTTGTGGTTACTTAGAGTATTGATAAGTAAGATAAGTATAGATTGATAAAACATATTAAATTCATTCTTTACAAAATCTAGTTGTCCTCCTCTCGTAGGTAATCTCTAAGTATTATATATTCATCTAAATACCTTGAATCTAACACAGGAACAGGAGAGGATATATGTTTTAGTTTTTATGCTCATTTTTCTATTTAGAATTAAGCACCAAAAGTTCTATTGTTAGCATTGTGTGAGTATAATAAAATATAATTTGTTCCCATATTTAAGAAGTGAAGAATTTACTGAAGGCTTCTGGATAATGATTGCAAGCTCATAGGGTCTGAATTCCTTTGGAAGGTCATGGACTACCATTTTCTTGAGAGAAAAATCAGTATCCTGCAGCCTGGATACTGATGTTCTCCAGAGATCTAATCTGGATGGTATTCTACTGTCGAAAGGGTATTATTAACTCTGTGTAATGAGAGAATATTCATTCATTTGTTCATAAAATAATTATTGAGCATCTATTTGTTACCAGTCATTCTCCTTGACATTAGAAGGAACAAAAATCAAAGAGATATTATTATTTTCCTCAGGGTTAATGGTCTCCTGGAAAGGACAGAAATGCAATATATTACATAAAAACACAATGTATTATGTACTATTAGACAGATATGAATAGTGCACTGAAATATAGGAACATATGTATAAAATTTACTCAGCAGATAAAAAGGAAACAGTAACACAAAAGACGGGGCATCAAGAAATAGATGCTGGAGTGACAAAAGATGAAGCACAAAGAGCAATAGAGACACAGCACAAACAAGCTAAACTCTAGCAACATTTAGCTTTAGTATCCTTAAAAACACCCTTGTCCTTGAGAATTCTTTTAAATTAATTTATTTAAATTAAGTTAGTTAATATACAGTGTAGCACTGGTTTCAGGAGTAGAACGCAGTGATTCATCACTAACATATAATACCCATTGCTCATCTCAACAAGTGCCCTCCTTAAGGCCCATCACCCATTTAGCCCATCTGCCCAATCTACCTCCCCTTCAGCAACTCTCATTTTGTTCTCTGTATTTAAGAGTCTCTTATGGTTTGCCCCCTCTCTGTTTTTATCTTATTTTTCCTTTCATTCCCCTATGTTCATTTGATGTGTTTCTTAAATTCCATGAATCACAAATACGTGAAATCTTTCTCTGACTTTTTCATTTAACATAATATACTTCAGTTCCATTCATTTTGTTGCAAATGGCAAGATTTCATTCATTCTGGAGAATTTTTTTCTCCGTTCCATCCCAAGTAGTAAACCTTGGGGTTTAATCACCTCTCAGACAAATCACAGTCTGTGGAGGAATTCCCACTGCCCCTACTCTATCTTCCTGTTTAACTATGAGACTTGATAGACAGATCATTATCTCCGAATTTCTCAAACTATTACTAAAATGAAATAGTTGGGTTGTTTTATTACAACTTTTTAAAAATCGATTTTTTAAAATAAGTCATGTAGAGTTAGTATTACTAATTTTATCAGTGTAGGCCTGTGGTACTACAAAGTTAATTCCTTTAATAGATACATTAATACCATTTGGTTTCTGACCTTTGCATGTCCTTTCCTTCTCTATTGCTATCTTAATACTAATTCTCAGCTTGTTATCAAATCACCAATGGCACATAAGTGAGTGAAACATCTCAAATTGATAGTCCACCCCTGTAACACTGATAAGGTTTTATTATCTCATCATGAAATTTAAAAGAGTGTCCTATATAAATTTTTGTTTTATTTCCTAAATTCCCTTTGTTTTTCATGGTCATAGAAAATTGAGCTAAAAAGGCTGTATCTCTTGCATTTGTTAGTAGTAACTTAACATTAGTTAAGGCGAGTAAAATCTCACAAATCTTAAAATGGGAGTCTCTATAGCTAGCTTAAATGCTTAGATTTTTCTTATTTGCAGTAACTTTAGGAATTATAAGATATTATTGGAGACATTGGTCATTTGGAAGTTCATTTAATTAAAATTCTAATAGGAAAAAAGTATTATGTTGTTGAGTTTTAAGTAATTATGTGACCTCTCTTTAAAATAAAATAATGCTTTATATTTGAACAATAATAGTAAAAGAAGTAGAATTTGTTTTAAACATATACTTTTATATTTTAATGCATTCCATTTAAAAAATAACAAGTATGTCTTACAGAGACTCTACTCATGTAGTGGAATTTTGAAAATAATCCAGTATATAATTAAATATGGATGTTCATTTTTAAATTTCAAATTACAAAATATATCTGCGATGCTAACTCTGTTATTCCTACTTTACCATCAACACTATACATCTTAAAATATTAATACTAGGATCCAATTTTATAATAACCATGATGAGCAAAGTCATAGAAATAAACTTGAAATTTACTTTGGGAGATTCTTTTCTATTCAACTTCATAATGTTCAGTTTCTGCAAGTTTGGTATTTAATTATATGTCTGTGTCACTGAGTGGGCTGGAAATATGACTTTTGGGACACCAAAACAATGAGATATTAATGATAGTTCTTTATCATTGAATCTTGGTCCTTTTTAATGAAAGAGATGTTGGCCTCTTGAATTTCTATAAAGCTAAAAATTTTACTGCATTTAATGAAAATATAATCATCAGGGAAGACAAAATTAGATTAAAAACAAATATGGAGTGACTCATATAAAATAGTTTAAAGTTTAATAATGCAGACAGAGACACATTGTTTCTAGTGGTCTTGTTTTACAGTAAAATTATCACCAACACCCCTGTGGAAAATGACAAGTTGGAAGTTATTAACTTTTAGAATAAAGGGCAGGAAGAGAAAAGAATGAATGAAGATACCGAGTAACAATATAGAACAGAAAAGGTAAATGAAGAGAAAACAAAAAATCAGTAGGATATTGACTTAAAAAAAAACCGCACACACACAACGGAAGCATCACAATATAAAACACCTCAGGGAGGGAAACACACACATACGGACACACAGAAACACACACAAAATGAAGGGGAAAACATACCAAAATGACTTGAAGACTAGCTTAAAACTTTTAAAATGCATCTAGGTGACAATATCATGATAAAAATGTTGTATTAAGTTTTCTAGGTACCTACTAAAGATGAAACCAGACAAAATGCCTTAAATTAAAACCAGAGAAAATGAAAGTAGTGGAAATAGGCCTAGAAAGAATATAGAAGTGACATATCTCAACAATGCCTAAAATGGCAAAGATTTTAAATTTCACTGTATCATAGGGATCTGTAATAGATACCTGCTTTTTGTCTTCCCAATAGCCACATTTGCCCTTTTTTGACATATCAGTATTACCCCTTCATTTCAGAAACTGTATTTCTATTTCATGTAAATGTGGTGAGAGGCAAGAAAGTGTCAGTAAAAGTACTACCCCACCCTCAAGATCAGAAACAAAGGGACTAATCATTTCCCATCCCCCAACTACAGTGCTTGACAAAGGAATGATAATTTGACCCAAATAGAAACATAATTTGTCTGTTGGATTCTGCCTGTCACTTATGAGAAATAAATGAACTTTTTTTAACCTAAGATTTTGCTGCTTGGGATGATTAGACCTAGAGATTCCTAAGATCTTCCCTTTTGCCACATAGAAAAAAAAAATCTACAGTTGGAGAGTTAGGCTATCTTCCAAAGATACAGACCAGGAAATGGAGAAAACCCTAATGTTGTTGTTGGAAATCCTAGAACTAATGAGACCACTCCTTCCCAGGTACATGTGTTTTATTTTGTTTATATTCATTAGATTTGGATAATCAGGACTGGACAGTACTGATTAAAACTGGAACCAATCTGCATTATATTGGTAAGTGAGAAGGAAGGAGGAGAGAGAAAATGAGAGTAAAAGGAGAAAAAAAACACGAAAAATTGGAGAGGAAGGTGAGAAGCCATAATGACCTTTATTCTCTGGCATAGTTTATGCTCCTCAGAGATTGTTCTTCTCTGAGTTCCTGTAGAAAGATGAAGATGATTCTATGTGATTGCAGCCTGGGTGGTCCTCCAAGGAATCCTGACTAAATGTGTAAAGGAGTATGTTGTTTCCTCAGGAACCTCAAATCTGTCTTTAAGCCTAACCATACAGTAACACTAACGTTTAACCTGATCCTTCCGATATACCTACCTGTACCCTAACATTAACAATCCTACCTCTAAGCATAACCTAACATTAAACCCCATAATAATGCTGATTCTGATTATAGCCATAACCCCATCCTATCTGTGACCCAAAAACCACCTGTAAAATTAAACCCAACCTTATGTCTAAACCTAAGCCTGAAAATAATCACAAATCTACCTCTGTATCCAGTCATAAAACTAGCCCCAACCATATCTCTTACCGAAACCCTAACACCACCCCTGTACCTATCTCTGATCCTACCACTAACCATAACCCTCATATTAACCCCAAACCTACCTAACACAAGCTCTAACCCTAACCATAATTGTAACCCCAAACTTAACTTTGATTCTAATTATAACTCAAACTCCAACCTTAGTTATCGGCTCAAGGAACTGTAAAATCCAAGATTGCATTTCACAGATACCTGGATTCAGAGGTTCCAATCTTGCCATCAGGAACTGGTCTGTTTCCATCTCCAGACTCTTCTTTCTTCTCTTTTGGCTTCATTTCCAAGTTCCCTATGTCAAGATGGCTGTCAACAGCTCCAGTCCTTAACACTGTAGGATCAACTCCAGTGGAAAAGTCTTCCTTTTCTTCTGGTTCCTCAAGCCTAAATCCCAGGATTGGTTTTTAGACTGAACCTGGTTGATTTTGCTTGGGTCAAGGTTCAATCCTTAATTAATGAAGACTAAACTGAAATGATGTTATGATTGGCCAGTTCTAAATTATGTGTCCATTCCCAGAGATGGGAAAAGAGAGGGGCAATGCCTCTGGATCCAGTTATGTGAAAAGAGGAGCTTGAGGGTTTCCCCCAAAAGAAACATCAGGTCACTGTTCACAGGTGAAAAGGAAATGGATACTGGATGGCAAAAAGCATGAATGTCCACTACAAATTTTGAGAAAGAATTTCCCTTCATTATCATCCAGTCTAACTTTCTAGTTTTACGAATGAGGATATTATATGTTTTACTACTTTTTTTTAATGTAATGTGTCACAAAGTTAGCGATGAATCAGCAGCATCTTCAAAATGTAAAGACTGCTAACTAAAGATGTTTAGAAAGGGAAACGTTGAATACATTCAGGAATGTGAACTTTCTATCTTGGGCAATATAAGTGCTTGCTAGAAAAAACTGATTTATGACTTTGCTTTGTTTCTAAATCTTTAGTATAGTTATGTTTTTTTAAGTCTGTGAAGTTATCTCCTTTCTTGTCCTAATATATCTACCCTGACTACACATATTCAAATTAATGTTTTCAATTGCTTTTTCTAATAATATATTGCATCTTTCAGAAAAAAAGGCAATGGGAAGAATACTAAAAAATACAGTTATGCATTTAAAGATAATAGTGGTAAATGTCTCTTATATGCACTTTAAAATAATTACATTTGTCTTATTTTGAAAAAACTTAGGAAGAACATGTAATTTGGGTATAATTTAAACTATGAAAAAAGCATTCAGTATAATTGATGATGTGAGAAAAATATTATATTAAAAATTTTGGTTTCTCCTATCCTGTGAATGAAATGAAAAATACATAAGGGAAGGATTTAATCAGTCAGTCAAAAATCTAAAACCATCAAAATGTTATTCACTGTGTACTCTCAGTGTGTTCAGGACTTGAATGAATACATTTTAAAAATCTATATTCTGTGCCATGAATGTGAATGAGTACAGAATAATGGTTAAGGCTGGTCTTCGGTACCTGATAGACCTAGGCTCTGGCACTTACTGCCCCAGGTGAACATTTCCATCCATCTGATTTTTCCACCTGGAAGAACCACATTGATTGCAGCAATCAAGATGAAAATGCATATAATTTAAGATAGATTTGTAAAAAATTTTAGTTTAATCTAGGTGTTCTTTTACTGTATATTTATCTATACTTAAAACATCTTTTTCCCCCAATTTTACTGTATATGTTTTTTATGCTTGTTTATTTTCTTATTTGTTTTTAAAAAATTTTTAAATGATTTTGAAAGTGGGTCTTACAAGCTTATTCTACAATGGTTGTTTTTAAGTCTACCAACTGTTGAATTAGTAAAGGCATTCCCTACTTTCCCTCTTTCCTGCTTATAATTTTTCATGATTCCACACACTTCTTTATAATTTCCTTGATCCTATTCTCAAAATTAAAATCTAAAGAATAATTTCTGATTTTTGGCATTCATGACAAGACATTAAGTACAATTTTGATTCTTCTTGTCTGTAATTACAAGCTTACTATATTTTATACAATATTATTTTATATTCCAAAATCATATTTTATAGTTTTCAGTTTATTTCAAGTTCTGTATATATTTTTACAAATTATTCATTATTATATGATATAATTGGTTTCAATGTTCATGTATAGTTACTCATACTTTGTTTTTCCAGTTGTTGTCTTGATTTTGATATATCTATTAGTTTTGTGAATCCAAATTTTCCTTTCCCCGAAGAGAGTATAATTTCACTAGCTTTGCAGATGAAACCAAGATTGATTTGACATAAAATTTTTTAGTAATGAATTTTTAAAATCTAATTGTATATACATTTTCCAAAGGTCTTTGCATGTTAGTGCTGTGGAGAAATAATTTCAGTCAAATACTAATCGTTTTTTCTTTTTGAGATCTAATGTTTTCTTCCCTCCCTGGTAATCACTCATATCTGAAATTGTGTGAACATATTTCATCTGATTTGATTTTTATAGTTAGAATACATATATATTATTTCATATATTCTATATGCTTATTTCTGAATTTTCATCAATAGTACATATAATTCTTAACCTGTATATCTGTTCTATTTATTATCTTCTCTTACATAGTTTTTGTTTTTCTTTTGAATTCTGGGATGTTTCTTTGCACAGTGTTGGTTCTAGTTTTCAGTACCTTTTGCTTTTAAAAATCTTCCACTGAATTTGAAGTTTTATTGCACTATTTTATTTTATTTTTTTTATTTTTTATTTTTTTAAAGATTTTTATTTATTTCTAGGAGAGAGAGAGAAAGACAGCGTGAGCAGGGGCGGGTCAGAAAGAGAGGGAGTCACAGACTGAAACAGTCTCCAGGCTCTGAGCTGGCAGTCAGCACAGAGCCCGACGCAGGGCTCGAACCCACGAACCGCGAGATCATGACCTAAGCAAAAGTCGGACGCTTAACCGACTAAGCCACCCAGGCGCCCCAGCACTATTTTATTTTTAATTAATCTCCTTTTTGTTAAACTTCACTTCATTTGTAAGTCCTTTCTCTTCTTCCAAAGAGGTCACCATACTTTTCCACTTTTGGACAATTCAAGCAAAATGTTGCTCAAGATTTTCATCTGCTTCTTAGAATAACTTTTAACTAAGCTTTGTTTTTGGTCTTCAGTCCGAATTCTTTTTTCTTTACTCATGTATTCCCCTGCCACATATACTTTCTCATTCATTTTTAAATTTGAGGAGTGATATCCAATTCTCCCCAGTGGTGAGTTCCAGAGGAGTGCTACCTCCCCTTCCTGCCCACTTGAGTGCTGGCAGCTTTTCTTTCTCAGATTCAATCTACAGTGTCAAGTTTATGAACACACTAATCATCTAAATTTATGTAATACATAATGCCGACTTTGGGGGCTAGTATTGAAGTTTTTTCTCTACGGATTATGACATATTCTAACTCAAGTAACATTAGTTATAGTTTTTTTAAAATTTTTAATGTTTATTCATTTTTGAGAGGCAGAGACAGAGTGTTAGTGGGGGAGGGGCAAAGAGAGAGGGAGACACAGAATCCAAAGCAGGCTCCAGGCTCTGAGCTGTCAGCACAGACCCTGATGAGGGGCTCGAACCCAGGAACAATGATATCATGACCTGAGCCAAGTTGGACACCCAACTAAATGAGCCACTCAGGCACTCCAACATTAGTTATAGTTTTTAATTCTTGAAATAAATTTAAACCTAAAAGATAAAAGATTAAATCACCCAGCAAATACAGATTCTACTTCACTCTTCTTTGCTCTATACCTATTTACATTTTTTTACTTGCATAAATAAGAATCCTATCTTTCTTCTGCTTGCTTCCATGCTGTGTGCTTGCATGGGCATAGAAAGAGTTGAACTGATGACAGAAGCAATTAAGGTAGATGTTTGGTAGGTTTTCCCAAATTTTAGAGGATGACCATCTTCTTTTCCTTCTTGGTCATTGAAGCTCCTTGTATATTGGAATTAGGTGCAGGCAGAACAGCCCTATCAGACTTTCCCTGTCTTCCTTGGTACCATTGTTCTTTGTTTCTGTTTGGATCATCCTAATTATTATGGAAGTCCTGTACAGGAAACGTAGAGAAGGTGCATCAAAACACACATATATTCATTTCTAAAACATGTGTGTGAAATTCTAAAAGTAAATTTTCAGTGACTCAATTCTAATTTACAATGGAAAAAATGAGATGATTTTTGGTGCATTTATAAACATATTATTAAATAATAGACATAATGCATAAATTATCCTTTTCTTTTCTAGACACACTGATTTGTTAGTAACAAAGAGAAAGCCATGAAAAGCTAATTTTTCAAGAGAATTAATGAACCCATATATGAGACATACAGTGCTTAGGTGGAATTTACCTAAGTCCAAGAGTTACATTTCACCTTCCTCCTAGCAAGAAGTTAACTTAATATTCTACATTTCAGGAAAATTTTGGATAGGACTAGTGTTTTGCAGACTATTTAGATCCACATACTATGTACACATTTTATAGCAAGTATTAGAAAATTAAGCTAGAAACGTCTACTAACATCTCTTATTGTTCAAATGTATAATTGTTATTTTTATTGGTTTCGAAATGTTTCTTGACAATATATCTAAATAATAAATTTATTTAAGAAGCAATTTTAAGAATCCAATATTAGAAAAGAACTTGAAATAAAATAAAATTTAAAAAACTAGTTGAAAGTACCTGACTTACAATAGAAGTGAGTTCCAGGTTATATGAAAGCCCATAGGTGCTTGTATTTGGAAAGAAGAGTAGAGAAAACTTTTCAAATCAAATAACATATTAATTAAATTTTAAAGAAAAGCTTTGATAATCTGGATAATTTTTTTTATTTCTGTCTTTGCTTTTAGGTAAGAGATGATAGCTACTACATACATAGATCAGTTTCTTTTCTGTCTACCATTGATTCTTGCTATTTTCTTTTTGCCCTTTCACAAAATTAAGTATCACTGGAAATATTTAAATATTCACAAGTAAGATACCTCTTTTTTGTGGAGGTGATAGACCTCATTAAAGGAACAGTCAATCTGAATCCTAGACTTCATGATATTTGCCTTATATATGCCTAACTTTAGGAGCTGATCCGTCTTCCTAGACTAACATTTTTCTGGATTTAGCTCTGTCAAAACTATGACAGGGAAAAATAGTATCACTACACACACATAAACACATACCACTTTAGCCTTAGCAGTTCGAATTTTATCTATGTGGCATTTGGTTCAACATCAAAGTTGTTTAAAATATATTTGAATTGCTTTAAAATGTGAAAACAACTGTTTAGAAGGAATAGTTAACTTTTAATATTCAGAGTTCTACAGGTTTTATTGATATGTCAAAATCAGAACTAGGAAAAACAACATAATTAGATCTATGTATGCTAACCTCCCCCCCAAACTGTATCTATAAAGAGGTAAACTATGTGCTCTAAGCTTTATGAAGATAATATCTATATATGAGTGTATACTATAAAATTTTTTCAAGGATGGATTTTTTCCCTGTCTGGTATATATATAAACTCATCTGACAAGTAGCCTGCATAATTCATGCTTGAGAAATATTTTTCCTGATTATTGCCTATCTCTCCTATTAAACAATGATAGTCAATGGCATTCAATATTGTAGTTATGGTTGAGGGTTTATGTTTTTGTTTTTATTTATTTCATGGTAGATCTATTATGTGCCCAATTGTATTGAAGTATGGGGAGTAGAGAAATGAACTAGACAAAAACAGTTGCTGTCCTTGTGGAACTAATTTCTTTTGAGAGTTGAGAGACAATCAAAAAAAGTGATAAGTAAAATATGTACATTAAAATTATAGATGCAGTTAAGTGTTATGGAAATAAATAAAATGGGAGAGGGGGTAGGGAATACATAGGAGGATATGGGGTCCCTTCAAGATTGGATGGTCAGTGAAGTTCTCTCTGAAGAGTCACATTTGAGCAAAGATTTTCAGAAGGGAGTGAGAACCCATAAAGATATACTAGGAAAAAACATTCCCAACAAAGGAAACATCTATTGTAAAAGTCCTGATGTTGAATCAGATTATAAGGGTTATATGAGGAAGAGTGAGGAGTTTAGTGGCAGTGAAAAGAGAGGTAGTTGGGGAACAGATGGAATATCTGATAAGAATTTGTAAGCCATTGTAAAGACCCAAGACTTTTTTCTTCCAGTAAGATGGGAATCCATTAGAAGAGTTTAAGCAGAAAAGTGAAGGATCTTATTTACCTTTCCTGGGATCACTCTGTGGCTGCGTTGAAAATATACTTTGAGGACATATAGGAGATGCTGTGTTGACTCTACTTTTATCTGTCCAATGCTTAATCCCCCAATCTGACTTTCAAATCCTATAATGTTTTGCATAAAGGTGTTTTCTTTGTGTTCTCATAAGGGCTGTAGCAGCCTAATCTGCCCACATATCTAGTAGATACATGGAGTCTTACTCCATGACATAATTTTTATTAGTTTTTCTCTTTCTAAATCCACTTCATTATTTCTCAACAATGTTTCTAGGGAATACTTCCCAAATAAACTACATTTGTTTGAATTTTTTTCTTAGAATCTTCTTCTAAGAAGACTCCTAAGTAAGTCTGAGCTATGACTAGGACCAAGAGTGGAAGCAGAGAAATATTTTGTAGGCTATTGCAATGATACAGGAAAGAGCATGTTAGCTTAAATAAAGGTGGGAGCAATGGAAATGGTGATAGTGAGAATTATCATACTCTGGACATATTTTGAAAGCAGAGCCAACAATATTTGTTGACAAACGGATTGTAGAAAATGATTTAAAAAGAAAGAAAGAGAATTACGAATGTTACCAAAGTTATTTTCATAAGCAAGTAGAAACTTGGATTTGGGAGAGTTCTAAGCAAAAATACCAAAATTTTATCTTCAGATATTTGAGTTTGAGCTGTCTATTAGCTATCCAAGTGGAGAATCCAAGTAGACAATTAAATGTATGAGAATGGAATGTAATAGAGAAGTACAAGTTGAAGATATTTTTAGGGAAATATCAGCAGGTACTTGGTGTTTAAAGTGGTGAACTTGGATGAGATCACTAGGTGAATATAAAGAAAAGAAAATATCTGAGGAGTGAGATATGAAATACTCCAATAAAATGTTAGAAAGAAAACAATGAAACATTGAGAGGAGACTGAGAATAGTCAGTGAAGAAGAAATCCAGGGAAGCTAAGATCGTTAACTATTTTAAGGAGAAAGTAATTGACTGTTTTAAGTTCTACTGATAAGTCAAATGAAACGGGAGAAGAGAATTCATGAGAGAATAGAAGAGAGATTAGAGATACTGATATGGAAAATTCCTTCAATAAGCTTTACACTTAAAGAAAAGAAAAGAAGAAATAGGAAGTGCTTGCAGAGCAGAACACTCTCAAGAGTGATTTCTTGAATTTTTTTTTTGTTGTTGTTGTTGGTTGGTTGGTTCATATGTTTGATTTTTAAGTAGAAGAAATACCATCATTTGTATTCTCGTCCATGTGCTTATCCTTACTCTGGCCTTCTGGTATAACACATGTCTCTTCTTAATCTTTTATAGTTTACTTAGCCTGAATTTTTGCAAATACTTATTTGCATTCTCATTTTTTAAAATTATGAACTTTTTATATTTGGTAAAGTTTACTAACTTTTAAAATTATTAAAAGTGTTCTCTCATTTTTAGGAAGATCAGGGCCTAAGTAAGTATTTACTAAGATTTTGAGGGGTACCTAGGTGGTTCCAACAGTTAAGCATCTGACTCTTGATTTCAGTTCAGGTCATGATCTCATGGTTTGCGAGTTCAAGCCCTGCATCAAACTCCACACTGTCACTGCAGAACCTGCGTGGGATTCTCTTTCTCTCCCTCTCTCTATGCCTCTCCTCTACTTACTCTCTCAAAATAAATAAACTTAAAAAAAAAGTCTTTGGGGTGCCTGGGTGGCTCAGTCGGGTGAGCATCCAACTACAGCTCAAGTCATTATCTTACAGTCTGTGGGTTTGAGCCTCGTGGTTGGCTCTGTGTTGATGGCTCAGAGCCTGTAGCCTGCTTCTGATTCTCTGTCTCCCTCTCTCTCTGTCCCTCCCTTGCTTGTGCTCTGTCTCTCTCTGCCTCTTAAAAATAAATAAACATTAAAATATAATTTTAAAAAAAGGCTTTGAGAAGTACTTAATGAGACTTATAGAAAGCCAAGTATTGGTTGAAGAAAATTTCAGATATTTTGATAGTAGAAAGGACTAAGTTATGGCTCATATAGTTTTAATACAAGAGTGGGTGTTACAAATTAGTAGTTATACAAATTAGTAGTTTTTATTAAAAATTATTTGAGTTGATAATATTTGAAACAATTTGAAAATTAGAGAATCACTATGAATGATTATAAAAATGTAAAACTGCAAGGTAATTATACACAATAAATGATCTCTTGACTGAGGTTACACCTGAACATTTTCTTCATGTTTGAAATAAAAATATTTAGTCTCCTATTTTTATTTATTTTAGAAGCTAAGATAAAGTGTAGGAAAGGACACAGATTCTCAAACAGAAACTGGAGGTTATGGAAACCATGTGAAACTACTAAGAATTGAAGCATTTGGCATATTTTAAAAGAAAAATGAGGGACACCTGTGTGGTTCAGTCGATTAAGCATCCAACTTCGGCTCAGGTCATGGTGTCATGGTTTGTGGGTTCGAGCCCAGCGTCGGGCTCTGTGCTGACAGCTAGCTCGGAGCCTGGAGCCTGATTCAGATTCTGTATCTCCCTCTCTCTCTGACCCTCCCCTGATCACGCTGTTTCTCCCTCTGTCTCTCTCTGTCTCTGTCTCTGTCTCTGTCTCTCTCTCTTACTGTCTCTCACCCTCTCTCTTTCAGAAATAAATAAAACATTAAAAAATTTTAATAAAAGAAAAATGAGTGCAAGAAATGTACTGAAAAATAACATCTGCCTGTCAGGATTTGCAAAACCACTGATGTTTTTAAAAATAGCAACAAACCGAGAATTAAATTTCATGTCCTTGGCTCATCCTAATTATACCCAAAATAATGGCTGCAAAAATAAGATATGTAACATTTACTGAAAACATGAAAGGTTTTGTATGTATTATTATACTTCAGAAAGATTTTATCATTTAATTAATTTCAGAAACTTTTAACATGACCTGGTCCTCTTTAAAAGATCACATCACAAAAGGCAAAAATAATTGAATGATTATTGTAAAATAAATTTCGTATGTGTGAGAATTATCATTGACTTGGGATAATTTTTCAAGTTCAGGATTTGTCATGCAATGAGAAAAAATATCTTGTTGAAAAGACAAGAGATTTCATAGTATTCCTGTCTTTACAACTAATGGATGTGTGATCATATAAAATCTGCTTAACTCTCTTGGCCATGCTTTGCTTTTCTACACAATGGGAGAATGGAAGATAACTTCCAAAGTATCTCAAAATTCAAATAACCCTTTTATTTAAATATAGAAATTTGAAGGCCTGCCTGAGTGGCTTAGTTGGTTAAGTGTCGGACTCTTGATTTAGGCTCAGGTCATGATCTCATAGTTCGTGAATCTAGCGTAGAGCCAACTTGTGGTTCTCTCTTCTTCTCTCTCTGTCCTTTCCACATTCTCTTTCTCTATCTCTCTCAAAATAAATTTATAGTCTTTTAAATATAGAAACTTGTAGATTATGAGATTAAGTCCTTTTATCAGATTTTATAGCAGTATTGAAAATTAGTTCTGAATTCTTTCCAAATTACATTCATCAATAAATAAACACATTTCACTAATAAGCTAAGGACAAATGATTTTACAAGTGTGTGCTTCTAGTTTGTAAAATAAAAACACTCAATTTCAAAGCATTTGTTGGCATTCTAAATGAAATATGTAATATGCATAACAAAATGTGTTCTTTGCTTTGAACTCAATTAAATATAGAAATTAATAAATTTGGAATTTGATTTTCCATGAATTTAATGATTCTCTCTCTTTACAATATTTTCCATATCAAATCTAAAAAATATGCATCTGATTTCTCTTAAACTTGACATCTGAAATAAACCTAAAAGTCTTATTTGATTATGAGATGAGATATAGGAAACAAGGACCAAATTGATACTCTTGTGGAATTGTATTAGGACAAAAGGGTGGAAACTAAAGGGAGAAAAGTTTAGGTTACAACAGAGGAGAACATGCAATAATTAAGTGAAAGAATAGGTTGAAATGATGACATCGTTTCCTAAACATTTTAAGTTTTTAAACAATTCACTGTATTAGGGCTAGAATTTTTTGCCTTGAGTGGGAGGTCAGATCAGGTGACCTATCAATTTTCTTGTAACAGTAAAATAGCACAACTCACTTTTTAAATTATCCTCTAAAAGTATCTACTATTAAGAGAGGGCATTCAATAAACTATTGCTAAATGTCTGTCTGTATTCATTTTAAAAATATGCCACAACTCCAGGTATTAAACAGCTTGTAATCTGTGTGATCCTACAACAAATATAGTCTTTAAAATCATGCTACTCTTTCTTGTTTTAATGTTTCTTCTTTGGATCTAGGTGAGTTTTAATGGCATCATCATGGGATATGGCTTGAGATTTATATTTGGAAAACCTGTGAACAACCAGGGATTGGTACCTTAATGAGGTGACATTCAATCTGTTTAACAAGAGCTATTTTTTATCTAACAACCCCCATTTAAGAATGTATTACTCATAAATTTCCCTCATTCCTGATTAGATCTAATCCTGCAGAGATATGTATTTTGATGGAAACAGGAAGGTTATTCCAGGGTGTTATCCATGTCATCTCTTGATTTCTGTTCTGATTCATATGGATGAAGTTGCACCTCACATTTTAAGCTGGTATCATTCTTTCCCTTTTCTGCTGTGATGCGCATTTCAGGACCTCCAGATTAAATCTGTAATAGAATTCAGCCATGATAAATATGTATAGGTGTATTTAGATGGGCTTAATGATGAGCTATGTTTTAATCAACATCAGACTTAGATGAACTACTTAAATGAAAGAGTCATGCATTAAATTGCCATTTGTGGAAAAGCATTACTTGCTAGGGTTCTCAATAAGTTAAACAGAGTCCTTAGAATACAAGGACTATGTTGAATTACACTGTCATTTTAATCATGTCTTTCGGGACTTAACTGAAGGCCCCCAAACAGGTATTTCTACTGAAGCATCTCTCAGTGAGATAATGTGAAGTATTGAAAAATGTTTGCAAATTGAAAAATTATTTTTATGTAACATACCATGATTCTTTTATTATAGATGTATTTTTGAAGTTAACTCTTTTCATATTAAGGTATGTGCGGTGCTAATATAATCATAACATAAGTCAGACTATTTTCTAAATCCATTACAGTAGAGCCCCCTAAGGGAGTTCTAAACAATTATATTCTTCCATATGTTATTGGCATGCTTCATGAGATAATGATTTAATCTCTAGGCTACCTGAATTCACGTACTAATGAGTCAGATAATAAAGGAGACTACATCAGGCTATCTAACTGCCGATGAAAAAGGTTTAGCGATCAAGAAAATTGACTTAGAGCAAGATTATAGAATACCTCATTGAAGGGAGCAGTCCTCTCACAAATGTCCTTTGGTTTTATCTTTAAGCATGGCAGCATTCAAAACTATCTAACTCAGGGTAGCTTCTCTTATTTTAACAAATAAAATACATAGATACAGAGGATAATTAGAAATGTGTTATATCTTGGGGTGCCTGAGTGGCTCAGTCAGTTAAGCATCTGACCTTGGCTCAGGTCATGATGTCACGGTTCGTGGGTTCAAGCCCCGTGTCGGGCTATGTGCTGACAGCCAGCTCAGAGCCTGGAGCATGTTTAAGATTCTGTGTCTCCCTCTTTCTCTCACCCTCCCCTGATCACCCTGTCTCTCTCTTTCTCAGAAATAAATAAAACATTAAAAAAATAAAAAAGAATAAACACTTGAAAATTAAAAAAAAAAGAAACATGTTATATCTTTGGCATGTATTATCATAGCCATAGTATAACTACATAATTTAATTAATATAATTAATAACACAATTATTAGAATATGAGAAGTCTTTAGCCTCTTAGTGCTATAATAGAATTTTGAACTTTTATTTCCTAACTCAAAATAACATCTTTTTGGGGGACCTGTTCCTTAAAACTGTGGGCCCAGATGGCCAGCAGATATCAACTCTGTAGCCCTGTAGTTCTGATCTTCACTGAATAGACCAGGATGAACATCTGCCATGGGGCTACTCAGATTGTTTCTTCTTAAAATTTATCATATGAAATGAGAAGCTGTAGCTCATCTCTGACATCACTTATATTAGAATAAGACAGGTACTCGTATTCCATTGCTGCAGGGGTGATCTGAGAAACCTAGTCCACAGAGACAACAAAGAGAAGAATAAAATAGTTCAGCAAGAACAGGAAAGAGTAGAAGACACACAAAAATGGCCTTGATGGTTTTTCATTTCCTGAATACAGTCCCTTTTGGTGGCCAGATATGAACATGTCTCTGGATTCTGTAAGACATGGTTGCATTCTTACAACACATCTCTACTTCTTTTCATATGCTAGAGTTGGTTTCTTTTACTTACAACAGAAAGACCTTGACTGGAAACCCTGATTTTGCCACATTTAAGAGATCTGGATTTAAGAGATCTTTTGAACATCAATTGCCATTGTTTTTTTTTTTTTTTTAACTTTTTAAAGGTATTATTGTCTATTTTATTTAATAGAATTTGATCATGAGGTCATAAAAATAAGTAAAACTTTTGAAGGTACTTTAAATTTCAAACTATGAATATCCTGGACCTTCGGTTTCACAAATGTCTTGCAAATGATTATAATTCATATCACTGCTCAAGTGCCTTCAAGTAATATCCTGCTTGTTTCTGGAAAAGACATATTGTCTAAGTACTGATAGAAGAAGGTGGAGCCCTTTTTCCTATTCCTACACATTCCATTATGTTCAGCACTTCATTTAATTCAAGGTCTAGGTGTTACCTGTCCCTGTCTATTGTAGCTGGGGACAAATTACAAGTGCCTTGTTATTTTTGAAAACCCTTCATGATCTAGTCCCATCTTTTATGACTGTCCTTTCCAACTCTGCCATCCAGCTTCATCTGATTTCCCTCAGATCTTTGAATACACCATTCTTCCCTGTCCTTAAGCCTTTGCACTTAGAGCATTCTTGATGTAGAGCTGCTTGGCAAACTCCTACTTCTCCTTTAGGTCTCAACTTGAATATCACTTCCTCTGAGAATCTTGATAATTCCCAAGATACTGGGATATGTACTCTCACAGCATGCTGGACTGTGTACCACAACGACACCTACCTTATTTTATTGTTATTATTTGTTCAATAATATCACCTGGCCCATGAGTAGTGTGACAGTAGAAACCATAGCTGTCTCATCCCTTTTATTACAAGCTCCAGTACTAAGGATGCAGGATGAATATGACATGTCCTAAGAAGTTCTCAATGGCTGCAGTTCTATCTTGGGTATGAGGTTTGTTTCTATTGTAAATGGAGAAATTTTGACCCCTCAAAGCAATACATATTTGGAATGACACTGAGGTGGACTTGGGTAGACACCTACATGTCATTCCTTATTTTTCCTTACTTTAGGCGTCCCAACTTTGTTCAAATGTCATACATTCAGGTTTGGTGATGATTCATGATTTTTCTAAAGCAACCATATAGATCCGATTTCCCTTTCCCAATGATAGATATGGAGATGGACATGCCAATAACTTTTACCTAATGGGATTTAAATTTTGGAGATTCTAATAAAGGTTTTGCTGTTTAACAAAAAGCAAAAGCAGCACCAGGAGATGATCCTATTTATAATGCTCTTCTCTTTGGCTTGGATGCAGTTATAAGAGAGTATGATACCAGGATTTGAGGTAGATATTTTATAATTATCTGATGACTAAGTTTAGGATAAAAGCCATATGCTGAAATGGTAGAGTAAAAGAATAGAAAGAGACTGGGTCCTTTTTACTTCACAAAATGTTGGCCCAACCTTAAGACAATATTTGCCTGGATCCTTGTTAAATAATGTGTCCTTGTGGTTTAAGTTATTCTCTCCTAACAAACACATCATAACTGATAACCCATATTTCCTTGGCCTAATAAAAATTACCTGACAAGGGATTGACTAGTTTAAAAGTTCAACAATTTAGTCATCCTAATAAAGTCAGTTCCTCAAAAATATACTACAAATATGTTCATTTGTTCAATGCAGATAAGTTGTCATGGTCTTTCATTGTTATTATAACTGTGAATCTTGGTTTTTATTACAGTCTGGATCAGATTATGGCTGGGTGATTCTCAAGGGAGAGAAGAAAAATTAAAGTACAAGAAAAGAAAGAGAGGTAGGAGGAGAGAGGGCTGACAAGAAAAAAGGACAGAAGAACAAGGTCAAATCCTGGGTAGGAACAAGAAGGTGCCAGTACAGAGCACAAAGGCCTGCCTGATGTATTGGAGAACTTGAGAAGGTAGAACAGAATAAAGATGAGAGAATATGAAATGGCAACATGTAGAGTCTTGAGGGATATAAAGGGTGCTGGCTGTTTATTAAAGGTCAGGTTTCAATAAAGTGATAATCTGTGACATCTTAAGATTTTTAACATAGAAAGCAAACAACGATTATTATTTGCTGAGTTTTGCTACTTATTAAAAATTTGGGGAGAATTTAAAATGAGTGAATAAGTGTATAGTAACATCAGCAAGATATAACATAGAAAGCCCCAGACCCTCCTTCTTCACTCAACAGAGATGCCAACTCAGCAACAACATATGGGCCAGTTCGCTTTGTGAGAAATTCAGAGACCTATTAAAAGACTTGCATCCAAAGCAATCATGAAATGAGTCCCATTAGTATTGGTAGGAAAATTTGTGCCACTCACTCACCATAGCCCATCTTCACGGTATGCCACAGAACAACTGGAAAAGAAATTTCTTATTCCAGGCTTTTCTTTAGGAGAAAAGAGGAGACTAAAATATACACCTAACATTCAGACTTCAGGGACCTGCTGAAGGGACTTGTTTCTGTCTTGCCTAAATCTAAGCACTGACAAGGAATGGCACCAGGTTGAGGGCCACTGAGAAGATAGGCAGTGATTGGACTAGCATCAACTTACTCACCAGAGTCCCTCCCCCTGGTTTAGCATGGAATGAACAGGAGAAAATTCCAAACAACTATTTTTTCTCTGAGGAAGGAGAGACTGGGGGCATGTGTATAAAGTTCCAGAATCTCTGGTGACTACTAGAGGCACTAGTTTTTGCCTCACCTGTCTCGGAGAACTGATGGAACCCCACATACTCTAGATGCCTAGGGACCACTGAGAACTAATGAGAGGTTGGCAGCTTGCTACTGCTCTGAAAGACCCACAGTACCATAGATAGGCCCAAGAAGGAATAAGAGATTACAATCTCCTTAAATAAAAGCCAGTGGGGTTGGGGGAAACTTACACACAAAGTCCAGAGAAGACTCATCAATATACAAGGTTTGAGAGGTCCCCAGAATCTCTAGTTGGGCTGATGGGTGAAGGCCATTCCCTGTACAGAGCCAGTCCATAAAGATTGGATGAGATTGCTTGTTTTTTGTTTGGTTTTGGTTTTGGTTTGTTTTAATGTGTGGATGCCAACACAAATTTACAAGACACAAAGAAACATGAAAGTTTGGCCCAACTAAGGGTATTAAATAAATCTCCAGAAACTGACCCTAAAGAAACAGAGGTATATGATTTATCAGAAAAATAATTCATAATAACCATCAGAAGCTCAATGAGCTCAGGAAAACTATGCATAAAAATAATAATATGAAAAAAGATAAAACTATTAGAAGAACCCAACAGAAATTCCAGAGATGAAGGAACAGTAATTGAATTAAAAAATTGTTAGAGGTGTTCAGTAATGAACTAAATCAAGCAGAAGAAAAAGTTGGTGAACTTGAAGACAGGTCATTTGAAATTATCCAATCAGAAGAACAAAAAGAAACAGTAATGAGAAAAGTAAAAAAGCCTAAAGGATTTATAGGGTACCATCAAAAAGATTATTATATGCAAATGGAAGTTTTGAAGGGAGCAGTGAAAGATAAAGAGGCAGAAAGCTAATTTAAAAAGATGATGGCTCTAAACTTCCCAAACTTCACTTTCCTCTGGGAAGGAAAATGAACATCCATATTCATTATGCCTACAGGATTCTAAATAGGAGAACCTAAAGAAGACAACAGTGAGAAACATTAAATTGTCAAGCCAAAGACAAAGAATTTCAAAAGGATCAAGGGAAAAGTAACTTATCATGTACTAGAAAGCACCTATAAGACCATTAATGGATTTCTCAGGAGAAATCTTGCAGACCAGAAGAGTGTGATAACGCATTCAAAGTATAGAAAGAAATTACCGAGAAGAAATATTTTACCTGGCAAAACTGTTCTCCAAAAATGAAGGAGAGATAAAGTCTCCCAGAAAAACAAAGACTGAGGGAGATCATCACCACTAGACCTGCCTTACAAGAAATGCTAGGAGTTCGACAAGTTGAAAGAGTACTAAACAACATCACAAAGTATCTATAAATATAAAACTCACTAGTACAGGTAAATAAATAGACAAAAAAGAATAATTCAATACTACAAAGGTAGATTATAAATCATATTAATTCTAAGTTAAAAGACAAAAAGTATTAAGAATAAATATAACAACGAAATATGTTAATGGATATATAATGCAAAAATATGGTAAGTGTAATATCAACAACATAAAATGTGTGTTGAAGGGGAGAAGTAAAAGTGTAGAGGTTTTGCATTGAGTTGAAGTTGTTAAAAGGTTAAAATGGACTTTAATAACCATAAGCTGTTTTATGTAAGCCTTATAGTAATTACAAAGAAAATACCCAAAGAAGATACACAAAAGAAAAACAGAAAGAAATCAAAATATTACTACAAAAAAAATCAACAAATCACAAAGGAAGTCAACAAGAGAGATAAAATAGGACAAAAACAGATAAACTGTATAAGATGGAAAAATAATCATATTATAAAATAGTAAGTCCTTCCCTATAGCAGTTACTTTAAATATAAATGGATTAAACTGCCAACAAAAAGACTAGATAAAAGGATAAAAAAAAAAACAAGATGTCTACAAAATACTCAATTTAGATTCATGGATACACATAGGCTGAAAGTAAAGAATGGGAAAAGATATTACTTACAAAGGTTAGTGAAGGGAGGCTGTGTAGCCATACTTATATCATACAAGAGCTTTCAGTCAAAAACTATCACAAAAATCAAAGAACATTATATAATGATAAAGGATGAATTCAACAAGAATATATAAAAATTTTAAATATGTATAAACTCAATATCAGAAACAAAATTATATGAAGCAAACATTGACAGAAATAAAAGGAGAAATACACAGCAACATGATAATAGGGTATTTCAGTATCTCATTTCAATAGAGATAGAACATCAATAGAACATCCATACAGAAGATCAAATAATAAAACAACAGACTTGAACAACACCATAGATCAAATGCACCTAACAGACATAACAAACCATTTCACTAAGCATAGCAGATCATATATTTTTCTCAAACACAATTTGGAACATTCTCCAAGAGAGAGCACGTTAGATCACAAAACATGTCTTAACAAATAGGAGATTGAAATCATACCAAGTGTTTTTTCTGACCATGATGGAATAAAGCACAAGATCTAGAAGAGATATTTGTGCTCGTATGTTTATTGCAGGATTATTCTCAATATTTTCATCATTATTCTCAATAGCCAAGAGATGAAAAACATCTGCGTGCCCATTGATGGATGAATGAATAAAGAAAATGTGAATTATCTATACATTCATTCGTTCAACAATGTTCAAGTTGCTGGCATGTTATGATTCCATAATACATATATTTTTCACATCAATGAAGAATGATGCTATAATTGATACATTGTAAGTACATTTAAAAATTTTACTAAAATTGAAATTAAAATTATTTTCTTAATCAACAGAAACTAAAATATAATTTCTGTTAAGTTAATGACTTAAGCATAACTGCTATTAAATGCTGTTGACATTCTTTGCTTATATAAGAGTTTTTTATACTTAAAATGCTTGGTAAGCCCTATTTCATCTGCTTATCATTGACAAAACATTTTCATTTGGTCCCTACCATACTGAGAAAGAGGCCAGACTGTTTTGTCATAACTTAACTGGGCATTAATGTGTAATGGAAGGGGTACACAAGATGATTTTAAGTTCAGGGACATTGGGTTATGAGATCCTTGAGGGATTTATAAGAGCAGCAGTTATCAAGTATAACCAGGCATATACATTTAGACACTGTGTTGATCTTTATGCCTCCTCCTTTTGTCTGGATTTTCTCCTTTCTTATTCTCCTCCTTTTTCTTTTTACGTCTGTGGCTTAATAAGTGTCATTAAGCACATATTACAATATAAGATGCATTAATGTGCTCTAAAATGCTTTCTGTTTGTTCAGGATGGATTCAGAAAGGGAAAAATATAAAAGATCAATATGCATAAAGGAAGTTTAAGACACCTAGATTCTATTGAACTTATGTTCAGTCTCTGAGCTATATGAGCTTATTGAGTGATATCAAATCACAAAAGACTGTGTGTAGTATGAAAGAACTCATGAAAACAGAATGTAGATATTACTGAAGCATTTTTTTCATTAAAAATAGCTCTTCTTATTTCAAATTTAATGTGTCTATTTTGTAGAAGTGATAGAATTTAGATATTAATTATAGATGAAGTAAAACAAAGAAATATTATCATAATCTAACTACAATGGATGTTTATAGAGTACTTCTTTTTAGATACCAGGCATTGTTCTGTTATTTAGATTTCCTCATGTAGTCCTTACAGCATTCTATGAAATCATTCCTATTTGTATCCCAGGGTTGCCTTTAGGGCTTAAGAGATTTAACTGATGTGGTAAGATTATACCCTTGTAATAAATAATTGGCACCCACTCAGCTAGAAAATATTTACTGTCTGTTTACTGGGAGTCAGGCCCATGGAGATATCAACAGGTGTTATATCCATTAATTTTTGTATAATTCCATGTGGTTGGAATTGGTGGATCCATTAGTTTTAGATCTTTGAAATATGTTGATTGACGTCACAGAGCTTATGTACTGAAATCAGAATTGGAATTCAGTTCTGTCTGATTCCAGTTTGTCTCCCCCATTTCTTGAGAGTATGTGTATGTATGTATGTGCATTCACACACATAAAACCCTGCCTCATTTTCTGTAACATAAAAAGCATTAATGTTCTAAAATGTGTGTTTGGATTGGGAATTTGTACTGCATGGAAAGCTATTCTTGCACAATATATCTAACCAGTCACACAGAATTAAATATTTGGGTATGATTGTCTTTGTATGTTTCTTTGATTGTTTTCTATTTCTATGGAAACTGGATTATTCTGAGGACAGGTACTGCATCATATATAATCTCTAGTTTCTCCATGGTGCATTGTACTTGGTTCAAAACACATGCTCTTCGTTATACTTGGTGACAAAAAATGGAGGAATTAAAAATGGAGAGTCAATTTCTACTGTGAACAAGGAAAGGAGAAAAATGAAAGATTAACTGAATTAAAATGAAATTGAGATTTAGGAGGATATATAAAGCCATAGAATAAAGATATCAATGTCCTGAAACCGTGAATTCAGAGAAGATATATAAAGATGGACATAACAATTATTATTTATCTAAATAAGTAATAACTTGACAATTGGAAGACAGGAACTTATTTAGGCACTGGTTAGAGTCTGAAAGATGTTTCACCAGGTTAGTTTGTTTGGGCTCAAGTCACTGTGATATGAACAGACATTGAGGGAGGATTCAGTTAACACTTAGAACAAATGGAGAAGTCATGGTTGAAATAGTGAGAGGATTACTCGGACAGCGAGGAATAATGGAATTATAGCAGAAAGAGCATGTGGATGTATAGCATAACATGAGTAATGATAGACGAGAGGAAGATAAGACAGAATGGGGGTGAAGTTTTGAAATTTGTGTGTAAGATTCAAAGAAGCTAAAGCCTGGAAAATGAGAGTTTTTTACTTATAATGTAGAAAGAATATAAGATAATTTAGTTAGCAAAAATCAAAATGTGAGGGTTCAATATGTGTGATATTGTAGAGCTTGGACACTCTTAGCTTGTGAATTCAGTTCATGATGCTATTTAAAGCATCTTTTGCTTGAGATGTAGATTGAAATGATGTGTAAGACTTCCTATGTTGTATAGTCTGTGACTGTTGACAAGTAAGGGCCATAATATTGATGACATCCATTATTTTTTCATTGAAACTTCAATGATTTCTTCAGTACACTACTAGTTATAATGTTGATAGATGTTATAAGTGAACCAAAAATTTTTCCAATAACACATCCTGATATTCTCCCACAAACAAATGGCCCCTGAGATCTCACCTACATTCCACTTTTCTGTTTAGCTCTCATTCAACTGGTTGTATCAAGTAAAAACAAATGCCTTACACACTAAGTTCACTTGCATTCTTAAGCTTTTTTAGATTTAACAATTTAATTTGTTTGCCTTTATTCTGAAATGACACCTTTAACAACAAAACAATTGAAACTTTTTCAACATCTCTCCATTCAATTTTAAATTCTAGTAGTACAGATCTAGATATAACAAACAACTCAGATTTGACCAATGGCCATAAATTTCATAAATTTTATAATTTATAAATAATATATTAGTGCAATATTATTGTAATAATAACAACAATGGCAACAACAAGGAAGAGTTTGTGATGACGAGATCCTCGGAACTTCAGTACCCACAGTCTATGTCATAGATCAGCAGCAGTTATGACTTAATTCAGAAATTTCAAGAAATTTTTAAAACTTCATAATATGAAGAAAAGATGAGATTATGCAAGAATTGAAAGGGAATCCATTTAAATGAACTAAAATGAATTTAACACATACAAGATAGATTACAGAGATGAGTTATGGAAATTATATTAGTTTTTCTGAATTGATCTATCCCAGCATGGGAATGGGGAAGTATTCAAGGAATGGCATCAGAACATTTTCACCATCACCAATTGTAGTGACTGGCATATATTAGTTAGTATATAAATCTCCACATAGTATGAATGTATACACAAATACTCGAAAACAGATGAAAAGAATTCAAACCACAGTACATGGTTTTGTGTTTCCCACAAAATGAATGATCATATGGCAAAACATGTAAATTATTTTTGAAAACTGAAGTATGATCTTTAATAAATGTATGTTCAAACAGTGCATTAATGAATAAGAATTCAGGCAAAAACTCCAGTGTAGCACAATCATCGGAATGCTATTACCCAGGGAAGTAGTTCAAAGCCTTCCTTTCTAATTCATTTTTAGGCGACAAGAACAAGGCTCATACCACATATTAGCCTCTGTATCTTTCCCTGTTTCAGAACCAATCATTCCCTCTTAGGCTCCCCTATGTCTGGAATGGCAGAGAATTTGCTTCAGTCATGTACATATTCTGTACTGGGGGCTATGAGTTGGTGAGAAAGATCAGGTAATTTCATATTTCCATGACTTGCCCAGGCAATTTCTGCTTCCCGTAACTACTATGCATCTAGGCTCTTCCCCATACCACTTCTAGAATATAGTGTCATTGAGACATGAGGTATGGCACTGAGAAAAAGACAAAATTTTGTTAAAAAACACAGTTCCATCAATGTTCTACTTATAGTGTCTACACACATTTCAGTAACTAAGCAAAATGCATGAAATTATAAGTAGCACTTATAATAATTGGCATAGACTTAGATGTTCTATAAGAGTACTTTTTAATCTTTGACCTTCAGAAATTTCAATATCCATTTTTGTTTTTTAGAGTTACTATAATAAAATTAAACATGTGTAGAGAAAATAATACTGTCTTGTAAGAAGAGACTGAAGAACAAAATATCCATATAAAATTATGGATTTTTCTTTTCTGGATCATTCTCTTAGAATGATCTTTTCTGGATCATTCTCTTAGTTTTAATAGAGAACAGAATCAAAAGAAATACAATTAAAAGTGTCAGGGTTGTTGATTTATCATTTAAACTATGGGACTTTTTTTAAGTCAAGGAAGCAAGAATTTGTACCAACAAATGTCTATTTCATGTCTTTTCAAATTAGAGATGTATGACCCTAAGATAGCAGGTTCAGTTATTATGAAGTATTACTTGGGAGAGAAGGAAGGAAAGGAGGAAGGGAAGAATGGAGGAAGGGAGGGGGGTGGAGGGAGGGAGGAAGAGAGGAAGGAGGGAAGGAACCCAGGCATTAAAAGAGAAGGATGGCTAAGTCTTGCAAAATTATGAGGTACGGAAATACAAACTTTAAGACAAGACATTGTGGGCTTATTTTGACAAGGCTTCCCTTTAATAAATGCTGTATCATCCTAGATGAGTCTATCTTTAATCATACATTTTTTGTTTGTTGTTTTTCTAAATTTAACTACACCACAGCACATTTCCTGATGGATGATCCTTCAGCACATCAAATTTAACATTTTCAAAATGAAACTCATAATTTTCTCACCTCTACCTTGCTCTTCCTACTGTGATTAATTTCTCCCCTTTTGTTAATGGTCCACCATCTTCTACAGAACAGATGTGCCCTAACCCATTTCTCTAAACATTTTTTTGTGTATCAGATTATTTCTTTTTTTTATCTCAAAGTTCCATTCTGACAGAAATATTTAGTTTCAGTATATAATTAAAAACTTAACAATGCTAATAGTTGCCTCAAAGAGCATCCTCTCTGTGTCAGTGTGCAACTATTTACATTAATTTTCATGTAATTCACTTTCATATCCATTAATTGAGGTATGAACATTACTTAATCAAATGGACAATGAATTAATACAATCTTTACATAGTCACTTATTAAAATGCACCACAGAACTCTTATTTTCCTGGGAGTTCTCACTGAATCCATGGGATGTGATTTTTGAACAGCTGCAGGTGTTTATGCCGTTGCTCTTGTCTAGAGGGGTCAGGGGGACATTCTTTTTTTTTTTTTTTCCTCCATTGACTTAAAATAAAAAATCACTTTATCTGACATGCTTTCTGTCTAAAAGTATGTCATCTTACCTTACCCAGTGTGAACACTAAACCTGGGAAATGTTTACCGATCACTGATTACAGGTGAAATTTTATCTCCTCAGTAAAGATTAGATTCTCCAATGAAATTTTAAAAATATCCAGTGTTAGAAGTCTTTGTTTTTGAATAACATACATAATTTGGGGAGACTTTTATTAAGCTTCACTCTATTGAAAACCGTATAATTTTTAGTGGACATCTTTTGTGCATTTATGTTATAAGATCTGTGCCAAGTACTTTTATGTTCATTAAAACAATCTTATGGGATAGAGAAAAGCATCTCAATCTTACATATATCAAAACTGAAGCACAGAGAGCTTGAAAACTTTCCAAAGGTTAAAAGACATTGAATCTGGGATTTGAATTTGGTTTTTTAATTCTAAAATGTGTGACCTTACCTCCATAACAGGTATTTTTATTTTAAGAGAATAATTTCAATACAAATAGACTGATGATTTAAAAAGTAGTCTATTTCAAAAATGATATTTGTATACCATACCAGAGTCTTCACAGTAATTTGGATAATTCTTATGATCCAAGAAAAATGAGATACATTTTATATAGCCAAGTGGGAGACAAAGATACATTTTTGAATATTAATAAATCATGTTTTTTAAAAAAGAGCAGTAGGTGATATATGGAAACCAACTTGACAATAAACTATTAAAAAAGAGTTATTATAGAATATTATCAAACTTTATTTGAATGTCACAATTCAGGATAAGACTAAAATTAGTAATACTTGAAAAAAATGCAAATAGTCCCTTTATTTCACTTCTTTGCTTCGTTATTGCAGCTGTATTCAGTGGTAGCAAGTGAAATATGGTTTTAAATTATTTAGTAAAGTGTGTAATAATAAGTAGTTGATCTACATATATTCATTTAATAAAAATTACTTTAATGTACAAATCAGTATGCTTTGTAGCAGAGAGTGGACTTTTTATAATTATAATGTATCTATGCTCCAACAGAGAGATTTTTCTTCTGTTGCTAGCTTGGGTGAAAACATAGTTAATGTGGTCCGTCCTGTTATCCAGAAGGTCATTCTATTGTTTTCAGTCTCCATCTAAGACACTCTTAGACACTTACTCTTCCAGGGATTTATGTGAGCAGAATTATATAAAGTGCCAATGTATAAGTTGGTACTATGTTTTACCTGTACTGAATTCTTTTTCTTGATATCCTCTTCTATTTTCAAATATCCAATAAACATATAAAATGTGTTAAACCCGATCCAATGGAACATCTGACATGAAAAAAGAATGACAGTAACAAGTGTTGGTGAAAATATAAAACAAGTGAGACACTCACACCTACTGATGAGAGTAAAAACTGATACTGCAACAAGCATTTTGGCACTTATGTAGTAATGGTTGTCCTATGCATAATCTATGATTGCAATCTCACTCTTAGATATATAACTGACAGAAACCCATATATGTGTTCATCAAAAAGCATATACAAGACTGTTAATAGAAGCCTGGTTTATAATAGTCCTGCATTGGAACCAACCAAAATATCCATCAATAATAGAGAAGGTAAATGATAACCTAATTATGCATTGGAATACTATACAAAATGAAAATTAAATAACTGTAGCTACACATATAATATGAATGAACTTGCAAATATAATGGTGAGTGAAAGAAGATAAAATATAACACATGCCTCTTGATTCTATTTTAATCAAGTTGAAAACAGGTAAAATTATTCTCTGCTGTTACAAATCTTTTTGGTTGCAAGAGCATATTGGTAGGCAGGAAATGTGAATAAAAGCTTCTGGATTGGAGTTTGAGTAGTAGTTACAAAGGCATGCACACTTTGTCTTGTGATATATTTATGGTGTGTTCATTTGCGTATTTTTCCACGTGTGAACTTCAATAAAACATATTAAAAGCAACAATCAAACCCCATTAACAACAAGGAGTAATGATACAAATTGATCTTTTACAAATAAATGCATTGGAAATGTACATTCCTACTTTGTGGCATGTATCTTTATGCTCTTTTGATGTAACTTAGAGTTGTTTAACTGATCAAATTTTTCCTTTATGTTTAATTTTTTTGAGAGAATCTTTTAAAAACATGCTTATCTATCGCAAGGTCACATGATGTAAGATTTGTCAGTCTTCAACAGAATATGCTGAGATTTTGATTAGAAGTGCATTGAAATTATACAAGTTTAGAGAGAATTGACATCCTTATAATAGTTATTCTTCTATGAATATTCTATGAACATAGTTTTATCCCCCCATTCATTTGTTTTCAGTCATTCTCATGATATTTTATAATTTTCTCTGTAGAAGTTATATGCCTCTCTCACTAAATCTTGTCTAGATATTCATTATTTTTATGCTTCTATAAATGTTATCTTTTTAGATTGCATTTCCTAGTTGTGGGTGGTTTACAGAAAAAAAATTTGTTTCTCTATTACACATTTCATATGTTGCTTTACTATATTTTATGTATTATTTCATGTTCAACTGTGATAAATTCACTTAGTAAGAGTAATAGTTTATCTGCTGATTCTTCTATACTTTTACTAACAAAATTATGCCCTCTGTAGACAATAGTAGGCGTTATTGCATCATTTCTAAGTTTTCTGTCTTTTACTTTTTTTTATTACTTTATCGTACTTGGTCCAGCACAATGCTGAACTGATATGGCCATTGGAAGGAATTATTTACTTATTCCTGATTTGAGGGAAAAGCTATGAGTATTAGTAAATTTTCTTGTCGTTGTTGTTGATGGTAGTTTTGAGATTGAGGAAGAGCCTTTCTACTCCTACTGTGCTAAGAATGTATTTATTAGTGGATGCTGAATTATAGCAAGTGTTGTTCCTGCATTTACTGAAAGATCATGTAAATTCTGTGCATATTTTTCTGTCAATATAGTGAATTACACTGAGTGACTTTTGCACATTAAGCCAAATATATATTGGTAGTAATGAATTATTCTTACACATATCACTAGATTTGTTTTGCTGGTATTTTTTCACAATGTTAAATTTTTTTTCAAAGGAGTTCATGAGATCATGACTTTTTTTTTCTTTGAAATATCTTTTTCAGGTCTGTAGTACCAGGATTTTTATTAGCCTCATAAAGTATTGGAAAGTATGCTCCTTGCCTTAATTTCAAAGCATTTAATTTATACCTTTAATGTTTAGAAGAATTCATCAGTGAAGCCATAGGGACTTGGAGCTTTCCTTATGGAAAAGATCCTTTTTTCCAATTATAGATACAGTTTTTTCAAACTGATAGGTCACCTCAGATTTTCTATTTCTTCTTGTGTCAGTTATAATGACCTATATTTTAGGAAAAGTGGATTCATCTAAATTTTTAATGACATATTTTTCTTGTATTTGCTATACCTTAATGCACATAATATGTATGTTACATTTATATATATATTTATGTATTATGCAAAAGTTACATTTTTTAAATCTTGATTTTAATATTTCTGAATTCTTTGTTTTTTAGTCACCTTGCTATGAAATTAATAATTTCACTAGTGTTCAAAAAGAGCCACTTTCGGCTTTTGGTTCTAGTTCTTGTATATTTGTCTATAATTGATGATTTCAATTCTACTGTCTTTGGTTTTAGTTTTTTGTTTACTTTTCCCATTTTGAAATGGATACTTATATCATTGACTTTCAGCTTTTGTTTTCAAATAGATTCATTTAACCCTATTAATATCCTTTTGAACACAAGTTTAGGTTATCCATTCTACGGAATTTGATAATTTGCACTGTATTATTCAGTTCAAAATATATTAATTTTTATTTTAATTTAGTTTATGTCTCATGTATTATGTAGAAGTGCATTATCCAAAATTCAAATATCTATTTTTTTTGCAAATTTTTATTGTTTTTTAATTTTGTCTCAATTTTCCTAAGTTTAAATATGATATTCTTTATGATTTTCATCCTGTGAAGTGTGTTGAGATTTACTCCATAGTCCCAAATATGGAAAATTTTGTTTCAGATATAATGCATACTCTAAAATAATGCATATTTTTCAGTTTTGGGATATAGTATTCCAGGCAGATTGAGATTGTGATTGAAATTTATAGATATGTTAAGTCAAGTTTGTTATTTAAATGAATCTGAAATGTATTTTGTTTTGTTTATTCTATCAGTTACTTAGAAAAATATTGTATAACATACCTCTCTGAGTTCCACTTCAGCTGTATTATCTTTAGCTTTGTATGTATCATTGAGGTTAATATTTTAGAAATGTTCGATCTTCCTAGTGGATTGATTCTTCCATTTTTATAAAATTTTCCCTCTTTAGTAAATCTTTTTGCCTTAAAATCTACTGCGTTCAAAATTAGTTTAGCTATATCACAATTACCTAAGTAGGTATTGGCAACGTAAGTGCTCTCCACCGTTGCATTTCAAGTTTTGTTACTTCCCTTTATTAGGAGTGTGTTTCTTATAAGCAGCATATGGTTGAGTTTTCTTTTTATCCTCTTTAATAATCTTTTTCTTGTCATTGGAGTTTCAGGTCCTTTATATTTAGTGTAATTACTGGTATATTCGGTTTTAAATCTATCATCCTATTCTTTGTTTTCTCTTTGTCCCATGTATTCAATTTGTTTTGATGACTTTTACCTTTAAAAATTATTTTCCTCCCATTTAGCTTGTTAGTTGTATATTCACTTGTTATTCCTTTTATTTTTTTATTTGTTTTTCATTTTTTATGTTTGTTTATTTTTGAGAGTGAGAGAAGGCACACAAGCAGGGAAGGGAAGGGCAGAGCAGGGAAGGGAAGGGCAGAGAGAGAGAGGGAGACACAGAATCCGAAGTAGTCTCCAGGCTCTGAGCTGTCAGCACAGAGCACAACGCGGGGCTCAAACCAACAGACTGTGAGATTATGACCTGAGATGAAGTTGGTTGCTTAACTGACTGAGCCACCCAGGCGCCCCTCACTTGTTATTCTTTTAGAGATTTCCCTTGAGATGACAATTCTGTCACTGATACTACATTTAATATAAATTAGTACATTTAACAATTATTAAACACTGCAATAAACTTGGAACACTCACCTGACTTCACTTACCCCTGCTTCTTTTCTTCTTTGTTATTAAAACCTCACAAAATATGATAATGATGATGTGATGCTTATTATTATTTTATATAGTTAATCATAATTGATGTTTAGTCACATATTTATCATTTCCACTACTCTTAATTACTTTCTATGCTTATATCTTCACCTGAGATGATTTTCTTTCTAACTCCCTTTAGATTCTCCTTTGATTTGAAATGTAGTTCACAAATTCTTTCAGCTTTTGTTGTCTGAAAACAATTTTATTTCACCTTTATTTACCAAACATGTGTTCATTGAATATACACTTTTAGTGTTTTTTTTTTTTTACTTTCAACATGCTGCTGACATTTTATTGTCTTTACCTTCTTATTTTTTTCTTTTGAGATTTTAGCTGTCAATGTCATTTTAATGAATTTATAATGATACATTTTCCCCCTTGAATTAAGATTTTTTCCTTTGTTACTATTTTCAGCAGTTTTGCTATAACTGTGTGTACTTTAAAATTTCCTGTGGTTGAGCTTTGTAGCACTTCTCTTACCTATGGTTGGATGTCTTTAGTCTTTCTTTTCTTTTTGGTAAAATATAGTGTACCTAGAATGGGTTTTTGAAGATAAGTGCAGGAATACATTTATTTCCAACTTAGTTCATATTAAGTTTTCCCCATTACTACACCCTGACGGGGACTTTTTTTTTTTTTTTTTTTTTTACAAATAGTTTATTGTCAAATTAGTTTCCACATAACACCCAGTGCTCATCCCCACAAGTGCCCTCCTCCATGCCCATCCCTCCCTCCCCCCCACATCCATCAGTCCTCAGTTTTGTCAGCATTCAAGAGTCTCTCATGGTTTGCCTCTCTCCCTTTTCCCCACCATTTCCCCCTTCTTCTCCCCCTTGGTCCTCGTTAAGTTCCTCCTAATCCTCCTATACGTGCACACATATGATATTTGTCCTTCTCTGCCTGACTTATTTCACTCAGCATAACACCGTCAAGGTCCATCCATGTTGCTACACATGGCCAGATTTCATTCTTTCTCATTGCCATGTAGTATTCCATGGTACAGATAAACCACATCTTTTTGATCCATTCGTCTGATGATGGACACGTAGTCTCTTTCCATGTTTTAGCTATTGTGGAGAGTGCTGCTATGAACATTGGGGTGCATGTGCTCTATGCATCAGCATTTCTGTATCCCTTGGGTAAAGTGCTAGCGAAGAAATGGGCAGAAGATATGAACAGACACTTCTCCAAAGAGGACATCCAGATGGCCAACAGACACATGAAACGATGCTCAGCATCACTCCTCATCAGGGAAATACAAATCAAAACCACACTGAGATACTACCTCACGCCAGTCAGAGTGGCTAAAATGAGCAAATCAGAGAACTCTAGATGCTGGTGAGGGTGTGGAGTAACGGGCACTCTCCTACATTGTTGGTGGGAATGTAAACTGGTACAGCCCCTCTGGAAAACAGTGTGGAGGTTCCTCAGGAAACTAACAGTAGAACTCCCCTATGACCCAGCAATAGCACTGACAGGGACTTTTGAGTCAAGTGGAACCCAAAATATTGTCTCTCCCAGCTTTGTGCCATCTTCAAGTTTAACAAATATGCCCTCTTATTTCATCTTTTAAGTAACTATTTAAAAGTTTGAACAATAAGATAATGTGATATTGATTAATTACTAATTTTAATCTTGAATGAGATCTCTAGTGATGTGTTTCAAAACTCTACCTTTGATTTTGAATTAGTTTTTAAGAAAACACCAGATAATATCCTTTCTTGACTAATTATCTTTGTGCATACATCACCCTACTTCTCTTTTCACACATTGAAAACCCAATTACACGTGTTTTAGAAGTTTCACCATGAATTACTCATATTCTTTCCTATTTTTCTCAATTTTTAGTTTGGATATTTTTCTATTAGATTTAGTTTGAATAGTCCTATTAGAGAGCTCTATCTAATCTTCTGTTAAATTCATTAACATGTTTCCAGTTAACATATTTTTAAGTTCTACAGGTCTCTTTGAACATTTTTCCAATTCTTTATTAATATTCTGTACAATACCATGTTATTTCTTAAACTTATTATTTCAACTGTTTTAAAATTTCTGATGAATTTATCTATGTATTTCAGAATAGACTTTGGTCAAGTGGGATTGATTTATTGTATGTGTCTGATTATTTTTTTTATTGAATAACATTTTATATGAAAAGTTGTAGAAGTTATTTGATGTTATAGTTAATATTTTCTTCTTTCATGGGGAATTTGCTTTTTTGCTTTGTCAGGCTGTTAGTGTTGGAACAAAACAAAACTTCTATATGGTCAGTAAATGAAGAGATTTGAAGTTAGGCCTCATTCTTTAGGAAAGCTTATCTCCATCAGATTCATCCCTACTAGAGTTTGCCCTTTAGGGGTGTGGCTGAAGATCAGAGCTCTTTACCTAGTTGATAGACTTTGAGCTCCAATGTTGCTCTCTGTTCAGAGGACTACTCAAGTTCCTGCTCAATTTCTCATATTACTGGCTGCTGCTTTTTCTTCTGTACTTAGCTAGTGCATGCAAATTGCCAAAAGCTTTGAGAAGATAAGAAGTCCTAAATGCCAGGTGAACATGTGTCCTCTTTCCTTTTCTCCAGGATATTATCCCTTCAACTCTTTATTGCAATGGTAGTGTTCAAGGTCTTAACGACATGCTGGTTGTTTTGGATGGCAGGTTTGGTCTACAGTGAAGTTATCTGTCATTATCAGATATGTGAACTATTTTGTTATAGTAAAACCAGTGTTTCCTTCAGTATTATATTTAGACTTCAAAGGAGAATTGACACTTCTTGGATATTTGTCATTCAAGATTATGTGGCTAAAATTACCTAGTTCTCTAGGCATAACTTAGAATTTCCCTTCTTACTCTAGTTCCATCCTTGATTGATCTTATTTATTCATTTTGGCTTTTATTGCTATCTCTATCCTGATTAATTCCAAATATTTGTTTATAACTGAAATATATATCCTGAAATATAGACCTACACATCCAAATGCAAAATGGATATTGACTCTGGGATAACTCACAAGTGGTTCTTTTCTTTTTAAAATTTTTTAATGTTTTATTTATTTCTGGGAGAGAGAGACAGCATGAGCAGGGGAGGGTCAGAGAGAGAGAGGAAGATACAGGATCTGAAATAGTCTCCAGGCTCTGAGATGACTGTCAGCACAGAGCCTGATGTGGGGCTCTAACCCACGAACCAGGAGATCATGACCTGAGCCAAAATTGGATGCTTAATCAACTGAGCCACCCAGGCACCCCAACTCACATATATATAAAACCTACATATATATAAAGCTCACATATATATAAAAGGGAATTCCTCATCTTTTATTCCAACTTCCAGATGTGTCTACCTTATTTTCCTTTATTCCATAGCTCAGTGAACAGCATGATCTTCTCCCCACCTACCAAGCAATATACCTCGTTATCATCCTCAGTTTTTCTCACTCCAACATCTTATACCTAATCCTTCATGAAGGTCTTATACTTCAACATCATTGTTGTTTCTTGAACTCATTCATTTCCCCCTCATTCTTTCATTGCCACCTTGTTTCCATAGAATTATAAAACAGTCTTAAAATTGGTCCCTCTGCTTCCAATTTAAGGGTATGAATAGTTTCCACATTCTCTCTAAGTCGTCTTTGAGAAAGATGGGATCTTGCTACCCCCTTGCTTAAAATCCTTCTGTGATTCTCAATAATCTGCAAGGCAATGCCCAATGCTTTAGTGTGATCTATGAGTTGAGTGTGAGGCAGACTAGAAGATAAAATATTTTAGTTAGAAATTCTAATATGAAATGTAAAAGAGAGCCTAGAACTAGAGTCATAACATTGGGAATTGTTTGCTTAGAAATGAGAATTGATCTTGTGATAATAAATAATTACAAAAGTAGAAAGAACATTGGAGAAAAGCACAAGACGGTTGAAGATATATATTATGTAAAAGAAGGAAAACAGTTCTGCAAAGAAGACCCAAAAGATAAGTTCACTGATAGAAATAAGTCACACATCATGGGAAGGATAGGTTGCTTGTATGTTAAGTGGTGCAAAAAGGCCAATGACAAGATCTGACTCCTTGTCTCTGAAGACAGGGTAGAGATCCAGATACAATTCTGAGATTCTGCCCTGGAGACAGGAATGTCTTGTGATTTACCTGTGAACATTAAAAAGACATAGATAACAATGAAGTTGATAGAGCACTCCCCCCTCCCCCCCAAAAAAGAAATTCCACTGAAATGAAGTTACAACTATCAAGTATAGCTATTAATATAACTGCAGGTGCTAAGATCATGTTGTCTTCCACCTTCTAACCTTCGTCTAGGACAGTCATAAAGGCTTAGGAATATCTATTAATACCAGCACTGTTTTGATCTCTGTCAGCTACCGTACAAAGCCTCGGTGTCACTTTGTGGTTGAGCCTCTCCCTGAAAAAAATCATGTCATTCACAGACAGCTGAAAGGTCAAACCTAGTTTCCCATTTTCCTCACTGTTCCTCTCTAAAGAATTTCTTTTGTACTTGATTCCTGTAAATTATTATGCCCTTTTTCTTTCTGTTCTGTAACATTCTCCTATGCACAGTCCCTTTGTTGTGTTTGTGAAGATACTGTGTTTCTAAATCTCTTCCCAGGCAAATTGTTATTCCCAACATTGCCTCACTGGTATCAGCACCACAGTGGCATCATCATTATCCATGGGAATTCCCCTGCCTGTGTTAACATAATGAGCAGGGGCCAGTAAGAACCTATTTGTCAACTTACAGACTTTTATATTTTCTTGAGGAAACAAAAACTGAAATAAATTTCAAACATGTTGTTGTATATGTGTATACAGTAACTTCTTTTTGAAAATTTGCTCCCAGTTAATATTAGATAGCCTTTTAGGTGGCACATTTCATACCGTAGATGTACTTCTTGGCAGTGTTCCATATGTCAGACTTGTAGAAAAAGAAGTAGCACCTTTGTCTGCTGGTCTTCTGAGTACAGAGAGATTTATAGACAACCTGGCCAAGGTGTGGAGTTGGAGAATGGAAGACTGAGCTAGGTATATTGGCATATAGGCCCAGAAAGAGAGGAAGGCAAAACTAGCAGTAGGAAGAATGGTCAGTACCGGAGTGGTGAAGCGCAGTGAAGGTGAGAAAAAGGAAAATACCTCAGGATTTCATGAACTTTGGTTTACCCTTATAGGATCATACCAATGATCAATTTCTCTGCTTCTTAAATTTACACTCTGTAATGATTCTGGATGACCCTATTTCGTGACCTGCTTTCATGATAGATTCCTTAACGGAAGTTAAATATAGACTATCTTCTTTGTGTATTCAATTCCTTTTTGTATTATTGTTCTCATTTAGAAAAATGATTTTATTTCACCTGACTCATTTATTTGTATGCAGTTTAAAAGATGTTGGCCATTTTATCCTTTCTTAAAAGTTCATTTTGGACTAGAAAATCACAATTGAAATAAATATATTTATCTCTATGTTATAAAGAATTTTGCAGCTATCTTACTTAACCTTTAAAAACACTGAAGTAACAAGGCAAGCCACTTCAAGGGCTTTCACTGACCCTTTGTGGCAAAGGGAGGAACTACAGTATTTTTAAAGGTTCTCTGAAATGTTTACCATCTTCTACGCATGTAATACAGTCAACGAATCTTACATACCCATACATATAAATAAATAAACTACCAATAAGCTAACAATATTTCACGAAGGTATTACCTAAATTATAATATCACAATATCCTATAAATAATACTTGGTTTTACAAACAATTAATACAAAAATCATATGTAAAACCATGTGATTGTAGTCTTTAACATTGCCATTAATATATTGGAACTACAATTTTTGTGAACAATTGTGTTTTCTTTCGCTACTTAGCTATACATTTTAAAAATTTATAAAATGAGCAACTTAGACTGTTCCTTGGTATTTTCATTCTGCGTTTAAAATTTTTTTTATTTACTTATTTAGTTTGAGAGAGAGAGAGAGAGAGAGAGAGAGAGAGCAATCAGGGAAAAAGCAAAGAGAGAATGGGAGGGAGATAATCCCAAGCCGGCTCTGCATTCTCAGTGCAGAGATCATGGGGGTAGACCCCAAGAACTGGAAGATCATGACCTAAGCAGAAATCCAGAGCTGGACGCTTAACAGACTGAGCCACCTAAACATCCCTGTGTTTGGTTTTTGAGGGACATCATTATGGTTCAAAATTTTATTTTCCACCTTATAGCCTCTTTTATCTTAGAAAAATTTTAAACTGTGTTAAATTATACATAACTTAAAATTTACCATTTCAATCATTTTTAGGTATACAGTTCAGTGGCATTGGTAGATTCACATTGTTGCACGATAATCACCACCATCTCCAGAATTTTTCCATCTTGCAAAACAGAAACTCTGTTCCCCTTAAAAAGAACATTCTATTCTCCCCTCTTCCCAACATCTGGAAATCACCATCCTATTTTCTGTCTCAATGAATTTGACTACTTTAAGTACTTCCTGTTAAGTGGAATCATACAATTACTGGCTTTTTGTGTCTGGCTTATTTCAATTAGCATAATGTCTATACTTTGTTTAGTGTTACAAAAATTAAAATTATGAATGCTTAAAAGGAAGTTGCTGTATATAGTACAGGTCTTTTCAGAGTCCTCAGTAGCATACTAATTACATATTATGCACCATCACCTCTTAATATCATAATACCAACTGTTAATTGATATTTCAGGGCCCAAGTGTATGTCCAATTAGAGATACAATTTCATTTATATGGTTTACATATTCTTAATCAGGCCATAGCACCAACAGATTAACAGTATATCAACTCAGTTTAATATTTTTCAAGTGTAAATATTGGCGTGGAAAAGAAAATAACTTTGTCCATGTATGGGCCTGATAGATATTGAAAGCCAGTTTATTACAAGTACAGATTAAAGTGGCAAAGTCTTGGGGCACCTGGGTGGCTTAGGCAGTTAAGCGTCCAACTTCAGCTCAGGTCATGACCTCACGGTTCAGGTCATGATCTCATGGTTTGTGGGTTCGAGCCCCGCATCAGATTCTGTGCTGACAGCTAGTTCAGAGCCTGGAGCCTGTTTCAGATTCTGTATCTCCCTCTCTCTCCGACCCTCCCCTGCTTGCTCGCTCTCTCTCTCTCAGAAATAAATAAAAGAAAAATTTTTAAAATGACAAAGTCCTATTTAAATTAGTATTTTATTTTCTCATTTTAAAATCAGTTTAATCTTGGCCCCTACAATAACATGCAGATGGCTACGGTCATTTCTAAAAACTATATCTATATATTATTTTAAAAATTTGTCTAGCATCACAAACTGCAGATGTTCCCATACAGCTTGAGTCACTTTCCATCTTTCTGTCCTGCAGAGAATAATTGGGAGCCATATGTCATCAGATTCTTACAGAGGTGGAGTTTCACTGAATTCTCATTCTTGCCTCTGTCATTCCTTTTATTTTATTCCTCCGTGCTCAACAGTTCCTCACTCATTCCTGATTAGCAGAGACGAACTTATTAAGTGCAGACTAGCTATAATGGACTTTAATATTGGTGCATCATGATCATTCTGGTAACTGAATTCAAAAATAGTACCAAGTTCATGTCTTGGGACTTACCAAAGTTAATCAGAAGGTAATGTACCAAGGACTGAGAGCCAAGAAAATAATTGATAAGTAGGTAAATTATCTGAAAGCTCTTAGGCTTTATTCAAAAGGAATGAAGAAAACAAATACTCTGTTCTGCTATTGGGTTCCCTTTTAAGGGAGCTCTTTGGTAAATGTCCCATACCAATGGCAGCCACATGCTATAAATTTATGAACAAATCAATTCTATGAATATTTTTTTTGTAAAATATGTTCTAGACAATGTTTGTGTTAGAAGAAAAGCTATAAAAACCAAGAAAAATAAGAGAAAATAAAAGGCCAGCTCCAAATGATAAAGAAATTTTGTACCGGTAGAGGGAAATAAGAAGAAAATATATACAAATACCCACCATAATGCATAATAATTCTAGAATGTGATTTACAACAGGAAAAGAACATGTGTGATAGGGTTTCAAAAAAGAAAGAAAGAACGTGACCTAGGTTAATTATGAGAGACTTTGTGAAACAGAAATTTGTGTGTGTGGTTGGCTTTGAATAAAGTTTAATGATTTGAAAAAGGAATTCAAATGCAGTATAGGCATTTTTCAGACAGAGGAATTGTATAAACAATGGAGTAGGAGGTTGCACATAGGTATAAAGTGAGATATCAAACTTATCCTGGAATTATGAGTATTTCAGGTGCAACATTGTAAAATATAGAGGGAGGATGTTCAACTCGAAATCAATGGTAAAACGGGCATCTGAGGATTTTGTACTTAATCTAGAAGAGAAGAACTCCTATTGAAATGAAAGACTTAATATAACTGGAGTGAAGTATTAATGGATAAAATGGATAGAAGTTAAGATAGGCAGGTGCAGGGTGAACTATTAGGAAGTTACTGCAATACTTTAGCTAATGGTTTCTACAGTATGACACCAGGTATTTGCAATAGGGATAGAAAGAAAATGATAGAGGTAGGCCATACTTAGGGAGTTTCAAACATAAGTTACTGGAGACATAAAGGAAGAATACTATACTTCAGAGAAATATAAAATCCAGAATGAGAATATAAGAAAAGATGGTGAGTTTAACTTTGCATACATTTGATGCACTATCAGGAGAACATGGTGTTTACCCTGTGCTTTTAATAGTTTCAGTGGGTGAATGAATGAATAAATATTTGTTCAACACAAATTTGGAAGACATATACCTAAAGATGTGTGAGCAGTTCTGGATAGCTCTTTAGAGATATGTACTGATAATCTGCAATACTTTCACAGTAAAGAAACCAGGGTGATCAGAGGGAAAATCCTGTACTTACATACGAATGCTCTGGTTATGTTCAGCCCAGAGAAGCATAGTCTTAGGAAATGGGCATAGCCACCGTCTTTAATATTTGAATGTACATAATGTGAACAGCATACTTAAAAAATTTTTAAATGACAAAGTAATATAATCTAACATAAAGCCCAAATTCATATTTATCCGGTTGTCTCAGTAGTGTGTTTCATAGAGTTTTTTTCCTACCCAGGATTCAAATGTAAAGATTTAATCTAATATCTATACAAGAGGGCACATTTCCAGTAATTGTGTGCATCTATAATCCAAAAAAAGTGACTTGGTGCTGGTAAGAAAACTAACAAGATTTTAGGCTGTCTAAGTAATGACCAAACCAATCATCCTGTTCTTTGCTGCCTTGGTTAGACGGCACCTGGAAACATGATCAGTTACAGATGTCTCATTTAGAGCCATTGCTGATAATCTGGAGGATGTTCCGAATAAGGGATCAGGGGGATGTAAGATACAAAACCCTGCAGTTGCATGTGAGTTTCTGGAGATTTTAGATTGTGTAAGCAAGTGCTTAGGGAATGATTATTGCCAAAGTCTTTAAGTATTTAAATTGAGTACTGTTATGGTTTGAACTGCATCCTCACAAAAAGATAGAATGGAGTCCTAACCCCAGCACCTCATGATGTCAACTCATTTGGAAGTAGGATAGTTGCAGATATAATTGGTTAAGATAAAGTCATACAGGGCTAGGTTGGGTCACTAATCCAATGTGACTTGTTGTCCTTATAAGACGGCTATGTGAAGATATAGATCCAGGGTAACACCATGTGATGATGAAGGCAGAGATTGGTGTTATGTAGTTGAAAACCAAGGAACATGAAAGATGGCTAGAAAACCACAGGAGCTGAGAAGAGGCAAGGAAAGATTTCCTTACAGGTTTAGAGAGAAGGGCCACCATCTAGGGTTGGTTGGTTGGGACTAGCATCCTGTTAAGTTGAGGAGACAGACCATCCAGCCAGAGAATTATTCTTTAGTCTTAAAACCTAATGTAATTTGCCCTGCTGAATTACAAACTTGCTTTTAGCCCAGTGACCCTTTTGTTTCCAATTTCTCCCTTTTAGGATGGGACTATCTACCCTATACCTGTTCCATCATTACATTTTGGAAGCACATAACTTGTATTCTAGGTTTCCCTGGTCCACAGATGGAGAACTTAGCCTCAGCAAGGAACATACCCTGAATCTAACCCATATGTGATTTAGATAAAATCTGGATGAGATTTTGAATTTAGAGCTGATGCTGGAATGGGTTAAGAATTTGCAGCATGTTGGGATAGAATGCATGTGTTTTGCATGTGGGAAAGACATGAAGTTTTAGGTACCAGAGGGCAGATTACTATGGGTGTAACTGTGTCTTCTTCAAAAAAGATGTTGAAGTACCTTGGAATTTGATTTCATTTGGAATTAGGGTAGTGGCAGATGTAATTAGTTAAGGTGAATAATACTCGAGTCTAATGTTTCTCTACTGAATCATGACTGGTCTCCTCCTAGGAAGGCAGCCATGTGAAGACAGAGACACAGGGGAACACAATTTGAAAATGAAGGCAGAGATTGGAGTTATGCAGTTGCAAACAAAGGTGTGTCAGAGTTTATCAGGACACCACCTGAAGTTAGACAACAGGCAAGGAAGGATTATTCTACAGATTTCAGAGGGAGCTTTGTCCTACTGATACCTTGACTTTAGACCGTTAGTATCCAGAACTGTGGAACACCAAGTTTATGTTGCATTAAGACATCCAGTTTGTAGTACTTTGTTACAGCATCCCTAGGAAACAAATACAGGTACACTGTAGAAAAAAATAAATTTTATTCCTTGAGTTCTAGGAAAGAATTACAAAACCATGAAAATAAAAGAATCAGATATCAACTCGACATGAATAAGAACTTTTTAGTGCTAAAACCACCATATAAAGAACCCAAAGGCTACAGCAAGTCATGAATTCACCACTGTTAAAAGTGTTCAAGAAGAATGGATGCAGAGGTAATTTATATATCAGGCATCAAGTTAGACTGAATGATCTCCAAAATTCCATGGACTTATGTTAAAACCCTGTCAAACAGTGAGATGACAGCTTCCTTGTCAACTTCTGTTTCAAAGATATATTAAGATCGTTGCTCCCATATCTTGGCTATTGTTAATACTGCTTCAATAAACATAGAGGTGTGTATATCTTTTTAAGTTAGTGATTTCATTTTATTTGGGTAAATAACCAATGGTGGAATTATTGGATCATATGATATCTTTATTTTAAGTTTTTTGAAAAACCTCCATACTATTTTTAATTGTGCTGTACCAATTTACATTTTCACTAACCATACATGAGGATCCCTTTATCTCTGCATTCTCGCCAACACATGTTTCTTGCTTTTTTTGGCTTTTTAAGTTTTTATTTTAATTCCAAATAGTTACCATATTTTGTTATATTAGTTCCAAGTGTATTATATACTTATTTAATGCTTCCACCTATCACCCAGTTTCCATCACAAGTGCAACTTCTTAACATGCATCACCTATTTCACCCATTTCCCCACCACCCTTCCCTCTGGTAACCATCAGTTTGTTCTCTATATTTAAGAATGTGTTTCTTGTCTCTCTCTCTCTTTCTTTTTTCCTTTGCTTGTTTGTTTTGTTTCTTAAATTCCACAGATGAATGAAATCATATGGTAATTGTCTTTCTTTGACTTTTTTTCACTTACCATTATACTTTCTAGCTCCATCCATGTCATTACAAATGGCAAGATTTCATTATTCTTTTCGGCTGAATAATATTCCATTACACACACACACACACACACACACACACACACACACACACACACACACCTTTCTCCATTTATCAATTAATGGGCACTTGGGATGCTTGCATAATTTGGCTCTTGTAAATAATGTTGCTATAAACATAAGGGTGTACGTATCCCTTTGAATTAGAGTTTTTGTGTTCTTTGGGTAAATTCCTGGTAATGTGATTGCTGGATCATAGGGTAGTCCTATTTTTAACTTTTTGAGCAACCTCCATACTCTTTTCCTCAGTGGCTATGCTAGTTTGCATTCCCAGAAATACCTGAGTGATCCTTTTTCTCCACATCCTCACCAACACCTGTTGTTTCCTGTATTGTTGATTGTAGTCATCCAGTATTAATAAGGTGATATCTTATTGTAGTTTTGATTTGCATTTCCCTGGTGGTAAATGATGATGATCATCTTTTCCTGCGTCTCTTGGCAATCTGTATATCTTTGCATAAATGTCTGTTCATGTCTTCTTCCCATTTATTACTTGGATTATTTGTTATTGTGGTGTTGAGTTTGGTAAATTCACTAAAATTTTTTTAAGCACATTTATTTATTTTTTATAGAGAGATAGAGTTAACAGGAGAGAGGGAGAGAGAGAATACCAAGGAAGCTCCACACTGTTAGTGTGAAGCATAGTGTGAGGCTTGAATGCCTGGAACCCACGAGCCATGAGATCATGATCTCAACCCCAACTAAGAGTCAGACACTTAACTGACTGAGCCACTCAGATGCCCTGAGTTTTGTAAGTTCTTTATAGATTTTGTATGCTAACTCTTTATTATACATTCATTTGCATATATCTACACCCATTCTGTAGGTTGCCTCTTAGTTTTGTTGATTGTTTCCTTCAGTGTGCAGATGATTTTGATTTTGTTGTAGCCCCCAAAACATTTTTGTTTGTTCATTTGTTTGTTTGTTTTTGCTTTTGTTTCCCTTGCCTCAGGAGACATATCTAGAAACAAGTCACTACAGCTGATGTCAAAGAAGTTACTGCCTGTGTTTTCTTCTAGGATTTTTATGGTTTCAGACCTTTCATTTAGGTCTTTAATCCATTTTAATTAATTTTTGTATATGGTGTAGAAAGTGGTCCAGTTTTCCCAGCACCATTTGTTGAAGAGACTGTCTTTTTCCCATTGGATATTTTTTTCTGCTTTGTTAAAGACTAATTGATCATATAGTTGTGGGTTCATTTCTAGGTTTTCTATTCTATTCTATTGATCTATCTGTCTATGTTAGTGCCAGTGCCATATTGTTGTGATTACTAAAGCTTTGCAATTTGAAGTCCAGAACTGTGATGCCTCCACCTCTACTTTTCTTTTTAAAAATTGCTTTGCCTACTCAGGTTCTTCTGTGAAATTATAGAATTATTTATTCGAGTTCTTTGAAAAATGCTGTTGCTATTTTGATAGGGTTGCATTAAATGTGTATATAGCTTTGGGTAGTATAGACATTTTAGCAATATTTGTTTTTCCAGTCCATGGAATGTCTTTTTATTTCTTTATGCTGTCTTCAATTTCTTTTATCAATGTTTTATTCTTTTCAGAAAATAGGTCTTTTACCTCTTCGATTGGGTCTATTCCTAGGTATCCTTTTATTTTTGGTGCAATTTTAGATGGGATTGTTTTCTTAATTTCTCTTTACTCTGATTCGTTGTTGTATATAAATGCAACTGATTTCTGTACATTTATTTTGTATCCTGTGACTTTACTGATATTATTTATTAGTTCTAGCAGTTTTGGGGTAATATCTTTTGGGTTTCTATTTTTGTACCATGTCACCTGCAAATAGTAAAAGTTTGGCTTTTTCCTTGCTGATTTGGATGACTTTGTTTCTTTTTGTTGTCTAATTGCTGAGGCTAGCACTTCAAGTACCATGTTTAGTAAGATTGTTGAGAATGGACATCCTTATCTTGTTCCTGACCTTGGGGGAAAGGCTCTCAGTTTTTCCCAATTGAGAATGATGTTAGCTGTGTGTTTTTCATATATGGCCTTTGTTATGTTAAGATATGTTCCCTCTAAACCTACTTTGTTGAGGGGATTTATCATAATGGATCTTATATTTGTCAATTTTTTTTCTACATCTACTGAAATCATTGTACGGTTCTTATTCTTTCTCTTATTGGTGTGGTGTATCATGTTGATTAACTTGTGATTATTTTTTTTAATGTTTTATTTATTTCTAAGAGAGAGAGAGAGCGTGTGTGAGCAAGGGAGGGCCAGAGAGAGAGGGAGTCACAGACTGAAACAGACTCCAGACTCTGAGCTGGCAGTCAGCACAGAGCCCGAAGCGGGGCCTGAACCCGCAAACCGCGAGATCATGACCTAACCAAAAGTCAGACGCTTAACCGACTAAGCCACCCAGGCGCCCCGATTGACTTGTGATTATTGAGACACCCTTGCAGCCCAGGATAAATTCCACTTGGGGCATCTTGGTGGCTGAGTCAGGTAAACATCCAACTCTGGGTTTTGGCTCAGGTCATGATCTTATGGCTCATGAGATCAAGCTCCACATTGGGCTCTGTGCTGACAGAGCCTGCTTGGGATTCTCCATTTCTTTCTCTCTGCCCCTTCCCTTCTTGTGCATGTACTGTCTAAAAATAAATAAATGAACTTAAAAAAAAAAACACTTGATGGCGGTGCATGAGTTTTTTAATGTATTGCTGGATTCAGTTTCCTAGTATTAACGATTTTTACATCTATGTTTATCAGGAATATTGGCCTGTAGTTCTCTTTTTTAATGATGTCTTTATCTGATTTTGGTATCAGGATAATGCTGGTCTCATAGAACAAACCTGGGAGTTTTCCTTCATTTTCTGTTTTTTTTTTTTTGAAATAATTTGAGAAGAATAGGTATTATTTCATATTTAAATGTGTGATATAATTTGCCTGTGAAACCATCTAGTCCCAGATTAGTGTTTGCTGTGAGTTTTTTGATTACTGATTCAATATTTTGCTGGTAACTGCTCTGTTCAATTTTCTATTTCGTCATGTTTCATTTTGGTAGTTTATATGTTTCTGGAAATTTATCCATTTCTTCTTGTACAATTTGTTGGTATACAGTTTTTCATAATATTCTCTTATGTTTGTTTATATTTCTCTGTTGTTGGTTGTTATATCTCTTCTCTCATTTGTGATTTGTTTATTTGGGTCCTTTTCATTTTTTTCTTAATAGGTCTGGCTAGAGGTTTATCAATTTTATTGATTTTTTTCAAATAACCAGCTGCTGATTTCATTGATCTGTTTTATTATGTTTTTTAAAGCTTCTATATTTATTTCTGCTCTAATCTTTATTATTTCTTTCCTTTTGATAGATTTAGATTTTGCTTGTTGTTCTTTTTCTAGCTCCTTTAAGTGTAAGGTTGGTTTTTGGGTTTTTTGGGCTTTTTTTTTTAGATTTTTCTTACTTCTTGAAGCAGGTCTGTATTACTCTAAAGTTCCCTCTTAGAACCACTTTTGCTACACCCCAAAGGTTTCAGACCATTGTGTTTTCATTTTCATTCATTTCCATGTCCATTTCTTTTTCTTCTTTTATTTCCTGGTTGACTCATTCATTGTTTAGTAACATATTATTTAACCTCCATCTATTTGTGGTCTCTTCAGATCTTCTCTTATGATTGACCTTTAGTTTCGTAGCATTGTGTTCAGAAAAGATGCATGGTATGACTGAGCTTTTTGAATTTGTGGAGACTTGTTTTGTGGGATAATGTGTGATCTATTCTGGAGAATGTTCCATGTGCACTTCTTTTAGCATGAAATGCTCTGAATATATCTGTTATATCCATCTGTTCCAGCATGTCATTCAAAGCCATGTTTCCTTGTTGATGTTCTGTTTAGAAGACCTGTCCATTGATCTAAGTATGGTAGTATGGTGTTAAACTCCCCCTACTATTATAGTATTATTATAAATTAGTTTCTTTATGTTTGTTATTGTTTAATATATGTGGATTCTTCTATGTTGAGTGCACAGATATTTACAGTTGTTATATCTTCTTCTTGGATTGTCCCCTTTATTATTATATAGCGTCCTTTGTCTCTTACTATAGTCTTAGTTTCAAAGTCTATTGTGTCTGATATAAGTATTGCTACTCTGGCTTTACTTTGACAACCATTTCCATAGTAGATGTTTCTCCATCCCCTCAATTTCAATCTGCAAGTGTCTTTAGGTCTAAAATGAATCTCTTGTAGGCATATTTTATTACTTGTTTTGTGATTGTTTCTGAAGATTTTCTCTGATTTTTTTGTCTTTCTTTTATGGTTGTCTGATTTTCTTCAGTGATATATTTAGATTTCTTTCTCTTTATTCTATATATGTTTATTAGTGGTTTTTGATATATAGTTACCTTTAGGTCTGTATCTTCTGCATAGAACAGTCTATATTAAGTTGATGGTCATTTAAGTTAAATACATTCTTTACTCTTGTTATCCCTATGTTTTAGGTATATAATTTTATGTTTTACATCCTTTCATTTTGTGAGTTCTTTGATTTTTTAAAGAAATCTTTATTTTATGGTCTTTGTGTTTCCTTCCTTTGTACTTTCACTCTTGTGCTCTCATTTCCAATCAGAGAGTCCCCTTTAATATCTCTTGCAGGGTTGGTTAATTGGTCATGAACTACTTTAGATTATGCCACTCCTCTGTGACTTGGAAAGTTTCTGTTAAAAAACCCTCTGCTAGCATTCTGAGATTTCTCTTGAAAGTTACTGACTTCTTTTTGTCCTGCTGCTTTGAAATTTTTTATACTATATTTTGCCAGTTTAATTACCATATGTCTTGGCATGGATCTGCTCTTGTTGATTTTGATGAGAGTTCTCTGTACCTCCCAAATACGGATATCTATTCCTTCACCAGATTAGGGAAGTTTTTAGCTATTATTTCTTCAAATACATTATTTGCCCCCTTGTTTTCTCTCTTTTTTAGAGATTCCTATAATATGAATGTTTATACATTTGATGAAATCACTGAGATCTCTAAGTCTATTCTTGTTTCCAATATTTTTCTTTTGTTCACATGATTACTTTCCATTATTCTTCTGGGTCGTTAAATTGTTGTTGTTCTTCTTCCAGCCTACTGTTTATTCCACAGAGCATATTTCTCCTTTTGTTTATTGAGTCCTTTATCTTTGCTTTGTTATTTCTTATTTCTGTGTTGAAAATCTCACTCATGTCTTCTACTCTTTTCTTGAGTTCAGTGAGCATTCTATGACCACTGCTTTGTTCTCTATCAGGCACTTTACTTGTATCTGTTTTGCTAAGATCTCCAGCTGTGTCCTTGTCCTGTTCTTTCATTTGGGATACATTTCTCTATATTCTCATTTTGTGTAAGTCTCTGTGTCTTTTTCTCTGTGTTAGAAAAGTCAGCTATGTCGCCAATTCTTGAAGGTAATGCTCTTATGAAAAAATATCATGTAGGGCCCTGCTGTGTAATGTCCCCTATTCCCTAGGGCGTGGTACTTCCAGGAGTGTCTCCATTGTGTGTGCATTCACTCTGTTATTTTGTCCTAGCTGCCTTATCTTTCAGGCCTATCATTTGCGGAGGTTTTCTTTGCCCATTGAAGGAAGTTTGATCCCTGGTCTGAATGTGGCATGTTTTAACCCAGGTGTGTTCTACTCTTTTGTGAAATGAGACCTATTATTGTGGCATCTGGAACTGAGGCTCTGTAAAACTGCTTTGGGAGTTGTACTGTGAGCAAGTGTTTGGGCTAGTCTTTTGGGGGAGGGGAACTACTGTACTGGGACTGAGGCAAGCATGATTGGGAGGGGCAGTTCCACTGGAGTGAAGTGGGTCTTGTTAGAAGCAAGTTAAGTGGCGACTGTGGATGCCATTGGTTCCCTATTACTTTTGCTGAGGGACAGATAAGAAAGGCACTGACCAGTTCCTTTGTTCCCAGTGGGGTCTTCCCAAAAACACTGCTTCTGGGACATGCTCTGAGGTGAGTGAATGACTTCCTCAATATGTGACCCAGACACTCTTCAGATTGCTGTTTCCATGCTGAATGTCCACAGACTATTTGCCCTTGCTCTTCTCAAGAGCAGCCCCAATGTCCTCTGGCTGTATCCCTAGCCAAGCATCCTGAACTCTATAAAACTTCAGACTTAGCTCTGCTGTTTGCAAGCTCACAAAATCCAGCTTCTCTTGGTTTCCAACCCAGTTGCTATGGGGGTTTGTTTTCCACATGCACTCCCCTATGTGCTAGTCTGTCTCGTCCTTCTTTATGACTGTGGCTCCCTCCCCACCACAACTAACATGATCTATTTCTGTCCCAAACTGCATCTCCACACTTCCTATCTTCTTTGATGTATCCTATTCCCTACCTTTAGTTATGGGTTTGTTGTTCCAGTCTTTAGGTTGATTTCTCAGATATGTAGGATGATTTGATAGTTACGTAGTTGTATTTGTGGGATGAGGTTAGCCTAGGATTCTCCTACTCCACTGTCATCTTCCAACATCTATCTCTTGTATTTTTATTTTAGTCATTCTAACAGTATAATATCTCATTGTAGTTTTTCTTTGTATTTCCCTGACAATTAGTGTTTTGAGGCTCTTTTCATGGGTCTTTTGGCCATTTGTATGTCTTCTTTGGAAAAATATCTATTCAGATCTTCTGCCCGTTTTTTAATCAGATTATTTATTGTTTCAGTGTTGAGTTGTATGCATTCTTTATATATATTGGATATTATTATTAACCCCTTATCAGATATAACAGGCCTCCAGTTATGGAATGAGTAAGTCATAGGATAAAAGTAGAAGCATAGGAATAAAAGTGATATTGTAGTAGTAATGTAACAAAAGATGGTATAGCCAAACTTGTGATATATCATAATGTATAATCTTGCCAGATCACTAAGTTGTATACCTGAAGCTAATGTAACATTGTGTATCAACTATACTCAAATAGATTTTTAAAAGATATATTAAGATGGCATAGCATGGGGGATAAAATTTAAATATGAGCTCTAGCACTTGCAGACTATTTGTCCTTAGGTAGTTTCTTTAAGCTCCCTAGATGCAGTTTCACATCTGTTAAGCAGGGAAGAAATAGTAATCATGTACAGTGTTGTTATGAGAATAAAACTAGTTTATAATTTACATTGCCTAGAATAGGTCATGATATATAGCAAATAGTATACAAATACTAAACAAAATATACTTTTCTCATATTGGCTAGTCATAATGCATCAGTACTGTCTTTCCATCTTTGTTTCACCTCCAAAATATGGAGAATTGGGATTAAATCTAGAACTGGTTGTATTTTTAAGTCTTATTTTCTTGCCATTTGGACCATTTCTTGACCAAGTATTAATAATGAGATACTTATATCGTTCCTTAGAACAAGTTATGATAATATCTTAGTCAAATCCTAGCATGCCTTTGTGTATGTGTGTGTATGTGTGGGGAAAAATCATTCAGTAATATCCCTTTCAAATAATAAGGTTACAGTTTTCTCTAATAAAGTTAATCTTAGTTTTGGATAGTAGTGTACTGGAATAGAGAAAGGTGTGAGTTTTTCAGAATTCAATCCTGAGGAATTCAGGTATTTTATTAAATTAGCACCTGTTGGTGACTGAAGGGTAATTTCACTTCAGGAGCTAATGAAAACATTTTCAGCACATGAAACTCTTAATAAATGGTATATAATTGTCAAAAGAAATCTTTATTTAGTGACTTAAATTTAACAAAATATGCTTTTATTTATTCACTACATAAGGTTACTAATCACTGCATCATTTAGGTGCATAGGTGACAGCTCTGACAGTTTAATGATACCCAAGGCAAATTCAGTTACTTTTAGTGAAGCAAACCATCAATAGACGTGGGTGAATGCTTACACCTATATAATTCTTGAGCCAGTGATTATGTAACCCTTGGATACATCACACAGAGGAAGACAATTGAGGGAACTGAATGTTCTTTTCATAAAGAGCAACTGAATAAAGTATAACAGCTTTTAAAAATGAAGATACACTGAAAGGCAATGAGGAAGGCTCGACTCTGAGAGTATTGAAAAATGTGTTTGATTGGAGCGATGTTTAGAAGCCATCAAGAGTAATAGCGAGGAAGAGGATTGAGTCTCTAGAGTTTATATGTACTTTGTTATAATTCCTTCATTTTTACAAGTAAAGAAAAAGGAATGGTGAAAAGACCAGTTCCTCACTTGGTGTTGAATCCCAGTTGCAGCTGTAGTTCTGTGCTTTATGATCCATTTGTCCCTAGCCAAGCTCCACAAATTCCCTGTATCTCAATTACTTCATGTAAAAAATGATGGTAACAATGTCTTCCCTTGGGATTGTCAAAGATTAAACAACCTAAATATATATATGAACCATATAGCTCAGTGTTTGCCAATAATAGGGGCTGAGTAATTGTTGCCTTTGTCTTTTAAACCTCTTCATCTATTAAAAGTCCTAAATGCAGAGATCGGGAGCAGATAGGATAAACATCATGGCTGAAGCAAACACTATAGGTCATTGAAAATAGCTAGCTCTAATTCATTTCACTTCAGTAAATATGTCTTGAGTCTCTACTACATGCTGAGCACTAAGGGAATAGAAGAAGAATCAAAGATTGTTCTTTAACTTCTGAAATCATGATTCAAAGTCAAGTAAAAATGATTGCAGCCTTACGATCCACTGAGACATAAATGAACTGATTTTAAGTATGGATTCAGAATTCACACAAGTTGACTGATTCAGTGAAAATAGTACAGCCTTAAATCACCTTCCCTTTTCTATGTTTATTTGTGGACCTTACAGGAGTATTAATTAGGTTGGCAGTATTTTCTCATCAGTATTTATTTTCCTTGTATTGTTCTGTCTTAGTTTTTTTTGGGGGGGGCTGCTATAACAGAATACCATAAACTATGTGGCTTATAAACCACATACATTTATTTCTCACAGTTCTGAAATCTGAGAAGTCCAAGATCAAAGCAGTACCAGCTTCAGCATCTGGTGAGGGCCAATTTCCTGGTTCAGAGCTTTTTCACTGTGTCCTCTATGGTGGTAGGGGCAGGAATCTCTCAGGGCCCTTTGTTATGGGCACTAATCCCATTATTGAGGGCTCTGCCACCATGATCTATTTATCTCCCAAAGGCCCATTTTCTAATACCATCATACTAGGTGTTAGGATTTCAACATGGGATTTTGTGGGGACACAAATATTTAGTTATTAATGGTAACTATTCTTTTTATTTTCCCCAAATTAGTTTGTGTGTGGCAGTGTGGAAAAACCACCACATGAGGATGGTAACCAACTACTTCATAGTCAACCTTTCTCTGGCTGATGTGCTCGTGACCATTACCTGCCTTCCAGCCACATTGGTTGTGGATATCACCGAGACCTGGTTCTTTGGACAGTCCCTTTGCAAAGTTATTCCTTATTTACAGGTAATTGTTTTCCACACATCTATTAATTTAAGCAGAAGCTAATGAAAAAGTATTTTCAGTTAAGAATTGAAATTACTTTCAGTTATGGTCCTTTGGTAAATTAACTAGTGAGCTAAGAGAAATATACTTGCTTAAGGAATTAGCAGACTTAAAATAATACTTGAGGAATGCCTGGGTGGCTCAGTCAGTTAAGTGTCCAACTTCGGCTCGGGTCATGATCACACGGTTCATGGGTTCGGGCCCCACGTCGAGCTCTGTGCTGGTAGCCAGCTCAGAGCCTGGAACCACTTTGGATTCTGTATCTCTCTCTTTCTCTCTCTCTCTCTCTCTCTCAGAAATAAATAAAACATTTAGAAATTTAGAAAAGAAAAATAATACTTGATACTTTCTAGGTAAATAAGTTCTGGGTGAAAAATCCAAGCAACAGAATCCTCAAATCATCATTAGATGCTAAGCAAACCTTTTATTTCTTTGATCTCTAATTTTCCCATCGTAAAATAAGGAAATAGACAAATTGATAATTGAGCGTCTTCTAGCTCAAATAAGCAGAGTCTGCTTATTTTCATTTTTATAAGTGGTTTTGTTTCACAATGAGAAATTAAAGTTATGTGATCAAAGTAGTGCAGTGAACAAATTTCAGTGTTGGTTCTGAATCAGACTACCAGGTTTGGAATCTCTGTTCTGCTATTTATTGAATGTATGCTATTGATCCAAATACAAAAGCTCTTTGTGATTCACCTACTATAAAAGGATAATAATTTTATTATAGCTAACTCTTATGCTATAATACAGTGGTGAAATAGAGTGGTAAAATGTGGTGACATTTTGCTTAGATACATAAATTACATGACATAGTGATTACCCTCTGGAAGAAGAATGATCTTAATAAAAATATAGTATGTTCTCAGTAACCATAAGTTGTGTCATCATCATCTAGACATTTTATTGTTCTTTGTGAAAGTAGTTTTCTACAATAAAATTTCCCAGAAGAAATTAGAATAACCACTTTCAGAAATAATTTTGTGATGGGTATTCTGACAGTGATAGGTATTCTGGTAATTGATAAGCTGACTTTACTAATATTAAAACTTCTGCTCTGTGGAAGACAAGTGACCAGAAAGGGAACACAAGCCACAGACCTGGAAATATTTTCAAAAAGACGTATATAACAAAGGATTGATATCCAAAATATACACAGAACTCTTAAAACTCAACAATAAGGTAACAAGTAACCCAATTAAAAAATGGGCCAAAGACCTTAACAGACACTTTGCTACATATTTTATATAGGTGGCAGAGAAGCATATTAAAAGGTTCTCCTTATCATATATCATCAGCAAAATGTAAATTAAAACAACAATGAAAATACCCCTATACACCTCTTAGTATAGCCAAATTCTGGAACACTAACAGCACCAGATGCTGGTTAGGATGTAGGACAACAAAGATTTTACATTTATGGTTGATGGTAAAGCCACTTTAGAAACACATTCTGCAAGTATCTTGTAAAACTAAACATCTCTTCATATCATCCAGCAGTTGCATTCCTTAGTATTTACCCAAAGGAGTTGAAAACATATCTATTCAAAAACTTGGATACAAATCTGTATAGCAGCTTTCTTCATAATTACTAAAACTTGGATGCAACCAAGATTTCCTTCAGTAGGTAAATGGATAAATTGTGGTACATCAGACAATAGAATATTATTCAGTACTACAATGAAATGAACTATTAAACCCAATGTGAGATATGGAAGAAAAGAAATATAAATGCTTATTATTAAGTAAAAGAAGTCAGTCTGAGAATATATATATTGATGATTTCAGTAATATGACATTCTGGAAAAGGTAAAACTAGAGAGACAAATGATTGCCATTGGTGGGCAGGGAAGAGCACAGAAGATAATATAGTGGTGGATATATGTCACTATCCGTATATCCAAACACATAGGATGTATAACACCAAGAATGAACCATAATATAAACTATGGACTTCGGGTGATTATGATATGTCACTGTAGGTTCATCAGTTATAATAGATGTACCACTGGTGGAGGATGTTGATATTGAGAGAGATGAGAGTAAATGGAACATCTCTGTACCTTCTCCTCAACTTTGCTATGATCTTCAGTATCCCCCAAATAAAGTTTTAATAAAACTAAAAGTTGGGGGAGATCTGGTACGCTCATTGCTAGAAATATATGGATAAGGCTTTTGGATCTGAAGTGTTAGGAAGAGATTTTTAGCTTAATAATTCTCAATTAATACAGTGAACTTTTATAGGAAGTTATTTCTTAGGTTAGACACCACTGATAGAATAGTAAGTGTAAAATGCCATGGACATTATAAACTTTATTGCAAACCTTAGCTATATGGTTAGTTTGCGTCAGTCGTATGAAAACCATTAATGTGTCCACAAAATAAAATACAGTATTTTTATTTTGTTTTGAGATTAATAGTACATTGAGTAGCAGAAAAATATCCTCTTTGGGGAAAAAGCTGTTAAGAAAAGGGTCTTATGGTTTTGCATGAAGACACTGGGGAAATTATAAATAGCAGAGAATTTTAATATTTCACCATCTCTTGGTTTAATAACCACCCAGAGGAAAATTTGAGGGGGTCCTCTTAAGCTTCAAGATGGCTTCCGTTGTCCAGAATCTTCTATTGGCTCAGTGCCGATATTTCATGCTTTCTCTACAAACAAGAAGATTCCACAATGAACAGTGCAGTGATGAGAGAACGATATAACATCCTGTAGTTGCTACAGTACTGCTCTAATACACAGTGATAACTTCTTATAGACCAGGTATTTCAGATTCTCCTCTGAACAGGCAAGGACAGACTGTATGCAGTGTACCCAGTGAGCGATGCAGGGAATGGGTCTCTCATAAAGTTATTGACAGTGCTATTTCATACAGCACAACTTATTAGCAAATCCTCAGTGATGGAGCATTTTTCGTTTCCTGAGAATTCTGTCTGCTTCTTTATCAACAGTCCTCAGTCTAGTCAAGACTTCAGCTAATTCTCTCCTCCATAGGCCAAGGGAAAACTTCTGGTTAAATACAAGATCTGAATCAGGTGAAAAAAATTAGATACATTCATTACCTCATTCAGCATTGCTGCTTTACAAAAAGTTATAAATGTACAAAAGTATTGGTGCACTGGTAGAACTACTGTCTCCAAAATTTCTCAGACATTTATTGCCCATTTCCATAGAACTTCCCCAAATGGTATGAACAGCATCAATGGAAATAAGCCATTTATTTCATATTGGTAGTTGTTTTCCTTAGTTGTGATATTCTGAAATGGATGGCTTTTGTCCCTTATATGAAACTTACATCCTACTTAATGTTTAAAAACATGTTATAAAAACATCCAGCCAGATTTTAAGGTTATTCAGTTGTATTTGAGATTCTTTGAACATGTACTAATTTTATGACTTACATGTTGTTTTCTTCTAAATACAATACAATACAATACAATATAATACAATACACAGTACAACCTTTTGGTTTATGACCAATATACAGTAATACTTTGGACATGTTCAAAAATCTTAAAAAGCTCATAAATGTAATAAAGCTTAGCTCAATAATTCAAACTGACCCTTTTGTGTCTTCAATAATTCTGTATATCAAGATCATTAACATTTACTGGGTTATTTTTTAAATAATTAGCGTGAATTTCTTAGAAAATTATAACATATTTCAGTTTTCTTCTCACACATGTAGGAGCAGTCGGCTATTTTTTTCAGAGTGACTTTTTTTTTAACTGCAGAGGAAGGTCTGCACAGGAAGTGTCAGGAAAAGAACAAAGTCAACTGAGATGAAAGCGGGGTGGTGGTGGGTGGTAAGATAGTCTCCCTCACTCTCTTGGTTACATGTTCCCACTTTCCAGTCTATTAGTTCCTGTGTCCAAATATGCAGTGCGGCAAAATTTCTATTTCTTTTTTTTTTTAATTTTAAAGTAATATCTATACTCAATATGGAGCTCGAAGCACAACCTTGAGATCAGGAAGTCGCATGCTCTACTGACTGAGCCAGCCAGGTACCACAAAGCTTCCATTTCTACTTTCCATAGATCTCTGATGTCTTTTGTCATATCTATATGCTACCATGATGAGACAGACTCATCATCTACCAAAGCAAGTCTCAGCATTCCCCTGACCACAGGTTGCTCATAGTATGGGTGAAAGATCAAGCTCTTAACAGCAAAGTTCACTTCATCTTATATCACTTCCTTTACAGCATTTATAATCTTTACTGGATTCATTCTCAAATGATTTGCTATCAGGTTGATTTAAGCTAAAGTCAAAATCTAAATGGAAGGTACCAGAAGTACCTCCTAGAAATGAAACAGCAGCACAACTCTCAAATATTATCACCTACAATAAGATGAAATTATATATGCCTCCCAAGGAAATGTCGTTAATGGGATGCTAGTGTGTATTATTCACCAGCAAATATAGTAGTCAAGCAGTTGGGATGCTAGTGTGTATTATTCACCAGCAAATATAGTAGTCAAGCAGTGAGTCTTAAATCATTGATTGCTAAGGGTCCATTCAGTGGATTCTATTGTTAGATGAACCTTGTCAGCATATTCTTTTTGCGTTGCTCCATATTACAGAGGAGGCTCTGCTCCTTGGCTCACTGTTGGGACTGGATGGCAGTCTTCCAAGTGAGTTTTTAATTGATTATTACTATTTAATAATAGAGGAAAATACTAGAAATGACTTTTGAATTTGAGCCATGCTACTTCTATCCCATTCAGCCATGTCAATTAGAATTCATGAGTGATAAATTACTAGGCCTTGTTGAGCATTTTAAACTTCTGATAGCTAGTAGACTGGGTAAATACATCCCTGGCCTGGCAGCAATGAAATGTCTGCTGTGAAGCTCTAGCCTTCCATACTTCTATTTCCAAGTTAGCAATAGTATTGAGGGTCCTGGGTGCTTGGCATATTTATAGGGAGAAAAGGGCTGGAGGGTGAAGGGTTGGTTTGAGAAGGACACTTGAACTAGCTCTAAAACAGCACCTAAGTAATTCTCAGTAGTCATCAACCAATTTAAGACTTCTCTGATTGAGTTCAGCCTTTAAAGGTACACTGGACATTTACATCCAAGAATTTAGTATAGGCTTTTACTTGTAATTTCTGTGATACTTCCTCTGTTCCAATTAAAAGCAGTCCATTCAGGGTGCCTGAGTGCTTCAGTCAGTTAAATGTCCGACGTCATGATCTTGCAGTTCATGAGTACAAACCCTGGGTCGGGCTCTGTGTTGGCAGCTCAGAGCCTGGAACCTTTCAGATTCTGTGTCTCCCTATCTCTCTGCCCCTCCCCTGCTCATACTCTCTCTCTCCAAAATAAATAAACATTAGAAAAAAAGTTAAAAAAATAGTTTTTTTTAAAAAAAGAAGTCCATTCCAATTAAAAGCTAGAATGCCAAGTTTGAGAATGGAAGAGAAAACTACTAGTATAATCACCATTCTCATTGCTATAATCATAATAAGTAATAAGAGCTACTTGCACAGCATTTACCTGGCAGGCCAGGGCTAGGCATTTCACATCTGAACTGACTCTCCCCATAATTCCATGGTTGGGTACTATTATCAACCACTTTTACAGATGAGAATACTGAGGTATAGAGAGGTTAAGGAACTCACCCAAGATCATACATTTATCAAGTGAGATGGGAATCATGCCCAGGAAAGCTGCTTGAAGAATTGATTTCAAGTACACTGCCTTTCCCGTAGAGAAACAATAATTGCATCTTCTCAGTTTCACTCACTTAACAGAAAAAAAAACAAACAAAAAACATATGCATTTGGCATAAAACTGTAGAACAGATGACCCAACATTGCACAACGAGCTGGTGGGAGAGTAAAAATAGGTCATCCTGACTCTTAGTCCAGAGACTTTTCTCATGTGCTGCACAGGCTCTTTGATCCCTTTCTGTCATATGAACCTATAGTCAATGCATCAACAGAGAAGGTCCTGAGGGAGGAAACAGACATGTCTGCCCTTCCACATATGGTGGGATCAATAAAACCAGGACAGGAAAAGTAGAGAGATGACTGGATCACATCTATTACCTTAGATTGAGTCTTATCATTGTTCCTTAATTCAAAAAAAAATTTTATTAAAGCACTTCAAAAACTGTGCCAGGTACAAGACACAGTTGTGAAAATAAAGGAACAAATAAATTAATAGCAGTCCTTCCTGCCACAGAACTTTGTTCTAATAGAGAAGAAAGACAATAAATAAATAAGTTGAACAAAATAATTGTACTATATCACATGGCACTTACCATAAGTACTGAGAAGAAAATAAATAGAAATCTGTAACAAAAAATAACAGAAAAGGGAATGAAGTTTCTTTCTAATGATGGAATTTTGAGACTGATACCAGAATGAATGATTCATCCAGTATAGGAGCATACATTACATATAATTACACAAACTGATCATGTGGGTATAGGCATGCTTAACATATATCTTTACTACTTCCTTTAAGTTCCAAGTTAAGTATCACTTGTGGCAGTGTTAATTATATGGAAATGTGGACTAGGTGAACCTATTTGAGTTTGAAAGGCAAGTTGCTAACACCAGCAATAAGCAAACTATGGTGAGGAGACCCACGCAGGATTCTCTTCTAACATAACTCTTGCCTTGAGTTACACGCTAGAAATTAACTGATGCACAAATAGCCTTTGTTATTTGAAAATACGGACTGCAATATCCATATTTTTTTTAAAAAATCCTAGCTAAATGCAATTGCAATCAAATTTCTATATATTTTAAAAGCTAAACATGCCGCATTATCTCTATAAGTGAGAGTTTTCTAGTTCAAACTAAACATACATGTTCTATATTTTTTTCTTTTGGAAGGTTTTTTTCCCCCTGTCAATGCAAAGTTGCAAGATAAAATGATGACAGTATTCAAAGAGTGCCGTATTACAAATTAAAACATTTGGCAGAAAATGGTTGCAGTGCTTTCATAACATCTTTTTCATGTTACACAAGAAACATATTTTTCCCTAATGCCTTTTTAATATTATTATTATGTATTTTAGGGAAAAAACTTGCATGAAATATTTTCTCACCATTTTGAGTCTGATTATCCGTGTGACCCTTTCTAATATGGGAAGTATATTAAGAGTGGATCCATTTAGGGGCGCCTGGGTGGCTTAGTCGGTTAAGCGTCGGGCTTTCGCTTAGGTCATGATCTCGCGGTTCATGGGTTCGAGCCCCGCGTCGGGCTCTGTGCTGACTGCCAGCTCAGAGCCTGGAGCCTGTTTCAGTCTCTGACTCCCTCTTTCTCTGACCCTCCCCTGCTCATGCTCTCTCTCTCCTGGAAATAAATAAAACATTAAAAAAAAAAAAGTGGATCCATTTAATACCTAGTGCTTCTCTTATCCTGTGTTCTTTCTCTCTCTAGACCGTGTCGGTGTCTGTGTCTGTTCTTACACTGAGCTGCATTGCCTTGGATCGATGGTATGCAATCTGTCACCCTTTGATGTTTAAGAGCACAGCCAAGAGGGCCAGGAACAGCATTGTCATCATCTGGATTGTCTCCTGCATTATAATGATTCCTCAGGCCATAGTCATGGAATGCAGCACCATGCTCCCTGGCTTAGCCAATAAAACCACTCTATTTACAGTGTGTGATGAGCGCTGGGGAGGTAAGTACATTATGAGCCACAAGCGGACATTTATATTACAGCTGCAAACTAAAATTTTGTTTTGCATACCTATTGTAAAGCTGGCCTTGTATGCTTTATTGGCATCTGTTAATACAGTTTTGCAAAAGCATGAAAACCTGGTTGAAACCCAAAACAGTTTCACAGAATAGCTCCACCTACCTCTGTCCTAAGGAAATCACTATATACGGTTGTCTAGTTTTCATACTTTTCAGGTAGAGAATGAATGGGAGAGCTTTTCCTAAAATTCAGATTTCATTATGCCAGCTTTTCTTAAATTGTCTATAACAATGACTCATTTATACAATCCAAGTATATATTACAGAATGATTAACATTTTACAAGATAGTGCAATGTTATATTGCTTCAAGTGCCAAATTATGTAATGGGCTTCAGGAACTGGGAATTTTCATTTTACAACTGTGTCCTGCCTAGAATCCTGACTGGAGTTGAGTATGTAGACTTACGCTCTTTAAATCAAATTATCTAAATTTGCTGATTATATTCATAAAATGTTAAACTGATAAATGATCACTGACATAATTATTTACTAATTTAAGAGTTATATTAATTATGGGGGCACCTGGGTGGCTCAGTCAGTTAAGCACTCAATTTTTTACTTCAGCTCAGATCATGGTCTCACAGTTTGAGGGACTGAGACCCACATGGTGCTCTGTGCTGAAGTACAGAGCTTGCTTGGGATTCTCTCTCTCCCTCTCTTTCTGCCATTCCCCTGTTTGTGTGTGCATGTGCACACGTGCACACTCCCTTTCTCTCTCAAAATAAACATTAAACAAAGAATTATATTAATTATGAATCCTTTTAAGTTTCAAATCTGATATGTATGACAGTTAAATTTATAATTAAAAATTTTTTATTTATTTTTGAGAGAGAGAGAGACAGAGCATGAGCAGGGGAGGAGCAGAGAGCAAGGGAGACACAGATTCTGAAGCAATCTCCAGGATCTGAGCTGTCAGCATAGAGCCCAATGTGGGGCTTGAACTCACAAACTAGGAGATCATGACCTGAGTGGAAGTCGGACGCTTAACTCACTGAGGCACCTGGGTTCCCCAATCTGGTATGTATGGCGGAAGTTTGAAGGCCTTCTACTCCTTTGGTTCAAAACTCTCAGTGATAGCCTTTAAGGTTTTCCTGTAACAGTGGAAACATTTCTGTCAATACCTGATCACGGCACAAACCTGGACACAGCAAGGGAATCAAACAATACTGCATTTTAGTATCTCATATGCTAGTTAGAACATTATTACATTAAATTTCAGGAAACTCTCTTCTTCTGGGTAAGTATATAACTATGGCTCATACTTACGAAATTTAAACATTAGGAAAGAATTTGTGTATAGACAGATGTGCATCTATGCTTATTAGGAAATGTATCAACAAAAGCGCTGTGCCCATGGATTGTTTATGGATCTGATATTTTCAAGTTTTTGAATCTTGGAATCTATATTAATTCCTACCTTGGTACTTTGATTGGAACACTGAAAAGAAAAAAAGGAACTAAAATTTAGGCATATGGTTTCACTCTAACAATATAAAAAAGGCACTGGGATTACGTTTCATATATTATCCAAAGACCTATATTAACTAAAACTGCACAGTCTGTTGTGTCTATTATCCTAAATATGAACTAGCTCCTTTTTTTAAATTTTTAATGTTTTATTTAATTCTGAGAGAGAGAGACTGTGTGAGCAGGAGAGGGTAAAGGGAGGGAGACACAGAATCTGAAATAGGCTTCAGGCTCTCAGCTAGCTGTCAGCACAGAGCCAGATGCCAGGGCTCAAACCCACCAACCGTGAGATCATGACCTGAGCCAAAGTCAGATGCTCAACCAACTGTGCCACCCAGGCATCCCTAACTAGCTTTTTTTTGAAATTGAGATCTTCCCTTACTTTCTAACGTTACAGTTCATTTGCTGTATATTTTCTGGATCATCTTCATTCTCCCACAAATTTCCCTATTAATAATGCAGACAAAAACAAAATGAATTGAAAATTCCAGAAAGGTAAGTCTATTTCTTAGGTCTTAAATAAGAGAACAAAGTCAATCCTGGCCATTTGAACAAATATTTGCAAAGGAGCTGCTAACATTTCAGCAAAGAATTAAAGAGAAGGAGAAATTCTCCAGACAAGCAAGATGGGAAAGTGTGTCTAGAAAGGGAGCAAACCCACACAATGAGAACTATCCCTGAAAGAAGAAAAGAGGAGGGTCTGAACTTGTAGTTTCTGCAGTGTAGGGATATGCAGGCTAAAGAACTGTGGGAAAGATATGGTTTGGGGACCAGTTTTCTCTTATGCAGTTTTTATACAGTGTGTTATATTTGGAAATCAGCAATAAGATCTCTTGATCAGAATGCTTTAGTTTATTAATGATGAAATTGAGCCATAAATTATTTGCTGATTATGAAGTAAAGAAGTATATTTAAATTTAGGCTTCCAAGTCAAAAGTTGGATTTTTTAAGCTTGTGAAAATGGTAGTTAGATTAAAATACCCAGCTAGAATTTAACATGTGTCAGTACTATTTTCTCTAAAATATTTTAGTAATTAGTTTATAAGTTTGTAGACTGCTTTTATGAGATTTTACTTCATTTTTTTAATGTTGCCCTGAATAATCAAGCAACATTCACTTTCATTAGCAAAAAGATTGCAGAGCTAGGGAATCTTGTCAGTTATTCTGATAAATAAATAGCCACATCATTTTATAATTACTTTGAGAAAAAGTATACATATCTAAAACTCATTTCAAACTTTAGCATTTATTATCTAGCTGTAGCAGGGACATTATCCTAAAAAACAGCAACTATACGGAATATTTAAAATTCTAAAGCCTTCAGAAGTAATTTAGGGAAACTATTTGAAAAATGATTTTATGTTAGCCCGCAATTACTTAGCATGATTATAAAGGCTTAAATTAAGCCATACAAAATTGAGTTTATCATCCAAAAGTTAAACAATAAAATTTATGAAGTTAACTTTTTGAATATGAAATGGAATTGTTAATCACTTAATGTTTTCAAGAAGAATATGAAACAATTAAAGTTATTATCATTTTAATCATTAGTCATCGATTTTATTATGATGATTTTTATATAGCATGAGCTTTGTTTTTATAGGCTCTTTAGAAGTCCATGTTCAACTTAAAATGTTAAAACTCGGACACATGTGTGATAGTCACAAGATAAAAAGACCATAGGAAATTATATTTTATAGTGTTGGCTCTCTAAAGTTTAAACATCTTTAGAGTCTGAAAACATTTAGTCCAGTTTTAAAAAAATTGTTGTCAAATATCTTCTATTTGAGATTAATTCATGAACTGTGTTTCTTTTTTTATCCTGTTAAATAAATAACATAGTTATAAAAGCAGATGGTGATATCATAATTGTCCTACAAACAATATATTACAGCATAGAAGAAGCCAGTAAGCAATATGGTCAGTTGATTCATATCTATCAAATCACTTTTAGGAAAGTCTTGCAAATGCTATGTCAGTCATGGTGCAGAATAACAGAATTCTGTCTCAGTCTTACTGAAAATATTACCAGAAATATTTACTATTTTGTGGATAAGTTATTTCTGCAACTCATTATTTTTATTATTGCCAGTGGCTTGTAAGAAAAAAAAAAGACCTAAGCCATAATTTCTGGAAGACACACTCAGTACTCAAAACAAATATATTAATATTTATTTAAATAATCTTTAAAATATGCCTTTGTATATGTTACATTCATTCATACTTCTAAATTTTTAAATTAGTCCAAAATTATATCCACTATTTCTTGATTGCTTGATTTGTAAATGCAGAGTTTCATAGAACATACCCTATTGGAAGGAAAGTAACTCCTTTTCTACACTCAAAGATATAATTGTCTCACCATTCATCCAACATTTAATGAGTGTATATTGTTTGTCAAACATTATCTAGTCCTTGGGAATCCGTAATCTCCTTTTTCTTGGATCTTACTGCCAAATTATTCTATGGTGGTCTGAAAGAAAATAATATGGAGCATTTCTTTACAGTCAAACTAATTATAGCATCAGCCCTATTATGAGACACTGGGCATGTATGAATATATATTGAATTTCAATATACATATATGTATATGATATGCATATACATATATATATATATATATGTAGAGAGAATATTTTATTAGAGAGAAGATAATAAAATAAAGATTCAAGTAAACTTTGAAAAGATGGTCTATATGGAATATTTGGGAACTTTAATTTATTGTCTCATTGAATCCCAGATAGGTGTAACCTGAAGGACAAAGTGTTTGTAGGTTAAAGATAATTAGATTAACATGTTGGCTCAGTAATGCACTTTAACTCACTGAGATTAAGTCTTGCCTTGTTAACATAGGACATTATTCTTTAGTCTCTGATTTTGAAAGTTAAATAAAGATCCACATTTTCTCCTTAATTATTGGTTTGGTATATGTGGAAGAATTTATTCAGATTGTGCCTATTTATTATTTAAGTAGAAACCAATCTTGAATGGTTGTCAATCTTTAAGATCCTGTTTTATAATATGTCTGCTTAATCACAACAAATTTCATGTAACTATATTCTAGTTTATATATAAATGTCTTGAATATATAGAAGACATTGTTCATCAAGTGCAGAGAGAGTTTAGAAAAAGTTTCAACACATTCAACTTAAAATTCCACTGGCATTTCTAGGTTTTCAATTAGCTTAGACTGTAAGCATGGAATGAAGAGTGTTAAGACTATCATGTTTCCCCAATTATCTTTAATAATCTCTTTTTTAAAACAATCAATCCCAGCCTGCAACTGTAATTTCACTTGATCAACTTTTCTCTGTGTGGGTGTTCATTATCATAATAAGCATTTACCACCCAATTACATATTTTACAAACTATTTATAAATATACTGCCCACAGAATGAGCTTTCTCTCCCATCTGTTTAAAACCCAAATTGTTATCGTGGTGATGGTATCTATAGCTGCAATTAAAAAAGAAAAATATTGCCTCTCAGATCTACCCTTCTTCACTCAGTTTTGTCTGAGGTAGACCTCAAGGCTTTACACGTATGTCAGCTTCAAAGGTGTATTTTTTATGTGGGAGCTCATGTGACACCTTCAAAACAAATAAAAGTTCAAAGGCATTCAGGTGCCTGGGAAGTGTCCAGGTCATCCTCTAGTCCCCTGAAATTGGCTTACCAAATACTGCTCTGGCTGTAGCACTTCAAAGGGAAAGACTGTTATTCTTCCAGTCACTGCTCAGATTCTATCACTTTTTATGTAACTGGCATGGTTTATGGGATAAACTTAAAAGCAAGTTAGAAACAGATGAGCTAGGTGTGAGACAGTTGGGCCACAGAAGGGCTAAAAATGACACCCCACATCAGTTCCCTTGATTGCTCTATATCAGAATGATGGGTACCCTGCTGTCCCCTCTGAAGATTACAGTCAAGAAAAACATCTACATGAGAAAGAAGATGAAGTTTTAGAAGGAAAAATAAGGACAATATTAAGCTCAACCGTCTCTAGAAGAAAAGGCTATGGACTCAAGACTGTGGGGAATATTCAGCTCATAGATATATTTAAAATATATTCAGTAACAATTATATGAATGATTGTTCAAAACATATTATCAATCTTTGTGTTCATCTTCATAGTTACTATTGGTCAATCCTGACTGTAAATTGTTCTCACCACATTTGATAACATAACTGAGTCTTCATGCTTCTACATGCCCTTTCTGAAGCAATGAAAAAAACAAATGCACGAAGGTGATAGCATTATCCCTCAATAATAGTATGGAACTAACCTCACTGCCAATATCAAAGTCAAATAAAGCTGCTTAAGTAAAAGTAACTGGGTCACTTGTCACATATTCAAATACAAGTATGGGAAAAAATATCCTTGAAAGAATTTAAAAAGTCAGTAGAGACTATTGGCTGGCTCAGTCAGTACAGCGTGTGACTCTTGATCTCAGGGTTGTGAATTTGAATCCCATGTTGGGTGTAGAGATTACTTAAAAATCAAATCTTTAAAAAAACAATTAAAAGTCAGTAATAAATATATTTAGGAAAGCAAAAAATTATATTAAACCACAATGTTATTAACTGAATAATTGACTCTTCAATAAATGCCTAATCTATGATATGTATCACCTGTATACATAGACTTAAGGCAAGAAATTGCTACAATATTAGAAGTGCTTATGACTAAATAAATGAGATGAATATATAAAAAATACTTGTTTAAAAACTAATAAAACCCAAAAATATTATTTTCATTAATACATTGCATACATACATATACATACACACAACGTACTGAGAGAGAAATTTTATATAGTTCTGGCAATCAACAAAAAGAATCATTAAATGTTTGCTGTGTTTATTTTTCCAAAAATTTTCCACACTGAGGGGTACAACTGGGAATAGCTTCCCATTTCTCAAGAAACATATTCTAATGAGGAGGAATCAACTGAGTTTACACTCTTTTCCCAAAAGTATTAGCAATTAGATTGTCTTGTTTCTTATTACAAATTTAATTATAGCATATTCCAAGCTAATTTTTATTAATTAGGCTAGATATAATCAGCCAAAAAAGTTCTACTTGATAAATGAACACTTGACTTTGGATAGCCTATGTTAACACAAATTAAGAAATGGCTAATTGTTATTCCTCTCTGAGTACATTAAGCGAAATTAAGACTTCACATTTAGAGTGTGTGTGTGTGTGTGTGTGTGTGTATCATATCAGTGAAGTCATATAGAAGTTAAATGTACACTTTGAAGGCAGAACATTGACAGAAATGCCTTTTAAAAAGTCTGTGAATTATGAAACCAGAGTTTATTATTTTGGCTTTCATTTCAGGTGAAATTTACCCCAAGATGTATCACATCTGTTTTTTCCTGGTGACTTACATGGCCCCACTGTGCCTTATGGTGTTGGCCTATCTGCAAATATTTCGTAAACTCTGGTGTCGACAGGTATGTGATTTCAAATAATTTCTTTATGTTTTCTTTAGGATGTGCTTAAAAATAAAAGCTAAGAGTATATTGAACCAACATAATATGCCTAGCAAAGACTATATTCTTCTAAAAGAATGAGACCCTAACCATGGAAATATGCCTAGGCAATTTTTAGGGTGATATTTAAGGAATGTGTTTTATGAACTGCCTTACTGACTTTAAATTTTAAAGCTCCATGATGAAATGATTTGATTTTTGTCTGGGACTCATAAATTTTACTTTGTCAAGTGAATAACAAAAATTCTTTAAAGTTTCCTGAAATTTTATGTAAATAATATTGTCATTTTTATGAGATATATGTAGTACACTTTTATTATATGGGTTAAATCTCCAACTTCAAAGATCTTATTTTTCTTTAGTACATTAGAGAATCAGACAGAATTTAGAATTTTAGAAATTGTTTATAATGCTGATTTGTGAGTATTGTAATTTGTTAAGTAATTTTGCTCTGTCCATGAGTATATTCATTCTTTGTTGCTCATTTATCAAGTATTTATCGTATCATATTTCTTTTGCACGCATAGCTGATAAAAAGCTGAAAGCCCCTGTCTGCATCACTGATGAATTCATTGACTAGAGGAGGGAAAGAGTCAGATGCACAGTGAAAATCATCTTCATAAACATAAGCCAGAGGATCAGAGGAAGGCCTGGTGGAGGGGTATCTAATTCAGAGCAGAAAACATTTAAGGTGAACCTTGATGATTCAAAGTAAATCAACAACAAATACATGTAAAGGTTTATAAAAGTTCAGACTAAGGATATAGTTCATACTCTTATATATTTTACCCTAAAATGCCACACCTCTTGGAGATGTATCTCTCTCTTTCTCTAAACTTCTTGCCAGTACTTAGAGTTTATCAGGCTTGCAGAATCCATGTACTGGGCCACCTTAGTGCATTAAAAGGATTCCACAAAGCTTTTCTTTGGTTTTTGAAAGTGAATCTTAATTTGGGTCTCCTTCAAATTTTGTTAGTCAAAGCAAGTTTTTCAAGATATCTTTTACTGGCTGAATATCAGTAATGGTTGCATTTTTTAACCATATATCTTAAAATTCCAACTTTTTTTCTTTTCCTCTATTTGTATAAAGAATTTCTTTTATAATATTAAAAATGTAGCTAGTATGAATACTTATCATCATTCTGACCTCTAACCTTTTCAACTAAGTAACAAATGTGTACCCCTGTAGAACATGAGTGCTGTATTCTAGGTCCCAATAATAGTTTCCTCAGCGCTTTCCACATGGCCATGGTATCACACATTTTAGGGTGTTTGTTACTTGGTCCCCACTTCTTGGTAACTATTATTATACTAGTCATTTTTTGCTAAGCTATTCTGCTGGGGAGAAAAGGACTTAAAGTATGTGGCTTTGCAGCAACAGTTTTTCTCACGGCTCTTCTATGTCAATATTGAGAATGGACTGTGGCTGTGTTCTCCTTGTCTCATTTTGGAACTCAGTCTAAAGGAACAGCACTTCCTGGGACTTGCCATTCTGGGACTGAGGGAAAGGGCAAGGAATCTGGAAGAAAGATATACTGTGTCTTAAATCTTTGCTTTGAACTGGCATCTGTTAAGTCTCTTCATATTTCATAGGCCAAAACAAATCTTGTGATTCAGCTCGACTGTGGAGAAGGGAAGTATCCTACTCTCACAGAAAGTACTGCAAATGAGTGGGCAATGGGAATCTTCTTACAAGCTGAAGAATGAATAATTGGAAATGATATATTACAGAGAAGTCAAAAACACAGGCTCAGAGTTGAGACTGCATGAGTTTGAATCCTGACTCTGCAGCTTAATAGATGCATGAATTTAGTCAGTTTCTTACATTTCTCTGCCTCTGATTATCTTTAGAGTGGAGTTGCATAGCATCTACCTCATAAGAGTTGTTACACTTATTTGATGAATTAATTAAAGTGCCCAGAGCATAGAAAGTGCTCAACAATTAAAATACTTTAACAGTATATACTATTATTCATCCTTTCAACTAAATCTGCTTATATATCTAAAATAACAAGTATCTGTTGAATCTGTGTATGAAAACTTTCTTAAGTAGGTCTCTTTCACAGTGCTTTAAATGACATTAAACTGACTTTTTTATTTGTCTGTATGCTCTATTCTACAGATGAAGATAGTATACTCTAGCCTTTATCTTGTATCCCTCCAATTTGTATATACGTGGAACATATAGTTGCTCAATAAATACTTTACAAGAAAAAAAGTGAGTAGAAAAATAATAGAAAGTTCTGTGAATATTTAGATAGAATAGAACATTGGGGAATCCATTGCCAAGTTACTCAGAGAACAATTCATAGAAAAACGAATTTGAACATTTTCTTGGAACAGAAAAAGCTTTTGAGTTTGTAAAAGTAAAGATATTTTAGATTTTGATTGAGATTTTTGACTAGGAATATTCACTGTTAAGAGCATTCCCTACTTCCATATTTGTTCTAGTAACTGTGCATTACATATAGTAGATGATTATATTGGCTTATTCATTGATTTCCAGATTGACATAACTTTAGGGAGCACCTAAATCTGTATTGTTCATCATTGAATTCCCAACACTTAATGTGGTATCTTGCACTAAGAAAGTAATCCAAAAAATCTTGAATAGTAACTACCAAAGTCCAACCAGTTTATTTCTCCACTATTTAAGCTTATAGCTCTTCATTTCTCAAACTCTAAAGTAAATTCAAAATTGTGTTGCAGGTTTAGAAATAACCCACATTTTTTTGATGAATTGTTCTGGTTAGCACAGACCACAAAATCTAGGAGATTTGCAGTAAAATGCTTGGGCTGTGAAACTAAAAACATTTACAAAACAGATTGGGATGGAAAATGACAAGTTTAGCTGAGCTCACTTTAGCAGCCACAATAAAGTAAATTAACCCCAAATGTGTGATTACGTAGACTTCTGCTTGAGCAACTGAATTTCCAACTGTTAATGTCTATAAACTGCATTCCAAGGCATTATGTGTACCATAGGCTATGTCAAGTGGGCCATCCAATGGAGGCCTATCCTATTTGCTTAGCATTACAGATGTGTGAAATCTGTTACATACTTTGGAATTTGTAAGTGTAAGATTATTAGTGAGTAAAGCATGTGACCTTGTCTGACTTTCTCAAGAATTTTTAAGCTTTGTTAAATGAATTAACTAATGCTTCGCTATAATCATGACTTAAATTCTTTTTGTATAATGTGACTCAGGAAATTCATTCAGTCTGAAAATTCTACACACTCTTCTCTAAGACTGTTCTAAGACACGCTTAATCTTAGTTTATGTGACTCTGTCAATGTCCTTTCCAGTTATAGACCATGATAATTCAACCCTTAATTTCTAATCATGTGAACTCATGTTAACTCATTCTAAAAATATTTTTAAGCACCCACTGCATTATTGGTACTGTTGGAGGAACTGGGGATAAATCATGATTGATATTTGAGTTTGGGCTAAGTTTCAAATTACCAAGGACTATAGCTTTGAAAAACTTTTCCTGTTCCAATTTTTATCACAGTCTTTTCTACTGCTCTTTATTCTTCAACATTCTTCTAAGTAAACTTAAAATAACTAATATTAGGTCATGACAGCTCAGTCTAGTATGAGAAAATAGACAGCAAATTGTAATTGAGAGACAGAATCAAAAGTTAATAACTGAAGTCCACATGGCGAAATAAAGAACACTAATACAAGTAACCGCATAGGTAAATATAAAAGAGTATAAATATTTTTATTTGTAATACTTTTTTCTCCTACTTAAACACAGTAACATAAAGCAATAATTATAAAATAGTATAGATTTAGCTAATAATGTAAAAATGTAATTCAAAGGAAGGATAAGGGAATGAAGCTAGATTGGACCAAAGTTTTTATACTCTATTGAAATTAAATTGTCATTAATCCAAACAATGTTTGTGTTGCTAATTGTAACTCTCAGGGCAACAACTAAGAAAATAACTCAAAAAATGATTGTGAAATAAAAAAGCAAGCAAGAGCATTAAAGTTGTATACTAGAAAATATTTAATATAAAATAAAGCAGCAGTGGAGGAATAGACTTGACATATACAGAAACAGACTTGATATATACAGAAACAAATAGCAAACTGACAAATACAAATTATTCCTTTTCAATAATTAAATTAATGTAAGTGAATAAAACATTCCAGAGATTGACAGAATAGAAAAAAAAACAGACAGGGGCGCCTGGGTGGCTTAGTCGGTTAAGCGTCCGACTTTCGCTTAGGTCATGATCTCGCGGTTCGTGGGTTCGAGCCCCGCGTCGGGCTCTGTGCTGACTGCCAGCTCAGAGCCTGGAGCCTGTTTCAGTCTGTGACTCCCTCTCTCTCTGACCCTCCCCTGCTCACGCTGTCTCTCTCTCTCTCTCTCCTAGAAATAAATAAAACATTAAAAAAATTAAAAAGAAAAAAGAAAAAAGAAAAAAGAAAAAAAGAAAAAAAACAGACATAAAATGATCCAACTTTATGCTATCTACAAAAGACACAATTTCATATTCAAAGATACAAAATGTTAACTGTAGAGTAGTGGGGGAAAATAAACTATGAAAACAGTAACCAGAAGAAAGCTGAAATAGCTGTAGTAATATTAAAGGAAACTGTAACAAAAACTGTGACTGTAGGAATGGCAGCCTAGCCTAGCTCATTCAGTAAAGCCTGTGATTCTTGATCTCCAGGTTTCAAGTTTGAGCCTCACACTGAGTGTAGAGAATACTTAAAAATAAAAATCTAAAAAAAACCCCAAAAAACAAAAAACCCCAACCTGTGCCTTAGGGGCGGCTGGGTGGCTTAGTCAGGTGAGCGTCTGACTCTTGATTTTGGCTCAGATCATGATCCCAAGGTCATGGGAGTGAGTCCCACATTGAACTCTACTCTCTGGAGAGTCCCTCTGTGCTAAGATCCTCTCTCCCTCTCTCTCTTTCTCTCTGCCCCTCTCTCCTGCTGGTGCTCTCTATCTCTCAAGTTTAAAAAGAAAAAAAAACTGACTATGGATAAAGAGGGATATTTCAAAATGATAGGTCAAGTTTCAGGAAGTTATGAAAATTATAAACTTGGGGTGCCTGGGTGGCTCAGTTGTTTATGCATTTGGCTTTTGAATTTGGCTCAGGTCATGATCTCATGGTTCTTGAATTCAAGCCCTGCATCAGGCTCTCCCTGAGATTCTCCCTCCCCCCACCCTTTGTCCTTCCCTCACTCACATGTGTATGCTCTCTCTCTCTCTCAAAAATAAATAAACTTTTAAGATATTTAAAAGAAAAATTATAAACTTATATGAACTTAGCAAGTGAAATCCACAATACATGAAGGAAAAACAGATTTGGGAGGAGAAATACGCAATTCAAAAATAATAGTTGAAAAATTTAGTATTCCTCTTTCATTAATGGATAGAAAAACTAGGCAAACTATTAACAAGGAAATAGAAGACTGGGAAAAAACTATCAACCAACCAGACCTGCCAGGTATCTAAAGAACATTTCTTCAAAAACAGCAGAATCTGCATTCATCCAACATGCACATGGACTCTTCTCCAGGCTAGATCCTATGATAGGCCATAAAGCAAGTCTCAAAACACTTAAAATGATGGAAATCCTAAAAAGTACATTCTTCTACTATAATTGAATTACATTGGACATTAACCAAAGACAGAAATTGGGAAATTCATTCATAAGCATATGGAATTTAAATCTTGAACTTTTAAATAACCAAAATAAAGGGGCATCTGGGTTGCTCAGTTGGTTAGGCTTCTGACTTCAGCTCAGGTCATGATCTCATGGTTCATGAGTTCAAGACTCATGTTGGGGTCTGTGCTGACAGCTCAGAGTTTGGAGCTGGCTTTGGATTCTGTGTCTCCCACATTCTCTGCCCCTCCTTTCTATCTGCTCTATCTCTCTCTGTTTCTCAGAAATGAATAAATGTTAAAAAAAAATAAGTGCTCTAACCATTTAAAAAATAAATAACCAAATGTTAAAAGAAGAAATTACAAAAGAACTTTAAAATACTTTGAAATAAATAAAAATGAAAACAATATATCACAACTTATGAAACTCAGCAAAAGAACTGTTTGGAAAGAAATTGATAGCTATGTCACCTATGTTCAAAAGAAGAAAGATCTCATATTAATAAAGCAAAATTTCACTTTTAGAAGTTAGAAATAGAAGAAAATATTAAAGACCAAAGCAACTAGTAGGGCCCAAATAACAAAGCTTAGCATGTAAGGAAATAGAATATGGAAAACAATGGATAAAAGTCAATGAAAATGAAAATTGCTTCTTTGAAAGATAAAGACAAGAAAATACGAAAAGATTCAGATCGCTAAAATCAGAAGTAAAAGAGGAACAACACCACCAATGTTACAGAAATAGAAAGGGTATGAGAATACTATGAATAACCGTATGCCAAAAAAGTAGATAGCGTAGACTAAATGGACACATTCATAGAAAGACACAAGTTACTGAAACTGCCTAAAGGAGAATTAGAAAATCTGAATAGACCTATTATAAATGAAGAGATTAAATTAGTAGTGAAGATATTTCCCACAGAAAAATTCCACTGGTTTCACTGTTGCATCCTACGAAATATTTAAAGGATAATTAATCCCAAACTTTCACAAACTCGTCCAAAAAAAAAAAAGGAGAAAACACTCCCCACCTTATTCCATAAGGCCAGAATTGCACTGCTATTAAAACTAGACAAATATACCACAAGACATACAGACTAATATACTTATGAATATATAGTAGTATACTCAACAAAATATTAGCAAACCAAACCCAATGTATAAAAAAGGTAATACATGATGACCAAGTGTGATTTAGCATAGCAGTGCAATGTGGGGTTAACATTTGAAAATTGATTGGTATAATACTACATTAACAGATAGAAGATAAAACCCACATGGCCATCTCCGTAAATGCAGCAAAAGCATTAGATAAAATACAACACCATTTCAAAATAAAAGCACTTAATCAACTAGGAATAAAATAGACTTCTTCAATTTGATAAAAGATATCTATAAAATCCCACAGTTAACATCATACCTAACAGTGAAAGACTGAATATTCCCTTGCTAAGATCAGGAACAAGACAAGGGTATCTGATCTTAGCAGTTCTATTTAATCTATTCAATACTGAATAGAACTATATTCTACCCAGGTCAATTAGTCAGGAAATAGTATTAAGAATAATAATAAAAGGCATCAAGATTGGAAAACAAGTAAACTATTTGTAGATTATGTGATCTTATATATGTAAAATCCTAAAGAATCCACATGTAAAAAATTAATAAACAAGTTCAGCAAGTTTTGAAAATAATAGGTCAATAAGTAAAATTAGTTTCACTTCTATAATCTAGAAAAGAAAACCTAAAACTGGAATTAACAAAATAATTCCACTTCAAATAGTACCAAAAAGAGAAAAACAGTCATAAATTTAATAGAATAAGTGAAAAACAAATTCAAATATGCAGGATCCTTTAAAAATTAAAGAGGGACTACATAAACTACATAAATGAAATGGCATTCCATGTTCATGGAATGGAATACTTGATATTGTTAATATAAAACATTCTTCAAACCAGCATATGATTTCATCACAGTCCCTATCAAATATCTTGTGTGTTTTTTGTTTGTACTTGTTAATGTTGTTTGTCTTGTGTGTTTTTGTTTGTTGTTTGTTTTTGCACAAATTGGCAAGCTGTACTAAAATCAATGAAAGGGACCAGGAATGCCCAAAATAATCTTCAAAAATATGAAGTTGGAAAACTCACTTCTCAATGTCAAATCTTATTATAAAACTAAAGTCATCAAGATAGTGTGGTATTTGCATATAGATAGTCATATAGATCAGTGAAATAGAATTCAGAGTCTGAAAAAAAACCCTTATATTTATGGTTAATTGATTTTTAACAAGAGTGTCATCAGTACTCAATGGGGAAAAATCATAGTCTTGTCAGCAAATCCTGCTGGGACAACTTTATATACTCAAAATAATGGAATTGGACCTCCCCTTACACCATATATAAAATTTAACTCAGAATAGATTGTAAACTGTAGATTGTAGATTGTATAAGAGTTAATACTGATCCTCCTCAACTTACAGTGGGGTTACATCCCAATAAAGTCATCATAAGTTGAAAACAACCAAAGTCAAAAATTCATTTAATACACTTGACCTGTATAAAACATCATAGCTTAACCTACCCTAATTTAAATGTGCACAGAACTCATATATCAACCTACATTTACATTTGGGCAAGATCATATAACAGAAATCCTATTTTATAATAAAATGTTAGGGGGCACCTGAATGACTCAGTCGGTTAAGCACCTGACTGTTGACCTCAGCTCAGGTCATGATCTCGCAATTCTAGGGATGGAGCCTCATGGACTCTGAGCTGAAAGCATGGACCCTGTTTGGGATTCTTTCTCTCCTTCTCCTTCTGCCCTTACCCTGCTGGTGTGTGATCTCTCTCTCTCTCTCTCTCTCTCTCTCTTTCTCAAAATAAATAAATTATTTTAAAAAATAAAGTATTCAATATTTCATGTCATTTATTAAATACTATACTGAAAGCAAAAAATGATAGTTTTAAATGTATCAATTGTTTATCTTCATGACTGCCTGGCTGACTGGGAGCTCACTGCCACTAACTAGAATCATGAGAGAGTATTTTATCACATATTAATAGCCCAGGAAAAGATAAAAATTCAAAGTACAATTTCTACTGAATGTGTATTACTTTTGTACCTGTATAAAGTTAAAAAAAAATCATAGGTCAAACCATTGTAATCCAGGGGACATCTGTGCTATAAAACTCTTAGAAGACAACACATTCATTATATTACTGTGGTCAGGCATCATTATGACCTTGGTTTAGACTAAAGGTTTAAATCATACCAAACCACAACCAAAAAAAAAATTAAAAATAGATAAACTGGATGCTATTGGAATAAAAACATTTGCACTTCAAAGTATACTATGAGGAAAGTGAAGATGTGACCTAGAGAATGATAGAAAATGTTTGCAAATCATATATATAATAAAAGACTTGTATAAAAATATATCAAAAAGTCTTATCACTCAACAATAGAAAGAAATAACACATTAAAAGTGGGAAAAGATTTGAATAACATTTTCTTCAAAGAAGATGAAGAAATGGCCAATAAACACGTGAAAAGATGCTCAACAACATTAGTTATTAGGAAAATGCACATCAAAGCCACAGTGAGATACCTCTTCACACTCAAGAGGATGGCTAAAATAATTTTTTAAGGTAACAATTATTGGTGAGAATGCAGAGAAATTAGTACTCTCATTATATGACTGGTAAAAACTGAAATTAATTCAGCTACTTTGGAAAATGGTTTGGCCATTGCTCAAAGTCTTAAAAGAATTACCATGTGGTAGCAATTTAATCCCTAACTATATCCCCAAGAGAACTGAAAACATGTCCACATAAAAACTTATACATTGTTGTTCATAGCAGCATTATACATAGTAGTCCAAAAGTGGAAACAAACCAATGTCCATGAATGGATGAATGGATCAACTATTTGTGTTATAAGCATACAATAGAATATTATTCAGCTATAAAAAGTAATGAAATATTGACATACTACAAAATGGATGAATCTTGAAATTATTATTAAGTGAAAATAGCCTGACACAAAAGACCACATATTATATGATTCTCTTTACATGAAATGTAGAGAATAGGCAAATTTTTGGAGCCAGAACGATTTGTAGTTGCAGGGTTTCGTAGGATGGGGGAGCTAGGAAGTGACTGCTAAAGGGTTTGGAGTTTTATTTCAGAGTGTTGAAAATATTCTGGAAGTAGACAGTGATAGGGTGATAATTGTGCAACTTCGTGAGTACATTAAAACCTACTTAACTCTACCCCTTAAAAGGTGAATTTATGGCACATAAATTACATCTCAATAAACCGTTTTTTAAAAAAAAAAGTTTGTGAATTTGAGTCCTGAGTCAGGCAGGCACTTTGATGGCTCAGAGCCTGGATCCTGCTTCTGATTCTATCTCCCGCACTCTCTGCCCCTCCCCTGCGCATACTGTTTCTCTCTGTCTCTCTCTCTCTCTGAAAAAGAAATAAACATTAAAAAATTTAAAAGGAACAAAAAATGATGAGTTTTTTTTAATTAAAAAAATTAAAAATGGAGAGATTTCTTTTATGAAATTCTTCTGCTCAACTCTGGGGAAGAAAAAAAGGTTAAACATACATGTTGATACAATAAGAATATATAATGGGAATTATCCAAAGGTTGTTTGTGACTGAAGATTTTAAGGTCCATAGAAGCATGGAAATGTGAGAGGATCTATTCATTAAAAGCATTTGTTGAATTCCAGGAAGGGAAGGGGAAGCCAGTTTCTACAAAGAAGGGCTAATTGTGTGATGGAGTAATGTGGAGATAGCACAGCGGGAGATGGCAAAGGATAAGAGCCTTGAGTTCAGGGGTTGGGTGGGAGAATCAGGGACAGCAGTTGTAGTTGCTGTTGTCTATAGAAGAGTCACCTGTACACTCTGAAAGTAGAGCCATTTATTGCAAGATTGTGAGAATGAAGTCAAGACATGGGGCAGATTCTTATCCTGAGGAATTAGCATGTGCATCTAAACTCTAGGAAGGCCGTGCCTTGGACACCTGGGTGGCTCAGTTGGTGAAGCGTTCAACTTCAGTTCATGTCATGATCTCATGGTTTGTGGGGTTTGGCCCTGCAGTGGGCTCTGTGGAGCCTGGAGCCTGCTTCAGATTCTGTCGCCCTTCTCTGCTCCTCCCCTGCATGTGTTCTTGCTCTTGTGCACGGTCTCTCTCTCAAAAGTAAATAAATAAACATTTAAAAATAAATAAGTAAAAGGGCTGTGGAGTTATAAAAAAAAAAGTCATGGAGTTATATGGAAAACAACGTTCCTGAGTGTTAGAGCCCAATCATTTTCAAATGCTGGTGTAAAGAATAAGAAAAAGTCCCCCTGTTCCTGCCAGACACATGCAGGAAGATAGAGATTATTGTTTTATATAAGATGACATCTACCAAGCATCTCTTGTACTCTCTTATGATAAAACGGGTAATGAGCTAAGAAATAGGGGAAAGGTAAAGAAGACGTGTCCTCTGGGCATGGGCATTTTTAAGGACTAACTCTCGTCCTCTCACTCTTCCAGCTCCTAGCTTAACGCTTTGCTCCTCTTCCTAGTTAAAATGCATGACATTTTTATTAGTTGGCTCCTTTTTATCTCACCACCTTCCACCCCCACTGATCTCTCAGCCCACTTTATTCTTCTTCAAATTCATCACTGAAACATCTCTTACTAAAGTCACCAATGATTTCCAAACCATGTTTCCCTAAGGATTTCTTGTTTGGTCATTTGCCAGCATTGATCAGTATTGTTCATGGCCTGTTTATATATCACCTCATGGCCCTCCTGTCTGCCTTTCTGCTTCTCATTGCTTTGAATATATATATTCCCTTTGCTGACCATTAAGTGACTCTGTCCCAGGTTCCTTCATAACTGCACAGCCTTTTTAGGTGATCTATTTTCCAAGCACTTTTTAATGAGGTGACTTGCAAATTACATTTATCACACTCTTTCTTCTTTTTTCTCAAACTTTGTTCATTTTTAAAAAGTATTTTGGTTATTCCAGTCCCTTTTGCATTTTCATAAACATTTTGCAAATTCATGTTTCACCCTCCTCAAGAAAATTGCTGCTTTTTTTGAATGGGATTGATTGTGTTTAATCTATGGATCTGCTTGGGAAGAATTGACATATTAATAACTTTAAGTTCTAATCCATTGATATGCTGTATCTCCCCATTTATTTGGGTCTTTTTTGATAGCTCGTAACAATTTTTATAATTTTATGTGTACATATTTTGTCTATGTATTGTTAATGAGTAAGAATACGTGTTCTTTCCTTTGAAACTGTGTTATTTTGTAATTGAATTTTTCAGTTGTGTATTAATGGTTTATAGAAGTTCTTTGAGGTTTTCCAGACTTAATTCTAATGTTTGGGGTGTGGGGTTCCAGCACACAATACCCATGTCAGCAGTTTCCTTTATTTATTGAGATGGTCATATTTTTCTCTTATTCTGTTAACATGATAAATTACATTAACTTTTGAATGGTTAATCAACACTGCATTCCTGGAATCAATCTGATTGTTTTATTGAGTGAATCTTATTATCTTTTTTGTATATTGCTGAATACAATTTGATAGTGTATTTTAAGGAATTTTTCATCTCTGTTCATGAGAGATAATTTATCAACGGTTTTCTTTTGTTGTCATGTCTTTGATTTTTAGGGCAACTGTGGTCTTATAAAATTGGTCAGAAAGTATTACTGTTTCTTTGAATTCAGAAAGAGTTTGAATCAGACTGATAGTATTTATTTTATACTGTTTGATCGAATTGATCAAAGATCCTTATCTGGGGCTGGAGCTTTTTAAAAAAAATTTTGTAAGAAGGCTTGGAATTATAGTGTCAGTTTGGTAACCTTTGTTGTTGTTTTTTTAAAGGTATTTATCCATCTCATTTAAGTTTGCAGATGTATTGGTTGTTCATAATATCCACTATTCTCCTTTTAATGTATGCAGCATGTTTGCTTTCTCTTGTGGCTTAATCCTGGTCACAAATAGTTTTTAAGAAATGGCAGGTTTTGGGGCTACTGAGTGGCTCAGTTGGTTAAACATCTGACTTCCACTCAGGTCATGATCTCACGGTTCATGGGTTCGAGCCCACGTAAGGCTCTGTGCTGACAGCTCAGAGCCTGGAGCCTGTTTCAGATTCTGTGTCTCTGTCTCTCTCTGCCTTTCCCCCACTCATGCTCTGTCTCTCTCTGTCTCGAAAATAAATAAACTATTAAAAAAAAAAAAGAAAGGGCAAGTTTCAAGGTCCATCATTTACATGATGTTTCCAATTCATAATTGTGGTAATATCTTTTCCAGGATATATTTTCATATCAAAGATGATTTTAAAGTTTATTTAAAATAGTGGAATAAATGTAGTGTGTGTGTGTGTGTGTGTGTGTGTGTGTGTGTGTGTGTGTGTGTGTACATGAGCTTTCCACAGTCAGATGGTTGAGCCTTTCCTAAGAAGTCAGGGAAAGACCTTCCTATGTGGACAGCCTACCAGGCTGGATTTCTAATGCCCTTTTGTATGATTATTATTCCTTGTAACTAGACATATACTGAAAAATTTGCTGACTTCCATAATACATTATGTTGAAGCTTATAAATGGAAGCCTTACATCAGAATGGGAAGGGATGTGTTCTGCAGTCAGACAGGCCTGAATACTAATTCTAACTTGTTAGATGGAGACATGGGTATTTTATTTAAGCCTTCTCAATGTCTGCTTGATCATCTACAAATGGAATTTGTAATAATCTGCTTTTAGTAGCACATTAATGATTACTCAGGACTGTACATAGTTCCTGATGCTCAGCTACTATAGGTGGTTTCTAGTATCATTATGCAGACTTTCTCTAGACATGTGACATAGCAGTGGAGACATTTGTAGGTCTCCTCAAGATGAGTTCAAGATTTAACATCTTTTGTCTTTATTTAGGTCCTCAGCTAAAAGACAACATTATCACTGGTTTTGTTTGTTTTAATTCCGATGGCAGGGACCATAGCCATTTTCCCTGTGGCAGTTTCTCTTTATGGGAAATCTGTTTCTGATGGTTGAGAAAGTTATCAGCAGCAGGATATTGTTTCTTTCCTTCAGGGGAGCACTCAATAATAGAATTGCTAAAGTTTAAATGATCTCTTAGAGATCATTTAGAAAACAGTTCAAGATCATTTAGCAGACATTTATAGGGTTACTCATGCTAGAGTTTTTTTGGAACTTTCCAACATTCATTGCGGCTTCTCCTCAATTATTTTAAAAATGACTATTTAAAAAAGAGACTCACAGAGGGAGAAGGATTCTCACTGCCTCCCCCAACCAATAATATAGATAAGATATTTAGGACCACTGCTATGTGAAAGGTCAAGTCTACAAGACAGAACATACAGAGCCAGAAGAGAAATAATTTATCAACTGTTTTTCTATTTAAGGGCAAGTTTTCATTAACTTCATGTATTTCTTTTTGAGAGAGAATAGCTATTGGTCAACAGAAGCTTGATATTAATTTGTGTGGAAATCAAAGTAAAATTCTGTTTTCAAAGATTTTGTAACAGACTTGGATCTTGTGATACATAGCAACAGAATCCATACAATGTCCATTCTCATAGAGCACAGGAACACAATGGTCTGTCCTGGCTTGCAGCACGGAGATAAAAGCAACAATTGAATAATCTTAACAGAACTAAGGTGACCACAGAGTGAGTCTTCCTTAGAATGAGAACATGGTTATGGTGTGCTTGTTGGCACATTTTCCTCTAAAAAATTAAGTGTGCTGAATTTTATTGTTTTGCGCAGTAAACCCTATCAATCTTCATGAGCTTATAATTAAGAAAATATTATACTTGGAAGGACTCCCTGCTATTATCAAATAACTTTGAAAAGACATGGAAAAGTACAAGTTGTATAAGTCTTGTTACAAATTCCAGCTATTTGAAATGTTAATGTAAGACCACAAGGGATTCTCGCTGTTTTTGTGTGCATTTTAAAGAACCAGACTGGAACACAAAATTGGTTTCAAGCAATTTCATAACAATAAATTGTAAACAATGGAGAACATTTGACTTTTTTTTTAGTCCCTTCATTCAAGCTTTGCATTGGCCAAACCTGAGAAACAAAGGCGGATAACAGGCACTAGGTAAAGTCCTATCTATCCAGCTGACAGCAGATGGCAGTAGTGATGCATGAAAAAAATCCATTCAGGTTACTTTTGTAATTACCTACTAGGTTTTCCCTCTTTAAACTGAGCTATCTGAACTGCCTATTAGCCACCCATCCCATCCCACCCCCACCCTCTGGCAACCGTTGGTCTTTTTGCTGTCTCCATAACTTCACCATTTCTTCAGTGTCATATAGTAGTAGCTTTGTCAGATTGGCTTCTTTTACTTAGTAATATGCATTTAAGTTTCCTGTGATTTTTCATGGCTTAATATCTCACTTATTTTCAGTCCTGAATGATATTCCATTGTCTGGATATACAATTTCTCTCTTTATAAAGAGATAGCTTTTCCATTTGCAGCTCTCTTAGACCTTGACAACAATGGGATGTTTCAGGGACACCTGGGTGGCTCAGGCCATTAAGCATTTGACTTGGGCTCAGGTCATGATCTTGCAGTTTGTGGGTTTAGGCCCCGTGTTGGGCCCTGTGCTGACAGCTCAGAACCTGGAGCCTGCTTCAGATTCTGTGTGTGTCTCTTTTTCTGTGCCCTTCCCCCCCTCCTCAAATAAACATTAATTTTTTTTAATGGGATGTTTCAACTTTTCTTTTCCACTACAAATCCTATTTGACACTCAGCTCTATTACTCAAGAACATACTTAACTCAGAAAACATTCTGAGGGAAACAGACCTTGAGGCCTGCCTGGACCACAGGCATCCAGAACAACCTCCTTCCTTTATCTTCTAGTTACTTCTCCAAAGTGAAATGTCCCTGTGTCAGATGGCAATAAAGATTTTCTGCTCCTTTCAGATCCCTGGAACATCATCTGTAGTTCAGAGAAAATGGAAGCCCCTGCAGCCTACTTCACAGCCTCGAGGGTCGGGACAGCAGACCAAGTCCAGGATTAGTGCTGTGGCCGCTGAAATAAAGCAGATCCGAGCCAGACGGAAAACAGCCCGGATGCTAATGGTTGTGCTTTTGGTGTTTGCAATTTGCTATCTACCGATTAGCATCCTCAATGTGCTAAAGAGGTAAAGTTCATCTGTTCTTTCAAAGTAAAGTGGCTGTCATTTCTCTCTTTTTAATTAAGTACTTTTTTTTCTTTCTTCTTAAGCCAGAGAAAAATCTAAGCCCTTTGCCTAGAAAGTCGTCAGGCCAGATAACTGAATGTGTTGTGACTAGCAGGTAAGGCAGATGGCATTTTTAGAGTACTCAGGCTCTACATGCTCTTATCCATGGAAATTCTCTGTTGAATGGCAGACATAAAACAGATGTCCCCTGACCCCCGTAAGCTAATTGCTGAGCCTTAGATGCAGAAAAAATTCTAATGCAAAGGAAGGAAGGAAGGAAGGAAGGAAGGAAGGAAGGAAGGAAGGAAGAAAGAAAGAAAGAAAGAAAGAAAGAAAGAAAGAAAGAAAGAAAGAAAGAAAGAACCACCTCATTTGCAGCTTTACAGCTTGGAGTTCTTTTTTGATCAGAACAAATGGGTTTTCTAAAATCCTGTTCTCATACATAGGGAATTATGACAGAATTCTATGTAAAAATACAAAAGAGATAACGTTTTGTTAGCATTCTCAGTATTCTTAAAAGTGCATTTGTGAACACACACACAAAAATGGAATTAGGACTCATACTATGCTTTAAATGTTTAAAATGAAAAAGAAAAGAAGGAAGGAAGAAAATCAATTTCCTGAAGCATTGAATTAAGCTCAGGTTGACTACTAATAAAACTAAAAGAAAGAAAAGAAAAGAAAAGAAAAGAAAAGAAAAGAAAAGAAAAGAAAAGAAAAGAAAAGAAAAAAGAAAGAAAAGAAAGAAGGAAGGAAGGAAGGAAGGAAGGAAGGAAGGAAGGAAGGAAGGAAGGAAAGAAATCCATTTCCTGAAGACACACTGAATTAAGCTCAGGGTGACTATTAATAAAAATGACCACAAAACTTTTCTGCAAGAGAAAAGTTAAGCCGCAGATATACCGTTAAGTGAAAACAATTGACCAACGTGAACAGCCAGTACAGGGGCCACAGTCCACATGAACTTCACAGCCAGCCAATTTTATTGGGAATTATCATAACTGTTGCAAACAGACTGGCCCCAAGGTAATAGTAACTTTGTTTATAATAGGACTTGGAACTTAAACTGGGATTGCTCCTCTCAGTTTTCCCTGATTCAGAGTCCATATCCTTTTCCTCACACAGCTGGAGACTCCGGAGAGCGGCAGCTTTGGCTGGAGTCACGCGCGCTAAAGGTGGTATAGCCAGCTGCAAAGATTTCTCATTCTCCTTGGCCCTTGTTTTTGAGCACTTAATAACTTTTTCGATGGAAAGTGAACTTTTTCCTCAGTAATATTATTTAGTATAGACACAGCCTCAAGGGTGTAAGGTTTTGGGCAGTATGTATCCTGGAGACGGATCCTGACTCATGACAAAACGATAGTGACTTTGCCCTCCAGAGCTTTTCGTAGTTCCTCTCTTATTTTCCTGGACCACAGAAATCCCATACAAATTTATTCTGGTCTTTGGCTAAATGATGTTTCCTACACCTAAGAGCCTTATAAATATGCTATGATACTGAGTGATTTTCTCCTCTTTAAAAAAAATGTTTGGACTTCGTAGTGCGTCTAAATTCGATGAAAGTCAGACTCACTGCTCTCTGGATTCCTCATTTGGATTTCCTGCATCCTAATTTGTACCTGTCCTTTAGTTAGTTCCAAATACCTACTTGTCCACTATATTTTTCTTATTTTTCCACCTTCAAGATCTCCTTTTCCAAAGGAAATAAATGGCTAAGAAGAAAATCTATAATATTGTCTTTTTTTTTTTTTAGCATTCTGCTATTTTCCATAAAATTTGGTGGGGGTGGGGGGGACACTTTAAGTAGACCTGAAAATTATTTTTCTCTTTATGAGCATTTTCTTCAAATGCTTATCTTTTTATTTGCTCTCGTAGGTTATGCTTGTGGTTTCTTTCTCTCACCACTGCATACCTAAACCCTTTTTCCTGGAAATGCTTTGTGCTCAGCTAGTCGAAAGCAGCTTCTTTAAAGGAATTCTAGTTTTTCTAGGATTTCAAAGACGTATTACAGTGGAGGATCATAACAGACCATTACTTCCATTTGTCCATGTTTTTTTTCACTCCATATTATATTTTTGTAAAACTCTAATACTTCACAGAGCATCACTTGATTACAGAAATGCATATCTATCAAGGGCACCATCACGTATAATCAAATTAGACAGTCATTGATAGAGCCTCTGGCAGGAAATGCATTATAATCTTCAGCCTATAAAATTAATTTTTGGATGCTTACAAGCTACCTGCTATTGTCTAGTGAATAGAATTTGAGAGAGATTTCTGAGTATGAAGCAAATCATAAAAATGATGTTTAAGGATAAAATAAACAAGTGTTTTTCAGAGTTTAAAATAATAAAGATTTTTCTAATGTGTTTCTATTTATTTTGAGAGAGAGACAGAGAGAGAGAGACAGAGAAAGAGAGAGAGCAAGCACAAATGGAGGAGGAGCAGAGAGAGAGGGAGAGAGAGAATTGCAAGCAGGCTCTGTGCTGTTAGTGCAGAGCCAGATGCGGATCTTGAATTCACAAACCATGTGAGATCATGACCTGAGCCAAGATCAAGAGTGGGACACTTAACTGAGTGAGCCATCTGGGTGTCCCCGGAGTTTAAAATAATCAACAAAACACTAAAACTCATGAATTTTAAGAAATTACCGGAATTTTACCTACTGAAAACCAGTTCCTCTCTGGCCATAATGAATTCCCAGAAGGCAAATTTCAACAAGACTGGGGAGGTTTTAGTTGAAGAACTGTGATACTTTGATCCATGTACAAAGGCAAGGGGAAGAAGTACTCAGAGACTGCAGTTTAGGAGTGCTTTTTAAATGATGCCCAAAAGAGAATATTAGCAAACATTGTTCAATGGTATTTAGAAACAATATGAAAGAAGAGACATAGGTATATATTTGACTTCTGTACTCTTACCCACCACAAATAGTATTGCTTTTGTTATTAATGAGAGAGAGACAGAGAGAGAGAGAGATCCTTCCCTGACCCAGTTTGGCTTTTAATTTACTAACCGTGCCATCGAGAGTTTGTTCAGGTACTGAGGTTTTTCTGAACCCACTATGGTACCATAAACCAATGCCTACTGCAGGGGGAACAGGGCTTAAGCAGCTTCGATCAAGGGCTGTGTTCACCCTTGAATTTCATTATTTGAAAGGTTCTTTTGAAAATCACATTGGATTCTCTGTCATTGTTTTTTGGTTTGTTTTGTTTTTCCTACAGAGTGTTTGGGATGTTTACCCACACAGAAGACAGAGAGACTGTATATGCATGGTTTACATTTTCACACTGGCTTGTATATGCCAATAGTGCTGCGAACCCTATTATTTATAATTTCCTCAGTGGTGAGTTTTCAACTGTTCCTTCCATGCAAACCACAATTCTAACCAAGGGCTAGGGATCAATGACCAGAGGGTGTTGAATACTCCTGAATTGTGTAAAGAGCTTAATTGGTATATAATGAGAGCTTTTTCCTCCTGATGTAATTTGAGGTTTTTTTCCCCTTATGAGAGGGAGCACCTGTTACCTAGTTCATCAGAGAGTATCATATAAGCAATTTTCCCCATAAAAGTTAAAAGACATGTTGAAACAGGAAAGTGAAAATTTTAAGAACTGGATAACACAGTCCTGCTTGCCAAACATTAAACTTATGATCTACCAAAATGTAAAATAATTTCATCTGAAAATAAAACAGACTTGCTATATTATTTCCTTGGACAACACTGAGATTGCCTAATTGAGGTTGAACTGGAACCCTTCCACTTTTAGGTATGTTTCTATATTTATATTTCTCTCATGAGTAACACCTCTTGGGTTTATCTCAAGATTTCTCACTGACTACTGAGAAAATGATATTATTCCAAAATAACACACAAACTAAATCATACACACACACACACACACACACACACACACACACACACGCTCACACAACTGATTTAATCTGTCTCTGTTTATTGAACCAACATAATTATAAAAATCATTTAACTAATTGTTTTATTTATAAACATTTGCCTGGCTGACCTCTAAAGCTGTGTTTTAATTAGCTACATCTATACACTGTCTTCTTCTCTAATCGGTTGGCTATTTCTATCTCATGCTATCCCCAAATATATGATACCTTTATATGGAAGAAAAAACAATTCATTTTATGGTATACTTAATAAAATATGTGTATTTTCCAACTTCCTATTTAGCCTTGTGGGTTGTATAGGTTATTACAATAAAAGACAATCCATCAATAAGATGTTTTCCAGCAACTTTTCTTGTTTTTTCCTGATCATGGCATATACCGTATATATACTTGTTTGACTTCACCTTTCAGAGAATCAGGTGGTGTATATGTGAGCTTGATTTTGTATTCTGTTGCCCCTTTTCATGTTTTCCCCTGCCACATTCAATAACTGTCTCTAAAATAAAAATGGCATTAGGTCTGATATAACCAGATACAGCTCACTGCTCATGTGCTGTGTTTGAAGGGACAAAGGGCCATGTGGAGTTGTGGCTTGGATAGCAGTGAAGAAGCCATTGCCTTAGGGTTAGGAAATGACTAAGGGCCTGACCTTTGCACTAAGCAGATAAAACCCACTAGGATATTGTAGGGAGAAGTATTTGAAGTCAAAGCCACAGAAGCTAGTCAAAGTACTATCTGAGGTTTGAGTGAAGCAGGGAAGGTGGCTGATAACCACGGGGGGCTTGGCATGTGCCTGATATTTTCCTACACCTTTGACCCTTCATTTCTCCTGTGGTCACTCAATCACCCAGTGTGCTAATTGAGGCTGAGAGAGAGAAATACTGTTCCCAGTACTGTTCATTTCTCCTTAAAAAGATGATTATTTCATTTTCATACATCTCCAGTTTCATGTCAGTAATTTTAAAGGCAATAAATAACTTCTGAGGTTGATACTTTTTCTTTTAGTTTTTCATTCTGCTTTATGCTGATAATGGAACTTTAGAAATTTTCTACATATTTAAAATTTTTTCTAGATCCTTTGTTGATCTGAGTGTGCCAATAGAACAGTTTCTTCAGAGGACAATGCAGGGGTAATTTCAGTATAGTCATGGCTGTATACAGCCTTCATAATTTTTGAAGTTATTAAATATCTCTGGACATCCTACTAATGGTCACTTTTATTGGAGTTATCCAAATAACCCACATTCACAAATACAGAAGGAATTTGTGACCCCTGAAGGAATAAATCAAACTCCAAACATCATACATGAAAAGCAGTTACATTATTTTAGGGAAATACCTTTGTTTCAGGAGTCTACCAAGCTTCTAATAACACAGTTTTCTATTCCTACTCCCCACCTTCCCCAAAATGTTGTATCTCATTGTTAGTGTTGCTCAAGGGAGCAACTCATTTGTACCATATTCATGAATTTGTTGAAACATGTATGCATAATTCCTTTTCCTTTCATTCTCCCCGGTTTGCCAGGAAAGTTTCGAGAGGAATTTAAAGCTGCATTTTCTTGCTGTTGCCTTGGAGTTCACCATCGTCAGGAGGACCGGCTCACGCGGGGCCGAACCAGCACAGAGAGCCGGAAGTCCTTAACCACCCAGATCAGCAACTTTGACAACATATCCAAACTCTCCGAGCAAGTTGTGCTCACCAGCATAAGCACACTCCCAACAGCCAATGGAGCGGGGCCACTTCAAAACTGGTAGAACATTCTTTCGTATTACAGGGATATCCAAGTAAAACTATTCCTTTCTAAAGACCTCTGTACACACAAACTTTATTATCATAATGATCTGACGCTAAAATTACTTTGTGGACCTTTTTTCGTTTTTTTCCTTCTTACTCTCATTTTAATCTATTGCTCTTTGTAAATTAAAAAAAACCAATAGTCAGTTTAATATAATTTCTCCACTTTTGATTTAAACGTGTTAGAAGTCTGACCTTCAGCTGAATTTATTTCAGGCTATTTCACTTTTAGCTTCATGTATTATGATTTATGTCAATTAAATGTTTGAATATTTTTAAATTCTAATTGTTATTTTAATCTCTCACCTTCAGATCAACTGCAAAAAATTACCAAAAGTAATCCAGTGATTTTCTTTTGTCAAAAAGAAGTGGTAATTACTAACTCTGCATTAACAAGAGACATGTTAGTTGACTTCACAGTTTTAAAAAAGTCTCAAAAGACTGTCATTATGATGTACCATCTGAAAGAATATTTATATACAAAATAGCATATTATATTAGATAACTCTCAAAAGTTATATTTCAAAACTGTCTAAAATATATACTATTAGGCTTTATTTTCCATTAATCTTCTCACCCATTTACACACTTTTCTCAGGTTTGTAACCTTACCATTGCTAACATTTCTCATCTCAACATATGGCCAGTAAGACTGTATTAAGATAACAATTTTGGAGTAACTACAAATACATAACAATCTCCATCTCTAAGAAAATACTTCAACATTTGAGAATCACATAGGACTCTTCTAACCAATAAAAATGATGCAGTTGACCTTGCTGGATTAGATTAAGAATGCAATTTACAGAAGAAAGGGATAGCATAGGGACTACAAAATCACATCTGGGTCCCCTTTTTGGGGCAGTTATTACTGCCATGGAGATTCCTTGGTAAACATTTGCATTTATTTACATTTCATAAACATTTATCACATATTTACAAAAGAGCACCCACTGTGCTAGGTGCTAGGGAATGAGGTAGGGGTGGATGTACATGTGCCTTCAAAATTGCTCTAGGTTACTGAGGGGGACATGTTGATAGAGTTTGCAGGGCAACAAACCTCTCTAGGGGACAAATTTGAATGTGGGTGAAGCAGTGAAGCAACCCACATGGGACATAAACAGTAGAGTTGTGCTGTTTCTGCTTCATTCAGTGACAGGGTCAATGTCTGCAGACTCTGTGTAGACCGGCAGGTGGCTAGAATGTAAGAGCTGGCTCTTAGCTCCCACCCACGTGAGATCCCACCCAGCATACTCTGTACAAATGTGAGATCTGTGATTCAAAGCACTGAATATTTCAAACTTGTCCCTCTGCAAAATTCTTCTAATTCAAATACTCGCTTCAAAATTGAATTAAAAGTAGAAGAGATATTAATGAAAACTGCTCTTCTGCTCATGTGATAGCAGCAGATGTCCTTATTTTACTGAAATAAAAGATGTGGAGAACAATATTTTTAAAAGATTTCATTAGGAGATAAAAGTTATCTTGTTCATTTCTTACTACTTCCCAACTCATCACTTTCCGAAAGACGTAACACAGCCAGATTATCCACAAATTGCTTTCCTGTTTTAGAACGTGCGACCACCATGTGTTTTTTCCTAGTCAAAGTCAGAATGACTCTTGTATACAAGTTTTATCAAAATTAAATTGTTAATTATGAGAAAGATGTCAACAAAAGCAAAGTGTTATAACTCCCTCCTTTCTTCCCTTTGTACATTTGAGAACTTTCTTATTTATGCTGCATGAAAGGAGGGTTGTAATTTTCAGATTGTGATGGGAGCTAGCATTTTAAATAGTCTGAGGGTACTTCAAGTAATATTGATAATATGCCTTAATGCCTAAATAGTGTCTCAGAATAAGAGCTAAGTTACATAGATTGTAATATATCTAGTTCCTTACCATTTAAGAAAGAGAGGGATTGGGAGAAGGAGAGCAAGACAGAGGGAGAGAAAAAGAGGCTCATAGAAGCAGCAGCTATAGGATGGCAGGTTAAGGACAAACTCAGAAGTTAAGATTCCTTTGCTATAAATCAGTGACTCCCAAAATGTGATTTCTGAACCATCAACATCAGCCTCACCTAAGAACTTATTAGGCATGCACATTTCCACCCTGTCTCAGATCTGCTGAATCAGTAACTGGAGGTGGCACCCAGAAATCCACATGTTAACAGGCCCTACAGATGATTCTGAAGCACCTTCACATTTGAGAACCACTGCTTCAAACCCCACCTGGCACCTGCTAATTAGCCCATGCGAAATATTTTACTGCACAGCTCTCTACAGCAGGCACGATCGTCATCACTACCGGCAGCATGGCTAGAGGTCTGAAAGAAGAGGCTGTGTGTCAGTGGTGAATGTCACTCACTGTCATCCTAGGCAAAGAAAGAGTGGTTTATGAAACAGTGACCCCTGTGTTATGAACGCAGGGTCAAAGAAGACTAGCTGTAAAGCACTTGTGTATTTCACAGATACCTGGATGACTTGAGTTTCTAACTAAAACTTTTCAAATCTCAAACTGTACTTACGCTTACTAAAGGCTAACCCTTGTGGAAGCAGACAAAATTGATCTAAGAATGATCATTGCCTGGAAGGAAAAAATAAAAACAACAACAAAAAAACACCAGTAACTACTGGAAACTGTCGTAATGGAGTAGCGGACTATGCAGGTTGCTTTCAATGTTTTGATACAGGAATCCTTCTAAGAGGCCTGGATTTAGAGTGGTTACCTTACTAGGACAAACGGTAAAGAAAGAGGTGTTCCCCAACCTGCCAATCTTATGGAACAAAGAGTCAACTACTCACCTCATGATATGCTGAATAACACAAATGAGAGACTTCTTACGAAAAGAATGTGTTGCAACTGTTTTATGCTATAATTAGACTATCGCTCTTTTTTGCTATGTTTCAAAGATTTAATGTAAAATGTCATTAGTGTTACTGAAATTTTGTTATCAGTAAGGATGTGATCATTTTATCTAATACAGAATTCATTTAAACTTCATTATTTCTGAATTTCTACAAACCATGATATTTGATATTTGAACTCATTCATCCTCAGGAAGAGAAGACTCTCAGTTTCTGAAGAAAATGACATAAATTCTACAAGGCTTGGAGTGTTTCTTGGATGTTAAATAACTGTTATAAACCATTGATGAGTTAATTGCAAAAGTGTTTAGCATAGTGATATTGAATTCCACTCCCAGTGTACATTGTTTTATCAAAGATACAGGTAAATATGTTTATAAAATGTGGCCTGAAAATACATAAACCTGAAATACCATAATGAAAAGCACCCAAACATGCTTGTGGACACAGATAGTGAGGAGGGCTATTATCATTTTAATATCAGTTTAATAATGATAGAATCTTTCATGCTTGATAAAAATCATAATCAACTGCATTACAAAAAAATCTGATTAGTCATTACAATTTAGAAAGTTTTTCAATTCCAGTTAATTTTACAACAGACAACTTTTCTACTTTCTACAAGTTGCAAATCAAAAAAAGGAAATTCCACTAGTTATGAACAATTAGTTTTCAAATGGCATGAAGCAAAATAATTGATTTTTTAGAGATAATATGTAAACAAAAATATTGTTAAAGTCTATTCTACTACTTTATGTACCTCAGAAAATGAAGTGCAAAGGCATGGACAACACTGTTATCTTCCCAAATTCAAAAAGGATTGTTTTCTAGAATACTGCTGCAATTAAAGTGGGAGCAAAAAACTCCCTCCCATTTGCCACGTATTTCTATTCTCTTAAATTTTCTTTCTCAGTTTTGGGGTTAGAATGTCTTTGAAGTTTTTCCTGAAATGTATTTCTATAACTGTTGTATCCCATGTGTGTGATACCATGTTACTGTTTAACAATTATCTTACACATTTAAAGTTCTTTATGCCTGATTTACTGTGTCTTCATGAAGAAATTTCTATCAGATCCAATGCGATTACATGCCAACCACTGTGAAGGATGCTCATTATGCAGTTTTTAAACAATTTTTTAAATATTTATTTATTTTTGAAAGAGAGAGAGAGAGAAGGAGACACAGAGAAAGCATGAGCAGGGGAGAAAAGACAGAGAGAGAGGGAGGCATAGAGGCCGAAGTAGACTCCAGGCTCTGAGCTGTCAGCGCAGAAACAGACATGAGGCTCGAACTCAAGAACCATGAGATCATGACCTGAACCGAAGTCAACCACCTAACTGACTGAGGCACTCAGGTGCCCCTCATTATGCAGTTTTTAACTAAAAGCTATGTTGAGAGTTCTATAATCACATTCACACTGCCCTCTCTATTGTATGAAATATCGTGTTGTTTGTTGGATATGTTGGATATTCACTCATAACTAATGTCAAATCTTTGCGGTTAAGGATTAAATTAAGCCCTCTGGTGCAGTGCTTAATGATGAAAATATTTTCCCAATAAGTTTATATAACCAGGGATAATCATGATATAAAAGGTTTTTAATGTTATTTTTAAGAGCAGGTACTAAAATAAGATTAATACAGAAATGTTTCATAAAAATTATTGAAAACCATTTGCATATATCATTGCATTTTGGAACTTTTATCATAGTCAAGATTTGAATCTCGTTTTGATTTAGACAAAATGATGACCTTGTGATTTTCAGTTTATTATTAGACTAATAAGTATGGCTTTTCTATAATTAAGCAATTCTTTTTCTTGGTCATTATATATAAAACTTTTAGGGCTCTTTTAAGTTAGTGATACATTTTTAAATGTATATTTTCTGTTTTTTTATTTTAACATCCTAAATGATTCTGATAAATGACATAATCAATTGCCAAGGACTTTTATTTAAAAATCCATTTTTATTCAGCACTGTTTATTCTACCTGGTATTGAAAATGCAGCCAAAGTAAGTGGGCAAGGTAAATAGTTGGCTCCATATAGGAAAATGTGATTTGAGTATGAGGTGGTTCACTTTCTAAAGACAAAGTGACACTCTCAGCATAGAATCTTAAGACTAGCTATTTCAGGGGTAAGGGTGTTTTGCTTTGAGTAATCCATTATTATAGACGGGGTACTTGGCGATTCCTCCTCTCAGTGTCAGCCCTGAGGAGAGGTAATTCATCTCCACTTTCAGCTAGGTCAGTGGCCGTGAATGGGAAATAGGTAACAGAGGACAAGTTTCTTGAAGCACCTCTTTGGCCTTGCTCTGCGTTTACTATTTCTTCACTCCCCAGCTGTGGTCCTCATCCCAGACTCCCCAACACTAAGCCTGAGCAAACCTCCCCCACAGCCTGCCTTGCTCTATGCAGTTCCCTGTCCTTTGTTCAGCTCAGCCTCAAAGGTTCTTGTTATTTCCTGAGGTGAGCCACTGCAAGTGGTCAATTTGAGAACAAATGAAGCAGAGCTCAAGGATAAAGAAAGAAAAAACTGTTTTTATATCCAAAAATTATAATTTTACATCCTCCCAAAACAAGCTATTTCTTTTCTTTCCAGAATATCTATGTTTCTCAGTGGCCTGTAGGAGCTATGACAGCTTCCATTCCAAGCCCTAGCTAAGCTTGCTGCCTCAACTTGGAAGGGAACCCAGCTTTGGAACACTCAGGCCAAGGATATGGAAGGTCACCAGGGATAGATGCCCGAGGAGGCAATGCTTGCATCTTCTTTGGAAAGAAAACATCTATTCCGTCTTTTGGCTTTTCAGAAGTCCAGCTGCTATGCAATAGCAGAAAGATAATAATACTTAACTAAAAAGAAACTATTGTTTATTATGTAATTTCTTTTTAAGAAAAAGTGTTTATTTATTTTGAGGGAGAGAGAGAGAGTGCAAGCAGAGGAGAAACAGAGAGAGAAAGGGAGACAGAGAATCCCAAGCCATCAGTGCAAAGCCCCATGTGAGGCTTGAACTAATAAACCATGAGATCATAACCTGACCTGAAACCATTAGTTGGGCACTCAACTGAGCCCCCCAGATGCCCCTGAAATCAATTTCTAAGTAATTTCACAGCATATTAATTTACATGATAGTTTCCAAACGGAGAAGGGTATAAACGAAATGTTTGTTGCGACAGGGAAATCTTAACAGTGGGTTGCATCATGAAGCTTAATTTGTTGCAGATATGATAACAAGGAAGGTCATGTCTGGAAAGAAATGATGCTCTCTTTCACAGGGACCACAGATTAAAAATTTCTCATTATATGGCTCAGGTAGATGAAGTGGAGAATTGGCTTATAAAGCCATTTCTAGATCATGCAGAATATTCCCTAAAGATTGGGAAAATTTGTCATTTTAGAGTATTACCGACACATCAATACATATACACATATGTATGTATGTGTGTATAACAATGATTACATATATATGTGTGTGTGTGTATGAGAGAGATATATATTATTTAGTCTGAGAATATCATGTGTGCTAATTGCATACCCCAGGCTTTTAAAGATTTCCCATCTTCATCCTTCATCTGTTTTACTCCTCTCTTGGATTATATCTTTTAGACTGGTGGCTAGTTTTCCTCTCTTATACAAATACCTAGCTTTCATTTTTTTGCTATTCTTGACAGCATTTTCCCTAAAAAACTTTCTTTCTTTCTTTCTTTCTTTCTTTCTTTCTTTCTTTCTTTCTTTCTTTCTTTCTATTTATTTAACTAGTATTCATAGAGTTATAACAATTTGGGACAAGTAAAGAAAAAAGAACTCTATAAACTGCCTATGTCCTCCAAAATTCTATATAAATAATCAATAAGAATTTAAGATTCTTGATGCCACAGACCTTCTCTGTATTGTTTACTGCTATATCCCTGGGTCCTAGAATGATTCCCGGCAATAAGAAGTTGCTTGTTAAATATGTCTTGAATTAATGAATTAATAATAATTACATGGCAATTGTTTCCCCAACTCATCTTTTTGTTTCATTTTTGCCCATTTCTTTCCATGTGCTCTCTGAAACCCCTTTTCCACTAAGAACAAAAGGCTCTATTTTCCCAGAATCTACACTGATCAGAGCTTTTGTGTGTGTTTTAAGCCAAAATTAAACCATATGTTGAGCACACTGATTTCCAATCTCCAACCACTATTGAATTGGAAGATAACACCAGCGTCCTCCTTGTCACCCATCCTAGGCCCAGAAGATGACTTTTCCATTTATTAGTATGGCCCTCCCAAGAGTTTTATCATCATTGATGTCTCTCTTCCACAGGCATTGTCAGCCTCTTGAGCTCCCCTCATTTCACATGCATTAGCTGCTAGCTAATTGAAGTCACACTGTCCAGCCCCAGGTCCATGTAGGTGATGCACCCAGCATCCAGCTCTATACTGCCTTGGTCTCCTTAATGTGAAACACTTTGATTTCTGCTGTTCCTCACAAAACCACTCATAGTTTTGCTTAGTGCAGCTCATAGGTTGTACCTTGTGCCTTATTATTCCATATGACAGCATATCCTCCTCTGAAATGTAGAACTCTGATAACTTTTTCTCATCCAAACATTTATTATCCTTTATTCTCATACTTGTGTTCCTACTATAACTTCCCTCAAATCCAAATGGACTACTGAATTCTTCACCTTTTCATTTTACCCTAGTTTATTAGTCACATCTTGGATTACCTTTCCCACCCAGAGAAAAACAAGATCATCAGGCAGTATCACACTCATTGGTTGACATTATTGACTTAGAAAAATTTCTTCCTTTTTGCTGTAATGAAAATCATGACATTTCACATACACAAGAGTGTGCCTGCTGTCCTGTAGTGTTGCAAATTAATGATTTGAGCAAGGCATAAAAGCCTTACTGAGTTAAATTGTCAGACCATAAGAGCCAGACTCTCTTCTCTGATTTAGGATTACACGCCAGAGACTCACATCTCCTGGTGCAAAGTCACCCTTGGTATTAATTACATCATTTACTCAATCTCTGCTATCAGGAGCCCTTATTACTTTTTATCCTGTGTCAGAAATTGTCCTGAAAACAATGTCCTTATTTACAAAGTATCTTTAAGACCGTATTTGCTTAATTTGATTTCCTAAACCCTCTACAATTCTTACTTCTTATTATCCAGTCTTTTCTCTTAACTGTGTATGTTTGGGGGAAAGAATAGGACTTCCCACTTTTTTTTTCTTGACTGCTTGTTAATGATTTTCTTATCTTTAAAAAATTTTTTAACATTTATTCTTGAGAGAGAGAAAGAGCATGAGCCAGGGAGGGGCAGAGAGAATGAGAAACAGAATCCGAAGCAGGCTCCAGGCTCTAAGCTGTCAGCACAGAGCCCAATGTGGGTCTTGAATCCATGAACTCCCAGATCATGACCTGAGCCAAAGTTGGCTCCCCCTCCGTGCCCACCCCACCCCATCCATCAGTCCTCAGTTTTTGTCAGCATTCAAGAGTCTCTCATGGTTTGCCTCTCTCCCTTTCCCACACCATTTCCCCCCTTCTTCTCCCCCATGGTCCTCCGTTAAGTTCCTCCTAATCCTCCTATGCGTGCAAACATATGATATTTGTCCTTCTCTGCCTGACTTATTTCTCTCAGTTATTCATTTTTGAGAGACAGAGCATGAGTGGGGGAGGGGCATAGAGCAAGAGAGACTCAGAATCAGAAGCAGGCTCCAGGCTCTGAGCTATCAGCACTGAGCTCGATGCAGCGCTCAAACTCTAGAACTATGAGATCCTGATGTGACCCTAAGTGGGACACCTAACCTACTGAGCCACCCAGGCACCCTAAAAGGTAAATATTTTTAAAGAAGTGTAAACAACTGTCCTTTCAGAAATTATTCAGTAATGTACTAGAAATCCTTTCCAAATCCTGTGGTACCAGTTATTCTCTCAATATATTATAAATTTGGATCTTTTGATTTAGGGGTTTTCTTCCCTGTTAGCACATAAATTATTGGAGGGCAGGAACTTGGTTGTATTCTTAAGATTTGTGTGTCAGCCCCTGGGCCTAACACAGTGCCTCATAACATATAAGCACTCAATAAACCTTTGTCGACTAAATTAATAAATGAGGATGTCTCCATATGATGTTGAACTTTATTTCACTCAATTATGAAAAGTGTTAGGAGCAATGTGAGATATTGTTCATGAAGAAAATACATTGACTGTTTAGGACTTACCTACCTGAATACTGTACCAACAAGGGTTATGCAGATGAAAAAGACTCAAACCCTGCCCACATTAAGCTAACCCTTTTGAAAGAGGAATGTAAACAAAATGAAAAAAATCACTTGTTACAGGGTAAACATTAGAGGGGATGAAATATTTTGGTTCTGCCTAAAGAAAGGTAGCTTTGGAAGAAAAAGGCTTTGCTGGAATTGGAAGACAGAGATGAGGAAGGCATTCTGGGCAGAAAGCACAGGTCCACAGTGTGATAGGCAAGTGGAAGAGCGTGACCCCTTCAGGGTTTGCACACGGTTTAAAGGGAAAATGGTCGGTGGTTAAAAAATGGCATTAAACGTTGGGAGAGGGTAGATGGTAAAAAAATTTTTTTAATAATATTTAAGGAAATTTAAAACTTGTGTTATGTAATGGAGAACAACTTAGGCATTCTACCCAGAGGAGTGATGTGATTATATTTGGGTTCTGGAGAGTAGATTAATGGCTCTGTAGTGGGTGAATTTGAGAGCTGGACATTGTAAGTTTAGATCTCAGATAAGTTTTTATGGAACTATTCGTCCTCAAGAATAACGACTGGACCTAAGCCAAGGCAGTGGCAATGAGGCTGGAAAATAAACATTAGATTTAATATCTAGATGAAGATTTGGGGAATATGTGAAGTCACATTAACGTTTAATTTTATTTACAATGGATCTAAGCCACCATCCACTTTAACAGAGGGAGTGCTGTTCTGTAGCCGAGGTGCTTGTCTTTCTCTTGTTAACATGTTTTTTTTTCTGACTGTGTGTGTTTATGGGAGCGGCAAAGTTGGGTAGATGTTCACTCTGTAAGCTGTCCTCTTTCTCTTTTACTTCAAACCAATGACGCCTACCCCCTTCTTCTGGCGTATGTTGCCTCAGGCACCCAAACACCGCTGCCAGTTTGCTCGTCTTAGAGCCAAGAATCTGTCACCACCTTGAACGCCACAGCTGGCTCTGCTTTCTGCTTCCCTGCCTATGGTGGCCTTGGTGTACGCGCAGGCGTATGGGGATACTCTCCTCTCTCCCTCTGTCTTTGAGTGCTGCTCATGAGTGTGTGTTTGAGAGTACGGGTGTGTCCCTATAAATAGAAGAGAGCAGGCCACATTTTCTCCCCCTGTATTATAAACATCAAAACCTGTCCCAGGTCCAAGGCTTAGAGGCTCTTTAGTGGCACAACTTACACTTAGGCTGTATTTCTCAAGGTTGCTACCTGCTGGCAAATGAATTTGAAAATCCCATTTCAGTGCCCACAGCCTATCGTCCTCAGAAATTCTTGAATTCTTTGCCTCGGCAGGAGCTGACGTTGGCAAACATTATAGTCAATGGTGAAAGTTTGAAAGCTTTTCCTCTAAGATCAAGAACAAGACAAGGGTGTCCACTCACACCACTCGTATTCAATATAGTACTGGAAGTCCTAGCTAGAGCAGCCAGGCAAGACGAAGAAATAAAAGGCATTCAAATTGAAAAGGGTGAAGAAAAATTGTTATTTGCTGATGGTATAATCTTACAGATAGAAAATCTTAAAACCCCACAAAAACAAATGTTGAAACGGATCACTGAATTCAGCAAAACTACAGGAAATACAATCAACATACAGAAATCAGAATCCGTTGCATTTCTATGTACTAACAATGAAACATTTGAAAAAGAAATAAATAAAACTATCCCATTCACAACAGCATCAACAATTAAAATATTAAGATTAAATGTAACCAAAACAATGAGAGATCTGTATTATAAAACCTATGAGACTCTAATGAAAGTCATTGAAGAGGACACAAATAAATGGGAAGACAGCATTTTCATGGATCAGGATTATTGTTAAAATGTCCATACCTTTATGAAGCATGTATGCATTCAACAAAATCCCTATCAATGTTCCACTGGTATTTTTCACAGAAATTAGATAAAAGAAAGTTCTAAAGTTTGTATGGAACTACATAAGACCACAAATAGCCAAGGAAATCCTGAGAAAGAAGAAAAAGGTTGGAGGCATCACATTTTCTAGTTTCAAACTATATTACAGAATTGTAGTAATCAGTATGGTATGGCACAAACAAACACATAGATTATTGGAACAAAATAGGGGGCCCAGAAATAAACCCACACATATATGGCCAACTAATATTTGACAAAGGAGCCAAGAATTCTCAATAGTCTCTTCAACAAGTAGTGTTAGGAAAACTAGATAGTTGATATCCAAACTATTTAAGGTTTGGGTTAATTTAATTTTCTTAAAACTATTTAAGAGACTCTTATAATTCAATTAAAACACACACACACACCACCACTACCACCACAAAAACATGCACCTGTATAAGAAGGAGGAGGAGAAGGAGGAAGAGGAGGGCAGAGTAACTGAATGACATTCTTCCAAAGACGTTATCCAAATAGCCAACTAATAAATCATCTGGGAAATGTAAATCGAAACCTCAAAGCCACTGTGGGGTGTTATCTCACACCCATTAGAATGGCTATCATCAGCAAGACAAGAGATGAGGGCTGGCAAGGATCTGGAGAAAAGGGAGTGCTTGTGCACTACTGGAAGGAATGTAAATTGATGCAGCCTCTAGGGAAAACAGTACAGAAGTCCATCAAAAATTAAAAATAGAGGGGCCCCTGGGTGGCTCAGTCAACTAAGCATCCCACTCTTTCTTTTTTAGTTTATTCATTTTTGAGAGAGAGAAAGCACAAACGAGTGAGGGGCAGACACTGAATCCAAAGCAGTTTCCAGGCTCTGAGGTGTCAGTACAGTCCAATGTGGGGCTCAAACCCACAAACTGTGAGATCATAACCTGAGCTGAAGTCAGATGCTTAGCCAACTGAGCCACCAAGGCACCCAACATATCTGTCTCTTGATTTCAGCTGAGGTCATGATCTCACAGTTGTGAGATAGAACACTCCATAGGGCTCTGAGGGCTGAGCATGGAGGCTGCTTAAGATTTTCTCTCTCCCTCTTCCTATGCCCCTCCCCTGCTCTCTTGTGCATGTACTCTCTCTCTCTCAAAAAAATATTTAAAAAGTCAAAAAAATAGAACTACCGTATGATCCAGCAATTCCACTCTTTGGTATATCCAAAGAAAATGAAAACAGGATATCAAAGGAATATCTGAATTCCCATGTTAATTGAAATAACGTTATAATAACCAAAATATAGTGTCACCGTTACTTAGATTTGAAAACAACCTAAATGTCCACCAAAAAAATGGAATGGATGAAGAAACTGTGGTATATACATATATAATGGAATAATATTATTCATCCATGAGAAAGAAGGATGTTGCTATTTACAACATGGTTGGGACTTGAAGGCTAAATGGAAATATGTCATTCAGGAAAAGACAAATACTGTATGATGTCACTTATATGTAGGGAAAAAAAATTCTGAGCTCTTAAAAGCAGACTAGAATGGTAGTTACCAGGGGCTGGGAAGTGGGGCAGTTGAGAAGATATTGATCAAAGAATACAAACTTGCAAATAGACGATTAATGAGTTCTGGAGATACAATGCCCAGCATAAGATTGTAGTCAACAAAACTGTATTATACATTTCTTTTTTTTTCTTTTTGTATTATGCATTTCAAAGTTTGTAAGAGACTAAAACTTTCATGTCCTCACCATTAAAAAGTGATAATTATGTGAGAGAATAAAGGTGTTAGCTGATGCTACAGTGTAATTGTATTACAATATATACATGTGTTAAGTCAACACATTGTACACCATAAACTTACACAATGTTATATGCCAATTATAATTCAAAAATATATATTAGCAAAATACAGACAGTGTAAAAAGTTAAAAATGACAGAATTCAGTTTGTCAAGCAATATTACTATATTTATTGCAGGAAGTAATACATCAAACAGAAACAAAAATACACGTGAGTACATATATTTAAAGCATACATCTCCTATTACTCTTTGTGTTCTGAAAAATAAGAAAATAAATTAAGAGACTAGAACATCTGAAATAATTGAAAATGTAAAAAATAAAAAGAAACAGTTGAACATGTATTTGGCCACTCAAAAAAAACCTTTTTTAATGATTTATTTTTAGTTTGAGAGAGAGAGAGATGGAATGTAAAAGCTGGGGAAGAGAGAGAGATAGACAGAGAGAATCCTAAGCAGACTGTGTACTGTTAGTGCAGAGCCCAAAGCGGGGTTCAATCTCATGAACCATGAGATCATGATCTGAGCGAAATCAAAGGTCTGACGCTCAACTGACTGAACCACCTAGGTGCCCTATGGCCACTCAGAAAACTGTAATAATGATAAGAATGTAGAGACATTATAAGACAATTTAATAATAATTTGATAACATTAGGCATGAACTGAAGGAATGTTACACAGTGGTTGTAAACAAAAACTTGATAGTTAGCCTAGACTTGTGGTAGAAAACTTGGAAAAGAGGCGTCTGGGTGGCTCAGTCGATTGAGTGTCTGACTTCAGCTCTGGTCATGACCTCACGGTTTGTGGGTTCCAGCTCTGTGTTGGAATCTGTGCTGACGGCTAGCTCAGAGCCTGGAGCCTGTATCAGATTCTGTATCTCCCTTTCTCTCTGACCCTACCCTGCGCACGCTGTCTCTCTCTCTCTCTCAGACATAAAAAAAAATAAAATAAAATGAAAAAAAAAGAAAACTTGGAAAATTACCTATCTTCTCTTTACCACAGTTTAATTACCATAATGTTAGGTTAATAATAGTCTCTATAGTTTAGAGGTTTTTTTTGAGGATCAAATGATTCACCATGAATAAAACACTTAAAACCATTATTAGCATATATATATGTTAAATATATATTAGCCTACAAAATTAAAAAACATACACTTAATACTTGATTAAAATAAAATTAAACTTTAAGTGTTATTATTAATTAAAAAGAACACTTGAAAACAATAGATGTGGAATAGCTATATCTATAAAAAAGAAAAAAAAACAGAGTATTACATGTTATTTTTTACAAAGAAAATAAATGAACTAATTTTCAATTGTTAGAAATTAAATATAAGGAATTAAAATAGAAAATAAGAGAACTTTTGTTTTTTAGCAGACCAAAATTTCTGCTGATAGGAACTATTTGTAAAAAGGTACATTTTATAAACATGGTAAATGTTTGCCATAGCCATCTCTGAGAATGGGGGATGTTTTTAGCTAGTTGGCAGGATACTGTTTGTCACTGTCAGATATTCCAGTTGAGGATAGAAAATAATGATGATGATGATACCAGTTTTCTCCAGGATGAGTCACTGGTGCAAAGGCAGAACTCATTTATTTGATTTGGGGATTGACATCTGTGATGTATCTAAGCCTCCTAAGTAGAAGCATCTGAGGGTATTAAAGAGTGTGAAGAATTTTTTTAACATGCTTCTGGATGGGAGACAAGGGAGTGAATCCAGGAGAGTAATGAGAGAATAAAGAAATAAATTGTGCAAAACTGGAGATTATGTTGAGGTATCAGAGCATAATCTTGGAAGAGAAACAAGATTTGAAAAGGAAAGAGACTGGTGTGCTTGAGAGGTGTGTGGATTGTAATCTTTCAGAGATGGCTGCACCCATGTATAATCCAACCTCACATGCTGTTTTTAAATGCTAGCTTGATATTCCTCTGTTAGGAGATGTGGGTTCTGTTTCTCCTTTCCTTGAAACTAAGGAAAACGTTGTAATTGCTGGACCAATAGCACAGGGTGGAAGTGATGCTGCCTAAACTCAGAAGCTAACTCACAAAAGGCTTTAATGTCTTCCATTTGGCTTTCTCTTGAGACATACCCTGTGGAAGCCCTGAACTGGGATGTAAGAAGCTCAGCTATTCTGGCATTACCACGCTGGAGTGACCAGTGTGGAGAAACCGTATAAAGACAGAGCTATGTCCATTCCAAGGAGTCCCACCGGTTCAAGCCTTCCCAGTTCAGGGGCCAGACCAGTGATGAAGATGCTTTTGAGTTCTTCCTTCTGAAATAACTTTGACTACAAACTCAGGAGAGTCCTGAGCCAGAACCACACAGGCAAGCCTTCCCAAATTTCAGACCCACAGAATCAGTGATTATTAAACAAATAAGTTAATTAAAGAAATGATGATTAAAGAAATAATTATTGCTTTTAAGACACTGATTTGGGGGTAATTTTTACATTGCATAGATAAAACCAAACTGATGAATTGGAAATGTGGAGGAAAAAAAAGCAGAGTAGGAAAAAATGGGGAAATAGAAGAGGAAAATAATACTCTGCAGGAAAAGCCGATTGGATGACCCTTAAAAGGAAAATTTGTTTTGAGCATCTCAGTGATGAAAAGTTCAGATTACATGGAGAGCTTCAGGTTCAGATACCATTAATCTCAGTCTGTATTTGTAGTAATTCACCTATTAGGAAAATATGAGTTGGAAATGAGCTTTACATCAACAGAGAAGCTGAATTTATTTAGAAATCTATAATAGGATGGAATGAATAAAAGCTGCTGGAAACGATTTTGTGATAATTCCATTAAGTAGACCAAGTCCTTTCCAGGAAGAATTAAAGGGAAGTAAACATGATAATCTGCTTAAAATGATAGAACCTGGTAACATTTCCAGTGAGACAGCGGACAGATGCGGAATACAGAGAAGGAAAAACCAGCAACAGCATCACAGCAGGGATGAGAAAGCTAATTCAGGTGGGTGCCTCCAGCTTAGAGACAGAAGCTAGAGGAAACAGCCAGAATTATATTATAGATGTGACTCAAACACACATTTCATTTTTATTTGCAGTCAATAAAAGTGTTTAAGGTGTAGAATAAATATAATCTAATATCTCCAATCTCTGCCTTGATCAAACATCCCTCTCCAGAAACTTTCCTGATTCTCTGCTTCTCTTTACAGGAAACTCCCTTGAAAGAGGAAATACCTACTGTTAGATACTTCTCTGCTTCTATTTTATCCTGAAAGCACCCTGTCTAGGTTTTATTTCCCCAAATTCCACAAATACTTCTCTTATTATCAGCACCAGTAATCTCCACATTGCTAAATCAATACTGTCCTAATTTTGCTGGAGCTATTAGTAATGGATCCCTTCTCCTTTACAACATTTCTCCTTGGCTTTGGGGATGCCCTGTTCTCATGGATGTCCTTTCACTTAAGTGGCCATTTCTTCCTACTTCCTCATAATCTTCCCAGCCTCACAGTTCAGTGTTCCTAAGGCATAAATATAGCCTCCCACATAGGCTTTCTGCTTTCACATTGATTCCCCGTGGGTTAATCTCCACACAGCAGCATCTGGGATCCTTTTCTACAAAGCAAATCTACTCAATACTTTCCAATGGTTCCTTATTTTATTCAATTAAAAAAAAATCAAAGTCCATACTGTCAGCCTACAAAGTCCCACCATTGTCTGACCCCATGTCCTAGCACTCCCACCTTGTTTACTCTGCTCCCAGCTACAGTGATGTAATAGCTGATCTGTTAACATACCAAGCACTTATCTGTCTCCCTCTGCCTGAAATGTCTCTCCACTTTTTCTGTTGTGTGTCTCACCCTTTCACTTACTTATCCTGTACAAAATACTAATTCTTCTCCCCACAACTCTGGTATTTTGTGTCTCCTCTCTCTTGTTTTATTTTTCTTCTTAGATTTACAGGTACTTGGTGTAGATGTACTTATTTTTTGTTTGTTTGTTTACACTTGTATTCCCCAACTAGCATATAAGCACCTTGAAGACAGGATCTATGTCTATTTACCTGTCTATAAAAATAGGAACTGTGTTTGGAATGTAGTAGGTGTAAAAGAAATATTTGTTGAATAAGTAAAAGAATATTAGATTAAATAAAGTTTAAATAGTCAACTACTACAGAGACATCAAATGACAGTCTTGATATTTACATATGGACATGGAAAGGTGTTCGTCATGCATTGTTAATGGAACAAACCAAATTGTAGAATGCTTGCAGCATATAATCTTAAAATCTATACAGTGTACTTTTATAATTATGTCTGAAAAAATTAATGTGTATTTATTTATTTTGAGAGAGAGAGACAGAGAGAGAGCACAGGCAGGGGAGGGCCAGAGAGAGGGGGGGAAAAGAGAATCCCAAGCAGGCTTTGCACTGTCTGTGCAGAGCCTGATGTGGAGCTCAATCCCATGAACCATGAGATGAGATCATGACCTGAGCTGAAATTGGATGTTTAACCTACTAAGCCATACACGTGCTCCTATGCTTGAAAATTTTTTGAAAGTTGTACATCAAATCTCAACGTAACTTATCTCTGAGAATGAAATTATACATTATTTTTATTTCTTACTTAAAGTTTTGTATAGTTTCTGAATTTTTACCAATGATTGTAGGTTACTTGTATAATTACCAAAGAGAAATCAGTAGTTTCCACATGAAAAAATAGGCATTACATGGAAAGCATTTATTATAAATGCTAGTCATGAAATTTGAGTTATTTGGATTTCTATTTTAAATTTTAGGGTTTGAAAAGCCTGATTAAAAAAAATTATTAACACTTTAAATCCAAGAAGTGTATGTAGGGTTTTAATGGAAATAGCTGAAAATTTAAAATGGATACTTTAACCATCTTTTTCATATTAATTCCATCTATAACTTATTGATATTTCTGTGTTATCTATGTTTTGAAAATGATATATAGGTCACATATGGATATATGGATATATGTAAAAAGACCTAAGAAATATAACCAATATAACCAAGTATTTATATTAGTTATCCATAAGTGGTACAATCATTGATTTTTTCCTTGACATTTGCAATCAGAAAAAAATAACAGATGCTATTAACATTTTTTGTACAAATGTATACACAAATATAACAATGATGTGTTAAGAATAATAAATAAATATAAGTAAAACAATTGGAAGAAAATACACCAAATCAGTAAATATCTCTTGGTGACCTAAATATAAATATTTTTTTTTAATGTTTTATTTATTTCTAGGAGAGAGGAAGACAGCGTGAACAGGGGAGGGTCAGAGAGAGAGGGAGTCACAGACTGAAACAGGCTCCAGGCTCTGAGCTGGCAGTCAGCACAGAGCCCGACGCGGGGCTCGAACCCACGAACCGTGAGATCATGACCCAAGCGAAAGTCGGATGCTTAACCGACTAAGCCACCCAGGCGCCCCTAAATATAAATATTTTTATTTGTTATTTTTCAAATACTAATCATAAATCTAAATATTTCACAGTGGAAAACCATTGCCTTGAGAAGGAAAAGAAGGTAATTTCAACAATATAAATCTGTTTCCAGTAGACTTAATAACATAATAAAAATAATGTGTCCCTATATGTTATTATCAGACACCTCCCCATGGGATGTCCAGAGCTTTTCCTCAATATTTCCCTTGGAGAATGAGTCTTATAAAAACTGTCCAGTCTATATTTCAGCAAAAAGCATCCATCCACTACCCTAATCATTCATGTGTCTGGAGGACAATGACTGCACTGTGGATGAACTCATTTCAAAGACTACTATATCCTATAATAAAGGGAAGAACTATATTAAATTTAAATATGATTATGTGGTGCTTTGAGGTGATCTGGTAACAAGTGGTACCCTTTCCACTTAATAATGATAAATTTTCCAAATCAGAAGGCACATAATATCTTTCCACCATGATGATCAGAATGTACAACAGACTGAACTGGGAAGCAGAGAGCAGATATGAAGGTAGGAAAAGAAAATTTAAAGAAATTAAGGATATTTTACAGCAGTTGGCCTTGATTGTGTTTTTAAAGTTCACAAATTCCTGAAAATCAGGGGCATCTGGGTGGCACAGTCAGATAAGCATCCAACTTTGGCTCAGGTCATGATCTCACAGTTTGTGGGTTCAAGTCCCATGTCCGGCTCTGTGCTGACATTCAGAGCCTGGAGCCTGCTTTGGATTCGGTATCTCCCTCTCTCTTTGCCCCTCCCCCACTCATGCTCTGTTTCTCTCTGTCTCAATAATAAATAAACATAAAAAAATTGTTAAAAAAACCAAATTCCTGAAAATCAGACCCAACTAATAGAGGAATAGCTCAAAGCCAGCTACAGAACTACTGCTTTCATATAGTAATATTATCCGCTTTATAAACAAAACTTTCCATGGCATACGTATGACTCTTATGATTAGCCCAATTATATGACACATGCTATTATGTAATTTTAAAATTAGTTGTGTCAAAATCAATAAAACACAAGCATAGAGAGATGTCCAATATAGCTGAAAATGGTAGCACTGTGACCAGATTGGGCTGCTATGATTAAATAGATTAATTCACCCAAAGAAAGCAAGACTATGGCATATACCTCATTTTTACAAACAGCAATATCTGAGGACTATCCTAACCTGATGTCATTAAATATTCAGGTAATATAGAATTCATTATAGAACTAATCCCCAAAATCCAATTTTTTCATCTACCCACTTTCCCCTATTGGCATGCTTACATGAAGTACATATTGTGACTATGAGATGACTTTCTTTTTATGAATGAATAAACTGACAATATGATTAATTATACTATGATCTTTTTTCATGTTAGTGAACTCTTAAAAGATGAATCCATTCTTGATCCGATTAGACTGAGAGCTAGACCTTGTACAGCAAGAATCTCCCAAGACAATGCTGTCTTGCAGAGCTGTTTTGGTCCTTTTGGAGACAGCCACCTTACCTTCCCTGGTGACACATAGACTACAGGAACTGTTCCTTCATTCTAATGTTTAACTTCTTCAGTTGATAAAATTATATTGTTTTTAGAGCCTCTAATTGTGAGATAAGTGCCTCAGTAAGTGACTCATCCTGTGCTTTTCCTTCCATCTCAAATGGTCACCAGATCCTGTACATTTCCAATCCTTCGTGTACTTTGGATCTATCGTTTCTTCTCTATTGTCATTACTTTTTAGATTATCCATTGCCATATCCCTTCTGAACTACTGAAAGAGCCTCACAACTGGTAATTATCCTTGTTCCAAGCCATCCTCCGTAGCATTTCTCAAGCAATTTCTAAAAACATCAACCCAGTTGCTTCCTTTTTACACACAAACAGCCTCCATTTTCTTTTTGAATATACTCTAGACTCCTTGATGACTGTGATCTGGCCATTTATCCTTTCTTCTTACTCATCATGAGTTTCAAAGATAATAACCCATCTGAAGTCCCCCAAACATACCTCAGCATTGTCTCTGGACTGTGTCTCACTGTCTTTTCCCAGTCCTGGCTGCCCTGTCCTCCAACTCATAGCCATCTCCTATCAGTCTGTTAGTAAAAGGAGGCCAGTGTGCAGTTCATGAGGAGATGATTAAGTAGGCCACCATGCTGAGTTAATTTTTCTTTTTGGTGAGGATCTCCAGTAAAAGACAGTGAGAGTCTCTTATTATCCCCCAGTGTACTGTATAATGTCTTCCTTTATTACTACGTGTCTTAGAGCCTTATTTATAGGCTTTATAATCAAGGAATTCATCACCAGAAATATATATTCTTTTCAGAGCTGTGAATTTTAGGTTGACTCCTAATCTAAGGCTGACCAGATTTTCTCTATTCTAGATATGAGCATTTTACAAAATATTAAGTGGACAAATATAGAAACAATGCAGGAGTACTTGGGGTGAAGGGGAGTCAAATATCATGAGACAGAAAGTTCCAAAAACACTGTCTTCTAGTAAATGTAATATATAAATGTTTCACTGATTTATTATGGGTTTTTTCAACAATTTTTTCTTTCTTTTTTATATGTAGTTTCATCTGCATCCTATTTTATCTAATCTGTGAAACTAGGGACGATTCCTCAATTTTGGTTTTGCAGAGAGCTTTGGATATGGTAGGCTTTCAGTAAATGTTGAATAGAAATCCTGGTATCCTTTGCCCAGTGAAAAGGTGCAAGGTCTAGAGTATTTCACTTACTTTTATAAGAATGGATTCTTTATATAAAAAAAATGAACGATTAATTTTCATGATCAATGCATTCTGAATAGGATTTCAGGAATCTTTTGATGTCTCAGTGGCAGCTGTGGATGATGATGGCAAAGGCCAATTAACAGAGCTTGGGGCTTCCAACCTAAAGTTCAGCCCGAGCACCTCTACTTTCTTCTACTTCATTTATTTATTGATAGCATTTAATATAAAACTTGGACACATTTTTAAATCTCACACCCATTATCATTGTAATCTTCTAAAAGTGATATTTTTATTATTTCCTCTCACCTATAAAATGTTCTGATTCAATAGCCAGTTTCGAAGCAATTAAGGGAGTTGAAAGCACTGAGGGTTTTTTTACATTTGATTAAGGTTTATTAATCTGGGGTGTCTATAAATTTGCTAAGGGCAAAGCTGTATTCTATTTTTACTAAACTCTAATTCATATTCGGTACTTCCTGTGTTGTCTTTATCTCCAGTAGAAAATTACAGATTTTTTTATATGATGTTGCATTAATAGAAAATAGAAAATACCTCAGATTAGCTTCTGTGGCTCTCAATACACTGAAATTACAGTATTATTGGACCTCTCTGGATTTTGGCATTTACTCTGGTAATAAAGAAGCATATATATTGCTTTCTCACAATTTTTTTAGAAAAATATTTTGGTGAATATATTTCAGTATGATTAATTTCTTTTGTAATTACTTTAAAACAAAATGTGTGCCTTTAAAAATATTCTAAGGAGGGAGTTCTATGGAGAAGGGACTAGTGACAAAAAATGCTACCAACCAATGCTTTAGAGAGTGCCACAGCTGATCATTATTATGGGATGAGCAGGTGTACTGGCACAGAGGCTTTCCATACGTGAAAGCACTAGACCACAGCAGCTGTACCTGTTTGACCAAAATTAGCAACATTTACTATGTGCTTTAACATTCAACTTCTGTGTGGCCCTGCCTTCTAGAAAATCATAACCCAATCACCCTCCTTGAAAAGAAGCTGTGTTTTGGTATTCTTATCCTTTGTTCTATTAGTTTATTTTTCTTGTGGCAACCCTGCACTAATTCAGAATTTAGATGTTCCACTGAGATTTATTTCTGTTCCTGTCCAGGTCCCTTCACTTGCTTGTCTAATACCATGACTTTCCTTGGTGATGCACCCCTTTTCTACCATCGGTTTCTGTGGTTAGAATAGGGCCAGTCCCACCTACATCCATGATGAAGATGATCCCTAAGTGGGATCAGTTCCACTAGGTGACACTGACTAGCATGGAACACATTGAGCTGATGTGACAAAAATCTGGAATTTTACTATGGAAACAGTCACATTTCCTGCTCTGGCTTCAAAGAGAGAAGGCTGCGTACCAAGGGTGAAGGCCCTCCTCCTCTTTGGAGAAAGAAGCTGCCTGAGAATAGAGTGGACACAGAAGTTAACAAATAAGAGATAGGAGAGGAAACCCTCAAGCCCCAGAATAAGGTTAAACATGCCTGAAATCAATTCTACCCCTGGGCTATTCGAAAATGGGAGCTGGTTAAGGAGGCCATCAAGAGGCCCTGACCTCCATTTGACCTGAGAACTGAAAGTGGGCGGTAGGAGGCTTTTCACTCCTCCCCGTCGTCCTCGGAATGCAATGGAGGTTAGATCACCACTCCCACCCTGTGCGCCATTCCAAGCATGCGGGTCTCAGGGTCTCAGAGAGGACTGTGCTATTGAGATCCTCTGGACTGTAGACAGGACTGAACCCAGGTAAGGCCTTTGTGTAAACTGTGAGATTCTGGCAGGTGAAGGGGAGATCTACTCATCTTAAGGCTGCTGAAGACAAGCCTCATGTGCAAGTTCCCTTGCTTATTAAACCCGCCGCCTGCCCGTCTGCAGTGCCCTTGCCTCTTCCTCGGGCTCTCCTTGCCATCCATGTCCAGGGGAAGTTTGCGAAGCAACAGAGCCACTGAATCTCTCTCTAGCTTTAGCCATTCTTAGTTGGCTTATATGACAAAGAATAATGATCTCAGTAAAGTTTATAATATAAACTTAGTAACTCAGTGCCTTTAAAAGGAAATAATTGAATAATTTTATGAAGTCATTCTTTTGTTAAAGAAGCCACTGAGTGTAGTATAACTGGCATTGGTTGATCTCTGGGATATAAGCCCCATACGCATACTTGATGTATACAGTAACCATGGATACAACGAGAACATTTTACAGAGGAGTAAATATAAACAATTTCCAATATGAAGTCATTTACCTACATTAATAGAGAAAAACAGTGTTACAATTTCAGTTTGTTGGTCTCTCAAGTCTGCACTTCTCCATTATGCATTCTGAAACCAAAATATGTTATAAATTCTCCCTAGCATAAAATAAACATGGACAATTGGAATCAATACTTGTTCCATTGAGGACACAAAATGCTTCTGTCTCATCTCAAGATAGTAGCTTCTTCACACCTCTATTTTCTTTATTTCTTGCTGACACAGCATTATATATTTCCAAGCATCCATTACAGAAAGGTCTCAGATGTTTTAAAAGTGGAAGTTTTATGATTTAGGTTCTTGTGAGCAAGAACACATTGAAAATACAGGATCATTCTAATCCCTCTGGACTGCTATAACAAAATACAACAGTCTGGTCATTTATAAACCACAGATACTTATTTTCACATTTCTGGAGACTAGAAGTCCAACATCAAGGCTCCAGCATGGCCACATTCTCACAAAGGCCCTCTTCCCAGTTCATAGCTGGTAACTTCCTGCTGTGTCCTCACTGGTGGAAGGCGCAAGGGATCTCTCTGGAGCCTCATTCATCATGGTTCCACCCTGACAACTTAAGCACCTCCCCAAGAGTCTACCAATGAATATAATCATTTTGGGGTTTAGAATGTCAACATATAAATTTGTAGGGAGACATAAATATTCAGACCATAGCAATGCCTCTTATAGATGCTGAAACACAATCATCAAGTGATTGCAAGTGGCTTACGTTTCCCGTGGAGCAGGGAATTTCTGCATCGCTGCAAGAAGTCATTTCTTACACTGACACTGTGTCTGTTGTGACTGGGTGACTGCAGCTGCAGCACTACAACATGAAAGCATGCTGCAGTATGTGGCACACATAGGGAACACCTCTTGTTTGTGAAGATGAAGCACACCAGCTTGATCTTGGTGGAACCTGCATCCTCCATACATTCGCCTAGGCTACGTACCACTTTTCTCCTTTCCCATATTCTCAGATGACCTAAAATTGCCATCATGGGGTTAATTAATGAAGTGCAAACTGAGGATACTCCAGTCTGTAGGAAACCTGGGGGTTATAGTTGAGAGGCTTTTACACAGTTTAGTATTCTACTGGAAGGAAAAAAAGAAAACAAAACACCTTTCTCATGAATGTGCTGGGCATGAATCATTTCTTAGTATCTGGCTTGTGGGTTTTCTTGGAAGCATAATATCCGAGATTAGTATGCTCAGAAGAAAATAATTGAATTTGGACATAATTAGGAAAGTTCACAGCTCAGGAAAGATTGGTGAGGAGATGGTGACAGAGGAAGCTCACTTGAAACAGTAATGCTTTCAGGAAGCAAGGGGAGAAGCTGAAACCTTATCTGCGTGGTTACTGTTAAGAAGGATGTTGCAGTTAACACGTCTGCCTTTCTTGCAGGTGAATAACTCCAGGTTGTCCAGCATGATGGTCTTCATTTTCCTTGGTAAGTGATTCATGCTCCTAGTTTACTTGGATTCATAGCACCGTTTCTTCATGAACTGAATGCTGTCTTATCTGACTTAACTGTTGATTAAGCGAATGTGCTTGTAACATGAAGTCTCAATTACCAATGTATACATTGGTATACAACAATTAACATGGTTTATTACTTTCTCAAAAATGTACACTTACTCTTTTATAAACTCTGGAGAAAATGCACAATGCAGGGATTGCATTAATCTCTCAGGTTGTTTCTATTTTATTGTATAGGATAATCCAGTTATTTTGAATTATTTCTTAGGATTTATGGAATTCACATAGATAGTAGAGCCTTTGAGAAATGAAACCTTCCAGTATCTATTTACAAGTTATATGATGGAAAATTTCAAATTATCTATTTTTCTTTGAAAGTGAATTAAATGATATTAATTTAAAGTATTCAATTCCATGACTTTTAAAGTGTTCATATTTACTAAAGAGGAGTCATTTCATACAATAAAACAACTTAATATACCATCAGATGCTTCACATATTAGTTTTTGTTAGCTAGAGATGAGGTTTGGAATAATTCCTCTTGTGTTGGATAGTGTGAAGGTATCCTAAAGTACTGGTGGAAAAGAATTCATTTATACTTAAAGTAGAATCCATGAAGATCTATTTGCTATATGTATCATTGGAGAAGCTATCCTATTTTCTTCAGAATTTAGTAGAATCTATAAAATAAATTCAGGAAAAAATAGTTATGATTATAGCTGAATATTAATATTCCATTCACTAAAACAGAGCCATTATATTTTTACACTAATAGATATTAGTGAGTAAAAAGTACTTGTGGGCAATAAAACAAAGAAGTTTATTTCAAATTATGTTGAACATAAATCAAGTCAAAAAAAGGGGAGAAGGAATGGAATATTTTATATAATTCCAGTTTTTCTTTAGTTTTACTATTAGTTATTTACTATGCCAAAATTTTGCTTCTTGGATTTATTTTAACACTATTTCCTTATTTCTATTCTTGATTATAAAGAAAACTGTAGGAGATGTCAATTTTGTAGATAAGACAGCAATATAACAGAACACATAAAATATGTTACAACCTCATTATGGCTCCAGTTGAAAAAGCAAGGAGGGCCTCTTGTTTTCAAGTTTCCCTTCTAAATTAATTTGACACTAGGTTGCATGAAGAAGAAAATGATTTCTAACACTCTTTGGGTCAAAGCTATACTGTCTGATAGGCTTAATATAGATTAAGATACTTGTTTAATATAATCTAAATAGGTCTTAAGATGTGGGAAAGTTCTATAGCCAGAGAAATATAGGATATGGTGAATTTTTAAAATAGAACATGTCATATAATAAGACTTAAGAGGGGATATTAAGTGCAGCATTTTTTATCTTGTTATTTTAAAACAAACCTTATTTTTCACTGAGCATTTCAAGAGAATCCTTGAAAACTCCTGGGTTAAATACGTGGCCACAAATCATAGTAAGGAGTGACTGAGATTTTGGCAAGTTAAAGTTATTTTCATTCTTGTTGGCCAGATCACTGAGATAGTTTTCCTAGTAAATTCAGTATTTTATCCTATTGCAGGGTATGGAAAATCATATAAAGTAAACAATCAAGTGGAACTTAAAATTTTAAAATATGGAAGAAAATGAAACAGATTTGAGAAAGATAATATGTAGAATTTATTAACCATCACTAGACAGAGGCACTGGTAATGTTTTGATGATGTATTCAGGATACTATCACGTATAACTCCTGAAGGAGCTATTCACAAGACACAATGATCAATGTCAAATAAAATTACAGTTTCTTTCTTTCTTTTTTTAATGTTTATTTATTTTTGATAGGGAGAGAGAGAGAGAAGGAGGAGGAGCATGAGTAGAAGAGGGGCAGTGAGGGAGGGAGACATAGAATCCGAAGCAGGCTCCAGGCTCCTAGCTGTCAGCACAGAGCTCAACAGAGGGCTCAAACCTAAAAACTGTGAGATCATGACCTGAGCTAAAGTCAGTTGCTCAATCAACTGAGGCACCGTAGCACTCCCATAAAATTTCAGTTTCCTATGAGTTGAATTTCTGACATAAAATACTTCAGGGTCTTTGGAAAGCTAGATTCAAACAAGTAACTTTGGGCCAGAATCGAAGGGGCTCTCTTTCTCTTTCTCTAGACTTGCTAACCTAGGACAGGATTTTGGTTAAATGAGTTTAACAAATGAACACATGACAGAACAGAAGGCTGATATGTCAATTTTTACTCCAGCCCTCAACAAGAAAAATGTGACTGAGCCATACTCTTGGGCCTAATCTCCAAATGCAGTGACCCAGCAAGTAGTACATATGATCCATCCAATGAGTTGTCTTGGATTCTCCTTAGGAGAAGAGGTTTGAAAAGAGGTAAGATAAAGAAAAGATTTTAGGCTTTACTTGAAGCCCATAACTCTGCTTTGTCATAGATAATTAACATCATCTTTTTAAAAGTTCAATCAATTTGACTCTAAGACCTAGTTTGAGATCTCCTGATTATAATTAATATATTGTCTCTGTAACTGGATTGCTATTGCCATATTTTTCTATGGATTGATTCAACAAGTATCACTTGACATGCTTGCAGAATCAATTCAACTAATTTGCATAATATGATAAATTAGCATTGCTACTTTTTTGATATTTTTAGAAAATTTACTGGAAACTTTTCTTCTATCCAACATAACTTGTAAATATCTGGAAGGTATTATTTTTATTATAGTATCAGCTACTTATTTATAACTTGTTCTTTTTTCTTTTAAGTTTATTTTGAGAGAGACAGACAGCATGAATGGGGGAGGAGCAGAGAGAGAGAGGAAGAGAGAGAATCCCAAGCAGGTTCCATGCTGTAAGCACAGAGCCCAACACAATGTTCCATCTCACAAACTGCAAAATCACAACCTGAGCTGAAATCAAGAGTCTTATGCTTAACCCACTGAGCCATCCAGGCACCCTTATAATTCATTCTTAAATAACTATTCAAGTTAGTGTAAGGCAACATATATACATAATGTCTCATTGTGTTTGATGATGAGGATAAGATTATTAATTACTTCCAGTGTCTGCCCAGTAAAACCCTAGAACCCCATGGTGGAGACAATCATATAAATACATATTTTCATTACAGAGCAGTAAAGATATGGTTGGGGAAATCCCAATATTCTAGTTAAATAAATCAGTTTGGATATAAGAAGAGGGTATTGAATTCAGGGAAGGATTCCATAAAAGGTAATGATTGTGTTGAGTGTTAAAGGACCAAAAAAAAAAAAAACAAAAAAGTTTTCAGGAGATAAAAAGGAGTACCTATTAATGAGTGTACAGTAAATACTCAGATATACAAGATAGCATGGAGCATCTGGGAAACAGTAAGTGCTCAAGGATGTCTAGATTGCATGTAATAAGGAATATAAGAGCTATGCTATGAGGAATCATCCAAGGGATGAAGCAGAGAAATGGCAGGACCAGAATGGTACAGTAGGCAGGTTAGGGGGTGTAAAGAACTCATGTGAGTATGATGAAACTGGAGGCAAATTGACTAATTGATGAGTTGGTCAAATATTCAAAATAAGAGTCAAGGAACTATGCACAAATGGATATAAGAGAGTGAAGTTGAGGATAAAAAAGGAGTCTGTAATGAATCTATGGCTTCTAGTGTGGGTGCTTCTGAGAACAGTGAAATTGACAAAGTAGGGCTGTCCACCAGGAAGTGGTGATGATAAAAAAGATTCTATAGTCTTGAAATGTGTCTAGAACACATTGGTTGACATAACAACAAATATAACTGGAATATTGAAAATAATGGGGTTGAATTATACTTTAGAGAATCATCAATCTAGAGATTTTAGTTAAAACCATTAAAATACATGGGATTGTACATAGAGGGTATAAAATGAGAATGGGAAGCATGTGAGGATAGACAATAAGCTAAAAATAGAGTTCAGCAGAAAAAGGCAAGGATCATGGGAAGAGGCCTAACTATGGTCAGAAAATGTCAAACGAGTAAGTATCGAGAGAACTAGAAGAGCTGGTTGCCAAAGGTTGAGAGAGTTTTAAGAACAAAATAGCAACAAAATGTGCAATGATAAAAGTAGGCAAGATAAAGTGTTAAAACTATTAAGGTTGATATCATAGAGATGATTAGGGCAGTTTAGAGAGCAGTTTCAATAGAGCAATAGTCTTAAGAATATAAATTGAGGAATAAATATGCACCAAACAAAAGCACAAATCTAGACTCTTCATTTAAGAATCTTATAAAGTAGAAATACTGATCTATAGATAGAAGGGAGGTTAAGATCCATTCCAATCTTGTAATAATTTTATCAGATTATATTTTCCATACCACTGTTCTTTATTGTCAATAGCTTAGTTTTGAGGTAAATAACTGCCATATTGTCATATTGCAAACGTGTCCTTGTTGTTTCTGTTCTGTTGTTGTTATTTCAGCTATGGTGTTATGCTTGGAAAATGAATCCACTTCCCAAACCACTGATTGCACATATTTAAGACAGCAATGCCTAAGTGATGTAAATGGATGTAAATATGCATGGAGAAAAATGGAAGATTCATGCAATGTTTCAGGTAAAATACATTCTTTAATTTTTTAAGTTTATTTACTTATTTAGTTTTGTGAGAGAGAGAGAAAGAAAGGGAGGGGGAGTGGAAGGGGCAGAACGAGAGGGAGAGAGAGTGAGAATTCCAAGCAGGCTCTGCACTGTCAGTACAGAGCCCCATGCAGGGTTCAAACCCATGAACCATGAGGTCATGACCAGAGCTGAAGTCACACGTTTAACCAACTGAGCCATGTAAGCATCCCAATAAAATACATTATTTAAAACACACACAATTGATTTCTTTTTTACTGAGATAAAAATAGGATTTGATATTTTCTTTCACTGCCCTGGGAACTGAGTTAGCTTTGCTCTAAACACCTTACTCAAACTTAATATTTATGTGATTTACCTTCAATTGCTTATTAGTGAATGCAGTAACAAGAACTCAAGAGTCTTAATGTGCTGTGGGGAAGTTTATGAAAGATTTCAATTTTTGTTTTACTTATCTCACCATGTACAATATTATAATTATATGCATGCTTGTCAGAAGCATGGCAAAAAATTTTCAAATGCATTTTGCTTATATATTAATATGTCAATAATAAAATAGGAAAAACAACATTTGTGATGATCAAAAGCATTGTTATTTATTCGCATGTGTATAATGTACATTTTTATATTATTGCAACAGATATGCTGTCTTCCATTCCATCTGTGTCAAGAACAGCTTAAAATATATTTTTATTTTTAACATTTCCTACATTCCAAACATTTGAGGAGAGTCCCAAGAGGTAGAGAATGTGAAGATGGGAGGATACTGTTACTTGTTTAAAAGAAAAGAAAACCTACTGAATATATCAGTTAGTTGAATAAATATTGTATGGACCATTATAGTAGGACTCCATTCACTAATTATAGATAAATTGATTACATAGTGAGGCATTACCTTAATACTATTATCACAAACATTTCAAAAATTGTACTCTAATATAACTTATCAACCTGTATAATGGATATTATAATATCATAAAAAGCTAATAAACTTTCTGGAATATTCAGTACAAAAAGTTGAAAAGGGAGTATAACAGATTCTTCCATGACTTAATTTCTCTAGTCATTTTGCAAAACGTGAAGTGTGTACTGCTCATGATTTTTGCCTATCTGTGTGGACAGCTTCTACATTACAAAACACAGAAGGGGAAGTAAGTTGGGTTCAAGAGGCAGCAACCTATAGTTCTGAGGGCCAACATTTACAGTCTATGCCACCAGAACTCCTCCCCATCCACATGACCTCAAGGAATTACATAGGATGTAGAGGAAAAAAGAAAGATTTCCTTCTATGTCCTGCCCTTGAAGGGAGTATGTTCATACTCCAAAGTAAGTTATAGCTGTCTAACCCCCCATTCATATTACAGTTCAGGAAAAAGAATTTTAAAAGCCTAATTTGCTCTAAGTAATACAATAATTTTTAGATGAGAATAAAAGACAGTGACAAAAAAATCTGTCATTTGTTTTGATGAAGAAGCTCCTTGTTACATTTTACAAAGCAATTTAAAATATCATATTTGGTGTCATGAATTATAACATGTACTTCAGTATACAAATAGCAAGTCATTTTCAGTGAATTGCAGTAATATTTGCATAATTATCTCATTCACAAGGCTGAAATCGAAATATTCTCAAATACATAAATGAAATGAACTCAAGTAATTTTATTCAAAAAATGAATAAAAGAAAATTGTTGGGTAGATGAATAGGACTTTGTAAATTAAAGCAGAAAATGAAATATTGATAATTATGAAAGACTCATTCAATAATGTTTATTGAGTGCTTACAAAGCATCAGGACCACTTCATTTCTCATGATGCATTTTGAGCCACTTGCATGTCTCTTACTATAATCTTAGAATGACAAATACAACTGAAGATTATGACAAATAGCTAATAAAAATAGCCAAACTGACAAAATAGTTAAGATTATGGATCATTCTGGTCACCTCATATAAGGACAGTCTTGACTATTATTGAAGAGTAAAAATTGGCCTTCTAAGTGGGAACAGAGTCATTTTAAGGTATAGCAAGCTTTAATCTATTTTAGAAAGTAAATACTGAGGGAAAAGATAGTAAAAATGGATTTTGTGTTGGGGCGCCTGGGTGGCTCAGTTAGTTAAGCATTTGACTTCAGCTCAGGTCATGATCTTATGATCCATGAGTTTGAGCCCTACATCAGGCTCAGCTCAGAGCCTGAAACCTTTGGATTCTGGGTCTCCCTCTCTCTCCGTCCCTCCTCCCCTCATGCTCTGTCTCCATCTTTCAAAAGTGAATAAACAAAAAATAGATTTTGTACTTAAAAAGCCACTTATGTGGACATCTTGCAGCAGCCCCAGATAGTCTTATTATAATAACGCATTTCTTAGATTAATATGTTAAAAGCATTTGGGGTAGGCGATACTTAGTTTAATATCAGAAGTATTATGTTTGTAAAACCTAGGTAACCCTTGCAAGATGAAGGATTCATCAAACTGTAACTTGAACATCCAGTCCTTGGTGGAAAACAATTTCCAGTTTGAAGATTGTGTCTGCACTGATAACCTCTATTGTACTGTTAACAAACTGCTTGGGAAAAAATGCATCAATGAATCAGGTAATAATACATGATTATATGAAATATTATAGTCACAAAAAAGAGACAGTTTCAAAATTTACCAATTCTATGTAATTGGATTAAACCTCTCTCACTCTGTTAATTTGATCAATTTGTTGTGTAATTTAAAGCTCCATGAGTCATAGATCTCAGTAAGTGCCTAACATGTATCTGTACTTGCTAACCACTATTTTAAGCTTCATTCTATTATAATTCATTAACATTATAGATTCACTCTCTCAGTTTATATATTTGTGGGACTCACTATGGCTTTACCAAGACCTAAACGATAGAAGACAAAGTGTCATTTCTATTTCTTAAAGAACTCAGTTTTCTGAGAAATTCCAAAATATAACCACTTATCTGGAATTATACTTGCCTTTGGATGGAGCATTTAATCATTTATGCACTTATTTAGGGCTACTCAAGGTGCCTGGTTGACACTGAAGTAGTGGTAATCCAAGTAGTCTGCATGTGTCCTTGAGGATTCATAAAGATTTGCAAAGACATGTGGAGGATGAAATAGTTCTGAAGCAATCAGCTTCTAGATCCTCAATTTGTTGCATACTCTGAAAAGTGATCTGCCTGGGATGCAGCTGCTATCCTGGGGTTCTTGCTCTTCTTTCATAATCAACCTTCTCCCATTTTATAAGAAATAGGTTTACCTCTCATTTGTCATGAAGACTCCCATTATCCCACCTCTCAAAGCACTCATGGTGAGCTAACTGGACAATTTTCTGTTCCACGCTTTTGCTTTTTCCAGAATTCCACATAAATGGAATTATATAACATGGAGCCTTTTGAGCCTGCCTGATATTTTAATTTAAAGTCATGCATTGTGATCCACTAATATTTCATGAACAAGTTTGTTCTCTGTTTTAAGTATTGTTTATCCATTCACCACTGAAAGCACTTGCATTGTTTCCAGATTTTTAGAGATTATAAATAAAGCTGCTATAAATATTCACATATATGACTCCGACAAATTTAAGTTTTTATCTCTCTATATTCTTGTTTGGCCATATGGTAAAGTGTATGTTTACCTTTATAAAAAGCTTCCATACTGTGCTCCAAATTTAATTTAACCATCAATGTGTAAAACTTTCACTTGTTCCACTTTCTCTGTAGTACTTGATTTTGCTTTTTGTTTTTATTTTGGGGCCTTTCCAATATGTATTTGGTAGTGTCACATTATGATTTAAATTTCTACTTAATGTTGAACATATTTTCATGTGCTTATGTGTCATCTATATGCATTATTTGATAAAGCATCTCTTTAAAATTTTGCCCTTTTTAAATTTGAATTTTGGCTTTTTTATTGGGTTTTAAGAGTTGTGTCTCTGTATTGAGTAGGGTTTATCAGGATATGTGTTCTGTAAGTGACATTTTTCAGTCTATATCTTTTATTTCTTTAAGTGTATCTTTCAAAAAAAGAAGTTTGTTGTTTTTAAACTTTAATGAAGTCCAGTTTATCATTTTTTCTTTTATAAATAATACCTTTGATGTTGCATCTAAGAAATTTTTAAAAATTTTTAAATATTATTTTTGAGAGGGAGAGAAAGAGACGAAGTGTGAGTGAGGAAGGGGCAGAGAGAGAGGTGGACACAGAATCTGAATCAGACTCAGTCTCTGAGCTGTCAGCACAGAGCCCACTGGGGGGCCCCAACACACAAACCGTGAGATCATGACCTGAGCTGAAGTCGGACACTCAGCTGATTGAGTCACCCAGGTGCCTCTCATCTATGAAATCTTTATCCAACCTCAAATCACAAATATATTTCTCATATGATCTAGTCATTAAGTAGTTTAGGTTTTGCATTCAGGTCTATGATACATTGTAAGTTAAGTTTTGTTTATGGTACAAATCATGGGTCTGATTCTTCTTTTTCTCCTCCCGCCCCATAGGAATATCCAATTGTTTTATCACATTTGCTGAAGAAACTACAGTTTTACCTTTCTCAAAATTCCTTTGGGCTATATATTAATGGCTTTATTGCTAAATTTTTCTGTCTTGTTCCAGTCGCCTGTATTTCTGTGCTTTTGCCAATACTCTTATTGTAGCTTTATGGGATGTCTTATAATCAAGCAGTGTTAATTCCTTTAACTTTGTTCTTTTTAAAAATTATTTGAATATTCTTTGACTTTCCATGTAAATTTAACAAACAGTTTGTCAAATGCACAAAAATTTCTACCATTTGGTTGGGCTTACTTTGAAACTTTAGATCACTTTGGGTAGAAGTGGTATCTTTACTATGTGAGTTTTCAAATACATGAACATGATGTATACCGCCATTTATTTAAGACTTTTTTGATTTCTTTTATCAGTACTTTGTAGTTTTCAGTATATACTTATTACACATATTGTGTTAAAATTTATATAAAAATGCTTCACTTTTTGATGCTGTTGTAAATGGTAACTTTTTAATATTTTAATTTCTAATTGATTATACCTAATATATCAAAATAAAATTTAGAGATAGATAGATAGATAGATAGATAGGCCTTATATCCTAAAACTTGCTCAGCTCAGTTATTTGTTCTAGTATCTTTTATTTTGTAGAATCTATAGGATTGTCTACATAGACTTAAATATTCATATCTGCAAATACAGTTTTATTTCTTCCTTTCCAATCTGTAGGCCTCTATTTCTTTTCCTTCTTCTATTGTTCTGAGTAGGACCTCTGGAATAATGTTAAATAGGACTGTTAGGAGTGGCCATCCTTGCCTTTTACCTGTCTTGGGAGAAATGCATTCACTTTTGCACCATTAAGAATAGTTTTGGCAGTAAGTTCTTTGCACTTTGCACCCCACCTCCGCCTTTATCAGGCAGAGGAAATTCTTTCCTATACCCAGTTTGCTTAGAGATTTTATAAGGAATAGATAAGCAGATATTAAATTTCACAAATGCTTTTCTGCCTCTTTTGAAATGATAATGTTTTACATGTTTAGTTTTTTTTAATGTGATGAATTATTTGTTGATTTTTGAGTGTTGGTTCAAGCCCTTCATTCTGAGGGTATTTACTACTCAGTCATGAAATGTTACTAATTTTATATGTTGCTGGATTCAATTTTCTAATATTTTGTTGAGGGTTTTTAATCTCTGTTCCTGAGGTATATTGGAATGCTGTTCTAACAGCATATTTATCTGATTTTGTGGTCTGGATAACACTGATTTTTTTTAAAAAATTTATTTAAAAAAATGTTTAGAGAGAGAGTATGTACGAGCGGAGAAGGGGAAGAGTGAGAGAGGTAGACAGCAAATACAAGGCAGGCTCTAAGCGGTCACCACATAGCCTAATGTGGGGCTTGAACTCATGACAAACTCATGAACTGTGAGATCATGACTGGAGCAGAAATCAAAAGTCAATACTTAACTTACTGAGCCACCCAAGTGCCCATGGATAATGCTGTTTTTAAAAATGATTTGGGAAGTACTTTATCCTCTTCTTTATTCTAGAAGAGTATACAAAGAGTAGCATTGTTTTTTCCTTAAATGTTTAATTTAACTGACTAGTGAGGATATCTGGGCATTCTTCATTGGAAAATTTAAAAATATTCGATGTGTTTGTCACAGAACAGTTTTACCTGCTTATTCTTTGGTGAGTTTGATAGTTTGTGTCTTTCAGTGAATTTTCCCATATGTTGGATTTATGTTGAATTTTTATTTTTAGGTGCTCCACTTTACCTTTTTTTCCTATATCTCTGCTAAGTTGTTCCTAATATTCCCAAATTGTCCTTTAAATATCTATAGGAGTTATAGTGATGTCCTCTCTTTCTTCCAGATGCTGGTAACTTATGTCTTCCTCTCTCTCTGTCTCGCTCTGTCTCTCAGTTTTGCTCTTTATTATTTTCTGTTGTTGTTGTGTTTATTTGACTTGAAGTTGCTCTTCATTTTCTGGTTTAAGATAAAGGCTTATATCACTGACTTGAGATTTTTTTCCTCCTATAAGCATTTCATTATATAAATGTCCTTCCATGTGCTGTTTTAGTTACATCCACAAATTTTATTATGTTGTATTTTCATTTGTATTCAGTTCACAATGGTTCCTCATTTCCCTTGTGACTTTCTCTTTGATTCACAGTTTATTTATAATACCATTGTGAACTTCCAAATACCTGAGGATTTCCCAGATAGCTTTATTATTTACTTTTAGCTCAGCTCTTTCTTTCTTTCTTTCTTTCTTTCTTTCTTTCTTTCTTTCTTTCTTTCTTTCTTTCTTTCTTTTAGTTCAATTCTTAATTAAAATGGTAAGTGCTAAGTATCACCTGTACACTGTTTTACATGCTAGGTGAAACACACACACACACACACACACATATACACACACACACACACACACACACAGTGTTTGAAGTTATAGAGGATAAAAAATGGTGACATAGAAGGTTCACAGAAGAAATGACAGACTTGTGACTTTTAGGGCAAATTGGGTCAATTACAGAGACAAAACGGATGTTCTAAACAGAGGAAATAGAATCAAGCAGAGCACATTCAAGGAGCAACAAATCCTTTGTTAAGCTGAACTGTAGAGTATAAGGAGATGATGCTGGGAAGAAACCAGATGTTATAACAAGGAGGGAAGCTGAATTTATGTATCTTTCTAAAGGGATTAGACTTCAAAATGTTATTACAAGAGGCTATTGATGTATTTTAAACAGAAGAATCTAGAATGAGCTTTCAAAGCGTATCATTGGCAGGAGTGCAAAAGACAGGATGGAGGAGAGGGAAAATTTCAGGCCAGGGATATCAAATAATTTGAGAGAGAGGTGATATATGTGTAAATTAACACTCTGGTGCTGAGGATTATGAGAAGAAGACTTAAGTAAGGTATATTTAGGCATTTACAATCAATAGAAATTGGTGACAGTTGGATATGAGGAGAATGAAATGTATGAAGTATGTTATACACATTGCTGGCTTGGGACAGAGTACTGGGACACACTGAGATAGGGAAGAAAGAATAAAGTACAGGATTGGGGATAGGAGTGACGAGTTGTATTTCGGATATATTGCGTCTGTGGAATGCTTTGGAACATTTATGTTAAGAATGTTGGCTTTTTGTTTGAAGTTTTTCATGATACAAAGAATTTTTTTAAATATGAAGGAATGTACATCATCTAGCTTGCATTTGGAAACATAGATCTTGCACTGAATACAGTAATCTAAAATAGACATATTTTGGAGTTCAAGGTTTATAAGAAATAGATAAAACCATGAAGGAAGGTAAGATTGGTCAGAAAAGGCCATAAGGTGAGAATATAAAAATTTTGATAACAACATTCATGATCTCGTTAAAGTAACCAAAAAGAAGATTTTGAAGACAGGGAAACAAACTACAGAAAGAGTTTTGAAATCAGGGACAGAGACACAGAGAAAATAGTCAATAATTATAAATGCTGAAAAGTCATCAACTAACACAGAGCCTGAAATATTAGTTAGTTAATTAATAAGTCTATACTAGTTTTAGATTGAAGTGGGCTGAAATAAAAGCATATTGAAATACTAAAAATATTTATTGACTTTTGTTTCACAATGGCAAGACAATTTAATTTATATCTCTCTAGCAACTTTTAATCATACCAAGTTTTGGCAAAATGTAGTTACCGTTCAATAGGTACATATAAATTTAGAGCAGTTAAACTGAAATCAGTTCACATATATAAATCTTTGTATTCCATAATAGACACTTATTAAAGACCGCTATGTAATAATTTTGATAAGCCAGGAATATAAAAGCCCTGAAAAAGAGAAGACTTAAACAATTTCATAAACGAACTTCATGATGGACATGACCTAGCTGTTATGTGTACAGGGAGCTTTAGTTTATTGCTTATTGTGAGAAAGGAAATAAGTGAAATCTTAACATCCATTCTGTCTCAATTATAGCACCTTCCACAAACTTTTTGGTCATCATTCCAAGATATGACCTCTTTCTCTCTCCCTCTCCCTCACCCCCTCTTCCTCACTACCTCCTTCTTCCCTTTCCCAACCCCCCCCCCACCCCTTTGGATTCTCAAAACATTCCCAAACATATATAGGCATGTAGTGTTCTATTCTTCCTTAATATTATTGTAAACTTCTTGAACAAATCAGAATTGGCATTTCTTTTTTCTTTGTTTCCTTACTATGATAAAGTACCCAGCACAGTTCCTGATACTTAGTAAAATGAGCAATAATATAAATAACATAAGCATTTAAAATTTTTAAACATATTTTTGAGCACCTAAATCATACATCCCTTCATAAAGTTTTTATTATTCAGTTAGTATGTGTAGACATATTATAAATGCTGGAGGATGGGTATAAAGATGAATAAAACAGTCTCTGCTCTTTATTAGCTGAAAATATAGTAGAGCAAAATTGACATTTAGCCAGTTCATTTCATTTGAAATGAATCTGATTCTGATTCTGATTAAATATATATAGAGAAAGATAGATATTTAGATAGATTGATCGATTGACATTTAGACAGGTTTACAGATTGCTTCACAGTATATAATTATCAATGTAATAGAACTAATTATATGAAAGTAGCATCAATCCACATCCATCGTATTGATGAAATCCAGCATATGCTAGCCTAAAGTGATAGAAAAGAAGACCTCTGTTCTGGTAAAGGAGCCTGATTTATATAATTATAAAATCCATTGTGAGCTGTTATTTGACATATATGCAAATGTTATAGTAGCATGTGTTTTAAAACACATGTAGTACAGAGACTGGACTCTGAATAGTGCTTATAAGGATGCCCTAGTACTTTTTAAGTAAACATGTTTCTATCACAATATTGATTATATTACCTTTATCTTGCATATATGATGCCTTTGTAGAAATTAAACCTATGAGGTCTTAATTCATTTTATAAACCAAGTTTATTAATTTGATTTATTTTATTTAAAATTCATTTAATAGACCAAAATTTAACAATCTTTTATTTTTAGATCAAAATACCACAGGAAAAAAGGTGACTTTGGGAGGAATTTTAGGGTCAAGGAATTTTTTTTCTTGTGGAGATCTACTTGAAGTGCCTTTGAGGAAGATATGATATTTTAAAAATAGACAGTATACTCTGGAAGCCTATGTTAAGCTGACTTGGAGTCTCCTATTCAAGTTGTTTTTCTTATATTTTTTTGTGTAAAGTTCATATAACTATGAGTTTGTTTGAACTGTCCAGTAAAACATATATTCTCAGTGAGGGATGTAACCCCCCAGGGCTGAAAAGTCTTCATAAGGGAAACATAAAAATATTTTTAAAAGATGGAGAAATACTTTGAGTGTATTTCTAAGAGAAGATGGAAATCCATGAAAATTTATGCAAGGGAAATAATGTATTGCCTTATAAGTATCAAGTTACACACAATTTCTATCAGTCATCATCAAAATGTAATGAAAAAATAAAAATAAATAATAAGGATCAAATGTCATTAAAAGAGATTGAACATTACCATTGAGTGGTTGCATAAACTATAAAAATCACTGTTTTATTTCAAATTTAAAAAAATGTTTATTTGAGATTGAGGGAGTGTGAGCAAGGGATGGGTAGAGAGAGAGGGAAAGATAGAGAGAGAGAGAACAGGCTCTGTACTCTCAGCACAGATCCCAGTGCAGCACTGGAACCCATGAACCATGAGATCATGATCTGAGCTAAAATTAAGAATTGGATACTTAACCAACTGAGCCACTCAGGCACCCCTTATTTCAATTTTTAAAAACTCAGGTTCATTTGTAATAGCTCTCTTGAAAAAATATAATGGTTTTTTTGAAAGATAATAGATATAAGAATATTTATAAAAGATAAATCTATACACATTTAATTTATTTATTAAAGTTTATTTCTTTTGAGAGAGAAAGAGTGCGCATGGGACATGCACAAATGGTGAAGGAGCAGAGAGAACAGGAGAGTGAAAATCCCAAGCAGGCTCCCCACTGTCAGCGTAGAGCCCAAGAAGGGGCTCCATCTCAGGAACCCTATGAGATCAAATCTGAATTGGATGCTTAACTAACTGAGCCACCCAGGCCAGTTACTAAGATTAAATTAACTTATTTAATTTTTGGATTCTTTTTTTTTTTAACCTTATAGAAGAATCAGCGCCGTCTTTACATTTGGCTTCACAGTTAAATACCACACAGTGGTTCCAACAGAAAGACACATCATTAATGGTGAGAAAAAGGAGTGATTGTGTCACAGCGGCACATATCTGCCAGGAATCAGAACATTGCACTCTGTTGTATGAAAATTTTAAGAAAACCTGTGGGAGAGAATCAGAACAATGCAAAACCCTTGATGGAGGCTATATGTGTGCAGCATTAAGAGAAAGTCTGAAAGAAACGATTTTGTGGAATTGTCATTGCAACAATCCTTCAAAAGTAGAGTGTATTGAAATTTGGAAAAGTTTGTTCGAAGATGTTTGTATACAGGATGCTCAGATGAATAAGACTCCAGCCTACAGTGATGACTATGAAGATAGATTCAACCAGGAAACTTTTTCAGGTTGGTATGCAAAAGAAGAATTTAGGAACATTAAGTAAGTAATTATGAATATGAATTAACTAAAGAATATTTAATTTCTAATCCCAGCTTTGTAATTTATGCCTGTTTCTCTTAGAAAATTAAAATTTTAAAAACTGTTGCCATGAATAGAGATTATGAAGAGATTATGTCCGAAAGAGATTATGAAGAAAGAGATGCTAAAAGGTTTTAGCATCATCTTTTTTTAAAGTTTATTTGTTTGTTTGTTTGTTTGTTTATTGAGAGAGAGAATTCCAAGTAGCTCCATGTTCAGTGCAGAGCCTGGCACTGGGCCGAATCCTACCAATCATGAGATCATGACCTAAGCTGAAATCAAGAGTTGGTTGCTTAACCAACTGAGCCAACCAAGCACCCCAACAAAATGTTCATTGTATTCATTCATTCATTCATTCATTCATGCATATTCATTCATTAAACAAATACTTATGAGACATTTACAATGTGTTAGGTCCTGTGTCACCAAAAGGGGTGTCTTAATAGTGTGGCACAGCAACCAATACGGGACAAAGAGAAAATTAACAGAATAAATGACTTAAGATAAATATTTCAAAAACAGAGGGAAAAAATGGTGTGAGTGGTTAGTTTGTAATTTTAATAGGATGGTCACAGCTACACTCTTAAGTTAATGTTTGAGCACAGATTAAAAGAGCCAGGAAATGAGCCTTGTGGGTATTTCGGGAAAGAGTGGTTAAGTCAGAAGAAACGGAATCAAAGGTCTGGAACTGGAAATCTGTCTAGAAGTTTGAGGAAGAGATAAGGAGACTCATAGGTAGAGGGGAGAATAAGGGAGACAGATGTGGGAGGTGAGATCAGAGATAAGACAAGGGCAAATTCATGGAGGACTTTCTAGGTTATTTCTAGGTTATTGGTTCTTTCTCTGAGTGATACAGAAAGTCACTGAAGAATTTTCACGAAGAGATCATCATGATCTAATTTATACCTTTAAAAAGATAATTCTGATTTTCATGTGATCATTGACTGAAGAGAAGCAAAGACTCAAGTCAGAAGACCAGTTAGGAGGCTTGTATAATGATGCAGCAAAAAAGTGATAGACAATGGACCATGGTGGCACGTGGTCAGAGTCCAGATATATTTTAATAGTAGTGAATTATGTGGAAATGCAAGAAAGACAGGAAATGGAAGTTAATCACAAGGTTTTTATCTTGAGTCATTAGAAGGATGTGGTTGCTATTATTTTTGCTAACTACCACGGGAACAATACAGGAAGAAAAGGTTTCAGTGAGGGACAGAAAGTCAGATGTCAGTTTTGGACAGGTTAAGTCTGAAATGTTTATTAGGTACCCAAGTAAATACATGATATTAGGCAGTCCCAGGTATGGATTTAATGTCAAAATTCTATGTATGCGATAAAAAGATGAGATCTGTGCAATAGGGATGGGGTGTGTCATTCACTTCTAGATGATAAATAAGACCATGGACCTAGAGAAACTCATGCTATCTTGGACCAGGGTGGTAGCAAGGTGAGAAGAGAGCAGATTCTGAATATATTTTGACTTTAGTGGGTGAATGAGAAAGAGCATCATATTTTTTTTCTTTTGATGTATATGATCTTCTATTTCAGAGGTTGATCTGATTGGTACTTTCTTTTATTTAGTTCTATGATATATTGCCCTTTAGCTCCTCTTCCGCAGTTAAGCTACTGTTTAAAATATCCTCCAGGAAAAATATGTATGTACACATGTATGTACCATATCAAATTAGAATTTAATGTGCACAGAATTTATATTAAATTACTCACAGTATATAAAATAGTACACATCCATGATGGGATTAATTTTCCCATGCTAAAATAAATGTTTTGTTGTGTTTACAATAATTACCACTTAGTGAATATATGAGTCTTCTGGGGCCATCATAACAAAATACCACAGCCTGGGTGGCTTAAACAACAGAAATTTATTTCCTCACAGTTCTGGAGGCTAGAACTACCATCCTGGTCTAGTCACGCTTTTGGGTGCTTTTTCTCTTTTCCTGACTTATGGACTTTATGGTTTCTTTCTGTAACCTCACACAAGATTTCCCTACTGTGTGTGTGTGTGTGTGTGTGTGTGTGTGTGTGTGTGTACGCACCCATGTGCACATGTGTGTAGGAGGGCAAAGAGTAGGTAAGCTCTCTGTGTCTCTTCTTATTAGGATGAGAATCCTATCAGATCAGGGCCTCACTCTTATGACCTCATTTGACCTGAAATACTGTCACAGACTCCATATTCAGTATACGTTGTGGAGGAACATAAACATTCAGCCCATAAAAGTGAGTAAATTCAGGGTTTATTTATGCTGCAATGATACATTCTAGAATGCTGTATTTAATCAGTGGCATAGCCATACCACTTAGGGCCAAAACAGAAATGGGGGTCTAGCCTAGACTTTTATATCTGTTGTAAAAGTTGTAGGACTCTCTGAGGTTTGCTTATTGGGATTTCACTCAATGTGGAAAAATAGCACAGAAGAAGGAACATTTCAGGCTTCTTCAGAGACATAGCAGGGTGGGCCTAGAAACACTGTGATTCTTGAGCTTAGACTTTATAGGTATAAAAAAGAGAAGCCATATATAGTGAGAACAGACGAAACAATACAAGGAGACTGGATAGACTGTGAAAGAATAATGGGAGTCATTATTTTGTTAAGTTTATTTATTTTAAGAGAAAGAGAGAATGTGGAGGAGGGGCAGAGAGAGAGAGGGATAGAGAGAATCACAAGCCCCAAGCAAGTCCCGTGCTGTCAGTACATAACCCTATACAGGACGTGATCCCATGAACCTTGAGATCAAGACCTGAGGAGAGATCAAGAGCTGGATGCTTAACTGACTGAGCCATCGAGGTGCTCTGGAAGTCAATGTTTTAATAGCCAATGGCAACACCTAAATTTTTATTTATTTTTTTTTTAATTTTTTAAGTTTATTTATTTTGAGAGAGATGGAGAGCAAGGGAAGGGCAGAGGGAGAGGGAGACAGAGAGAATCCCAAGCAGGCTCTGCACTGAGAGTGTGGTGCCCCATGCAGGGCTCGGACCCACAAACCATGAGATCACGACCTGAACCAAAATCAAGAGTCGGGTGCTAAACTGAATGATTCACCCAGGTGCCTCTGAACTTTCATTTTAAAATGCAAATCTAAGCATACTGTTTCCTTATCACTTTAGGCATATGTTGAATAGAGCTTCTTATGTTTTGTTTGGGTTTTTCTTTATATGTCTATATTCCATGCCAAGCTGTGGATGTTTCGTGACAGAGACCACACATTGGTGTCTTCAGTATGGTGCCTGGTACATAGGAGGGTCTCAACCAATACTTCTAGAATGAAAGAGTTTAGAGGTAGCTGGCCATTGAGTTGACTTCTACCAATGCACTTCTCTAACTCTGTAATTCCTAGTAACTCTAAGAGATTAAGATAATCATAGGTGGAAATCATCCTTAAATTACATTTAAATTTAATTAAGACCCTGCTGGAAAGAATTTTTTTGATTCAGACAATATTCCTTCTGTTCTTTTCCCCCAAATTCTTTGTTTACTTCAGTGCACATGGCCTGGTCGTTAGCATTTGTTTAAATCTGCAAGTAACTGAATCCTCAGTGCAGGGCTGTTTAACTCATTTGAATGATACTTTGGGGGGTGATTTTTCTTCATCTACACCTCACTAACTTTGAGTATCAAGGCTTAAATAAGTGTTCCATGAGCTTGTATATATTTTTGCTTGATTATTCATTTATAAATGTAGCCTGGATACTTCCATTAAATTAAAAAAAAAAAATCAGTCACTAATGAAATGGTCTCTTTGTTTTCCTTCTAGATAACATGAAAGAGGATAATCAGTCCAAGTGGAATCTGACCACTCTTCCCTATCATGGTAATGTTTATACATTCAACTTTCCCTCTGTGTTGTAAATACTAGACAAAGTGACCTAAAACATAGTTACCAGCTTTCTTAAAGATAGGCCAATACAGAATATATTGTGTGGCTTTTTACTAGTCTCATATTGCAAAATGAAACAAAATTTCTGAATTTGTTCCACTCATGTATCAAAGCAACTTGCGTCCCCCATCCATCCTCTGTTTACAGTTATGTTGAGGAATACTTGACAATTAAAACCAAAAACTAGATTTTGGTTAAATGTCACTGGTATTTTGATCACATAAATTATTTGAGGCTAACTGCTTTTGTGTTATATGTGGTGGAAAGAGGACATTTACGTGTATCTGTGTTTTCCAGAATGTGAACATATTTCTGTGCTAGAATAACTATGTAACCATGTGGAATCTTTAGTCAATTTTTCACCCAAAATAGAAAGTACAACGGAACATACAAAAATCATTTTGATTTGAGCCCATGAGCTCACCATAAGCAATGTACCTCAAATGCAATTTCTGAAGATTTATTGTTTACATTTGAGAAACTTGGACTCAAATTTTTTTTTCCACTCTGTTCTGGCTCTACACACTTCCCATCACTTCTGGATCACAATATGTATCCAGTATAAATGAACGATGATTCAAAGAACCCACTAGTCAGGCCTCAGTAAATTCATACTAATTTTTAAAACACACAGACACACACAAACACACACTGTGTGCCCAAAATAGCACTTTGGTACATCATTGTGTTTTGCTCGTAGACTTCTCACAGTGTTTTACAGATTCTGTAGGTACAGGCTTATGTTTACTTTTCCACAACCTGGACATCTCCTTGCTTTCAGGAATCAAAGGGATCCAATCCTGTTTGGAAGTGGCAGAGGCGTGTGTAGGGGATGTGGTCTGTAATGCACAGTTGGCCCCTTACCTTAAAGCTTGCTCAGCAAATGGAAATCTGTGTGATGTGAAACACTGCCAAGCAGCCATACGGTTCTTCTATCAAAATATGCCTTTTAACATTGCCCAGATGTTGGCTTTTTGTGACTGTGCTCAATCTGATATACCTTGTCAGCAGTCCAAAGAAGCTCTTCACAGCAAGCCATGTGCAGTGAACATAGTTCCACCCCCTACTTGCCTCAATGTAATTCGCAGCTGCCGAAATGATGAATTATGCAGGTGAGTAAAAACACGCATACTTTACTTTCTTATTTCGGCACCTTACTTGTTACAGTCCAGTCCTAACACTTGATCTCATTACATTAGCTAGAGTTCCCACCATCATCCAACATGATGTAAACAAAGCCAGACATTTCATATTTTGAATCTGTGGTACATGTGTAGCATCCTTTTTGAAATTCAAATACAGAATATATTTTCAGAATAAGCAAATTCAGTATGTGAAGATTTGGTAGCCACAAAATAGCATTATTAAAATTAGAAATTCAAGTTGGACTAATGAAGTAACAAAAGACTTGACTTACACATAAGTTTAATTTGGTTTTTGTTGTGATTATTTAAGGCTGGTGAATGTCAGAGAGTTTTCAGAAGGTGAGTCTTCCAACTTCAGAATTAATCTTTCACTCCTAGGCTGGATATCAGGAAAGAAAAGGTAGCTTGAGTCCAGTCCAGACATCCCCAGCACATATGTATACCACGATGTCAGAAATGTACCCATTCTCCTCTTCCCAACCTCATACCCTTGATTTTCAGGGGAGTAACGGTAGTCATTTGTTTGTTTAATCAAATAAATAATTATCAAGCACCACCTACTACTCTAGGCATCAGTGTACACAAGACAAAAATACTTGTCCTGCAGAGCTTATGTTCTAGTGGGGGAAGAGAGATAATAAAGAAAATAGGTATTATAGTATAAGGCAATGAGTGTTCTGGAGATTACCACACAAAGAGAGAGAACAGAATGAGACTCTGAATGGGCAGAAAGAGTTGCAGTATGAACAGCTTGGTCCCAGTAAGGAGCATTTTCCCAGATTTAAGGAAGTGGAGGAATGAGTCTCTCTGAAAGCATCTGAAAACAGAGATACCGAACTGACCAGCCAGTGCTGGGGGAAAAATAGGGCATGTTCCAAAAGCAATGAGAGCAGAGCATGCATGGGGAACAGAAAGAGGAGATGCAGTTAGACATTAACTGGATGTAGGACAGGCAGGCCTAGATCACCTAGGGCCCAGAGGGATGCTAAGGACTTGGTTTTGACTCCTAGTAAAATGGACGGGTTCTGGAAGACTTTGAGCAGAAGTATGAATGATTTGACTCACTTATTAAAACTTCCACTTTTGCTGCTGGTTGAGACTAGGCTGAATTTTCCAGGTAATTATTTCTAGGAACCATAAATCTAATTCAACACTGGCTTTTTTCTTTTCTTCACTACAGTCTTCATTAACACATTTCCTTGTATATTCAAGATGAATTTATCTTTTGTATGGTAAGAAATTCACAGTTAATTGGACCTCTCAAATGAGTAAGAAAATCCAAGAAATAAGAATACTGGATAAATTTGATGAATCAAAATGATTTATAACATTGCTGTTACCGTGTTAAAGGAGCTTTATTTTACAACCAGCATTAAGTCATATCATGTTTGGATTCATCTTGTGCTTCTTTTTGGAACAGTTCTTCATGACAGTTTGCCCAGTGCCTTCTAGCAGAGATTGTTTTATTTAATTTCATTTAAACAAATAAAACTCCATAAATAGCAAAATCATTTAAAGATGAAAATAAACATTTAACGTAGAAGAGTAGTCCAGTGTGTGATAGCTGAGAGCAAGGATTGTCACATTTGTCACCTTGCCTTAACCATTGGTAAATACCTAAAAGATTTAACATCAATTTCCTAAAGGGACTGATTCTTGGTAAACTGCTTTCTATAGCCTTTTAATTATACTGCTTTACTCTGCCATTCCACCTTTCAGAATAGCTCCAGATCTCCTAAATATTTGTCAAAAAAGACAGGTGCTTTTCTGCATTACATATGCTGTAACATAAGGGGCAAAGATCTAAGCAGAGGACTAGAACATTGACATAGTTTTTGTGTCAGCTTATCATATAGACTGCCCAAGTTCTTAAGAAAGTTATATTTGAGGATGCTGTTTTACAAAAGTTTATCAGTTATTTTGAGGTTTATTAAGTAGATCTCTTGAGTGAATAATAAAATTCAGGATAAAAATATTATTTTTTACAATCCAGTTTAGATTTTTTAAACTCGTATCTCAAAAGTCCTCATTCAGTGAAATATTGTAGTTCATTGAGTCTAAGAAGCAATTTTGTTTACACATTTTAATATCTCTAAAGTCTTTGGAATCACTTTAAGCTCAAAGAAAATATTTATTAAATTAAAATTGTAATTTAATTTCCAACAAGTTATTTCAGTTATAATAAGATAATGGTATCTCCTATGATCACTAAAATATGGTAAAAATGTTTGATTATACTTTTTATCATATCACAAGTAGAATATTTATATTTTTCTGTTAATTATATACCTATACAAATAATGAAAACTAATGATATATTAATAGCCAGGAAAACTTTTTTTTTTTTTAAAGCAATCCTGTAAAAATACCAGATGTCTCCATGAATAGGTATCTAGCTTTACCTAATTCCAGTGCCAAAACTCTAGGTATACTTCCTCATTTTCTTAAAGTTATTTGCCTTTAATTTTCAGAACATAATATATCTAAGCTTCCCTATCAAATTAAGTATTTTACTGGCAAGTGATGGTATCCGCTGTTACAATCCTTGAGGATCGCCATGATGGATTCTGAAGTACACATTTTTGAATTCAACACATCTGGCATCAGTGCCTTTTCAGATTGATTGATACAGAATTGGTAATTTTTCTGCACAAGGACTCCTGTGTTTAACTACCTCTCCAAAATGCTTGGTGAACAGTCTGCAAAACTAGAGGCACTTAAAAGATGTCATCTTGTTTCCCTCTACCTTTGAATACCCCGCAATTATGCAATTGCATATCTTGCAATTTTCATGATTTTTATTGTATGTATACATGTCTCTTCTTATATAATTTCTTTCATGGATTAATTCAGAGAGTAAGAATTGTGTACTTTAGATTTCTTTTCACCATGTGCAAATAGTCCCTTAATGAATATTTTATAGAGGTGATGGATATATTATGCAATATTAGTAGCCAAGGTGAAAAGAAAAATCCTGTCATTTGCTCAAGCAAATTTTGCTTTAGGAAAATTTCTAGCAATTATATTAACTTAATGTAATTCAGATGAAAAAATCCACATGACAATCTACTTCTTCAGTGAGAATGTTATGTCTTTTATCTGCTACCTTTTTTGGCTGAAGAGACTGTACTTGGGGAGAAAAGAGCATTTGGGTTTTAAAATAAAATTTCTGTCCCTGTTCTAGATTCTTTAATACGTATTAGGTTTTTGAAACTCCTTTATTTATTTGAAAAAAGGTCAAAGAAGGCAGTATAAAGACTATTTTTCAACTAATTTTGTCCAATAGATGTATACGGGGAGGGGGAATGAGATTATGTTTTGACAATTATAATTTTTAAATGTTTATTTATTTTTGAGAGAGAGAGAGTGCAGAGTGAGAGTGGGGGAGGAAGAGAGAAGGGAGGGAGACACAGAATCAAAAGCAGGCTCCAGGCTCTCACTTGTCAGCACAGAACACAACGTGGGCTTGAGCTCACAAACCAGGTCATTACCTGAGTCGAAGTGGATCGCTTAACCTACTGAGCCACTAGGCTCTCCTATTTTGCCAATTATAAGTGTTTAGGAGCTGATAGAAAATTATACTACCTTATAGTTTTATATGTATGACTCAAGAAAGTAGTGGAAAAAAAGTATTTTCTTAAAAAATTCTACTTAAAAATTTTTTTAATGTTTTATTTATTTCTGAGAGAGTGAGAGAAACAGCATGAGCAGGGGAGGGTCAGAGAGAGAGAGGTACAGAATCCAAAGCAGGCTCCAGGCTCTGAGCTCGCTGTCAGCACAGAGCCCGATGCGGGGCTGGAAACCATGAACGTGAGATTATGACCTGAGCTGAAGTCGGACGTTTAACTGACTGAGCCACCCAGGTGTCCCTAAAAAATTCCACTTTTCAAAAGCAAAACTCTACAATGTATACACTTATTTTAAGTGCCATGCAATGCTTACAAAATTTGACAATATATTAGGTCACAAAAGCATATCTAATACATTCCATGTGCAGAAATTGTAGTAACTGCATTCTCTTACATTTTGTAATGTAACCAGAAATTAATAGGAAAAAAGAAAACAAAATAATTCCATTTCAAAAAATTACTTATAGACAATTGTTTGAACAAAATAATAGAAAATTGTAGAATACGAAGAAAATAAAGATAATGAAACACTGTACATCAAAATATTTAAACCTAAAATCATATAATTTTTGCCATATTTAACTCATATAGATAATGTGTACTAAATTTATGATTTTTTAATCTTAAGATAATTCTTTAAAAAATTAAAAGAACTACCCTAAAAAAAGATATGCTTTTTTTAAAAATGTTTTATTTATTTCTGAGAGAGAGAGAGACAGCATGAGCAGGGGAGGGTCAGAGAGAGAGAATACAGAATCTGAAGCAGGCTCCAGGCTCTGAGCTAGCTGTTGGCACTGAGCCCAATGCGAGGCTTGAACCCACGAATCGTGAGATCATGACCTGAGCTGAAGTCTGCTGCTCAACCGACTGAGCCACCCAGGCGCCCCCAATTTTGAGATATTCTTTAATTCAGAATTTTCTCAGGGTTTCACGAATAATTTTCTGAATGAAATAACTTCCATGAGTAGATAACTCCCGCAACTTAAATGTAGCAAAATATACATTTAAAAATTAACAAATGACACCTAGGTACAAATTTATTCTCTATCAATTCATAAATGATAAGCCAAACTGTCAATCCTTATATTTACATGACATTTCTATATAACCTTTAATTTAAATAAAGGAACATATTTTTCCCACTGGCTCAAAAATATGTGGGATTTTCTTAAATATAAATTTTAATAGATACTAATAAATCTTTGCCATTACATTAAAAAGCTGATTCCTTTAGGGTTACTTAAAATATGAGATTATGAAAAATAGTTTATGGATTTCAGCAGAGTAGCATATTGTGGACAAATAAGCTCAAGAAATATGTCATTTACTCAGGGAATTTTCATGCATGTTTGATGGTGACCTATTCACAAAAGGGTAAGAAGTAATTTTAGGTGATCAATATTAACTAGGAAGATTAATATCCTTGGTTCCACTGACAATATCTTTCTGTGAAGCTTTTAAAAATGAAATGATTGTATATTATCTAGACTTTTATTCAAGGCTAGAACAGCTAGAATCAAATACATAGAAAAGTTATGAATGGTTATGGTTATAATGGATTCTTGGTCATTAAATAAATGCATAATGTTTTCCTTTAAATTAGCTCTTGCTGTCAGAGAAGCTCAAAGTATTTTGTAAATACTAGTTAGTCTGTTTAGAAATACTGAGAAAGAGGACAGTACCTCCCATGCTGTAGGAAAATTGGCTGGAATGGTAAAGTGCCTTATATGAAATCACTTGGTAAGAGACACTGACCAAATGCTAGCCACAAAAGCAACTTCTGCTTCAAAAATACTGCTCATAAATCTACCATGTAGTTCATACTACTCATTATCACCCGTTGAAATAAAATTAGTAATGAAGGATGATTCACCCAGGAAATCTAAAACTTAGCGTCTGTATATCATCACACAAGGAAAATAATTTACAATATTTCTCTTCTTTTACGGTCTCTTTTGGGATGCTTGAACATGCAAACTTTGTTTTCAGCTATGTACTGGCATTTAGAGGGCTTTTTGTTTTATGTCAGTCTTTCATTAGGTGAGGCAGCTCCACACATTATTGTGAGATATTATTCAGACCAATACCATTGCTTAATTCTCCCTAGGAGGCGTTATAGGACATTTCAGTGGAAATGCTGGCAGCATGTGACTAGAAAGTGCCGTGAAGATGAGCTCTGCATCAGTACCTTAAGCGAGCAGGACCTCAGTTGCTCAGAGAGTGATGACTGCAAAGCAGCTTATATTGGTACCTTGGGGACAATCCTTCAAGCGCAGTGCACCTGCAGGACCATCACACAAAGTGAAGAATCTGTGTGCAAGATTTTCCAACATATGCTTCATAGAAGATCATGTTTCAGTAAGTTCTGCATATTCAGTAAATTATACATGTACTTTGTGTTTTGTTTATGCAGCACAAGGTACTAATCCACCATGGAAAGTTTAACAAGGCAACTTCATGTTCGCTATTCCATTTTAAAATATATTTTCTGATTGTTTTGTGTATTTGCTGTTTGATTCATTTACATGTGCATGGTATATGTTTTTTAATGTATATGATTGGTCCCTCCTAGTTATCATTTACTGATTTCAATATCAATAGCATGAAAGGTTCCTCTTACCAGATTACTGAAAATATCAGGTAACTATTGTGAATAACAAACAACCCCAAGATGTAGGGACTCTAATTAACCATTTATTTGCTCACAATTCTGCACGATAGGCTTTGTTGTGTGGTTCTTCTGATGGTCTTGCTTGGGATCCACTTAAGTAGCTACTGTCATCGAGTGACTCAGCTGAGGCTGGATGGTCCAAGACAGTGTTTAGCAAGTACTGCTGGCTGGGATACATGGTTCTTCTCCTCTTTAGGAGTCAACCCTGGAATCTTACATGTTGACAGCAGCATTCCTAGCAGCTAAGCCCCTATATGCATGTGCTTAACCAATTGTGTGCTTCTGTCACATTTGCTAATGTCTCACTGGACGAAGAAAGTCACATCGTCAAGCCCTGAGTCGCTGTGAGAGGGAACTATACAAGGATGTGTATATTTACTGCTAGGAATTTACCCGAGGGATACAGGAGTGCTGATGCACAGGGGCCCATGTACCCCAATGTTCATAGAAGCACTCTCAACAATAGCCAAAACATGGAAAGAGCCTAAGTGTCCATCAACTGATGAATGGATCAAGAAGATGTGGTTTATCTGTACAATGGAATACTACATGGGAATGAGAAAGAATGAAATCTGGCCATGTGTAGCAACATGGATGGACCTTGAGGGTGTTATGCTGAGCGAAATAAGTCAGGCAGAGAAGGACAGATGCCATATGTTTGCATGTATAGGAGGATTAGGAGGAACTTAACAGAGGACCATGGGGGAGGAGAAGGGGAAAAATAGTGGGGGAGAGGGAAAGAGGCAAACCATGAGAGATTCTTGAATGCCGAGAACAAACCGAGGGCTGATGGGGGTGGAGGTCAGGGAAACGGGGGTGATGGGCATGAAGGAAGGCACTTGTGGGGATGAGCACTGGATGTTACATGGAAACCAAGTTGACAATAAACTATTTTTAAAAAAAGGATGTGTATATTTAAGGTTAGATTCATTGGAGGATCATTAATTTAATAATCTATATGACTGTCCCAACTTCTATGAAATATTTACTTTTGAATTTAGCTTTTCTACTCTTGATCTTTAATATGTCTACTGATTAACTGTAATAACAGTATGAAAACACATTTTCTAAAGGTATTATTTACTCAATTTTAGGAACAAGGAAACAAAGATTTAGGAATTTAACTAATTTGTCCAGAGTATTAGAATGAACAGGTGGGTGACAGGGATATATATATGAGTCTTATAGAAAAAAGAACCTAAGAATATGATCATATACTAAATCAAGGTTTCCCTATTTTCCATCTTCTGAGTTAGTCCTTACAACCATCCATGTCTTAAAATATTCCCAACCCCTCATTGGGGTTAAATATTAAAATATTAAATTAAAATATTAAAATATTCCCAAGCCCCTCATTGTAACCACCAAAGCTACAAATACCATTCTCAGGAGAAAATAATAAATGTTTACTGTTTCATTGCAAACCAAATCTTTATATTTATACATATATTTGACAGATACAGATATATATATGTATATACATATTTATACCTATAACTCTCTATATAGAGATACACACAGTCTTTAAAGTTTTAAAAAAATTTTCTTAGATACTAAAGAGATACTCATTAGCTAACATGATCAGAGTTGTGATTTGTTGTGTATTAGGTAATAGATATACAATTCAGAGTATATGGTTATCATTCCAACAGAGGTCTCTGTGGAATTTATGCAATTTCTATAATTAGCATGGCACACATACTTCAACTGAAATCATGGTACAAAGTGGAACATTGTAGCATTATATGTGTTGAGTCATATTCTATAATCTTCTTCTCTGATTAATATTAGGTGGCTAACTGTTGAAACTAAATGCACTTATAATGAATGGTTCATAACATTACAGAAGGAAATACCAAATACAATATGATTTTTGCTGCATAGCTGAATCAATTTGTTTAACTTAGAAATACCAGGTCTTTTACAATTGGAGATCTCCTTTTCTTTTTTTTTCTTTTCTTATATTTTCTTTTCTTTTCTCCTTCCTTCCTTCCTTCCTTCCTTCCTTCCTTCCTTCCTTCCTTCCTTCCTTCCTTCTTCCTTCTTTCTTCTTTCTTCCTTCCTTCCTTCCTTCCTTCCTTCCTTCCTCCTTCTTCTTCTTCCTTCCTTCCTTCCTTTCCTTCCTTCCTTCCTTCCTTCCTTCTTCCTTCCTTCCTTCCTTCCTTCCTTCCTTTCTTTCTTTCATTTTGAGAGAGAGCACACAAACAAGGGAAAGGAAGGAAGAGGAAGAATTCTAATCAGGCTCTGCCCCATTAGCACAGAGCCCTGTGAGGGGCTTGAACCCATGAACCATGAAATCATGACCTGAGCCAAAATCAAGAGTTAGATACTTAACCAACTGAGTCACCCAGGAGCCCCTGGATATCTTTTTTTCAGTCTTATCTCTTATTATTTGGGATCTAGAAGCAGTCAGCTTTCAATGTTGAAGAGTTATTATTTTTAGCTGACCTCTACCTGAAAAACAGCTATTTTCTACCTGGCTTATATCTTGCAAAACTGCACAATGCAGTCAAGAGTAATCAACTCACACTCACTCTAGCTCTTTCAGGTTGTCTTGATACTTTTGGGACCTTACAATGTCTTTGGAGAAATGCCGTGAAGAACTGTCTTCATGGCAGAAGAAAGGAGAAAGTACTGATTCTTTGAATTTTTTCACTTCTGAGGAGTGGTCTCACGAGCCTTGATTCACTGGAAATTTTGGATAGTATATCTATGAATGCCAAGTAGTGTCCAATGTACATTTATTGCTGCAGAGACAGAAAATTCCTGAGGAGGAAAAAAGGAAGTATGTGGTGCAGAGTTCAAGGTAAACATTGTGATGATGCATCTACACAAAGATAGATTTGGCCTTTGGGGAAGCATTTTGATGGTAAAGAAGAAAGATAAATACATATTCATGATTGCCTCCTTCAGAGTGAAGGGATAATGGTATCATCAATCTGCCACCAACCTGGTGGACTGTGAGCACAGTGTAGGTCACTGTTGTTGCTAGGAGGTTTGGTATTCATTACTAGAAGAACTTTGATGGGTCAGTCTTAGGGAGAGACAATCTATTCTGGAGGCCTATGCATAGCCACCAGCTTTGCCATCAGAGTTGCTCTCTTCATGTTCATTGTACAGGCGTTGTGTGGCTGAAGAGAAGGAATGATTGTCCTCCATTGGGAAGATATCAGTTTAGCTGGTTGTTGAGGGCCTGCTCTGTAGTAGATAGTCTACAAGGCATAAACCCAAGATAAAAAGCTCTGCCTACTTTGTGCCACTACCCTGGGTGTTTCCACATGACTCTTCATCTCATTCAACTCACTTTGTCTACAATCTTCCAAGTTTGCTTTTTTCATCTCTCTGATCATGCAATCTATTACTACCCATCAGTTTTAACTTCTATCCACTTCCTCCTCTACAAAGTGAACATTCAACTGTACTGCTCCCCTCTCCCAATGGGGAACTTCTCCCTTCACCGTTATCCTTAAGGCCACTTCTAAGTGGTTCTGTGATGTGGCAGATATCCATTTACAGTTAGCCTTGATATACGGTGCTCTCCATTTTGGGAATCAATGACCTAATGGATCTTATAATACTCAGACTATTGGGGGCTATATTTCAAATGGCAAATGGTCTTTCACTACAGGTGGCATAGCCTTGCTGGAGAATGTGAGGGCTCTGTGTACAACTCTCCTATTAGGCATTAGTAAAAACTCTGTATTTATCTAGAGTGTGAATGAGATTAAGTGAATAAAATGCCCATTACATAGCAAATATTCTATACATTTCAATTGTCCTGCCTTTAAAAGATCTTTGCTTTTGGTCCCAGATTCAGGACTGGTCCATTGAGTTTCTTTTCCTGATGTTTTCCAAAGACTATACACATTGTTAGGAGTTTCTATATTAATATTTCACTAAAGCCAGCTGGTTCCTCAACTCTGTTAGGAAAAATCTTTCCAATGTTAATGAAGAGCCTAAAGATCACAAAGGCAACCTCACAAAGTAATAACAGGATGGACATTAAAGTTTTAGTTCTCAAACCTGTTAATTTTCAGAAATATTTAGAAAACTTGTTTAAGATGAATTTTTCCTAATCTCAGTAATTCCAATTCAGTGGGCCTGGGTGGAGCTCAGAAGTCTGTACTAAAAAAAATAGTGACTCAGGTGGTCGCAATTTTCAACCAAGTTTGGGGACCGCTGCTCTAATCCACATGTGGGAAAAACCTGGTCACCAGCCATCAGTCCCAAAGTCTCTTTTTTGCTCACACCTCTCAGAGAATGAGAAACGTCTGTGCTCAGAAAGGCAAGACTAATACCAGGCAGCTTTCAAGGTGGTCTCCTTTACCCCAGTGCCTGAAAACACAGTTGGCATACATTAGCCCCTCAATGAATAGTTAATGAATGAATGAACCCATGAATGAATGAATGAATCAATGTCTACTGTGTCTCCGTGGCAGCACTGTCTTCTGAATACTGTTGTTTTTCTTTCCCTTATTAGAACTCTTCTAATAATACAGCTTCCTTATTAACAACCACTCTCATTTATGTTTCCACTTAAGCTGGAATTTTCAATTCAAATATTTGCCTGAAAGAATCAAGAATTAAGAAGACCAGGGTGCTACTGCTCACTTTAATAAAAACATTTCAAGCCCTTCTCCTTTACAACACTTTTCTTCTTTATACACCTATTTTCACAAAGTCTAAATAGTAGAAAACTATTTTACGTTTGATCTTGGGATGGTGTCAAGACTGTATATAAGCAGTTGACACAGTTTTGCTCTTAAATGTGTGTATTTTCTTAACAAACTCTGATATAATTGTTTCTATTAACGAAGATAAAAAAGATGATCTCCCAAATATATGTAAAAGTAGCTGGCTTTTATGAAATATTAATATAGAAACTCTTAGAAATGTATATGGTCTTTTGAGATGCTTAAGAGTGCTTCTTCTAAGCACTTAGTACCTGTTTCTACCACTTAATTTCTTTTTTGTAGCACTTTTCCCCACCTGTCTATTGAAGCCTCACCTTAGATATCAAGATTGCTAGTAAAACCTTTAATAAATCTCTTCTGCATTCAATGGGTAGATCCTGTATTTAGCTGCATTTCCTCTTGCCTTACATTTCATACCTGTTTCCACTGAAGATCTCTACCTAAAAATAACATTCCCTACGTGAGGGTTTAATAGAAAGTTCATTAAACACACCCATATATCTATGGAGGTGCATAATATATAGTTATATATATATATATATATATATATATATGTATATATATATATTTTTTTCTAAACTGCATAAAATTTTACACTTATTTTTAGCAAAGTCATTTAAAGACTGTGCAATATAGGTTTATAAAGGCTCAAGCTCACTTTATTTTTTTTATTTTCATCTGATCACTGGCTGTCTGAGAAAGGAAGATTATAGACTATAAATAAAACAGTGAGCTAAGTGAGTTGTGGAAGACAGTTTCATTTCAAAAGTACCCCCGACCCGCTCCCACTTTGTCCCTCTCACATAGGGATACACACACCCCATCTTCTCTTATAGCCAATTCACATAGTTTAGTATTCCAGGAGCTTTATGTTAAGTTTTGGCTTTAAATAAATCACTTCTTCTAGCCAAAACCACTGACTTTTTTTTTTTGGTTTCTACACAAAACTCTAATTCAAGTCCAGTTTCCTTCAAATTCAGTCCAGGTGCTAAAAAAAAGTCTCTTAGTTTTCCAAGGAACACTCAACAGAATTTCTCTTCCCTGTATTCATATTTATAACATAGCCTCTAAATAGTCCAGTATTTTGTATTTTCTGGATTAAAATGGCTCCATAGTGAATTTGTAGTCCATCAAATTCATAGACAGTCACTAATTAACGTTTATTTTTCCTCTTAGAAATTAATGATTATTCCTTAGGACCTTGTTTTTCATTATTTGCAAACTCTTGTATTCTTTAGAAAATGATCATGTGTGTTACAAGTTAGCAATATAAAGAATAATAAAACAAACTGGTTCTTTAGAATGACTTTAGTTACCATCCAAAGTAAAAATTTAGATTCATGGTAAATTCTGTAACTTTTGGCTTTTATGTTTTTTAATATGTAGTCATAGAATTCTGGATATTTTTTGGGGGTTGGGGCTTCAGGATAAATCATTGTATTTAATGTTTATGAGATTTTAAACCTAAAGTATAAACAGGGTCTCTTCTATCAGGTTCCTCCTCAGCCCAACTCTTGAATTTTTATTAAAAATCCTGATTAGTCACAATGCCCCTAATAATCAAATTATATGTTTGGAAATGGTAATATACCCTAGAGAACACAGCCATAGCAATATGGACCAGCATGTCTGGGCTCAAATAATTTTTCCACCATTTATGAATAAGTAACTGAACAACTTATTCTCTTTTTGCCTCTATCTCATGTCTGTGAACATGGGATTGTCGTTATTGGGTCTTCACACCTAGAATTTTTGATTCAGTCAGTCTGAGCTGAAACGTGGGCATCTGCATTTCTAACCAGTTCTTGCACATACTGTTTTTCTGGGCACCACACTTTAAGAATCACTGGCATGGAATGTTCATGAATTCTTTCCTGAAATCGGCCAGAGTCTAGCAATATTCTCTTACTTGAGTCATCACTCTAAGCATACACTTCTGAACTTCCATTGGAGGCATTTCAACATTGGTTGTTTTGAAATACTGTGATATTGTGACTTATAATATAAAAAAAAAACACATATTTGCTTTTCTATCCTGTTTCTGGCATAGAGCCCCTAAAATCCTTGGAATTTCCTGTGACAAGAGTGATAAAGTTATCTTTTGTTATTAATGAGGTGACTCTTGGAAAGCCTTTAGATAACCTAAGGATGGAGGCTGGTTGCCAGGGGAACCACCCAAGTGGTTAAAGGGTTGGAACTTTCAGTACCCATTCCCAACTTCTAGAGAAGGGAGAGGGACTGGAGGTTAAATCAATAGCCAATGGCCAATAATTTAATCAGTTGTATCTGTGTAAAGAAGCCTCCATAAAAACCCAAAGGACAGTGTTTGGAGAGCTTCCAGGTTGGTGAACACATGGAGATTCTTGGAGAATGGAGCAGCTGGAGAGAACATAGAAACTGTGCATTCATTCCCTGGGCCTTCCCCTGTGCATCTCTTCCATCTGGCTCTTCCTAAGTTATAGCCTTTTATAATAAACCAGTGATCCAGGAAGCAAAATATTTCTCAGAGTTCTGTGAGCCATTCTAGCAACTTAATTGAACACAAAGAAGAGGTCATGGGAATCTTTAATTTATACCCAGTCATTCAGAAGTACAGCTAACAACCTGGACTTGCAACTGGCATCTGAAGTGGGGAAAAGAGGGAGGGGCTGAATCCTTAAACTGTGGAATCTGATGCTATCTCAGAATAGTGGTGTCAGAATTGAGTTGAATTAGAGGACACCCAGCTGATGTCTTGAGAATTGCTTGTTGTTGTGGGGAACCTCTGCCACATTGGATTTGGTCTCAGAACACCAGAAAGATACCATCCCTATAATCATGATTCTTAAATGTTTCAATTTGCTTACTAAATCAGGGAAGCAAAAGACTTCATCACCTCCCATTTATCCCCACACAATAAAACATCCCTGGAGTCAACAGCAAGAGAGGCACTGGTTTTGATTAAAGAATAGTGAAGTGATGCCTGTTTCTTATTAAGTATAAATAAATTATTAATATATCCCAGATGCATGTAGTGCCAAGATTGTGATGTTATAAACATGAAAAAGTAAACATGGATCACTAGAAGAATGCACAATGGCCCCACCATTTCAGTGTCCACATGATTATCACTGGTCTGATGGATAAAAGTTATGCATCTAAAAGACATCAGAATAGTGTCATCAGTTAAGTTTCAGGATCCAACACATGGTATTTAGAAAGTAGTACAGAATGTGTGCTCTACACTGTGTGAAATTAGACTTGGAGGTGAAGAGCAGCCAAAGGGTGAAGAAGAGACCTCCCTGGATAAGGTTACTTGTTTGAGAAAGTCATATGTGTCATATTAACTTTTGCAAATTTAAAGGACACCTTGTCCTGGTAGTTGGATTCTGCATCAGAACTCCACACATAGAATCATCTCAGGACCCATCAGTTCACCCTGGATTTGCTTAATCTCTCAAGAAGGATAGCAGTGAGTAAGTTAGACTCCATTATCAGGTTAGACTATATGGAATGTTCTAACCTCTTTGATGGTGTATTTGGGGCTATTCTGGAAGGCACTAGTCTTTGCAATAGAGAGATAGAGCCTATAGATGAGCTTCTCCCATGCCTTTAGCTTCATAGTTGACATCACGTGTTATGGAAAGCAATGCCTGTATGGTGTTGGTGCTCTTAGAACAAACTATTACCTGCCTCAGAGAGACTGCAGAAAGAGTAAAGAACTAATGGCCAGGGGCAGATCTTTAAAACATTGCATTAATATTAATAATCCTAGGATCTGGGCCAACTCTTGAAAATAATCCTACTGTCTGACAAACTGCGATGAACATTTTAATGGATCTGCTTACAAACTCATCTCATCATTGTGAAATGATAACATGGAGAAAACTGAAGCTATAATAAGATATAATATCCATTAAATGGTGGTTTAAACAACATATAAAGATACTACTTCCCAGTTTATAGCTGTACCATGGCTATAAACACTGGCTTACTTGTTTTTTGCTTATTCAGTGTCCTACAACCTGAGTATTTACTAAGTGTGAGACACGATTCTACTGATTTGATACATCTTGATTAATTTTCACAACCAATATATAAAGTAGGTGTTCTTTCTTTTACCCTAGAGGAAACTCAGATACCTAGAATTTGGTCACCTGTTCAAGGTCACACATAAGATATTAGATGCACAATTTAAACAAGGACATTTTGGGCACCAGAAACTGTGATGCTGAAAAACAAAATATACTCCTCTCACCTAATGGTGGGAAATTTAGAATTCACAATTGATGTTATATCTCCATGGGAGTATGTTTATAGAACAAGAGAACTTCAGAAAAAAAATATGTTTGGTGAGAGGCAATATGGCGTAATAATAAGAACAGAGAACTAGGCAACAAGTTCTAGGCTTAACTACACATGGTGGAATGAAGGAGGTCAGTTATTCTCTCCTTAGACCTCACATTTTTTGCATATTAAATTTTGGTAATGGTTTAACAGAAATAGATGACTTCTGATATTAGATATGCTTAATATTCTTGAACTAGATAACTGAAGGTATTTTTGATGCCAGTACATTTTCCACAAACCTCCACACTGCCTGTGTATTGGGATAGATCTGAAGTGATGTTTCTTATGCCCAAAGACTGCCAAGAACTTTTTCTTTCTATGATTATAGTAACATTTTAAGAGAGCGTGTATCATTTCTTTTTTTGTTCTTGAAAAATACTCATTCTCTCAGGGATCTAAATTGAGATTTGTAGTAAAATGGTTTTCTCTAGTGCTGGATTACTTTTCATTGTTTTGTTTCCTGAAATTCTAAATAGCTTCATAAATAATGTATTTCAAACTCACTATATATTCCTAATATAGCATGTGTCATTGCTTCTATTTTTATGTTTAAATCTATAAAGTTGCATTATTTTATCAATGAACATGATCATTTTCACTCAGAGCACATTCAGGTTATGAGGAGGGATTTTTGCTACATACAAACCCAATAAGTTGGCCATTATTTTCCCCTTTGACTAGATACCAGTGTGTTTGTGTGTGTGTTTGGGGGTGGGGGGGGCACCTTTGTTTTGGTAAGTTTATGTATATAGAGAATCATTAGCTATTTTAATTGAAGTAATTTAAAGTTAGATTACAGAAAGAGACCAAGCTTCCTCTCATCCTTCTGAAAATTTGACTATGAGAGGCATTATATCTGGTTGTATCTTTCACCTCATTGGCTAAGATTTCAGTGAGGTACTCTAAGGAATAATCTGGCAGGTTTCTCTTAGGACCTTTCAAAATTTAAAAGTCTCTCAAGGGAAGAGATATGGAGAGGATAGCCCCTAAAGATGTAGCCCACTCCAGTGGAGACAAACACTGGTTTTAGTTTCACCACCAGGTTTACTTGCACGCAAAAGTTCCCAATAAAATCCAGCTGTTTTAAATTTTGTCTACAGACCTGAAACCCGGCAAATTTGGCTTGGCTTCCTATTTTGCAGAAAATGTTTCACACGGCTGTAATCTGGAAAGACTGAAGTGTACAAACCCTTAACAGAAACAACAGGAGAACAGCTGTCTTCTACCTTCACTTTCTCCCACCTCTACCCTTAAAGCCTTGGGTGTTTTTAACAGAGGTGAAAATGTCTGCCTCTGAGCATGAAAGATGATATGAATCATCCATGACTACCTTTGTTGTTTGCTCTAAGCCAAAAAGGAAAGATTAAAGAGTTGCCATTGATGAGTGAGACAACTCAACTTTTGGCATCACTAGAGAAGGAAGGAGCATTTAAGATCATGAAGGGAAATAAAACAACAAAACAATACTGTTACAATTTGAACAATAACAGGCTTCAGTATGTGAAAGCATAGCGTTATCTTTTCCATTTTCTACTCTCATGCTTTCATTGGCTTCATACAATCCCCCTGTTGCCTATAATTGGGGATGGAGTTAGTGCCAAAGCTGCATAAAATAAGCAATCTTTCCTTTATACTTTCTGTGCATCATGATTGTGTATATGAAGTCATAAAAATAATTTATTATGAGCATGTGTATTCCTGGCTTAAAGAGCCAAGTATTCTTGTGACAACAGTATAATAGCATCACATGTATTCCCATAAAACACCATATGTGGGCACTTAATAGTTATTGCCCTGGCACCTATATACTGGGATATCATCTTAAAGGGAGACTCTTTAGAATAAAGAACATTTGGTACTTAGACAAATAAAATCCTGTAGATGAGATAGGTGAACAAGGAGTAGAGATTTATTAAGAATTCACTGATAATGACAATCTTTCCTCTTCCATTAGTATATCGGATTGTCTTAAGCCTCTTTCTAGAGTTTTTTTTTTTTCATGCATTCAGGAAAAACTTTTACAGCATTGCCAACATCAGCAAATATTCTCTCGGCCTCAAATTTGCAAGAATGCTCTAACATCACATAGATATGTAGTAAACTGTAAGAATGAGCACAATGTAATTTTTCTTCTATTATTCTTTGAAAAGTACTTATTTGGGGTTTGTGGTACAAATTACAGTAAACAAGTTGGTTTTCAAACTAGATTAGAGAGTGTGCAGGATGAATGAAAGCTTCTATATGGCACAATGTGAGTGCTCGGTGATATTTTGAAAGTGTGCATCTTTGACGTGACAGAGACTATTGCCCATTCTCCCTTTCCTTTATGCTGGCTTCTGGCTTAGTGTGAGTTGCTTCCTTTGGTTGCCATTGAGCCTGGAGAGTGGCTTTACCAATTCCAATGTGCTCTGAGTATTCAGAAAACGCTGGGACTGGTGTTTAAGTATTGCATTAGCACCTTAGTCAGGTGGCCAGACTCTCTCTGTAGGCATATGATAGGAGCTTTCAAAATAACACAACTGGAGACACAGGCCAGAGCCCACTGGTTCCAGATCTTATGTCTACTTTAGTTGGGAATCAAGGTAATCTGCAAGGAGAAAAGCCATATAAATCAAATTGTAGTGCTTTCTCCAAAGGGCAACTTATCTTAGTGATACACACTGCTGTGTGTCACTGGGGTCTGTGTAGGAAGATGCCTCTGTTGATGTCTTTAGTTTCTAGGCCAACTATGATTCAGTACCTGCATCTCTCTTCACTCACTCTTCCTAGTGTAAGAGCCTGAAACTTACAATAGTATTTTGTTTTAAGTACATATGGTAGTTATTACATGGAAAATGTACACTAAGCATATGTCTACAACCCTAATAGCTCCTTCCAACACTTCTACACGGCTGCTTCCACCCAGTCAATTTCTCTCACTGTTCTTTGGCTCAAACTTCCATTCCAGCACCCCTCCTCCTCTACAATGGAAATATTATTGCCTTGAATTGTTTTTTTCTCTTTTTTAAGTTTTTATTTTAATTCCAGTTAGTTAACATACAGCATTATATTAGTTTCAGGTGTACAATATAGTGATTTGGTGTTCTTTTAATGCTACCAGGTACCTGAAAGGAAACTTTGGAAGTGTAACGTCTCTTAGTGATCAAAATATATATATATATATTTTTTCAATCTGTAATACTGGCTTAGTGATTACTATCTATATATCTTATTATTCTCTACCAACCGCTGTTTTTTTTTTCAAAAAACCTATTAATCATAGGTCCCTGACCTCTTCTATTTTTCTAACTAAGAATTTCTATTAGCCTACCACAATGTGGTTTAGAATTTTGTCCCCCTCCTGTCTACCTCCAAAACCATGTACTTTCCATCCTCTACCAATAAATCTCTATCCTGACCATTTTCTGTATCTTGGCCCTTGGATTAGGAGATATTCAAGAGCAAAGAATGTTGACAATTTCTCTAAATTTCAGTTCTCTCATTTGTAAAATGAAACTAGAATACCTAGCTTTGCAAGATTTTTTTGAGGATTAAGATATTAAAACTCATATTAATATAAACAGGGATTGTGCAATCTTTCATGAGAAAGAATGCACAATTTTAGGAGGAAGAGAAAGGAAAACAATGGTAAGAGAAGGGATTCTTTTGATGGTTCTTTTTCTCTACACTTTCCCCTTCCTATTCTCTTTTATTCCCTCCTTTCCTTGGAAAGGTCTTGGGCCAATTCACTGAAGTTGAAGTTTTCCTAAAACATCAAGTCATCTCAAGAACCTAAGAGTCACCTCTCATTTTGTTTTCTGCATTTTCAGTATCGAAGAAAACTCCAAATTACATAATATTTAATAACTACATAATCTACTGAGCACTTTGTGCTCTTTTCACGTACTGTCTGGTTTAATTTGGAACAGTCAATATTGTGGCATTATCCCATTTTAAAAATAAAGAAGCAGAGTCTCAGTAAGTTGCCTAAAATGACAGCGCTGAAGTTAGGCAGAGCCGGTTTCTGATCCATACCTGCTATTAACGAACGCTTGTGCCTGCTCTGCACCATCTACTTTCCAACAAAAATCTCCTTGTTTTAAAGATAACCACACGCTGTCTCTCTTCTCTAAAAGAAAACTAAAACTAAAAATAGTTTTCATCTTCTAACATCTGAATTGTTTCCTTGTTAGTCTCCTCACCAACCAGCCGATTCACTATGACTAGACTAATTCTCCATCTCTGTTCTGATTGTGCTATTTCTGTCTGCAAAAGGCCGCTGTTGCTCTCTTTTGCCCCTTCTTTCATTCTTCCTACATGTAAACTTCATTGGACTCCCAAGAACACCTGGAATGCAAATCCATCCTACTTCTCACCATTCTTCAAATGTGTACCTTCCCTTAGCTCTCCCTGGTCAGTTCCCATCTCCCTTTGTTTAAATTATTTCCCTTACCTGAAACTAGATTGAGAACTTCCTAAGAGTGAGGTTGTGTATCATCCTACCAATATATCCCCATGCTGACTGCCACGGTGCTAGCTTTGAAGGAGGAAGTAATTACTTATCTGGAAAATCTTTACTTGGGTCCAAATATGGTGGTTTGGACCATGGACTACATGGTCCTGTGGACATTCCTAGGTGACTAGGTGTAAATGATCCATGAACTCATTCTCATCTGCTGGAATGGGTCTCCTAAGTAGAGGGCAGATTTTAAATTCTCCATGTCCCATGAGGACAAATTGAGAAATTGAAGTATGGCAGATTAACTGGCAGCAAATGTGGAATTAATGTTGCATCACACCAGTCTCTCTAAGGGGCAAGAGGAGTAGCAATTGGGGGGCAGGATCTCCCAAACCACAGGTTGAAAAATTTGCTTAACTCTCAAGAGTAGAGAACAAGAGAAATTGTGGTGTCAGGTACTTATGTGTAAGCTTAATAGAGGAAAGAATTATAAATAGTGCCTATATTCAGGAATACAAAATACTATGAGTATGATATTTTCTGATTTTCTATTGACTAAATAAAAATAATTATCCTCAATAAACATCCTATACCTACTCAAAATACATAAATGTTTGTCTATTAAACACATATACACATGTTTTCTAAGCTTTTGTTTGTTTTTAAGATTTTTTTAAAACATTTATTTTTTAGACAGAGAGAGACAGAGTATGAGCAGGGAAGAGAGAAGGAGACACAGAATCTGAAGCAGGCTCCAGGCTCTGAGCTATCAGCACAAAGCCTGACGTGGGCTCAGACTCACGAACCTCGAGATCATGACCAGAGCCAAAATCAGATGCATAACCAACTGAGCCACCCAGACACCCCTACTAAGTTCTTTTTAATTGGGTTCCTAGATATATTCCATGGAGAAAATAAATTTAGGTAAAGCGTCCCTTCTAGTATAGTAAAAAAAACAAAACAAAACAATAACAACAACAAAACCCTAGAAAACACTTGCAGAAAAAATAAAAAGGACAGAGTTTATTTTGTCTAATCTAAAATTTTCCACTCATTTACTAATAAAAGGTTTTATTTGCCTTACACATAAAAGGGTTCTATAGGACTTCTGTTTCATAGAAAACATTTAGATAACTCTGCCTCTTCTAACAACCTTTGAATTTACCGTGTGCACTTGAAATCAGGTTTTTGAAATTGAGAATATCGGAGGGTTCTACTTCAGTGAATTGGCCCAAGAAGATCTTTCCAAGGAGGGGAAGGAAAGAAAGGATAATAGAAAGGGAAAAGGAGGCTTCAAAGGAATCCCTTCTCTTAGTCTTGTTTTCCTTTCCCTTTGTCCCTATAATTGCACCTTCTTTCTCATGGAAATCTCCAAAAGCCCTGTTTATATTAATATGAGTTTTAATGTTTTCATCCTCAAGAAAATCTTGTAAAGCTAGGTGTCCTAGTTTGACTTTATAAATCAGAGGGTTGAAGCCTAGAGACATTCTTTGCCCTTGGATATTTCCTAATCCACCGACCAATATACTTACTCTTCGCCCATCAGTATAACAAACCTGATCATTAGAATTAATTGCCAGGCAAATTGTTTCTTAACACATTATTGTTGATTGGGTGACCATATGCATTACAGATGGGACACTGAAGTTTCATTTATAAAATTGATAATATGTGAAAAATATGTCTAATGACCCTTGGTTAATGTCAAAGAAATAACTCAACATCATATAATCATACACTATTTAGTGTATGTCACTACACAGTGACAGATGTACTGTTTCAAATATAACATTGCTAATATGTGTGTTTTGGCCATTAGATAATTGCATAGGCATGACATTATGATAGTCATATTATATTATAAATTGAATAAATATGTTGTCTAATTTTAGGAAGTTTGCTCTCTAAGGAAAACTAACAACATATATTATTCTTTAAATTTAGCTTTCTTCCAGAATTTGCTAATTCATGTGCAGGGAAGAAATATTACAATTATTTAATTTTTTCCATTTTAAATCTCAATATTTTATAAAGCTTTCTGAATTATTTCATCATTCCAAATGGCTATGAAGACTTTCCAAAAATTATTCCTTTCCTTCATTTTTCCCTAACTCTCTTTTCCCTGATGTTTTCATTCAGCCTATGAAAAATTGTGTAAGCTAGCCAGGTGAAGTCTTACACACTTTCCAAAGGGAAGACATTAGGGAATCATTCAATTCCAAGTGGAAACATCAGAGATCAAAAGCTATCTGGACAATTAATGTATTGTCACATATACTTTTTCATTAAAAAAAATTTGTATATTAGAAACCTCCATATAGAAAAACAAAACCTTATGAAATTGATTACATAGAGTGTAAACTATTCCCACTCTTATCTTACCCTTGTCTCATTACAAGCTCTCCTAGCGTTTGTATAAAATAATTCAAGGTAAAAATTACTCTTAAATTTCAGTAACACATTTTATCCCAATAAATTCATTCCAGATAGAGGCAGTTTTTAAACAGTGGGGCTATTTTATATTTTTATTTAACATTCAGGTTGTATCAGTGTAGACACAGATTATAGCAACCAAAGAAATAGCCAAGTCTGATTTTAAACAGTTATAACCGATCTTTTGTGCATTATTCTTTGTATGCCCTTTGCCTGTAAACACTTGGAAAGCTTTATGCATAGCCCTAATTCTACATCTGTAAAAACAGAAAATCCTCTTACTGATATCATAGTCTAAGATAACTACCTTGAAAATTGCAACATTTATTATTTTTAAATTTCTGTTAAATGTCAAAGTTAAAGTGGCTGATTTATGTGATTACACTGAAAATGATGAACATATCTCAGAAGGGTGCACAAGTTGAAACATCTTAAAGGTGTATGTGAATCATTTCAGACGCTTTAGTTGTTAGCTTTATGTCACCTTTACTGCAGGTTTCAGCAACAGAAACATATATGATCATGAATATTGACAAGCAGATACTACTACTAATAAATGCTTCTTATCGTGCAACACTATCAAATACAACTTGTCCCTATTACTTTTCAAGTTTATTTCTTAGTCCAATTGGCTGCCACACTGGACAACACTGAAGGTGTTTTACGTATTTTTTGGTCTCCATAAAGGTAGATAATATATATAAAAAATAGAAGATTTTGAGAGATTGCATCTTCACTGTTTACCAAATTTGGGATCTTGGACAAGACAACTATTCTGAGTCTGAATTTCTTTATCAAGTTGAGCTAATAATTCCTATTTGGCTAGATGTTATAAAGTTTAACAGTGTTTGTCAAAGTGCCTTTTAAAATATAAAGCACCATATATACAGAAGCAAAGCATTTTGTGTATTAGATAAGTATGTATGTGCATTTCTTTCTCTCTGTGTGTGTGTGTGTGTGTGTGTGTGTGTGTGTGTGTATTCTGTCACCAGAAGCAGCATCTGGGAAGTTGTAAGAAATTCAGAATTTCTGCCTCACCCCAGACTTACTGAATGGGATTTGGCCTTTTAAGGTAAACCAAGATTCATTTTAAAGTTTGAAAAGCACTGCTCCATGTGGTCTCCTTATAGTCTGATTTCTTTCCCTCCACAAACACACACATATATGTAGCAGCCAGAGGGCTAGGCAAAAGAAGGTAGGTACATCATTATGAGCTGATAAAAACACAATCTATAAGAATATTTTATATTTTAACTAGAACTGACCATCAAAAGTAGTGGAAAGACAGAAGGTGTTAAATGGCTAATTCCTAGAATAGTGTTTACTTGTGTCAGCAGTGAGAAAGAATGGAAAGTTTGAATTAGATCATCTAAGGAATCCCATCCAATTTTGTAATTCTACTATACATACATACTTATTCTTTATTAACATATACTCTGAATATTCGGTAAAATTTTCAATCTATATCTTTATATCTGTTTTTTATGAGCTCACAGGTGATGGATATTTTTAATTCCAAAATTTAAAAGTATTGGCTTCCAAATCAATCATAGTGGAGCACCTGCATGGGTCAGTTGGTTACGCGTCTGACCCTTGGCTTCACTTCAGGTCATGACCTCATGGTCCATGGGTTCGAGTCCCACATCAGGTTCTAGGCTGGTAGCACAAAGTCTGATTGGGATTCTCTCTCTCTCTGCCTCTCCCTCACTGGCACTGTCTCTGTCTCTCTCAAAATAAATAAACAAATAAACTTAAAAAATAAAACAATCATAGTATATTTATCTAATCTAGTGTTGGCTATCTGATATCAATACATAATTTGCATGCTAATTGCTGTCTCAATTGCTATTTCATTATTTGCAGAAACTCTTAAGAAATATGTAGAACATTTTAGATAGTACAGCTGAGACTCACTATAATCTTTAAGCAAATCTACTATGTGTGAACAACACTGTCGTTCAACCAAGGGCCAAAGGGCAGTTGCCAGGCTCGTCAATACCGTCATTCACTACACTGAGGTTTTTGGTTCATGCCAAAAGATCAAGGCAAATGTTCTGCAGTGTACACTTATCCAAGGATGCATTTTTTGCTTTTGTTTTTGTTGACATACAGAGAACTGTACATATTTAATGTATACAGCTTGATGAGCTCCAAGGTAAATATACTCCAAGAAACTATACCATAAGTATCATCTCTGTCACCTCCAGAAGATTCTTCCTGTCCTCTATTTGCTTATTTTGCATGTGCGATAAGAACTTTTAACTTAATAGCTACCCTCTGAGAAAATGTTTACGTGTAAAATATAGCATTGCTAACAATAGGTACTATGACGTACAATAGATCTCTAAGACTTATTCATTTTGCATAACTGAAATTTTGTACCTTTTGAGTATGTTGGAGGAGGTCATCCAGAAGATATTACTGCTGATTGACATGTGAGCTATACCAGGACAATTGGAGGATGGTTGCCACCTTCCCTGTTCTTGGAATATACATTCTACTCACTGTTCTCATAGCCAGAGCTGTTTCAAGTATGCAGCCTTGAGAGAGCAATGTGTTGTTGAGACCATATGGAGTGTCCATGTGGCTGAACCCCACTTAAGACAGCCATATAAACTTTTAAGATTCTGGTGGGTGAGTGCCCAGGACACATCTCATATATAAGTTTCCTTCTTATTAAAACAGCCACCTACAAATCAGAAGTGGCCTGCCTCTTTCTTTAGTCTTTCCTTGCCCTCTGTGTATGGGGGCCTGATTATAGATTTCACCCAGGGAACTCCTGAGAATTGCAAACTAACAGGCTCATACCTCGAAGTGTCCCTTTCTCCCTAACCCCTGGCAACCATTTGTTTACCCACATATAGTGCAAGACGATACATATAAGTCATTGTTTTATCTTCTATGAAGTTTATGAACTAAAAACATGAATGTGCTTTGTGGATACATGTCATGTCTATTAAGGTCAAGCATATCATTTGCTCAATTTACTTTTTACAACATACATTTTAGCAACAGTGGTGTTATATTGTTATTGGATGTTTTTAATACCTCAGTTTATCCCGTTACTAATGTGTTGTTTTTTCATACTTAAAGGTGTTTATATATTTTCCTTTCTTCCCAAATGCAATGCTTCTTAGATTCATCTTAGAAGGTTTTATATACTAATAAATGAAAGAGTCCATGAGACATGGAATCTCACTACTGACCATTAGGTAAAAAAATTCAAAATTCATTTCCAGTTTGGGAATTGAAATATCTTCAGATGAGAAAATAATAGCCAAATTAAAAATGGCTCCAATCCTTGGACATGCAAGGTCATTCTTGAATTTTCATTCTCACTATGATAGTGCCATGGTATTGGCAATCTTTTCATTAAAAATGAAAAGAAGACAATAAAATTTAACTATGCCACATGATACACTAACAAAATAACTATAAAATATATTTTTTAAATTGTTCTACGAAAAAATTCTTTTTGGCAAAATTTGTCTTCTAAGCAGACTTGTGTATGTAACCTTTTAGTTGAAGGCTTACAAATTTGCATTTTGTGATTATATTTACTTTCTATTTCAAATATTCTGACATTTATTTTTAAATCATTATTTTGTATATGATCTATCATATCTTTAGTGATGTATTTACCATTTCATGTAAATTATATAAAGTTTTAGATTCCATCAGCCATCAGCCACTGCTGCACAAGGATTTTGGGGGAAAAAAAGAAGAAATGGTCACATCTCTGTAGCTCATTTGGGGAGAACACTATTTAAATTTGTTCTTAACATAGGCTGAAATTAATCTTGATTTCCCGTCAAATGTACAGGGATTTTACAATATAGTTCATAATAGTGTTTAACTCCTCTAGGGTACAAGTTAAGATAAACAAGTCACTGACAGTGTTTATCTATAAATATAGCAGATGGTGTGGGACTGAGGTTGGTTATTAACTCTGCCGACTTTAATTTCATGGTTATAAAACACTGTAAACCTCACTGTTTATAAAAGGCAGAGGAGAATCTCCAATGGGCTTCAGTAGCCAAGAAACCCTCTGTAACATTAATCTCTCTAACTGATATTCGGTATCCTCCTAGGGGGCAATATTTAAGATTGTGGAGTGATTGCTAGACACATTAAAATTTTCACTGGGATCATTAGCTAACATTTCTGTCATTGATCTATTATAACTTTGTTAATGAGTTCCATGTGAGTGAAATTTAGTGAATGAGACGATTCTTTCTAAATTTTGCTAGGTGAATATTTAACAATCACTTTCAGCAGATATATTTAAAAGGTAGCCTAATTTGTCACAATAGTAACCTTTTTTCTTATGCAAAGATGAATCATTGTACCTAACTAGACCAAATGTACTTAGGGATAGAATTTCATAAAGGAAAATGATAGCATTCAAATAATTAGCCAATGTACATAATATACATTTACATTTGAACCATGAACCTGCCTCAAAATGTTATAGAATTAAAAATTTTTAAATGTTTAAAACATCAGAAAATGTCTAGGATTTTTTCTTTTTTTCCCTTTTTCTTTCCCTTTTTATTTTAGAGAGAAAGAGAGCATGAGTGGGGAAAAGGGGCAGAGGGGAAGAGAGAGAAAAATTGAAAGAGAGAGAGAATCTTAAGCAGGCTCCTCACCCAGCATAGACCTGACAAGGGACTCTATCTCAGGACTCTGGAATTCTGACCTGAGCTGAAATCAAGAGTTGGACACTCAACCAACTGAGCCACCCAGTCACTCCAACATAGAATTTTTTTTAACTAAAACTACCCTTCATATTCTGAATTTATTTGAATATAAACTTTTAATATAATTGGTTTCACTTAAATTTGTCAGATGATTTTGATTAAAATTCTTCCAATAAAGGAACCACTAGTATAAAAATGGTATTATTTAAAATAGCTCAATTTTAGCATTCTAACTTTAGTGAACAACAAAAAGTATTTTATAACCACAAAACAAACAAACAAACAAAGAAATTTGCACACTCTTCTTCTATTCCTTTTACATTTAGAAGAGGTTGATTTTTTAGTACCTAAGAAAAACTTCTAGAAATATATGATGATCCATATGTAAATCAGAGACTTAAAAATGTTGAACTAAAATGCTTTCACTGTATTAGAGTTTAGACTTCTCGAAAACAGGTTTTCTAATAACAAAATCTTCACATTGCCACCTCTTATGTTTGGCTCCTTCTCTTGACCCCACTCTGAGATCTTTGTTACTGATCTGAACTCTGTCTTCTTTGCTTTCTGCTGATTATTCTTTTTTGTTTGTTTGTTTACAACTGTCTATGAGTTTTTTTTCCTGAAAAGTAAATTAAAGCAGTATTAAATTACCAACATTCAGCACAAAAGTGACAAAATACTTGAAAACACACAACACCTAAAGCCACATTTAAGTAGACAGTGGGTTAAAGGTAACAGAATATGATACAGCTGTGGGATTTACTGTAATTGAGGTTAAATATTGACATGGTAGAAACTAATACATTGTTGAAATAAAAAATATCTACATTAACATATATGGTCTAGTAGATAACTACAAGAGCAGAAACAATAAAACAATCTTGTGGTACATATATGATATGCAGAACACTTCTCTCCACATGGAGGAAACTGCACAAGTTGCCCACAATCTTGTCCAAGTTGTCTGCTGATTATTCTTAACATAGACCTCAAATCTTGGCTTCCAACAGCAGGCTTCTGAACCGCAGCAACCCGAGATGGAGAGAGGGTGGAATGGGACTAGGGCTAACACATCTCCCCATCTCCCTTCCTACCCAGAGCCTCCCGTCACTCATTGTCATCAGATATATTATCCACCATTTGATGCACTAATTTCTACAAACAACAGTCTACTCATACGTAGTCTTGCAGTTCTAAAATTCATGAAACAATCAGAGAGGAGAGCAAATCTTCTCTCAAGAAGAAGACTTATCTCATCTTCCTGCACCTTTTTGAAAGACTAAAATCCTACCTGAATCTTCATCATCAAAGAAATAGGTTATTGGGCTTTTGGTATGTTCGACATTCATACTTGTGTTGAACTGAGTCAAGGCTAGGATGATTTCACTTCAAATTATCAGTGAAAGTCACCTAAAATGGGCCTGTTAATTAGTTTTAAGGATCACGTGTTTTTCTCTTGTGAATTGTGAGGTAGAAATGTGTTTAGCAAAATTTTCCCATGAAGACTAGGGCTATAGAGCCACCAGGAGTTTCCCCTAAGTGTAACAAAAAATAGGTAACAACAATAGAAATTGAAGGAATTTAAAAGAGACAGAATAGGGAAATAAGTAAAGTTTAAAGTTGGATGTTGAAGTCTGAGTGGAGGGGTGAACAGAGTGATTGCAGTTTAGAGACTCTATAGGAATTCATAAATACAGTGGGTCTTAGGGAAAATTGATATCATTAAAGGCACATAAAAACTATCACTCTTGGGGGATAAAAAGTAATTTTTTCTATATCATAATGGGTAGCCTAAAGTTGCTGCTTCCCACCCCCGGCCCCCAGTCTCTATATAAGGTGCAATGAACTGTCATAAAATGTAATCTACTTTTCTAATCACAGTTTGGGAAAGAAAAAAGACAAAACAGTTTCTGTAAAGAAATGATCTCATTAAAAGGTGGAAAAAAGAGCTGTTAAAATGTAAGGAAACTGCTCCCACTTTTATCCTCATCTATCAGATTTTATTAAGGTAGTGTGAAAAATAAATCGCTGCCTTATAATACAAAGCAAATTACAACCTATGGAGAAAAAGTAATGTGAAACACTTAAATACTGTAATCTCATTTTCATTATTCTCTTTCAGATTATCCAACCCTGTCTAATGTCAAAGGCATTGCATTGCGTAAAAGAAAACATGCAAAGGAAATAACTCTAAGTGGATTTCATTCCCCCTTCAATGGTCAGTTAAAAAAAAAATCTATCCTCTATTTTTACTATTTATTCTCTCTAAAAATCCATTAATTTTTTTTAAACCTTTTCTTTCTAGGAGAAGTAATCTATGCTGTCATGTGCATGACAGTCACCTGTGGAATCCTTCTCCTGGTTATGCTCAAGCTGAGGTAACTGGATACAACTAGGAAGGGAAGGGCTGGAACAGAATCAGCCTAGTTAAAGCACATTTCACAATGGCAGACTTTACAAAGGGCCTGAGAATGAAATCTTCTCTGTTAAGACATACTAAATCATTTTTTAATGTGGGAGAGGTCCATGGAAACAATACTCTAAGTCTTCACATGCAAGAGAAATGTGATCAGGGAGAATTTTTTTTATGTCGCATTTTATAAGCACATGTGCATTGTTCCCCCCAATTAAACTGTTATCAATCTTTTCCCTGGTTTTCCTACAAAATCCAAGTTGAACTTTGCTGCATTCCTTATTCAAATCATTTGCAGAATTGATCATCTTACAGAACGGAGCTGCTGTGTACTTCATACGGTTTATATTTACCTGAAGATTTCCTCTTCACTCTAATTTCTTATATGCTAATAAACATTATTCATGTTTTAATATACAATTATTAAAAGAGAGATTTAATGAAGCCTCCCAAGGTACCCGTAGAAAGACTTATTACTATTTCCTGACATTCATTCACTCTTTCCAAATCTGTTTCCTTGGCTGCCCTCACTGCTGGCATGCAGTACTGTTCCAGCAGCCATGCGAGACTTATATTAGAGATATATCAATCTCTAGGTTTCTAAATGTCCAAGGCCTAAAATGTTTCCACTTATTTAACATTGAAAAATAGATACAAAATGGTGTGCATTTGCTTACCTTTCATTTTAAAAACCTTCATATTTATTAATCAGTGATGTTCATTTTCTTATTCATTATACATGTGTGTGTATTTGCATATAATTTGAGTATCATGAAATGAAGAAATATATGTATGTTTGCATATATGAATATATATAGTGTATACACCCCCCCATACACACACATAAAGTACTTATCAATACGATTAGGCCTAGGGAAGAGCACTAGCAATAGACGTTTCTCCAATGGCATTCAGAGGAGGACTCAGTAAACTACCCAATGCATGTACATGTACTGCTCTTCCTTAAATCTTGCGTGTTAAGGCCTTGAAAACCAGGCAGATAACATGAAAGACCTTAGTGAAGAGGCATAGGGCAATACCAAGAGGTCAGGCATATGAGTCTATGTTCTGCCTAAAAATATTCAAATATATTTATTTTAAAATGTAACATCTACCTATTGGATCCCACTCCACTGAACCATTAATTGGTGCTTACCAACACCAGTACCCTAACAAATTTCTTTTCTCCAAGGACTTAAAGGCTGTATTTATATGGGAAGATGCTTCCTTGGGCTCCAAGATACAGTTTAAAGGCCAAATAATTAGAAGAATTTTCGAAGGGGGAAAATGGCATTTATTAAACTTAACTTTATTGGTTCAAAATACTTGAGAGCACTGTTCAATTACTGGGCCTACCTAGACATTCCATTGCAGACATATTGTTCAGAGAGACACAGATGGTTTTCTAGCCTGGCAAAAATCTTATCTTAATGGTTCTGAACCTTTATTTCTTAGACAAACCTAGTATATAAAGTTCATATCTACCACATAGACCAATGAGTTTTTACAGATTACTGTCGTGCCATAGATAAATAAGGTGTTGCCTAGTGAAATTCCCTGTGTGTTGGCTGTAAGTTCATCTTCTTTCTCATTTGCATAGAAAGGCCTCTCCCTTGATTGCATGACAGTGGGGATGTTTTAGACAAAAATCTTGAATTTAATGTGTATTTTAAGGCAAATCATTCATACTCAAGTATACCACATTGAGTTACAAATTATTTTCTGTACAATTTAAAATTGATTCTTAACCCTTAATCTGAAAGATCCAGAAAGTAAATGATCTAGGGTTAAGTAAATGACAAAATTATAAGCCATCATGGAAAGAACATAGCAAACAAAAGCATCAGTAATAACAGAACTCATGTTACCCTACATCTGGAGATGACTGGTGCCTCTTTAATGAAAGAAGGCTGAGAACCACTTCAGGCGTTGTTCACTCTCCTGGTGGTCAGGTTTAATCCACGTAAATACCTTCTGCAATATAGGTTAGCACTTTTACATTTGTTTCATATTATGCAAAATTAAAACAACCCTAAACCTTCAGAAAAATTCTCAGAGAAACCAATGATTTAAAACTTAAATATTACATAAAGATAAGCAATTTGAAACTTAAATGTGACTTAAAAGAGTCTTTTAAAAAATGATTCCTTGGCAATCACAGTTAAATGCATGATGCTTCTTAGAAAAACCATAGAATATTTAACCATTGGGACTTTACATTCAGAAACTTAATTATATTTTTCTCTCCGGGCATAGAATCCATCCAAAAATGTAAGTACATAGAAGCTCATTTATAAAATCATGAAAATGGCCTGTTGTTAACGTTTACTTTTACTTTTATATAGAACTTCCAGAATATCACGTCAAACAAGAGATCATTCACCAGTCCAAATACTAGAGGGCTTATGATTCATTAAGAGTCACAGATCATTAACAATCACTTTCTTTACAGGAAGTCTTCATTGCCAGTCAACAGAATATCCTATCTGCCATCAATAAGGAAAATGTGAAGAAGGATCTAATGATACTAGATCGTTAAGTATAATAATATAAGAAATTGTAATATGGCATGATGCTAGATTTACTTTTATCTTAAGAAAACATTGGAGTCAAAATGTATGGTAGCATCTTTTATGACATTGGTAGAAAATTAAAGTCTCCCTTGAAGGCAAAATGTGTTATCCCAAGTTACAGTCTGCATGATTTGTTTCATGATAAATTTGAATCCATATACTAGTAATTATTTGCATCAAAATACAATATATTATGGTTAGCAGGGTTTTTTTTTCTGATTAATTTTACAGATTCCCATTGGCTTGCCAAAAGGAAAGTGCTAATAGATATATCCAGTATAATTTGTTATTTGTGTATTATTACTAATTTTCACATCACAGATCATAGTATCTTTGTCTTTTGTAACTTAAATACTGTTGAATTTCACTTTTTTAACTTGATATCTTTATTTCATACCTACAAAAATGTAGAGCAACACATTGCCTGAAAAAAAAATCAATGTGCATTTTAATAATGACATACCTCATTTTATTTTTTTCTGTGTTAATTAGGATGAACTTCTGAGGTAATAAAATAATACTATAATTGTTATATTCTATATTGTTTCTATACATTACTTGTGGCCTGATTTGACACCAGAGTGCAATTGTGATTAGAAAATTGTGAAAAAGGTGTTTGTTAGTTTAGTTGTTGGTACATATATGTTTTTCAGCTGCCTGCAATCACATAATACCCACTGCTATAAATGAATAGGAGGTTTCATTATCTACAGTGGCACAAAGACACAAATATTCAATAATCTGAGCATAGTGATAAATAGTGATATATTCACACTTAAAGGTCAAATATTTTTCTGTTTGGTCCCATATCTATTGCTATGTTTCTATTGTTTACTCTGCTTCAGATTAAATAGTCTATATTAAATTAAATTTGAAGTTAACATTTGGCTGTAATTACTCAAAGTACCTGAACAAAGCTATCCTTTATCTTTAAAAACAGGCAAGAATGATTTGGTGAGTCACAAATCTCCCTCAAGGAGTTCTACATATTGCAGGATCTTTGAGCTCTCTACGTTATCTGAAGAGAATGTAGGCACTTCTCTTTTCCTCACTCCCTGCCATTTAACATGGGCTTGCTATATTAACATGGGCAGAAACATAAACTGTTTCTGGAAAACTGAAAAAAAAGTCAAGTTGCTTTTAGAAATATGTTCGTGTACAGCAGAGAAGGTGAGGACCATGTGACATAGATGATGCCCTTTCAAAAGAGAATCCTGTCTCCTAGACCAGCAAGATGGACAGGCCACTGGGGGCAGAGTTGCAGGACTAGGAATCCACATGCAGCATTTGGAGAACTTTAAAGAATCAGCTGTCTCTTGACAGGGAGTCCAAATTGAGAAAATATGGAACATAAAACTGACAAACACCATGGCTGAGACACAAAAGGTCCTTAAACATGTGGCTAAGAAGTCAAGATACTATAAATGTGGCTTTCAGGCCCCTGCAGTGCATGGCCCGCAAACCACCCCCATCTTTCATTCCTCTGTCCTCTAGAAAGCCTTTCCCTGCTGCCTTTTCCTGTTCTGTAGTTAGGTGCTCCTGCTCAGTGCTTCCCTCCTTTTAGACTACTATGTCTTACTGCAATTTATATTTCATTATTGTTTTTCTTAGTAAATTGTAAAACATCTGTTGACTCATCTCTGATGTCCCTTTCTTTACACATGTTAATAAAAACTGTTTAATGAATGAGTTGGAAAACTATAAAGTACCACAAAATAATTTGAAATAAGGGAGGGACATCCAATATATGAATGAGAATAGACGGGCAGGCAGAAATGTAAGTGATGGACAGAAGATAGCAAACAGGCGTGTGAAACAGTCTGTTAAAAATTCACTACAGTGTTGAGCTAATAAATATCAAAAACCCTGGGCACCTGAGTGGCTCAGTCAGTTGAATGGTTGAATGTCCGACTTCAGCTCAGTTCATGATCTCATGGTTCATGAGTTCGAGCCCCATGTCAGGCTCTATGCTAGGAGTTTAGAGCCTGGAGCTTGTTTCAGATTCTGTGTCTCCCTCTCTCTCTCTGCCCCTCCACTACTTATGCTTTATCTCTCTATCTCTCTCTCTCTCAAGAAAAAAAAAAGACATTAAAAACCTTAGAAATACATATTGAAAATCTGCATTAATCCATGTGTTCAACACTTATTTCCTGGACATGCATTTTATACCAGCACTGTACTAGGCACTGGAGATAGATTTCTGAACAAAGTCTTCTTGGAAACTTGAAAAGCATACAAATAAAGACAGTAATTTGTCACAGTGCTCTGTACTACTAAGAAATGATAGGCTAGGGTGTCCACAGAGTGATGTTAAAGAGAAGTAGTGGTGACAGGAGAGAGTAGCATGTTCGTAAATATTTCATAAGTAGAATGGATAGAAATCTGGGATTCAATGTTTTCAGAAAATAACATTGTAAAGATCATGGAAGATTAAGAGTAGACCTCTGACTTGTGCCATTAGATAAACTATGGCACTATTTAGAAAATCAGTTTGCATGGGGAAGGGTGAACTTGGAATGGGAAAAGGCAGTATGCCACTTACCTTCAGATCTGTTCCCATCTTTGTTCGCCTTGGATATACACCATGTGGCTGACCAGTATGAAATACAGGTTCTTTTGTTTTCAAGCTTCCAGTGGGGTTGAGACAATAGCGAGAAGATGGGAGGAGATATTCCCTTGGATCCCTCCATGAGAGCCCATCCCTCCTTTGACAGAATGTCACTGTTTCTGTCAGTGTGACTTTTTCTATATGAATCTCTCCTTCTGGGTTCCAGACACATTTCTTTTTCCCTTCAACACTAGTTGTATTAATGACTAACTCAGCTGTTACCAGCCTTGAGTTCCTGAGTTACTGGATTACCCCTTGTGGTGTTCTACAACTACTGTTCCACAACTACACTTATGTACAGACTCCCTAAATTAATTGCTCTTAGAGTCAGCCAGTTTTAGATAACTTGGAATTTGTACTAATTTAAATATACTATTTGTTTCCTTTTTGGTCCCTGAATAATGATCCTGGTAATTACTACAGGTTTGGACCATTGGCTGCAACACCAGTGGGATATCCACGTGGAGATATCTAGTAGCCAACCAGAAAATATGGCTGTAGTACTGCTAAATGAGATCTGAGCTAGATCCATTGAATTTAGGGTTTTCTAGTCTCTTCCTTACATCTCTCTCTCCCCAGATAAGAAAGCGAGTTTACCACCAGATGTTGCTTGTGATTTCTGGGGAAAAAAATATTGGGAGAAGGGTTGCCAAACCACAGACTTCTCAGAAGAATTCAAATCTTGAAAGTCCTTCTAGTAGTCTGGCTATTCCAACTGTAAGTTTTTGTGCCTCTAGCTCCTTCTACATACTTACCCACAGCCTTTTTCTCACCAGAATTGTGTGCATAAAATCGTACAGGTGTTCCAGGCTCAAGGCATCTGCAGAGTGGAACCAGGTGAAAGTCAGCAAGGTGAATCAGAAAAGCTTGCTGGGAAGGGATTTAAGGCAGAAGGAAGGAATTTGTAGTTGCTCTGAAGGTGGGGTCATATATATTTCTACTTCTGATTTCCCTGTGAGAGTTCTGAGAACATTTTGTGGGACTTATTAAAACATGCATCCCTTTTGTTGCTACGTACAGTGAAATGAAGATAATTTAAAGAGTAAATGAAAGTTTATTTTTACTTTTAAAGAACAAAATTGTGAGCTCTACAGCCCAAGAATAAAATCTAAGAAACCAGTGGTCAAATGACAGCACCACTGCTTTAAGGTCTTGCCAGGTTAGTATGTACATTTGGTGCACAACCACTACTATTTTTACGTGTCTTTGTCTAGTATTTCACACTGTGCTCCTCCTTAAAACTTTGAGATGAGTACTAGGTTGCAGTCATTTACTACACTTGAGTTTCTCAGGTTACTCCGTCAGTGCTGCTTTGAGACTTCACTGTTTCTTCAGACCATACTGGTTGCACTCGGAAACTTACGGTGGTAGAAGGGATGTTTCCAAAGATTCTCTGCACAGTCACGTCAGTTTCAAAAATATATATATATATTTTTTGCTTTATCACACTTGATAAAGCTTGAAACTGGAATTTCTCCAGCTAGTACATATAATTATGTCAATTTGTCTGTTAATCTATGAAAAATGTTAACTATCCATTTTGAGCGTAATGGACTATTTGCTATATGCATATAACTTGAATTTTACCAGAGACAACAGGGACAATTAGGTAGAATATTTTTCTAAATTCTTTATGTCTAGGAAAAAAAAAGAAAGAAAAGAAACAAAAAAACACCACAGTTATAAATTTAAAACAGCCATCTTTAGGGTACAATTCTTCACTTGCAAGCCTAGAGTTTGTTGTGAATATATGTTTACAATATTAATTAGGGAGTTTTTAATTTATAGTTTAATATTCTATGTGTGTTTTTATGAAGTCATTTTCTCTTTTCTTAAAGATTTGATTTTCTTTATGTAATTCTTTAATATTTTTAACACAAATATTTTATTTCATACAGAAAGAAGTTCTTTTTTTAATGTTTTTATTTATTTCTGAGAGAGATAGAGATAGCATGAGCAGGGGCGGGTCAGAGAGAGAGGGAGATACAGAATCTGACGCAGGCTGCAGGCTCTGAGCTAGCCATCAGCACAGAGCCCGACATGGGGCTCAAACCCACAAACCATGAGATCATGACCTGAGCTAAGTCGGATGCTTAATTGACTGAGACACCCAGGCACCCTAGAAAGAAGTTATTAAAAAGGGTTGTGAAAGATGCATTTCCATGATATTTAAAACATTATTTTCATAAAATACTATTGAAAAAAAAAAGGATGCCTCTGTATTTAGGATGGCTAAATAAAATACTTTGAGACTTTACTAAATTTTCTGTTATGCTGCATAATTGTCTGGCTTTGCAGAAATATTTTAAAAGGTGAATATATTTTTGTTGAAAGCTTACATTTATTATATATGATTTTTGAAAGAGAGAGCACACATGAGCAGGGGAAGGGCAGAGGGTGAGAGAATCAATATTAAGTAGGTTTCATGCCCATGCTATGTGCCCTACAGGAGGCTTGTTCTCCCCACCTTGAGATCATGACCTGACTCAAAATCAAAAGTCGGATGTTTAACCAACTGAGTCACCCAGGTACCCCAATCTTTATTATATTGAATATTTTGAAACAAACCTAATTGGTGCCTTCTACCTGGAAATTCTAATTTAGTGAGTTTTGAAGGTAATGTGCCTCCTAAGAATAGTGAAGTCATCATAAGGGCATTGTGAACGTAAAGAAGTAGCTATAGAATTAGTCCTCAAGGAAATACACACAAACATCAAGTATCTATGATGGACAAGTGAGTTAATCTTGGTTTTGGTAGAAATGTAAGTCACTGAGATCTAGAAATGATGTTATCGACTTGGTGGAGACAGAGCCCAATGACAGTGGAGTGAAGAGAGATAAGTGAGGATACGAAGACAGTGAACATGGGCCAATGTTAGAAGTTTTGCTCCGAAAGCGTTACAATGGAGGTGTGTATGTGGAGTTTCTGTCAGTGTGAGGGCATCAATTGATAAGTAAGAGGGATAGATAGGAGAAGGAAGAGAGATTGTAACAGGGTTATTTTGGAGAATGGATATATTTATTAGGGAAACACTGTAGAGGCAACATTTCTAAGCTTATCTTGATTCAAATCCTTGTTGGCCCTTGTTTGGGTCAAATTACTTAAATTCTGATGTTTTGGTTCCCTCCACTTTGAAATAAAGTTAATAGAATTTACCTTAGAAGGTTTTGAAATGAATAAATTTTAATAAGTATATAAATCCATTGTGACTGCTTGGCATATGCTAAGAAGTGTATGTGGGCTTTCTACTATATAATAACTTAAATCACCTGGCATGATATTTTTGGTCATAAAATATATATTTCAAAGTTGGGTGATTTTTGCCATCAACTAATCAAGTATAAAAAACTGAATTTTACCACAATTGAATTTTTGCAGGTAAGTTGAATGAAGGGAAGAAGGGGAGGGTAACTTAATTAAAAATTAGTTGAACCATTTTGGCAATGACTAAGAAGACCCAAAATAGTTTATAGACAGGGTCAAAGCTTTGTGGTCTCAGTGGAGATGAATAGTTGTTGGGTGTAATTGCTGGTACAAGAGAGATAGAAAAATGAGATCTGAATCCACTTCACAAGTTATAGTTAATAGGACCTTGAGGGCGTCAGCCTGAGTTGAAGGAGACATTAAGGAAAAGGTATTAAAAATGAGGCTCACAAAGACTAAAATGTCAGGTATTAGGTAGTCAACAGGCCACCCAAAGGATGTTAGCATCACCAAAGACTAGCAATGGGGGGTGGGGGGTGGGGAAGTGAGCCAGGCCCTGGAATCTTCATGAGTAACAGGGAATCAAGAGACTAGTAAATGACAAAAAGACTCTGGATAATACCTGAAAGAATTAGATCATGGGTAACTAAATTTGATGATACTCTCTTCAAAGATTTGGGGGTATTTTGAAGCAGCAACAAGGAGAAACATTTTGGAAGAAGAAAGTAAAACCCAACCTCTAGGTCCAGAAATGTATGAGTTATGGCAGGAAACTGCCTAAAATCCACAGGATGTGGTTCACAGGCAATAGTTGCATGGATCCAATGCAGTGATTCTTAAATTCAGTTCTCATCATGGAGGGCTTATGAAACATGGCTTTCTGGGCTTCATCCCTGAGTTTCTGCTTAATTGATCTGAGGTGAGGTGAGAATTTGCATTTCTAACAGGTTCCCAGGTGATGCTGCCATTGCTGGTCTGAAGGTCATACTTAGAGAAACACTGATCTAGTGGCCTTATGTTCTCCTCACCTGGGAGATTTTAGACTTACTCAATATTCATGCTCCTTCCTTCTAGATTTAACTGATGTGACATAGTCCAGAGCATGAGTATGAATCTGCTGTGATGATTATAATATCCAGCCCATGATTTATAATCATTGGAGAGCAAGGAGGAAGTAACAGGTGGAAGCTAACGATGAGTTTCTTGAGGACTGATTGTGATCCCTGAAGCCCAGTAGAAGGATATGGAAGATCAAGATGGAATGAATGGTGGGATCCTACTTGGAAATGATCAGAGTGAAGGAAAACACAAAACAATGGATGATCTGGGCAGTTTGGCCTTAAATAGCTGGTGGGACTGTCCTGGAAATTACCAGGCACAAAGAGAATGCAGATTGTGTAGTGACATATTGCAAGCCTGAAAAGTTATGGCAGTCGGCAAACCCAAGGGGACTACTCTTGCCCCTATCTGGAGAGACTGTTAGATATAAAACATTCTTTCCCACTGTGGAGGAGAAAAGTTATCAAGGGAATAGGAGAAACAGCCAGTGTCCCAAGACTCTGAACACTGTGATCTTGTATGTGTTGAGAAATGACTGGTGTAATTTATTATTCCTAGCACTGAAAGGGAGTCCAGAAACTAGGAATAGACAATGATCTGATTCCCTGCTGCCCTATGGTTGGATATAATGAATTTGTTCAGCAGAAAAAACAACAAAGTATTGATATGCTTACCTCACCAAGCATTTCTAAACTCTGACTACAGGGGAGAACTTGTTCTTCTGAACTGGTAGTAAGTACTTCTATATATAAAAATGTTAAAGTTTTGGTTAAAATAGAAACCTAGATCCTGTTTCCATAATGCCTTCTTGAGATTAATGTATTAGCTCCTTTGCTCATAAACATGCCTGTCCCTCCAATCTGTCCATGTTACTCCCTACTTCTCCATATATTACTTAAAACATCTAAATGGCTTCTCCTAGCTCTTAGTAAATTTCTTAACATAGCCCTAAAGAAATTATTACTAGAACTTAGTGGTGGAAAGCATAGTCCCCAGAGCAAGACTTCCTGGTGTGGAAGTGCATCATTCTATTCCAATTAACTCGGAGCTTAGGAAACTTACTTGAACTCTCCATGCCTCCATTGCTTATCTATAATTAAGGAATTGTTAAGTATTTCCTTCATAGAGTGGTTAAGATTGAATTACTTGATACATATAAATTAAGAGTGTTGGCAAGTAACAGGAGCTCAATAAATGTTAGCTATTATTTTTTACTGGCAATCCCTATGTGAAGACCTACCTATCTCCCCCAGGCTAACATCTTATGACCTTTACACTCATTCACACTTTGTGTTCCAGCTGCAAAATTTTTGTTTTCATCCCTTTCAATTGAGAAGCTCTTTATTCTTACCACTAGACCTTTATGTCACCACTACCATTCATCTTCCTCCCCTCTTCACCAAGGTAACTCCCACGCAATGTGCAGATTTGGGATAGCTGCTTCCTTGGAAGTTGTCGCTGGCCTCTCTGACTAGCTTGGCAAACTCTTTGATAGTACTGTATACCTCTTATGTGTAGCCATCACTACATTTGTGGTCATATATTTGTGTAATATTTGATCAGTTTTCTTCTTCTCTGTAGCTTCAACCTGCTTGAGGCCATAGACCAGTTTTGTTGTTTTCTTCTCACCAGTACATCAGCAATGTCTTGTGTAGTTCCTGCTAGTTAGGTAAATGCATGCTTTTGGGTTTTTTTGTTTGTTTGTTTTGTTTTTTTTCTTTAAATAGTTATTGTCAAATTGGTTTATATATAACACCCAGTGCTCATCCCAACAAGTGCCCTCCTCCATGCCCATCACTCCCCTACCTTTCCCCTACCCCGCCTCAGCCCTCAGTTTGTTCTCAGCATTCAAGAGTCTCTCATGGTTTCCCTCCCTCCCTCTTCCCAACTATTTTTCCCCTTATTCTCCCACTTTGTTCTCCATTAAGTTCCTCCTATACGTGCAAACATATGGTATCTGTCCTTCTCTGCCTGACTTATTTCACTCAGAATAACACCCTCTAGTTCCATCCATGTTGCTACACATGGCCAGATTTCATTATTTCTCATTGCCATGTAGTATTCCATTGTATAGATAAACCACATCTTCTTGATCCATTCACCAGTGATGGACACTTAGGCTCTTTCCATATTTTGGCTATTGTTGAGAGTGCTGATATGAACCTTGGGGTCCATGTGCCCCTATGCATCAGCACTCCTGTATCCCTTGGGTAAATTCCTACCAGTGTTACTGCTGGGTCATAGGGAAGTTCTACTGTTAATTTTTTGAGGAACCTCCACACTGTTTTCCAGAGGGGCTGCACCAGCTTACATTCCCACCAACAGTGTAGGAGGGTGCCCATTTCTCCACATCCTCGCCAGCATCTAGAGTTCTCTGATTTGCTCATTTTAGCCACTCTGACCAGCGTGAAGTGGTATCTCAGTGTGGGTTTGATTTGTATTTCCCTGATGAGGAGGGACGCTGAGCATCAGTGTCCCTAAATGCATGGTTTTTGAATGAATACGAAAGGACATTTAGAAAAGTACAATTCCTAAAAATAAGTGAGTTTGAGTTAAATTCTTTATGTAATAGACTTATACTAAGAATTAATCATGCTATCCTAACAAAGGCAAGAATAAACAAGTGGACCATATCAAATTAAAAAAAAAAAAACCTCTGAAAAGAAAAATGAAACAACAAAATAAGAAGGTAATATACAAAATGAGATAAACTATTTTGCAAAGCAAAAGCTTTGCAGCTAGAATGCAAATCCTGTCTGATAAGGAGTTCGTATCCAAAATGTATAAAGAACTCCAACAACTAAATAACAACACCAAATTGCAGTTTTAAAGAATAGGCAAAGTGAATAGACATTTTTTATCTTTATAAAAATGGCCAAAAGAGACCTGAAAAGATGTTCAACATTCCTAATCATCAGGGAAATGCAAATCAAAAGTACAATGAGATATCACCTCCTACCTGTTAGAATGACTGTTAGCAAAAATAACAAGAGCTAAGTCTTGTAATGAAAGTAGGCAAAAGGGAACACTTGTGTGCTGGGATTATTCACTGGTATAGCCACTATTGAAAATAGCATGGAGTTTCCTTGAGAAATTGAATACAATCTACCATATGATGCAGAATTCCCACTTCTGGGTATCTATCCAAAGGAAATAAAACCAGAATCTTGAAGATCTGTCTGCACTTGCATGTTCATTGCAGCACAATAGCCAAGTTAAGGAAACAGTGTAAGAGCCTATCTATGGATGATTGGATAAAGAAGATATACATACATAAATACATACATACATACACACATACACACAATGGAATATTCCATGAGTAGTAAGGGAATCCTGCCATTTGCAACAGCATGGATGGAACTTGAGGGCATAATGTTAAGTGAAGTTTTGACAAACGCTGCGTAGTATTCTATGTGGAATCTAAAAGAGCTAAACTCCTAAGAACAGCAGAATGGTGGTTGCCACAGACTAGAATCTAGAGGAAATGAAGAGAGGTTGGTCAAAATGTAAAACCTTCCATTCATAAGATGAATCAGTTCTGGAGATGTACAGCATAGTGATTATCGTTACCAATACTGTAATAGTATTTATAATTATAGTTAATCTATAAACTTCAGATATACAACATAGTGATTCAACAATTACATATTAATTGATCATATAAGCATGGGTTATTTTCTGGGCTCTATTCTGTTCCACTGATCTAGGTGTCCATTTTTGGGCTGGGATCATACTACTTTGATTACCATAACTTTGTAGTGTAGCCTGAAATTAAGGACTGCAATATCTCCAGGTTTGTTCTTCAGATTGCTTTGGCTATTCAGGGTCTTTTGTGGTTCCATAAAAATCTTAGTGTTAGTCATTTACAAAATACTATTGGTATTTTGATAGGGATTGTATTGACTCTATAAATTACTGTGAATAATATGGACATTTTAACACTTTTCTTCCAATTCATGAGCATGATCTATCTTTCCATTTATTGATGGGATCTTCAGTTTCCTTAATCAGCATCTTAGAGTTTCTAGATTACATATCTTTCACCTTTCGGTTGAATTTATTCCTTGGTGTTTTATTCTTTTTGATGGAATTGTCAATAAGATTGCTTTCTTAATTTCTCTTTCCAATAGTCTGTTAGTAGTTTCTGGAAATGCAGCAGATTTTGGGTTGCTATAGCCTATAATTTTACAGAATTAATTCATTAGTTTTAACAGCTTTTGCTAAAGTTTTCAGAGTTTAATCCCTGTATGTTGTTATGTGCAAATAGTGACAGTTTTACTACTTTATCAATTTCAATACAGTTTATTTCTGTGTCCAATTACTGTGACTAGGATTTCTAGAACTGTGATGAATAAAATTGGTAAGAGTGGGCATCCTTGTATTTTTTCTGATCTGGAAAGATTTCAACATTTCACCATTGAGTATATTAGCTGTAGGTTTGTCATATATGGCCTTTATTATGTTGAGGTATGTTCCCTTATATACCCTGTCTGAGAGTTTTTGTCATAAATAGTTCCCTAATATTATCAAATGTTTTTTCTCCTATTGAAATAATAAGGTTTTTAACTCTGATTTTGTTAGTATGGTAATCATGTTGGTTGATTTGCATATGTTGATCTATCTTGTATCCTCAGCATAAATCCCACTTGATTGTGAATTATCTTTTAATGTATTGTTAAATTAGGTTGAGGATTTTTATCTGTTAATCAGTGATATTGGCCTGTAATTTTCTGGAGGGGGGTGGGTAGTGTCTTCATCTGGTTTTGGTATCAGGTTAATGCTGGTCTTGTAAAATGAATTTGGGAATTTTGCTGCCTCTAATTTTTTGTAATAGTTTGAGAAGGATAGATATTAACTCTTCAAATGTTTGGAAAAATTATCTGTGAAGCTGTTTGGTTCTAGACTTCTATTTTTATGGGAGTTTTGTGATTACCAACACAATTTTGTGACTAACTGGTCTGCTCAAATTTTATTTATTCTGGAAGATTTATTTATTCAGTCTTGGAAGATTATGTGATTCTAGGAATTTATGTCTTCTAGGTTGTCCAAAATCTTGGCATATTTTTTTTAGTCTCTTAAAATCCTTTGTATTTATTTGATTTCATTTGTGATTTCTTCTCTTTCCTAATTTTGAGTGCTCTTTTTCTTGAAATCTGGCTGATGTTTTATTAGTGTCATGAATCTTCTCAATCTAAGTTTTTCAAAGAATCATATCTTAGTCTCATTTATCTTTTCTAACTGTTTTTGTCTCTTTTTCTTTTGTTTCTCCTCTAATCTTTATTTCCTTCTCACTTTTGGCGTTTTTTGTTCCTCTACCTCCTTTGTGTGTAAGGTTAGTTTTTTTGATATTTTTCTTTCTTGAGGTAGGTCTGTATCCCTCTATGCTTCCTCTTATAACTGCTTTTGTTGTATTAAAGGTTTCTAAACTATTTTTCCATCTTTGCCACCAGGTATATTTTATTTTTCCTCTTTGGTTTTTTTTCATTGACATATTGGTTGCTTAATAGACTATGGTTTAACCTCCACCACTTTGTGGGTTTTTTCTAGTTTTCTTTTTATAACTGACTGCTAGTTTCATGCCATTGTGGTCAGAAAAGATATTTAATATGATAAGTATAATCATACCATTGAGACTCATTTTGTGACTTAGCATATACTGCATCTTGGAGAATGTTCCATGTGTACTTAAATTGTGTGCATTCTGTTTCGGTATGGAATGTTCTGTATCTGTTAAGGCCTTCTAATGTGTCATTCAGAGCTGCCATACCCTTACTAATTTCTGTCTGATATATCCACTGATGTAAGTCTGGGTATTAAATTCCCCTAGTATTATATTACTGTCAATGTCTCCCTTTATATCCATGTTTCCTTTATATAATAGGTGCTTTTATGTTGGGTGAACAGATACTTAAATTTTTATTTTATTTTATTTTATTTTATTTTGGATGGATCCTTTCATCATTATGTAATGGCCTTCTTTGGCTCTTGTTACAGTGATTGGTTTTTTTTTTTTTTTTAATTATTTAAATTCAAGTTAGTTAACATACAGTGTAGTATTGGTTTCAGGAGCAGATCTCCCAGTAATTCATCACTTACATATAACACTCAGTGTTAATCTCAAAAAGTGCCCTCCTTAATGCCCATCACCCATTTAGCCCATTTCCCCACCCATCATCCCTCCAGCAACCCTCAGTTTGTGTTCTATTTTTAAGTTTTTTATGGTCTGTCAGCCTCTTTGTTTTTATTTTATTTTCCTTCCCTTGCCCTATGTTCATCTTTTGTGTTTTTTAAATTCCATATGTAAGTGAAACCATATGATACTTGTCTTTGACTGACTGACTTAGCTTAGCATAATATACTCTGGTTTCATTCACAGTGTTGAAAATGGCAAGATTCCATACTTCTTGATCACCAAGTAATATTCTAGTGTGTGTGTGTGTGTGTGTGTGTGTGTGTGTGTGTGTGTGTGTACCACATCTTTACCCATTTAGCAGTTGATGGACATTTGGGCTCTTAACATAATTTTGCTATTACTCATAATACTTCTATAAACATTGGGGTGCATGTGCCCCTTTAAATTAGCATTTTTGTATCCTTTGGATAATACCTAGTAGTGCAATTTCTAAGTTGTAGGGTACTAGTGCAGCCACTCTGGAAAACCAAATGGAGGTTCCTCAAAAAAGTAAAAATAGAAGGGTGCCTGAGTGGCTCAGTCGGTTAAGTGTCCAACTTCAGCTCAGGTCATGATCTCATGATTCATGGGTTCAAGCCCCGTGTCGGGCTCTGTGCTGACAGCTAGCTCAGAACCTGGAGCCTGTTTCAGATTATGGCTCTCCTCCACCCCTCTGACCCTCCCCTGCTCACGCTGTCTCTCTCTCTCAGAAATAAAAAACATTTAAAAATATTTTTTAAAAATTAAAAACAGAACTACAGTCTTGAGTCTTTATTTTAAGGTCTATTTTGTTTGATCTAGGTATTACTAACCTGGCATTATATATATATAATGTGTATATATACATACATATATAGTATTTTATAAATTTTATATAATATAATATATACAAATATAAAATATAATATAAAATATATATTAGGTCCGAAAGAATTCTCTTGTAGGCAGCATATAGATGAGTCTTTTTCTTTCTTCTTTTTTTTTTTTTTTAATATTTTTATTTATTTCTAGGAGAGAGAGAGAGACAGCGTGAGCAGGGGAGGGTCAGAGAGAGAGGGAGTCACAGACTGAAACAGGCTCCAGGCTCTGAGCTGGCAGTCAGCACAGAGCCCGTCGCGGGGCTCGAACCCACGAACAGCGAGATCATGACCTAAGCGAAAGTCGGACGCTTAACCGACTAAGCCACCCAGGCGCCCCGAGTCTTTTTCTTCTTAATTCCATTCTGTCACCCTTTATTTTTTTTTTATAGAGGTACTTAGACCATTTACATTTAATTATTGATAGGTATGTACTTACTATCATTTTGTTATTTCTTTTCTAGTTGTTTTTTTAGTTCTTCTGTTAGTTTCTCCTTCTCTTGATCTCTTCCCTTGTGGTCTGATGACTTTCTTAATATTATGCTTGGATTCCTGTCTCGTGTTTGTGGATCTATTATAGGTTTTTGGTTTTTGGTTACCAAAAGGCTCATAGATAATATGCTACATATAGCAGTCTATATTAAAGTGATGGTTACTTAAATTTGAATACATTCTAAAAGCTCTACATTTTTATCCTCCTCTGCATTTTATGTATGTGATGTCATATATAGATTATTTATATATATTTAATATTTTAATATATTATACATATTTATATAATAAAATATTTTTATTTTGATACTTTTGACTAGTTTTGGTAGATATAATTTTTACTTTTATCTTTTAACCTTCATACCCAATTTATAAATGATTGATCTACTACCTGTACTGTATGCTTGCTTTTACCAGTGAAATTTTTTCCTTCCATAATTTTCTTAATTTAAGCTATGGCCCTTTTCACTTAAATTCTCTTAATACTTAAGACCAGTTTAGTGGTGACGAACTCCTTTAACTTTCATTTTGGCAACTCTTTATCATCTCTTCTATTCTGAAGGATAACTTTGCCAAGTAGAGTACTCTTGATTGTGGTTTTGATCTTCTTTTTCCTTTTTACTCTTTGAATATATCCTGCCACTCCCTGCTGGCCTATATAGTTTCTGCTGAAAAACTACCCAATAGTTACATGGGGTTCCTTTGTATGTAACGATTTGCTTGTAGTTTTTGTTTGTTTGTTTGAGAGACCGAGAGAGACCGAGACTGAGAGAGACCGAAGGAGAGGGAGAGAGACTAAGGGAGAGGGAGAGAAACCAAGAGAGAGACTGTGTGTGTGTGTGAATTCTATGAATTGGGTCCATCCTGTTCAATTCTAGATGCTTTCTGGACATGATGTCTGTTTGTTTTCCCAGGATAAGAAGTTTTTCAGCTATTTTTTAAAGTTTATTTTTATTTGAGAGAGACTGAGACAGGGTGAATAGGGAATGGCAAAGAGAAAGAGGGAGAGTGAGGAAGAGAGAAAGAATCCCAAGCAGGCTCCACTCTGTCAGTGCAGAGCCCGACATGGAACTTAAACCCATGACTGTGAGATCATGACTTAAATGGAAACCACGAGCCAGATGCTTAACCAACTATGCCACCCAGGTGCCCCTTAGTTACGTCTTAGACAAGTTTTCTATTCCTTTATGTCTCTTCTCCTCAGGAGACTTCTGTAACACAAATGTTTGTATGCTTGGGGTTGTCACAGATGTCTCTGAAACTATCCTCATTTCCCCCCCTGCTTGTTGTTGAGCTTGAGTGCTTTCTACTACCCTGTTTTCTATGTCATTGATCCATTCTTCAATTTCTAATCCTCTGTTGATCCCCCCTAGTGTAGTTTACATTTCAGTTCCTATATTGTTTACCTTTGGTTCCTTTTCATATTTTCTATCTCTATGTTGAATTTCTCACTGAGTTCATCTACTCTTCTCTCAAGGTCAGTGAGCATCATGAGGACTATTACTTAAAACTCTTTATCAAGTGAATTGCTTGTCTCCTTTATTTAGCTCTTTTTCTGGGGTTTTGTTTTGTTCTTTTGTTTGGATCACAATCCTTTTTCTCCTCAGGTTGTTTGACCCTGTGTTTGTCACTATGTTTTAGGTAGTTCAGCTGTATCTGCTGGTCTTGAAAGTAATGGCCTTAGGTAGAAGGCATCATGTGGGGTCCAGTAATAAATTCCCCCTGGTCACCAGAACCAGATGCTCCAGGGGTAGTCCTGTGTGGGCTGCATGTGCCCTCTTGTGGTGAGGCTATGACTGCCATGGCCATTAGCCTGGCTGTCCAGAAAGACCAGCTCTTATTGCCTTCGGTGCATTGCTGAGCAGGGCTTGTCTGGTTGCAGTCTTTGTGGGTGTGCGGGTGGGGCCCCCATCCCTCCTCCACTAGGCAGAAATACTCCAAGTAATCTGGGGGTGGGGTGGTGCCGGTTCTAGTGACTGCTGCTGGCCAAGTGTGGTGGGGCAGTAGTAGCTCTAGGGCATGCTGGTCCCAACTGAGGCTACTTACTGGGTGTGCCAGAGTAAGAGGTGCTTTAGAGAGTCACTTTGTTGTAAAGGTGGGTTGGGTAGAGTGGGACCTCAGAGGAACACTGGGCTAGGCAAATATTGCTAACAACATAGGTGGTGTCAAAACAGGTTGCCATAAATGTCAAGTTAGCGAGGCTACAAGAGGGCAAGAAAAATAGTACCTGACGGCACCTCTGTTACCAGAGAAGTCTCCTGCAGATCCTTGATCCTCTGGTTCACATCTGAAAATTGTCAGTGATTCTTCATAAATACCCCAGGCACTGCTCAAACTGCTGCTTCCATGCTGGGTCTCAGACCAAGCGACCTAGCATACTGTCCTTGAAAAACAGAGTTTTGCTTTCCTGCTGCCCTCTGGCTCTCCTAGAGCTAACTCCCACTGGTTTTTCAAAGCCTTAAGTTGAGGGTTTGTTTTCCCAGAGAAGGTCCTCATGGCTGCTATTGCCTGATTTAGGGCTTGATTGCCTTGTTTCTCAGAGTGCCTCCACTGCCTGTGATATCCTGGTGTGGCAGTGATCCACAAATAGGAGTGGTTTGGTTCCTTATTGTACCTCTTCCCCTTGTACCCATCTTGATGTGTCTTTGTGGCCTTTTCTTCATTCCTTTTAGCTGCGGAAAATCTGCTTTGCCAGTCGTAGGTAATTTTTACAAAGACTTAGGTTATACATAGTTTATTTTGAGTGTGTTCATGAGAGATGAGCTCAGGATCTCCTTGTTCCACCACCTTGTTCTCTCTGTCTGAACATCTTAACAAGACAACAGTTTACATACACTTGAAAGTCCCTAGGAGAGTAAACATTTTCACCACCACCACAACAAAAAAAGTGATAAGTATGCAAGGTGATGTGGTGTTAACTAGCCCTATTGGTATCAGTCATATCTGAATAGAGTAGTATATCAAATCATCACATGTGTAGGTTTAAGGTCGACAAATGTTAAGTCAATTATATCTTGATAATTAGGGGAAAAGAACCTTGATTTCTAATCATATCCACAAATAGATTCTATGTGTTTAAGTCTGAATCATTTAGAAACAAAGATAACTACTAAATAATATCTCTATATAAATATTAAGGGAATTGGTGAAGATAACCAGATTTTGGTATGGTTCCTCCAAGCATAGGGACTAATTAGTAACGTATAATCATTAATCTGACTGCTTAATGTGAGACACATTTGAACAGGCAGCTTTTTTATTTGAAGCCTGGACCAGTTTTGATTCCCTAGGGAGAATCTCTGCCTCCCTACATTCTCCTGAGGGGTAAAATTGTCTTCTATTCTCTCTGCATGTTGTTATATTACACTGTATTTTATTGGAATTAACTTCAAATCCCTCCTTGAGTCATGGCTTCCTTCATACTAGAGTTTCAGTGACATGCTGATTTGGCAATATAATTAATGTATGCCTTCCTGAGAGGAAAAAATATGAAGACCTCTTAAACTGTCATTTTCCACAAACTTAGATGGGTGTTAACATTGTTCCTCATGATGAGCTCAACCATGGACGAGATGGGATGGTGATTGAGAGAGTGGTGAGGAATGGTTAAGAAGGGGTCAGGAAAAGATACCCAAGGAACTTCCTGCTTCTCCCTTTCTCCTCCTTTCATGAAAATTTCTATTTAGTGTGGACTTTTCTTGTAGCATATTTTCCCTATTTTTTATGCTATGCCTTTTGGTACAGCCCTACTGCTCGAAGGTACCAGAATTGGATCATGATAAGTATAGGAAAATTAATAAAATTTAGAAAATACTTCTCCCTCAATGAATCCTGGCTTTCAATGCTATTGTTTGTTCATGTGCTTGAAAAGGTTACATTCTAAGCTCAAACTGTAGCATGATATATATTTCTCCATCCCCTTACTTTTAATCTGAAGGTATCTTCCAGTCTAAAATGAGTTTCTTGTAGACAGCATATAGATGGATTTTGTTTTTTTATCCATTCTGATACCCTTTGTCTTTTGATTGGAGCATTCAGCCCATTTACATTCAGTGTTATTACTGAAATATGTGGGTTTAGAGTCTTTGTATCTTTTGTAGGGTTCATGTTTGTGGTGGTGTCTCTGGTATCTTTGTTCCTTGCAAACTTTCCTTCAGGATATCTTGTAGGGCTGGCTTCGTGGTGACAAATTCTTTCAATTTCTGTTTATTTGGAAAGGTTCTTATCTCTCCTTCTATTTTGAATGACAAGCTTGCTGAATAGAGGATTCTTGGCTGCATATTTTTACTGTTCATCACCTTGAAGATCTCCTGCCATTCCTTTCTGTCCTGCCAAGTTTCAGTAGATAGGTCTGTCACCACTCTGATAGGTTTCCCTTTGTATATGAGGGCCCTTTCCTCCCTAGCTGCTTTCAAAATTCTCTCTTTGTCCTTGTATTTTGCCATTTTTACTATGATATGCTGTGCAAAAGATCGATTTCTGAGCTCAAACTGAACATGGACTTCTTTAGTCAAAGACTGTACCCTTAGTCCTAGGAATAATGAATATTGTTGCTTCATTTGCTTTAGTTGTAGAGAATCACAATTCAAGGGAAATGAGGGAAGAATTTTGATGGTTTAAGATTTTCCTATTATGTTTCTATTACATGCAGTAGCTCAACTGAAAGCTAGAGTTAATATATAAAAGAGGAAATAAGGACAAGGGAAGTTGAAAGAGTAGATGAGAGCAAGTGAGAAGAACACGAAGGAGGGTTACAGGCAGTGGGGGACTACACGCTGCTACCATTTCTTTCCATTTCACAGACTATCTTACCTCTACTGCAGGTAGAAAACCAGAGTGCCTGTTATAGTAAGGAGCACCCCAAATTTACAACTGTAAGGCAGTGCTTTTATAGATTCATTCAAATTTGGACTTTGGTGGTTGTAATTGCCTCATCATTTTGCAAGTAACCATAGTCATCCTTGCCACAGGTCAGAGAAAAAGAACAGAAATCATGCAATTTCCTCACACTGGATTTAATTTGTTAGCCACATACATACATACATACATACATTTTTGTGTGTGTGAAAATCCATGTGACATAGTTCATATTTCTGAACTAGTAGCTTGATTGCCCTTAGTGACTGGTTTATTTTTATATAATGGACACTGAATCGAATACCTAAATGTTTGCCTTTATAATGTGGCTGATAGAAAAAGTTGAGTTTAATTTGTGACTAACATTGATAGAATATCCCTGATCATAAAGACTTTTATAATTTTATGCTTTCATTATTGATTTTATTTATAATAGTAGTAATAAGTATAGCAAAGAGAATAGGTTAGGTTATTCTATAGGATCAAGCAGTCACAAAATGTCAGTAGATCACAAAACAAAGGTTTATTTCTTACACAACAAGTTGAGTACAGCTAAGTTCTAAATGTGCTCTGTTTGTTTCACTGGGAGGTCCAGGCTGATAAAGCAGCTTCTTCCCAGAATACCACCAGAGGGAAATGAGAAATCATGACAAAGCATATCTGGTGTCTTAAAACTTTGATCTAGAAATAACACATGCCCTCTTTCATTGGCCAAAGCAAGTAAGGCTCCCTGAATCAATGATGCAAGGAAGTACAGTTGTTGCTACAGAGAAGCTCAGGACATATTTCGAGACAGTAAGGCAGTCCATCAAAATAGGTAGCACTTAAGTAATTATTCTGAACCCAGCATTTTTCTAAGACAGATATTTAATGCTCAAAGTTGTTTGGTACATACTAGATGACAATACAGAGTTTGGAGGGTGAGAAATTTGTTCAGGTTTACAAAATAGACAGTGGGCTGAGTTGGGATTGGAATTAGATTTCTGTCTCCAAACTCCATCTGTATTTGTTACTGTATTGCATGTGTTTTCAGAAGTTCTCTGGGATATGGATAGGATTGAAATTTATTTATTTATTTATTTATTTATTTATTTATTATTTTTAAAATTTATTTTATTTTATTATTTTTTTTACAAATAGTTTATTGTCAAATAAGTTTCCACATAATACCCAGTGCTCATCCCCACAAGTGTCCTCCTCCATGCCCACCCCTCCTCCCCCCCACATCCACCAGTCCTCAGTTTTTGTCAGCATTCAAGAGTCTCTCATGGTTTGCCTCTCTCCCTTTCCCCCACCATTTCCGCCCTCTTCTCCCCCTTGGTCCTCTGTTAAGTTCCTCCTAATCCTCCTATACGTGCACACATATGATATTTGTCCTTCTCTGCCTGACTTATTTCGCTCAGCATAACGCCCTCAAGGTCCATCCATGTTGCTACACATGGCCAGATTTCACTGTTTCTCATTGCCATGTAGTATTCCATGGTATAGATAAACCACATCTTCTTGATCCATTCATCTGTTGATGGACACTTAGGCTCTTTCCATGTTTTAGCTATTGTGGAGAGTGCTGCTATGAACATTGGGGTACATGTGCTCCTATGCCTCAGCATTTCTGTATCCCTTGGGTAAATTCCTAGCAGTGCTATTGCTGGGTCATAGGGGAGTTCTATTGTTAGTTTCCTGAGGAACCTCCACACTGTTTTCCAGAGGGGCTGTACCAGTTTACATTCCCACCAACAGTGTAGGAGGGTGCCCGTTTCTCCACATCCTCGCCAGCATCTAGAGTTCTCTGATTGGCTCATTTTAGCCACTCTGACTGGCGTGAGGTGGTATCTCAGTGTGGTTTTGATTTGTATTTCCCTGATGAGGAGGGATGCTGAGCATCGTTTCATGTGTCTGTTGGCCATCTGGATGTCCTCTTTGGAGAAGTGTCTGTTCATATCTTCTGCCCATTTCTTCACTGGGTTGTTTGTTTTTCGGGCGTGTAGTTTGGTGAGTTCCTTGTAGATTCTGGATGTCAACCCTTTATCTGATATGTCATTTGCAACTATCTTTTCCCATTCCGTTGGTTGCCTATTAATTTTCTGGGTTGTTTACTTGGCTGTGCAGAAGCTTTTAATCTTGAGGAGGTCCCAACAGTTTATTTTTGCTCTTGATTCCCTTGCTTTTGGGGATGTGTCAAGTAAGAAGTTGCTGCGGTGGAGGTCAAGGAGGTTGTTTCCTGCTTTCTCCTCTAGGGTGTTGATAGTTTCCTGTCTCACGTTCAGGTCCTTGATCCATTTTGAGTTTATTTTTGTGCATGGTGTGAGAAAATGATCTAGTTTCATTCTTCTGCATGTTGCTGTCCAGTTCTCCCAACACCATCTGTTAAAAAGGCTGTCTTTTTTCCATCGGATATTCTTTCCTGCTTTGTCAAAGATTAGTTGGCTGTATACTTTTGGGTCCACTTCTGAGTTCTCAATTCTGTTCCATTGGTCTATGTGTCTGTTTTTGTGCCAATACCATACTGTCTTGATGATGACAGCTTTGTAGTAGAGGTTAAAGTCTGGGATGGTGATCCCTCCCATTTTGGTTTTATTTTTCAGGATTACTTTGGCTATTCGGGGTCTTTTGTGGTTCCATACAAATTTTTGGATTTTGTTCTAGTTTTGAGAAGTATGCTGGTGCAATTTTGATTGGAATTGCATTGAATGTGTAGAGTGCCTTAGGTAGTAATGACATCTTAACTATATTTATTCTTCCTATCCATGAGCATGGAATGTTTTTCCATTTCTTTGTGTCTTCTTCAATTTCCTTCATAAGTTTTCTATAGTTTTCATCATACAGATCTCTTGTTTCCTTGGTTAGGTTTATTCCGAGGTATTTTATGGTTTTTTGTGCAATTGTGAATGGGATCAGTTTCTTGATTTCTCTTTCTGTTGCTTCATTGTTGGTGTATAAAAATGCAACCGATTTCTGTACATTGATTTTGTACCCTGCAACTTGGCTGAATTCTTGGATCAGTTCTAGTAGGCTTCTGGTGGAGTCTGTCGGGTTTTCTATGTAGAGTATCATGTCATCTGCGAAGAGTGAAAGTTTGACTTCCTCTTTGCCAATTCTGATGCCTTTGATTTCCTTTTGGTGTCTGATGGCTGATGCTAGGACTTCCAGCACTATGTTAAACAGCAGTGGTGAGAGTGGGCATCCCTGTCGTGTTCCTGATCTCAGGCGGAAAGCTCTGAGTTTTTCCCCGTTGAGGATGATGTTAGCTGAAGGCTTCTCATAGATGGCTTTGATGATGTTTAAGTAGGTTCCTTCTATCCCAACTTTCTCGAGAGTCTTTATTAAGAAGGGATGCTGTATTTTGTCAAATGCTTTTTCTGCATCTATTGACAGGATCATATGGTTTTTATCTTTTCTTTTATTGATATGATGTATCATATTGATTGATTTGCGAATGTTGAACCAGCCCTGTAACCCAGGAATGAATCCCACTTGATCTTGGTGGATGATTCTTTTTATATGCTGCTGGATTCGATTTGCAAGGATCTTGTTGAGAATTTTTGCATCCGTATTCATCAAGGATATTGGCCTGTAGTTCTCTTTTTTTGCTGGATCTCTGTCTGGCTTGGGGATCAGTGTGATGCTGGCTTCATAAAATGAGTCCGGGAGTTTTCCTTCGCTTTCTATTTTTTGGAATAACTTGAGAAGAATTGGGATTAATTCTGTTTTAAATGTCTGGTAGAATTCCCCAGGGAAGCCATCAGGTCCAGGACTCTTATTTGTTGGGAGATTTTTGATCACTGATTCAATTTCTTCACTCGTTATGGGTCTGTTCAGGTTTTCTATTTCTTCCCGTGTGAATTTTGGTAGTGAGTGTGTGTTTAGGAATTTGTCCATTTCTTCTAAGTTGTCCAATTTGTTGGCATATAATTTTTCATAGTATTCCCTGATAATTGCTTGTATTTCTGAGGGGTTGGTTGTCTAAGTCCATTTTCATTCATAATTTTGTCTATTTGGGTGCTCTCTTTTCTTTTGGATAAGTCTGGCTAGAGGTTTGTCAATTTTGTTTACTTTTTCAAAAAAACAACTCTTGGTTTCATTGATCTGTTCAATTGCTTCCTTGGTCTCTATGTTGTTTATTTCTGCTTTAATTTTTACTATTTCTCTTCTTCTACTGGGTTTAGGGCGTTCTTGTTGCTCTGCCTCTAGTTCCTTTAGGTGAGCTGTTAGATTTTGGACTTGCGCTTTTTCTAATCTCTTGAAATAGGCCTGGAGAGCAATGTACTTTCCTCTTAGGACTGCCTTTGCCGCATCCCATAGATTTTGAATTGTTGTGTTTTCATTTTCATTTGTTTCCATATATTTTTTAATTTCATCTCTAATTGCCTGATTGGCCCATTCATTCTTTAGAAGGGTGTTCTTTAACCTCCATGTTTTTGGAAGTTTTCCAGACTTCTTCCTGTAATTGATTTCAAGTTTCAAAGCATTGTCATCTGACGGTTTGCATGGTATGATCTCTATTCTTTTATATTTATTGAGGGCTGCTTTATGTCCCAGTATGTGATCTATCTTGGAGAATGTGCCATGCGCACTTGAGAAGAAAGTCAATTCCCTGGCCTCAGGATGTAAAGTTCTAAATATATCCATCAGGTCCATCTGGTCCAATGTATCTTTCAAGTCCATTATTTCTTTAGTGATTTTCTGTCTGGTTGACCTATCCATTGCTGTAAGCGGAGTATTAAAGTCACCTGCTATTAGCACATTCTTATCTGTAAGCTTGTTTCTGTTTGTGATTAATTGTTTTAGATATTTAGGTGCTCCCATATTCGGTGCATAGACATTTATGATTGTTAGTTCTTCATGATGGATGGACCCTGTAATTATTATGGAGTGCCCTTCCTCATCTCTTGTGATTGTCTTTAATTTAAAGTTCAGTTTGTCTGATATAAGTATCGCTACTCTGGCTTTCTTTTGATTTCCTGTAGCATGATATATATTTCTCCATCCCCTTACTTTTAATCTGAAGGTATCTTCCCGTCTAAAATGAGTTTCTTGTAGACAGCATATAGATGGATTTTGTTTTTTAATCCATTCTGCTACCCTATGTCTTTTGATTGGAGCATTCAGCCCATTTACATTCAGTGTTATTACTGAAATATGTGGGTTTAGAGTCTTTGTATCTTTTGTAGGGTTCATGTTTGTGGTGGTGTCTCTGGAATCTTTGTTCCTTGCAAACTTTCCTTCAGAGCATCTCCCTCAGGATTTCTTGTAGGGCTGGCTTCGTGGTGACAAATTCTTTCAATTTCTGTTTGTTTGGAAAGGTTTTTATCTCTCCTTCTATTTTGAATGACAGGCTTGCTGGATAGAGGATTCTTGGCTGCATATTTTTACTGTTCATCACATTGAAGATCTCTTGCCATTCCTTTCTGGCCTGCCACGTTTCAGTAGATAGGTCTGTCACCACTCTGATGGGTTTCCCTTTGTATGTGAGGGCTCTTTTCTCCCTAGCTGCTTTCAAAATTCTCTTTGTCCTTGTATTTTGCCATTTTTACGATGATATGTCGTGCAGAAGATCGATTCAAGTTACGTCTGAGGGGAGTCCTCTGAGCCTCTTGTATTTCCACATTGACTTCCTTCCCCAGGTAGGGGAGTTCTCTGCTATAATTTGTTCCAGGACTCCTTCAGCACCTTTCCCTCTCTCTTCCTCTTCTGGGATTCCTATGATACGGATATTGTTGCGTTTGACTGTGTCGCTGAGCTCTCGAATTCTTCTTTCCTGTTCCTGGATCAGTTTGTCTCTTTTTTTGTCAGCTTCTTGTTTTTCTAGAATGGTGTCTTCTAAATCACTTATTCTCCTTTCTGCCTCTTCAATCCATGCATTGGAGGCCTCTAATTTATTATGGATCTCATTTATCGCATTTTTTAATTCTTCATGCCTTTTTTATTTTCCATTCTGTCTGTAGCCATAGTTTCTTTGATGTCCCCTATGTTTTTTTCAAGCCCTGCTATTAATTTTACCATTATTATTCTAAAATCTTGTTCAGTTATGCTGCTGATATCTGTTTTGAGCAGTTCATTAGCTGTCATTTCTTCTTGGAGTTTCTTTGGAGGAGAGCTCTTTCGTTTCATCATTTTAGTTAGCTTTCCGGCTCTTGTTGGTTTTAAAGACCTTTTATGCTCTCTGTTTCCATGAGCACTGCTATATCCAAGAAGACTCTTTGACTTTCCAGGGCCTATCCTTTCAGAGATTGTTTTTTGAATGCTATCCCTCGGTCACTCTTGTTGGGACCTTAGTTATTTTATTTCCTATTCGTAGTGATATTTGGGACTCTTCACCTTGTGTACTCTAGCTTGTTTCTTGAGGTAGCCCTAGAAAAGAAAACAGACAGACAAACACACAGGGAGCAGGAGTACACAAACGTACAGGCTGATTCAACTAACATGCAAAGCGAGAGAGAAAACGAAAAAGTTAATAGAAAAGACAGAGGAGGGTGGGTGAATAATAGGGAGCATAAAATACATAAAAGGGTCAAAAAGGGGAAAAGAAAAGGAAGAAAGAAGAAAACCGATGGACAAAGAACGGTTTAAAGCATATACCTGGATTTCCCAGCTACAGTTAAATAGCCGTGTGTGCAGTGCTGGTTGAAGAGCATAGAGAAAAAGAGAGAAGGCAGGGCGAGACGAGGCAGATTTGGAAATAGAATGAACAGGCAGAAGGGATAAGAAGCTTTTTTCAAAGAGGTAAAGGGTAGAATATGGTTGGATAGGTGAGAGAAGGATGCTGGAATTATCCAGAGAAACTATATAGTCTCATTACTCCTGAGAGAAATAGTTGAAAAAGTCGGTAGGTGTAGAATTTACATTTACAGAATGGACTTGTTATGATTGTTTAAGCAAGCTGGCAACCAGAGTTAATCAGGTCAGTGTTTTGGGGAAAAAAGCGAGAAAAGAGAAAGAAGAAGAAAAAAAGAGAAATGAAAGGGAAAAAGAAAAGAAAGAAGAAAAAAAGGGAAAAAAAAACAAAAAAGGAAAGAAAAAAAAGGAAAAAAGAAAGATAAAAAAGAAAGAAAAAAGAAAAAGGGAGGAGGGCACCTCTCAGGCAGGGATGGGCGTGGCGTGATCCGATGCCTCAGGCGGGGGTTCTGCCTTGGCGATTGTGGGGAGGAGAGTGACGGTGTTCCAGTCCCTTTTTGAACCCCGCGCTGCAGCTCGCTTTTCTTTTTTTTTTGGCGTGTCAACTCCCCGTTCCAGGGACGCAGCCGAAGTTGGTTGCACTCTTCAACCCAGGCCAGTTCCAATCTCCAAATCCCAGTCCACGCGCCCCGCTGAAGTTGCCTTAGACAAAGCTTCCCAGACAACCTCCTCGGGCTATTCCAGGCTCCCTGCTGAGCTCTGGGGGCGGAGTCAGAATCGCTGCTTCCTTCTCTGGGTCGGGCTGGTGCGCACGCGCGGGGGCTTGCCTGCCGGGTCCGCGTAGCCTCAGCCCGCCGGAGTGAGGAAAACCGGGTCTCTCTATGGCTCGTCACCCGAAACACGAACTCACAGGCAAGTTTCCCAGTTTTTAGCTCTTTGCCTTCCCTCTCGAGTTCCAGCCAGCCAGCAGCGCGGCGGCCGGTGTCAGCGCGGCTCTTTCAGGGGTCCCAGCAGCCCTGGAGCTACAATGGCGGCAGGCACGCCGCCGCTGGAGTGAGGAAAACCGGGTCTCTCTATGGCTCGTCACCCGAAACACGAACTCACAGGCAAATTTCCCAGTTTTTAGCTCTTTGCCTTCCCTCTCGAGTTCCAGCCAGCCAGGAGCGCGGACGCCCGGTGTCTGCGCGTCTCTTTCAGGGGTCCCAGCCGCCCTGGAGCTACAATGGCGGCAGGCGCGCCCGCGCCGCTTTAAAACCCAACCTCCAGGAGCGGCACAAAGAAGCAGTTTGTGTGCTCAGCCTCCCCAGGACCAGTTGGCGCGAGGGGACCTGGTGTGCAGGTATTTGGCAAGTACGGTCTTTCTATGCACCGAGCGGAGGTTTTTCTGTTTCAGACTCTCTTTTTCCCCTCTCACTCCCCGTAGAGGGTAGAGGGGGATCGCCTCCCACCCTGGAGTCTCCGATCCCGGCCCAATTTTACCTTCCCCGGTTCGCACTCACGTTAGAAGGCTTTCTCAGTGGATTCTGCGTCCTTTTTCTCCCAGTCTCTCAGGTTTTGTAAGGTTTCCACTGGCTTCAGATCTTTTCTGTGTGATGTATGGGTGCGAGTGCAAGTACAGAGCTCCTTACTTCTCCGCCATCTTTCCCCCTTCAGGAGAGGATTGAAATTTAAACGTCAGCTGAGGAGAAGTTGAATGGTCCTTATTACCACTCCAGTGTTAAGAAATTCCAATTTGATGAAAGTGAGATTTCCTCTAAATCTGTGTGAGGAATCAACTGCCAAGAGGCTAAGGTAGATTCAAATAAGCCAATGATTTTTTTTTTTGTCATTAGTAACTAATTAACCTGCAGCCTGGGGGCACTTGTCAATAGGTGATCAGAAAAACCAATATGAGAGGTCACCTAGGATAGCTGAAAAAGTTCAAACCAGATTTCTGAAATATAAATATTATGTACATGAATATTTATATGTGACAATCAAAGGGAGTATTAAAGTCAATTCTAGAAATTGCCTTTATATTTTTTAAGGTGCCATTGTTTTATGTATGAAAATAGAATAGAAAGATACTAATTTATGTATAAAAATAGCAAGCCATGAGTTTCCTGGTCTAACCAATCACTGACTACAGTGCTTAAAACCATTTTTGGGTTGTTAGGATAGGTAGCTTTTTGGTTTCCTGGATGCCATTTCCCTTCACAGATAAATGTGCTTCCCATTGTCCTACTCCAGTGTAATTTCTTAAGGCACCACTTATGAAATTGTGTATGAAGCCAATATATTGAATAAGTACTGAGGTCCAATTATATATCCATGCTTGTGGTAAACCTGGATGTGTAAAAACCCTGCTCCCTTAGAGCTGAAAGTCAAGTAGGACGACTTAATTTGCAAAGGTGTTTGTGTAATTAAAATAATATCAATCACAGCAACATTAAAGCATTTTGACAACACATTCCATTTGCACTCTTTACCTGCTGTCCTAAATTTAGTAGAAAAGTAACAAACAAATTGCTTCATTTAAACTGTAGTGTTAAGTTGGAGACTGAATGGTTGTATTTCTTCTGAAATTCCTATTTTGAAATCCTACCCACCCTTCCATGTGATGGTATTGAGAGGTGGGCCTTGAGAAGGTAATTCTGTCATCAGTGGGGAGCTCTCAGGAATGGGTTTTGTGTCCTCATAAAAAAGACCCACAGAGCTCTTTTCTTTTCCCCATGTAAGGATAACAAGAAGTCAGCAGTTTACAGCCTGGAAGAGGGCTCTCACCAAAACCTAACCATCCTGGAACTCTGATCTCACTTTCGTCCTCCAAAACTATGAGAAATGAATTTGCGTATAAGCTACCCAGTCTGTGGTACATTGTTATAGCTGCCCAAACTAAGACCTACTATGATTTAAATTATAGTACTTAAAAGGTAGGTATTTGTTAGCCTTGATTATTATTTATGCCTAGACAGTTATATACCAGGGATTTGGAAATAGAATTATTAGAATTGAAAATTTTTGAGTTTAATTTTATCATTTTTGAAGGCTTAAACTTAAAATTTCCTCATGAAACTAAAATTATCTTTAATACCTAAACTTTGAATGTTGACCTAAAATTTCAAATGAAGTTCTAAGTAAACATAAATGTTGGAAAGTATCTTGTGTTAATTGAGACTTTGATTTGTTATGAGAACTGAAAATTACATTATTAATGGACTTCTTTTGAAGTCTGAGAAAATGGTACTGCACATTTAATCTTACTGTAATAAAAATCCTTACATTTTCTGGCTTCTAGAATATATGACCATATATTCTCATCCTTGAATATCTTGAAGCACACTTGAAGCTTAGCATAAAAGTAACAGGCCCTCAAACAGGTGGATAACATAATTTTCATTTTACTAATGTATAACAGAATCTAAATTGCATCTTGCCTTCATTTGAAACCCAACCATTTGGTTATGGTAAACTGTCTTGATGGGAAGTTTATCTTAAGACTTATGTAATCTTTGGCCCTTGTGTATCATGATATTTGGGGAATATATTTTCTGGGGATAACATATGGTGGAACAATCTTTCAGGTTACCTGTTGTGACCCTGAGTTTGCATTATGGGGGAAATATGCTTCCAATTAAAATTGTCCTATGGGGATGCTATTCTTTATGAATTCAGGGTGAAGAATAGCTAAGGAGTCTGGTCTGTGTCTGACAGCTGGTGCAATGCACCTTGAATCAATAAAACTCTTATTAATTCCATTCTAAGTACTTGATATTGGTTCACATGGACATGATTCTACAAAGAACTATAGATTTGAAAACCTCTAATACAGGTTATTGTTCAGAACAATGCCAATATTCCTGAAAGAAGGGCTACATACTGATAAAAAATTATGTCAAGTAAATACCTACATATCAGCAGTTGTGGTCACTGCTTTAAGTGCTTTGAGGGTTACAAACAAGTTTAAGGACATAACTCCTTAAATGATATTTCTAGAAAATAAGACCTAGAACACTAAGGCTATACAGATGAGGGTTTATAGAAATTCCTCTCACTTTCTGTTGAAAAGAATCCAAGCATTCACAAATGACCTCCTAGTTTGCCCTATGCAGAATGCTAAACCGAGTCAACATTCTGCAGAGTCAAGTAACATTTAATTATAGGAAGATTTATTTTCTTCCTTACTGTTCTCCAAGTTTTCAGGTTGTTTTATATTCAGTTGATCATCCAGTATGAAACAGGAAAATACAAAATCATGTTGATTCTCTAGTTAGACTTCATTATGCAACTCTAGCTTGTTGATATATCCCATTGATTTTCTGGAACATATTCTACTATTTTATCATCTCCTTCAGATCTGAGTATCCAGATCCAAAGAAACAATTTTCTTCTGATGTAGCCACTACATCCCCTCATCTTTAGTAGAAAATGAAATTTATGGTCAATAATGGGGAAGGAGTTGACCATTCACTCCTTTATCCCCATTGCAAGAATCCCAAGGTGATAAATACATAAATATAATTATAGATATTGATATGAATGATCTGATTGTTTAAGGTTCCTTAACAGCCAGTCAATAGGAAGAAGGATCTATCTTGCTCATATTTGCTTCGTCATAAGGAGTTGGGAGGTGTCTGATAAACCTTTATTGAAATGACATGACATGACAAAATTAATTCCTAACTAATTTAGTAACCTTAAAATTTCTCCTTTTACTGAACAATTATATAGGTGTACAGTGATTGCTGTGTGTAAAGCCCTGAGCACATTTTTGTAGAAGAGCTTTGAGGCTGTAAACATAATGCCCAAGCATCTGCTCAACTGAATTCCTTGTGTATTTTTTATGAGCTCTTTATTAACCAGCTTGTGTCCACACATCCATATTCCCACATTTTCCCCTGTGCTTTAGCCATATTAACCTTGAGTTTCCCAGATGCATTGTAACCCTTCCTTACAAAGGGTTTAACACATGATATTCCTTTCACAAGAAATGGTCTTTTCTTTTTTTAGATTTCTTCTCCCGATCCATGTTGTGTGGATGGACGCATTTGACAAGGTCCTACCTTCTACTGTATGAGGTTGGAAAAAGTTAAGTTTATTTTTTATAGCACTTATTACAAGTATAATTGTCATTTGATGTTATTTTGATTTCCCCCTACTAGGCAGTTCTATAAGGAACTATGGATGATTTGACTCATAGTTATATCTCTAGCACATTGTACAACCTGGCCCCTATTTGGCCTGTTTGACAGATGGTTTCTCAGGATCCAGTCACACTTCTGTACATAAAATTATGATTTTGTTTAGGGTAGCAGTATGTCCAAATGCTTGAATTCCCTAACTCTTCAACAACTAAGTATAGTGATGACACATTTCTGGCCAATGACAATGGGAAAGCTATAATTGTCCTGATAAAGAGGCAGATGTAGCAAGAACACTACTGCCCCCTTTCCTGACCTTGAATGTGAATGTAAAGATTGAAGCTATAGAAGCTATTTTGAGACCAGAAAAACCAGCAGAAAGATGAAAAATAACATACTTTCATCATGGTGAAGCAGAAAGATAGCATTACAGGATCATGATCACTTACACAGATGGGATGGGCTTTTACCCAAATTGGTTCAAATATTGAAACTGATACTACCACATACACCAAGAAGATATGAAGAGATACATTCCTCACATATTGAATCTTTCTGAGAAGATTAAGAAAGATAACCAAGCAGATATAAAAATGGCTTGTGCAAAGGCAGGGGATGATTGGTCCTGGATTTTGTGGCTAGGAAGTAGAGCCAAGGTGGAGGTTCCTACACAGTTTGAACTTAGTTGCTGGTGATTGCATGGTTTGAACTTCACTAGCACCAATGGAAGGAGCAAGTGGGCTTTCCTTGTAGCTTGCCCAGATGTGGCACAGGAGGATAGGGAAGGGAGATTTTAAAAGCTGTCCGTACTTATACACCAAAAAGGGAGTCAGACATTTTATTACACGTGGCACTACATTAGTAACTACAACCATGTACCTCCGTATTCTTGTTACTAGCAGACAATCACAATCTTAACTGTTCAATAGGTGCTGAAAAAATATGTGGTATTTGTCTTTGAGGTATAATTGAACTGTAATGTATTTGAAGTATACAACATAATAAGTCTATATTTGTATATAATAAAATGATCACAATAAGTCTAGTTAACATCTGCCACCATACATAATTACAAAAAAAATTTCCTTGTGATGAGGACTTCTAAGATTCATTCTATTAGCAACATCTGAAGATGCAGTAGAGTACTAACTATGGTCACAAAGCTTCACTGCATCCCTGTGACTTATTTTATAACTAAATATTTGTACCTTTTTGATCCCCATACCTGTTTTGCCCATCCGCCCACACCCCTCACCTCTAACAACCACTGTCTTCTCTAGAGGTAGTTAGGGTTAATTTTTTTCAAGATTTCACATACAAGTGAGATCATATGACATATGTCTTTGTCTCACTTACTTCATTTAACATAATGTCCTCAAGGGCCATCCTTGTTGTAAATGGCAAGATTTCCTTCTGTTTCATGGCTAAATGCTATTTCATCATATATACATAAATATATACATACATACATGCAAGGATATATGTGCACCATATCCATATATCCACAATATCTTTATTCATTCATGTGTCAATGGACACTTAGGTTGTTTCTCTTTCTTGGCTCTGTGATAAACATAATGGTGCATGTATCTTTTTGAGATAGTTTTTGTTTCCTTGAGATAAATACTCAAAAGTATAATTCTTCAATTATATGATAGTTTTGTGTTGTGGACAAAATGACACAAAGACAAGACACACACAAAAGACAGACACAGACACAACTCCGGCCAGAGGAACAATTCTATGCAAGCCCCCCTTGTGGTTTATTTTATACCCTGGTAACTGTATACAAACTGAAACCTACAAGATGCATTCCGTTACCAAATAAGGGCAAGTAGCCAAACACATTCCAAGGACAGGGGGGAGCAAAGGGAGGAAGCGACCACAACATGTTTACTAAGAGGCCTGCCCACAACTCCAGCCTCCTCCTTATTTCTAAGGAGGGCATGTTCCCTCGTGTGCGAGCAGATCATTAACCTTGGACATTGTGTGCAGGCCTCTTGGCAGAATGTCCTGTTTGCAGGCATGATCTGCCCAAGCAGAGAGTCCCATGTGCAGGCACATCCCCGTGTCCCTAACCATGCTTTCTTGTGGTCACTGTCGGGCTCCCACAGTTTTGTTTTCAATTTGGTGGAAACTCCATACTGTTAACGATAGTGGGTGTACCAGTTCAAGTTCCCACCAGCAGTCCATAATGATTCCCTTTGCTCCACATTCTTACCAACACTTGTCTTTTTGATGATCACCATTCTAACAGGTGGGAGAATACCTCCATGTAGTTTTGATTCACATTCCCCTTATGCGTAGAGATGCTGAGCATCTTTATATGTACCTGTTTGCCATTTGTATGTCTTCTTTGGGAAAATATCTAGTCAGATCTTCTCATCTTTTAAAATTGGTGTGTTTTTCACTATTGAGTTGTAGGAGTTCTTGATATATTTTGGACATTAACCCTTACAGATACATGATTTGAAAATATCTTAGATTCATTACGTTTTTTCATTTTCTTGGTGATGCAGGACCTTTTAAATTTGATGTCGCCCCATTTTATTGTTGTTGTTGCTTTTGCTTTGTGATAAAGTCCAAAAAATCATCAGCAAGACCAGTGTCTAAGAATTTACTGCTTGCTTTTTTTCTAGGAATTTTATGGTTTTTGGACCATTCAGGTTTTTAACCCATTTTGATTTTTTGTGTGTGTGTATGGTATAAGAAAGTGGTCCAGTTTTATTTATTTGCATATAATTGTCCAACTTCTTCAACACCATTTATTGAATAGACTGTCTTGCCCACTATACATTCTGGCCTCTGTTACTGTATATCACTTGACCATATAAACTTGGGTTTATTTTGGGGCAGCTATTCTGTTGTATTGATTTACATGTCTGTGTCAGTACTATACTGTTTTTATTATTATAGCTTTGCAGTATACATTGAAATCTGGGATTGTGATACTTCTAGCTTTGTTCTTTTAAGATTCTTTAACTCATCAGGGTCTTTTGTGATTCCATACCAATTATAAGATCATTCATTCTATTTCTGTGAATAATGTCATTGGAACCGGTGGGGACTGCATTGAATCTTCATGTTACTTTGGTCATGGACACTTTCACATTATTCTTTGACTCCATGGTCACAAATACCTTATTTATTTGCATCTTCAATTTTTCATCAATGTCTTAAAGTTTTGAGTATACAAGTCTTTTCCTCCTTGGTTAAATTTATGTCTGAGTATTGTCACTGACACAATTGTAAGTGAAATTAATTTCTTAATTTTTTTCTGATAACTTGTTATTAGTGTAGAAAAATGCAAATGAGTTTTATATATTGATTTTGTACCTTGCAACTTGACTGAAATTTTATCAGTTCCAAAAGTTTTTGGTAGAGCTTTAATATTTTCTATAAATATCCAATGCAAATAGTAATAGTTCTATTTCTTCCTTTGCAATTTAAGGTTTTCTTTTTCTTTTTCTTGCCTAATTGCTCATGTTAGGATTTCTTATGTTGGATAAAAGGTGAGAGTGAGAACTCTTGTCTTGTTCTTGCTCTTAGAGTAAAAGCTTCCAGCTTTACACTGTGTGAGTATGATGTTAGTTGTGGCCTTGTAAAATATGGCTTTTATTAAGTTACAATATTTTACTTATATACCTACTTTGCTGGGAATATTTTTTAGTATAAATGTATATGGAATTTTGTCATCTATTGACATGATCATCAGATTTTTATCCTTCATTTTGTTAATGTATCATGATGATTGACACTCAGATAAACCATCATCTTTGCATCTCTGAAATCCCATTGATCTTGGTATCATCCTTCATGTATTATTAAATGTACTTTGCTAATATCTGTTAAGGATCTTCGCATATGTGTTTCTTAGTAATCTGGGCACGTTTGTGTGTGTGTGTGTGTGTGTGGTGTCCTTGTCTGGTTTTGATATCAGAGTAATGCTGGCCTTGTAAAATGTGTTTGAAAGTATTCCATTTCCTAGGTTTTTAGAAGATTTTGAGACACATTAGTATTAACTCTTTAATCTTATTTAAATGTTTAATGGAACTGATCAGTGAAGCTGTCTGGCCCTGGACTTCTGTTTGTTGGGAAGGTTTTCATTACTCTTAAATTTCCTTATGAGTATATTTTTGCACATATAGGTGGTTTAGGAGGAAGTTAATGGAGGACCATGAGGGAGAAGAAAAGGAAAAATAGTTGGGGAGAGGGAGGAAGACAAACCATGAGAGACTCTTGAATGCCAGAACAAACTGAAGGCAGATGGGAGTGGGGGAGAGGGGAAGGGGGGTGATAGGCATAGGGGAAGGTACTTGTTGGGATGAGTACTGGGTATTATATGAAAACCAACTTGACAATAAACTATTTAAGAAAAAAACTTCCCTATGAGTAATTGATCCATTCATATTTCCTATATACTCATGATTCAGTCTTGTTAAGTTGTATGTCCAGGGATTTAACCATATCTTCTATGATGTTCAATTTGTTGGTGTATAACTCATAGTAGTCTCCTATAACACCTGTATTGCTTGGGTATCAGTATCTCTTTGTTTCTGATTTTATTTAAGCCTTCTTTTTTTGAGAGTCTAGCTAATGTCTTGTCAGTTGATTCTTTCCAAACAACCCTATCTTAGTTCCATTTTTATTTTTTGTCTTATTCTGTACACCATTAACAAATACATTGATTTTTCACAATTTATCAAGTAAGTTTATAAGGTATCCAAAGGCTTAGACTTTTCAGAGTTTCAAACTGTTTATTTTTCTGTATATACTATGCTTTTTAACTTGGGCTGAGGTATTTTCCCAGAATTAGAATGCAACATTGATACAGACAAGGACTGAATCTGTTTTATTTACTATTAATACCTTCGTGGGGTGTCTGGTGGCTCATTCGGTTAAGCATCTGACTTTGGCTCAGGTTATGATCTTGTAGTTTGCAGGTTCGAGCTCTGTGTAGGACTCTGTGCTGACAGCTAGCTCAGAGCCTGGAGCCTGTTTTGGATTCTGTATCTCCTTTCCTCTCTCGGACCCTCCCATGCTCGCTCTCGCTCTCTCAGAATTAAAACATTAAAAAAATTAAAAACCTCAGAATTTACTACATTATTTCAAATATGTCTCAATAAATACTTGATAAATGAATTAATAAAATTTACTACTGATACCTGTAGGCAAGAACCCTGATTTGCACTCAGGCTTTTTTAACACACAAGAGAGCCTATACGATTTATTAACAGCTTAAAAACTTGTACATGAGGCAGTTGGAGAAAAAGTGATTCAAACATCAACCATATCTTTGCTGTTAAATAAGATTCTGCTGAGATTTTTAAAATGTAGGTCAAGTGGAAAATGCGAAGAGGTAACTTGATAGTAAGAGATCCTCCAAATTAGGAAAATTCACTTTCCCAAAACAACAGTCTTAGACCACTGAGGACAGGACATATATTTTGGCCTATACATTTCAATAGCAACTAAGACTGTTATCTAATGAACTAAAGAAGTAAAGTTTATGTAAATCCCCATATTACCAAGATAAAGTTATATCAATTATTTTAATTCATGAAACAGATGCTTATGAGGAGCTATCTAACATATGTCAGATATCACCAGAGGCATTGGGGATATACAAGTCCATATGATACAGGCTTTGAACTTCAGAAGATAGCAATCCAGTCAGATAGATAAGTACATGGCAAACAATCACACAGAAGAGTGCTCAAGTATAAACAAATTCTAGTGGGAACATGCTGCATGTAAGTGGCTACCTGAGGGTGAAAGTTATTAGAGGTTAAGACATGAGCATGAGGAAAAGCAGAATAAGCAGAAGTAGTGACTGATTATGAGGTTATTTCATTAGAGGTCGTGGAGGGTAAGGTAGTAAAAGATAACAAAGTTAAACTAGAATGGTAGGTGAAATTCATACTGGAAATGGCCTTCTGTGGTTGTGAGGAGTGTCTAAAACTGGAGAATAAATCCTGACTGGGACAATATTGCCTACAGAAATGCTTATTATTTAGAAAATTGGATGTAAAGTAGAAATATTCATTCAGCTTCAAAAATCCTGTATCTTTAACAGCCCATCCCTAATTAATCTAGATAAATGGTACTAAATGTGAGTTATGGGATATAAGAAAAATAATAAGCATGATTTTTTCAACAAAGATTTAAATAAATGATACTCCTTCAAAACTATTGACTTGCAACTCTGGACACCTATTCATTCTGCTAGTGAGGCTCATTATTTTTGGTTTACTGAAATTGTTTTAGAAAAATTTTCACATCCTTATGAATTATCTGCAAAGTGGAAAATATCTCGTGTCAGTTTGCATTTGAGTTTTAGAAACAATTGAATATCATTTCGGATAGAAGCTTAGTGAATAATGTGGATGGTTGAATTGGTTAATATTATGTTAACAGTATTAACAAAACAAAAACAAAATATGGTTAATACTATGTTAACAATATCAGCATAATATGGAAATTGAATGTGACTATACTTTAGTGATATTTAATTTTTTAGTTGGAAAGACACAATGCAATTGCAATTCTAAAAGATACTATCATTGACATGAATGCATGATCTCCCAAAATGGTAATTTTGAAGGACAACATTTACTATACACAAAAAATTCTTAATGATGGTGGTATACTATTATAGAGTCCAGTGGGTCTAAGTAATAGCCTCCCCTCACTTAAGTGGTAAAAGGCCAAGAGGCAGAAGCAGGCTAAAAGCATAGCAATGTCTGTGCTGGCCACCATGCTTTACATGTGTGTATAAACCCTTTATAGAAAAACATATATATCCCTTTGCATGCTTCTAACATTTGTCATCACATAATTCCCTCTTCTTATTGTCCATAATTCTAACCTGAAATCCTCTGATCCTCAACATCTGTTAAGACCTTAAGAGATGACAAACCCAAGACATACTGTTTTTTTGTTTAAAACATAGACTTTTCCTTGCACAAATGTTACAGAGTATACAGAGACTGCTGTAAGAAAAATCCAGACATGAAAAAAATCCCCATAACTCCATCATTTTATGACTGGAACATTTTACTCCTGGAACAACATTTACTCATTTTCTCTACCCCTTGCCCCTGATAAACACCATTCTAGTATGATGATTATAATGCTGTATTATATACTTCATTATTGCTAAGACAGTCAACCATCAGTGTTGTCACCACAATACAGTAATGGTAATTATGTGATGTTATGGATGTGTTAGATAACTACTGTGTTAGTGATCATTTTGCAATATGTAAGGATATTAAATTAATACATTGTATACCTTAAACTTACACAATGTTACATGTCAATTATATCTCAATAAAGCTGGGGGAGTGGAAGAAAGTTACCAAAGATAAATTAATCTAAATAGAAGTAAACTGGCAGCTATGCTTATGACTTCAGGGTACCTAGGTGGCTCAGTTGGTTAAGCATCTGATGGGTCAAGTCATGATCTTGAAGTATGTGGGCTTGAGTCCCCAGTTGGACTTTGTGCTGACAGCTCAGAGCCTGGAGCCTGCTTTGGATTCTGTGTCTCCCTCTCTGTCTGACCCCCCAGCTCATCCTCTCTCTCTCTAAAAAATAAACATTAAAAAAAACACATGACTTTGGTTTTAAATTCCATTTACCAATTCTATATAAAAAATCTTACTGAAATTCATTGAAGAATCGATGCCTTCCTAATGTTTATCAGTTATTAAATTCTTTAGAAGAATAATAGATTTTTTTTTGTTTTAACAAAAACATTCCAAAAAGGAAAAATACTGAGAGTTTTAGATAGACTAGAATAATCCTTTTCCAATGTTTTAAAATGAGAAGATCAAAAGTCATGGAAGGAATAAATTGTTTCTTAGCAACAAAATTTAATAATATAACTATTTCCAAATTAACTATTTCCCCCCAAAAAAGTCATTGCTATTTCAATTCTTCCCCTCTCCTTTTGTGTATACACATATTAAGAATATTGATTTTTTCTATAGCTGACTCTCAGATGATCCATTTGTCCCTAGGTGAAGCTCCTAGGAAAAGTAGACAGTACTTTCCACACTGCTGCAGGCCTCAGAGAATGCTTCCTGATTGTCAAACAGTCCAGTACATTGGCATTCATGTACAGACACGCCACCGAGAAACCCTGACTGGGAGGCAGCTTTTCGGGACTCAGATACTTCAAGATATTTTATCAATGACAGGGCCTTAAATAACTAGTTGGAAAAAGGAACATTCAGGTGAGACAGTTACCAGAAGTTCTGAGGTATTTCTTCCGAATTCCTGGAAGAGTATAAGCCTTTTTATACACCACATAAGCCTGATACTAAGGTTCAGTTATACAAGAAGATAGCTGACTACCCTAGAAGCAGAATACAGCCATCTTCCACCATACAATTTCACAAGCAAGTAGAATAGTATTCTGTAGAACAAGGTAAAAGTAAAGCCTGCCTAGCTACACAGCGGCCAAAAAATACAAGTCCTCTAGCATTGAGCATCAAATCTGCCCACTCAGTTGTCCAACTGCCAAAACAGTAGGACAAACTCCTACTAATTTACATGAAATTCCTGCTTTTGGTGATGCGTAATATGGAGACTGCGCCTATTGTGATGTTCTTCAAACAGGTGTACTGAGTAAAATCTCAGAGTAAGTTCCTACTGGAACTATAGTTACATGAGATGCAATGACGCAGCAACATAAGTAAAGCATGGGACTTTGTCAGTTTAAGGTTACATGGTTCTGAGATTCGATGGTGAGCCATCTCTTTTGGGATCATGGAAAGCTATTCAAGACTATGTCCCTTTTAAATGGAACAGGATGATGTGGTTTATCTATACCATGGAATACTACATGGCAATGAGAAACAATGAAATCTGGCCATGTGTAGCAACATGGATGGACCTTGAGGGTGTTATGCTGAGCGAAATAAATCAGGCAGAGAAAGACAAATATCATATGTGTGCACGTATAGGAGGATTAGGAGGAACTTGACGGAGGAACAAGGGGAAGAAGAAGGGGGGAAATGGTGGGGGAAAGGGAGAGAGGCAAACCATGAGAGACTCTTGAATGCTGACAAAAACTGAGGACTGATGGATGTGGGGGGAGGAGGGGTGGGCATGGAGGAGGGCACTTGTGGGGATGAGCACTGGGTGTTATGTGGAAACTAATTTGACAATAAACTATTTGTAAAAAAATAAATAAATAAAAAGCCAACATTTACCAAAAAAAAAAACACCTTAAAATTTAAAAAAAAAATAAATAAATGGAACAGGATGAAGGGTGAGTTTTCCTAATAGTCTGAGGACTAAACAATTCATAATGGAGGGGGAGTTAGACTCCAAGTCAGTTCCATAGCTGGGGATAGTAAGTGTTCAATAAATGTTAACTATTAATGTTTTTACTATGTGTTCAGCACTTTGACAAATGCTTATATTTCATGAAATCTAACTGTTCTATAAACAAGGACTACTATTTAAGTTTTGTACGTGAAGGAACTGAGGTTTGAAGTTTAAAATTATTAGGTGAAATGACCAAGGTTGTATAGCCATTGAGTAATAGATCAGATGGTACCAAAGAAGGCTCAAGACTAATGGATATGCAGTAGGTCTATTATACCTTCTATCTTCCTGGGCAAAGTAGTTTTCATTATAGAGTCTCCTTCCCTAAATTAAGGCATTATTTCTAGATTTCCTTTATAACTATCCTAAATGCTCTCTAGTACTCATTTTAATATATTCTTACGCGTATAATGAGCTTAAAGAATACCATAGATAGAAAGCTGGTGGACTTTATCTCTGATCCATGTTCCTGGAGAAATTGTTAGGATGAGCCTGTTCACGTGGGGCTTACATCTTACTGAGCTGGCAAACTGTCAAGGGGAAGAATGTGACATGAGACATTGACATTTGTTTTGCATATTCTGATCCCCTATAAGATTTGTCACATTGGAAATGGATATTGGGAGTTTATGAGTGTTAGTTTGAAAGGATGCTTTGCTGCATGAATGTGGAACATGTAATAAATGGACTCTGGCCTATTTTTTCACCTTTAACTACAAGGCTGGTAAATCACTGTTTTAGAAAGAAATTCACTCTAGAGAACCCAAAGATTGTGATTCAGAAGATCTGACTTGGGGGTCCAAGAATTTGCATTTCTATTAAATTCTAATCACATTCCAGTGACTTGGTATTACATCTCTTCCCCTCATCTCTAGAGTATAAACATATCAGTGATAGAGATTTTGTGAGCTGACTCCTGGATGATCCAGGTTTATCTGGATAAAACTTCTAGGAAAAAAGTAAGCTGTGTTGCTGATGGCGACTTGTCTTGGAACCACATTTTTAAAAACACTGTCCTGGAGTAGAGATTTCAACTCTGGCTTCACTGGAGACTGCCTTGTATACATTAAAACCAAACAAACAAAAACATGAAACCAAAAAACCTCATGCTTCAAGTCCTATTCCAGACCAACTAAATCAGAATCTTTGGAGGTGAAGTCCAGGTATCAGTATTGTTATCCACACCCCCTACTCTCTCATTCTCCACTGATAGATTAAAGGTGCAGCCTGAATTGAGACCACAGATGGTACGTTTATACATCAGCCATAGAGAACTGTGGGTTCTGTCTATGTTGAGACTTGATTTTGAAATACCTATAAATGAGAAATACTGAAGAAATACCGAATTAATGAGGCATTGATATCAAATTATTCTGAAAATTTTGTATCTCTTACTTATACAGATGACAGCTGACTTAAAAGACTGTATTCTTGATGACCTGTTACAGTGGACTTATAAATGCAATGGTTTTCCTTGGATGGGTTCTAGAAAGTTTACATGATGAAACTGAGCTTTACTGGCCCAACTGGAATGGTCATTTATGCATACATGAGTCTGTGTGTGTGTGTGTGTGTGTGTGTGTGTGTTTGTGTAAAAGAGATGCAGAAATAAAAAGGAATAATGAGCACCTCTTAAGATAGCTCGTGTCTTTCTTCCATCTCAGGAAGGTTTTCAATATTAACCCCTTTGGGACCAATTTTAATGGTTTAATTCCTGCTTAAGTATCTCTTGTTTCTCTGAAAATTATTTTCTCTAAAATTTCATAACCTTTTTGGTGTATGTATGTATCCATTCCTTAGTGTGATCATTCAACATAGATTTTAAGTATTTTCAATAACAATAACTGTCAAACTATAAGGAGACAAACCCTAAAGAATGACTATGGGCTCAGGGAAAAATTAAGAAATATATTTAAAAGACAGAGTTCAGGTAGAATGGTTTCAATGATTAAATTCAAATGTTTGATTTAAACTACTTTCTACTTTTATTTGCTTCTAACATTTACTAGACAGCTACTGTGCCAGGCCTGAAGAGTGTGTTCGGAGCAGTAAGGAAGTAAAATTAAAGAGGGTAACAAAGCCCTTTTTTTCATGGAACATATATTTTGTGGAAAAAGAAAGATCATAAACATAAATTAGGAATTAATAATTTTGGGGGCGCCTGGGTGGCTTAGTTGGTTAAACGTCCGACTTTCGCTTAGGTCATGATCTCGCGGTGTGTGGGTTCGAGCCCCGCGTCGGGCTCTGTGCTGACGGCCAGCTCAGAGCCTGGAGCCTGTTTCAGTCTCTGACTCCCTCTCTCTCTGACCCTCCCCTGTTCATGCTGTCTCGCTCTCTCTCTCCTAGAAATAAATAAAAAAAAACATTAAAAAAATAAATAAATAAAGAAAGAAAAAGGAATTAATAATTTTATAATACAAGTTAAGTTAAAGTGAAAGAAAGTCATTGAGGCCTTTCTTTACACTGGGTTGTTCACAAAGACTTACTAAGCAGGTATATTGATGCTGAATCTGAATGACAAGAAGGAGTCAGGCTAAAAGCCAGGGAAAGATCATTACAGGCAGAACGACTAACTTAAGATAAAGAACCTGAGGTGGCTCTGAATCTGGCTTGTTGAAAGAGCAAAGACATTGGGCTAATGCGGGAGGGGTAAGTGGTACAGGTATTTTGAATACACAAAGCTTCAGGGGTGCCTGGATGGCTTAGTTGGTTAAGCATCTGGCACTCAGTTTTGGCTTAGGTCATGGTTGTGATCTCCAGTTTCATGAGTCAGAGCCCTACATCAGGCTCTGCACGGACCATGCACGTCCTGCTTGGGATACTCTCTCTCTCCCTCTCTCTCTCTGCCCATCCCATGCTCATGCTATCTCTGTCTCTCTCAAAATAAATACATAAAAAAAAAAAAACCTGATACTGTGAATTTCTCAAAAGGTCTCAAGCAATGATAACCCTGCTGGTGGTGGAACACATTTTGGCGGTGGTGATGTACGTGAATTTGTATGTGTGAGTCTACAGTTAAACATATAGGAAAGAAGGAAAAGAGCAAAAATTTAGAGATGGAGGACACAAGACCAGAGAGGCAGTGGGAGGTGCATTGAGTGGTCCCCACAAGCCAGGAAGTGCTTCCAGTAGATGGGAGTGTCAAATGAAGTTGTAAAGATAGCATGAGGACACATACATGCACCTGCACTGAGCATATAACAGCCCTTCGAAAACTTGGATAGCGTGAGTTCAATTCTAATATGCTCTGAGTTTCAAGCTTTATCATTCTTCTGCAGCCTTCAATCCACCCCCACCTAATGCCTGAAGACCTCACTGCCTATATTCATAAAAAAATTAGCAGGATCAGCTACTTTCTCCTTAAAACCCATACCCATCAATTTAAAAAACTTCTGTTTCCAACCTTTGCTCCTGAGGGAAAGTAAATATAGCCCTTCCTTATGGTTGTTAACTCAATTCCTCTATCATTTCACCATAAGATGTGCTCCCCATCAGTTTTTTTTACCTCCAAAACATCACTGATGTGTTAATGGTGAGCAGTGACCTTAGTTGGTCTTTTCTAATGGCTTATTCCTTTCTCCTTTTACCTTTAAGGAAGTGACATGTAATGATGTTCTTCCCAATTAAACATGGGAAGTTTGCGATAGGGGTGGGCAAACATTCCTCTGAATTAAAAAAAAAAAAAAAAAAAACATTCAAAACAAACCCCTCCCCAGTGGCTGAGCACTGTGCAGGATGTGAGGCTAGAAAGGGTACTGACCTTCTTGTGACCCTGGGGAGCAGTAGCCTGAACGTGAACCAAAATCTTGAGATAAGAAAAGAGGAAAACGGGGAGAGATTTTTGCTTATAACATAATTGAGCTACTGAACTAAGTGATGGTGAAAGAGAAATTTTCCTAAAATATTGGAGAGAATTTCTGTTGCTTAAGCCTATCAAGTTAAGGATTTTTATTATGTACAGTTTATAGCAGCCTCACTGATGGACTCCACCATAGCAGAATGTACTTTCTATTATAGTTGTTCAAGACAGACCATAGTTTCTCAAACCCCTCTCCTTCGTCTTCCACCTTACTTCCCTCCCTCCATTCCTGAACTTCTCCTCCTTCCTCCCTCTCTTGCCCAATCTCTTCCTCCCTTTTTCTTTGTCTCCAAAACTATTTTAACTTCTCAATCTACCCCACATGGTACAGAACTTCTAACCTACAAAAGGCATTTGTAAATGATTATTGGTATTCACAGCAATTCTTCACTGGCCTGTTACTTCAATTCAGATTTCTGGCTGGTGCCCAGGCCTTAGTTTTATCTCTCCTTGACAATTCTGACAGGGATGATATTTGTGGCTAACTTATTCAATGCTGTACAGCCTGTCACTCTCATACCTGGTGTGGATCATTTTGGAGACATAAGATGCACATGTAAACAAATGAATTAGCCACATAAGTCCAGCTAAAAAGGAAATAAATGTTAATCAGAATAAATAACAAAAAGGCAAGCTAAATTTTCTCAGAACGTCATAGTCCGTTTACCATTTATTTGCTTTGTGAATTTTATCAATCTGGAACTTAGAAAATGTGTAGCTTTCAGAGGACTTCATCTTAGTTTTCATCTGTAATAGGTCATCAACATACACATGTGATAAAATATGTTACATTTTGTAGAACACAGGATGTTTTCCTTAAGGGTAGATACTATAAGATTATTTCGATAAGTACTTCAATAAAGGTCATAATTGCTTTGCCATTCTAAAGACTTTCCCCATGGCTGACACTGAAATGGATTTCTGTGCAGGTTGTTTGGGTGGGTCCTACAATGATGCCAGGGTTTCCTGGTTAGTTGAAATATGGCTTTGGTGGGATTCTGCCAATGGACTTCAGGTACCTTTATATGCTTGAGTGACTTTTTTCACCCCAAATCAGAAATAAAACTCTAATTCAGCAGAAAGGTTTATACAGTTTGGGTGGGGAAAGAATAACAAATAAGTAAAACATGGACCTTCTTGTGGTGAGTGTGAATAGGAAACATTGAAGTATTCTCAGAACTGAATCTGCAGATTGATATTTGTGCTGCTTAAGTGTGCGCCAAGCTGCACCTGGGGTTTCTGATTACTTGCTCTGCTTCTTGAAGACTCCATGGTTTGTATTTCAAAACAGCAAAGTTTTGATCCTGGCTCTTTCTATAAGCAGTTTGTACCAAAAGATCGGTGTCCAGATATCTCATATCTAAGAATTCCATAGCTCCACAAGAGAAGAAACCTCTGTCTTTAGAAGATGGGGTACATAGCCTGCTATGCACACTAAGGCAGGCAGGCCACTACTGCCCCAGTGCACATGGCTGGGTTCTCTGTGACTAGAGAGGCAAAGGGAGATCTAGAAGGCAGATCCATAAAGTTCTGTGATCTTGTTTGCACCCTGCATTGCCTCCCTGCCAACACTAACCCAAATGCAAAGAGTTAGTACTCAAGATAACAGGCTTCTGCTCTAATACCCATCTCAACCTGAGGAGTTAGCCTCTTCTATGGGAATTTGGTTCAATTTTGTTAGTTACCAATATATTGCCCTTGTGATTTGTAATCAGTACTTCTTGTATTTTTTAAAATTTCTTTTTATTTCAATAGCTGTCATGAATATTTATAGAAAGTCCACAGTACTCACTTTCATATTTCAAGTTATATTCAAATTTATTCAAAGATAAAATCAACCAAGTATTACTGGAGAAGTCTACATAAATAATAGAACTGATGATTCAGACCTACAGTTCATAATTCTGTCCCCATATGATTTGCACAGGTTACAGAAATGTTTTTTCTTAACACAATCTTTCTGCTCCTCCTCTCCACTTTGACATATTAACTTTTGCATTTCTGGCAATTCTTTCTGTTGCAAAAGATAAAATTTCAGCCATTTCAACATTAAAAATAACCATAAATGATCTGATTTAATCAAAGTACCTGGAATCGGTGAAAACAGTTTTGTTTGGTTTCATGAAATAAAAACTGCCTTACTGTTCTTAGGATCATAGTGACATTTCCTTGGGCAATTTGGATGTGATTTGAAAATTACCAAAGTGGATTATACTCTATGTATCAATCTGTTCTTATCATTGCAACTGAGACATTGAAATGAAAGTTGAACCTTATATTTTTCAATAGTTGAGGAACACCATGCTGGTTTTTACTAAACCTGATGAAAGAGAAAGTATGGTAAACTGGATGCATATAACAAACATAGGAGATCGTAATGTTTCCAGGGTATGGCATCTTGCCATTGACCACAGCCTCTTGGAACAAGATAAAGTCACTGAAATAGTTAACAGATGTTAGCCATACTTGAAATATAAAAGTTCTATTGCTAAAAATTATGTAGGGTCAGATGGAGATTTGGCGCTTGGTCCATAATTTAACAGACTTGGCAAATGGCAAGTTGGGATCCAGAGGCATAACACGTAGTACTGAGGCCACACACTTTGCACACTACGCAGAAGCTCATAAACTACTGACAATATGTATACTGTGCTAAGCCAGCTTGATTAAGTATTAACACAGTATTTGATACTTAGGGAAACCTGAAGTCAATTTTCACATCTACTAAATTAAAAAGTTATTTCTATTAGAGCAAAAGAGTAGACTTTCCTCCAAGTTCAAAAGCAGGTCTACAAATTGTAGTATTTAGCTTCAGCTTGCAATTTACCAATGACTGGATATTGCTTTTCACGGATTTCATAATTTATTCCGGAATACACATTAAAATTACATCTTTTTTCCCCACTCTTGTCATTTACTTCACATTTCAGAACAACTTGACAGTAATGATTTTCAGATGAGTGTCTGTAGCTGAAATGGATCTTCTCAGACTTAAGTCACAAATTTATTCAAGTCAAGCATTGAAGGAGGCTTGTGCTACTTTAGAGTTTGTGGTTTTATTCACAGCTTTGCAAATAAAGTCACCAGCTTCCATCACTTTGTAAAGATTGACACCCTGATAAGGAAAAGAAGGGATACCAGGTGGGTTAGGGAGAAAGAAGAAAAAACATATTTAAGTTTATTAGTAGTTATTTCACAATTTGAAATTACTAAACAAAATGTTGCTCATTGTTGATCTAAAGGCAACATGTGTCTTCATGAATCCTTCAGTCAGTGTTTTAAATTTTTCTGTTTTATTAAAGCATATCTTGAACCTGACCCTTCTGTAAAATCATAGGCTAGCCATACCTGAAGGAACTCAGTATAATTGAAGGTTGTACCTTAAACTCTAGGAAGGACAATAACAAAACTGTAAACAATGCTGAAGATACAGTGAAGGGCAATTAAAATTAGAATTGTTTGGAGGAGTTCATAGATAATGACTTAGGATAGAAAATCTTTTTACTGTATAAAGAAATAAACTTGATAAACCTGTAAGAGGCGGAGGAAAAGTGAATGTATTATTTTAACCATATTCAAAAACACTATGGCACGATATTGAAGGAAGTAGCTGTAGGTCAAATAAAAGGAAGTAGTATTTAGTACACATCTGGAACTTGTTTGTGATGTTGTACTGGCTAAAAGCATAAACAGGATCAACAAAGGCTTAGATAAATCCATGAATGACAGATAGGCAGTTGGGTATGAAGGCCAAGTTCAGGGCATGCTCCTTATCTCTTGGGCTTAGTATAGCAAGAGGTAACCATCAAGGTCTCCACCCAGCACTTGTGCTGTCACTAGGGGAGACAGAGCATTAGGTGGATTACCCAGAGGTTTGCCCTCAGGTAGCATTTCATAAACTCCTATGTCCTCCTTTAACATGGACTAGAAACTAAATGGACTTAAAATTAAATAGACTCAGGCTTCCGTGCTATTAATTCTTAATATTTATGTATAAGTCTGTCATTTTCTTAAAAGAGACAAATACAAATATTCACAGGGCCTTTTCATCACAATGATCATAAGGAGATCATCATTTTAATACAACCAATTCACTCTAGAAACTTTTAGAGTAATGTTTCCTTTGTAGTTTACATCTTTGTTTTGGGGGAATGATCAAGAGAAATGCTTTGTAAAGTGACACTTATACATGATTCTCATATCATTTTGCTATTAAGTTGCTCTAGTGTACCAACATTGGCTTTGGTCTGAGTTAATTGTTTGTGTCCTGGGAATGGCTTTAGCTGGAATATGTTAGGCACATCTTAGTTTACATCCTAAATCCAGTGCTATTTAAGTTTTGTGAATAATTAGCTACATATATCTTTCATTTTTGAGTTATACCCAGGAAGAAGTAATAGAAAGACCTTAGTCACCAGTGTTCTTTGCTTCCCAAGAATTCCATTGATAACAAGTATATACTGGAATTTGCTGACATTTTAACCAAAATTTTCATTTTGACCTTTCTCTATCATTTAATAGAGAACATTATGAAATAACATTGCATATTTAATATTGAGTCATTTGTCAGATGCTTAGATAAGTCTCATGTACTGTGATATGTGCTGGTGTTTTAAGAACCTCATGTAGAATAAAGTTTCTGTCCTTGGATTGTTTATTGTCAAGCAGGCAATATGGAACCCTGTTGAGGGGGCGAGGGGTCCTGTATTATAATTAAAGACACTGACAGATATGCCCAGCTGATTATGAGAGCAGAGATGGGGTAGTCAACTCACTGAGGAAAAAGAAAGTAATGAGGAGTGTGTCAGGAAAGGGTGTCAAGGAAAGGAAAATTCTGATGTGAGTGTTACTTGGGGAGTGTGAGTCTTTGAGAAGGAGGACGTATGGGGCACTGTAGGCAGAAGAACAGTACAAAACATTTGAAAAAAAAATGTCATGTTATATATGTAGAATGATGGGCAGAGATGACCTGGAAAGTTATGACTAGGCCCTAATGAGGTGACAGAACACAGCTTTGCTTTTCAGGAAATGAGAACCCACTGATGGGTGCTCAAGCAGAAACCAAGCATATTCACATTTGTATTTTGGATGAAATCTTCTGACGGCAGGATGATGAATTTCAAGGCAAGTCAAAAGGCTGCACACCAGTGTGGAGGATGAATACCCAGGAAAGAAATAAGGAATTGTGCTGATGTGCTAATAGCAAGAGTATCAAAGAACAACCAACTAAAATATCTTACAAGTCAGAATAGTGGCTCTTGGTAATTCGACATGGGAGCCATAGTGACACAGGATTCTACAGAGGATCTTGGCTTATTAGCCGGGTAGATGGTTTAATTGCAACTCCTACCCAGTGTAACAATCCTCTCCTTAAGTTGTGAATTCTTAGGAATGAAGCCAGGGCTTATTTGCATTTCAGTCCCCAAGTTCTAGAACATGACCCAATACATCATAAGCATAAGCATCAAGTAAGTTCACTTCAGTCTTCTAACTTATGGTCATACATTTCTACTAGAGAGGATTAAGGAATTTTGTAAATGAAATAATAGTTTCTCCTAACCAGGAGAGACAGGCAATAGCTTTTGATGTTTAGTCCCAAGTGATATCTGTCACCCAGTAAATGTTACTAAACATATCTGTGTAAAGGAAACAACTGTAATAATCATTCACTGGCTTCAGAGGGAGCTAGACACAGAAATAAGATCATTATACAACCTCAGAGTAGGTTCAGAGGTAGAAGCATACAGGTGGGCATGGAAACCCTAAGGGAAGGAATCCAGTGCTATGAACCTGAGGGTCAAGCAGGGAGCCGCTGGAAGGTTTTTTAATTCTTCCATTAAAAAAATAAATGTTTTATTTATTTCTGAGAGAGAGAGAAAGACAGCAGGAGCAGGGGAGGGTAAGAGAAAGAGGGAGACACAGAATCTGAAGCAGGCTCCAGGCTCCGAGCTAGCTGTCAGCACAGAGCCCAATGTGGGGCTTGAACCCACGAACCATGAGATCATGACCTGAGCCGAAGTCGGTCGCCCAACCGACTGAGCCACTCAGGCGCCCCGAAGATTTTTTGAAGATGGTGGCACCCCACTCTGCAGGTGAAATTGAGTATGGGGAGTAAGGCCATCTAAGTGGTGGTAGCAAGTGATACTGCAGGACCTTTCATGTAAGCAGTGAGGACAGAGAAAAGTTGAGAGAGCAGGGGGCAATTCCATTTTGTAATCCAGATGATGCTTTCTCATCTCAGAAAAATTTTTAACTTTAATGATTTGTGAACTTTTTTCTTGCCCTTTATATTTTGTGTACCCCCGACAGACAGACAGACAGACAGACAGACACACACACACACACACACACACACACACACACACACACACCTTACAGACTCGTAAGTAATGTGAACAAGCATGTGGTGGGCCAACTGGGTGGCTCAGTTGGCTAAGCGTCTGACTTCAGCTCAGGTCATGGTCTCACTACTTGTGAGTTTAAACCCCGTGTCAGTCTCTGTGCTGATAGCTCAGAGCCTAGAGTCTGCTTCAGATTTTGTGTCTCCATAGCTCTCTGCCCCTTCCCCACTCACACTCTCTCTCTCAAAAATAAATGAACGTTAAAAAAAAAAAAAAAGAAACAAGCATGTAGCAAAACTAAGTGCTAATTTAGGTGGATGTTGTAGAGTATGTGACTTGTTAGGTACTTTTTTAGAGAGACTTTTCTTGAACAGTATCTCATGCACTAAGTAACATTAAGCTCTCCTTTTCCCTGACCATTTCAATAGTACCCTGGGCTCTTTGCCAGAAGCTCCAGTTGTCACTGCAAGAAAATCAAGATCTCCATTCCCTCCTAGGAAAACATTCATCCAAAACAAAACTGCAAAAATTACAATCCTAACGGCAAAGACACAGGCTCTAACTCACAAAGTGTGTGAAATCAAATCAGACGATACATGAAAGAGTACTTTGGAGGTCATGGAGCATGATAAAAATGTGAAATGGTAGCATTATCGGTGATGGGGCCATAGCAATAAGTTACTTTATAAAGCCCCCTAAAGGGTTTTTATTGTGCTGTCCCACTGTGCATTTTAGCAGATAGCAAACGTGTAGTAAAACTTTGACCTCAAAATTGCTTCCCAAGTCTGAGACACATTCCCATTTGTATCTGCAAGGCATACATGAATATTAAAATATGTCAAATGACTTACTGTGTTGAGCCCCAAGCCATTAAGCATATATATCAAATCCTCAGTGGCTACATTCCCAGAGGCACCTTTTGCATAAGGACAACCACCTAATCCGGATACTGCAGAGTCCACCACATTAATCCCCATCTGGAAAACAAACCAAAACACTCAGGGCTTGTCTATTTATGGCACACAAATTGTTGAATTTCTATTTAACCTGTTCCAAAGAGCAAATAAGCAAAATCTAAGCCCATTAGGCAAACATAGTCACTTACTCACCTGCTGCTAGAACACTCCCTGGGGTGCTGATTTCTTTTCTATCTATTCTTTTCTATTTATCTGCTAGGTTAACAGAAACCTAAGGATCTCAGGAAGTAGAATAATCTTAGATCAAAATTAAAATGGTATATTTGTTGATACCAGCACAACTGTAGAGGGTGAAGCTTCAGGTAAGATGAATTCACTCCCAGGTTTAGGGATTCTCCAACCGATTCTCTAGCTCTATTCTAATGGTATTATGTAAACACGAAATATTTCCAACATCACAGCTCAAAGTCATGTGCCTTAGAAGACCAGTCACAGTGGCAGGGTCACTGTATTTGAAGTAGTATTTTTACAGGTTCAGTTCACCCATTCAATTCACTCAATCTATATTGAGCCATTATTTTGTATACCCAAACTTGCTGCTTTGGGAGAAGTGAAGAGACACTTGTAAGGCAAGACATCCACCACCAATACTAGCACCATCTCACAGTTATTGGGTCCTCATTAATTCCTGGATGTTATTCCTAACATCTTATGAGTACTAACTGCCAATCCTCACAAAACAAAAACAAACTCATGAGGCAGATATTCTTCTATCATCCTCAAATCACAGATGAAGAAACTCCAGTACAGCAGGATCATAGAATTTGCCCAAGGTCACCTCTGTCTCCAGAGAATTCACAATGAGATTTAAAGTGCAAATTGGTACAGGTCTTATAGGTAGGGATATCAGAGGTAGACGTGTGTGTGCTAGCGATGTTCTGGAAAACATGATCACTGGGGGGTCTGAAAGGGGCCCTGGAGATCAGGGGATTGGAGAAGACTGAGAAGGTATGGAGGCATATCATGCTCCTGTAAAACAAGGTGACAACTGGATAATCAGATGCTACCAAGAGGCCTAATCTGATTCTTCATCTCCTGGGCATTAAAGAAAAAGTCACATGATCTCAGCTAAAATGAGAAGCACCTGAAATCAGAACTCTCAGGTGGCTGGCTGACTCAAGAATCTGAATTTTTCACAAGATTCCAGATTCTGTTCTTGGTGCTACTCTGGGGATCACACTTCATTTTTTTTTTTTTAAATCTTTTTTGATAAGCTTTCTATTGTTTTAGATACTCAGAAAACTTGTGAAGAACAGAACATTCCCATATATTATGCACCTAATTTCCTGTACTACTACATTATCTTACATCACTATGGTAAATCTGTCATAGCTGATGAACAAATATTGGTATGTTATTAAAGTCCATGCTTTATTCAGATTTCCTTAGTTTTTAACTTAATGGTCTTTTCTGTCTTTCCGTTTGGGTTTGTCTGATGTTTTCCTAATGGGGTTAGACTAAAATTCTGAAATATTTCAAGTAAGACAACAGAAGTGTAATGCCATTCTCAATACAATCAAAGGTACATGTTATTAACATGATTTATGACTGATATGCACCTTGATCACCTGGCTGAGGTAGTGTTTGTCAGCGTTCTGCACTAGGAAGCCCCCATTCCCCACTTTTCCAGATTATACTCTTTGGAGGGAAGTCATTATGTACAGCTCGTGGTTAAGAGGTAAAGAGTATCTACAGAAATTATTTGGAAATCGCCCATTTGGGAGACTTTTATATTCTCCTCTATTTATTCAAATGTTGTTGTTGTTGTTGTTGTTGTTTTTAATCAGTAGGGACTCATGGTATTTTTTTCAGTTTGGTTTATAATCCAATATTACTTTCTACAATTTGTGGCTCAGGTTGTTTGAGATTTGGTTTCTACCTCCTGCATCCCTTTGCCATACCAAGGGGACTGTGCTTTGTGAATCACTTGTCTAGATATCCCCTTGAAAGTTAAGAGGATACCTACCAAGACCTACAGGTTTTAAAAAAATTTTTTTGGATGATAAACCAAAATGTATGAGTGGTCATCACTAGGTGGTGTAATTACAGGTAATTTAATTCTGTTTGTCTTTGTTTTGTAGTTTCTCCACAATGAACGCTAATTATATATAAAGAAGAAAAGGTCCCAGGGCTCTGTAAGCCTTAGCCTGTAGTAGAAATGAGAATGAACATAAATGAATCCAAGGTTCATTTCCTTGACTAAAATCATTATTTTACAACTTAGTGATTTTCCTAGCATGGGAGACTGTAGGGGTTAATATGCATACAAAATCTTTGAATATAGACGTGATCTGAGTGAAAGGTTACCTGGAAAATGGTCTTTCCCTCTTTCTTAGTGTCAGAATAGCTGTAGACAAGGATTTTATATCAGTAAGATCTATTCCCAAATTAACTGCATCAATCCTACACAATATGTGACTTTAAAGCAAAGTAGAAGAGATTGTTAAAGTATACATTACCTGTTAAAAAGAACATTAAGATATTACTGCCTTTTAAATTCTCTCCAAAATAAAAAATTGCACTACTACTTTAAAAGCACTTTTTATGCAGCATCTCCTACATTCTGTTCTCTATTAAATGTGTAGTTCTGTTCCCTAGAAATAAATCTTAATGGATAACGTTACCCATATACTAAGTTACGATTTTATTTTTAAACAAGTTGCTTTGGAAACTTCTAGTCTTAGTCAACTATAAAAATTTGTCTTTACTATGTAACTTTTCCTTACATCTACTTCCCTATTCCATTAGAAATGATACATACTATCATGTAAACAAGTGCTTGACAGAGTAGGAAGAAAAATATTTATACTTCATTGATTCTTGATGGTGAAGAGAAGGACATTTTTATGCTTAATTATTAAAAACCTGATACTATAGTAAATGTCACTACTTTTACTATATTAGTATCATGTATTTGAAAGTAATAGATAGGCTCTTAGATGATTTTATCATAAAGAGATTATCTGCATTAAAAGATTATTCTTAGAAATCCCTTTCCCAGGTCTCCAAACAGAAACCACTACTTTCCAGTTCCCTGAGGTGTGTGTGTGTGTGCACGTACATGTGCGTTCCCGGGGGGTGTGCACATGTGTGTGCATTCACGCACATAAGCACAAGAGGTTTTCTTGCACCATCGAGGGATTCCGGCAAGATCGACCTCAAAACAAAGCATTTGGGTTTTGTTTTGGAGAAAAGTACATCTTCAGGTGAGTAGCCACAAGGTGGCAATGTAACTTCAAAATCCACCAAGTTAAAGTCAAGCATTTGCAACCCCACTGTGTCCCAGCCCCCCCAAATGACAAATATGTAAATAAATCACTTTACATTATATAAATAAATATTTTCTCTTCAAAAGAGAAAACTTACACACTGTGGTTCAATATATTCAGTATATTTTTTTGTTAGTCTTCCTTTGAATGGAACATATTTATGAAGGAAATTCTATGTGCCAGGGACTTGGAATACACACAAAATCCTGTAGCTCCTGGGGTTTATCATTAGAAATTAAAATTACTATATATTTTGTCTCTGAGAAGTTATCAAACTAGAAATCATTTTTTTTTTTAGAGCTAAGAGAACTAATTCTCCCTAAAATAAAACCTGGAACTCAAAGGGTTCAGGCGTGGTTGGCTTCCACATTTCTCCAAGCTCATGGTTAAAGCTATTAATCCAGTGACCAGGAAATGATAAACTTGTTGAGTTCAGTTACATGTGCTCTGTCTGTTTGAGCTCTGCAGTTATGTGGTTGGACTTAAGGGCTGAGAAAAATGAATGAAGTAATAATGACCATGTTTTCTGGAAAATGGTAAATTGACTGTAGATCTACCGTGAGCACATCACTAGGTGCTACAATCTTAGGTGAGCTCTATGGAGTAGTACTCTTGTGTAGTGCTTAGATGGCCAAACCATGCTGATATGCTAACAAAAAGTACATCTTGACTTTTTCTTGGTGCTTTAAGAACTTATTTCCCAAACAAAACAGAAATGCCTTAAGTGGAGTCAAATAATTTTGCAAAGTTTACAATGTCCTATATTTTCATGATTTCAAAATATCTAATGGAATCTAAAATGTAGGTATTGAGGATACTAAAATCTTTACATACCAAAATTCTGTATGTTTCTTAAGTTTTGAAATGACATCTAATTTCTTTACCCTCTGAGATCAACTTCTTAAAAAAATCTGTTCTGTTAGCTTTAATTTAAAATAAGATTATTTCTGATGGTGTGAGTTACTCATTTTTGGATTTAAGTTACTCATGATATAGTAATAAGAGATTTGAGAAAGGAAATGATTGTTGTCCAAAGGATTTTTTTTCCTATGAAGCTTGCCCAAGAAAATAGCCAGAAATATTAATATGGATTGATGTTCAAGAGTATGTATTCTTTGTAGCATGATTTGTAATAGGAGAAAAAAAGGCCATAAGTTAAATGTCTAATAATAAGGAAATAGTTAACAAATTAGGTAAGACGGACTAGTAGGAAACCATTAAGTATTTTCAGTGATTATGTAATGGTATAGAAAAATAAGGATAAGAGATGGAAAGTTAGGAAGAAGATACTAACCACGCCTGGCCTCATTCATTGGTGTTTTTGACCCTCTATAGTAAGTAGGTAACACACATGTAATGTTTCCTGTTGTTTCACAGCCATCCCCTTCCTCTGCTAGAACAGCACCCAAAAATTATACTCAGCTTTCTCAGGCTCTATTTTTTTTTTCCCATTTCTGGGTTTCAATCCAAATCCTAGAGACGATTCCTTTTGGCATCCTCTGCTTTGTTCTTGAGTGGATAGTGCTCCTATACTGCACTTCTACAGTGACCACCTGTTCTCTCTCACAGATTGGCACAAAATAGTTAAGCCAGTTCCCCTCAAACTTGAATGAACAGAAGATGCCATTTACAATGTCTGACTAGAGGGTATTATGCTAAGTGAAACAAATGGGACAAGGACAAATTTCACTTACAGGTAAAATATTTAAAAAAAGAAATGAAGAAAAACATTTATGATGCCTGAGATGCTGAGATGGGGACTGAGCTTTTCCATTTCTAAATTGCAAATTATGCAGAAGCTGTTGCCTCCCAGAACATACTTGAGTGGAAAGAGATTCTGGTTCTTGTAGGAAAGAACCTTTTCTCAGGTGTCATTATGTCCTAGTCTAATCACCATACTGGCTCCATCTTGTTTTGCTCAGTGTTGCTGAGAATGAGACCATCTGAATATCAGAATCACCTAAAATCCTAGTTAAAAAGGCAGATTTTTGTTGTCTATCCCCCAAATTGATTTTTTTCCTGTAAGTATTTGCATTGTTTCATACTCCAAGATGGACTTTATAAATAATAAAGTTTTTAAAAAGCCTTGATTTACTTGTTCACCTGTGGAAGATAATGCTGGATCTTCACCATAAATCTGTTTCCTTTTCTGAAATTTAGCCAGGCGACCCTACCCAATGAACCTGTTATTCAGGTGTGGTTATGAAACTATAGGTTAGCCAGTGATGTTCAAGCAAAGTCATGCACCCCATTTATAGAATAAGTCTTTTAAGAGATTATGTCAACATGGGGCACCTGGGTGGCCCAGTCGGTTAAGCATCTGACTTCGACTCAAGTCATGATAATGTGGTTCGGGGGTTCGAGCCCCACATCAGGCTCTGTGCTGACAGCTAGCTCAGAGCCTGGAGCCTGCTTCAGATTCTGTATCTCCCTCTCTCTCTGACCCTCCCCTGCTTACGCCCACGCTCTCTCTCTCTCTCTCTCTCTCTCTCAGAAATAAATAAAACATTAAAAAATAAAAAAAAGAAATTATGTCAACAGTCGAATGCAGATGACAATGAGGTTTTAGGGGATGGTGAGCCAAAAAATGGGAGGAGCCGGGGTCCTAAAATCACCATCTGGAGAAGAGATGCCCACTGGAAAAACATGCTCAGTGAGGAACAAACCTCCATATGTTTGAGTCACTATTCATTTTGAGGTGTGCAGTAATATCGGGACAGCCAATTAGAACTGATAGAACAACTGATGAGATCGATTCAAATCTACCATTTGCAGCTGTTGTTTTATTCCATCAGTTTTCTATTCTATCTATTCTTTTGTTAATGGAGCATTTCTGAATGATTTCATTTCTCTCTTGTTTTGAGATGATTCCTCTTGGCATCATCTGCTTTTGCCTCTTCTTGAGTGGATGGTGCTCCTATATTGAGCGTCTACAGTAACCTGTAGAGAAAGCACAGAAAACTTCCCTTTGTTTGTCAGTTTTCTAAATCCAGTACCTTTTCTCAGCTCTTATTTTCCTTAAGTGGAAAGCCTTCACTTCTGTGAAGCCTTAATTACAGTCGTGTAGAGCGAGGAGAGGATGGACAGAGGTACAGAGATGTGTTAAATAAACATAGACCCTGGGGCGCCTGGGTGGCTTAGTCGGTTAAGTGTCCGACTTTCACTTAGGTCATGATCTCGCGGTTCGTGGGTTCGAGCCCCACGTCGGGCTTTGTGCTGACTGCCAGCTCAGAGCCTGGAGCCTGTTTCAGTCTGTGACTCCCTCTCTCTCTGACCCTCCCCTGCTCGCGCTGTCTTTCTCTGTCTCTCTCCTAGAAATAAATAAAAAATATTAAAAATAAAACATAGACCCTGAAGTTTTCAGGAAAATAAATGATCAATAATCTACCTTTTTAAATTGTTTAGTGGTTACCCTATGGTTTACAGTATAAATCTTTACTAAGTACCTTCAAGTATCTATGCCACAGATAATGAAAGACCTGATAATAGTAGGTTCTCCATTCTATCCAACCCCCCTTTGTGTTGTAGTTTCCCTACCTTTATTTTTATATACCCCTAATACATTTCCATACCCATAACATGTTGCTACTCTTTTTGCTTTAGGCAGTTATCTTTTAGAGCAATTAAAATAAGGAAAACAAATTCACTTTGATATACTCAGCTTTGAGTTCTCTGAAGAAACCTGAAAAGAATATAAGAGACTCACATCCCAGTATTCAGTTAACACTCACTGTTTGGAGGTAGATGAAGGAAGATGAATTATTGAAAGAGACAAGGAGTTCAGGAGGAGGCCCAATGTCACAAACAGAGTGGGAAAAGTTTCTCTAAAAACTTACACCATTGTAATTAAGGCTTCACAGAAGTAGAAGGCTTTCTACTTAAGGAAAATAAGAGCTGAGAAAAGGTACTGGATTTAGAAAACTGAAAAATTTTGAAATGGATTGTTGAAGCATAGACAGGACAGAGGAAAGCTGGCAATTACTTGCGAAACAAATGGAGAGCATACAGCCTAGTACTGAAAAAATCAGTTTAAGGAGGCCTATAATTGAACCTGTTATGCCACTTGTTAACTGCGTGATGTTGATAATGTTATTTTGTTTCTCTGTCCTACCAACTGTAAAATGAATATATTGGTATTAAATCACTGACTCGTTGAGTACTCCGTGGGATCTTCCGTGAAACATGCTTATAGAGCTTGGCACATAACTCTCTGCAAATGTTGGCTTTAACAAGCATAGGTCGGGGCGCCTGAGTAGCTCAGTCGGTTGGGCGTCCGACTTCAGCTCTGGTCATGATCTCACGGATTGTCAGTTAGAGCCCCATGTCGGGCACTGTGCTGACAGCTCAGAGCCTAGAGCCTGCTTCCAATTCTGTGTCTCCCTCTCTCTTCTCTCTCTGCTCCTTCCACACTCACCCTCTATCTCTCTCTCTCTCTCTTTCAAAAAGAAATAAACATTTAAAAAACTTAAAAATAAAAAAAATAAGCATAGGTCCAGAACACAGAGACAGAGGACATTTGGTCTTAAAGAAGAAAATTAGGGCATAATTGGGGGCATGTTAATGGAGAGATATGGGGACTATCTGAGACCTATCACTTGGAAGCATTCAGAGACAAACTAAATGAAGTAAAGAATGATACCAGGGCACCTGAGTGGTTCAGTGGGTTGAGCATTCTTTAACTTAGGCTCAGGTCATGATCTCACACTTCATGGGTTTGAGCCCAGTGTTGGGCTCCACACTGCCAGTGCAGAGCCTGCTTGGGATTATCTCTCCTGCTCCCATCTCCCTCTGTCCCTCTGCCACTTGCACTCTCTCTCAAAATAAATAAATAAACTTTAAAAAAAAATGATCCCATACATAGAAAATTCACAGAGAAAAACACTTAGGGGGTGTGGATGAGTTTGGGATTAGGGCAGAAACATGGAGTTGAGCTAGAAATTAGTGGAGAAAACTGTCCTTTGAAGTAGAGGGAGGAGAGGATGGACAGAGGTACAGAGATGTGTTAAAGCAAAATGGACCCCAAAGTTTTCAGGAAAATAAATGATCAATAATCTCAGAAACACAGTGGTTGAGTTCATCTGCTGAGATTTTAGAATCAAGTTATGCTATTTCTGGCTCCCTGATACTAGCTACTCTGAGACCCAGCCCTACCCTGCTCTTACCATACTCTTTTTTTTTTATTAAATTTTTTTAATGTTTTGTTTATTTCTGAGAGAGAGAGAGACAGCGTGAGAAGGGGAGGGTCAGAGAGAGAGGGAGACACAGGATCTACAGGAGCTGTCAGCACAGAGTCTGACGTTGGGCTCAAACCCATGAACCATGAGATGATGACCTAAGCCGAAGTCGGACGCTTAACCCACTGAGCCACCCAGGCGCCCCCTTACCACACTCTTTGATGTGGACACAAAGATGCAGATGGATAATGAGGTAAAAAAGGGGGTAGATCAATAAATAACACTGGAAAACAATAAAAATTGTATCCGTACACATGGAAGTAACTATTTTTCATAAGACTACAAATTCAAGAGTTTTACAACTAGACAATTTAGTCTGTTTCCCTTATGAATGATTAATTTATTTGAAGGGAATTAAGCACCTGAGTTCTTCTTGTGGTTACCAAAGTCATAGAGGTCTTTAGTTCTAGAGGTGGACCTGGATTCTAGAGGTGGATCATGTTTCTGGGATTTCACTGGTCGGAGGTAAATAAGTTCTAGTTCCAAATGGATGTCAGTGGGAGGACTATCTAATGGTATAAATATGCAACTAAATATTAAGTTTTTAAAAAGTTAAAACAAACAAAAAAGAATGAAACCACAGTGATGCTGACAAGAATTAATTGTCAGTGTTATCAATACTCATAAACCAAGGAGGGCTTGGGATAATAGGAGGGCCAAATTTTGGGGGCAGTGGGGAGTCTAAACAGCAAGTTATATATATTAACTCTATGAGGCCAAGAACATTCTTCTATCTCACTTCATTGTAGGCTCAGTATATGGCATAGCTCTTAGAACATAATAAGTTACTACTCAAATATTTTTGAAAGAATTGGACAAATAAAGTATCTAAAACAATAATACATGCAATAGCAAGACCCAGGTGTAAGTATAACTACACATGATAATAAATGAACTTGATACAATTCAATTGGAAACACAGAACTACATAAGGAGGATACTACAATAAATGAAACGGTTCAGTGTTTCACTACCTATGTTGTTTGCTCCCTAAACCTCCTTGGAACTGTCTTCTTATAAAGATGGGACCTGTTGGTTTGTTCTGTGACTCCTTATTAATCCTCAGTGCAGTTAATGCACATCAACTGAGCCAGTCACAATCTCCTTCCCCAGAATTTAGAAGAGACACAAAGATAGAATTCACCCTCCTAAAAGGTCAGATGTACAGCATATGAACTATGGACAAGCAACTTTTTCCATGAGCAACGGAAAGCAGAGAAATTCAGTCTGTAGTCAGAGGGAAAAGGAAGCATCATTGAATGAGAAATGTCACCTGAACTCCAGACAGCTTCTCAGTCTTTCTGAGGTGCAGTTTCACTTCCTCCCTACCTGTTTTTGAAATAACAATTAATTAGAGCTACGCCAAGTGTTTTCAACCACATAATAATCCTAGGAAGTAGGTACTATCATCATTTTATATATGAGAAACTGTGCCACAGAACATCTAATATGATCATGCATAGTGTTGCGTATTTGATAAGTGATGTAAATTCATATGCAGGATCAGGTGAAAAAGCCTCCAAATCTCTGCTCTTGTGTGTGTACTTCTTTAGGAGGTTTCCATGAGACATCCCTGTATCCTTATAACAAAGTGTCCTTTTTGCTTAAGGTAGTTTGAGTTGGCTACTGTTGCTTGGAAACAAAGAGTAGTAACTAACACATCATTAAGTTAATAACCTGGCAGAGAAGATATTCACAAAAACAAAGAACTGTAATACAAAGTATAGTGTGGTAGTTATTATGAGAATTACAAACAGAGCTATTCAGGAACACTAGTGAGACGGTTTCTATATTTTGTAGGGGAGCAAGGAAGGAGGGGCAGGGTGAAAAGTTTGATGAATAGTTTGGCTCTGCTTTGGGCCCTGAAGGATGTTGACAAGTGGGGGATGGTGAGGGAAAAGATACTCTGCAGAGAGGGAACAGCTTGAGAAAAGGCTCACATGATGAACAGGCCAAGGACGTACTGAGAATACTTTACTGAGACTTGTATTGTAGGGGCTGCTGAGGTGTGGAAGGAGTGCAATTCCAGATCATGATAGGTCCTGAATCCCTTTCTCTGGGGTATGAGCTTTATTCTCTACAAAATAAAGAACTACTTAAGGTTCATGAATAATCATGGCATCAGCAGCATTTGTTTTACTCAAATTTAGTTATCAGGGGAGCAATAATTGAGATGGATAGAGGTTGAGAAATATGTAAGCAGAAGTACTTGTTAGAATTAGGGCAATGCATGAAGTCAACGGTGATGAGTCTTTAAAATGAAGCAGAAGGGGAAAAATACCTTTGTCAAGGAATAAATTTGAGATTTATGAGGTAAGATAGTGTCCCAATGAATGAATAACAATGGAAGAAAGAGGTGTCATTGACAAAAGCACTGATTGCTAGCTTAACAGCTAATAGGAGGATGATCCATTAGCTGGAATGGGATATGAAATCAACTCTAGTACAAAGCAGAAGTTGCTTTCTTGAAAATCATTATAGATATTTAAAACAAAACTGGATATTTAACATGTCATTTCGTAAAGCATCCCTTTAAGATGCTTAACTAGCATTAATTCTTTTTTTTCATCTTTGATTGTATGCCTATTTCTTCTTGCTCACTTACATCCTGGGTGATCCATGGCTTTGGTAATGTTCAAATTAATGGTTAAGCATTCTTATAACCCAAAGAATTGGCCTCTCTTGGGCAGTGAAACAATTAAAAAAGATATGGCAATGTGCTTTCTGGCTTGAAGACTCCTCCCTGTTGAGTACCAGGGGTGTGGTTGGGGTAATGGGTGATAGAAATTTCAGATAGGTTAAGGGAAGGCCTAGAATACATGGGACTGGTCCTGCTTCTAAAGGTGTATGCTGGAGAGTGTATAAGACTCAAAAGCTCTCATCCAGCTGGCTGAGATGCCAGCTCAGCAAAGGCAAAGTGGGGAGCCTGGCAAGCCAGACCCAAGGTAGCCTCAAAAACATTAGAGCACTGAAACCTGGCACAGAAAGCATACAACAGTTTTTCATATTCCTCACCGGAGCTAAGAGAGCACAGGCAAACATGAGAGAACTAGGATCATGCCCAGGAAGGAGCAGAGCATGAGCCAATATCCATATGCCATGATTAGGGTACCATCATCACAAGGGACAACACTGAATAGGCTGGCGAGGTACATCAGGGAAGACAAGGGAGGACTGAGAATGCCATCAAACTAGGTAACTCCTGCCTAATGGTAGATAGATACTCAAACTCCCTTCAAGTTAGCAAGCTCATAGGAACAAGAGGCAAAGAAGGGCAGGGAAACTTGAGGCACTGAGTTTTAAATGGAAATGACTCAGCTGATTTGAATTCAGCCATTTATTAGATGATATTTGGCGCATTTAAACTCGAGGGTTCATTAAACTGAACATTGCCATTATTTACATAGAAAGTTTAAAACATTTCACAATATTACATCACTATATGATTACCACTCACATCCTTATTGTTCATTTCAAATAGCGCAAGTTCATTCCGATTTCTAAATGACTTACCAAAAAAACTTGCTTACCCCAGAGACACCACTGATCAGAATATCTCACAAGATATTTATGGTCATAAAAAATGGTGTTGATTTTTCTAAGCAGTGAGTATAACTTGAAAAGAGAAAAAGCTGAATATACCTGAAATCAAAGTGGATTTTCCTCCAGTTGAAGCCAGTCACTCAAAGAAGGTAGGAAAACAAAAGTAAGTATAATTACACTTAAATATATAGCAAGTGAAGCAGGTTTGGAGCAAACCAAATCTATCTGGAAAATATGGTATGATCATTGGTTGTGAGGCTATTGTGAGTATCCTGAATAAGACTCAGAGGTAGATAATAGTTGTAGTTAGATAGTTCAGATCATTATGTGGTCAAAAAAGTAGACATATTCTGTATGACTCCAGAGGAAAATGGGCAGAGGTAGATTTTGCTTGGTTATGAGAGATCACTGTAGCCATTTAATGCTGTCTAAACTTAAATGGTTAATTCTTAAAATAATTATCTCCCTGCCACTGAAACTATTAAAAGACAGTCTAAAGATTGTGGAAAGAATCCCTTCTCCAGTGAATGAAACTCTTGGCTTTGATGTCCTCTAGGATTTATCCAATCCTAAGGCTTTCTATAAATGCATGCTTAACTTAACTTGCTCAGTACCATCTAATTTTGTCATAAAGTTATAAATGTAGAGCGCATTAAAATATTAGGTGCTTCTGCTATAGTGATTTGAGGTAACACATTCCTGTGGTAGGTCCATTCCTTGCCATCTGAACATGACAGGCAAATTCTAAGCAAAGACACAGTGGTTTCTTGGGATGGTCACATACAATAATCTTCTAGATGGCATACAACTGTGTGTCCAGTGTTAATAGCCAAGAAAAAGACTTATAAAACCATTTAAGAAAAATAACTTGAAGACTCTCCTAAAGGGCATCAAACCCATACATAGTTGGTATATGCAGCAAGACTGCCAAATACCACTACAATTACAAAAGATTCCATATGACTCGTAACATATTTTAGGATTTGTTTTAATGTTAATACTTCTGAGCACCTAAGATTCAATGCCACCCGTAGTCAAGAGTTAAAATAGAGAAACAGATAGGAATTTAGGTATGAGTCCAAGCACTATTCCCTCACTTGGCTAGATAACATTCAAAGAAAAATCACCTATGAGATAAGTAGGAAAATACAATATTAACCACAGAAAAAAACAGATTGATATGGCCAAATATCCTGTTTGGGCAAGAATAAAGTTAGACTCTTCAGCTTTTACAACAGAACAAGAAAACTCTCATCTGTGTCTCTAATTTCCAAAGTGTGTAGCTCAGTGATAGTCAAGTGCTGCTTGCTCTTAGATGTCTGGCGTGTCTGCCCCTTTTTGTTTCCCCCCTCCTTTTTTAAAGCTTGTTTATTTATTGATTGATTTAGAGAGAGAGAGAAAGAGAGAATAAATGAACATGCACACAAGCAGGGGAAGGACAGAGAAAGAGAGAATCCCAAGCAGGCTCCACACTGTCAGCACAGAGCCTCATGTGGAGCTTGATGTCATGAACTGTGAGATCATAACCTGAACTGAAATCAGGAGTTGGGGGCTCAACCAACTGAGCCACCCAGGCTCCCCACCCTTTTTGGTTTCTTAACACAGGACTGAACTGTGCAGCCTGCATTCCCCCAACTCCCATGTCAGCTATATTCCACCTGTTCAGCCCACAGAAGGCTCTGATGGAGGAGTAAGCAAGAATATTTCTCTCTGTGTTTCAGGTGGCATTTCTAGCATAGCCTGTTTCCTCAGTGACTCTAAATGTTGACCATGGACAGGCCCATCATGGTTCCAACTCCCTGCCGGTGACTTTGGATGGGGTACTCCTGTAATAATGTCTTTGTCCAGTGCAGGGGTCTCACTGATGTTGCAGGGTAGTTTCCTGCTGTTACTAATCTCAGGAGTGCCTCCTTAAAAGTGAGAGCACCAGGGTGCAAGATACAAGGAGGCACTGTCAGGGTGGAAAAAGTACAGTTATCACCTGAGAGTGAGTGCACCCTCGGCACGGGGATACCCTACCCTAAACCAGACCTTGCTCATCTTTGGGTTGCTTTGCTGTCTAATGTTTAGTTTTATGGTTCTCCTTTCACCTGTACACAATTTCCTGGATTCAGTTGCTTACATGGCTCCTGCTTTCTGGCTGGAGCCTGAGAGACCCAAGCATCCTTTTCATGGAGTTCAGTCTGAATTTGCTTCCATCTAGCTCTTGTCAAAGGCAGGTTGAGAAAATATTGAAGACCTTTCAAGAATTATCAGTGCCCCCTCTTCTAAGTATTTGAATGCTAGCCTTATGTCCATTTAGTTTATCAGAAAGACATATACTATGATCTTATCAGCTCAGACTCCCACAGAGATAGCTTCCCTGAATCCCATGTTAAGGTTATTTTCTTGCATTTACTGACTGTCCTTATAAAACGCAAAAAAATTAGCCTTGTAATGGAAAAGTTTTCCCCACATATATCTTACAACCTTCTGCCGAAGATATCATTCACTAATTTTACCAATTTTATCCTGTATTAATCAGGATTACTAGGCTGAATTACTTAAGAGAAAAAAAAGTAGGGGACATATGCTGGTTCACTTGAGTGGACTGGGAGAGTTTGGAGCTAATCTTAGGAAAGACTGGAACTTTTCTGTTTCTTTCTCGTCATCTCTTTCCCTCTCTCCCTTCCTTTATCTTCCCCCTGCCCCAATCATTTCTTTCCTGTGTTGGCTTTATTTTGTTCATGTCTATTATGCCAAAGGCCACAGAATTTTATGTAAGTAAAGTGAGCGCTTTTTCATGAGCTCCAGCCAGGAAACTATTGGGACGGGGAAATTTATTGAGTCCCCTAGAATTGTACATCCATTTCTGAACCAGTTATTGAAGTGAATGCACTAGAGTACAAGGATTTCTTGCAGGAGCGCCATGAGTGTACCCAATCCTATACTTGGGAGGGGTGGTGTGTGTGAGGATTGGGAAGGTGCTGTAATTTCTCTGCCCTCACAAGAAGTACATGGTCAGACTGTTAGAGAAATGGTTTCTTAGAAGAAGGAAGGTGTTATTTACACAGACCAAACAAGAACTCTTCACTAAATTGCTTTTGTAGAAGCCATTCACTATATTCCACTTAAGTGTCAATACCATAACAAGACTTGTGTAACTCTTTATGTCTTTGTTTTTAGAAAACTTGCAAGATCACTTAACGCTCAGTAGTGGCAAGTTTTCATACTATCATCGAACAAACATTTGTTGACTTCCTACATTGTTCTGGGTATCAGCTATAGAGTTGTGAAAAATAACATGTACATAATTTACAAAATGTATATTTTTATCAAGCCACCTTTCTGATGGAGGAGAAAACACTTAACATAACTAAACAACAAGATAAGAACGCAGGAACAATTTACAGGGGAGAGATGCCAAAGTACACCATTCTTCTTTCAAGAAACATTGCTTGAGACAAGAGTATTTGAGCTGAGACCTGGATGAAGTAGGAAAATGATCTTAAGAACTTATATGAAATAATTGCCTTTAAGGCAAAATGAACAAGGTCAGAACAAAAGGCTTGAAAAGGGATGATGCTCAGTGTGTTGAGAGCAGTGAGCAGACCACAGTAACCCAGTAGTAGGAACCAGAGAGACAGTGTTAGACGATAACACCAGACACATAGCAGGGCCAGATCTGTGGAAAAGTGTATTTTAATAAGGTCCATATCATTAGTGGAGCAGAAGGGAGTCTCAGCATTTTTTCAATGGTAAGAATAGAATGGAAAACACCTTGGGGCGTTTTACTTTTTTCCATATCACAAAAAATTTTGCCATGTGATAGGCCACTATGTTTTGGATTAGTAAACTACAGTGGACTAGCAAGGATGTTACAGGGCAAAGCTCATGAAGCTATTAACAAATTAACTGAAGTCATGTTTGTGCTTTCCTGTCAAATAAAACATGTTTGCTTGAACAAAAGTCTCCTGTAATTGACTACAGGAGATTTAGTTTCTTACTTGGATGATACAATATGAATTTCATAAATATCTATTAGTTGAAATAGTTCTGATTTCACAAGGAGACCTCTTCAGTCAAAACTACTATGAAATGATAGCTCTTGTGAACATATTCAGCACTGTCAATCAACCAATACTTACCAATTATACTCTTACAAAAGCTTGGCATATTAGCATATTTAAGATACAGTTCTTGATAGAAAAAAAAAACTTAAAACCTAGTAGAAAAGATATGGTGTATATGTGGATACATAGAAGGAAGACTGTGAGAACTACTAATTCATTCAATTAGGAAAATATTAAAAGAGTTCAAGGGGGAAGGAAATTATTTCAGGCCGTGTTAATCAGAGCAGGTTGCATGGAGGAAATGACATCTGAATCTGGCCTTGAAGAGTAGGATGATTTTATAGAGTATGGAACTTTGGAGTAGTCCTTTAAAAAGAACTAAAAGCAACACCAATGACTGAACTTGTTAATAACAGTTTCCTGTTTATTGACATTTAACATTAGCCCGATTATTCCCACTGTGTAGCACAATTTTTTAGAAATATCCAAAATATTATTCATTTACTATGAAAACATTTATTAAGTGGTTTCTATGTACAACTCACTAAAGGGGACAAAAATAAAGGTTAGATGCAATATTATAAGTCTAGATGCTTAATGGAGTGGGTTCTTAAAGATAGGATCGTGATACGTAAGTACACATACTTTTTAAATTTCAGTTAAATGCTCCATTATTGAATATATTTAAGATAGCTTATATGTAAATGTAAGAGATATACATATCCATATATAGCTATCAGTGTGTGTGTGTGTGTGTGTGTGTGTGTGTGTGTATTTCAGCCATATCACATAATTACTATTTAATTTAGAACTCTCAGAATCTTCTTTACAGCAAATATACACAAGACATCCATAAGTACTATTGCATTTCTTAATAGAATCATGTCTGTTCTTCCTCAGTATTTCAGGCCAGTGCCTAATCTTGTATCAATTACTCACATCATCCCACATGCCCAGAGAATATCAAAGTTTATAAGCCATCTAACAAACGCATGTATGCTCCTCTAAAGTAGAGCTGTATTTGAAATTTGACAAAAGTGGAACTCCTCCAGTCATCATATCTCACTAAGGGTAAGAGAAATCTAAAACTTTATACAAAATAAAGTACAACATTATATAGTTATCTATGGAAAATGTGCTAGTTATTTATTGCAATATATGTAAAACCCAAAATATCAACGTCAGGTTGGTAGTTAACTCAAAACTGAACCACTTATGTACAGAAATAACTAACTCATTTTCACTTAACCGGAGATGAGTGACAATTGAGAGTCATAGAAAACACTTAATTTTACCCAAGTTTTTGTCTCTTTCACCAACCACATATTTATATTGGAAGTTACTTTACTTCTTTGGGTCTCACTTTCCAAGAGGGTAGTTGAAATAGTTCCCTCTTGAAGTCTTACTTGTAAGGTATGTAAACGTATTCTTTAAAAAAGAGGAAGGATAGAGTTCATGGTTACTTTCCTAATTATAAAGAAAATGAGAGATGCTTAATAGCTCCCTATAAATTTTTAATAAAATATAATCAAGATGCTAATATTATACCTCCCAAATATCATATAGTTATAGCAGAGGTTTGTACATGGTAGGCAGGCAGTCTATGTCTGTTAGGTGATTGGGTGAGCATATTTTGTGTTTATTGTACTATAACTCATCATGTTTCTCAATATATATAAAAATTCTTCTTCTAAGTCAAAGTTCCAAATGTTTTTTAAGTCACAGATTCCTTAAGGAATCTGAGTAATATGAAGAAAACATTATAATCTTTTGCTAAAAAACTAAAAAAAAAAAAGACACATTCAAAACTGAACATATTGATCTGATCCATGGACAGAACACTTTCTAAAAGAAATATATTGAATTCAATAGTCACTTTTATCCAAGGGAGGAAAAATACTCCATTGTTAACTAGTGAGCTGTGTAGCCCATGTATCTGCACATTTTTTGTGTATCAGTGTTTTTTAACCAAGAAATGTCTGAACTTTAGTATGAAGGTAAGTTTTAATATCAAAATTTCCTATTTATTACTAAAACACTAGCAGCATTTAAACATGTATCTGACCAAGTAACATTAAGTAGGAAATCTTTATGAGACATAAAATATAAGATGTAATATCTGCTCATGAGAAACAACTTAATGTGTTTTATTAAGACTTTTGCCCTTAGGGTGCTGCTACAGAACTTGGAACAAAAATCATTTAACTCTGTGCCCTGAATATGGAGAAAAAGAAAAAGAAACACAAAAATCTAATTTGTAAAATTACTCTGTGGTGCTTTGTTGGCAAGCAGTATAAACATCCTAAAGAATAATGACCCATTGTATTTTTTATTCATCTAGACATTTTTTAAGGTAGTAAAGATTTTTTTTTTTATTTTGAGAGTAAATTGTTTTTTGGAGAGTCAAAAAAAAAAAAAAAAGAAACATGTGGAACACATTCCTTGGCTTTCCAAAATCTCCAACTGTGAGTGACACATGTACAGTATTTTAAATGTTGCAGAAGAAATGAAACAAGAAAGGCAAATCATACTGTTACTCTCTAAATAATACTGTGTCTAACAAACAGTACTGCTTTTGAAAAGGTTTAGCTAGTGTTTCAATGCCTCATAATCAATGGGACAGCTGGAGGGACTAAAACCAAATAGGCAAAGATTTGCTAAATTTGAAATACCTTGTTGAGTAGAATACTTGGCATATGGTAAGAAATATAACTAATTTCTTCCTTCATGTTACTTTGACTAGTAAATTCACTTCATGAAAACTAATGTATTTTGGCATTTCCCTTAAAACTATCCTTTGAATAAGATAAGGTAACCATCACTTTTACAGAACTTCCAAAAACCATTAAATTAGACCAGTGCTCTACTAAGCAATATTTTATATTTTAAGTGTATGTGTACTTGATTGGACTCTTTGAACTTAAACTGAAGAAGTACTGAAGACAGTCACTGCCACTCTGGCAGCTGCAAAACTACCCTAAATACATGAATAATGAAATCATTCTATTTATAATTTAGAGAAATTAAATACTAGCAAAATTTAATAAGAATATAAATGACTATGGGGAGCCTGGATAGCTCAGCTGGTTAAATGTCCAACTCTTGATTTCAGCTCAGGTCATAATCTCAGGGTTTGTGAGATTGAGCTCACATTGGGCTCCATGCTGACAAGACAACCTGCTTGGGATTCTCTCTCATCCTCTGCCTCTGCCCCTCCCCCACTCCCCTCTCATGATCTTTTTGTCTCTCAAAAATAAACATTAGACGTATAGATGTGTGTGTATATCTATACATATATGTATATGTATATATATATATATGGCTGTTTACTAATAGGGTCAAAGAGGTGGCTCAGTCTTAAGCATCTGACATCAGCTCAGGTCATGATCTCATGGTTCGTGAGTTCGAGCCTGGCATCAGGAGCCTGGAAACTACTTTGAGTTCTGTCCTCTTTCTTTCTCTGCCTCTTCCCCACTCACACTCTGTATCTCTCTCTCTCAAACATAAATAAACATTTTTTAAAAGGTTAAAGGGTAGAAGTTCTGTATGATTCATTGTGATCCATATGAATGACAAATATGTCAAATCAAGACATTCACTTTCGTCAGCTACACAATATATGCATGGTATTTTGGGGCCTGTGGTGCCCAACTAAGGCAACCTTGTTTCATAATTAGAGTCAACACTTTAGAAATTTTAAAAAAGATGTAATAAGGAAGGGTACTTTGCTTCTCTATGCTTACTTTTCTAAGGGAGTTACTTCTTTTCTCAAAAGAGGCAATCTTGTCTTTTGGGACCTTGCCTTCCTCAAAACCTTCACCTTTATCTGTTAGAACTGTATACAAAATCATTTACATTCTTCCTATGCTAACCACATATGTTCATCTCTTAAACATTTTGTTCTCTTCCTAATTTATAAGGCATCCTAGCTTTCTTCTCCCTGCCCCTCTCCCCCATGCCTTCCAAAACTCTGCTCTCTCCACACATATCTGCCTTCAACCTCTTCAAGCTGGAATAATAACTATATAATTTTAATTTCATCTAGAGATTTAAGTTTAAAAATGTAATCCATAATGTACCAATATAGAATCTTATAAATTCTTCTGATCAGTTAGATCAATTTAAAGTAGACCATGCAAATGATCAATGAAAATGCTAGCCATCTTTATTGGATGGCTAAACTACTTGGATAAACTACTGTAAAATGGTCTAAGGGCTATTTTTAATATCACCTAAGATCAAAACTGATTATGCAAACTTCCTTTATTATAAGCATGCCTCAGATGCTTAGATCTCATATTGCTGCTATATATTTCAGCCAGTAGGCTTCTCAGACGTAATTAAGTGTAGAAGATGTACACCTAACATGACTCTACCACACCACAATTAAAACATGGTTTATGAAGTAAAATTGTGCACTGATGGTACAAAGAGTCTTCCCACATGGAACAATATATGTTGTAAAAGTCACAAAGAAATTATGGTGGGGTTGGGGTGCTGAGTCCATACAGTCTTTATCTGAGAAGAGAGATAAAGATATGAGGAAAAGAACAGCCTTTGCAATGCAAACAATTCTGTAACTCTTTTAAAGCAAATGAAAAAGAAAAGTTATAATTCCTAATTTAAGTTATTTAGTATTATGCCTTAGTTTCCTTGTTTTAGAACCATTAAACAGAGGAGCATCTGGGTGGCTCAGTCAGTTGAGCATCGACTTTGGCCCAGGTCATGATCTTGTGGTTCAAAAGTTCAAGCCTTGCATCAGGTTCTGGCCTGACAGCTCAGAGCCTGGAGACTGCTTCAGATTCTATGCCTCCCTCTCTCTCTGCTCCTCCCCCATTCATGTTCTGTCTCTCTCTCTCTCAAAAATAAATAAAAACATTAAACAATTTTAGAAAAGAACTATTAAAGAGAAATTTCTAGAAAAGTTATGCCAGAACATACAACTTTCCAAAGTGTTCCTATAAGACAATAAAAGATATTTTGATACAGGTATTTCCGAACATAACATTAGAAAGATAAAATTTTGGGGGCGCCTGGGTGGCTTAGTCGGTTAAGCGTCCGACTTTCGCTTGGGTCATGATCTCGCAGTTCGTGGGTTCGAGCCCCGCGCTGGGCTCTGTGCTGACTCAGAGCCTGGAGCCTGCTTTTGATTCTGTGACTCCCTCTCTCTCTGACCCTCCCCTGCTCACGCTGTCTCTCTCTCTCCTAGAAATAAATAAAACATTAAAAAAAAAAAAAGAAAGATAAAATTTTGGTCTAAAACTGTAGGTCGACTGCAGATTTTCTAATATCTCAAACAAAGTCTCTACTTTGTTACCTAAATGTAGTAACCCCCTGGCACTTCTCCAGATGGATCACCACTGAAAGAAAGGGAGCTTTGTCTTTTGTTCTGTTTCTGATTGAGCTGTTCATCTTTCTACTCCACATACTGTTGTTTTCCTGACAGGGCACATGGGACATGCTTTCAGTATAAAATATTTCCAAGTTCTTTTGAATGCTTTGAGTCTCACCTCCAGGGCCATACTCTGTATGGACAGGATCATTTAAATACAGTGAGCATCCAAAACAGGTGGGAATCAGGAACCACATAAAACTTTTAAGATGAAATGTCTCATATTTATATTTCATAAAATAAAATGAGAGATATATACACATATAATGTGTATATATAAACACATACACACACACTTTAAATATTGGTAATGAGACTCTTATATAATTACCGAGGACTAAAATTTCTGTCAAGATACACATTTCTAGAAACAATGACTATGAACAATATTAACATTAAATTCCAGGAGAAATCACTTCTCTTAATTGTTAATATGTGATAGCAACCAAAAATTTACATCTATATCATTATAGTTGCATGAAGATTATTTGCTGGTTTAAAAAAATCTCGGGAAAAATATTAGACTCCTAGTTGCAGAAATCAAATTTAAAAAAGACCAAGTAAGGGATGTAAAAATATATTCTGCAGCCATAACACTGATAATGTAACTTAGTGATTTAATGTTTTAAGAAAGCACTCTACTGTCAGGCCTCTATATACCCACCTAGGTATACATCTACAGGATATTTTCAATAGATATAACCTAAAACAAAGTTCTCCAAATATAAATAAGATGGCAATAGTTGAGTCTGACATTCAGTTCTACCTGTGACTCAACTTCATTCAGATTAACAACCTAGTGAGGATTAACGATAAACTTTAGCCTGTGTAGTCTCCTTGGTAAAAACCAACTCCCTCTCCTACTTTGTAGCCTTTTAGAATTAACTGTGGATCATTGTCTAAGCATTCTGATCCTGTCTAAGCTCCAGATAAAATCAGCCCTGAAGGCTGCTGTATCATAAAGAAGTCTTTCCTGACTGGAATTTGATAAGGCAGGTTCTCCCATCTTGTTCTAAAACTTTACTTATTTTGCCTTTTGTTTTGTTTTACTTTTGTTTTTTTCTGATTAAATTAGCTTTATTGAAAGATAACTGACATGTAACAGTATGTAAGTTTAATGCATACACATGTAAATTTCATACATTTATATATTGCAAAATAATTACTACCACAGTGTTAGCTAATACCTCTATCCAGTCATATAATTACCAGTTCTTTTTGGGGATGACAATATTTAAGATCTACTCAATTAACAACTTTCAAGTATATCATATAGTATTATCAGCTATGGTCACTGTACAATACATTAGATCCCCCTGTACAACACATTAGAGCCCCAGAACTTGTTAATCTTACAACTAGATGTTTGTACCATTTGACCAATATCTCCTCATTTCCTCCACCTACTAGTCTCTGGGTAACCATTGCTCTACTCAGTTTCTCTGAATACAGCTTCTTCAGCTTTCACATATAAGTGCTATCATACAGAATTTGTCTTTCTCTGACTAATTTAACACACTTACTATAATGCCCTCAAGGTGCATCTAAGTTGTCAAAATTGTCTTTCCCATTGCTGAGTGTGTGCATCTATCTACACCACATCTTCATCCATCAGAGGACACTTAAGTTGTTCCTGTATCTTGGCTATTGTAATAATGCTCTAATGGACATGAGGTATAGATAGGTCTTTTTTTTTTTTTTAACAGAATTTTTATTAGAAAAGTAAAAAAAAAATATTGCATCCGCCTTAATACCTTAACATTAAGTATATTCATGAACAGCGAGTATCTTCATGTAAACAGTTCTGTGTATCACCCAGATGGCACCCCTTGGGGGGAGGGGTTTCAGCCCCCGCCACAATAAGCCCCATCCCCTCACAGCTCAACTCTGTAGTACACATTGGGGGATGGGCCAAAGGTAGCCCCCAGGTATTTTTTCCTTCAGGTTTCAATGATCCTCAAGTGATCTTAACATCCACACCTTCCTATTGTTACATTCATGTGTCTATAAGATAGCTGCTTAGCACAGATCAACAGTAAAGGTCTGATCAAAAAAACATAAAATACAAAAACAAAGAAGAAACCTATTTGGCCCCTTAAGACTGTGAGATACACAAACTACCTCGATGACCTCCCCATCTCTCCAGGGCCACTCCCAGGAGCATAACTGCTCTCCTGGCTCTGTCAAGCCACTGTGAACTGTCCATAACAAGAAAAATAATAAGCACATGCAGGATACACATCCATCCAGAAGCCTGGTTGGCCCCTAAGCCTTTGTTTCACACTACAGTATGCAGGAGCATGTGCCCCCAAATGGGAACCGCCTGAACATGGCAGTAAGCTTCCTAGGAACCACAATCTTCCCCCCCCTTCATCTTCCTTCCTTCAGGTGGCCGTTGTCCATTTTCTAATACACAGGCATCAATTCTTCAGGTCCTGCCTGCCCAGGTCCACCCCTAAAGTTCAGTTGTCTGTGCCATTGGGGTAAGGTCGGTCCCAGAACCATGTTCAACACTCCTCAATGAGCAGCTGTTAGGAGCTGTATTTTCTTGTTGATTTGGAAGCCCATGCTCAGTGTCTAGGACTGGATGAAGTCAGAGATGAAGGGAGAGTTGGCAGAGCTGAAGAGCCCCTGGATCTTAGGCCAGGGGCATTAGTCCAGATGTGGAATGAGGGTCAACTGGAAGGTGGGAACCAGGCTGGGGGTGAGGGCCATCTGATCAATGTTGTGGCAGCTCTTGCCCTATTCCATGCAGACATCCAGCAGTGTTCCTCACCAATCACGAGGCTTGTTGTAGGCTATGCACTGTAGTTCCTTGCCCACCTGGCTCACCAGCTGGATTGGCACTGATGACAGCCCTTCTAACAGGCATAAGGTAATATCTCATGGTTTTGATTTGCATTTCCCTGAAGATTAGTGAGGTTGAACACCTCTCTATGTATCTGTTGGCCATCTGTGTGTTTTCTTTGGAAAAATATGTGTTCAGTTTTTTTGCCCACGTTTAATTGGGTTGTTTGTTTGCTATTGAGTTGTAGGAGTTCTTCATGTATTTTACTTATCAGTCCTTTATCAGATATATGACTTGCAGATATTTTCTCCTATTCCATAGGTCACCTTTTTATTTTCCTGATTGTTTCTTTTGATGTGCAGAAGCTTTTTAGTTTTATGTAGTCCTACATAGTCTCTTGTAGTTTATTTTTGTTTTTGTAGCTTGTGCTTTTGATGTCATATCCAGGAAAATGCTTCCAAGACCAATGTAAAGAAATTTTTCCCTGTTTTCCTCTAGCAGTTTTAGGGTTTCAGGGTTCTAAAAGTTTCATCCATTTCAAATTAATTTTTGTGAGTGGTGTAAGATAGGAGTCCAATTTCATTCTTCTGCATGTGGTTATCCAGTTTCCAACACCATTTATTGAAGAGAGTATCCTTTCCCCATTGAGTATTCTTGGCTCCCTTGCAAATATTAGTTGAACACATATGCGAGAATTTATTTCTGGGCTCTCAATACTGTTCCATTGGTCTGTTTGTCTATTTTTATGCCAGAAACATACTGTTTAGCTTTGTAGTATAGCTGTATAGTAGAATTTGAAATCAGGAAGCATGATGCCTTCAGCTTTGTTTCTGCTTCTTGAAATGGCTTTGGTTATTTGGGGCCTTTTTAGGATTTTTTTTCCTGTGAAAAGTGCCACTGGAACGTTGATAGGAGTTACATCAAATACATAGATGGAATTCAGTATGCACAAAATGGATGTTATTACCATATTGATTCTTACAATCCATGAACACTGGATCTTTTCATTTGTTGAGTTTGCTCAATTTTGTTCATCAAAGTCATAGAGTAGAGGTCTATTACTTCCTTTGTTGAATTTATTCTGAAATAGTTTATCATTTTTGGTCATAAGGATGAGTTTATTTTCTTTATTTTTCAGATGTTTTGTTGTTAGTGTATAGAAACACAATTGTTATCTTTTGATTTTGTATACAGCAACTTTACTGAATTTATTAACTCTAGTCATGTTTTGATGGGGTCTGGGATTTTCTGTATAGAAGACAATACAATCTGTAAGCAAAGACAGATTTGCTCCTTTCTTTGATGTCCTTTATTTTTTGTTTGATTGCTCTGGCTATGACTTCTAGAAGTATGTTGAATAGGAGTGCTAAAAGGAGGCACTCCTGTCTTGTTCCTAATCTTAGAGGAAAAAGTTTCAACTTTTCACCTTCAAGCATGATGTTGTTTGGGCATATCACATGACATTTATAGATTTTGTTTTTGAGTTTCATGAACAAAGCTGTTAGAATCATTTCAAAGAATATAAACTTAATAAATCAATATTGCAATACTTGCCATCTTTTAGAGAGTGGATTTTCTCCTTCATGAACATTATATATCTAGCTGTTTATTCTGATTTATTTGTATTTCTTAAATATTATTTTTAATATGTACAGGTTTTCATCAAAGATTTAGTACATATTTGATTTGAGCACATATTTTATTTGGTTTCTTCTTGTACTCTATAGTTTTATTTTCTTTCTAAATTGAATATTTTATTTATTCTGTTAAATCTTGATTCATAATTACTCTGTGTAGGAACACTGCTCTTTCGAATATTTTTTAGCCTGAAACTTTGCTGAATACTCTTATTAATATATATATTCACATTCCTACAACCACACAACTGTTACTACATATGATAGGACTGTCTACATGAAAATCCAGGAGAATATATATTTTATTATTATAAATAACTAACCATGTGAAAATACACATGATTTTTAAAGTCGTACCTAATTTTTATTTCTTAATATTACATTGGTTAAAATCTATACAGTGTTAAAACAGCAATACACATCTTATATTAGAAACAGAATCAGTCAAAAATAATCATTTAATATAATATTCATTGTAAGGTTTTGGTAGATAATATTCATGAACTCCATCCAGTAAAGTCTCCATCTACTTTTGGTTCACAGAGGTTTTATCATGAACAAATATTTATCAATTTTTTCTGCATTTCTTAAGAAATAGTGTTCTCTTCTAATTTACATATGTTATGACTGCATCAGTGTCCTGTTATTGAACTAATCTTTCATTCATTTCTGGTATAAACCTTGGTGTCTTAGTCAGTTTGGGCTATTAGAAACTGTGTGGCTCATAAAATAAACATTTGTTTCTCAAATTTTGGAGGCTGTGATATCCAAAATAAAGGTGCCAACAGACCTGATGTCTGATGAGGGCCCTCTTCCTGACTTTTAAATGGCCGTCTTCATTTTGTGTTTTTACATGACCAAGAGAGAAACCATCTCATTTCTTCTCATAGGACCTAGTCTTATTCTTTTTTTTTTTTTTTATGTTTTTTATTTATTTCTGAGAGAGACAGTGTGAACAGGGGAGGCTCAGAGAAAGAGAGAGAGAGAGAGAGAGAGAGAGAATGAGACTCTAGATTCTTTAGGTCAGAAGCCTAAACAGGCTTCAGGCTCTGAGCTGGCTGTCAGCACAGAGCCTGATGCTGGGCTTGAACCCACAAACCGTGAGATCATGACCCAAGCCGAAGTAGGACGCCCAACCGACTGAGCCACCGAGGGCCCGTGACCTAATCTTATTCTTAAGGGTTCTACTCTTATGACCGAAGTACCTTCCAAAAGTTTCCATCTCCTAAAAATATAACATGGGCTTTAGGGTTTCACATATGACTTAGCTGGGAGTGGGACACAAACTTTGAGTTCATAAAAATTCGTCATGTTGTATTCATTCTTACTACTTAATTTCATAGCAGTTTAAAACCTGTGGTATTAAAACTCTTTTTAAGATTTTCTTTCTAAGGTGCCTGGGTGGTTCAGTTGGTTAAGCATCCGACTTCAGCTCAGGTCATGATTTCACCGTGGGTTCAAGCCCCCACATGGGGCTCTCAGCCGTCAGAGCCTGGGGCCTGCTTTGGATTCTGTGTCTCCCTCTCTCTGACCCGCCCCTTTTCACGCTGTCTCTCTCTCTCTCTCAGAAAAAAATAAAACATTAAAAAAAATTTTAAGATTTTTTTTCTTATTTTATATTGGCATCTATGCCCATGTATGTTTTCAGTTTGGTCTGGCTCCAAAACCACTGCACTTAATCTGTATGGTGCACTGTCATTAGTAATGGAAGTTGTTAAATAGCAAAAACTCAACAGAGTAAAATTTAAAGATCCAATTTGCTTTATTAACTGATTAATGAATCAGGCAGCATCCCATCTAGCACATAGATGGGGGCTCCAAAGAGCTACGGGGGAAAAATGTTTTTAGAGGGAGAGAGGGAGCAGAAAAAATGAAATATTATTACCAAAGTATCCATTGTTTTGGGCAAGGTCACCCTCCTAAGGAGAATAGAAGGGGTCCATCGGTAAATTTCCCATGTTGACTGGTTAAAGGTTACATTCCTTGGGAGTTGAAACTGTAGTTAAATTAGGAATTAAATCTTGATTTACTGACTTGGGACCTTAACCTCAGTGATGCCATTTTGGGCCTGTGGTTTCCTTTTTAACAGACTGTATGATTCTTGAGTACAGAATCTATTTGTAGACCCTCTGAGGCCTTAGTATTGAGGCCCAGAACCCTACTCCATAAACCTTTATGGTTAGTGGGGCAGACATTTGAGCAAAATTATGCCAGATGAGGTAAATTATTTTGACTAATCAAGAGGCAGTATCAGCAGCCAGGCAGGAAGGAAAAAACAGTTTTGTAGGAAGCTTAAGAGGGATGAACCTTTAGAATACTGGTAGCTCAAAGGAATAAAGTGCCAAGTCAAAAACAAGAGCTTTGTCATTAAGTGCCACAATAAATAAGGGATGGGATTTCACTGCTTGAGCTAATCTGACAAGCTGAAAAGATTCCTGTGCTTTAACTCTTCTGTTTCCACTGCCTCTCCCATAGTTAAAGCACAAAAGTTCTCTGCTCTCAAGCAGAGCAAGAGCAGTTTAAATGTATCTACACACCAGTGGTCTGATCATTGACCATTTGCAAAAACCATGGGAATTAATCAGTCCCCTCCCCTTTCTCTCTCTTTCTTGTCTTCCTAATTTAGTCAGTCATGAGGTCCTACTAATATTAGCTCCTAAATTAATTTCCAATAACACTCTTCTCTTATTTTACATTGTGTATGCCCTATACACAAACCCATTAATATCTCTTGCTTAATTCACTGTAAGAGACTATCACCTGATCTGCTTTGTCCTATGTTCCTTGAATCAACCCTTTACAGATCTGCTAGAAAAATTTTTCTAAAGTATAAACTTAAATTTCAAATATCATTTCCCTGTTTAAAATCCTTTGTGGCTCTCCATCACCTACTGGATGAAATCCAAGATTGTTACCATTGCTAGTGAGGCCCTTCATGTTTTGGCATCAAGATATGTTATGCAGCCTCGTCTTTTATCATTGTCTTATGTTTACATAGCCATTTTCTTTGTTACCATTATCTTGAAGTTCATATTTCAACAACTTAAAACTTCTTGGAGATTCCTTCACACTGTTTGTAACTTCCTTGTTCTTACCACAATGTCTTTTCTGCCTGGAAATTTGCTTATACATGAACTAATACTTCCTCATCTGAAATATTACTTATTCCAAGAAATGATGTTTTGGAATAAATTGTGACTTCAGCTAATAAAGATCTCATTTTAAGAAGTTCTTATACATATGCTCAACCATTTATTTCATGGATTTATATCTGTACTTCAATCTATACAACCTACATTCAATATAGAATATATTTTCTCTTTAGATCATTTGGTATTTCTGTTTTTATTTTTCTGAGAAAACTCCTTTCTGTTTTCCACAGTGATTGCACAAATTTACGTTCCCACCAACAGTGTATGAAGGTTCTTTATACTCTACAGCCTCACCAACACTTGTGATTTTTTTTTTACTATTTTATTTTAGCCATTCTGACAGATGTAAGGTGATGTTTTACTGTTGTTTTGATGTGAATTTGCCTGATGATTAGTTATGTTGAACATCTTTTCATGTCTATTATCCATATGTATGTCTTCTTTGGAAAAGGTCTATTCAGATCCTTTGCCAATTTGTCCTATTCATCTATGCATTCATTTTGTGTCAGTATCATACTATTTTGATTACTGTAGTTTTGTAGTAAATCTTGGAATCTGGCATTCTGATACTTCTGGCCTTGTTCTTCTTTCTCAAGATTGTTTTGGCTATTTGGTGGCAATCTCTGGATCCATACAGATTTCAGTATTATTTTCTCCAGTTCTGTAAAAAACACTGTTGATATTTTGGTAAGGATTGCATTGAATTTGTGGACTGCTTTGAGTATGGACATTTAAATGATATTAATTCTTCTAGTCCATGAGCATGGGATATTCTGCCATTTGTGCAATCTTTAATTTTTTCAATCAGTGTTTTATAGTTTTCAGAAGACAAGTCTTTGACCTCCTTGGCTAAGTTTATTCTTAGGTATTTTACTCTTTCTGGTGATTTGTAAATGGGATTGTTTTCCTAATTTCTCTTAAAGTACAGTATCTCATAGAAGATACTCAATAGATGTATGGTGAATTCCTAAGGAACACAGAAGAGTTCTTTAAACACAGTGTTGCCACACCCAGCTAATTAGCTACCTCAGACTCAGATTTAGAGAAGAAGACAACCTTCCAGTGAAAAGGTGGGCTGATTGAATGATATTCCTGATTGTGGTATGAAGGCTAGACTGCCTGTCAGGTGAGATATGGAGCAAATATGAAGAGCAAGAAAAGGTAACACTTCCAGTGACTAATACATACCCACATTCATTTCATCCTCACCACTGCTCTTAGTAGATACTACTAAAATCTCACATTTGCAGGTGAGGAAAGATGGGGTGTATGGAAATTAAATAATTTCCCCTAGGCCACAGAGTCAAAATTGGACCCTAAACATTTAGATTCCAGAAGCCTTGTTTATAACTTCTGTTCTATACTCTCCCACTCAGGAGCTAAGATGCTATAGATTAAATCAGGAAAAAAATTAGCTGGCTTATCGGAAGTAATAGCTGCACTTTATTTTTAAAATATATATTTGTGTATTTGCACAATTATTTTGATTATTATTGATTATTATTGAGATTAGAGAAAGCAAACGTCTTGTGTAGCATGGATTTATAGACCTATATTTGATCATGCATATTTCCTTTATTTTCTGATTCATTTTATGAGCTTCAATCGAGAGCTTTTAGAATAGTATTTTGAAATTGGGACAAATATATTATAGCTGAAAAGAGGAACTTAGTGGAAGTAAGAAACAAAAACAAAAACAAAGAGACAAAAGTCATAAAATGATAAAAGCCCAAACCAGGAAACAGCATTTTGAAGCAAGGGAACATGCTATATGAAGTAGGGAGCAGTAAGGTGACTGAACTCATATGGAAGCTGAAGTGAAGAATAAGAAGCCCAGATCCTGGCTATGTTTTACTGCTATTGTGTATGCCCTGTAGATACTGCAAGATATAGATGCAGCTTCTACACCCTATTCATCTTGAAGCCAGACATTCATGCAGTGACCCAACAGGTGATGGATAACATGTAAATACATATATGAAAATAGTTGTGTTGTTTTATTCCTTTGATTATTTGAAATATTTAAAACACGAGCAAGAGGGGCGCTTGATGCCTAGTTAGCAGAGAGGGAGAAACAGACAAGAAGGGGAGAAAAGTGGGGAAGGGAGAGAGGAAGAGGAGCAAAAAATACTTGCTACTGTTTGCAATTTTCACTGGCCAAATGGCACCAGTGTAAAGGGGGGCAAATTACTAAACCCACATGCAAAAAAAGAATCCAGGGGGCTTCTTGCATCATGGGATTGATGCAGGTGTGTATTTATCTTTTGGCACATTTGGGAAATGAAAGTTCTATTCTTTATTCAAATGCCATGAAGTTATTTACAACTAGATTTGGAGGTTTCATATTTATTATCATGAAGTATAAACCCAAATGTCCCTTTTTCAGGAGCACCAAAGATTAACAGATTAGAATGTTTTCCACATGTCCATTTTTACTGTCAAGAGAATTTTAAAGAAGTTTTCCAGCTTCCGCAGCTGAACCAGATGTCAGTGGGTCCCACAGTGAAATGAAATTGGCAGAGTAGCCTTCTCATGACCCCGGGGTTGTTTTATCAGGGATCAGTTTAATGTCTAAGATCCATTCCTTGTTGAAGACTTAAGTTTTTGGGTCCAGTCTGTCACAATTACCGAAATCTCCTGACTTGGTTGAACCACTAAAACCAAGCAATATTTCTTATAACTTTTGTCACATGATGCTATAATTGTTGTTTGTGTTGGCGCAAGAAAAGTAAAGGGTCTAATTTCTGCTGTGAGTTTCAGGTCTCTGGTTTCAGAAACATCAGTAGAGAATATTTTAGCAGCTACATTTTTTGTTGTGTAAATAAGTCCTAGTGATTTACCCTATAGGTCCCTCCACTGTGTTCTCAAATGACCAGGGGCTGAAAGACAGCGGATGGACACTTAGCAAAATAACTGTAGGAGTTAACAGAATACAAAAAAGGGTGTTTTATTTTCATTGCTAGCTTTGATTCAGGATTTCATGACCAAAAGTCCAAATGTGGTTATATCGCTATATTTCATTCTTTCATTCTTTAAATTTTAATTTGTCATTGTTAATGTAAAAAGCATAAAGTAGACATACAATTTAAAACATAAAAAAATGAGGGGTGCCTGAGTGGCTCAGTCAGTTGAGCATCCAACTTCACCAAGGTCATGATCTCACAGTTTGTAGGTTTGGGCCCAGTCAGGCTCTGTGCTGACAGCTGAGCCTGGATCCTGCTTTGGAGTCTGTATCTCCCTCTCTCTCTGTCTCTGCTCACTCTCTCTGTCTCTGTCAAAAACAAGCAAACACTAAAAAAATGCAACAAAATGAACATCCCGTTTACCTCACAGTTTAAGATAAAGCATCATCAATATATTTTTTATTTTTATTTTTTGAAAGAGAGACAGAGGGTGAGTGGGGAGGGGCAGAGAGGGAAACAGAATCTGAAGCAGGTTGCAGGCTCTGAGCTTTCAGCACAGAGCCTGATGCTGGGCTTGAACCCACAAGCCATATGAGCATGATCAATATTTTTGAATTCTCTTTCAAGCTCTACTTGATGACATGTCCCCTCTTGTACAGAAAAGTCTGCAAGTCATTCTTTCCTTTTATTTATAATGTTAACAATGATTGCTAATTTTGTCTATTTTCAAACTTCATATTTTTAAATAACTGAAACATTAGGTATTTAATAATTTGTTTTTCACGCATTATTAATTTTTTGAGATGAATCCTGTGATTACACATAGATCTAGATATTCCTTATCATAGTATTTATCATTGTGTGAAAATGCAATACTTTACCCAATTCATTTGAGATGGAAGTTGGAGTTGATTCAGTTTTTATTAACATTTTTGCTATAAACTCTTTGTTGTATCCCCTGCTGTACATGTACAAGATATTTTCTAAGTATATATCTCAGAATGAATTTCTGGATCGTAGGGTATGTACATGTTCAAAATTACTATAAAGAGCCAACCTTATTCAAAAGTGGTTGTATCACCACATAGTCTCATTAGCAGGATATGTGATTTTCTGTACATCAGCATCATTTCCAGTACTGGATATTCTGGATATTAAACCCTAGATATGTCTGACTTTTAGATGCTTGGCAATATACAAGGCATGAAATGGAATTGCTTATTTTCATTTTCATTTTTTTTTTAGTAACATGGCATTTGTCTTCCCTTTTATGTGTAATATCTAATGGAGTCCTTTTGGCATTTTTACTGGCTTCTTTCATTTTGCCTTTTTTTTTTAAAGGAAACTCTTTAAGTACATATACAGAAAACACAAATCATAAGTGTACACATCAATGAGCATTCATATGTCCACCCACATCAGAAAACAGAATATTACCAGTCCAAGAGGCCCTCCTCACCCCCACCCTGCCCCACATTATGCTATTCCATCTTAGCATCTATCACTATGGATGAATTTTGTTTTTGAATGTTATGTAAATGTAATACAATATACAATTCATCATTTCTGTTTTCTCTTGTTCAACAACTTTTCTTGAAATTCAAACATGTTATATGTAGTAGTTTTTTGTTAATTATTATTATTTATAAATGTAGATACCACCATCTATATAAGTTCAATTGCTGACGCACATCTGAGTTGCTTCCACTTGGGGATATTACAAAGAGTACTAGTGTGAACATTCTTGAACATATATTTTTGGTAAATACATGTGTACGTTTTTGTTTGTATATATTTAGGAATGCACTTGCTGAGTTTTAAAGTATATATATGCTAAAAAGTGGTGATACCAATTTAAACGCCCACCAGTACTGTTTAAGAATGCCATCTGTTCAAAATTCTTGCCAATACTTATCAGACTTTATAATTTTAGCAACTCTTGCAACTATACAGTCGTATCTCACTGTGGCTTAAATTTACATTTCTCTTATGATTAATGGAGTGAATATCTCTTCATAGCTTATGACCATTAGTATACCTTCTGTTGTAAAATGTCTCTTCATCTCACTTGTTCATCATTCTATTGGGTTCTTAATCTTATTTTTTTTCATAGATTGGTAAGAGTCCTGCATGTAGTCGGTATACTATACCTTTACCAAATATATAAAATGCAAATAGGTTTCTCCACATCGTGGCTTGTTTTTTCTGTCTCATAATATATCTTTTTGTTTTAATAAAATTAATATTTTAGGGCAGCTTTAGATTTTCTGAAAAATGTGAAGATATTACCAAGAAATACCCTAGTAACTGTACCCAATTATCATAACCTATTACTCCTATTATTAACATATTTTATTAATATATATCCTGCTGTCTTTGGGTGGAAAATTCTACAAGAGTCACTTAGAATAAATTGGTTGATAGTGCTGTTCATATCAACTTCAATTTTACTGATTTTCTGTTTGCTTGTGCTATCAGTTACTAAAAGAGGTATGTCAAAGTCTTCAAATGTAATAGGGAATTGGTCTATTTCTTGTTTCACTACTGTCCGTTCTGCCTCATAAATTTTGATGCTGCATTGCTAGATGCATACATATTTATAATTGTTGTTTCTTCTTGGATAATTATCCTTTCATCATTATGTTATACAGAAATTTATCCCTAGTAATTTTCCTTGTTTTGAAGTCTGCTTTGTCAGAAATTAATATTGCTACCCAGGTCTCATTCGATTAGTATGGAATGAGTATGTATGAGCCTTCATGTTTAAAGCAGATTTCAGGTATACAAAGAATAGTTGGGTCTTACCTCTTATCCACTCTGACAATCTCTTTCTTCAAGTCAGTGTAGTAATACTGTTCACCTTTGAAATGATTAGAGATTATCAGTAGATTAATATCCACCATGTATTTAAATGTGTTCTATTCATCACCTTTTTTTTTCTTTTTTTTTCTATTCCTTTAAACCTTTCTCTGGTATTAACTAAGCATTTTATGAGTCTTTTGTATCTTTTCGTAAATCAATCATGGTTCTTTTAAGAGTTTTTAGTGAGTTATCTAGAGTTTCCAATATACCTTTTTAATGAGTCTAAATTCACCTTCAAGTAATACAATACCATTTCATGTGTAGTGTTGATACCTTGTAGCAGAGTATTCCCAATTTCTCCTGCCATCCCTTCTAACAGTGCTGTGGTTCATTTAATTTATTATTAGGCTAAAATTTCTCTATACCTTGTAACTATTACTACTTGGAATCAATAGCTATCTTTTAGATGAATTAAGAATATTTTAAATGAAAGATTATATTTTATATTCATTTATGACATCTCTGCTCTTCCTTACTATAGATCTGATTTGTTCTATCATACATAACTTTCCTTATCTGTAAAGAATATCGTCAACATTTCTACAGGGAAGCTTACCAATGATGAAATCCCTCCCCCACCTAGTTTCTGTCTGAAAAAGCATTTGTTTCAAATAGGGGCCATGACAGTGTAGCAGCATGGAGATTCTCAGCTTCTCTCATCCCTGAAATGCAGCTAGAGAAGCACCAAACCATTTCACACAGCTCGGAAATTGATCTGTGGATTAACACATCAATCTGCATAACATGAGCCACAAAACTCAGTAGGTACACGGTATGTAGAAGTGAAGTGAGGGAGAGAGAAGCCTCAGAGGGTAGAGAGCTGTTTTTGTAGAGGACAAAGAAGGGAGAGAGAATGTGGCACTTTGGGAGAGTACAGGAAAAGTCCTTCCCCCAAAAGTAGTTGGAGAGAAAGAGTGGAAACACTCAAAAGGGAATGAACAAGATCCGTTCCCCCACACCATTGATGGAGAGAAAGGAGAGGGTTTCAATATCATTAGGACTCTATAAACAGAGGAGCACAGAGTTGGAAATTATGGAGCTTAATACCTGGTCATACTCTTGTAGGAAGGGTGAATCCCTGAAAGCAGGTAGTGAGGTACAAGGGATCTATGGGCCACATGGGGAGAAGTAGTTCCCCTTTTTGGAAGGCATTTGGTAGAAGCCATACAGCATCCTAACAGGCAAAGGTCCCAGCAGACCCCAGAGAACAGCCACGTTTGCTGGTATTGGAACAAAGACACCAGACTGCAGTGAAACCTGGTGCCAGCTGTGTATTGTAATTTGCCAAAATCTCTGAATCACTGCTGCTGTGAGACTGCATAGGCTTTTGCTGGAGCAAGCTGGCACCAGCCACAATATCTGAACCTCTGCCACAGCACGAGGACATGAATGTTCTCTGGAGCAAGCTGGCCCCCAGACATGCTGGGCGAGATCCTCCCCCAGAGGGTTGGAGTGGGTCCAAGCTGCAGAGTTCTCAGAAGTGAGGGGTTTTGGAAGCACAGCTTATCTGACATAAAATTCAGGAAGGATGTTCCACTTGGCAGACTGATGGCTTGGATATGGACAGTGTAGAAGTGGGAATGGACAGAAGCCTAAGACAAAGGAGGGGTGTATGGCTGCAGGTCAGTGAAAGACTCATAACTATTGAAGAAATTGAACCAGTAACCCAAAACTCCCAACAAATAAAAACTCCAAGGTTGGATGGGTTTTCAGGGCAATTATACCAAACATTTAAAGAAGAGTTAACACCTATTCTTTTGAAGCTATTCCAAAAATAGAAATGGAAGAAAAGCTTCCAAACTCATTCTATGAGGCCAGCATTACCTTGATTCCAAAACCAAAGACCCCACTAAAAAGGCGAACTATACACAATTTCCCTGATGAACACGGATACAAAAATTCTTAACAAGATACTAGCCAGGTGGCTCTAATAATACATTAAAAAAATTATTCACCACTATCAAGTGAGATTTATAACTGGGATGCAGAGCTGATTCAATATCCACATATAAATCAATGTGATACACACATTAATAAAAAGAAAGAATTGAAACCACAGGATCCTCTCAATTGGTGTACAGAAAGCATTTGATAAAATACAGCAACCTTTCTTAATAAAAACCCTTAAGAAAGTAGGCATAGAAGGATCATACCTCAAGATCATAAAAGCCATATATGAAAGACTCACCACTAATAACATCCTAAGTGGGGAAAAACAGAGCTTTCCCAAAGTCAGGAATACAACAGGGATGTCCACGCTCACCATTGTTATTCAACATAGTATTGGAAGTCTTATCCTCAACAATCTGACAAAACGCACGCACACACACAAATTAAAGGCATCCAAGTCGGCAAGGAGGAAGTCAATCTTTCACTCTTTATGGATGACATGATACTCTGTGGAAAACCCAAAAGATTCCACCAAAAATTGCTAGAACTGATCAGCAATTCAGCAAACTTGCAAGATATAAAATCAATGCATGGAAACTGGTTACATTTCTATTCACCAATAATGAAGCAGAAGAAAGAGAAATCAAGTAATATCATTTACAACTGCACCAAAAACAATAAAATACCTAGGAATAAGCCTAACCAAAGTGGTGAAAAACCTATGCACTGAAAACTATAGGAAGCTTATGAAAGAAATTGAAGAAGACCCCCCAAAATGGAAAAATATTCCATATTCATAGACTGGAAGAACGAATGTTGTTAAAATGCCGATACTACCCAAAGCAATCTACATATTCAACAATGCCTGTCAAAATAACAGCATTCTTCACAGAACTAGACAAATAATCCTAATATTTGTACTGAACCAGAAGAGACTCTGAATAGCCAAAGCAATCTTGGGAAAACAACAAAAACAACAACAAACACCAAAAAACCAAGGCTGGAGGCATCACAGTTCTGGACTTCAAGCTGTGTTACAAAGCTGTAATCATCAAGACAATATGGTACTGGCACAAAAACAGACACATAGATCAATGGAACAGAATAGAGAACACAGAAATGAACCCATCAATGTATGGCCAACTAATCTGTGACAAAGTAGGAAGAAGTATCCAGTGGAATAAAGATAGTCTCTTCAGCAAATGGTGTTGGGAAAACTGGGCAGCAACATGCAGAAGAATGAACTGGACCACTTTCTTATACCACATACAACAATAGAATCAAAATGGATGAAGGACCTAAATGTGAGACAGGAAGCCATTAAAATTCCACAGAAGAAAACAGGCAGCAACTTCTAAGTCAACATGTTGCCGGAGACAAGGGAAATAAAAACAAAAATGAACTTTTGGGACCTCATCAAGATAAAAAGCTTCTGCACAGCGAAGGAAACTATCAGTAAATCTAAAAGATAACTGGTGGAATGGGAAAAGATACTTGCAAATCAGATAAAGGGCTAGTATCCAAAATATATAAAGAACTTACCAAACTCAACACCCAGAAAACAAATGACCCAGTGAAGAAATGGGTAAAAGACATGAATAGACACTTTTCCAAATATGACATCCAGATAGTCAACAGACACGTGAAAAGTTGCGCAACATCACTCATCATCAGGGAAATACAAATAAAAAACAAATTAAGATACCACGCCACACCGGTCAGAGTGGCTAAAATGAACAACTCAGGCAACAACAGATGTTGGAGAGGATGCAGAGAAAGGGGAACCGTCTTGCACTGTTGGTGGGAATGCAAACTGTTGCAGCTGCTCTGGAAAATAGTGTGGAGGTCCCTCAGAAAATTAAAAATAGAATGCCATATGATCCAGCAATAGCGCTACTAGGAATTTATCTAAAGGATACAGGAGTGCTGATTCATAGGGGCACATGAGCCCCTATGAATGTTTATTTATAGCAGCACTATCCACAACTGCTGAAATAGGAAAGAGCCCAAATGTCCATAAACTGAGAAATGGATAAAAAAGATGTGGTATATATATTGTATATAAACATTGTGTGCACACACATACACAATGAATATTACTTGGCAATCAAAAAGAATGAAATCTTGCCATTAGCAACAGCATGGATAGAACTAGAGGATATTATGCTAAGCAAAATTATTCAGAGAAAGATAATTGTCGTACGACTTCACTCATATGTGGAATTTAAGATAAAAAACAGAAAGGAAGGGAAGCAAAAATAATATGAAAACAGGGAGGGAGACAGAATGTAAGAAACCCTTAAATACAGAAAACAAACAGGGTTGCTAGAGGGGTTTTGGGTGGTGGGATGGGCTAAATGGACAAGGGAAATTAAGGATGATAGTTGTTGGGATGAGCACTGGGTGTTATATGTATGGGATGAATCACTGGATTCCACTCCTGAAATTGTTATTGTACTATATGCTAACTTGATGTGAATTTTTTAAATTAAATGAATAATAGTAAAATACAGCTGGATTCTCATCTCTTCTTCTGTATCCAGTCTCCTGTGATGTGATGTTTCATAGGAAGCATATGAGGAAATTCTAGCCTTATTTAAATATCTAGTTGGAAAATGTAGGACTATTTTAATAATCTAAAGTTTATTTCTAAAGTTTATTTCAATGTTGAGTCCAAAATCATGTCAATAAGTTTTTTTTAATAGTCTGTTACCTTTAAATCTATTGGAATATTTTCACATTGAATGGATAGTTTTACCCATGTAGAATTTTGGAACATCATGCATTAGTCATTTGGTAAATGTTGTTTCACAGATACATGTAGATCTTGGCAGTGTTTACACATTTATTTATATAATATGAAATATCAAAATGAAATAAAATTAATATTTAAAAATCATCATTTATTTCTCTAATCCCTTTGTGGAATAATTCTATTGAATACAGAATTCTAGGATTGTTGGTTTTTCCCTTCAACATTTAAATTTTTTTGAGAGAGAGAGAGAGAGAAATACTGCATGTGCATGAGGCAGTGAGACAGAGACGGAGAGATAATCCCAAGCAGGATCCACACTGTCAGTACAGAGTTCAACGTGAGGCTCAATCCCACAGCCATGAGATAATGACACGAGTCGAAATTAACTGAGCCACCCAAGAGCCTCTTACCTTCATTTTTAATATTTCACCCTATGTTCCTGCTGCTGGCATGATTTCTAATGATAAATCCAACGTAATTCCTATCTATGTTTCTATATAAATAAGTTTATTTTCCTCTGGCTTCTTTTAAGGGTTTCTCTGTCTTTAGTTTTCTCTAATTTGAATATGATGTGCCTAGGTGTAGATATTTTTATATTTATCCTGACTGGTGTTCCCTAAGCTTCCTGGATCTGTGATTTGGTGTCTGCCATCAATTGTGAAATGTCCTCTGATATTGCTTCAAATATTTATTCTAATTCTTCTCTTACTCTAAAAACACATACAATATATCTTTTAAAACCATCCCACAGTTGTATAGTTTACTTTTTTCCCCATTCTTTTTCTCTTTGTGTTTCAGTTTTATGAAGCTTTTGTTGACATATTTTTTAAATGGTTATTTTTTTTGAGAACTCAAGAGATTGTGAGTTGGGGAGGGGGCAGAGAGGGAAGGAGAGAATCTTAAGCAGGCTCCACACTATCAGCACAGAGCCCAAAACAGGGCTCAAACTCATCAACTATGAGATCATAATCTGAGGCAAAATCAAGAATCCAATACTTAATCAACTGAGCCACCTACGCACTCCTCTACTGACATATTTTTAAGATCACTGATTCCTTGGCCATGTGCAGCCTACTGATGAGTTTATTCCTCATTTCTGTTTTTTTTTCCTCCTGAAATTACTTTTAATACCTTCTTAAAGTTTCCATCTTTATGCTATATTCACATATCTTTTTTGCATGTTTCTACTTTTGCTGTGAAAGCCCTTAATATCATATTCATAGTTACTTTAAATTCCCTCTCTGAATATTCTAACATCTGTATCATATCTGAGTCTAGTTCTGATGTTCTGTCTCTTTAGACCTTTGTTTTCTGTTTTCTTCAGGGTTTTTGGCTTGTGATTTTTTTGTTGTTGTTGAAAGCCAGTCATTTTGTATCTGATGACAGAAACTGAGGTAAATAAGCTAAACACATGTGAGAATTTTTTAGTTTAGCTAGGCGTTTGGCTGTTCTGAATGTTGTGGCTGTAACAGCCAGAGGCTCTAATTTCCTTGATTTTGTCTAACCTCTTTATGTGGAATTCCCTAAGTATTCCTCCTCAGAGAGAATTTCTATCTTGCAGCCCTTTCAGCTTTAATTCACTGCTGGTTTGCTGAAGACTTGTTGGTGTGATGATAAGGTGTAGGGGGAAGGGAAAGACTTTATAATCCTAAGATTCTCAGGCTTTTAGTGTGCCTGTATCTTAGGAGGTGACCTTCACAAGTGTTTCTCCAGCAGTATCAATTTTTTTTTCCTCTATTAGTAAGACATGAAGTCTAACAGGGAGTGCAGTGGGATAAATGTCCTTCCCTAGCTAGGGTAAGTCTCTGGTAAGGTCTTTTTCCCTAGAGAATAGGCCTTTGTAGGGAGAATTCTTTGGTAGTATTACACAGTGAATATTTTCCCTTTCTCCCCCAGCCCCCAAACCATAAGATCTTTCTCAGCTCCTCACAATTAGAACTTGGTGGGGTTCCTTGAAGTAGAACTCATGAAATTGTGATGACTCCTTCAAGTCTGGCTCTAGACTTTCTCCCCATCCTTATCCATGCTTTCCCTCCAGCCGTTGCTCAAAAGTACCATTTACGTGTTTCTACCAAATAATGAGATCTCAGCTGTGTAACTCTGGATTTGTCTATCTCCAGATTTCAGGATGGATCTTTGCCCTGCAATCTCAGTTCTCTGATGGTTCCAAGAAAAATCATTTATTTTCAGTTAGATTTTTTTCTTGTTTTAAGAATAAGAGTGATGATTTCCAAGCTCTTTACATGTAGAGCTGATAACAGGGTTTTGTTTCTTTTTTATAGACAGAAAATTCTAATTTTAAGATAGTGTACTTATTGATCTTTTCTATCTTGTTAGCTCTTTATTATATAATAAACCATTGTCTATGCAAATCATTTTCCCTCATGTTATTTGCTTCCATGTTTAGACTTAGGAGGCATCAGGACTTGTACTATGTACAGTGTGAAATAAGGATTAAGATTTTTTTCTCTATGTGGATATCTAGTTGAATAAGCACCATTTATTTAAAAGATCACACTTTTCCCAGTTTCAGACTTTGCTTTTAAATTTTAGGCAAGAGAACAAAAATTGAATAGTGAGGAAAAACTGAGCACCAAATGTATGGTATAGACATATTATACACTGAAATAACCATGTCTTTTTCTTTTTAAACTGTAAAGTAGTGATTTCTAATACATTTTCTAACATAGAACCTAACCCAAATTCTTAGAATAAAACATTCTTAGGTGATATGTTATCTTCTTATATGTTATTGTGTTTACTAATTATTTAGAATATGGCATCAATGATCATGAGTAAGAGTGGCCTTTATTTTCTTTTTATATACTGTGCTTGATTGATTTGGGTCCAGAAGTATATTACTTGTAAAATGAAATGGGATAGGGTCTTTATTTCAGTACTGTCCGAAAATGTTGGTGTAATACAGAAACTACTTCCTTCCTTTATGTTCAGTATAACTCACCCATAAAAGCATCTGTGTTTGATGTTTTCACTGTGGGAAAAAATATAAACTACTGTTTCAAGGAAGATCTATTTCTTTTTTCCATTTATTTTTTGTTTTTGTTTTTGTTTTTTTTTAATTTTATTTCTAGGAGAGAGAGAGACAGCATGAGCAGGGGAGGGTCAGAGAGAGAGGGAGTCACAGACTGAAACAGGCTCCAGGCTCTGAGCTGGCAGTCAGCACAGAGCCCGACGCGGGGCTCGAACCCACGAACCGCGAGATCATGACCTAAGCGAAAGTCGGACGCTTAACCGACTAAGCCACCCAGGCGCCCCTCTTTTTTCCATTTATGATTATTTATATCATTCTATGAATTTTCTTTTCACAATATTTTTCAAATATGTTGGTATAACAAATTTCTTATATTTGATCTATGCTACATCTGTAATAGTGCACATTCCTTCCATCTTCTCATTTCTCCTTATGACATCAAAAGTGAGATAATCTGAAGAAGCTCATTAAGCCATTCAAATTTTCACAGAAAACTAATAGATTCTTTACAGAAGTTAGGAAGGGGGACCTGGGAGGCTCAGTCAGTTAAGCGTCTGACTTTGGTTCCATCATGATCCCACACCTCGTGAGTTTGAGCCCCGTGCTGGGCACTGTGCTGACAGCTCAGAGGCTGGAGCCTCCTTCTGATTCTGTGTCTCCCTCTCTCTCTGCCCTTCTCCCACTTGTAGTCTGTCTCTCAAAAATAAACATTTTAGAAAAAGAAGTTAAGAAGACAGCTAAATTTACATATGAATTTAAAACAGGAGAGGAGAAGTGAAAATGGAGTAGTTATAAATGAACTTTTGAATTTATGTCAGATAATGGTACAGAAGTCTTAAAAATTTACAGACCAGCAACTTTTTTGGGTGAATGGATTATAAAAGGATAATATGTGTTAAAAAAGAGATTACCAAAATATTGCATGTAACCAAAATAGTTCTTAAAGATTAAAATATTGTTTAAAGAAAATATAAAAACAGACATGAATCTAGGTTAGTAATCACACAGATGTTTAAACATTTTACATATATGTTTAGTTTTTTAATGACGTAGCAAAACTCTTAAATCATTAGTGAGGCACCATTGTAGGTCAGTCTCCTTATAGTATGCAGAGCCAAAATTTGCATTTGAAATGACATCTTATTTAATTGTCAATAAATTAATTTTCCCAGCTTTATTAATATATAATTAACATACATCATTGCATAAGTTTAAGATGTACAGCATAATGACTTCATTTACATTTATTAGGAAATGGTTACAATAAATTTAATTAGCATCCATCATCTCATAGAGACACATTAAAAAGAAACAGCCCAAGAAAAATTTTTCTTGTGATAAGAACTCTAAAGTTTTACTCTTAACACTGTTGTATCATATATATAAAAGTTGTTAACTATAGTCCTCATGCTATACATCGCTGGTACTTATTTATCTTGTAACTTGAAGCTTGCACATTTTGAAGGTATTTTCCCAATTTCCCTTCTCCTCTTCCCTCACTTCTGATAACCACAAAACCAATGCCTTCTGTTATGAGCTTGTTCTTCCATACCCACCCCCCACCATTGGTTTCTTTTTTCTTTTCTTAGATTTCATATGTGAGTTATACAGTATTGTCTTTGGCTGCTTTGTTTTACTTAACATAAGTCATCAAGGTTCATCTATGTTGTCACAAATGGTAGAATTTCTTTGTTTTTATGTCTGAATAATATTCCATATTATATATTATAATCCATGTTATAGGTTCCATATCATATATTACACATATTATTTTAATATTGTATATTCCATAGCTTCTTTATCCACTTATCTGTCATTTCCATGTCTTGACTATAGTGAATACTATTACCATGAATGTGCGGTTGCACATGAGAAGGTTATGCCAACATGTTTGAAAAGTTAGATAAAAGGAAAATTCATAGAATGATATAAATAATCAGAAATGGAAAAAAGAAACAGAACCTTATTTAATGACTAGTTTACATATTTTATTTCTTTGACTATATTCTCACTAGTGGAATTGCTGTATTATAAAATAGTTCTATTTTTGAGGATATTCCTTTTTCTATAGTGACTGTATCACTTTACAATCCCAGCAACAAGGCAAAAGGGTTCCCTTTTCTCAACATTCACACCAGCATTGGTTATCTTCTGTCTTTTTGGTGATGGCCATTCTAACAGGCATGAAGTAATTTCTCATTGTGGGGTTTAGATTTGTGTTTCCCTAATGATTAGTGACGTTGAGTATCTTTTCATGTATCTATTGGCCATTTATGTATTGTTTTTGGAAAACTGTTCAGGTATTCTGCCCATTTTTAACTTGGAAATTTTTGTTAGCTTTCTTGCTATTGAGCTGTAGTTTTTTTATATATTTCGGTATTAACTCCTTATCAGATATGTTTGCAATTCTATTTTCCTCTTCTATAAGTTGTCCTTTTACTTTGTTGACAGTTTATTAAGCTATGCAGAAGCTTTGTAGTTTAACACAGCTCAAGTTATTTTTTATTTTGTTTCTGGTACTTTAGGTGTCATATACAAAGTATCATTGCCAAGATCCATGCTAAGGAGCTTTCTTTCCTATTTTCTTTCATAAATTTCATGGTTTCAGATCTTATACTTCAGTCTTTAACCTGCTTTGAGTTAATTGTTGTGAGCAGTATAAGACAAGGGTCTAGTTCTATTCTTTGACATGTAAATATCCAACTGTCCCTGCAGCATTTATTTCAGAGACTCTCTTTTCTCCACTGAGTATTCTTGGAATCCTGGTCAAATAGTAGTTGAACATATTTCTTAGGTTTATTTCTGGGCTTTCAATTCGGTTCCATTGATCTATTTTTTTTTAAGTTTATTTTGAGAGAGACACAGAGAGTGAGCGGTGGGGGAAAGAGGAGGCAAAGAGAGAATGGGAGAATCCCAAGCAGGATCTGTCAGAGCAGAGCCCAATGCAGCACTCGAACTCATAAAACTGTGAGCTTAAGACCTGAGCCGAAATTAAGAGTTGGACACTTAACCAACTGAGCCACCTGTTTTTCTTTTTTTAATGCCAATACTATACTGCTCCTTTTGCTGCTATTGTGTTTATTATTTTACTTGAAGTATGGTTACAAACAATGTTACATTAGTTGCAGGTGTAGAAGAGTTATTTGACAACTTTATACATTACGCTTACCACAAGTATACTTACCATCCATCACCATACGAGACTACCACAATACCATTGACTATATTCCATGCTGTGTTTTATCCCTATGACTTATTCATCTCATAACTAGAAGCCTGTATCTCTCACTCCCCTTCACCAATTTTGCCTATCCTTCCACCCCCTCTCCTTTCACCATCATCAGTTTGTTTTCTTTAGGAGTCTTTCTGATTTTTTGTTTTGTTTAGATTCCACATATAAATGAAATCATATGGCATAGTTCTTTGTCTGATATATTTCACTTTACATAAAGCCCTCGAGGTGCATACTTGTTGCAAATACACCTCATTCTTTTCAATTGCTAAATAATATTCCATATTTGCTTTTTCCATTCATCTATGGAAGAACCCTGGCTTGCTTCCATATCTTGGTTATTGTAAATAACGATGCTGTAAACATAGGGTTCATATATATTTTCAAATTAGTGTTTTTATTTTCTTGGGGTAAATGCTCTGTAGTGGAATTACTGGATGATGTGGCATTTCTAGTTGGTATTTTTTGAGAAAACTCCGTAATTTTTTCCACAGTGGTTGCACCAATTTGGATTCCTGCCAACAGTGCACCAGGGTTCCTTTGTCTCTACATTCTTGCCAACACTTATTTCATGTCTTTTTGATTCTGGCCTTTCCGAGAAGTATAACATGATCTCTCATTGTGATTTTGATTTGAATTTCTCTGATGGTTAGTCATGTTAATCATCTTTTCATGTGCCAGCCAGGCCTGAAGCCACGCCACTTCACCTCCAGGTCAAGGTGGCTGGTGAGCAGAGGGCTGGTTTCTCCTGGGGTCGCCTGGGACCAGTGCATCCCGCTCAGGGTCAGCTGGACAGCAAGAAACCGGATCCCTCTGTGTCCCAAGCCAAGGTTTTTCTCTTTTCCAGTGACAGGGACAATTCCTTGAGCAGTTTCAGCCACTCTTTTCCCCTCAACTCACCATGGCTACCCTCAAAGGGGGCTCCCTCCCCTCTTTCCTTGTCTCAGGTCCCAGCCCGTTTTAATCTTCCCCAGTTTGCACTCACGTTAAAAGTTTTCCTCAGTTAACTCTGTCTCCTTTTCCTCCCAAACTCCTGGATTCTGTAAGGGTTCCTATGGTTTCAGGCCTTCTCCGTTTGAGAGATGGGGGCAAGTGAAATGTGAAATGTAGGGAGCTCCCTACTTCTCTACCATCTTGCCTCCCTCCTCTGATGTTATTGTAAATGGGGAAATATTCTTTCATTTGCAGAAAATTTGCTGTTAATGTATACAAATGGTATTAATTTTTATGTTAATTTTATATCCTTTAAATTTACTGGACTTATTTTTTTTTGTGTGTGTATTCTTTAGGATTTCAGCATATAAAATCATGTCATCTTCAAAGAGAGACAATTTTACTTCTTTTCCAATTCTCATGAATTTTACTTCTTTTTCTTGACTAATTGCTCCAGCAAGGACTCCCAATACTATGTTGAATAAAAGTGGTGAGTGGGAACTCCTGTTTTGTTCATGATATTAGAGAAAAAACATTAAACTTTTCTCCATTGAGTATATGACCTGGAAGTGTGTCATATAAAGCCTTTATTACATTGAGATTTGTTCTTTATATCCTAATTTAAATGTTTTAAATCATGAATGGATGTTGGATTTTGTCACTTTTTGAATTTCTCATGTAATGGCCATACAATTAATTATTCTATTAATGTATCCTGTTAATTGATTTGTGGTGATTGAACCATCCTTGTATTCCAGGAATTATATCCATTTGATTATGGTGAGTGAGCCTTTAATGCACTGCTGAATTCAGTTTGTTAGTATTTTGTTGTGAATTTTTGAATTCATACTGATGAAGAATATTAGTCTGTAGTTTTCTAACAGTCTTTTTCTGACTTTGAAATTGGTGATACTCTGGCCTTATGAGTTTAGAAATGTCCACTGCTTATCATTTTTATTAAATGTTGAGGACTGGTGTAAATTCTTCTTGTAGGTGTTTGATAAAATTCATCAATCAGTGAAGCTTTATTATCCTGGGCTTTCCTTTGTTGGGAGATTTTTGATTACTGATCCAATCTCCTTACTAGTAACTCAGTCTCTTACTAGATTTTAAAATTTGCTTTTGTTTCATTCTTAAAAGGCTGTGTGTTTCCAAGAAATTTTCATTTCTGTTAGTTTGTCCAGGTTGTTGTATATGATGATGATAGTGGACATTTATGATCAATTATGTATATTTTTAAAGTTTATGTATTTTGACAGTGTGTGCATGTGAGTGCAGGAGGGAGAGACAGGGAGAGAGAAAATTCTAAACAGGCACTTAGCTACTAGCATGGGGCCCACTGAAAAGCTTGACCCCACGAACTATGAGATCATGACCTGAACCAAAGTCAAGAGTTGGATGCTCAACCGATGGAGCCACCTAGTTGCACCCATCCTTTATGTTTTTATGTTAGATGTTGTAATGTTTCCTTACTCATTTATAACTTTGTTGATACAGGTTTTCTGTCTTTTCTCCTTGGTTAGTCTGACAGGGCTGAGTCGCTACCTCTTTCTGGTTTGATTAGCATTTCCCTAATTAGTGATGGACAGCATCTTGATCATTTACCTGGTGACCATTCATGTGTTGTCTTTGGGAAAATGGCAGTCAGCACAGAACCCGACGCGGGGCTCGAACCCACAAACAGCGAGATCATGACCTAAGTGAAAGTCGGACGCTTAACTGACTAAGCCACCCAGGCACCCCAGTGTTTTTGTATTCTTTGAGTAAATAAGCTGTAATGCGATTGCTGGGTTTTAGGGTAGTTCTCTTTTTAATCTTTAGAATTAATTCCATATTGTTGTCCACAGTGATTGCACCAATTGTGGGTCCATACAGATTTTAAAGTTATTCTATAAAAAATGCCATTAGAATTTTAATAGGGATTACAGTGAGTCTTTAGGTTCTTTGGGTAATACAGACATTTTACCACTTTTAATTTTATAACCCATCAACATGGAATATCTTTCCATTCAGTATCTTACAGTTTTTAGTGTATAAGCTTTTGACTTCCTTGATTAAATTTATTCCTAGCTAACTTTTATACTTTTTGATGCAATTGTAAATAAGATTTTCCTAGTTTCTTTCTGTTAGTTATTCAGTACTTATGTAACATATTTTCGTACATTAAAGTTGTATCCTGCAACTTTATTGAATTTATTATTTCTAACTTTTTTGTTGGTGAGTCTTTGGTTTAGTCTTTTTGGCTCTTCCAGTTTTCAATATGTGGTAGGTCATTTACAAAGAGTGACACTTACCCTTTCCATTTTTGGATCCCTTTTATTTTCTTCTTGCCATACTATGCTGGGTAGGACATCCAGTACTATGTTAAACACAAGCCAAGAGAGTGAGCATCTTTGTCTTATTCCTAATCTTAGAGGAAAAAAAATAAAGCTTTCGACTTTTCACCATTTAGTATAATGTTAGCTTGAGGTTGTCATATCTGGTCTTTATGGAGTTCTCTTTCCTCATGTTGACTGACTTGTGAAAGTTGAACCATCCTTGCATCCCTGGAATAAATCTCAGTTGAATATTTAATGTGTTGTTAAATGTAGCTTGTTAATATTTTGTTGAGAATTTGCATTTAAGTTTACCAGGGATATGGCCTGTAATTTTCTTTGCTTATGGCACCTACTCTGGTTTTTATATCAGGATACTGCCGGCCTCAAATAATGAATTTGGAAGATTTTTTTTCCTTTTATACCAATGGGGACACTTAGAGAAGAGCTAGCATTCTTATTTCAATGTTTGATAAAATTCACCAACCAGCCTGGTCCTGGACTTTTGTTTGCTGAGAGATTTTTTAAAAATAATTTATTGTCAAGTTGGTTTCCATATAACACCCAGTGTTCATCCCCACAAGTGCCCTCCTCCATGTCCATTTCCCCCCTCTCCCCTACGTCCATCAGTCCTCAGTTTGTTCTCAGCATTCAAGGGTCTCTCATGGTTTGCCTCCCTCCCTCTCCCCTACAGTTCTCAGTTAAGTTCTTCCTAATCCTCCTATACATGCAAACATATGGTAGCTGTCCTTCTCTGCCTGACTTATTTTGCTCAGCATAACACCCTCAAGGTCCATCCATGTTGCTACACATGGCCAGATTTCATTGTTTCTCATTGCCATGTAGTATTCCATTGTATAGATAAACCACATCATCTTGATCCATTCATCCATTGATGGACATTTAGGTTCTTTCCATATTTTGGCTATTGTGGAGAGTGCTGCTATGAACATTGCGGTACATGTGCCCCTATGCATCAGCGCTCCTGAATCCCTTGGGTAAATTCCCAGCAGAGCTATTGCTGGGTCATAGGGCAGTTCTATTGTTAATTTTGTGAGGAACCTCCACACTGTTTTCCAGAGGGACTGCACCGTTGAGAGAATCTAACTGCTGGTTCATTCTCCTTATTAGTAATTAGTCTATTCAGATTTTCTATTTCATTGTAACTAAGTCCTGGTAGGTTATATGTCTTTTTTTATTTTCATAGTAGTTTCTAATCTTTTTTTAAACATTTGCTTATTTTTGAAAGGGAGAGAGAGAATGCCAGCGGGACAGAGGATCAAAAGTAGGCCCCACACTGACAGCAGAGAGCCCAATGAGGAGCTCAAATTCACAAAATATGAGATCATGACCTGAAGTCATGATGCTCAACTGACTGAGCCACCCAGACCCAGGCACCTCTTTAATCCATTGCATTTCTGTGGTATTGGTGACTAGTATCTCCTCTTTCATTACTGATTTTCCGTCTTTTTCTTTCTTTCAGTCAAGCTAAAGGTTTATCAATTCATATATCTTTTCAAACAATCAGCTCTTAATTACATAGATCTTTTCTATTGTTTTTTCATTCCCTATTTATTAGGGCTTAATTTGCTTTAGTTGCTTGAAGCTTAAAATTAGAATATTTATCATTAAGAACCTCCCTGTTAGGACTGATTTTGCTCTATCCCACAAATTTTGGTAGGTTACATTTGTAGTTTTGAAATGTTTGTGGTCTTGACACGAACAGACCTGTACCCAAGTTCCCTGGCTGAATAGAGCCACTGGCTTTGCTGTGTGTGCAATTAGCTCTGTCCACTTGCCTGCCTTATAGTTTCTAGATGTTCTCATTCTTAGGGTCATATAGTCTTTGTGCCACACTAGGTGGTCTGCGATGGCCCACTTCAATTTCTCAATTTCCTGAATATTCTAATTGTGAGGGGCCAGAAATTATAATCAGTAGGTAGTGGGGTTATGACTCAGCTCTTCTGCCTCAGCACAGGCAGACCAGGCTCCAGAGCAAAACTCTTCATTTGGGGGCTGAAATTAGATCTGCACCCCCACTGAGTTCCCTGGTTAAAGAGTATCATCAGCTCAGATCTGCAGATGAACAGAACTGCTAATTTGGACCAGTACTTGGACTAAGATCCAATTAGATTCCCAGTGGTTGATTCATGCAGCATTCCCTGTGAGCTCTGTGAAATGGTATCAGAGTAGAGGTATTCACAAGGCTGGGGGAGGGGTGACTGGGTGTGACACCTAGACTCTCATTCCTCACCTATTGTCTGCTGTTGTGCTAGCCCTGGAAAAGGAAAATGTGCTCATCATGTATCTGTTCATTTTACCCTTCTAAGATAGTCTTTCATCTCTCACATGGATCATGGTGCCTCAGCCTTAAACCTGTGTTTTTACAATTCTCTCAGTAGTGTCTTGTCTGTGAATACTTGTTAGGTTATTCCCGACTTTGCTTTCTCTCACAAGTAGAACTACGTCTCCATTCTGGTGATACCAACCTATAAGCCCACTCTTTTTCTGACTATTCTCACATAGAACTATACTGATTGAAAGTAAATTTGAGTTCTATTTCTTCTCATGATAAATTTAACATGTTGAGAGAGAAATCTTCCTCTAGAAAATTCTTCAAGAATATATCTACATAAGTTTTCAAAACAGGAAGACAAATGTCCTTAGGAGATAAGGAAGAAATAAGACGAATTAAGACCTAACAATGAATGGATTTATGTACAGTTTTAAGTGTCTTTGGCTTTAAACAAATCACGCAGGACACTTTCCCATATTATAGCTCAAGACACAGTTTATGAATGTAGGATTCATCCCACAGGCTTGAGCTTTGTATATACGCATCATTCATTTTTACCAGCCTTTCCATATTCTCCATGAGAGTCTCTATCTGCTTAGAACAATTTACTAGTCCTATTGTTCTTAATCAGCACTCTTTTCCTTACATTACATTTGTATTTTGGTGGTGAGTGTGTGTTGAAATATGGATGATTAATTTCCCAAACAATTTTACAAGTGATCCTCCTATAATCCTACGCTGGATATACATACTCATTTCCCCCCAAGTTTTGTATTGGTATGGGATATCAGTACAATGTAGAAAGTCAAATAAAGACGTTTAATTTCTTTTTTTTAATTGAAAAAAAAAATAGTTGTGTAAGAAGCTGGCAAGTTAAAACAGTATACAGAGAGGTTATTATAAATATACAGGTGTAGATCTAAGTTTATTCATTTTTAGCTCATCATAGTTCAATAGGAGTCATTTTAACACCCAATTCCAACTAATATAATCTAGAATTCCTATACTAACTAAAGATACCCAACTCCATTTGAATTATGGATTAGTAATGAAAAGTGTACTATTTCTTACCTTCTCCAAATACAATCTCTTCAAAAAATTTAGATCACATTTCTAAAATGCAAATTCTAGAGTTAAGCAAGTAAGTGGGTTATGAGATGCAAATCAGACTTTAGGGCCTGTCTTCTTTCAAGGGATTATCTAGAATTTAGTTCCAGCCTGTTTTTGTCATGTAAGAATATAAAGTCCTTTTGATGACCAAGTTAGTACTTCATTAAATTCCACAACAAAAATTTCGTGTTTTAAGAAGGTAAGCTATCAACACATTTATCTGTTCATCTAACATTGTACAAAACGATTGAAGAGAACAATAATGAACATATTTGTCATAGTACCTTACAAATGTCCTCTTTTCGACTTACTTTTCAGGCCAATTGGCAAAGAGAACCTACCCTAATGTTGCTTCCACTTCTTCATAATTTAGTAACATCTTCCTACCCTACCAAAAATGAAACACTTACCTGGAATTTCAGGTAGGAAATTGTTTCCATAATGCAGTAAATACCATGATTTTCAGTAAGCAAACACCTGAACCACATTGGCAAACTTATTACCATTTCATACTAATTTGAATTAATATAATCTGACACTGGAGATCCTTAATTCTTGGTAAGTTCTGTGACCTTATGTTTAAGCAAATGAGTCGAAGTAGGATAAAGTCATATCTCAATTAAAATGTCATGTTTTCGAGTATTTAATTTTTTTAGTAGATTCAGCTATCGAAAACTGTTGGCCTTCTGATAGCTGATGTGAATACATTTCACTTGAAGGTCTGTTATCCATAAAGTCTTGTGTATTTTCAAGGGAAGTGTTCCAAGATGTCTATGTAGAAAAATAAATAGGATTTTCTTTCCTTACAGAATAGAAACAGTGTTCTTTTAATTTAGACCGTCAGTGAAAACAGTGGGTTTTGGTTATTGAAGCAAATGTTTCCTTTAAGAATGTTTACTGAACTGAAAACATTTTACTAAGAAATGTGAGCTTTATTTAGTTATCTGTAGTTATTATGAGATCAAAGTAAAAGGAACCTAATTCTCAAAGCATCCTTTTCAAACCTCAACTTTTTACCTCAGGAAATTGATGCTGTAAACATTTTCCATATCCTGTAAGGAAAGTTTTTTCCCCCAACACAACTAAATACTTATTAATGAGGAAATGGGCCTCAGGAAAATACAATTTCTGAATAAAGGGAGAAAAGGATTGATAAAATACAAGGAAGAAGAAATTCAAAATCAGGAAGAAAAACATATTAAAATAATTCTCATCCAGGGTAGAAATGTAAATTTGTAAGGCATAACAGAAAGAAAATAAGCAAAGTTCATTTTTATACAATTTTGTGGAAGACAATATTCTTAAGTCAACCTTTTCTAAATTTTTGAGAATGAGGTTTTAGATAAAATTAAATGAGATGAATATTTAAAAATAATGCTTTGCTAAAAAGACTAATGCAGTGATCATGCCATATTAGATTTTAAATCTAATACAAAGTCACCTTAATGTGTGACACTTGTATGAAGTAAACAGACAAAAGTTACAGGAAAAGACAAGATAAACTAAGTTATTATCCTGGTTCTACCTCCTTTCAAATAGATGGCTTTGGACAACTGATCTTTCATAAGCCACAGTTGTCTCAAGGGAGAGAAAAAAAAATATAAAACTATAGTACTCATCATAGGTGAACATTTGCTACTGATGAGGAAAGAAGTTATAAGTAGATAACAATGTGTTTATATAAAAAATCAAGTACAGGTGGGTTAAGAATTTGAATAAAGGAAATTCAAAGAAAAGACAGGTAGGCAAGTATGTAATTTCAGAGTAGTAAAGGTTCTTCTAAGCATAATTCCAAAGGCAGAAGCAATTAAGAGAAGACAGTATTATCAATATGTGGTCTTCATCTTACTTTTCCCCAGGATTCACCATAGTCACTTACCTCTTCATTTTTGATTTACTTCTTCTTTGTGATTCTAGGATTCAAGACTGTCTTTTCTCCTACTCCATGAGACACTCTCAGTTTCTTCAATATTTTCTTTGATTTCTATGGATACAATATTTTGTGCCCCCTCTTTTGCCCTCATTATTACTTCCCACCCAAAGCTGATTCCTACACATACAGGTATGTGTACAGGTGGTAAACATGAGGTATAAGTTTTTTAGCTTAACATACTATTCAAAAACATTCTTCAATCATGCATATATATATATATATATATACACACACATATATATATATACATATATATATACACTATATATATACACATTCTTATTATGTATGTATTGAGAATGCCCTATTTTAGTAACTAATAGTAATTTCCCCTGCACGATGGGATTGTAGGTAAACAATTTTTCTTTGTGCTTAGCTATAGTTTTCAAATATTTATAAATCAACAGTATTTTAGTTGTTAAAACACACCCAATAGGAGGAATGACATCACCCAGCTGGTGACATCAGTTGTTCCTGACTTTGCTTTTCCTCACAAGAACAACTATTCATGGACAAGACACCCCTAAGAGATTCCTAGAATGGGGAAGTGGGCCGGAAGTACTTTCTTGCATCAAAGAGATGCGGGCATACTGCACTAGAAAGGTAAGAGAAGCAGCTACGTGGTGACTATATTGCCCTTCTGTTAGGTCAGTACAGCACCATGTTGAGAGGTCTCCCCTGAGCCTCTGGTCCTGCTAAAGGGGAAAAAAATAGTGCTGACATTCTACTGGGGTCTTACACTATATGGATTGAGGGGAATTTGCCTATGACTGATTAAGAGGGAGTGGCTTGGAACAGCCACACTCCTGTCTTGGCAGAATGAGTTCATATAGGCAGTATCCCAACCAGCTAACTGCAGAACCAAGTTAATGGTGCACACTGATCAAGGCAATCATTTCTGCCTGATTCAAATTCCTCGAAGAACTGAGGATGCTAGAGCTTGGTTTGTGCAGGCAAAGGGGCTAGGTGACTGTCAAACCTGCTGCAAACCAACCTTGCCCCAGTTGACCACATGGGCTGACAAAAACACCTGGAAGCTACACAAACTAGTGATGCTCTTGTCCTGTGGCCCCGGCAGGAAAAATAACTTATAGCACCACCGCATGCTGACTAGTCACAACCATCCAGTAACCATACTGACAAACCCACCACACCAGTGAGCCTATCCTTCAGCCTCACTGTGAGAGGCTAATACATAATCCAACAAGCCAAATACCTAATCCAACTGCACTTACTCCCACCCTTGACCTCAAGATTAAACAATGGACTTGACTAAAAATAGATGCTAATAAGAGGCCTCTATAGCGAAGGATACTACCTGCAGATAGTTCAAGAACCCAAACTGATTGGTACAGGACTATTTATGACAAAGCAAACCTACAAAGTTTGGAAGAGCAGGCTTCTTATCAAAATGATAAGACACTGACATAAGGGATCAAGAACCCCCCAAAATCAGGTAAAGATGCCACTATCAAAAGAAACTAATAAAGCTCCAATAACTGCAGTGAAATAGAGATCTATGAATCTTCACAGGATTCTGAATAATGCTTTTATGAACTTTGGTGAAGTATAAGAACATGACAAGTAATCAAAATTAGGAAAATAATGTATAACACAAAAAGTTCAACAAAGAAATAGAAACCATAAATTCTCAGAACTGAAGAATCCAGTAACTTCCAATAGGTTCAAAAGGAGACTTGACTATCTTTACTATCAGTAATTATTTTAAATAAAAATGGATGAAACCCTCCACTCAATAGATATAAGATGAACTGATTAAAATAAAAATATGTCAATATGCTTACCTTAATTGAAGACACATTGGCTGAGATTGAAGAGATGGAAAAAGGTTTTTTAAGCAAAGCAAATGGTAGTCAAAATAAAACAAAAATCAGGCAAAAGTCATTACATAGTGAAAAAGAGGTCATCCCATCAAGTAGATATATTAGGCAAAATCTAACAGAAGGCAAAACAGCAATGAAATAATACTTAAGGACTTTAATATTCCCATTTCAATAATGGATAGATATTCAGAGAATCCAGAAGAAAACAGAGGATTTGAGCAACACTATAGACAATATGGACCTAACAATATCCACAGAATCTTCTAACCAACTACAGAATAGGATATACCATAGGTTAGGCCATAAAACAAGTCTCAGCAAATTCAAGAAGATTGAAATCATACCAAGTGTCTTCTCTGATTGCAATGGGTATAAACTAGAACTCAATACAGGAAACTGTATGAATATGTTAAACAACACACTCCCTATCATTTAATTGAAGAAGAATTATCTTAAAAATGGAAACACAACATCATAAAACTGTGGATCCAACAAAGCAAGTTCTAAGATGGAAGTTCATTGTAATAAATGCTTACTTTAAGAAGAACAATCCCCAAATAAACTTAATTCTATCCCCTGAGGAACTAAGTCTAATGTTAGCAGAAATAAAGAAAAAGACCAAACTAGGGGCTCTTTGAAAAGATAAACTTGAGGAAATTTTACCTAGACTAAGAACAAAATGAAAAAGAAAGCCTTACATTGTTATCAAAGAGAGGTGATAAGAGGCTACTATGATCAACTATACGCCAACAAATGAGCAATGTAGAAGCAGTCAAAGAATATTTAGAAACATACAACCTATAAGACTAAATTTGGAAGAAATAAGAGGTGTCCCAACAAAGGAAAGTCCAGGAGCAAGACTTCAATAATGAAAATTGTTAAACAGAGTACTTCCAAAATCAGGAGACAGTCTCATTTTTTACAAGGCCAGTATTACCCTGATAACACACCCAGAAGAGGGCACTACCAGGAAACTAATACCCATATTCTTCATGAATATAGACGCCAAAATTCACAATAAAAGATACTAAAAACATGAATTGAGAAGCCCATTAATAGGATCACCCACCATGATCAAGTGGGCAAATCCCTGGGATGCAAAGATGGTTCAATATCAATTACATCATATTATATGAAAGAAAAGAATCCCATCATCATCTCAATAGATGAAGGAAAAGTATCTGATGAGCCTTCATTTAGAATTAAGAAAAAGTTACATATAGAAGGAATCGATCTCAACGTAATAAAGTCCATATGAGATAAGCCCACAGCTAATATTGTACTCAGTGGAGAAAAATTGAAAGCTTTTCCTCTCAACTCAGGACTAAGACGAGGGTTCCCACTTTTGCCACACCTAGTCAGCACAGTACTGAAAATCCTTGCAAGAGAAATTAGGCAAGACAAAGTACCAAAGCCATCAGAATTAAAAAGGAAGAAGTACAATAGTCTCTATTTGTAGTGTCTATTTTATATACTGAAAATACTAAACTGTTAGATCTATTCAACAAATTATCTGAAAAAGAAATCAATACCATTTATAATACCATCAAATAAAAAAAAATAAATTTAACCAAGAAGATCAAAGAGCTCTACCCTGAAAACAATGATGAAAGAAACACAAAATAAATGGAAAGTATCCTGTATTCATATATTGGAAGAATATTCTTAAAATGTCAACAGTACCAAAAGCCATCTTATGGATGTAATGAAATCCCTATCAAGATTCCAATGGCATTTTTTACAGAGGTAGAAAAACAATTCTTAACTTTATATGGCACTATAAAAATTCAAAACTGCCAACGCAATTCTAAGAAAGACAAACTATTCTACAAAGCTATAGTAATCAAAACAGTATGGTATTGACATTTAAAAAGACAGATCAGGGCTGCTTGGGTGGCTCAGTCAGTTGAGCGTTGACTTTGGCTCAGGCCATGATCTCACATTTTTTGAGTCTGAGTCCTGCATAGAACTCTGCAGAGCCTGTATCAGATCCTCTGTCTCCCTCTCTGTCCCTACCCTCCTCATGTGCATGCATTCTCTCTCAAAAATAAACATTAAGAAAAAAACTGAGATAAATACAACAGAATTGAAAGCCAAGAAATAGGCTCAAGAAATACATTTATTACTTGATAGGTTATTCAAAAATATTCGATGGAGAAAAGATAGTCTTCAATAAATGGTGGGAATAAAAATGGATTTTTTTTTAATGTTTTTTATTTCTGAGAGAGACAGCATGAGAAGGGGGAGAATCAGAGAGAAAGGGAGACACAGAATCCGAAACAGGCTCTGAGCTAGCTGTCAGCACAGAGCCCGACACGGGGCCGGAACCCACAAACCGTGAGATCATGACCTGAGCTGAAGTCGGACGCTTAATCGACTGAGCCATTCAGGCGCCCCAAACTGGATATAAACATGTGAAAGAATGTAACTAGACCCCTACTCACAAAAATTAATTTGAAAAGAGTTTATGTCTAAAATGTAAGAGCTAAAACTACTTAAAAGAGTTTAATGTCTAAAATGTAAGAGCTGAAACTTCCAGAAGTAAATAGTAAATACTCCTTGACATAAGTCTGGCAATGATTATTTGCATATGACACCTAAAACATAAATAACAAAGTAAGTGTGGTTACATCAAACTAAAAAAGCTAGGGAGGAAAAACAATAACATGAAAGCACAATATACGGATTAAGAAAAAAAAGTTCCCGAACATATATGATGAGACCAATATCCTAATTATGTATAGAACACATACAAGTCTAATAGCCACAAAATAAAAATCCCATTAAACAAGCAAAAGATAGGGGTGGGCATTTTCCCATTGATAATATGCAAATGGTCAAGAAACACATGAAAAGATCTTACCATCACTCATCAGTAGGGAAATGCAAATTAAAACCACAATGAGATATTACCTTGTGCCCTAGAATGGTTATCACTGAAAGGATAAGAAATAAAAAAAAAAAATACTGATGAAAATGTGGTAAAAGGGGAAAACTTGTGCACTGTTGGTGGGATTGTAAATTGGTACAGCCACTAGGGTTAACAGTATGAGGGATCACAATTTTTAAAAAACCATTAAAAAGAGAACTATCATATGATCCAGCAATAGCACTTCTATAAATATAGCCAAAGGAAACTGCACCCCATGTTCACTGAAGTATTATTTATAATAGTCAAGACCTGAAAAATATCTAAGTGACCGTTGATGAATGAATAGGTAAAGAAGGGTTTGCTATATATACAAAGGAAAACTATTCAGCAACAAAAAAACATGCCATTTGTAACAGCATGAGTGGACCCTGAAGAAATTATACTAAGTGAAATAAGTTAGACAAAGATATATACAGAATTACATAATTTAAATTAAAAACACATACACACACACACAAAATCCCAGAGAGATCAGATTTTTGGTTACCAGAAATGGGGTGGAGGGAACTGGAGCAAAGTGGCCAACCAAAGACACCAATGGCTAGTTATAAATAATATTATAACGTTTTGTATAATTTGATAACTATAGTACCATTGCTGGATGATGTATATGAAAACTGTTAAGTCATAAATCCTAAGTCCTCATTTCAAAAAAAAATTCCTTTTTCTATTTCTTATTGTGTATATGTGAGGTGTTGGATGGTAACTTATTATTGTAATAATTTCACAAAATGTAGTCAAACCTTTATGCTTTACACCTGAAACTCATAAAGTGATGTATTTCAATTGTATCAATAAAATTGGAAAAAACCCAACTAATATGCCCCTTTAAATTTCTTTAAACAATAAAATAAAGTGTAGAATTTAGTTTTGACTGTACTTTTAAATTATTTGGCAGACAGGCATTCCAAAAGTCTATTTGCCTTAGGCATCAAAGTAGTCCTGAGGAATTATTTTGCTATGGTCATATTGAACCATTAGTTCATGAAATATGGATTACTATCATTAACAGGTGACTGCATTTGTTCTCATAAACTGGCAATGTCTTGGAAAGAAAATATCCTAATCACCTATTTTCTACACTTGCAGTCTTGGAGTCATTACTCTGCCTGAATCTACCTTTACTCTTTATCTCCCTCACCTCGAAATACTCATGAGCAATTCCTAGTCCCACTGAGCGTACGCTCTTATAATACTTCCCATATGTATCCTTCATTGTTTTCCTTCCTATCATTTATCACCAGGAAGTGACTATTAGAGTAGACTTTTCCCTACTGTCTATGTCTCTGGTCTCTATAATTTAATATCTGTATCATCCCAAATTATACTAGTTCATCCTTCACATAGAAGTTGGAGTGAGCTTCCTAAAACAAGGCATTTATCAAGTTGTCCTGACTTGCAAATATCAAATAGCTGTCACCTGCCAGTAAAGTGTAACAAGATAAAAAGCTCTCTCATGTTTGGTGCAGACATGATTTCCCTTGGGTTTTTGTCAACTTACCTGAAATTCCCTCTGCTCATACTGGAAACTCTACAATGTCAATCAGTAACTGATCTTACTCTTGCATGCATTCTTCCCACAACTAGAGCACTTCACTATTCAAGATTATACACACACACACACACACACACACACAGGCAGGCAGGAAGAGTCAATCACCCACAGAGGAAAGCCAATACCAAGTATGAAAGGTTGGTTTTCTTGCTACACCTAGGTATGGAGTTAATTCATAACATCATCCAATGCTCAGTGTAGCTCCTGACCTTGCCCTACCCGTTCTCCCCAGGCAAGAAAGGTGTCATAGCCTTATTCACAATAGACCATGTTCCTTAACCTCATTTTGACCAGAAAGGTTGATAAGAGTGCTTGAATACTGTGTAACTGAGCAATGCTTGAGCTGACAACAGACAGAACTCATCACTCATCACCTACAATGTAAAGCCAGTGGCCCTACTGGGCCAGGGAACATGGGTCATCTTGAGACCACAAACACAAGCTTAGTGGTCTTTGAGCTGTTTGTCTCAGTAAGCCTGAGCTGGAAAACTAATTCATAGCCCCTCTTACTACTGAATACAGCTTTCAGCCCATCTGACAAGGGAAATTGTGAGAGCATTTGGGAAGCTGTGCAGCAGCTCATCTAACAGCACTGCTTACAGTGACACTTGAACACAGAGAACTCATAGCTTTTCCTATATGCAGAACAAAGCTAGTAGCCTCACCGGACCAGCACAGTGCACACTCTTGCCTGACTAGGATACCCAAACAATGAATTATGTACGCTTTCGGTCCCATTGAGTTGCCCTCTCAGGGCAGGGATGCTAATTCATACCCTGAGCTACTGATGAATATAGTACCCAATCACAACCACTTAATAAACCTGAGCAAAGAATCCTGACAACCATAGAGCCCATTCTACAAACTTATTTGGGCATGGAACCAAGCCTGAAGTAGTTTCCACCTATTCTCAACCAATGGCATATCCCCAACCCTGACCTCTGAGCTCAAATATTTGCAATTTCTAAAAATAAACCCTAATGGCAGGACCTACTTGCCCAAGGGTGTTACCAGCAGACACATTCAGAAACTCAAACTGAACTGACTGGTGAAGAACTGTCTCCACAGCATACCTGCAAAGTCTGGAAGAGGAGACTGTTTACTCAAATGTACAGATAACCACATAAGGACTCACAAATCATAGAAAGTCGGGTAAATACAACACCGTCAAAGGAAATTAACAAAGCTTCAGTACTGTAAAGAAATGAAAATCTACAAACTGATAATCCATTTTAATAATTTTGAAGAAGTTTAGTGAATTACAAGAACACACAGACAACTAAACAAAATTAGGAAGATGAGAAGTTAAATAGAAACCACCAAACCAAACAACAAAAAAATTCTCAAGCTGGAAAAGTGAAATAAATGAATTCCAATGAGAGTTCTAAAAACAGACTCACCCAAGCAGATGGAAGGATCCACAACTCGTATGATAGGACATTTGAAATTATCCAATCAGAAAAACATAATGAATAAGAGTGAAGAAAGCCAAAAGAATTATGAGATACAATGAAAAAGAACCATGTTTTCATTATGGGAATTCCAGAGGAGATGAGGAAGACAAAAGAACCAAAAGTATATTTACCACAATATTGGCTGAAAACTTCCCAAACATGGGGAGAAAATAGACATCTAGATCTCAGAAGCCCATGAGGCCTAAATATTTTGAACACAAATAATGTTTCATAGAGATACACAATAAATTGTCAAAGTCAGTGACAGTAATGCCAGTCCAAGATGGTGACATAGGAAGACCATGAACTACCCTCCTCCATGGACACAGCAAATCTCAACCTCTTTGTAAAGCAATTCCTCCTGAAGAACAATGGAATGCTGACTAAAGAGCTTTTGCCCAGCAAAAGATAGAGATTTTATAGAGAACCAACAAGAGAAATACAAACATGGTACCAAATGGAACAATGATCCCCAACACTGCAAACTACAGTAGAGAGAGATGGTACTGAGAGAAGGCAGATTTGTCTGCTCTAGGGCACAGAAAAAACCCATGGTTTAAAGACGGCAACTGTAATATAAAGGAGCCAGCCCTACAACTTGCCAAATGACCTGGGAACTGCTGGGATTTTCTCTGGGTTTGAAGTGCTGAAAAGGTCCCTGGTTTAGATTCCCTCTACACTTCAATAGCACAGAAGGAAGCAAGGTTCCAGGTGCAATAGGTAGCCAGCCACCTCAGTGAGTCCTAGGCCCCTAACCAATACTAGTCCTGGACACACTGGGGCACAGAAAGAGAAACGCCATGGTTTAAAAGAGTAACTATGGGGCACCTGGGTGGCTCAGTCCGTTAAGCATACGACTTTGGCTCAGGTCATGATTTCATAGCTCATGGGTTCAAGCCCCTCATTGGGCTCCGTGCTGACAGCTCAGAGCTTGGAGCCTGCTTCAGATTCTGTGTCTCCCTCTCTCTGTCTCCAAATAAATAAACGTTAAAAAAAATTAAAATAAATAAAAGAACAAGTAGAATTCGAAGGGGCTAGCACTGGAACCCTTCCAAATGGCAAGGAGCCATGCAACACTCTTTAGATTGAAGGGGCTAGTGAATACCATGGTTTAAGTCTCCCCCCCACATACACACACTGACAGAGCTGATGGGAAAAGGATACAGGCACCCTTGCTGGCCTACTGCCTCAGGGAGCCCTAAGACCTTAGCCCACACCAGACCCAGGCATCCCACCAAGCTGGCTCCAGCGTGGCACACTGCACACCCTTGGTTACCACTCATTTTAGCTCCGTCTGTCCCACCAAGGGAATACTGGCATAAAGCACACTCTATGCCCACACCACTTTGGCTCCAGTTGACTTGCTAGGATACTTTTAGTGCAGAGTGCTCCGAGACCTGCTAGCTTAGGTATGTTCAACCAAGCAACATGGCCCATGCATGGAAAGCCCTGGAAACCCCCAATTTGTGCCCACCTGGGTTTCAGGCCCCAACCTTCTTCCATAAAGAAACTCAGCAGACTGGAGAGCAGAGTTGAAGAACTGTGAATTTTGACTAGGAGACAGAAAAGAAACAATCAGTTGAAAATACAATAACCAAAATGAAAAAAATACACTAAAGGAATTCAACAGATTGGTAGATACAGAAAAACAGATCAGTTGAGCTGGAAGGGAACACCCTGGTGACCAAAAAGAAAAATGAGGACAGCTTAAGGGTTGATTTTGGTCACTGTGAAGCAAACAAACACTCCCATTACAAGGGATCTCAGAAGGATATTAGAGGGAAAAAGGGGCAGAAACTTTGCTGAAGAAATAATAGGTGAAAACTTCCCTGACCTGGGGAAGCACAGGAAGCACAGACACTTGCAGACAAGATGAACCCAAGGAGGTCTAAATCACAACACCTAATGATTAAGATGTAAAAGGTTAAAGATCAAGAGAGAATTAAAAATTACAAGAGAAACTCCACAAAGCTATCAGCTGATTTTTCAACAGAACAGGACAGAGGGACTATCATGGTATATTCAAAGAGCTGAAAACAAAAACAAAAACGAAAACATACAATCAAAAATATCTACCTGGTAAGGTTATCATTCAAAGTTAAAAGCAGATATAGTTACCCCAACAAAAGTTAAGGGAATTTATCACTACTAAACCAGCCTTCCAAGAATGCTCAAGGAACTTCTCTAAGTGGAAAAGGCCACAATTAAAAGGAAATGATGAAAAAAACATAAGACATGGACAAAAGAGTAAAGAAGTTTCTTTTATTACTATTTATTTTTTCAATGTTTACTTTTGAGAGAGACAGAGTATTAATGGACGAGGGGCAGGGAAAGAGACGGAGACTCAGAATCCAAAGGTGGCTCCAGGCACTGAGCTATCAGCACAGATCCCAGTGTGGGGCTCCAGCCCACAAACCAGAAGATCATGACTTGAGATACAGTCAGATGTTTAACTGACTGAGCCACCCAGGTGCCCCCAAGAAAGTTCTTTAAGAATATGTTTGAAGTTAAATGACCATTGACTTAATCTGCATTGTTAGGTACTTACTCTGCAATAAATGAACCTCATGATAACCACAAACCTAAAACCTATAAAAGATACACAAAAAGAGAAATCAAAGAATAACATTACAGAAAGTGATCAATCAAAATGAAAGAGCAAGAGAAAAACAGAGAACTACTACAAAAACAACCAGAAAATAATTAACAAAAAGACATAAGTATATACCTATCAATAATTACTTTAGGAGCACCTGGGTAGATTAGTCAGTGGGCCTCTGACTCTTGATTTCGTGTTAGACCTGCACTGGGATTCTCTCTCTCCCTCCTTCTCCTTGTTTACATACTCTTCCTCTTAAAATAAACTTAAAAAATACTTTATATGTAAATAGTATAAATGTTCCAATTAAAAGATACAAAGTATCAGAATGGATTAAAAAAAAGGTCATCTATATGTTTCCATCAAGAGAATCAATTTAGACCTAAAGACACATAGAGACTAAAAGTGAAGGGATCAAAAAAAAATTTATGCTAAAGGAAAGGGGAAAAAGCCAAGGTAGCAGCACTCATACAAAACAGACTTTAAAACAAAAAATGTCACAAGACCAGCAAAAAGGATCAATGGAAGATGGTTGCAATAATGTAAATATCTATAAACCCAACAATGGAGTACATAAATGCACAAAGGAAATATTAACAGACATAAAGGGAGAAATTGACAGTAATACAGTAGGCGACTTTTACTACCCACTTACATCAATAATAGATCATCCAGACAAAAGTCAATAAAGAAACAGTGTCTTTGCATAACACATTGGCAGAGATGGTCTTAACCAATAATACAGAACATTCCACACAAAAACAACAAAATACATACAAGTGTATTCTGTCAAATGCACACTCAACTTTCTTCAATTTAGATCTTATGTAGGCCACAAAACAAGGCTCAATAAATTTGAGATTGAAATCATAAGAATATTTTCCAACCAGTATGAAACTAGGAACCAATAACAAAAAAAATTAAAAACACAAACACATGGAGGCTGAACAACATGCTAAACATCCAATTGGTAAATTAAGAAATTAAAGAGAAAACCAAAGAACACATGGAGACAAATGAAATGACAATGGTCAAAAATCTTTGGAATGTGGCAAAAGCAGTTTTAAGAAGGAAGTCTGGGAAGGGAGGCAAGATGGCGGAGAAGTAAGGAGCTCCGTACTTGCACTCGCGCCCATACATCACACAGAAAAGATCTGAAGCCATTGGAAACCATACAAAACCTGAGAGACTGGGAGAAAAAAGGACGCAGAATCCACTGAGAAAGCCTTCTAACCGGGCTCAGGCTACGCGGACGCCGCAGGCAAGCCCCCGCGCATGCGCACCAGAGCCGACCAGAGAAGAAAGCAGCGATCCTGACTCCGCCCCCAGAGCTCAGCAGGGAGCCTGGAATTGCCCGAGGGGGTTGTCTGGGAAGCTGTGTCTAAGGCAACTTCAGCGGGGCGCGGGCTGGGATTTGGAGATTGGAACTGGCCTGGGTTGAAGAGTGCAACCAACTTCGGCTGCGTCCCCGGAACGGGGAGTTGACACGCCAAAAAAAAAAAAAAAGCGAGCTGCAGCGCGGGGTTCAAGAAGGGACTGGAGCACCGTCACTCTCCTTCCCACAATCGCCAAGGCAGAACCCCCGCCTGAGACATCGGATCACGCCACGCCCATCTCTGCCTGAGAGGTGCCCTCCTCCCTTTTTTTTTCTTTTTCCCCTTTCTTTTCTCTTTTTTTTTCTTCTTTTTTCTCTTTTCTCGCTTTTTTCCCCAAAACACTGACCTGATTAACTCTGGTCGCCAGCTTGCTTAAACAATCACAAGTCCATTCTGTAAATGTAAATTCTACACCTACCGACTTTTTCAGCTATTTCTCTCAGGAGTAATTAGACTATATAGTTTCTCTGGATAATTCCAGCATCCTTCTCTCACCTATCCAACCACATTCTACCCTTTACCTCTTTGAAAAAAAGTTTCTTATCCCTTCTGCCTGTTCATTCTATTTCCAAATCTGCCTTGTCTCACCCTGCCTTCTCTCTTTTTCTCTATGCTCTTCAACCAGCACTGCATACACACGGCTATTTAACTGTAGCTGGGAAATCCAGGTATATGCTTTAAACCGTTCTTTGTCCATCGGTTTTCTTCTTTTTTCCTTTTATTTTCCCCTTTTTGACCCTTTTATGTATTTTATGCTCCCTATTCGCCCTCCTTCCTCCGTCTTTTCTATTAACTTTTTCGTTTTCCCTCTCACTTTGCATGTTAGTTGAATCAGCCTGTGCGTTTGTGTGCTCCTGCTCCCTGTGTGTCTGTCTGTCTGTTTTCTTTTCCAGGGCTACCTCAAGAAACAAGCTAGAGTACACAAGGTGAAGAGTCCCAAATATCACTACGAATAGGAAAATAAAATAACTAAGGTCCCAACAAGAGTGACCGAGGGATACCATTCAAAAAACAATCTCTGAAAGGATAGGCCCTGGAAAGTCAAAGAGTTTCTTGGATATAGCAGTGCTCATAGAAACAGAGAGCATAACAGGTCTTTAAAACCAACAAGAGCCGGAAAGCTAACTAAAATGACGAAACGAAAGAACTCTCCTCCAAAGAAACTCCAAGAAGAAATGACAGCTAATGAACTACTCAAAACAGATATCAGCAGCATAAGTGAACAAGATTTTAGAATAATAATGGTGAAATTAATAGCAGGGCTTGAAAAAAACATAGGGGACATCAAAGAAACTATGGCTACAGACAGAATGGAAAATAAAAATAGGCATGAAAAATTAAAAAATGCGATCAATGAGATACATAATAAATTAGAGGCCTCCAATGCACGGATTGAAGAGGCAGAAAGGAGAATAAGTGATTTAGAAGACACCATTCTAGAAAAACAAGAAGCTGACAAAAAAAGAGACAAACTGATCCAGGAACAGGAAAGAAGAATTCGAGAGCTCAACGACACAGTCAAACGCAACAATATCCGTATCATAGGAATCCCAGAAGAGGAAGAGAGAGGGAAAGGTGCTGAAGGAGTCCTGGAACAAATTATAGCAGAGAACTTCCCCGACCTGGGGAAGGAAGTCAATGTGGAAAT